>CM057081.1:19476969-20926905 GCA_029379335.1 Thymus mandschuricus
ACTTGAAAACGAACGAACGAAATTAAACTAAGCAATTAAGAACTAAATCTAAGGAACTAGGAAGCAATTAAATCAAATAAAAGAAAGCAGTAAAGAACTTACGAGATTAAACGAAGAACGAAGAACTAAGTAAAAACTTGAATTAATTGAAGAACGAAGTAATGATCCGGATCGAACAAAGGAAAACTAAACTAAAGTATTTGAATGCTAAACTAGAGCTAAAACTAAGGTAAAAGTTGATACAAATTCGTCCCAAAGTACTAGTATTTATAATAGGAAGAAAACCTAATTATATAAGGAAACAAAATCCTGGACGCGGACATTTGGCCGATCGGCCAGATTTGTGAAGGACTTGGCCGATCGTCCAGATCAAGCACTGGACGATTGCGCGCGACTCTCTTGTTTCGGCCGTATCTTCCTCATCCGAACTCCAAATTGACCTCCGTTTTCGCCTATGTGCTCCTATCGAACCCCACTTAAATATAATGCTTTCATTACATTCAAAATGAATCTTCAATAAAATCATGAGAGATTAGAACTCGAGGTCAATGATTGCTCAACAATTCTTCTTCTCATTTTCTTCTCGTTTCCGCCCTTTTCATCCTACAAGTACCAAAAACTCCAAACAACCAAATCATAGCCAAAGATGCATGAAAAGACACAAAAACACAATGAAAGCGGACACGAAAACATGACGAAAAACCTAACATCTAGACACCAATCAACTGTTCAGAGCCAACACTTATGCAGAAGCTATTTCGGATCTTTAGGCATCTTCATATGCTCAGAGATCTGCCGAACATACAATCTGCGTGACTCTATACCCCTTAGGGTGAGGACCACAATATTAATAACGAAGGGAATCTGGTCCCCCTAGAAATTCCTCTCTTGTCCTTCCCATGAATGTACCTTTACCTTTTCGTCCTTTCCACATCTATAAATAGAGAGTGACTTCACCATTCCAAGAACAACTTTACACACACACTTTACATATTGTTCTATTCACTTAGAATTTTCTCTTGAATTCAAGCAACCGAGGTCCTTCTTCAAGGAACCTCTCTCATCATTTCTCCCATCTTTACTTCGCGGGCAAAAACACATTCTCAGCCGTTCGACTCAAAGGTATAATTCTTGTCGCCAGACGAGGATGAGTACAAGGCGCCTTGTGTTTTCTACTTCATCCTCTTCCCCCCTTTTTCCTCCTTTCGAGATGAGCTCTGTTCTTCATGGATTTGGCCGGATCGATAGCTCAAACGCCTTGCGCTTGACCCCTATCTCCATCCCCTTTTACACGTAAAAGAGGCGTCTTATGGAAGTCGAGTTGCTAAAACCATCACACCGCATGAATCTCTTTTGTATCTCCATTTAAGTTCGTTCGTACATGAATACTCTTGGCTAATCTATGAATATGATTAATAATTGTTGTGGATCTTTGACCCGGATCTAACAGATTTGTCACTTTTTTATTAGAGAATGTCCGTTAACTACGTATAGTAGATTTCAAAAAATATAAAGACCTTTGCCCGTAATGAATTTGTCTCTTTTTTGTAAGAGAGTGTCCGTTGATTATGTATAGTGGATTCCAAAAAATATAAAGATGATTATCAATGAATAATAAGAAAACTCGTCGTAGAATCATATTGTTTTTTCCTCTCTTTATTCCCATAGAAAAAAAAATTAATTTTGCAGATTTATCTGGGTAGTATATTAATCTTGAATTCTAACTTTATGATTTTTTACCTTTTAGTAATGGGTATAAAGATGATTTTGAAATGGCGCTAAATCAATTTTGTCTTCAATTTTTTTGGATGGGGGATACGGATATTAATGGGGTTATAGGGATAATTTTGTCCAATAATTAATTAAGGGGGTTATGAACTGTAAAATGGGGGTTGTGTTTAAAATCACCAAAATTAAATGGGACATTTTCAAATTCAATAGGATCGAGGGAGTAATTATCAATAACCTGCCCTACAATGAATTTTAGTACAATGAATTGTGCGACAGCTATCATTTTAAAGAAAAATTGCAATATTATTTATTGATATTATACTTATAAATACGACATAAAGTAATTTGCGTCAACTACACGCCGTCGAAGAAGATCTATGTGCAATATACACTGCACATTTCGTCGTATCCAATCGAACAAGAACAATAGTTCCTCTCAGAAATCAACATCAATATAAAAAAAATCAACTCCATTTAATTTGTTGGGGTTGGGACCTCCACAACACATTTATCATTATGCACTTTAACATCATGATCGCCGTCGTCGGTCTTCCTGAACAGCTTGTGCTTGAGATGCTGTGCAAATGTTCGAGGCGGGAACAACGGGGGCACCGCCTCCGACACAGTCTCCGGCAGCGGCTGGAGGATAATCTTCTCCTTGGGCGGCTCACAGAAAACTGCCCAAGAAAGCCTCACCTTCTCTTTATTAACGAGCCCTCGATGCAGGATGCTCTTGTACTTGCCGTTACTCAGAATCTCAAGCGTGTCACCGATGTGCATGATGATTGAATTGGGGACACATTTCGCAGTGACCCATTTTTCCTCGTAGAAGAGCTGCAGCCCGGGGACCATGTTGTGGAGGATGAAGGTGAGAGCGCTGACATCCGTGTGTGCTTCAACACCGAGGGCGAGCTCCGGCTGAGGGCATTTCGGGTAGAAGTTTATCTTCATTTGGAGGATTAGATCCTCTAAGCCACCAACTTCTTTCTCTAGTCGGCCTTCTTCTAACCCTAGCCCGATTGACAAGGCTGAGAGTATTTTCGATGCTAGGGTTCTTAGCTCCTTTGCGTACTCGGCTGTAGCCGCTCTAGAGATAGACAAACATATTGCAAGGCACCTTAATTATCAATCATTCAAGACTTGAACAACTTTTAAATAATAAAGCTATTCAATAGTCTCAATACTGAATCAACGTCTCAAAATAAAATGAAGGCCGGCAAAATTATTTTAATATTATCAATGCGAAATTCTCGACATTAGATATTTTGAAAATTACGAGTACTTAACTAAAGAAAATTTTAACGTTTTATGACTTATTTTTTCCGACCAACAATTCAAGATTAAGAATATTTTTCAATTATAATATTTTCCATTTTTTATGACATGCGTGTAATTACACATCTCGGAATCCATCACTTATCTATGTTACTATGAGTCTATGACACAGTATAACACAAATGTTAAGTTTACCGGTGGAATTCTTCTCCACTTACATGGGCAAAAATAATCTACCTACAATTGACGGGGTAATGGTATATTGAAAGCAAGATTTGGTAAAAATATAGTATAAGCATACCTTAAAAAATATTGAATATCGATAAACGTCACGAAAATCCCAGCATACCCATTACTTAGTATTTGCCATAACGTTTAAAAAGATCGTGTAAAAATTGCAAATTTCCCCAGGATGGCGATCTTAACAATTAATCCAAATACAAATTTAATAGTATAATGACTCACATATAATCCGGTGGATTCTTAGGCCATATAGCAAAGTCCCTCTTCTCCTCCGGGAAAACACAGTGGAAAAAATAGTCCTCCCATTCCAGCTGGCCGCTGGCGTTGTTGGCCAGCTTGCTGCCGTAGCCTTGTACGTTTCCGGCCTCCGCCTCATTGGCGTACTTCTCTTTCTCCTCCACCGGCAGCTCGAAAAAACCCTTCCCTGCAGCCTTCACGCGATTTATGAGCTCCTCGGAGATTCCATGGTTGATCAAGTGCATCACCCCCCAATCCATCGCCGCCTTCTTCACCTCCTCGTGACATTTCCTCCTAGTCTCCTCGTCGCTCGACTCGATTTCCTCGAGATCTATCGTGGGGAGCTGCGGCCCATCGAGGCTTTTTTCTTCTTCGAATATGTCGCGGATGCTTTTCAGCTCGTCTTCGGGCCGTATGTAGTCTTTCAGGATCGTCTCGAGCCCGTTCCGTGCTAGTTCTTCGACCCGCGGGCTTGGAGCCGTTGAGGTAACCATTTTTTTTTTAATTCTTTTTTTTTTTCTTGGATGAACTTTTGAAATGAAAGTATGTTAAGTGAAGATGTGTGACTTGGTGGGAGCTCTATATATTTATATTCGGGATTGTGTTTACACATTGAGAACGGTTGGTGGAAAAGAGACAAGAAAAATGGTGAGTAATGTTGACTGGAGAGTGAAGGCGTGACATGATGAGATAGATGGGTTTGATGGTATGATTGTGTGAGAATTTTGTTGGTTGAGATTTGAATCCCCCTTTTAATTTTATACATTCTTTTAGAAAATCACGTAACTTAATAATGGTTACTCCCTCCGTCCCACTTTACATGGTTTTCTTTTCTAATCAGGATGTTCTACTTCAGTTGGCCCGTTTATTAAATTTTGAAAGAATTAACCCTTATTTTCAATGTGGGTCCCTTACTTTTCACTTTCAACACTGCAAATAAAATTTTGTACCGAAATTAAACAAGACAAGTAAAGTAGGACGAAGAGAGTAATAAAGGACAACTCTTAAAGTAGTCACTTTGATATTGCAAGACAAATATTAGCCACTTAGAGCATGTACAATAGATGATTTCTTATCTATGTGGAAAAAACAAGAACTCCTTAAATTGCACGCTTATTTAAGATCCACATAATAAGAACTCAGGTTCTTATATGAGTACTGCATAGTTCTTAAGAAAAAGTGGGGCCTAACATATTTTTTTTAAATTTATTTTTATTCAATTTTCTTTTTCTTTCTTTCTTTTCTTCTATTTTTCTGTTGATTTCATTTATTTTAATTGACAATTTCATTTTTTTATTTTAATTATGTACGATATTTTTATTCTTTTTTCTTGTAATTCTTAATATATATATATATAGGGGGCGGTTCTCATAAAGACCAATCACTTTATGAACTAGGAACCTATTGTAGCCCTTGATATTTGTAATTTGAACGGTGCCGATCTCATCTCCGTGAATTAAATAAGCTATTTAATCAGTATTTTTATTAACCATATGGGCAATTTAGTAATTGTTTGACAAAACATATCTAATCGTGTCCTTAATTTGCGGTAACCAATTATATCTTCGAATTCTATTTCTTAATCATAAACCCTCACCAAAATAATCACATACCGACAACCATCCCAATGGAAAAATAAAAAAAATATATAAATATGCATGTGCAATTGGTGGGAATTTTAATGACTCAGAAATGTCATGACTCATGAACCATTTTTTATTTATAGTTTTTGCGTATTGATTTTAGTTAAGGGTGTCTAAACGGTTCGGTCCGGTTAACCGGACCGAATATTTCGGTTACCCGAACCGAAAATTGTCTCAATCTTGGAACCGAGATCCGAACCAAATAAAATTTCGGTTATCCGGAACCGAACCGGTTCGGTTCCAATTTGGTTCCGGTTAACCGAGATTTTTTATATATATTTTTAATGCATGTTTAAATATTTAAAAACATCAAATATCGAAATACCTAGAATAAATCAAAAGCATCAAATATCAAAATATTAATACCAATACATCAAATAAAATCATTGATGCGTCATCAATTAACTGTTCACTAGTTCAGTGTTCACCAATTTAAATCTAGTAGTGATAGGGTTTGCCGATTGAGGAATATTTTACATATATATACATTAATATATATATATATATATATATATATATATATATATATATATATATATATATATATATATATAAGGGGGTGGTTCTCATGGATACCACTTAGATCATGAGAACTAGGAACCAATCATAGCCTTTCATCCATCACTAATTAATGGTTGAGATTTGATTTCACATTTACATAACAACTGCTTTTATTCAAAATTTTAATGCTTGTAGGGGTATTTTTGGAAGTTTAATTCGTAGGGAATCCAACTAAATCCTATTCTTAGGGGATTAATTAGTTCTTCTCAAAGATTTTTTTCGATCATATTTTCTTTTTACTTGTGTTTATTTCATATGTCTAATTAAGGTAATTAGGTAGCGTTTTTTACCATACCACATGTATTGCTTTTTTTTCCCCCCTTTTCCCGTTTAAATAGGTATTTTTTTTATTAAAAAAAAACAAACAAACAATATAACCTTTATAAGTAATTACAGATACAATCAATATGTTTATGCTTTATTAGAATATAATATTCATGATTTACATATACATTGACTTATAACTTGTTTTATTGTATTTTAAAAATGTTTCATTAATATTGTTGCCTTTTTTTTTTTTTTTTATCCTAGCTTTTTATCAATTGAAAAATTGCTTATTTGTATTTGTTTTGTTTTTAACATTTATTTTGTTGTTTTTATAATTTTACAAGAAAATTGAATATTTAAGCATTTTAATATTCATCAAAAGCGTAGTTTCATATTTAAACAAGCAAGATTGTCAATAAATAAATAAGCATGAAAGTGGATTATAGTTGAAGCATACAAGTCAAACAAATTAAGCATATCAAGATAAAAAAATTACACTCATTCAGATAAACTAAATCATAGGATAAAAACTAAACCCTACTTTTAGGGAGGAAAACTAAACCCTGGGGGAAACTAAGCCCTAACCTAGGGGGAAAACTAAACCCTATTGGGAAAAAATAAACCTTAGGGTTTAGTTTTCTCCCAAGGGAAGGGCATAATTTTTCTTGACAAGGTTTAGTATTTAATTATCACATAAGTTTTAGTCTCTACTCGATTTCATGCTTCTACAATATTGCTCTCATGCTTGTTGTTAGTCTCGA
Source organism: Thymus mandschuricus (assembly GCA_029379335.1). Lineage (NCBI taxonomy): Eukaryota > Viridiplantae > Streptophyta > Magnoliopsida > Lamiales > Lamiaceae > Thymus > Thymus mandschuricus. Next base: position 19,483,688 of record CM057081.1, read on the forward strand.
CTTTGTTTGATGCTTATACAATACTTGATTTCATGCATGTACAATATTCATTTCATGTTTCGATGGTATTAAACTGGGGGGGGGGGGGGGGGGGGGGGGGACCTAGGGTTTAGTTTTCTCCCAAGGGGATCACTATTTTCCCCTTAGGGCATAATTGTTCTTGACAATGTTTAGTATTTAATTATCACAAAAGTTTTTGTCTCGGCTTGAATTCATGCTTCTACAATATTTTGCTTTCATGCTTTTTTTTTAGTCTCGACTCTGTTTCATGCTTATACAATACTTGATTTCATGCATATACAATACTGATTTCATGTTTCAACAGTATTGATTTCATGCTTTTTTTGTCCCGATTTCATGCTTCTACAATATTTATTTCATGCTTTTTCTTTTGTCTCAATTTCATGCTTTTATAATATTAATTTAATGCTTTTTAGTGTTGATTTCATGCTTTTACAATATTCCTTTCTTGCCTTTTCTGTGTTGATATTTATTTTAAACATTTTAAACATTGGATTAAAATAAACTCTTGGAAGTAAAACTAAACTTTGGATTAAATATTGAACCCTTATAACTAGGGGAAACTAAACCCTATTGGAGTAACTAAACCCTAAGGTTTAGTTTTCACTTATCCCCCACTAGATTTTAGTTTTTTCTCGACAAGATTAATTTTTCTACTGCATAAATAATTATTATATTATGCTTAAACATTTATCAAACATGATGTTTAATTAGTTAATAATCAACACTTAAAATAAATATTGAAAACTAATCCAATTTTTCTGTGCTTTTATGCCTTGTACTGTGATTTATTGGTTGTGCATAATATAATGACTACTAATAAAAAAGCATAAGATATTGAAAAAAAAAATGATTGAATTTGAATAGAGAGTAATTTATTTACGTGGAAGAAGAGGGGAGATAATAATTTAATTTTTTATTTTTTTTTTAAAAAGGAGATGTAATGGTGGTTAAATGGAGAGTTCGAGTGCAATTACGCAATACGCATTAGGGAAGAGAGACAAGTAATTAATTAAACACTTAAAAAACGGGAACTAATCCCACTATTTAAGGAAGAAATATTTAAGATTACACCAATACCCTTGTATTGTCTAAAAATTGCCGAAAATAATATATTAAATCTTCAAATCTTAACCGTTAAATCTACTAAAATCAATGGACGAAATTGGTTCCTAGTTCTCACAAATAAAAAGGTTCTCATATGATCTATTCTCTATATATATATATATATATATATAATTAAATCGGTTTTTCGGTTTTTCGGGTCGGAACCATTCGGTTTCGGTTAACCCGAAGACCGAAAATATCAAAAAATATAAGAACCGTAACCGATCCAATGACCGAATATCCGGTTTTCGGTTATCCGGAACCGTTTCTGTTCCGGTTCGGTCCGGGTATAACCGAGAACCAAAAACCGAATAGACAGCCCTAATTTTAGTTAAAGAAGCTTTAAGACCAAGTTCTTTTTCTTCTTAAAAGCATGAATCGAGAGTTAATAAAGCATAAATAAATAGTTACGCAAGCATTTCTGTAACTAAAGCAAATTAGATATGAAAAAAATAGTTTTCTACGAAAATTGTTTTTAGTTTTCGACCACATTAAGGATATAATTAAAGCATTGAGAAAACGTAAATAAAAAAGCATTAAGGAAAAGTTGATTAAGCATTTTAAGGATATAAAATAATTTAATGGTAGATACATAACTAAATAAACAATACTCACTTCTAAGCATTACTTAAAAAAAAATAACTAAGCAAATTTGTTATATACTCTTAGATGTAATCCTAAACCTTCGGATTAAAATCTAAACTGTATGAGGCGAAACTAAACCCTGTTGGAAAAACTAAATCTTGTGGGAAAAAATTAAACCCTATCGTATGTTTAGTAACTACCCCAAAGAGATTCACCTTTTCTCCTCTTCAATTTAGTTTTCCATTGGTTCTCAATCTCAAGGTTTAGTAAATATAATTTCATTGCTTGTTATTGTTAAAGATTGCTTATTCACTTTAAGCACTACGAGAACATAAATAAGCACTCCCACAAAATAAATTAAACATTATTTCAAAAGACATATTGCATATTTCACTTTAATTGCATGCTTAACATATTCTTTTGCTATGCTTATATATGTTTTTATCATGCTTAATAGTCATCAATTTATTAATTTGAACTACTAATCGTCATATCATATCGATTCTTATTAGAACTAACAAACATAAGCATCATATCGCCAGAACATAAATACGCCTTCCAACTATTGCTTATATTGATGGTCCATATAATGGATACACCTTATTAGTTATTCTATGTGCTTATCTATTATTCATTTAGTGCTTCAACGTAATCTATTTTTATTTTCCTCTAATCCTTTTTATTGGATATAATATGCTTAAATAAATATTTGGCTAAGGCTTGGTTTCTTATAGTTTATTTACGTTCACGTTATCGTATTATTATTTGCATATATACAAAATATTCTATGCTTATTTAGTACTTGATGGATGCTTAAACTCCTATACTTATAGCTTGCATTCATGTCCTCATATTACATGCATATATGTTGCGGAAAAAAAGAATATACAGACAAAGAGAGAGATTTGTTGAAGAAGAAAGGAGAAATAAAATTACAAAACTATGAAAACATAATCTGAAGAAACATTTGAAAAAGAAAATGAATACCATAGTTGATGAGAGAGAAAGTATTTGGCGTCCATTATGGGAGAGAAAATAACTAACGGTTAGATGGAAGGGTTAGATTGAAGGGGGGAGAAGAGAGAGGAGAGGTAAACGTTTAATACTAATTGGCATGTAAATCCACAATTTAAGGAGATATAATAAAAATTACTTTAGTGCCCTTAATATACCAAAAACTGCCGAAATTAATTTAATAAAATCTTAAAATCTCAACCGTTTATCTATTGAAATCAATGGATCAAAACAGTTCCTAGTTCTCACAAAGTGAAAGGTTCTCATATGAACCAATTCCTATATATATATATATATATATATATATATATATATAGCGGAGAGATCACATATAAAAGACAGGTTCTGTAAGAAATGAGAAATAATCTGGACCATTGATCTGTGTGATCTACGGTGTAGATTAACTTGTGCATTATGATTTTACTAAAATGCATTATGATTGTATAGATAATGCATTATAATGCACTGTGCATTATAATTATGTGCATCATGCATTATAATTATATGCATAAAATGCATCATTTTTTATTTTTTACGATAATCTTATTTTGTACAGGATCGCACCCCTATATATATATATATATATATATATATATATATATATATATATATATAGGGAGTGGCTCGTGTGCAAATAAATCCTTGCGTGAGAAAATGAGAAAGATGCTTAAAACTATACAAAATCATGCTTAAGTCAGTATATATTTATGCTTACAACACCATTATGCTTTTTAATGTACAAATTCATGCTTAAACCTAATCATGCTTATAATACCTTATAATCATGCTTAAATCAATTACAGCCATAGATCAAATTAAGATCAACGGTTCAGATCTATTCCTATTTCTCAAACCAGGACTTATTTCTATATGATCCATCCTCTATATATATATATATATAGAGTGGTTCCTGTGCAAAAAAATGAGAATAGATCTTGGAGGAAAAAAAGAAAATACCCTAAGTGAAGTTAAAAACCTAAATTTTACTTTGGATCTTAAAAACATAAAATTATACCCAATCTTTCAAAATTGGTACAAAATTGCCCCTGCAAGTTATTGGCGGGATTTGACAATTATTGGTCACCTAGGATACCCGCATATCAACTCCTCAACTTCCCTCTCTCTCTCTGACTCTCAATCAACTTCCCTCAACTTCTCTCTCTCCCTCTCGAAAACGAAACCCAGAAACCCCGACTCCAACCACCGTGATTCCAACCAGAGCACAAATCCCTCTCTTCAACCACCGCGATTCCAGCGCGATTGTTGTTCCATCCCGATTGCACACAACATTCCGGCCGACGACAAACCAACGCGTGAAGGTAAATGGCGCCCAGGAAATCAAAACGTTCAAAGACAAAAGAATCGACCCAAGAACCGCATGCAGAAGCAGAAATCGGAGAGGGGGTACAGGAGATTGCTCCGGATGCGCCATCTTTCTTAAGGCCAGAGGTATTTTCTTCAATCTTCAACCATCGTGTTCATATTTCAAGAAAATAAGAGCACTATAATCTGAAAAAAGTTTCCAGAAATCTCGAACCCTAATCTCTGTAAAACTGTGAATTTGTTTTTGTCAAATAAAATCCTCAGTACGAATGTACAATCAAAACTGATTTTGTCAACATTTACCTCTAATTTCGACTAAATCATATGTTTTTGAAGCACTGGTACTAAAAATGAGGGTTAAAATCCATATTCTGGGATGTTTTGTGAGTAAAAACACCTAAAAAAATATGCTAATATCCCTATTTAAGGTTTGATTGTTCAAATTTCTGCTCATCTTCAGTAAAAGTAGTAATTTTGCACTGTGATGTACGAAGTAAACAAAAATTTTCATAATACTAGAAAGCTTTTAATTGTTTCTTACTGTGTAATTAAGTACATTATGTCAAATGAACAAAATCCGCACAAGAGTAGTAATCTTTTATATGTTTCTTACTGGGTACTTAAGAACTCAGTAAGTTTTTCCTCCTTGCGTACTGCGTGCTTTACTGCATAATGTAAATTGAACAAAAATTTTCACAAGGCTAGTAATCTTTTGTGTGTTTCTTACTGTGTACTTAAGTACACAGTAAGCTTTTCTAAATTTCGTATTGAGTACTTTAGTACATAATGTAAAATGACAAAACTTGCACAATACTAGTAATCTTTGTTGTGTTTCTTACTGTGTACTTAAGTACGCAGTAAGCTTTGATTCCTTTCGTGGTGTGTACTTATAAGAATATATACTGAAATTATATGATATGAGGCTGAGTTTACTTTAACTGTACAGATCACATGGACCTACAAGAGGGGAGACTTACTGGAATACCCCAGTAAGACAATGTTCACAGGGTATGAGACAATGGCAGCTGACATAAATGACGTCCTAAATACACTTCCAGCTGCAGCAGCTAAGGAGGTTAAAAACTGTTGTTTTGGATCGTATATGAAGCTCAACAAATTCAGCAGCCGGAATGGAGTCATGGTGCATTACGTGGTATTCAGGGAGGTGAAGCCAGATCCAAACCCTGACCCAACAGCCCTCTGGTTTAAAATTGGAGATTCTGTCCTGCGATTTTCGAGGACAGAATTTGCGCTGGTTAGCGGGCTTCGCTTTGGACAAGCCAAATTCAACCCGTACATATATCATGAGATCCCCACCGAATCTGTCTTTGTACGGCTATTTAGAGGAAACGACAAGACTACAACAGCTGATGTGTCAAAGATGTTCATCGACAAGTCATTTGCCTATACTGTGATGGAAGAGGACAATGCGATTGAGATAACACCCGAAGCATCACCATCGGATTATGTGAAGCTTTCTAAACTGCTTCTTGCGTGTACATATGTGCTTGGGTATGAACAGACCAAGAAAGCAATTCCAATATGGACGTGGATTCTGCTGGAGAACAGTGAAGAGTGGGAAGCTTTTCCGTGGGGGAGTTATTCGTTCCAAGCCCTCAAAGACACAATCACGAATGTCATGCGCAAAGAGAGGGTACCGGACTCAGGGAACATAGCAACCATCTCAAAGGAAACACTATAGCATTCTCGGTAAGCAAACTGAACTTGGAAAATATAAGAGACACTTTTCCCCATGCCATAAACTAACAATATCATATTTGTAGGCTTGGATATTTGAAGCGATTCCAGCTTTCGGTGAAGCTATCGGAGGGAGAAATCCAAAAAGAGTAAGACCCCGCTTCTTGCGGTACAACTTCGTGAAGAAGCATAAATTCCCAACAGATCGCAAAATAGAGCAGGTATTACTTATTCCTTCTTACACAATAAAATGCTTATGTTGTAGTACTGCATAATGTAAATTGAACAAAAAGTTACACATGACTAGTAATCTTTTTTGTGTTTCTTACTGAGTACTTAAGTACTCAGTAAGTTTTTCCTCCTTTGCTACTGTGTACTTTACTGCATAATGTAAATTGAACAAAAAGTTACCCATCACTAGTAATCTTTTCTGTGTTTTCTTACTGAGTGCTTAAGTACTCAGTAAGTTTTGCCTCCTTTCTTACTGAGTACTTAAGTACCCAGTAAGCTTTGCTTCATTTCGTACTGAGAACTTTACTACATCATGTAAATTGAAAAAAACTTACACCACGCTAGTAATCTTTTTCGGTTTCTTATTGTGTACTTAAGTCATATTATGAACTATGAATTAATTTTGAACTATATCATTTTTGCAGAACACGCTGCCTATTCTAAAGCCTCATGATAAGGAACTGACAACCTACTACTGGAAATCGCTGGAAAATGACCCCGAAGGAAGGCCTTTTGCCTTCAAGTATAATCCAAATGACGCCAGAATGAAACGACCAAGAGATGAGACTCTGCCCGCTGTTGCTAAGCCAGGTCCATCACATGCTGCTCCAGCTGCAACTCTACACATTAGCGATGAAGATATGCAGAAAATAGGGACACATGCAGGCGAAGCTGCTGCGAAAAAGATGATGGAATTCATGGAAAGTTTCCGACAGCAGATAGTGAAAGATGTCGTCCAGAAGCTTGCTGACGGTGGGCATCATGAGGCTGCCCGTGACACTCACGAGGACTTTGATTTTTTCCAGATGCATGACGACGACACTGCCTTCTCACCTGCAAGACATACCTCCTCACTGAAGGGCGGACCCACTACACCTACCAGCCATACACTAACGCCAGCAATTGTTGAAGCAACAATACAGCTCACAGATGCAGGCGAGGAGGACGCTGGTCACACAGGTGCAGGCGATGAGGACGCTGGTCACACAGGTGCAGTCGAGACGGTCACTGCTGACAAAGGTGCAGGCGAGGAGGCCGGTGCAGGCGGTGACACAAGCGAGGCAGCACCAGGTGCAGGAGAGGAGGCTGGTACTGAGAAGGAAACACAAACACAGGGCAGCAAGTCAGGGGAGGCCGGTATCGAGGTGGGAGCTGACACCTCAATTCCAGAGAAGACAGCACAGCCCGCGATCCAGACAGCAGCAGAAGGAGGCTGAAAAGAAGTCGGATTTGAAACGCTATGGAAGACAAAGGACTGATGGAGCGAAGAAAGCTCGTAAAGAAAAACCCGTGGCAGCCCCCGTTGATGAACCACAGATGCCTGATGCAACCGTCGAGGCAGCCGTCACAGCCCCCGTTGCTGAACCACAGACAACGAGAGAGCATGCCGGGGAGGCCAGCGATGCAGCTGCAGATGATGGCAAGACAGGTGTACCGGGGGAAGATAAGGTACAAGTCATGCATTCTAATGCATGAACATTGAAAAAACGCTGTGGAGTTTGGGGTACCAAAGACAATTTAAGTGTTTTGTTTGTTCTTTTCAAGTGTATGGCTAAACAAAAATGCTTTTGTGTGGGTGTTTTTGGGTACATACATGTTATTTCTAGTACGTTTGCCTGATTCGGATAATCACTAGTAGTGGGTGATCGCACTATTTCTACCACGCAAAATAGGTGTAATATAATGAAGTACGAGTATCGTATCCACAGGGACTGATAAACCGAAAACTCACACAATACCTCTACTATAGAACTAAACTGATGTCTAGACTTTGAAGGGTTTAGTGAATGTGGTATTTATACTAGGCAAATAATAAAAAGAACTCAATTAAACATATAAGGAAATAAGCGAATAAAGAAATAAGTAGTCAAATAAAACAACTTAAGACACAAGTAATTAAATAAATAAGGAAAGTGAACAAATAAGGAAAAGTGTTGATTCTAGGGAAGCCTACCTAATCAAACATATGCAAGCAATTAATGAATACAATTAACCACTTTAATCCAATCTAAATGTGATACATGCAAGAATAACTTACACCCTAATTAAAGCAATGCATGTAGTCACCCAACGAAATCCTAATATTCTTTCGAATTGTAAGAATTGAATCAAGTGCAAAATAGAACAAGTATCAATAATATAATCAACTAGGTTCAACTAAGACACCAAATCAATTATATATGAACATATAATAATTCAATTATCAATCAAGAAAATCAAACTATTATATCATGCATTCATGAGATCTATTATGCAATTACCCTATCAAGGCATAAACACATAATTATGCATACACAATTAATGGCCGATTAACTATGCATGAGAATAAGCACCATGAAACACGCATCTAGATTGGAAGGCTAATTGTAAACAAGAACACTTACACATAAATTCAATTAGGCATTCAATCCCTAAAATCAACTTAGGAATTTAGCTAGACATAATTAAAGTAAACATAAACACAAAGAATTGGAAGAACATAATTTAAAAAGTAAGAGTAAGAAAAACTTGGAATTGAATCTTGAACACGAAGAACTTCGAAACTTGAATCTTGAATAAACTTGAAAAGCTCCAATGTTGAATACAAACTCTAAAGAAAAAGTGTGCTAGAAATTATTGTAAAAGTAATGCTAGAAGATTGCTAGATAGGGTTTACAATGCTAGAATAGGAGTATATATAGGAGAAATTTACATAAGGAAAGTCTAAACCAAAAAGGAGTCAAATTAAATAAGGAGAAAAATCCCGGCTGGACACCTCTCGACAGATCTCTCGATCGAGAGGTCGATCGAGAGGGTATCATCTTTGCTCTCGATCGATAGCTGCGGCAGAAGGCACCTCTCGACACCTCTCTCGATCGTGAGGTCGATCGAGAGGCCTTCACTCGAACTCAAATTTTGAATTTTAAACTTCGATCTTCACGCCTTTTCTCGTCTCGGGGTTTTATCATCGATTTATGCCTGAAAACACAGAAAAACACCTACAAGCATAATATTGTCCCATATACTAAAAACCATATAAACTAAAGACAATATAACACAATCGAAACACAAAACCGACTCTTTTTGGCTATTAAAATTGGGTAAATTTCACCTATATCAAATCCCCCAAACTTAAACATTGTTCGTCCCGAACAATACCAAAACATAAACAATAGATTCTAGCATTGTGAACTATATAGGCCTCAAAACTTTTCAAAACCAATACTCATGATCATGATCAAAACTATGCACACAACCTTAGCATCAATAACACAACCTATCCAACAAATTCGAAACATGTCAATCTATCAAAGAACACTCTCCAAACATGTGAGATTATGTATATAAGTGAACTCTCAACTCTCTCAAAGAAAAGATGTAATATAATGCACATCATAAGGTTCACTCAACATCAATGTCATGCAACATGTTTACCATAGGCTTGCCCCTAATCTCAACATCTCCACCTAATGTAATATTCACAAACTAAGATCAAAAAGGTCTTTAGAAAAGCTTGTAATGTAGGGACATTGGTTAAGGTAGGAAATATATAGGCTAAGTGACTCAAATTGCTCCAAATCATTACCTTTTTTTTCAACTCCACCCAAAGTATGGTTTTTACTCCATCTTCTACCATCCAACACACCAACTACACAACTCTATATCATAGATGCAACATATACAATCCAAGCTAACTATCCCCTTATGCTTTTATTCTCATTCTTTTTTTTTTTTTTCTAACTATAGAGCTCAACTAATAAATGTTCTTTCTAATATTTGAACAAAGGCTCTATATTTCTTTTCTTTTCTCTTCTCTTTTTTTTTTTTTTTTTTTCACAACTATCTTTTTCTAAGCTCATAGGGATAGCTAACTATACTTAATCAAGCATCTCAAATTCTTTTCTTTTTCTCCTTCTACACCACAACAAATATTCTAATTAGCTCCTTCCATATCACCAACTAAATCCACTAAAGATACCCTTATCCATCCAAACCTCCTGTCATCCAAGCTCAAGAAAGAAAGGCTCATAACAAGGCTCAAAGGGGGTAAACAAAGATAATGATCAAGGTTAGTGTATGGGAATCATGTGGCTATGAAAGAATGGCCTAATATCATCTCCTAGTTCATAAATATACTAAGGTCTTGACGGAGAAATAGGGCAAGTTCTAGAAACAATGAAGCATACATGATCACTCAATCAAGAAAATAGGCATCAATATGCACCAATAGCTCAAAACTCACGGGCTCAAACTAACTAGTTCCCGACATCAAGACATGCTTCAATTTCAATGAATAAAATGCGTCGCTTCGCCAAGGTTCCATGCATAATAAAGATCATGAATTTTCTCCAAAAATCAAGCAAAAATTTTTCTATCATTGGCCAATTCACAATACTATCATCACATGCTTACTTGACTCAATTTAAACCTAAGACTCAAAACAATAAAAGACTCTAACATACCCCAAAATAATACTAACAAATAAAAGACTCTCAAAACAAGAAAACAATAAAAGTAATTTAACATAGACACTCTTTCCCCTCCCCCAAACTTATTTCAAAGCATAGCAAAGAAATAAGTTTAAAGAAAAGAAGTAGGCTAAGTTAAATACTGACCTCATGGAAATGGCGGTGGGAAGGGAGGGTTGTCGGGATTATTGGGGTCGAATCGTTGATGGCTCTCCGGGTAGTGAGGTTAGAAATAGTGCATCTCATGCACCATCCTATTGTAGTTCTCCATGTACACTCGTGCATCCTCACGCCTCTTCGCCTCCTCTTCTCGAAATTTCCTCTCGTTCTCAATGTAAGCGTCGAGAGTATCAAAACGACTTCCAATAAATGTACGAAGATCCCCCACCTCGGTTCTCAATGTTTGCACCTCCTCTCGAACTCCTCGCACTTGAGACTCGACAAACTCCCTACCATCCCAATGGTAGTTGTCCATTGCCTCCAATGTCTCCGTATGCCAATCTTGCATCGTAGAGAAGTCCGGAGCTCTCATGTGGAAACCGGGCTGTGGAGCACCCTCGTATCCTTGCGCATAAGCATCTTCCCCTTGATCAAATCCCCGCTCATATAGCTCAGCCTCGTCTTCATCTTCTTCCTCCTCATCATCATCACCCCCTTCGTCGGGTTTTGGACCTCCCTTAGCCCACATAAGCTCCTTGTGTTGAGGAGAATCCATCTTTCTGTTCCCTCTCCGCAGCTTCTCGTTCCCGATCACCTCCGTCAAATAACTGTTCGGAAGCGGAAAGAGATAAATACCACTTCTCCCATGTAGCTTGAAGAACCACCCGGACGTGTCATATGAGATCATCCTTGCAAGCTCCAATGTCCGTCTATCCACAAAGATGGACGTAGATACCGGCTGCTCCACTATCGGGATGTTGAAGTGTCGAGCAATTGGAGTAACGAATGCTCCTATCCCAATCTTTTGTCCCCCGAACAAGTATGCTTGATTCTCCATATGATCGACGAGGTAGACGGCTGCACATTGAGAATGGCCTGGCAAAGAAGTCCAAATAAGATGTGCGTCGGTGGCAAGGAAGGTGCCAGAGTCGTGGCGGGAATGAATGGTACACGAAATCAGCCTATGGAAGTAGCGAATCGTGGGATTCCGAATTGAGGTGGCCTTTGCTTTCACCGGGTTGTAGGATCTCGTTCTTTCCTCCTCAAAATCCACAAAGTGAGCCCACAAATCTTGAAGATTTGGATGATTATTGCCAATATATTCGCCATTCTTGTTTCCTCCGATGATATCACTAAGTTGATCCATGTCAAGCTCCCTTGGTTGACCACCGAGCTGGAAACGAATGACGTGGGGCACTTGGTTGACTCGCTCCACCACCAAAGTTGAGAGAAACTCCACCGTGAGAATATGGTAGGTTAAGTGAATCCCTTGAAAGATGTTAGTGAAGCCTCCTCTTTGCATCAATTGGGTGATCTCGTTGGCTATCCCCATCGCCGCAATCGTCTCTTGGTGAAGGAAACGACAATGCTTGTGCTTGATTTGCACAAGGTGAGACCATCTCCTCTTTGATTCCGCTGTGGTGAGCTTAAGTTTGAACGCCTTGGGCTCCAAACTCGAGGGCATCGACCTTGCCGGCGGTATTCTAGTCTCCGGGATGGTCTTGTCATTCTTCCATGTCTCCTTTCCCTTGCTCGAAGAAGTGACCTTTTCTTTCCCCTTGCCTTTGCCCGAAGAGGTCGAAGTAACATTCTTGCCCTTGCCTCTTGCCATCGTTAGTACCTAAAAATTTAACAAGTTAATCCAAGGGATGCAAGAATAAAGCAACATGTATCATCTTCCCCCAAACTTCAACCAAATTCAATTCTCCCCCATTATCCACCAAATTTCATCACCAATCCATACAATCAACACATTACTCTTCCACAAACATGTACTTATCATCACACACATTTTATCTCATGCATATAGATACCAACGAATCTTCAATAATTCATAGACAAATTTAAAGACTCATTCGAATATCAATACACAATTATCTCCGCATTCATCCATGAATTCAATTCATACAAATAATTCAATGAATTCCATGAATCCAATCTATCATGCTCAATCTAATACCCAATCTATCGATTCAACGAATTTAACCATCAAAATTGAATCTTAATCGGTCAAAACATGCGAAATCATGTAAAGAATCAAGAATTGATAAGAAGAGAACAAGAAATTGAGTACCTTTTGACGAATCGAAGAGAGAAATCGAGAGTATTTGTGTGTGCTTGAGAGTATTTCGTGAGTTACGAGAGTATGGTATGGAATTTGTGTGCAAAAGAGGTATTTAAAGGAGTAAATAAACCTGGTCAAAGTCGGAAATTGCGCCGTCAACGACCCTCTCGATCGACCTCTCGATCGAGAGAGGTGTCGAGAGGTAGCTACTGGAATCCAAAATTTGACCTCTCGATCGACCTCTCGATCGAGAGAGGTGTCGAGAGGTGCTGCTCTTTACGTACTGACCTCCCCTCTCGATCGAAAACACGGGGGTCTCGATCGAGAGGCTTCTCGTGACAAAAACCTGGGCGCTTTTTTCAGAACCTCTCGACCAACCTCTCGATCGAGAGAGGTGTCGAGTGACCCCTACTGGACAATTTTCTGCACCTCTCGATCGACCTCTCGATCGAGAGAGGTGTCGAGAGGTCCTACTCGATTTTTGTTTTCTACACAACACTTTTGCATTTGTTAGTACATTAAGGGGTTCGACTCTAAAATACGAAAATCGACTTAAAAAAAACTATGAAAAATGAATTACCTAAGACTCTAAAAAGTAAACCGAAACAAAATAAAAACGGGATACGAATATTGGGTTACCTCCCAACAAGTGCTACGTTTTACGTCTTTAGCCCGACGATACCTCCTTTCTAACTTGGGTCATCGAGGTACGTGGCCGCTTTCTTGGGAAAAAACGGCAACGGCTTGAAGTAATGCTTGAGGCGATGTCCATTCACTACGAATTTCTCACCGTCGTTCTTCAATACCTCGAATGCACCATTCTTCAAGTCCTTGTAAATTACGTACGGCCCCGACCACTTACTTTGCAATTTTCCTGGGAATAAACGAAGTCGAGAATTAAAAACAAGAACATCATCACCAATTTTGAACTTACGCTTCTTGATGCTCAAGTCGTGAAATCTAGCAGCTCGTTCCTTGTAGATCCTCGAATTTTTGAATGCTTCGTTTCTCCATTCATCAAGCTCCAACAAGTCGTCACATCTTTGGCCCATGGCTTCTTTGAACTCGAAGTTGATCCTTCTTGTCGCCCAATAAGCTTTATGCTCCAACTCCATTGGTAAGTGGCAAGACTTGCCAAATAGCAATTGATATGGCGATCTCCCAATTGGTGTCTTGAAAGCCGTCCTATAGGCCCAAAGTGCGTCGTCTAAGTATTTCGCCCACTCCTTCTTGTTGGTGACGGTCTTCTCCAAAATTTGCTTGATCTCACGATTAGCTAACTCGGCTTGACCGTTTGCTTGAGGGTGGTAAGGCGATGTAACCTTGTGCTTGACTCCATACTTCGCAAGAAGCGATCCTAACCAACGATTGTTGAAGTGGCTCCCCCCATCACTAAGCAAAGCCCTCGGAGTTCCAAACCGAGTCAAAATATTTCGCTGGAGGAATTTGATCACCACCTTCGAATCGTTGGTTGTAGTCGGAATGGCCTCGACCCATCTAGAAACATACTCCACCGCAAGTAAAATGTAGGAGAACCCTTGAGACTTGGGAAAAGGACCCATGAAGTCAATCCCCCAAACATCGAAGAGCTCCACTTCCATGATAGTTCGTTGCGGCATCTCGTCCCTCTTCGTGATATTCCCCATCCTTTGGCATCGATCACATGACTTGATGAACTCGTGGCAATCCTTGTAGATCGAAGGCCAATAGAATCCACTATAAAAGATCTTGAGGGCGGTCCGATTCGCTGCAAAGTGTCCCCCATTCGGAGCGCTATGGCAATCTTCGATGATCTTCTTCCATTCCGATTGTCGAACACATCGCCTTATGACTCCATCGGCACACCTCCTATACAAGTATGGATCATCCCAATAATAGAACTTACAATCGTGGAGGAACTTCTTCTTTTGGTGAGACGATAGATCCTTGGGCACATGATGGATCACCAAGTAGTTGACGATGTCGGCGAACCAAGGTATCAAATCGTCCATCTGAAAAATCTGCTCATCGGGGAAGCTCTCCTTGATTGCAATTTTCGAATCCTCTCCGTCCACGGGCTGCTCGAGTCTCGAGAGATGGTCGGCCACCACGTTCTCGCATCCTTTCCTATCCTTGATCTCCATGTCGAACTCTTGAAGAAGCAAAATCCACCGAACTAACCTTGGCTTCGAGTCCTTCTTGTTGAATAGATAGCGAATGGCGGCATGGTCGGTGTGCACAATCGTGTGAGATCCCACCAAATAAGGTCTAAACTTGTCGAAAGCGTAGACCACAGCAAGTAACTCCTTCTCCGTGGTGGTGTAGTTCCTTTGAGCCGAGTCCAACGTCTTACTAGCATAGTAGATCACTCGGAAAAGCTTATCCCTCTTCTGCCCCAAAACAGCTCCTACCGCCCAATCGCTTGCATCGCACATGAGCTCGAACGGAGCACTCCAATCCGGCGACACCAAGACGGGAGTAGAGATAAGCGCCTTCTTCAATGTCTCGAAGGCTTCCAAGCACTCATCATCGAACACGAACTTGACATCTTTCTCGAGCAATCCACACAACGGCTTCGTGATCTTCGAGAAATCCTTGATGAATCTCCTATAGAAACCGGCATGTCCTAGGAAGCTTCTCACCGATTTGACATTGGTTGGCGGTGGCAACTTCTCGATGGCTACAACTTTGGCTCGATCCACCTCCAATCCATATGAAGACACCTTGTGACCAAGTACAACTCCTTCTTGAACCATGAAGTGGCACTTCTCCCAATTGAGAACGAGGTTCGTCTCTTCGCACCTTTGAAGCACCGTGGCGAGATTATCCAAACATTGGTCAAAAGAAGGACCAAAGACTGAAAAATCATCCATAAACACCTCCATGATATTCTCGATCAATCCATGGAAGATGGCCATCATGCACCGTTGGAAAGTAGCCGGTGCATTGCATAACCCGAACGGCATCCTCCGATAAGCGAAAACTCCATATGGGCATGTGAATGCCGTCTTGTGTTGGTCCTCCGGAGCGATGGCGATTTGATTGTAGCCGGAGTAACCGTCGAGGAAGCAATAATACCCATGGCCGGCTAGACGATCGAGCATTTGATCTATGAACGGGAGGGGAAAGTGATCCTTCCTAGTCGCTGTGTTAAGAAGACGATAATCAATGCAAACTCGCCATCCCGTGACGAGCCTTGTTGCGATCAGCTCTCCTTTCTCGTCGTTGATGACCGTCATGCCTCCTTTCTTTGACACCACTTGAGTAGGGCTCACCCACTCGCTATCCGAAATAGCATAGATCATGCCGGCATCAAGCAACTTCAGCACCTCCTTCCTCACAACTTCTTGCATGGCTGGGTTCAATCGTCTTTGGGGTTGGACTCTTGGGCGATGGCCTTCCTCGAGCAAGATCCTATGCATGCAAATCGTAGGACTAATACCTTTGATGTCGGCAATCGTCCATCCAATTGCAGATTTGTGCTCCCTTAGAACCCTCAATAGCTTGTCCGTGTTTGCCTCCGTGAGATGAGAAGACACGATCACCTGGTACGTCTCTTCTTCTCCTAAGAACTTGTACTTGAGGTGCTCGGGTAATGGCTTCAATTCCACCTTAGGGGCTGCATCCTTCTTCTCTTCCTCTTCAAAAAATCTTTCATCCACCTTCTTGTTGATGTCGAGATATGAAACCTCCTTGTGGTGACTTGATGGTCGATTAGCCTCCAACTGATTTAGATACTCGAGAATCTCGTCGCAAGCTTCATCCAACTCCTCGTAGGCATAGAGAGAATTCGAGATACAATGGTTAAGAGCCTCCTCCGAAGTAGGTGGTGTCAATGTCTCGATGGAGAAGATGTCCTCACGTTGATCGTCGGGTCTCTTCATAGCTTCATATATAGAAATCTTCAGCTCTTCCCCGTTAACTCGAAATGTGAGGTCTCCATCTTGAACATCGATCAATGCTCTCCCCGTCGCTAAGAATGGCCGTCCCAAGATCAAAGGTTGATTTGTATCCTCGGGCATGTCCAAGACTACGAAATCTGCCGGAAAGACGAGGTTGTGCACTTGAACGAGAACGTCTTCCACTATCCCCCTTGGATAAGAAACTGGTCGGTCCACCATAAGTAGAGAGATGGTGGTTGGCTTCATCTTCCCGATCTTGAGCCGGTTGAAAATAGGGAGAGGCATCAAATTTATGCTAGCACCAAGATCACATAGCACATTTTGGAAGATTTGATCACCAATCTTGCACGACAACGTGAATCTCCCGAGATCCTTTTGCTTCAATGGTAACTTCCTTTGGATCACCGCGCTGCACTCCTCCGTGAGATTGATCGTCTCGAACTTTCCCCACTTTTTCTTTCCCGAAACCGCATCCTTGATGAACTTCATGTGGTTGGGCATGTCTCGAAGAGCGTCGAGAAGTGGTATGTTGATGTTGACCTTTTGTAGTATCTCCATGAAGCGTTGATACTTCTCGTCTTGCTTCGTCTTGGTCAATCGTTGCGGGAAGGGGGCCTTCGGAGTGTAAGTCGGAAGTTGGTGCGGCTGCTGGGCCTCTCGACCGACCTCTCGATCGAGAGAGGTGTCGAGAGGTCCCTTCTGACCTCGGTTTTTGACCTCTCGATCGACCTCTCGATCGAGAGAGGTGTCAAGAGGGTCAATTTGAATCTCCTCATCGTATACCTCTCGATCCTCCTCTCGATCGAGAGAGGTGTCGAGAGGTGGATTCTGACCTCCAGTATGGACCTCTCGATCGACCTCTCGATCGAGAGAGGTGTCGAGAGGCCCTCGCCTCGGCTCTTGGATCCTCGTTTCCTCGAGCACCACATTCTTGAAATTCCCAACTCCTTTCTTCTCAGCTTCCAAGGATGGATTTGTGTACGTAGTGCCACTCTGAAGCTCAATAGCATGAACATGATGGTTGTTCTTCGGGTTTTGCTCCGTGTTACTTGGGAATTGGCTGGGCTTATGGACTCCTCCTTGAGCGTTGGCTATTTGACTCATTGGCGTCTCCAACATTTGCATTTGTTTGGTCAACGCATTGATGCTACTCGCCAAGTTGTTAGTTGAGGTGCTTTGAGTGAGCTCCAACGTCCTCAACTTTGCATCTTGTTGTGTCATCCTCATCTCAGATTGAGCCATATATTGACAAATTAAATCGTCGGTGGACATCTCCTTCTTTGGCTCTTGGATGACTCCGTTCTCAACATGGAAGCCGGGAGGTGGTTGCAAGGCGTTGTTCGGATTGGCATAGGAAAAGTTCGGATGATTTCGGTTGTTGGGAACATATGGTTTCTTGTACCCTCCTTGATAGTTCGAACCTCCTTGTCCTCCTTGCCCTCCTTGCCACTTGGTTCCTTGATTCGGTTGCCACTTGCCTCCTTGTTGCACAAAATTGGCATCTTCCTCTTCGGTTGGGTTTGCTTGATCGTCCGTGATAGCATCGCACCGAAGTACTCCTTTCTTGATAGTATCCAACTCATTCGCTGTTTTTGTGTACTTCTCCATCAAGTCCTCGTAAGCATCGATCCCAATGTTGGCAACTCTCCTTCTTCCAAGACGTCGGTCAGTAGCCTCCTCGTAACTCGAGTTCACGGTCAGCTCAATGATCTCCATAGCAACATCATACTCATTATTCAGAAATCCTCCCTTCGAAGCGTAGTCGAGCTCCTTCCTACACAACTTGTTCAAACCACGATAGAAGTTCGTGATTTGATCCTCCTTGGTAATTCCATGATTTGGGCATGCTCGTAATAGCTTCTTGAATCTCCCCCATGCCTCGTAGAAGTGCTCATCCTCGAATTGTTGAAACTGTATGATCTCATTGATAAGCTTTTGAGCCCTCGAAGGTGGAAAAAACTTGTTAAGAAACTTTGTGCTCATGTCAGCCCAAGTAGTGACCTCCGTCTTGTCCAATCCATCTAACCACTCCCGAGCATCGTCCTTGAGAGACCACACGAAGAGGCTAAGCTTGAGGTAATCCGAAGACACTCCATTGGCCTTGTATGTAGCACATATGTCCAGAAATTGCTTCAAGTGTGCGTTCGGATCCTCCGCCGGTGATCCTCCATATTGATTGTTTTGCACCATGTTGATGAGGGACGTCTTGAACTCGTAGTTGTTTGCTTCGGTAGTCCCCCATCCTCCTTGCTGAAATTGATCAACGACCGGCTTGTAGCGGTCGTTCAAAGTCCTCCTCACTGCTTGATCCCCCATCGAATCGAAACTCCTTGGCGAATCGGGTGGTGAAGAGGGTGGTGTATCGATCTTTCTCGTCTCCTTTCCTCGCCTCAACGTCCTTAGAGAGCGCTCTAACTCCAAGTCCAACGGAATAGGATTTATCCCCTTAGACCTTGTGGTCATGCACTACCTAAAATCAAAGAGAAGAAAAGAAGAACGTTAGATCAATAAACCGAAAACAGAAAATTAAAGCGCCTAAATCACCTATTAATTCTATTTCAAAATATGTATGTGAAATCTAATCAATCCCCGGCAACGGCGCCAAAATTTGATCGCACTATTTCTACCACACAAAATAGGTGTAATATAATGAAGTACGAGTATCGTATCCACAGGGACTGATAAACCGAAAACGCACACAATACCTCTACTATAGAACTAAACTGATGTCTAGACTTTGAAGGGTTTAGTGAATGTGGTATTTATACTAGGCAAATAATAAAAAGAACTCAATTAAACATATAAGGAAATAAGCGAATAAAGAAATAAGTAGTCAAATAAAACAACTTAAGACACAAGTAATTAAATAAATAAGGAAAGTGAACAAATAAGGAAAAGTGTTGATTCTAGGGAAGCCTACCTAATCAAACATATGCAAGCAATTAATGAATACAATTAACCACTTTAATCCAATCTAAATGTGATACATGCAAGAATAACTTACACCCTAATTAAAGCAATGCAAGTAGTCACCCAACGAAATCCTAATATTCTTTCGAATTGTAAGAATTGAATCAAGTGCAAAATAGAACAAGTATCAATAATATAATCAACTAGGTTCAACTAAGACACCAAATCAATTATATATGAACATATAATAATTCAATTATCAATCAAGAAAATCAAACTATTATATCATGCATTCATGAGATCTATTATGCAATTACCCTATCAAGGCATAAACACATAATTATGCATACACAATTAATGGCCGATTAACTATGCATGAGAATAAGCACCATGAAACACGCATCTAGATTGGAAGGCTAATTGTAAACAAGAACACTTACACATAAATTCAATTAGGCATTCAATCCCTAAAATCAACTAAGGAATTTAGCTAGACATAATTAAAGTAAACATAAACACAAAGAATTGGAAGAACATAATTTAAAAAGTAAGAGTAAGAAAAACATGGAATTGAATCTTGAACACGAAGAACTTCGAAACTTGAATCTTGAATAAACTTGAAAAGCTCCAATGTTGAATACAAACTCTAAAGAAAAAGTGTGCTAGAAATTATTGTAAAAGTAATGCTAGAAGATTGCTAGATAGGGTTTACAATGCTAGAATATGAGTATATATAGGAGAAATTTACATAAGGAAAGTCTAAACCAAAAAGGAGTCAAATTAAATAAGGAGAAAAATCCCGGCTGGACACCTCTCGACAGACCTCTCGATCGAGAGGTCGATCGAGAGGGTATCATCTTTGCTCTCGATCGATAGATGCGGCAGAAGGCACCTCTCGACACCTCTCTCGATCGAGAGGTCGATCGAGAGGCCTTCACTCGAACTCAAATCTTGAATTTTAAACTTCGATCTTCACGCCTTTTCTCGTCTCGGGGTTTTATCATCGATTTATGCCTGAAAACACAGAAAAACACCTACAAGCATAATATTGTCCCATATACTAAAAACCATATAAACTAAAGACAATATAATACAATCGAAACACAAAACCGACTCTTTTTGGCTATTAAAATAGGGTAAATTTCACCTATATCAGTGGGTACGATTTGTATTGAAATACTTGAAAATTTACCCAGTACGAATTTGTAAATTTTATTTTAGTTTAATGCTAATGCCTGGTACGAAATCGTATGAATAACTACCATCTTTTATGTATCCAGGAAAATGAGGAAGTTGATTTCTTACTGTCTGACGACCAAATGAGCAAAGCTCTTGATGAAGTAATGTCATCGGTGGAACGTAGACAACCAAACCAGAAGACCTACAACTTTCGGTGGGCCCGATTCGATCAGAAGATGTAGCATACGTAGCGATTGACCCAGCTCAACCGGATAGGCCAATTCGAATTCGGTACCCATCAAGGGCATTGCGAAGTCCATACCTCAAGACTGATCTTAGGGTAGGCAGGAGATCTTTCCATCAGTTCATGCGATCAGACAAGAAACTGTAAGTTACTAATTACATATAAAATGCATTTTAAAAGCATTTCCATTAAGAAAATCGTATGTTTACTTACACAAATGAGCTACAAAACAGGTATAGGAATGTTGGATTAGACTACTTGGTTGACAAGGAGTTTTTGAGTATATAACAACCCCCGAGACCATGCTGGAGGAAGAGCACATACATGCATACCTATCGATCCTTGCTACAGACCCAGGCTTTGCAGGCTTAACACATACCAACACAAACGTAGCAATCACCTCATGCCACTTCATGGTAAGTATATAAATACGATAATTAGTTAGTTATAGTGCACAATTGTTGAAATAACTGACACAATGTTTCTTCTTGACTTTGTAGGGTGCAATTGATGAAGTGTTTGACAATATTCATGGAAAGAAGAAACCCGTTATGGAAGTGTACAAACAGAGCATGTTTAAGAAAGGAAGTGAGGAACATGTCAAATTTGAAGAGATGGAAAAATTGATGATGTTTGCTGATGTAGAGACTCCAGCCTGGGGGGAGAGGATGAAGCCTTGGTTTAACTATGAAAAGGTATAAACAAACAAGATACGTAAGTACGATATGATTACCTGCGTACTAATTCATTGAGTACGATTTCACTCTATGCGTACTTGTTGTTTAAATACGTTTTGTATCAGCATGCAGTGTTTATGTTTTCTGTTTTTGTTTTTTAATCAAAACATACTATTTTTGTAGGTTGTGACAATCTGTTGTTTTAGCGAGCACTGGGTGACATTGCTCATTGATATGAGGGCTCAGAAGATCTGGCTGTACGACTCTAAAGCGTGGTCATTTGAAAGTTATCACAAAACAAACCGAAAGAGGATCTTCATCCCATTGGCAAGGCTCCTACCTCAGCTTATGAAAGCCATAGGATACAATGAGACAAATAATGTCACGGAGCCATGCTGCACCCAGTGGGATCTTTGTTTTGCAGATGTAGGTGATACTTACAAGTAGGTCGACGAATACAGCTGTGCTCTATACTGCTTGAAGACAGTCGAGAGACTGATATCAACTACACCAGGGGAAAAAGGGCTTGAATCACCTGTGGAGTTGAATGCTTACAGGTTCCGCATTGCTCAGACAATCTACGCGTACAGTACTGAGCCTACTATTCACCTGCCCTCATTTTAGTATAATTTATAACTCTGGGAAATCTTGTGGACAAATGTGGTTATGTAATTAGTTTTTGGTATGTCTTGTTCAAAACACTACAACATGGTACGTACTGATTCTTAAGTAGAAAAAATCAGTAAGTACCATGGCTTTTGTTTTTTGGTAAATATTCGTACTGGTGTAGACAAGTAAGTATTATGTGTTGTAAATTAACAAGCTGATGTGTAAATGTAACTGTTATGTGTTTCTTACATTCATTTACAACATAGTGTAAATTGAAAAAAAATCTTACTAAACACTAGTAATCTTGCTTGTGTTTCTTACTGCGTACTTAAGCACACAGTAAGCATTGCTTTCTTTCGTACTGAGTACTTTAGTACATAATATAAAATGAACAAAAACTTACACAATACTAGTAATCTTTTTTATGTTTCTTACTTAAGTACGCAGTAAGGTTTGACTCATTTCGTACTGAGTACTTGATCACACAGTAAGCATTGCTTTCTTTCGTACTGAGTACTTTAGTACATAATATAAAATGAACAAAAACTTACACAATACTAGTAATCTTTTTTATGTTTCTTACTTAAGTACGCAGTATGGTTTGACTCATTTCGTACTGAGTCTTGAGAACACAGTAAGCATTGCTTTATTTCATACTGAGTACTTTAGTACATAATGTAAAATGAACAAATCTTACTTAAGTACGCAGTAAGATTTGAATAATTTCTTACTGACTTCTTGAGTACTTTAGAACATAATGTAAAATGAACAAATCTTACTTAACTACGTAGTAAGCTTTGACTCATTTCGTACTGACTTCTTAAGTACGCAGTAAGCTTTGAATTCTTTCGTATTGAGTACTTTAGTACATAATGTAAAATGAACAAAAAACTTGCAAAAGACTAGTAATCTTTTTTATGTTTCGTACTGACTACTTAAGTACGCAGTAATATTTGACTCATTTCGTGCTGAGTACTTTAGTAAATAGTGTAAATTGGAAAAAAACTTGCATAAGACTAGTAATCTTTTTTATGTTTCTTACTAAGTACTCAAGTACAGTACGTTTGATCTATTTCGTACTGAGTACTTTGGTACATAATGTAAAATGAACATAAACTTAAACAATATCAGTAATCTTTTATGTGTATCTTACTGCGTACTTAAGTACGCAGTAAGATTTGACTAATTTCGTAATGAGTACTTTATTACATAATGTAAATTGAACAAAAACTTACACAATACTAGTAATCTTTTTTATGTTTCTTACTGTGTACTCAAGTACGCAGTAAGGTTTGATCTCTTTCGTACTGAGTACTTTAGTACATAATGTAAAATGACATCAACTGTACAGATCACATGGACCTACAAGAGGTCAGACTTACTTCAGTACCCAAGAAAGACAAAATGCTCACATCAAAAAAATTGAAACATAATACATCATAATATATTGATAAAAACTGATAAAAACTGACAATCATGTTCGTGCTCGTGTTCAGATACATCAAAATATATTTGGGTCCGTGCAAGTTCTACGGGAATGCCCAGGTACACCGCAAATACCACATTTTATTGGACCTTTACGAGTACGCTTACCACCACCACCACCACCACCACCCACCACTTGTTCATCTTCAACATTGATCTCCAAATATACAGAACACGTGTTTTGATAATGGCCCTTCTGCATACATCGGCCACAAAGACGATCCTTTGCTACACTCGTAGCAACAATGGGTTCAGCACCACTCGGATCAACACTGGGTTCATCAACACTCGTAGCAACATCACATGGAACCCCATCGCGTGGAGCACCCCTCATAGATTGAATCCTCCTCGTCCTAGGCCTACCCGCTTGTTTCGGGTTAGATGGGGTTCCAACAACCCTCGTAGCAACATCACATGGAACACGCCAATCGCTGGGATCAGGCACAGGGGTTACCACAGCTGCATATATTTCACGCCACATAGCAGTGCTGTAATATGAATGCACATATCCAATTGGAGTCTGATTGACATGACTACAAAAAACAAAAAAATGAATTAACAAGTACGATATGGTGTATATTCGTACTGATATCCGCATTAAGAACCAAAACAAAACTTACCGTCTAAAGAGTGCAGTAATTAGCATACACTACATAACGTACTTCGGATGAAAAACAAATCTTGTTACCTTATTGCCCGTGTAGCATCCGAACACGGAAAAAGGTCCATCTGCCATACACGACATGAACACGTCATCGCAGCAATGTCAACAATATAGCTCTTGTCCCCCGATACGATTTTAAACTTTGATTCAGAAATACCCTCGACCTTCATTGTCCAACCCACCCTAATTGCATTACCCAATCTCTCCATTGAATAGTCTGACAATTCAAGGGATATAGCTCCAGCGATAGAACGCCGCTCACAGAACCATGCTTGAACCAAATTACACGTATACTCCAACAAAGAGCATATTGGTAATTTCCTTGCCCACTTTAAACGAGAGTTCAGGCACTCTACGGCATTAGACGTTCCAAAATTATATCTCCGCACAGGGCATCTACACTTCGCCCATCTACTCGGACCAAGTTTAACAGTTTTGTATGTGCACCTGGACAAAGTCAACTCCAAGTTATCCATATGAACGACACTTATACAAGACTGGTAATCTTTTTTATGTTTCTTACTCTGTACTTAAGTACACAGTAAGCTTTGCTTCTCTTTCGTACTGAGTACTTTAGACATAATGTAAAATGAACAAAAACTTACACAATACTAGTAATCTTATTTGTGTTCCTTACTGTGTACTTAAGTACGCAGTTATCTTTGATTCATTTCGTACTGAGTACTTTAGTACATAATGTACAGATCACATGGAACTACGTAATGTAAATAAAATTGGTTGAGAACTAATAACATATGTTTAAGAGTTTTGAATGTGCACCTGGGCAAGTCAACTCCAAGTTATCCATATGAATATTAAAATCGTTCTCCCGGTACGCATTTGTAGCATCTTGGAAGATCTCTATCACTTCGTCACGTGCCTTGAGATTACCTTGGATATGGTATGTGCAAAAGCCATGAGGGACACCTGGAAAAACAGCAGTCACCGCATTTTTTATACTAATGTGTTGATCAGACACGATTAATAATTCCTCACGAGTGCCAAAACTCCGACGAACGTGCTCTAGAAACCAACACCAAGAAGAATCATTTTCTTTATCACCTATCCCAAAAGCAAGGGGGACAATCTGCTCATTAGCGTCCTTAGTCGATGCAACAAAAAAAAAACTCCCTTGTATTTCCCCTTCAAATGTGTTGCATCAATGACAATCACGGGACGACACGCACGAAACGCCCTTGCACACGCATCAAGTGAAATGTAGCAATATTCAAAGGCCCCATCACACGTCTGCAGATCAACAACTGATCCGGGGTTCATCCTCTCTAACATGTAAAGGTACTTAGGCAACAACTATAAAGTGGAAAAAGGAAAAAAAAAAAAAAGATAAAAAACCGTAAGTAAGGAGTACGCGGTGATTGAAACATTTAGTAACTAAGTACGAGGTACGTAAGAATACAACACGTACTTATAATAACCATGCAAAAATCCTATTGCAATTACGAGTACGCGGTAATTGTAAATTAGTACCAAGATAAGTACGCGGTACGAAATGAATAAAAATGTACTTGTAAACATGGAAACTTTTTACCTGAAATGACTGTTCCTGGTCTCCGTATGCAGCGTTTAGGGCAACATTCTCAGCAGATAAAGCAGTTGAATACTTCACATTGACACCAAATTCTCGTAACATCTGCGCTTGAATGTCACGCGGTCTAAGAATCGATCCATCTTCCCTCAACTGCGCACCAACGTGGACAGCTATAACTTTGGATGAAACTTTCGGTTGTGGACCAACCCTCAAATCATAAGTACACGTGTGAGGGGCCCACTCGTATATCTTCCAGGATAGCCCAAGGGCTTTACCCCGCATAATAAACTTACATGTTTTTCCTTTTGTGCAAACTACGTAGTATCTATCAATATCCGAACGTGGGGTTCTAAATTCCAAACAATTTCTCAAATGATATAAACAAACAGCTGTGATCATCAACTGCTTACTTTCGAATGTAGATCCTTCAGCAAGCTCGCCTCTAACACGTTCGGGCTGTGTGACGACATCGGCGGAAGGAAGGGAAGCTTGGTGAGAAGCACCAGGGATAACCCATTGTTTGCTCGCCTCTAACCCACAGTAACTTGCAGTTTGACTTGCACAACTCTCGTCACTAGAATTATGTAATGTCGGAACCATGCATGAGTTGAACGGAACAATACTACATTGTTCAAAATCATTATTCTTCTCACAAACCGAAACGTATATTGTAGGGACTACCATAAAGTCATGTAAGCAAGACCACTCGTAATTATCCGTGATTTTCATTCTGAAACCATGATACGAACCTTGGTAGGTCCGAACGACTTACGCATGCGGAAGACTCAAGATACCGATGGAAATCCCAAAACCTCCTAAATCGAACACGAAAGTGTTGTCTAGGCAACTCGGGGACGATGATTGACACACAACGAGGGATGATTGACTCGTCGATTCGCCGGATAAAGAGCTCAACTTGATAAACAAGAGGAATTCGAAAATTCTCATAAAAGAGAGAGAGTAAAAACTCAAGAAAATATATTAATGAAAAATCTGATCTAATTTTCGTCCACAAAGACCCCCTTATACAGAGAGGCAAATAAAACCATCTAAACCTAATCTTACTAGGAAATAACTGACCTAAAGTCAAAGGCATGGCCCAACCCATTAACCAACATGATAAAAACCCAAAAACAAGTCTTTTAAGGCCCAAAAACGTGGCCTGAACCAAAACATACGAAAATTAAAACTAAAATAAAGTCTTCAATCTTCATCCCATATCATCTATAACCTTGGACCCACGAACTAAAATTCTCGATCCACGGACTGCATCATTCCCCTCCTCTTGAAGAGGATTTGTCCTCAAATCCGCGTCGTCACTCCAAATGCCCGGATCAAAAATCAGATTTTCTCTCCTTGCAAGAAACAAGTGTTGAACCAAATGTTTGCTCCCTTGTGCATCCTTCTTATACTTCGTATTCTTCTCTTGAATATTGAACACGATGTAGTGCTTGCTGAATATATCATCGTGGTTCATTTGTCTACGAAACAGCCAAGATGGCTCCAACATAGATGCCTCCTCAATAAACACTTCACCTTCATACTTGCTGATTTGAAACGGAACCTTTACTTCCTTGGCCGTCTCATCAACTCCAGTTTCATTCATCCATTGCAGCTTGGGGTGCTTCAACAAGGTCAATCCTAACTTTTCCACCATAGTAATAGTAGCATCGTTAGTATAAGTTTGATCATCAATAATCAAGCTACATACCTTATCCACAACGTCACATCTTGTGGGAAAGATATTATTTTGCTGTTCTTCTTCAATGCTTTTAGCTTCCGCACCCAAAGTACTTGCATTAGATACTTCAAGCACATCTTCACATGACTCCTCCGAATTCAGCATCGTGTGATCATCTCCATCATCTTTAACATCAACTTCTTCATCAACTCTGATCACCATCTCCCTTGGACATTTCTCATCTCTCGAATCAGCTACATCAATTTCGAGCACCAACTCCCTTGGACAATCCTCATCCTTGGAATCAACCACGGTTTCAAGTTCAACGATCTCCTCTCGCTGATTCGGAGCTTCCGCATCTTTGACATCAAATACGGCTTTAAATGCAGCCATGATCTCACTCAATTGTTGTTGTGGCAGCGACTGATTCTCCTTATTAATCCAAGGATCCGACTTCTCTCCAAGTAACGATTTATGATCGTGTTTCTTCTGGATTGATGCATTACTTTGCAACTTGATAGCCTCTCGATCTTTGCTCCATCCCGCCTTAATTTTCTGCCATTGTGTCGAGAAGCTTGCTCGAAGTTCTCCTCATAATATGTCTCTTCTCTCATCAATCGCTTTTGAGGATATGTGATTGGATGAAGCAAATTCTGACTTTCTCTTATCCGAGAATGCTTGAGTCGATCTAACCTCTCATGGATAGGCTTAAATGCATCCTTTACCATACTCCGCATCTCTTCCATAAAATTTGTAATTAAAGCTTCTTCAACCATACTTATGGAAACTTATGGATAAGTATGGAAGGTAGAACATAAATATGGACACTTATGGATAAATATGGAGTATATGAAAACTGAATCAAAACTCTACTAAGGAAATAAAATCTGAACTATATGGAAACCAAATCAGATCTGGACTCTATGGAAACCAAATCAATTAATGAAGGAAATAAGATCTGAATTATAGAAACAAATCTAGAACTTATGGTAACAAAACGAATCTGAATACTTGACACGAAACGAAAAGCTACAAAGGACGACTCTATGACCAGATACGATTTATTTTTATTTTTATTTTTTTGACACAGAAACGAATCTTGTTTCACCAAAAAGTGTTCGCAATAGAACGAAATCCTATCGTAGCACTAGCAAGTAAAACCCAAGTATCGAATCTCAAGGAAAACTTAACAGGGCAGTCAATTATGTAGTAAATCCTAATCTAGCCTAAATCTAGGAAAGCAAGTAAAAAGAATTTGGTTTGGTTTTGTATAAATCCTAGGCAAGAAAATAAATTAGCAATAAATAAAAGCAAGTAAATAATCTAATCTAGAAAACAAAGAAATAAATCGAACTAATTAATCTAAAGAATTAAACTAGAAGAAGACAATTAAACTACCTAGGCAAGAATCGAAAAGAAAGCAATGAAGAAAGCAATGAAGAAAACGAATCTAGACATAATAAATAAATCTGAAAATTGAGCAAATAAATCTAATTACGAAAACTTGAAAGCGAAGGAATTGAAAACTAAGAAAAACGAATCTAATCTAAGAACTTGAAATCGAACGAACTAAATTAAACGAATGAAATTAAACAAAGCAATTACGAAATTAAATCTAGAACTAAGGAAAGCAAATAAATCAAATAAACGAAGAACACGAACTAAAGAAGTAGTCTTGAATTAAACGAACAACGATCCGGATCGAACAAAGGAAAACTAAACTAGAATGTAATGTGCTGAAAACTAGAGCTAAAACTAAGGTAAAATGTTGTAAAATTCGTTCACAAGGAGTAATATTTATAATAGGTATGAAAACCTAGTTAAACAAGGAAAAGACAGCTGGCCGGAACGTTGGACGGTCGTCCAATGTACGTTGGACGCTTGTCCAACTCAGAGCTCGCATTGTATCTTTAAAACCTTGGACGGTCGTCCAACGTACGTTGGACGCTCGTCCAACGCTGGACGATTGCGCGCCTTTCTTGTTTTGGTCGTATCTTCCTCGTCCGAACTCCAAATTGACCTCCGTTTTCGCCTACATGCTCCTAACGAACCCCTCTTCGATATAATGCTTCTTTCTTCTTGTTTTCTTCTCATTTCGGCCCTTTTTATCCTACAATACCAAAGACTCCAAAGCAACCAAATCATAGCCACAAACAACGAAAACACACAAAAACTAAGGGAAATCGGACACGAAAACATGACGAAAATCCTAACATCTAGACACCAATCAAATCTGACGAACGATTAGAAGAAGACTCGAACGCACGACACAAATAAAAATGACACGAACAAAACGATACGAAAACAAAAAGGACAAAAGGAAAGATAGAACCTGGATTACGTAAAACCTGGCTCTGATACCAAATGATACGAACCTTGGTAGGTCCGAACGACTCACGCACGCGGAAGACTCAAGATACCGATGGAAATCCCAAAACCTCCTAAATCGAACACGAAAGTGTTGTCTAGGCAACTCGGGGACGATGATTGACACACAACGAGGGATGATTGACTCGTCGATTCGCCGGATAAAGAACTCAACTTGATAAACAAGAGGAATTCTAAAATTCTCATAAAAGAGAGAGAGTAAAAACTCAAGAAAATATATTAATGAAAAATATGATCTAATTTTCGTCCACAAAGACCCCCTTATATAGAGAGGCAAATAAAACCATCTAAACCTAATATTACTAGGAAATAACTGACCTAAAGTCAAAGGCATGGCCCAACCCATTAACCAACATGATAAAAACCCAAAAACATGTCTTTTAAGGCCCAAAAACGTGGCCTGAACCAAAACATACGAAAATTAAAACTAAAATAAAGTCTTCAATCTTCATCCCATATCATCTATAACCTTGGACCCACGAACTAAAATTCTCGATCCACGGACTGCATCATTCCCCACCTCTTGAAGAGGATTTGTCCTCAAATCCGCGTCGTCACTCCAAATGCCCGGATCAAAAATCAGATTTTCTCTCCTTGCAAGAAACAAGTGTTGAACCAAATGTTTGCTCCCTTGTGCATCCTTCTTATACTTCGTATTCTTCTCTTGAATATTGAACACGATGTAGTGCTTGCTGAATATATCATCGTGCTTCATTTGTCTACAAAATAGCCAAGATGGCTCCAACATAGATGCCTCCTCAATAAACACTTCACCTTCATACTTGCTGATTTGAAACGGAACCTTTACTTCCATGGCCGTCTCATCAACTCTAGTTTCATTCATCCATTGCAGCTTGGGGTGCTTAAACAAGGTCAATCCTAACTTTTCCACCATAGTAATAGTAGCATCGTTAGTATAAGTTTGATCATCAATAATCAAGCTACATTCCTTATCCACAACGTCACATCTTGTGGGAAAGATATTATTTTGCTGTTCTTCTTCAATGCTTTTAACTTCCGCACCCAAAGTACTTGCATTAGATACTTCAAGCACATCTTCACATGACTCCTCCGAATTCAGCATCGTGTGATCATCTCCATCATCTTTAACATCAACTTCTTCATCAACTCTGATCACCATCTCCCTTGGACATTTCTCATCTCTCGAATCAGCTACATCAATTTCGAGCACCAACTCCCTTGGACAATCCTCATCCTTGGAATCAACCACGGTTTCAAGTTCAACGATCTCCTCTCACTGATTCGGAGCTTCCGCATCTTTGACATCAAATACGGCTTTAAATGCAGCCATGATCTCACTCAATTGTTGTTGTGGCAGCGACTGATTCTCCTTATTAATCCAAGGATCCGACTTCTCTCCAAGTAACGATTTATGATCGTGTTTCTTCTGGATTGATGCAGTACTTTGCAACTTGATAGCCTCTCGATCCCTTGCTCCATCCCGCCTTAATTTTCTGCCATTGTGTCGAGAAGCTTGCTCGAAGTTCTCCTCATAATATGTCTCTTCTCTCATCAATCGCTTTTGAGGATATGTGATTGGATGAAGCAAATTCTGACTTTCTCTTATCTGAGAATGCTTGAGTCGATCTAACCTCTCATGGATAGGCTTAAATGCATCCTTTACCATACTCCGCATCTCTTCCATAAAATTTGTAATTAAAGCTTCTTCAACCATACTTATGGAAACTTATGGATAAGTATGGAAGGTAGAACATAAATATGGACACTTATGGATAAATATGGAGTATATGAAAACTGAATCAAAACTCTACTAAGGAAATAAAATCTGAACTATATGGAAACCAAATCAGATCTGGACTCTATGGAAACCAAATCAATTAATGAAGGAAATAAGATCTGAATTATAGAAACAAATCTAGAACTTATGGTAACAAAACGAATCTGAATACTTGACACGAAACGAAAAGCTACAAACGACGACTCTATGACCAGATACGATTTTTTTTTTTTTTTTGACACAGAAACGAATCTTGTTTCACCAAAAAGTGTTCGCAATAGAACGAAATCCTATCGTAGCACTAGCAAGTAAAACCCAAGTATCGAATCTCAAGGAAAACTTAACAGGGCAATCAATTATGTAGTAAATCCTAATCTAGCCTAAATCTAGGAAAGCAAGTAAAAAGAATTTGGTTTGGTTTTGTATAAATCCTAGGCAAGAAAATAAATAAGCAATAAATAAAAGCAAGTAAATAATCTAATCTAGAAAACAAAGAAATAAATCGAACTAATTAATCTAAAGAATTAAACTAGAAGAAGACAATTAAACTACCTAGGCAAGAATCAAAAAGAAAGCAATAACGAAAGCAACGAAGAAAACGAATCTAGACATAATAAATAAATCTGAAAATTGAGCAAATAAATCTAACTACGAAAACTTGAAAGCGAAGGAATTGAAAACTAAGAAAAACGAATCTAATCTAAGAACTTGAAATCGAACGAACTAAATTAAACGAATGAAATTAAACAAAGCAATTACGAAATTAAATCTAGAACTAAGGAAAGCAAATAAATCAAATAAACGAAAGCAATAAAGAACTTACGAAATTAAACGAAGAACGAAGAACACGAACTAAAGAAGTAGTCTTGAATTAAAAACGAACAACGATCCGGATCGAACAAAGGAAAACTAAACTAGAATGTAATGTGCTGAAAACTAGAGCTAAAACTAAGGTAAAATGTTGTAAAATTCGTTCACAAGGAGTAGTATTTATAATAGGTATGAAAACCTAGTTAAACAAGGAAAAGACAGCTGGCCGGAACGTTGGACGGTCGTCCAATGTACGTTGGACGCTTGTCCAACTCAGAGCTCGCATTGTATCTTTAAAACCTTGGACGGTCGTCCAACGTACGTTGGACGCTCGTCCAACGCTGGACGATTGCGCGCCTTTCTTGTTTTGGTCGTATCTTCCTCGTCCGAACTCCAAATTGACCTCCGTTTTCGCCTACATGCTCCTATCGAACCCCTCTTCGATATAATGCTTCTTTCTTCTTGTTTTCTTCTCATTTCCGCCCTTTTTATCCTACAATACCAAAGACTCCAAAGTAACCAAATCATAGCCACAAACAACGAAAACACACAAAAACTAAGGGAAATCGGACACGAAAACATGACGAAAATCCTAACATCTAGACACCAATCAAATCTAACGAACGATTAGAAGAAGACTCGAACGCACGACACGAATAAAAATGACACGAACAAAACGATACGAAAACAAAAAGGACAAAAGGAAAGATAGAACCTGGATTACGTAAAACCTGGCTCTGATACCAAATGATACGAACCTTGGTAGGTCCGAACGACTCACGCACGCGGAAGACTCAAGATACCGATGGAAATCCCAAAACCTCCTAAATCGAACACGAAAGTGTTGTCTAGGCAACTCGGGGACGATGATTGACACACAACGAGGGATGATTGACACGTCGATTCGCCGGATAAAGAACTCAACTTGATAAACAAGAGGAATTCAAAAATTCTCATAAAAGAGAGAGAGTAAAAACTCAAGAAAATATATTAATGAAAAATCTAATCTAATTTTCGTCCACAAAGACCCCCTTATATAGAGAGGCAAATAAAACCATCTAAACCTAATCTTACTAGAAAATAACTGACCTAAAGTAAAAGGCATGGCCCAACCCATTAACCAACATGATAAAAATCCAAAAACAAGTCTTTTAAGGCCCAAAAACGTGGCCTGAACCAAAACATACGAAAATTAAAACTAAAATAAAGTCTTCAATCTTCATCCCATATCATCTATAACCTTGGGCCCACGAACAAAAATTCTCGATCCACGGACTGCATCATTCCCCTCCTCTTGAAGAGGATTTGTCCTCAAATCCGCGTCGTCACTCCAAATGCCCGGATCAAAAATCAGATTTTCTCTCCTTGCAAGAAACAAGTGTTGAACCAAATGTTTGCTCCCTTGTGCATCCTTCTTATACTTCGTATTCTTCTCTTGAATATTAACACGATGTAGTGCTTGCTGAATATATCATCGTGCTTCATTTGTCTACGAAACAGCCAAGATGGCTCCAACATAGATGCCTCCTCAATAAACACTTCACCTTCACACTTGCTGATTTGAAACGGAACCTTTACTTCCTTGGCCGTCTCATCAACTCTAGTTTCATTCATCCATTGCAGCTTGGGGTGCTTCAACAAGGTCAATCCTAACTTTTCCACCATAGTAATAGTAGCATCGTTAGTATAAGTTTGATCATCAATAATCAAGCTACATACCTTATCCACAACGTCACATCTTGTGGGAAAGATATTATTTTGCTGTTCTTCTTCAATGCTTTTAGCTTCCGCACCCAAAGTACTTGCATTAGATACTTCAAGCACATCTTCACATGACTCCTCCGAATTCAGCATCGTGTGATCATCTCCATCATCTTTAACATCAACTTCTTCATCAACTCTGATCACCATCTCCCTTGGACATTTCTCATCTCTCGAATCAGCTACATCAATTTCGAGCACCAACTCCCTTGGACAATCCTCA
The DNA here is from genome assembly GCA_029379335.1 of Thymus mandschuricus. Lineage (NCBI taxonomy): Eukaryota > Viridiplantae > Streptophyta > Magnoliopsida > Lamiales > Lamiaceae > Thymus > Thymus mandschuricus. Next base: position 19,518,159 of record CM057081.1, read on the forward strand.
TCCTTGGAATCAACCACGGTTTCAAGTTCAACGATCTCCTCTCGCTGATTCGGAGCTTCCGCATCTTTGACATCAAATACGGCTTTAAATGCTGCCATGATCTCACTCAATTGTTGTTGTGGCAGCGGCTGATTCTCCTTATTAATCCAAGGATCCGACTTCTCTCCAAGTAACGATTTATGATCGTGTTTCTTCTGGATTGATGGAGTACTTTGCAACTTGATAGCCTCTCGATCCCTTGCTCCATCCCGCCTTAATTTGCTGTCATTGTGTCGAGAAGCTTGCTCAAAGTTCTCCTCATAATATGTCTCTTCTCTCATCAATCGCTTTTGAGGATGTGTGATTGGATGAAGCAAATTCTAACTTTCTCTTATCCGAGAATGCTTGAGTCGATCTAACCTCTCATGGATATTCTTAAATGCATCCTTTACCATACTCCGCATCTCTTCCATAAAATTTGTAATTAAAGCTTCTTCAACCATACTTATGGAAACTTATGGATAAGTATGGAAGGTAGAACATAAATATGGACACTTATGGATAAATATGGAGTATATGAAAACTAAATCAAACTCTACTAAGGAAATAAAATCTGAACTATATGGAAACCAAATCAGATCTGGACTCTATGGAAACCAAATCAATTAATGAAGGAAATAAGATCTGAATTATAGAAACAAATCTAGAACTTATGGTAACAAAACGAATCTGAATACTCGACACGAAACGGAAAGCTACAAAGGACGACTCTATGACCAGATACGATTTTTTTTTTTTTTTTTTTTGACACAGAAACGAATCTGACGAACGATTAGAAGAAGACTCGAACGCACGACACGAATAAAAATGACACGAACAAAACGATATGAAAACAAAAAGGACAAAAGGAAAGATAGAACCTGGATTACGTAAAACCTGGCTCTGATACCAAATGATACGAACCTTGGTAGGTCCGAACGACTCACGCATACGGAAGACTCAAGATACCGATGGAAATCCCAAAACCTCCTAAATCGAACACGAAAGTGTTGTCTAGGCAACTCGGGGACGATGATTGACACACAACGAGGGATGATTGACTCGTCGATTCGCCGGATAAAGAACTCAACTTGATAAACAAGAGGAATTCGAAAATTCTCATAAAAGAGAGAGAGTAAAAACTCAAGAAAATATATTAATGAAAAATCTGATCTAATTTTCGTCCACAAAGACCCCTTATATAGAGAGGCAAATAAAACCATCTAAACCTAATCTTACTAGGAAATAACTGACCTAAAGTCAAAGGCATGGCCCAACCCATTAACCAACATGATAAAAACCCAAAAACAAGTCTTTTAAGGCCCAAAAACGTGGCCTGAACCAAAACATACAAAAATTAAAACTAAAATAAAGTCTTCAATCTTCATCCCATATCATCTATAACCTTGGGCCCACGAACTAAAATTCTCGAACCACGGACTGCATCAAACCATCACCAACAGCAGGTTGTATCCAAGCATCTAAATCAAACACATGGGTATTCCGTTTCTTCTTCAAACGCACTTCAAGTTTGGCCAACAATTCTTCAAACGTGACACCGCTTGAGGGAATGGGGATAAAATCCTTTATACCACCCTCATACTTGTTGTAATTCCATTTACCACCATGGACAAAAAACACAGAAGATGGCGGAGCCTAAAAAAACATATTAAATGAAACACAAATTATCATCATGGTATAGTACGAAAAAAACAGAGTAAACAATGATTGAGAACTAATCTACATACACTAGTACACAGTAAGTTTGATTCATTTCGTACTGAGTACTTTAGTGCATAATGTAAATTAAACGAAAACTTACACAAAACTAGTAACCTTTTTTGTGTTTCGTACTGTGTACTTAAGTAATATTATGAAATGATATGATATGAATTACGTTTATTTCAACTGTACAGATCACATGGAACTACGTAATGTAAATAAAATTTGTTGAGAACTAATCTACATACACTAGTACGAAAATCTAACCAAACTTACCTGAATATAACAGTACGAAAATTAATTAAATGTACCTATACGTCGATTACAAAAAAACATGCAATCTTACAAACATGAAAACCCTAATATTCAAACATGAAAAATCCATGAAACTACCATGTTGAAAGCTCGAAGACGGTATAACAACTACGTCTTCCACCAGAATGCCCTTTTCACAAACTAGAATATGTCGTCGTCGTCAGCCCACCGGCATTTCGTTGTCAGAACGGCGCCATCGTCAGTCCGCAGCCCGCCCTCTGTCAGAACGCCGCCGTCGTCAGTCCACTGCCGCCGTTTGTCAGAACGCCGCCGTCATCTGGTCGTCTGTTCAAATGTATCTTCAGACCGCCGTTTGCTCGCCTCTGTCGTCAAACCACCGCCGTCCGTCGAGAAGAGCTATGAGCATAGAACCCTGTTGCGTGAGAGAAAAATTGAGAGAGAAGAGCAGAGAAGAGAAAGATATTTGAATGTTGTCTGTTGTTTGTTTTTTCACGTCGATCACAACAAATATAGAGGGAAGAAGTGAAGAAAGAGAATTGCTACATGACAAAATACACCAAAGCTAGAAAGTTATACCCAAAGCTAAAAAGCAAGGGTATAATTGGAAACCAAACCAAAAAGAGGGTATAAGTTGTGTTTTTAACATACAAAGCAAAATTTTGTTATACAACTTGAAATTGGGTAGAACACTATATATTCTCTAGATCTTGTCCATAGATCTAACATTAATTAGTGGCTCTCAATAATCCAAATACTATACATATGCGCATGTATTTTTTTTTTTTTTTTTACAAATAGAGGGTATAATAGGTAATATTCATCTGTATATTCTCTCAATTATATTCAATTTACGTAAATTAGGGAAGATGATTTGAAAAGAAAATAGAATAGAATAGCAAATCCACATATTTTATTTTAGTTTCAATCCATGGTCAATCCCAACATCAGGTTTGAGATTACATATTTATTTTTAATTTTTTAATTTTGTTCTTTAATTTTGTTTTTTCTTAAATTGTCATAGTAATTTATTAAGTTTTCACTTCTATTATAATTTATTTTAAAAGTTAATTTTGATGCTTTTGAGCATGATTGGATCTAATAATAAGCATGAAAATTTGCAAAATGCTAAGGATTATTTTTTTATCATAAGTTCATTAAAGATTAGTTTGACTAAGTAATAAGCATGAATTCTTTCAAAATTAAGCATTAATTTAGAAAACACTTTTATATTAGAGTTTCTTAAGCATGATTATGTCCAGAAATAAGCATAATGTAACGACCACAGTTTTTCTTAGTGAGTAATAAAAACTTCGGTGTTATTTAGTAATAAAAATTTTAAGAATATTATTACAAGTATTATTATGGGAGGATAAAATTTTCTTTTATATTACTAGTAGAGCCGCTTTTAGTGTAAGTAGTATACCGAAACGAGAATCGAATAAAATCGAAGAAAGCCGATAGGGAATAATCGGTGGATTAATTTCCTCAAAGGGGTCGAGGCCCACTCAGTTTTCCCAAGGCCCAATTAACATTTTAGGCCCACATAGTTGTCGAGGCCCATTTCATTAATAGTTGTTCGATTTATTTGGCCCAAGAACGAGAGCCCACGTTCTAGAAATTCGAAACGATCAAAAGGCCCAATACTAATAATCTTGATCCATGATGATATATATATATATATATATACATGAGGAATAACAGTATGAAAATAAATACATACCTTCCATTCTAATTAATGGACAAGAAAAACAATAGAAATAAATTAAAGGAAGGAAAAGGGAGGGAAATCTCGGTTGTAGCATACAACACAAATCTGGAAATTATTTCACTAATCCCTCTAATATCAAGAACAAGGAAAGAAGAAATGCTTAATCATCATTAAAGATACAAATAGTACATTATTAGGAGTTTAGATGGACAAAAATGCATGGGGAAGGGGAGAGCTAGAGCTAGCCGTCCAACCCTTCACCTCCTTGAGTCACAAATTTGAAATGAGCCTCCCCAATCCAAGCCATCTATGCAATGATTACAAACCTTCTCCACAAGTAAAGCCTTCCATCCTTATACAAAAACCAAGGGAAGGATTAGCATAAACCATACACTCATACAACACAAGAACAAGTAGAGAGAGAGAGAGAGAGAGAGAAACTGCCGAGAGTAAGAGAGAGAGAGAGAGAGGAGCTGCCGGATTTCAGCAAGCATCACTGCCGGAATCCAGCCACCGGTGACCACACACACATCAAGGTAAACCTCTCTCAACCCTTCCTAAGACCTAGAATGAACATGCATTAACTTGAGGACCAACTTTCCCTCTCTAGGAGTGAAGAGAGAAGAAGGGAGAAGATAATCAAGCACAAACTGAAGGAGGACAGCCTTCATTGGGAGATAGAGATCCAATTTCCAGTTCTAGAGGTGAGAAAAACCCCACTCCTTTCCCCTAGCATGAGTAATCAAGACTCTAACACTTAGAAATCCAACATGCAAGTGTAGGTCTCAAGCTACATCAATAGGGAGAAGAACCGAAGGGAAGGAGGCAACAAAGAGAAGGGGACAACCACCATTTAATCCAAGAAATCAGTTTTCAACCTTCCACAATCACAAGTAAAACTCCCCTTACCACTTCCTCTTAGAAGTTCAAGCTTTTGAGCATGCAATCCCATTAGAACCACCAAAGAACCAACAAGAGGCATAATCTAGAACCCCATCAATCTTTGAGCATGAAACATAGATCAAAGTCTTAAGATTGAAGCATAAAAAGCTTATCAATCACCTAGAGATAATGCATGTTAATTTATAGGCCAAGAACTGAAAATTCGAGCATGATCACATAGAACCTCCCTTAGAAGGCTTAGATCATTGCATGTATGATAATCCTTAATCCAACACTTCAAACCAACAAGACACCAAAATTTAAAAATATTAAAATCTGGAAAATTGCTTCTAACTAAGACATTATAAACTCAAGGTAAAACAGCCCCTAAAATGCTCTTTAATCCAACCCTAACCCCTAAAATTTACAAGCATAATTTATAATCGAGTTATGAGAACGAAAGGGGGAGTAAGGGTGAAAGAATGGACCTGTCGGAGACACAAGGAGACAACGGCGGAGCCACGGCAGTTCCGACGGAGCCACTACAGCCTCGGAGCTCACCTCGGAGGAAACCTGCAAAAAGGAGAAGAAGAAGGTCAGACGAAGAGGAGAAATAAGGGAGATACCGGCGGCAACCTAGCCGCCGGCGCCGGAAATTGAAACAGAGAGAGAGGTAGGGGAAGGCGACGACAGTCGCGGTGACGGACCCTAGCCATGAGGGCTATGGCAAGGGATGAACGAAGCAAGGCAGGACAAGGAAGAGCCACTGCCGAGAGAAGAAACGCCGCCGGCGAGCCTGACGGAGGGGCGGAGAGCCGACGGGGATTTTTCCCCAATCTCCGAATGAGGGATTTAACTTCCCCAACCAAACTTCAACACCAAGGGCCAGGCATAGATGAGGAGGATGATGACCGGAATTACCAGGGGGGGGAGAACATTGACGGCGGCGATGCCGCCGAGCAAGGGGAAGCCGACGGCAGAGAGGGAGAAGTAGTCCAGAGAGGGAGAAAGAGAGAGATCGCGAGGGAGAGAATGGGAGATGAGGGAGGAAATGTCTGCAGTTCATAAACACTTAACGGGCCGGGCCGAATGAATGGGCCAAACGTAATTAAAATTAAACGATGGGCTGGACTTACATCAGTTGGGCCGGGAATTAATTAAAAGACAGGCCAAATTTCATAACGGGATAAATCGAGAACTAATTGGGCCAAAGACTTTATAATTAAATGGGCCGATTCATAAGCCAGTTGGGCCGAGGATTAGATATGTGCACAAGGGCCGCACACGATAAATTATCGAGAATAAATAATGGGCTTCGACCCTTAACAGTTCTATTGGACTCAAAAATAATTATAAACTAGATTAATAACAAATCAACTCAGATTAGTCTTATAAGTGTAGATCACTTACATTCCTCCATAGAAACACGGAGATTTAGTTAAGAGTTAGCCTCCGCTTAAATCGATAAGACTATCGATTTTCAGTTCAAGTTACTTACTTTACGTTCTTTGAACGAGGTTAGGCGGAGGAACAAGCAGAGCCTAAGCAGCTCCGGAACTAAATCAGCATTATCAGGGAAACAAGCAAGGTGGGCTTTCAAAACTAAAATGTGTTCTTTATGCTATAGTTCTTTCTTTAAAAGCATTGTCATGCCATAAATGCTTTGTTTTGTATGATGTCATATCTGAAGGGCTTCGGCCACAGGGCTTCGGCCATAGTTATCAGAAAGAATTTGGGTCTATCGGGGTCGCACCTCGATGGACTTAGTGCACTTAGTTATGTAGACCGTGAGCTACGTATTGGCCGGTCGAGGTATCCGGGGGAGTGGCCACTCCTTCCGGGTACACCAGAATCAGTTCAGATATGACGGATTACACCAGAAAATAGCTTGCAAGCGCCCTTTTAGTTTAAACTGTTTTCCGTGAGCATAGGTTTTTCCTAAAACCCCTATGCCTCACTTTAATGGCTGACAATAAAATGTTTTGGCATGTGTCCACTGAGTACTATGTACTCAGCCCTGTACATGTTTCCTGTGTGCAGGTTGATCGTGATGGATGTGGAGCAGTCCGAGGAGCTTTTTGTCGGGTATCAGTGTGTGGAAGCCTCTTGGTGGTGCATGTCGCACACATGCATCTCACGCTTTTCCGCAATGTTCGTTACGAAGTTCACACAGTTTACTCCGTGTATCGCTGCAACGAGATGTTGTTTTGTGTAACGATGCAACGAGTCGAGCTTTTCGTAGCCGACGAACTCTTTATTGAATAAGCTTCCGCTCTTTCATGTATTGTTCCTTTGTAAACAGACACGTTTCCGCGTATTTTCTTTTGTCAGCACTTCATCTCTATTGAACAACGTCTTTTGCCAACATTCTCGATGAATGTTGAGTATTTTGAGTCGAACTTGGAGTTGTTTTCCTTGCGAGATTTTACTTTTCATTTATGTTTGTTGGGAACCCCTTGCAGTTTGATTTTGATGATGTTTATCGAAACCACACTTAGGCATATTTTACTTGTTTAGGGTTAAGGCCGATAGATCGACCTGCTATCTGTTAGTGCAGGTCGATGCTTTTATTTTCTAATGCAAGTTCGATCCACCCTGTAAGAGGAAGGTCGTTCATCGGCCTGCCTCATTAGGATCGAGCTTGCTTATCTGCCTGCCTATCGACCTCCCCTATCAAGCTTCCAGCCTGCACTGCCTTAGAAGATTTCAAGAGCTGGATTATCAATCAAGGTCGATGCTCCGCCTTCATGGAGCGTCACGACCTGATCCTTGCCACATCGTGTGCCAGCAAGGACGAATATTCCCAATGGCTAGAAGTGAGTCAGCTTCCAACGGCTAGTGCCACGTCAGCCTGACTCCAACGGCTAGTTTTTCAAAACTGCCTATAAATACTTCAAGCCATATCGGCTTCAAGCACGGGAAACACAAGCTATCAACGCCATATCTCTGCCCAAATCTCTCTCAAAGTTCATATCCATTCAAGTGTTCGAAATCCGATTAGTTTCCCAAACACTTGACAAAGAGAGGTTTCCGATTCCGATAAAACCCACAACGACGAAGCGTTCACTGCTGCTTGTCGTTGGTTCAACAGCTTCTTCTCCGACTAGTTCGAAGTTAGAAAGCTTGTTTGTGTTTTTGCCATGATAGAGTTAGTCAAGCTCTGTAAAAGTGAAAGGTTGTTTGTACATTTTAGTACGAAGGTTGTAAGGGTCACGACCCAAAACTCGTGTCTAGATATTTTCAGGTTAGATTGTATCTAGAACTGATACTCAGTCAGTATAAATAAGAGAAAGGTTGAATCCAAAGGTAAAGGGATTCTCAGGTCGAGTCGACCTGACGTGGACGTAGGAGGGTTTCTCCGAACCACGATATATTGCGGTGTCTCTCTCTCTCTCTTTATTTATCGCCCTTTATATTTTCTTATCAAACTGACAAGCATCAACCTGCATATCACGCATCAACCTTCTATCTATTTTCAGCCTTAAAGATTTTTCAAAGAGTAAATCAACCTCCACCAACTTCCGCATTAACAAGTTTGATAAATCAAGCTTGATACCATACGAGCTTGATAGATCAAACTGCCTCTGATAAAGATCGACCTTGACAATCGACCTTTAGATCGACCTAATTTTCAAAAGTAAAAACCGGTTGGTTATTGGTGTATTCCCCCCCCCCCCCCCCCCATACACCAATTACTCTTTCCCGGGACCAACAAGTGGTATCAGAGCAGTGGTTCTTTTGACCGCTGCTTTGCATACTAAAAGTTCTTTATCAAACTTTTGGTCATTTTGAACCGATCCTTAGAAAAATCTTTTCATTCATTTCATATCATACTATTTGCTATGGAGGCTTCTCTTCTCAGGGTATGTGAAGACTTCTCCATTCAAGGCTATGAAGATTGGAGCTTCCGAATCAAGATGTGTCTCAAGGCACATCACGTCCTCATGTGGGATATTATCGAGAATGGCCCCTCCCCCATTTATGCAGCGAAGATTATTGTGGATGGAACATCCCCCGGGGAGGCTACATACGAGAAAGTCCTCAAAAACCCTCGCGACTACACAACCGAGGAAAGGAAGGAGGCCGGCCTCGATGATTACGCAAAGGGACTCATCTCCAGCACCGTGAAGGGCGTCTACTTGGCCAAGATCCGAAATCTTGAAATGGCCAAAGAAATGTGGGACACCCTCCGGTCCATCAGCCTTGGGTCAGAGGAAATGAAGGAGAACAAGCTGTCCATGGCGTGCAGCAAGTTCGATGACTTCAAGATGGTTTCGGGTGAAACCATCAAAGCAATGAAAATTCGCTTCACCGAGATTATTCTCGAAGTCGCTGCAATCAACCCGTACAAATATACGCAGCGCGAGAAGAATCTCAAAGTTATACGTGCTCTTCCTACAAATTGGCACGTATACGCCGCCATGCATCCAGCCCGTTCGGACTTCAATTCTCTCACCACCGAAGATCTTTTCGACATTCTTGTCGGAAATGAATACGAGATGATCCGCATCCATGGATCAACACAGCCTTCCACCAGCAAGAAGGCTGATGAAAAGAACAATACGGAGGTAGCTTTCAAGGCCGACTCAGCCTCAGCTGCTACCCAAAGTCCGATTGACGAATCCATCGTCAAGAAGATCGAGAAGATGACTCTCGACTACGCTCTAGCTGCTAGGAGAAATGAGAAGCGCCTAGGGAAGGTTGTCAAATACAAAAAGTTCTATCGTGACAACAAGCGAAACTTCTCAAACCGCAACCACGACTGCCCTGACAAAAAGGGAGAAGGTAAACCCTCAACCTTCAATTCTTCTAACACACCCGAGGGTGGTTGTTTCAATTGTGGCAGGCCAGGTCACTACAAGACCGACTGTCTGGATCTTACCAAGGCAGAGAGAGACGAGCTCCGTGCAAAGCGCGATAAGAAGCTTAAAGATCAACGAGCTGCCATGATCGCCGAAGAAACAAAGGAAGCTCACCTCTCTGACAGTTCGTCAAGTGATGACGAAGGTTACATCGCTTTCGACGAAAGTGATGATGAAGAATGTTTCGTTGGAGAGCACCAACAAAACGAGGGATCTTCAAAGGTAGATCCTCAACCCATTTCACTTTCTTTTTCTGACGATGATTGTGCAGAAGAAGGTGATGAAGACCTATCCGAGGCTGTGTCTTGGGAAGAAAGCAAGAAACAGCTCGATGACTATGCCGACCTCGTGGATACACTCAAAGAGGTCGTTGAAGATAATGCTGAGCTTATGGACAAAAATGAAAAATACAAGCTAGCATTAGAAGAAAGATTTTCTCCCTACGATGAAGAAAAGGAAAGGGAGATCGAAACTCTAAAGTCAAAGGTTGAAGAATTGACTTTACGGGTCAAGGAGTTCAATACCAGGGAGCTCGAGAAGGACGAGTCCCTCAAGACCAAAGATGCCGAAATACACAGCCTTACCTCAAAATTGGCTGACTTGGTGATTCGACACGAACTCCTCGTGAAAAAGGAAGAAAAACTTCAACTAACTTTGAGTCAGTTGAAGAAAAGTGGAAAGAAGCTGGAAGAAGTTCAATCCATGCAACGCAATCCGCGCGATCACTCTGGCATTGGATTTAATGGAAAATCCAAGGAAAGCAAGGATAAAGATTGCAAGATCACGTTCGTGAAGGCGCAGTCGAAGTCAAAGAGAGTTCGGAAAGCTCATCAAGCTCTTCCAGACAAGATGGTCCAGCTGAAGAATCCAGTTCGACAGCCCCAAGCCATCCTTGTAAAGCAACACAAGAAGGAACAACTTGTTCCTCAAAAGAAAGAAAGTCGACCTGCCCAGCATCGTCGACCTGCCCCCTCTCATCAAAAGCAGGCTGTCCATCCAGGTCGATACCAAGGCCAGTACTATCAAAGGCCGTATCACCCTCAGTTTTTCTATCCTGCTCATCAAGGTTGTCACTGCCACTATCCTCAACGGTCTAACTATCAAGACTGGCAGTATCAATCTGGCTTTCATGATGAGCAGTTCTATCAGCCTCGCCGTTCTCACTCAAAGAAATCCAAGGCTCCCAAGCCCAAGACCGCCACTGCCTCGTCCTCAGCCTCGGATAGAAGCAGACCGGCAAAACAAATTTGGGTCCCAAAGGCCGTTCCCGCAACCGATGTAGCACCCAATCTCAAGTGGGTTGCTAAGTTTAACTAATTGCAGGTCGGGAAGGCTCAAAGAAGGAGCCAAGCAGCTCGTGGAGCTGTATGGATCATTGATAGTGGATGCTCAAAGCACATGACGTGTGACAAAACGCTACTATCAAACTATCAAGAACGAGACGGGCCACTTGTAACCTTTGGAGAAAGTTCTAAGGGACTTACGAGAGGCCAGGGCGATCTAAAAGTTGGTAAAACAACTATTTCTAACGTCTCTTATGTTGAAGGTCTTAATCATAACCTATTCTCTGTGTCGCAATTCTGCTCGAGTGGTAAACGAGTAGAATTCACCGCTAACAAATGTCTCGTGAAAAATAAGGAAGGAGAAACACTTCTTACCAGAATTTTGCAGGATAGACTCTATATTGTTCAATGGACAGATTGGATAGAGACCTGCCTGGTCACAAAGGCTGATTCCGAGACAAGCTGGCTATGGCACAAGAGGTTGAGTCACTTGAACTTCAAGGCCATCAACAAGCTCGCACGCAACAAGCTGGTGAACGACCTGCCAGATCAAGTCTTCGATCGTGATCACATCTGCAGAGCCTGTCAAGCTGGAAAGCAAACAAGATCATCCTTTCCAAGCGTGACGGCACAAACATCAAATCAAATTCTTGAGCTTCTCCATCTCGACCTCTTCGGTCCAGTCACTCCCTTGAGTATAAACGGTAGAAAATACGCTCTCGTTGTTATAGATGATTATTCTAGATTTACGTGGGTTATTTTCATGTACAAAAAGAAGGAGACTTTGGAGAAGCTACCTGCGTTGCTGAGCAAACTGTGCAATCAAAAGGAGAAATCCATTATCTCCATTCGATCTGATCGAGGCACCGAATTCATCAATGCCATGATCGAGGAATATTGCACAAAGAGTGGGATTCATCATCAAACCTCAGCAGCTCGTACACCTCAACAAAATGGCGTAGTGGAACGCCGTAACAGGTCGCTGAAGGAAGTAGCTCGTACCATGTTGGATGAAACCAATCTTCCAAAGAATTTTTGGGCAGAGGCCGTTAACACAGCCTGCTATACCCAAAACAGGTCGATCATCACGACCCGACATGGAAAGACTCCATACGAGCTGTGGAACAACAAGCTCCCCAGGTTAAAGTATTTTAAAGCTTTTGGGTGCTTGTGTTACATTCATAACAATGGGAAATCTCAATTAAAGACTTTTGATAGCAAGGCCGATCCAGGAGTATTTTTAGGATACTCAGAGGTTAGCAAAGCTTATAGAGTCTTTAATAAGAAAACCCTAGTTGTGGAGGTAACACCTCATGTTGTGTTTGATGAATCTACTTGTCTGTACAGAGAATCAAGTACAGGTACAGAACAGCCCGCTGCTAACAGGCCGTCTAACTCCCCCATTGACGACCTGCTAGTATGGACTCCAAATGATTTGGAGGAAGAGGATCAATCTGATCCTAGGGTCACACAGCAAGGGGAAAGTGATGCAAATAATACTTCGAGCTGTAATACATCAGCCGGACTTAACCAGGCTGATCCCCCTCCCTCAGTCCCCAAGACTGATGCTGTTCACGACCTTACATCCCAAATCGAGCAGCTCGATAACACTATGGAGCAGCTCAACATCCAAGCCGAACAGCAGCCCGATCAACAGCCCGAGCAACAGCATGTGCCCACTGATCAACCTTCAACTCACCCGGAGTTTGACGAACCCATTAATGAGCCCGAGCCAATCATTTCAAATGAAGAAAGAGCTCGACGCAGACGTTGGATCGATGCTCATCCAAAAGAACTCATTGTTGGGAACCCAAACAAGGAGTACGAACGAGAAGGACGATTGGTGAAAGCGCACTACTAAGCTGCTATCTCTCTCGAATTGAACCCAAAGATGCCATTGAAGCTCTTCAAGATGCTGACTGGATTCAAGCCATGCAAGAAGAACTCAATGAATTCAAAAGAAATGAAGTATGGTCTCTAGTTGATCGTCCTTATCATCAGGGCGTCATTGGAGTCAAATGGGTTTACAAGAACAAAAGAGATGAATCTGGAGAAGTTGTCAGAAATAAAGCCCGACTGGTAGCAAAGGGTTACTGTCAACAAGAAGGAATCGACTATGATGAGACGTTTGCCCCCGTTGCAAGATTGGAAGCTATAAGGCTGTTTCTAGCTTATGCCGCTCATCAACGATTCAAAGTCAACCAGATGGATGTTAAAAGTGCATTCCTCAATGGCGTTCTCGAAGAAGAAGTCTATGTGGAACAGCCTTCTGGATTCGAGGAGGGTGATTCAAGCAAAGTCTACAAATTGCACAAGGCCGTCTACGGACTTAAGCAAGCTCCTCGAGCTTGGTATGAGACGCTATCATCCTTCCTCATCGAATCAGGATTCAAGCGTGGTTCAGTCGACAAGACGCTATTCACTATCAAAGTGAATGAACATATCCTTTTAGTACAAATTTATGTTGATGATATCATTTTTGGATCTAAATCTCCCATTTTATGCGAAAAATTTGGTAACCTCATGACCGAAAAATATAAAATGTCTATGATGGGGGAAATGAATTTCTTTCTAGGGTGTTGCAGGTCAAGCAGTCCGATGAAGGAATCTTCATTAGCCAAACAAAGTACGCACACGAGCTGGTTGACAAGTTTGGTGTCAAAGACAGCAAGCCTGTCAAAATACCGATGCTCTCTGGTGGGAAGATCGACCCGGATCCCGAAGGAAAACCTGCCAACATAACACAGTACAGGGGTATAATTGGTTCATTACTTTATCTAACTGCTAGTCGACCTGACATCACTTTTGCAGTTGGAGTGTGTGCTCGATTTCAAGCTAATCCGAAGGAATCTCACTTGGAAGCAGCAAAGAAAATTCTTCGTTACATCAAAGGAACCACAAATCTAGGTCTTTGGTATCCTTGTGATGATAATTTGCAGCTTACAGGTTATTCAGATTCTGATCATGCAGGGTGCAAGCTCGATAGGAAATCTACCTCGGGTACTTGCCATTTTCTCGGAAACAAGCTGATATCATGGTTTTAAAGAAGCAAACTTCAGTAGCCACCTCCACCACAGAGGCCGAGTACATGGCAGCAGGAAGTTGTTGTGCACAAATCTTGTGGATCAAACAACAACTCAAAGATTATGAAGTCGAAGTCAGTGAAGTGCCAATATTCTGCGACAGCTCGAGTGCCATCGCCATTACTCAAAATCCAGTTCTTCATTCAAGATGCAAGCACGTGGATATTCGACATCACTTTATTCGTGATCACGTGGAAAAGAAGAATGTGATATTGAGAAGATACACACTGACATTCAATGAGCTGATATTCTAACCAAACCCCTAGCCGAAGAAAGATTCAAGATGCTATGTGGAAAGCTAGGGTTATTGAATGTTGAGTCATCAGACCATTCATAATTGAACAGTCCGTTACCATACGAACAGGCCGCTTCAGTCAACAGGCCGTTTTCTCTCTTTCCCGGGACCAAACGGGATCAACAAGACAAGCAGGTCGTTCGTGATCTACGCAGGACGGTTTCATCTCAACAGGCCGTCTCTATTTAGACAGGCTGACATTAAGGGGGAACAGGCCATCAAATACTCAACAGGCCGATACCATTCAACAGGCCGTTACCATTTGAACAGGTCGTTTGTCAGGCCGTTATCTTCAAACAGGCCGATACCATTCAACAGGCCGTTACCATTTGAACAGGTCGTTTGTCAGGCCGTTATCTTCAAACAGGCCGAATGCGACGACATTGAAGTACAGGCCGATTCAAATGACAGACCGTTCTTCATTACCAGGTCGTCGTCTGGATCAACAGATCGACCTGTATTCCTCAAATTGAGGGGGAACACTTAAGTGATCCATCATTTGAGGGGGAACTAAGGCCGATGAATACCAGGCCAATATCATAAGTCCAGGGCGTTTATTTCGACATGCCGTTCTCTGCCACAAGGTCGATATCATCAGGCCGATATCAACCTGAATGCAACAGCATTTATGAAGGGAGAATCAAAAGGGCAGTATCACCATTTTGTCTTAGAAATTCTACAATAAGCATTGAATTTTTCATTTATTAGTGATATTTATTTCTCAATGCTTTACATTATTTAAAGCTCTGTTATTTTGCAGTAATTAGGAAAAAGGGAGTAATGATTACCTCTTTTGTAACACATCTAGTCAAGTGTCAAATATTGACACATTGACCAATGTTACATTTAATTCCCTGCCACTTTTCTGAAAAAGTGCTGGTTTACGCACGTTTCCTTTAACCCACGCGCGGATGTGAATCGTTTCACATTCCACGCGCTCTAATCGTGTGGTCGTGGGTGAGAGGGAAAATTTAAACCCTTTCAAATTCGAGTGATCCTAGCCATTCAATTTTCTATATATGGCATGCAGTTTCTCTCTAAAACGTTACTTACTCCCATCTTCTTCATCGTCAAAACCTAATTTTTCTCTCTGCAAAAATCAACCGCCGCCATCGTGCTTATTTTTCAACTGCTGGTTCTCACCTCTTTTTCACTCGTTGCACAAAGATATCACCGTGGTTTGTGCTATTTCTCTGCTCTTAGTTTCACTTTTAAGTATCAGTTACTTATCTATCTATTTTGTTGCAGAAAACCTACATCAATGGCAGCACAAACATCTACCTCCGGCAAACCGGAGATGGCATGGGATGCAATCTCCACTTACTTGGAGTCGCATATCAAATACGAACCATATATGGTTCGTGATAACTTCGGCTTCCGCGATCTCGATTCTATGTTCGCGCTGGTGGAAATGTGCTTCCCTTTCCACCAGATCATTTCTACTCGTCCGGCGAAGTTCCTTCCCAAAGTTGTGAGTGCTTTCTACTACAACTGGAACAAGGGCGACTCCGTGTCCTCTCACACCGTGTCCCTTGGGTCCAAAACGACGGTTCATCACATCAATGTTCTCGATGCTGTGAAGGGCGCGTTCGGCATCGGGGATGGTGGAGAAATGGAACTCTCCGACATCTCCAAGGATCAATTGCAGCAGGTCGCTGATCGTGTCCTTATTGAACAGGGTCAGTATCTGGGAAGGTCGTTCAAGAGGACCGACCTCCGTCCTAAGTTCAGGCTGCTTATGGACTTCATCCAACGGTGTTTCCTTGGCCATATCGGGAATCACGACCAAGTCACACCCTTCAAATTTCAAATAATGACGGCCGTGATCCTCAATCTGCCTGTCAGCTGGGCCAAGCTGATGGTCTCCCTGCTCTGGGAGGAGGCCAGGCTGATCGAGTGCGAGATGAACGGAGAGGCCGTTGTGGGAGTGCGTCTCCACAAAGACAGGCCGCTTCGTCTTGGGACGAAGGCGACCTGTATAATTATTTCCTTCTTCAAACAAAGGAAATGGTCGGATGCGGAAGACTTCCCCTTCAACTTCATTCCTAAAGATCTCCGCCAATTGGAGATGGCTATTGGGGTCTCACCACAGCAATTCTACAGGTCGTCTGACCTCGTAAGGGAGCATCTCACTCGGACTGGGCAGTCCAAAACTGGGTGGAGGGTGCCTAATCGACCTGTGCAGAAAAAGCGAAAGGCCGATGAAGTGCCAGTGCCCTCTCGCCCTGCCAAAAGGACTCCACCTGCAAAGTCTCCTCCTCGAAGGACGCAGGCCGCCTCAACCGATCTTCTGGTCAGGCCGTTTCACAGGATCCTCCCTATGGATCCCAAGGCCGTGGAGCCTTTACATGTTAGGCTGCCCACGCCCTCTCCATCGCCCCTATCTACCCCGGAACGGACTCCCTCTCCAGTCCGGACCGCGATCGAGCTGTCCGCCTCGCAGCAACAACCTGCACCTTCCGTCCCACAGGTTGTTGTCGGTTCATCTCAATCTCCTTCTGCCGAACGGACTCCATCTCCAGTCCGTTCCGCCATCGAGCCGTCCGCCTCGAAGCAACGCCCTGCATCTTCCTCGCAGGTCGTTACCTCTCCAGTGAGGACTCCCCCAGTCCAACGAGCTGTATCTGTAGAGATCTATGATATCACTGTGGAGGATTCCTAGTCTTCCCCCCTTCGGCACGTGCCCGTGGAGGAGGACGTCGTGCTGCCGATCCAGCCATTCTCTGAGCAGCCGATGTCTGCTGCTCACTCCCAGGTCGCCGCCATGAAGGCCGAGGCCAGGCTGAAGGTCATCGACCTGATGCCAGGGATAGCCCAACTCCCAAAGTCCCTCGACCTCGCCACTCGCCTCCAGTTCTATCTGGATTGTAAGTCGAGTTACTATTACGTATTCGAGGCCTTGCTGCAGGTCGTTACTCTCAACGACCTGAAGGTCGAGGAATTGGCACTGGAAGCAGAGTTTGGTTTCTTCAGCGTGGAGGATGCGGCTTCTAATTTCCAATCAATTGTGCTGCGCCGCATGAAGGTTGAGGCCAAGATTTTGGGCATCGACCTTCGCCCTCTCTACACGCAATCTCGTGCTCTCTGCAACTCTGCTGCCGACGTTGGAGACGAGTTTGAGAGGATTCAAACTCCGGAACAGGCCGATGAAGCTGCCAGGGAGCGTGTCACGGACTTTGCCGTGAGATTATTGAAGGAATATACTGACAAGCTCCTGCCTGGCCAGCTCGAGGAACTCAACATGGCGTCCCGCGATCAGATCGGGGAAGTGTTGGAAGATTTGGCCAAGGTCGATGAGCGAGTATCCAATCTGACTTCTTCAGTCTCCAACTCGGCATCGACCTCCAACGAGCAAATCAACGCCATT
Source organism: Thymus mandschuricus (assembly GCA_029379335.1). Classification (NCBI taxonomy): domain Eukaryota; kingdom Viridiplantae; phylum Streptophyta; class Magnoliopsida; order Lamiales; family Lamiaceae; genus Thymus; species Thymus mandschuricus. Next base: position 19,535,655 of record CM057081.1, read on the forward strand.
CACGACACTCTCTCCTCCCTTCTCAATGGTCAACAGGAGTTGAGGGATGCCGTGACCAAGCTGCAGGAGGAGGACGCGACTCTTCTTTCCCTCATCAATGCCCTTTCTGATGATGTTGAAAAGGGGGAAGAAGAAAGAGCCGCAGCCGCCACCAAGAAGAAGAAGACTCATAAATCCAAATCTACTTCAACTTCTGTGGCCCCTCCTCCTCCTCCTCAAAAGAAGCCTGCCCAGGCCGTGTCCTCCAAGGCCGTTGCCTCCAAGGCCGTTGCCTCCCAGGCCGATCCAATTTCTCTTCTTGGTGCTGCCGAGGCCGCCGCAGCCAAAGCCCGTCTGGCCAAGCATTCTGAACTTATTTCTGCCATGATTCTGGCCGGAGCGACGCAGGAGCAGTCCGTTGATCCGGAGGAGCAAAAGCGCTTCATTGCCAAGCGCCGGGCTGATGAAGCAAGGAAGAAAAGGGAGATGGACTGGATCAGCCAGTCCGCCCTCGTTTTGAATGCTGGAGTCCAGCAGCAGGTCGTTGAATGGCTCGACGAATCGCAGAACAACCTGCTGCGGGAGCTCAACAGTTGCTTCATCCTGCTTCACTATTGGATCAAGGACCCCTCACTTCCTGCCGATGCCGATGACGCCTATGCAGCCTACATGCTCAAATTCCCTTACCAAGATTTCGTTGGTGAGCTTCGGAAGAAGGCTGCAGAGGTCAGTGTGATGATAAGGGCCCCAGCTCAACAATATTTCGCGCCCTTACTCCTAGGTGATATGGGATACTTGGATTATTCCCGAATCGACCAATACATCGCACAGACTGCCATCGGCCTGGGCGTAAATGTTTCAAATTCCGATCCCGACTTCCGCCGAATCAGGGATGGAATTTATGCAAGTATGCAGTCGAAGTCGAGGGAGCAGGTCCAGGAAGAGCGTGTGGCAGCCCGTGCCCAGCAGAAGAGGTAGATAGATAGATGATTTTGTATATTCTCTGTATTCATTTAAGTTCGTAGCACAGCTTCTAATTTCCAAATGTAAAGTACACTATCGAGCTGAATGAAGCAAAAATCATCTTTCGTCCTGACGACAATATCTCTTTGTCCAGGCAAACTGCCTTTACTGCTTTAGTTATTTATGTCATTATCTGCCTTCTTATAATTCCTTATCAACCTTCATGATAAAAAAATTATCAAGCTCTGATACCATCTTTCAGTGTTTAATCTCTTAGGAATTATTTGTAAGGTGTTTGGTTTCGACATCATCAAAAGGGGGGAAATTGTTGGGAACCCCTTGCAGTTTGATTTTGATGATGTTTATCGAAACCACACTTAGGCATATTTTACTTGTTTAGGGTTAAGGCCGATAGATCGACCTGCTATCTGTTAGTGCAGGTCGATGCTCTTATTTTCTAATGCAAGTTCGATCCACCCTGTAAGGGGAAGGTCGTTCATCGCCTGCCTCATTAGGATCGAGCTTGCTTATCTGCCTGCCTATCGACCTCCCCTATCAAGCTTCCAGCCTGCACTGCCTTAGAAGATTTCAAGAGCTGGATTATCAATCAAGGTCGATGCTCTGCCTTCATGGAGCGTCACGACCTGATCCTTGCCACGTCGTGTGCCAGCAAGGACGAATATTCCCAACGGCTAGAAGTGAGTCAGCTTCCAACGGCTAGTGCCACGTCAGCCTGACTCCGACGGCTAGTTTTTCAAAACTGCCTATAAATACTTCAAGCCATTTCGGTTTCAAGCACGGGAAACACAAGCTATCAACGGCATATCTCTGCCCAAATCACTCTCAAAGTTCATATCCATTCAAGTGTTCGAAATCCGATTAGTTTCCCAAACACTTGACAAAGAGAGGTTTCTGATTCCGATAAAACCCACAACGACGAAGCGTTCACTGCTGCTTGTCGTTGGTTCAACAGCTTCTTCTCCGACTAGTTCGAAGTTAGAAAGCTTGTTTGTGTTTTCGCCATTATAGAGTTAGTCAAGCTCTGTAAAAGTGAAAGGTTGTTTGTACATTTTAGTACGAAGGTTGTAAGGGTCACGACCCAAAACTCGTGTCTAGATATTTTCAGGTTAGATTGTATCTAGAACTGATACTCAGTCAGTATAAATAAGAGAGAGGTTGAATCCAAAGGTAAAGGGATTCTCAGGTCGAGTCGACCTGATGTGGACGTAGGAGGGTTTCTCCGAACAACGATATATCGCGGTGTCTCTCTCTCTCTCTTTATTTATCGCCCTTTATATTTTCTTATCAAAATGACAAGCATCAACCTGCATATCACGCATCAACCTTCTATCTGTTTTCAGCCTTAAAGATTTTTCAAAGAGTAAATCAACCTCCACCAACTTCCGCATTAACAAGTTTGATAAATCAAGCTTGATACCATACGAGCTTGATAGATCAAACTGCCTCTGATAAAGATCGACCTTGACAATCGACCTTTAGATCGACCTGATTTTCAAAAGTCAAAAACGGTTGGTTATTGGTGTATTCCCCCCCCCCCCCCCCCCCCCCCCCCCCCCCATACACCAATTACTCTTTCCCGGGACCAACAATGTTCATGTACAATATTTTCTCTTTATCCCATTTCCTTGCGTCGCGACCTTGCTTAGCCAAATTATGGCAGGGCGGGTCGTGACGCATAAAAACATTCAATATTAAGCATAATATTGCGAATTTACATACTTAATAAAATTATGATTAATATTGCTAATTTGTACGCTTAACATTATATAAAATCATGCTTAATATTTGCTAATTTGTATGCTTGATACTAGATAAAATTACTCTTAATAGTAAATAAAGCTACGCTTAATATTGCTAATTTTATGCTTAATACGATATAAAATCATGCTTAATGTTACTAATTTATATTCTTAATACAATTTAAAATTGTGCTTAATATTGCTAATTTGTATGCTTCATATATACTAGATAAAATCATTCTTAATATCAAATAAAATCATGCTTAATATTTTACTAATACTAGATTTTGCACCCGTGCGATGCACGGCGGTGTATGTTTATATGTATTGATTAAAGTTTAATATTCTCTACTTTTTAAAAAGTACTCCCTCCGTTCCGCTCCATTTGGTCTGCTCTATTATTTTATACCACACATCTATTCACTCTATAGGCTAAATGGAGCGGAACGGAGGGAGTATGTCATTAATTTATTTATTTTTCTTGAAGTTTTACAACAGAAATTCTAAAGGTCATCTTTTTTCTTTGAAGTTTTACAACATAAATTCTAAAGGTCACACTACGGGGGACTCGAACTCAAGACCTTTAGATCTCGATACATTAATTATAACCCTATACCGCTAAGCCAACACACGCACACCATTTATAGAATCTTTGTGATCTTCTTTAAGCATGAGACAATTTATGAAGACATTCAACTTTGTTCAAATCCATAAATTCAAATTTTATTATTGTATTAGAATATAAAATAATTGTTCAATTCACGTACAAATTTCTATGTATGTCACTTTCTTTTTATACTCATGTATGTAATATCTGAAGTTAGAAATATTACAGTATATAAATAATGACTTAGAAATCGTTCTCAGTCAAACCATTAAAATATTAAGTAAGTAGAAAATTTTTATTATAATTTATAGCGATATAAATAATCTCATGAATCAAATTTTATTAATTTTTTCACTGGTCAAATAAAAAACAATACTCCCGTCTCCCGTAATAGGACTTCTGACGCTATTTTTGTCACAGTCCGGTTTAGAGTGAAGATGACTAGACCGTAAGGGCTGCGACTTAGGGAAAAGTGAACCGAACAAAATAATATTCTCGACAACTTGTTTTTACTCAATCGATCAGAAACCAAATGAACCCTGATAACGAGACAATGATATTTGTGTACCAAGAGATCTAGAAAATTCAATTAATTTGTACTCACAAATATTCAAGGGTTCGAGGATCCGAGTCAAGGATAAACAAAGTTTGAAGACAACTTTTCAGCAATGACAAAAGTCGTCTAGAAATAACATTTATACAATTGAAACATTAGATAACTTCCAATAAAATAAAGCTATCACAGAGTTCCGGTGAAGATAATAATTTACATATCAACTTCGAGCTCATAAGAAAAATCAACAATAACATCAAGAGTGTTGCAGCGGAATGGATCGTCAAAATGGACTACATGTATGAAGACATATAATCCTAGAACTCGAACTACTAACATTGTCATATACACAAGAAGACACTTCCAAAATGACAACAAAAGCTCTCCTGTGCACACTCTCATCTTCATCCCAGCATATCTTCTATAATCTGCACATTTTAGAAATAACATGCAGGGCTGAGTACTAACTAAGTACTCAGTGAACATATGCCAAATCATTGAAAGCTGCCACCTAGGGCTATACATTGAACTTGCCATTTTTAAGCTTAGCACAATAGATTTCTTATGTAAAACATACCATGTGCCTTGCTAAAATACTTTTACTTCATAGACAGCTGTCATTTATCCTATAATCATTCTCATTATGCATGCACCACAACTACTATCTCATAAACTTATGTGTTGAGAGGTAGGCCTCCCTCTCAATCACTATGATCGGCTAACCAAAATAATTGGAAAGCACACAATCATAACGTGTACACAAATCCTGCATCACACAGGACCCGATATCGTCCTTCTTTAGTAGGTGGTATCACACAAAAACATTAAACATTGGCAAGTCAATATTTGAAAGCATAATCCTTATATACATACAGAGACATATTCATTTCATTTTAGTTCGAAAGCCCACATGATTCCAGCTAGCCTTTCACTTACTACTCCGCTTCTTTAGTTATTTTCAAGCCTTGGACTACCACTCATTCCTTCATAGAAACAAGGGTATAACTATAAGCAATAAGAAACTAAGAATTTATTGGAAATAACTTTATTACTTAGCTTATACTTTTATCTTATTCTTTAAACTTTGTTCGATAATCTTAATCTTACTCTTTATTAAGAGTTCACTAAATAAGGAGATCTAACTCATCTTTTCCTTCTTTTACTTTAATTAAAGGGATATGACGATATATCATTTATATACACTTATGTGCATAGATGTGGTTATCATTCATCATGTTCATTCAACTCTTGATTATGAATCCCAAAACTTAAGAATAGATCTGTAGCTTATGATTGACAATCGAACTTATTTATATGTTCGTCTCTTATACTTGATCATACGATCATAAAATCAGAAGAAGCAAAACATAAGAATAGAAATCCAGGGACATGCTTCACGAGAATCTAAATTTAGAGTCCTAGACTTGAGTGCATCGTGTGGTATGGATCAAGTAACCTCACTATATGAACAAAAGATGATATTTTGCGAGGCTGTAGCAAAATAATTGTTCTGGTAAAAATACATCTTGGATTGAGGAATGTCTTGAAGTTATGGAAATCTAACATCTCAAGCTATAACGTGCTAAAATCCCAGATTTTTTCCCATAACGGAGTTAAAAACCGTAAGCATTTGAAAACATATCTGAAATCTGGAAAACAGAGGTCACACAGACTCATGGGTCTAACTTTGAACAGCCATAAATCCTTCATTACTTGATGAATTTAAATGATTCAAGATGTTTTAGAAAGCCGAGACTACATATAGTAACTTTTATTCAAATTCCATTCTGAAATTAGCAAGGTAAGGGATTCAAAACTGAACATCAAAACTGGTGCAGAAGCTGCCTCTGCAGATTTGAAATCTGGACACATAATCTTTGAAAAATCATGATAAATTCATACCAACTCCGTTTCGGACGAATAAAATGTGTACGGAAAGCTAAGAGGGAATACTTTAACATGGATAATGTTTTAAACTCATATTGCAAAGGGTTTGTTCCCAGTAAAGGCCGTCAAGGCCGTCAGTGACCTGAATTTTCAGAAAACAAAGAGAATGGCTTTCTTTGACAACTTTGATCGAACACCTCATCATATCGACTCTTAACCCTTTCATTCCTAACAAAATTTTCCATCACTTTGCAGAGTACAACTTAGAGTATATAGTTTTAATACTAAATTAATTCCCTAACCAGTTTATATGCTAATTGAAGTAACAGCAACACACTCTCGATTCCAATACAAGTTCTAGCATAAAAACCGGAATATAACTTCCCCCAGACTACTTCTTGCTACTGTATAACCGTCCTAATATCTTTATACATTCAAAAGTCAGAAGATACCAAGAGTATGCACTGTATATATCATCATCCAGTTCAAATTTAGTATTTCTTCCATTGTGACTTCATCTCTTAAATCTCTCAAATACGAGATTTTAATCACCAAGAAAGCTTACCTCAATCAGATGTTTAACCTAGATCATCATCAACCCCTGTGTTTTAGATTCCTCCGAAGCTTAATGACTGAAGGTTGAGCCTGGTGTCGCTGTCTTTTCGGGAAGAAGAAAGAAAAGAAAGGAAAAGAAGAAGAGAAGAAGAGCAGTGCGGTGGATTGGGATAAGAGAGAGATGAATTTCTTTTCTTTTCCTTTTTTCCTCCAACCTTTATCCTAATTTTACCTTTATTAAGAAAGATAATATTTCCTCCTTTTCTTTTCTTTAATTACTAATTCGTATTATCCACATCTAAGTTTAATCCCAATTATCAGTCTTTCGTCTCCGATATCTAGTAACTTACGTGTCCGATATTAGCTTATAATAGCTATTATTCTATATCTCGATGTATTGGGTAAAATCTTACTAATTTATATATATATATATATATATATATATATATATATATGTTTTACTTGTACCATCAGATGGAGTTTATTTCCTCAATATATATTGCTTCCAATTATAGAAAATAGAACAAGAATTAGCTCATCATTAATTATTGAATTCCTAAAATTTTCATTTTAAATCCTAATTTTCTTTTCTACCTCACACTTCATATTATTGTCAAATATAGTAGCTTATTATTTTTATCTCTAATAATTATTTATTTAACTTAATAAAATGTGGGATATTACATCCTCCCTCCCTTAAAAAAAATTCGTCCCGAAATTTAGTTACTTCTCTAGCATCTTTTCTTCGAGTTCCCACGTGGATTCCTCTTGATCATGGTGTCTCCACTGGTCTCTAACTAAAGGAATCGATTTAGTTCTTAGTTGTTGAACCCTTCGATCTAATATTGCCTCAGGCCTCTCTTCATAACTTAGATCAGGTTCAAGAGTAATTTCTTCTTGATGGATGACATGCTTAGGATCATATACGTATTTTCTCATCTGTGACACATGGAATACCTTCCCAAAATTTAATTACTTCAAATCTTTCTTTTCACTTATGTTTCCACTGGATTCTTTCTAAGACGATCGACTTATTTCTTAACTATAAGATTTTTCGATCTAATATTGCTTCTAGTTTCTTTTCACAATTCATATCAGGCTAGAGATCACTTCTTTTTGGTGGATGACCTGTTCGTGGTTATGCATATATATACTCCTTTAATCGTGACATGGGGAATACCTTATAGATATTGTCAAAGCTCGTCTATATGAAATAAAACATTGGACTTCAAGGATTTCAAAAGGTCCAAAACAAAATCTAGGTTTAATCTTCCATCTACTCCTGAATCCAGGAATTCTTCTTTTTGTAGGTAAAACTTGAGGAGGATGTTGTCTTCCCATTCTAACACCTTATTTATTCTACTAACTTCATCCTTATAGAGGGGTGACTGAGATTCTCTTCCATCATCGGCTTCATAAGGTGCTACATTGATAGTCACTTAAATATTATTATTATACGCAAATCCCATATGTAGTAGAGTTTGCTCCCATTGGTCTTCTTGGTCTTACACAACAGTTATACTATACTTTCTAAAATTTGGATGGTTCTCTCAAATTGTCCATCCGCTTGTGGGTAAGATGTTGTGTTAAGATTTAGTTTAGCTCCCAACTCGTTGTAGATACTTATCCATAATCGATAAGCGAACCTTGGATTTCAATTTGGTGTAAATGTCACGGGTACTCCATGTATTCATACAATCTCATGGATATACAACTAAACCAACTCATCTAATTCTTTTATTCGAGAAAGTGAGGTCGCAAAACAAGCGATGAATTAGCAAGTTTAAATAATTACTTAATACTTTCTTCACGACTCTAGTCGCAAAGCGAGGTCGTCAAACTACGTATATTGAAGAGCCACATACCTATTGATCATCTACAATAGGTAAAGTATATTGTTGTCAACTACCACATGCTTGTAATGTGAAGAGAATATTTTGATGTACAAAGCTGCATAGCGCTTCACTCCTTCTTATAACATTTTTCTTTTAGAACTTAATACATCTTAGTACTTTCTAAAGGTGTTGTATAAGTCCTTCGATTCTTCGCTATTAGGCAGGCAAAGCCGCCGTTCTCTGAATAATGAAATGTTATTTCCAACTTCTTGAAATCATCAACTCTCTCAACTTGAACTGTTAATTGTAACTTTTCCATCTTTAAGAAAAATAAAGCTCGATCACTCTTTGAATAAGCATAAGCAAGCAAGTAAGCACGCAATCCTCGGTTGTCCTTGTCGCTTTGTTGCTAAAGCTAACAACCTACTTACCCACAAAGGATTAATACTAGCTTAACTTTCTAAGTATGTTTGCACTTGCACTTATGTCTAACTTGATCGCCGACTAATATGACCTCATTCCTATCTTAATCCATTACTCTCTTATGTTCATCCTTTATTAGATAACATGTATAAAATGGATGATAGGAAACTATTGATTCATAAGGATAAGTATCGAAGCTATCAAGGAGCTTGAACTTCAAATTTATGAGCTTAGCCAAATGGCAAATTGATCATGATCCAAAGAATTGATCATAGAGGCATCAAATGATGATTAAGTAATGGCTTCTGACATTTTGGATGAAAGTTGAGATATGTGTCTTGATCGTGAAAGAGGATTCAAGGAGTTTCAACATACCAATTAATCATAATAATTAAACCATAGGAGCTCAAACACGCATTAGAGCTAAAAGGTATAAGTTCAACGAATGAGTTGCTTGAACAATTAAACATCATTCTAAAGTGATTCATAAGCTGAAGATCAAATAACTTGACTGTTGGTACAAGAAATCAAGTACAACAATGCTTCAATAAATGATTTATTTCTCACTGATGATAAATCAGACCAAAGAATGGTTTGAAGTTCCGGAAAGCTTGACATTCGAGGATATATCACATTAAAATCTCAGATTCCTACCAGGGGATTGAACGTTGTAAGGACTTGAAGTACAGACTGATTACGGAAAAATGAAGTATGGTAGATTCATTGCTCAAACATTGAACAACCACCACTCCCTTATTACTTGGAGTTTGAAAATGTACCAGCTAGAAAAATAGAGCTCAGACATATTAAAACAATCTTTCTTCAAAAACTCTCATCATTCAAAGCTAAGGAAAGATCTTGGAAACATCGATGAGAGCGAGAGGCAAAAGCTGTTCGTTAGAATTTGCAGATTGGACATACAAATTTTGAAAAATCACAATAAATTGATATGAGCTCTGTTTTGAGTGAACAAAATATGTATGGAAAGTCAAGGAAACGAACTTCCACATGGAAAAGGAATCAATCCAAACGAGTCATTCTGGAAGTGGCTCGTAAGTAAGATGAATTTCCAGAATTAAAGAGAATGAGTTCCTTCCAGTTTCAAAAACATTAATTCACTTTCAAAGGGTCTTAGATTAGGGACTAAGCTCTGTATTAACCAAGATGAACACAAATAACTCAAATGGAGGTTGTAAGAGGCTGATGGTGATCGACCAAAGAAGGAGTCCTTGGGAAATTTCATCGATCACTTCATGGATCATCTTTAAATAGAAGTAGAACAAGAATTTATCAAATTTGGAGACACGTACGAACGTAGCTTACTATGGACAAAAATTGGTCATCCTCTAAGGGGTTCAATACTTCATTCAAATTATTTTTTCTTGCTCAAGGTGTGAGCTATGAGTTTAAAGCTGGAACAACAAGGAACATTTTTCATGTGTGAAACTTATGGATTCGAGTAGGGGAACACAATAAAAACGGAATTTAAAACTGTTGCCGAGTAGTTTTCTGAAAATTGGCAGATTTGTCATACTGACTTCAAAACATCACTACGCTCACGTATGAGATTGGATTTGAGTGTATAACATATCCATGAAAAGCTGAAATAACGAGCTACAACTTTTATTCAGAGACTATTTAATTTTAACAAGTGGAAAGGGCTCGAAAATACAGATCAACCTATGCACAGAGATGTTCGTTGAAACGCCCGACCTGAATTCGCAACAAAAGTTCAGGAATTCCACTTTGACACCTCTTAAACTATGATATGAGTATGAAAATGTGAAGAACATCGAAGAAAGGTGCATACAGTAGTTGTACACACTCGATAAAGGAAATCGAAAGAATTTCAACAACCTACTCATGAATACTCATCAAAGATGGAGACGATGAATATCAGGATTTCAACAACATATACAATCATTCTTCACAGGAACCGAATCTGGACACATCGTGAATGGTTCAAGCTCTCATCTATGACTTGAAGTCACTCATATCATCTGGAGGGAGAAGGATTTACCACAAGGAAGACAAGAATTCAACTTATTCTTCATTCATTAAAAAATTTCGGAGCTTGCATATCCATGTTGGTATTCTAGGACTAAAGTAACACAGAAAAATAAAACTTATAAAATTTTGCCATCTTTGTATCTCGATTGAATACTTCCGCATATAATAGGTGCCCATGACCGGCCAGAACTACCAAAATATCTTACCTTAAGCTAGCCTGGAAAAGTTTAGATATTTACTTATTCGTGTTAACCTTATCCAGCGCGAAACAAGCTATACCACAAAATGCACGATTGTACTCTAACTCTGTCTTCTTGCCTTGCTTCAGATTAGGTAATTCAACTTTCTTTCTACTTGCAGTAACTTCTGAGAATTTACTCTCATTCAAAGCTTCTCTAAAAATTAATCCCAAGTGAGTATAAGTATTCTATCCCGCTACCACCAACAGTTAACTAACTAACAAATGTTCCGAATCATTATATCGGAGAAATTTAAAGATTCGCTCGAATGCACGAATCCATTCTTTAGCTTCCAATGGATTTCCTCCACCATCAAACGTGAGTGAGTTTTCTTGAAGAAAAAGCTCTTCGATTCTTCTCTCGGTGGAGGTGGTGGGGTAGATTCTCTTCCATCCTCTCCAATCCCATTCCCGATTCCATTTCTTCATCTAGGATGTATTTAAAAGAAATATACGGAGTATCTAAATATCTACCTAAATATAGATAACATATCTCATATAGCTTCATTCTTACATGGGAACATTACGTATATACTTCTCCACTAACAATTCACATGACATCTTAAAGCATTAACTCTATCCTCAATCTTCATCATCTCAATTTATCATCACCTCATCTTCGCTTAAGTAAACAAAAGCTCATCATAACATAAATGGCTGCTTTTCCCATCTTTTCACATATACAAACGGAAAATGACCTCTTAATAGGACTCTTGCCACAAATATTTGGGTATCTATACATCATAATTTCATATTCTTTGTTGGTCCCGGAAAAGAGTAATTGGTGTATGGGGGGGGGGGGGGGGGGGGGAGAGAATACACCAATGCCAACCGTTTTTGACGTTTTATAAAATCAGGTCGATCAGAAGGTCGATTGTCAAGGTCGATCCTTATCAGAGGCAGATTGATCTATCAAGCTCGTTTGATAACAAGCTTGATTTATCAAACTGTTTATGCGGAAGTTGGTGGAGGTTGATAACTCTTTGAAAAATCTATTAAGCCAATGCAGGTTGTTTCATGAAATGCAGGTTGATGCTCGTCAGATAGATAAGATATTGAAAGTGCGATAAATAAAGAGAGAGAGAGAGAGACACCGCAATTTAGCGTGGTTCGGAGAAACCCTCCTACGTCCACGTCAGGTCGACTCGACCTGAGAATCCCTTTACCTTTGGATCCAACTTCTCTCTTATTTATACTGACTGAGTATCAGTTCTAAATACACTCTAACTCGAATATATCTAGACACGAGTTTTGGGTCGTGACCCTTACAACATTTCGTACAGAAAATGTACAAACAACCTTTCACGAATTACAGAGCTTGACTAACTCTATAATGGCGAAGAACACAAAACAAACTTTCTAACTTCGAACAAGTCGGAGAAGAAGTTGTTTGAATCAACGACAAGCAGCAGTGAACGCTTCGTCGTTGTGGCTTTTATCGGAATCTGAAATCTCTCTTTGTCAAGTGTTTGGGAAACTAGTGGAATTTCGAACACTTGAATGGATATGAACTTTGAGAAAGATTTTGGCAGAGTTTGGCGTTGATAGCTTGAGTTTCCCGTGCTTGAATCCGATAATGGCTTGAAGTATATATAGGCAGTTTTGAAAAACTAGCCGTTGAAGTCAGGATGACGTGGCACTAAGCCGTTGGAGGATGACTCACTTCTAGCCGTTGGGAAAGTTCGTCCTTTCTGGCACACCACGTGGCAAGGATCAGGTCGTGTTGCTCCATGAAGGCGGAGCATCGACCTTGATAAGATAATCCAGCTCTTGAAATCTTCTAAGTCAAAGCAGGCTGGAAGCTTGATAAGGAAGGTCGATAGACAGGAAGATATACCAGCTCGATCCGAATGAGGCAGGTCGATAAACAACCTTTCTCTTACAGAGTGGATCGAACTTGTATTTAAACTATAGAGAGCATTGACCTGCACTAACAGGTAGCAGGTCGATCTATCGGCCTTGACCCTAAACAAGTAAAATATGCCTAAGTGTGGTTTCGATAAACATCATCAAAATCAAACTGCAAGGGGTTCCCAACAATTTCCCCCTTTTTGATGATGTTGAAACCAAACACTTTACAAATAATTCCTAAGATAAAAACAATGAAAGATCGATTAACCATGAAGGTTGATAAGGAATAATAAGAAAGGCAGATAATAATATAATGGAAATAAAGCAGTAAAGGCAGATTGCCTGGACAAAGAGATATTGTCGTCAGGTCGAATAGATGATTTTTGCTTCATTCAGCTCGATAGCGAAATTACATAGGGAATTTACAATGCAGGCTATGAACTTAAATGAATTACAAAAACATACAAAATCATCTAACTCTGCTTCTTCTGCTGGGCACGGGCTGCCACTCGCTCTTCCTGGATTTGCTCCCTGGACTTAGCCTTCATGCTTGCATAAATTCCATCCCTGATGCGGCAGTAGGCGGGATCGGAATTTGAGACGTTCACGTTCAGGCCGATGGCGGTCATTGCGATGTACCGGTTGATTCGGGAATAATCCAAAAATCCCGAATCACCGATAAGCAAGGGCGTGAAATATTGCTTGGCTGGAGCCCTTATGATCGCACCGGCCTCTGCAGCCTTCTTTCGCAGTTCACCAACGAAATCTTGGTGAGGAAATTTGAGCATATAGGCCGCATAGGCGTCATCAGCATCTTCAGGGAGAGAGGGATCTTGAATCCAGTAGAAAAGGAGGATAAAGCAGCTGTTGAGCTCCCTCAGCAGGGTGTTCTGATTTTCATCAAGCCATTCAACGGCCTGCTGCTGGACTCCAGCTTCCAAAATCAGCTCGGAAGCCGACTGGCTGATCCAGTCCTCTTCAGCCTTCTTCCTCGCTTCAGCAGCTCGGCGCTCTGTGATGAAACGCCGTTGCTCATTGGGATTCAAGGCCTGCTCCGGAGTCGCACCGGCCAGATGCATGGCAGATATCAGCTCGGCATCTTTTGCCAAACGAGCTTTGGCAGCGGCGGCCTCGGAATCGGCCTGGGAGGCGGCGGCCCTGGGAATCGGGCTTGGAGGCAGCGGCCTGGGGGACGGTCTTCCTTGGCGGCGGAGGCGGAGGAGGAGGAACCGAAGAAGATGAAGGAGTTTTGGATTTGCTGGTCCTCTTCTTCTTGGCGGCGGCGGCTCTTGCTTCTTCCCCCTTTTCGACATCATCAGAAAGGGTGTTAATAAGGGAAAGAAGGGAAGCATCCTCCTCCTACAGCTTGCCAACGACCTCTCTCAGCTGCTGGTGCCCGTTTAGCAGGCTGGTGAGAGTATCCAGGATGCCGTTGATCTGAGTGTTGGAGGCCGATGCTGAATTTGTTACTGAAGTAGTCAGGTCAGTCACCCGGTGATCGACCTTGGCCACGTCCTCCTTCACTTCCCCGATCAGATCACGGGACGCCATGTTCAGTGCCTCGAGCTGGGCCGGCAGAAGTGTTGCAAAAAATAGCAATCATTATTCCCTTTTTCCTTATTTTCTGCAACCTAACAGAGCCTTACACAATGTAACACATTGAGAAATAAATATCAATAATTAATAAAGAATTCAATGCGTATTAAAGAAGTTAAATGAAAGACAAAAGGGTGATACTGCCCTTTTGATTCCCCCTTCATTAATGCGGGTAGCATTCAGGTTGATATCGGCCTGATGAAGTGAGAACGGCCTGGACTTGTGATATCGGCCTGGCAAAATGAACGGCCTGGACTTATGATATCGGCCTGGCGAAATGAACGGCCTGGACTTATGATCTCGGCCTGGTGGCAGACATCGGCCTTTGTTCCCCCTCAAATGATGGATCATTTGGGCAAATGTTCCCCCTCAATTTGAGGAACACAGGTCGATCTGTTATTTAGACGACGACCTGTTGATAGGGAACGGTCTGTCATTTGACTATCGGCCTGTTGAAGAGATGACGGCCTGTTTGAGAGAAACGGCCTGTTGGTCCGCGAACGGCCTGTTGACAGAGGCAGCCTGTTCAAATGGTAACGGCCTGTTGGCTCGCGAACGGCCTGTTGAATCATGAACGGCCTGATGACTCAACATTTAATAACCCTAACTTTCCACACAGCATTTTGAATCTTTCTTCGGCCAGTGGTTTTGTTAGGATATCAGCCCGTTGAATATCAATGTGTATCTTCTCAATAACCACGTTCTTCTTTTCCACGTGATCACGAATAAAGTGATGTCGAATATCCACGTGTTTGCATCTTGAATGGAGAACTGGATTTTGAGTAATGGCGATAGCACTCGAGCTGTCGCAGAATATAGGTACTTCACTGACTTCAACTTCATAATCTTTGAGTTGTTGTTTGATCCACAAGATTTGTGCACAACAACTCCCTGCGGCCATGTACTCAGCCTCTGTGGTGGAGGTGGCTACTGAAGTTTGTTTCTTTGAGAACCATGAAATCAGCTTGTTTCCGAGAAAGTGGCAAGTACCCGAGGTTGATTTCCTATCGAGCTTGCACCCTGCATGATCAGAATCTGAATAACCTGTAAGCTGCAAATTATCATCACAAGGATACCAAAGACCTAAGTTTGTGGTTCCTTTGATGTATCGAAGAATTTTCTTTGCTGCTTCCAAGTGAGATTCCTTCGGATTAGCTTGAAATCGAGCACACACTCCAACTACAAAAGTGATATCAGGTCGACTCGCAGTTAGATAAAGTAATGAACCAATTATACCCCTATACTGTGTTATGTTGGCCGGTTTTCCTTCTGGATCCGGGTCGATCTTCCCACTAGAGAGCATTGGTATTTTGACGGGCTTGCTGTCTTTGACACCAAACTTATCGACCAGCTCGTGTGCGTACTTTGTTTGGCTAATGAAGATTCCTTCATCGGACTGCTTGACCTGCAACCCTAGAAAGAAATTCATTTCCCCCATCATAGACATTTTATATGTTTCTGTCATGAGGTTACCAAATTTTTCGCATAATATGGGAGATTTAGATCCAAAAATAATGTCATCAACATAAATTTGTACTAAAAGGATATGTTCATTCACTTTGATAGTGAATAGCGTTTTGTCGACTGAACCACGCTTGAATCCCGATTCGATGAGAAAGGATGATAGCGTCTCATACCAAGCTCGAGGAGCTTGCTTAAGTCCGTAGACGGCCTTGTGCAGTTTGTAGACTTTGCTCGAATCACCCTCCTCGAATCCTGGAGGCTGTTCCACATAGACTTCTTCTTCGAGAACGCCATTGAGGAACGCACTTTTTACATCCATCTGGTAGACTTTAAATCGTTGATGAGCGGCATAAGCTAGAAACAGCCTTATAGCTTCTAATCTTGCGACGGGGGCAAACGTCTCATCATAGTCGATTCCTTCTTGTTGACAGTAACCCTTCGCTACCAGTCGGGCTTTATTTCTGACAACTTCTCCAGATTCATCTCTCTTGTTTTTGTAGACCCATTTGACTCCAATGACGCCCTGATGAAAAGGACGATCAACAAGAGACCATACTTCGTTTCTTTTGAATTCATTGAGTTCTTCTTGCATGGCTTCAATCCAGTCAGCATCACGAAGAGCTTCAATGGCATCTTTGTTGGGGTTGTTGTATAACTAAAGCAAAACCAGTTGTTTTAGTGGTTACGACACAGGTCCACTGTTAACAATCCCTATCTGGAAGAATATGTATAAGCAAGAATAAAGCCCATTATCTCATGTTTTAGGCCACGTGTCGATCTGAGTTCGGAGGGGATCGCGAAGGTCGTTAACAATGATGAGATATAAACAGATCACAGTCGAGATAGCTTGGGCTGAGCTATCGGTCTTGACTGCAGCTTAACGGTAGTGATGAGTCCTAATCACTAATTATGCTGGTACGGTGGAACGTATTGAAGGATCAAGGGAGATAATGCTCTTCTGATACTGACCCTGTATCATAGGTGATATAGGTGAAGAGCAACACATCTCAGGCACTAGCTCGATCTTAACCTTGGTAAACTATTAGATGCATATGTATTCTTCGATGTTACTTTGATTTACGAAGATATGAACTTCGTTAGTTCATCTAAATCATGTCGTACTTTGGGTAACACGGAGATGCATAGTATGTCTAATAAGTGTTATCAACAAGCCGTGTCCTGTGTGAGTGCAGGCTGACGTTATCCCCTCAGGGAGTTCACAATGTTTATTATACCAAGTCATGCATGCTGATTAAGTTCAGGTATAATAATGAGGAGTGAACGGGTACTACCTGAGGAATAGATGTTAACAATTAGGAGCAGTCATGGTAGCTCTAATTGGTTAACGGATATGGAAGGTCTTAAACACGGGGGTCGAACTATACAAAATACCTACCCAATCTACATAATTGGGACAGAGCGGTGATTCAGCTATGACACTTTAGTGGAGTGCGTCATAGTTCTGATGAGATACATGTTCAGGGGTGGACATGGAAATATCGAATTAGATAAGGCCCAACTCTGTCTGGTATCCAATCCCTAGGATGGCCCAAACAGACCTCAGGAATCGATCTAAACAGTATTATTGAGTATGGGCTCAATAATTGTACTCAGGCCCAGTATATGATATATATTAGATTTATATTTTCTGTGGGATAAGATTAAATATAATAGGATAAGATTTATTTAATTAAATCTTATGGGGATAAATATCATATATAAATATATTTTGCATATATTTATTTATTTATTCTTCTACTGGAATTAGAATTAAATTCTATTTGCTAGAATTAATTCCGGATATACAGTTGCATAACTGAACAGATTAATTCCTTATTAATTCCGTATTAATAAAGGAATAGGATTTGTAAGTTATGGAAAGAGAATAAATATGGGATTGGCATAGATATGGTTGGAGATAAATAAGGAATCATATCTCCTTATTTATGAACCATATAAATACTCTCCATGTCTCTTACCTAAACCCTAGCACACATAAGTCGTCATTTGTGAGATTGGCGCAGTACCCTAGGCGAGAGAGAGAGTCGGCCGCGAGTCTGAGAGAAAGGGAGATCGAAGTTCCAGTGATCTTGAGACGTCCACCAAGTCTCAGATCTGAAGGTGTGGGATCACATCCTAGAAGATCAGAACCGTAGATCGATCAGACACGACTCAGATTGCACGTTCTTCATAATCAAGGTATGTACTCGAGCCCTTGCATGAACTTATGTGCACGATCGAATCAACACATCCGAACCAAGATCTGGGTCGGGGCAGCTTTCAAGCAGCCGGTCCCAACAAGTGGTATCAGAGCCCGAGGTTTTTGGATCGGCTCTGTGTTGAATCGAATTTATATGTTCATGCATTCGAGTCATTATGATTATGTGTGCATGCTGCTGTCCGGGATAATTTACGTGCGTTATTTATCGTTTTTCGCTTTATCGTTGTTCGTTTTGTTTTAAATCGGCGAGATAATAAGGTGCCGATTAGAATAGGATTCGTTTTTCTTGTATTTTTTTGATTTTTGTATTTTTCTGTAAAATCGGAGAATTGCTGAGGAACGAGGTCCGCGCAACGAACAAGAGACGAGGGCGATCGACAGCCGCAGGCGGCGGCGCGTCGGCCAGCGCACGGCGACGGGCGGCGTAATCTGCCGCGATTCGCGCGGCTGCTCCTCGTCATGTTTTCACGGCGGCCGAGCCCTAGGGTTCATCGTAGGGTTCAGGCGAGCCGGAGACGAGAGGCGGCGGCGGCAGAATCGACGGCGGACGACGGGACGGGCGAAGGCAGCGGCGGCGACGTGAAACCCTTAGGGTTTTGTTTCGCGCGCGAGCTGCTGGGCCTGAACCGTGGCCTGCCCGACGGTCCAGCGCCCGGCTCGACGTCGAAGCGTGGCCATGGCGGCGCCAGATGGACGGTGGCGGCGCGGCAGGGGCTGTGGCGGCGAGTTCAGCAGCGGCGGCCGAAACCCTAACGGGTTCTTGGCTCGCGCGCGCTGCTGGTCTCAAGCCCGCGGCCCGACGGTGGCTCGACGACGACAGGGAGGCGCGGACGATGGCGGACAGCAGGTCCGGTGGTCTGAGAACCACCGGCGGCAGCGGCTAAGGTGTGGTCGCGCGGGCGGCAGCGGCGGCTAGGTTTTTTCCCTTGCGCGCGCGCTGCTGCCTGACCTAGCCACGGCAGCTCAGGCTCGAACCCAGCACCTCCAGTGGTGCTGGGACGCCGGCGAGGCCAGTGGGAGCGACCGGTGGCGTGCCAGCCACCGGCGGTGGCTCGCGGCGGTGGCGCTGCCTTGAGCAGCGTATAACGGCGAAGGCGACGGCGGTTTTGGAGACGGTGACGAGCAGTGGCTCGGGCTGGGTTGCAACGGACGCACCCAGCCCGGACCCAGCCACGTCAGGCTCGTCGTGGAGCCGAGACGGAGCCCCGGCACGTGCTGCGGCGGCGCGTGTGTTACACGTGTGGCTCGGCGGCGGCGCGTGGCCGGATTTTTCGAACGAGGGCTGTCCGTCTTTTGACGATTCAGCCCATAACGTTGACGACTGCTAGGGTTTTCCGAAACCTAGGTATGATCGTCGACGGCTAGGGTTTTCGTACCCTAGTTCGTTCGAAATAATTCGCTTTCCATTTTTGGTAATTAGGGTTTTTCCGCACCCTAATTATTTCGAGCACTTGCTATTTTTGGAAGGTGGACTTGAAGATCGGGATTGGCTTCCAAATTGGAGATTAAAGACCGGAGCTTGTTCCGGGGTTTCATTTAATTAAATGTAATAGATAGGGCTTTCTATTCCCGGTCGGCAGCCTATTTATTTGTTTTAATTATTATGCATGCTATGGATGGATTTAAATTACGCGATGAGATGATTAGCATGTTTTGCATGTTATAGTTGCTTTTCATTGTTTGCGTAATAGAAATAACATGCATAGGGGTCATAGCATGCCGATTTTTTTAATGATTTCAATGCGAGCATGTTTTATTACTTGCGCTTAGAAATCATGTGATAGGACTTAGTTGTCTATGTGCTACGATTGTCACACAAACCCTTAAAAAGACTAAGCGGTATAGTTAATCGATTATTGGTTAATTGATTTAAAGGACCTCCATATTTGGTTTAAAAATGAAATAATTAGCATTCGCGTTGACAATGAGTCTTCCTCCCTATAGGAGATGCTGGTTATGGATTTCATTGGTTTAGACTTCAAAAGGATAATTTGATTTAAAATGAAATAATTAGTGTTCGCGTTGACAATGAGTCTTCCTCCCTATAGGAGACACTGATTATAGTTCATTGGTTAAATTCAAAATTGATAATATGGAAAAATGATTTTATAAAGGTAATTCCTCCTTAACGGGTGGGTTACTCTTAATAGAATTAATTTTTCGAAATATTAAAATATGGTTGTAGCTTAGCTGCTTATTGATGATTCCTCCTATAGAGGTCACTTCTCGAATTAGCAGGGTCCTGAGGCACGGGTTATTATTTCTTTGTTTCACTATGGTTCGTGTGATGGGATAAGAAATAAAATAGACTGCGGTCATGGTCGATAATTTTATAGGTAGCATCCACCTATAGTGGACTATTTGTAAATAGTATCGGGCTACTCGTTTGTTGGTTCAATGTTATTTTTGGGTTTATAACATTGATAACATAAATTATTTTTGCTTACGAGTTTTTGTTTACTTGTTATTTATTTCAGATATGTCTATTGTTTCTATTCGCACGAAGATTTGTCGTTTTGCTTTTTCCGATGGTGTTCCGGATTCCTTCCGATATCGACTACTCAGTTTCCTGGCACGGAAGGAGATTAGTTTCCGGAGGTTTGAGGATTTCCTCAACTTCAAGGAATTTATCATGAGGTTTAAGAACCTTGTGTACATGTACGTGTCATATAGAGGCGTTATGTCGGGAAAGTCTTTGTGCGAGCTTCTCCTTGCACGTTTTCCGGGTTGGTTCCTGGCCCTTAGGGATGCAGTCGTCCCTAACCACATCATTCATGAGGATCCAATTGCCCTTATTGGGGAATTGCTCGTGGTGGACAGGGAGAGGATTGATATTCTACGGTCTGCCTATGAGGCGGAAAGGAGGTTTTGGGATCAGCCTGTTGATGAGGACGTCGATTTGATTGAGCGTTATAATGCTCAGGATAATGAGACGATCATAGACGAGTACCTCCATTCACTGAGGATTGATGATCTTGAGTATGACGGACTCGTTCACGATGTGAATGAGCTGAACTCTGATCAATCCATCCAGGTAGTGGGCGATTTTGAGCCTGATAGACTTGTTCACGACGTGAATGAGCTGAGCCCTGATCAGCCTACTGAGGAAGTGAATGATGCCAGGAAGGAGAGACCTCCGATAATAAAGGTCTATCAGAGGAGGAACAAGAAGTTGAAAGTAGATGGAGGTATGTCAGACTCTTGTAACATGAAAAACCAAATTATACTAGTTCAGTCCTCACGGACGGATTTAACTGGTGGATATTAATTGTGGTTTGTTGCAATCTTTGTAGGTTTAGCAACAAGGAACGAGTAGGACGACTTCAAGTTCTTGAGCTCGACAAGCAACATTCAGTTGATGCAGTTGTCTAGCAGACTTGGAGATTTCTATCTTACGTTTTATCTTGGTTTTTGGATACTAGATTCTGGATTATTACTTTTACACTACATTTAGTTGCCTTGTTTTGGCAGGATACTTATGTTTTTGCATATTGATGAATGATTATTTTCTTACATTGTATTAAGGATTTATTTCTTTAGTACTGGTTGTTTTGATATATCATTCGTAGTGGGAGTAATAACTGTGAATTTTGAAAGATATTCCAAAATGTGTCATGATAAATGTCGCACTTCTTGTTCAGAATTGTCTTTTAACAAAATACTACGTCACTATGTCTAAATCTATTTCCTATCCTTATTTGAAATGAAGTGATTAGCATTTATGTTGATCATAGATTTCATTGTGATTTAATATGAATTGATTAGCATTCGCGCTGAGATCGCGTTTTCCCTTCCCACGGAGATGCTAATTGTAAATTTCATTGGTTAAATCTGTTCGGAAATAAGGATAATTTGCACACGAAGTGTCGCAATTTTGATGTTAGATTTAGTAATTGGTTGGACAAGTAGTCATTTTTCAAGGAAAGACAATCATTCATTCTTGATTAACGTCCAAGAATAAAAAGAAATTAAGGATTGGAACATTATAAGGCCGGAAGTACAAGACTGATAACCAAAAGGATCTGCACAAGATTATTTTTTTGGATCTTAGTCACAGTGGGAGCTTTTTCGAGTGTGTCTCGAAAATGGTGAGTTGTTCATCGAGAAATCTAATTTCTTGGATAGTGAACAAACCAAGTTGACTAATAAGGATTAGTTAGATGAAAGTAGTTGCCTATCATTGATTAGTCTATGAGTTTAACACTCAAAAGACTTGCAAGTTGTATGCTCATATTAGTTGAGAACATACATGAGGGAAAATGGATGTAGTTTGAGAAAAGTGAATCTTTCTCTCAAAGGTTCCATGTTTCGGGACAAACACATTGAAATGTGTGGTTCAATGATATAAAGCATTCATTTGTCAAATAACACATATAGATTCGTTCATGTGTTGACAAATGGTATAGATTTCATCTACAAAAGACGTTGAATTGGTTGTCTTGTACATTGTGAGATAATATTACTGGCACTTGGAAACAATGTGAAAGTATTATCTGACACAATAGGTGGTGATTATCCGAACAGTTTAGAATGAAGATTAGGAGTAATGTTAGATATATCTGCGGATAGTACAACATTATTCAAGTACTCTTCATACACTACTGTTGTGGCAAAGTTTGCAATACACTTGGATATTGCATAAAGAGCCAAATATATGTTAGTGCTGTGTGCATGGTAACGGATATAGTCTATCATTCTTAATCGTTTGAAGACACGGAAAAACGAATGGTAGCTAGAAAAAACGACATCATCTACCTTTTACTATGGATTCACGTAAGAAGCAGAATTGTCTTGAAGATTCTCACGCAGTGAAATGCTGAGAGAGAGCTAGATAATTCAGGGCTTGGCTTCGTGAATAGGCAGAAACCTCAAATTTGCTAGAATTCCTACACCCCCTGGAAGGATTTTAAGTGCAGTGGCAAATTTTTGAGATTTGGAAATGCCGGTAACAACATAGTGGGTACCTAACATTAAGGCGATTTCGCTGAAAAAAAAAATAGAAACACTAGAGGAATGTACGATGACGGTTCCTTCACTAAGTGTCACATGTCAGGTATACTGTAGCACGTGGCTGACATGTCTTAGTGAACCTCCCAAGGTTAAAAGGTAAAATCTTTGAGTATAAGTGGGAGAAAAAGTGTATGATGGTTGTTAACGATTGCGATCGTGCGATTGTTAACATTGTACATGAATGAAGTCATATGGTTTCCTGTAGACGCGTTGGTATACTAAAAGGTTTTACTTTAGTATAAGTGGGAGATTGTTGGGGTTGTTGTATAACTAAAGCAAAACCAGTTGTTTTAGTGGTTACGACACAGGTCCACTGTTAACAATCCCTATCTGGAAGAATATGTATAAGCAAGAATAAAGCCCATTATCTCATGTTTTAGACCACGTGTCGATCTGAGTTCGGAGGGGATCGCGAAGGTCGTTAACAATGATGAGATATAAACAGATCACAGTCGAGATAGCTTGGGCTGAGCTATCGGTCTTGACTGCAGCTTAATGGTAGTGATGAGTCCCAATCACTAATTATGCTGGTACGGTGGAACGTATTGAGGATCAATAGAGATAATGCTCTTCTGATACTGACCCTGTATCAAAGGTGATATAGGTGAAGAGCTATAGATCTCAGGCTCTAGCTCGATCTTAACCTTGGTAAACTATTAGATGTATATGTATTCTTCGATGTTAGTTTGATTTACGAAGATATGAACTTCGTTAGTTCATCTAAATCATGTCGTACTTTGGGTAACACGGAGATGCATAGTATGTCTAATAAGTGTTATCAACAAGCCGTGTCCTATGTGAGTGCAGGTTGACGTTATTCCCTCAGGGAGTTCACAATGTTTATTATACCAAGTCATGCATGCTGATTAAGTTCAGGTATAATAATGAGGAGTGAACGGGTACTACCTGAGGAATAGATGTTAACAATTAGGAGCAGTCATGGTAGCTCTAATTGGTTAACGGATATGGAAGGTCTTAAACACGGGGGTCGAACTATACAAAATACCTACCCAATCTACATAATTGGGACAAAGCGGTGATTCAGCTATGACACTTTAGTGGAGTGCGTCATAGTTCTGATGAGATACATGTTCAGGGGTGGACATGGAAATATCGAATTAGATAAGGCCCAACTCTGTCTGGTATCCGATCCCTAGGATGGCCCAAACAGACCTCAGGAATCGATCTAAACAGTATTATTGAGTATGGGCTCAATAATTGTACTCAGGCCCAGTATATGATATATATTAGATTTATATCCTGTGGGATAAGATTAAATCTAATAGGATAAGATTTATTTAATTAAATCTTATGGGGATAAATATCATATATAAATATATTTTGCATATATTTATTTATTTATTCTTCTACTGGAATTAGAATTAAATTCTATTTGCTAGAATTAATTCCGGATATACAGTTGCATAACTGAACAGATTAATTCCTTATTAATTCCGTATTAATAAAGGAATAGGATTTGTAAGTTATGGAAAGAGAATAAATATGGGATTGGCATAGATATGGTTGGAGATAAATAAGGAATCATATCTCCTTATTTATGAACCATATAAATACTCTCCATGTCTCTTACCTAAACCATAGCACACATAAGTCGTCATTTGTGAGATTGGCGCAGTACCCTAGGCGGGAGAGAGAGTCGGCCACGAGTCTGAGAGAAAGGGAGATCGAGGTTCCAGTGATCTTGAGACGTCCACCAAGTCTCAGATCTGAAGGTGTGGGATCACATCCTAGAAGATCAGAACCGTAGATCGATCAGACATGACTCAGATTGCACGTTCTTCATAATCAAGGTATGTACTCGAGCCCTTGCATGAACTTATGTGCACGATCGAATCAACACATCCGAACCAAGATCTGGGTCGGGGCGGCTTTCAAGCAACCGGTCCCCACAATCTTTGGGTTCTATACGAGAGAGATAGCAGCTTAGTAGTGCACTTTCACCAATCGTTCTTCTTGTCCGCACTCTTTGTTTTGGGTTCCCAATAATGAGCTCCTTTGGATGATCATCGATCCATCGTCTGCGTCGTGATCTTTCTTCATTTGAAATGATTGGATCGGGCTCATTAATAGGTTCGTCAAACTCCGGGTGAGTTGAAGGTTGATCAGTGAGCACGTGCTGTTGTTCGTACTGTTGATCAAGCTGCTGATCGGGCTGGATGTTGAGCTGCTCCGTTGTGCTATCGAGCTGCTCGATTTGGGATGTAAGGTCGTTAACAGCATCAGTCTGGGGAACTGAGAATGGGGGATCAGCCTAGTTAAGTCCGGCTGATGTATTACAGCCTGATGTTGGAATATTACTTGCATCATTTCCCCCTTGCTGTGTGACCTTAGGATCAGATTGATCCTCTTCCTCTAGATCAGTTAGAGTCCACACTAGCAGGTCGTCGATGGGGGAGTTAGACGGCCTGTTAGTAGCGGACTGATATGGACCTGTACTTATCTCTCTGTACAGACAAGTAGATTCATCAAACACAACATGAGGTGTTACCTCCACAACTAGGGTTTTCTTATTAAAAACTCTATAATCTTTGCTAACCTCTGAGTATCCTAGAAATACTCCTAGATCGGCCTTGCTATCAAAAGTTTTTAATTGGGATTTCCCATTGTTATGAATGTAACACAAGCATCCAAAAGATTTAAAATACTTTAACCTGGGGAGCTTGTTGTTCCACAACTCGTAAGGAGTCTTTCCATGTCGGGTAGTGATAATCGACCTGTTTTGGGTATAACAGGCTGTGTTAACGGCCTCCGCCCAAAACTTCTTTGGAAGTTTGGTTTCATCCAACATGGTACGAGCTGCTTCCTTCAGCGACCTGTTACGGCGTTCCACTACGCCATTTTGTTGAGGTGTACGAGCTGCTGAGGTTTGATGATGAATTCCACTCTTTGTGCAATATTCTTCGATCATTGCATTGATAAATTCAGTGCCTCGATCGGATCGAATGGAGATGATGGACTTCTCCTTTTGATTGCACAGTTTGCTCAGCAATGCGGGTAGCTTCTCCAAAGTCTCCTTCTTTTTGTACATGAAAATAACCCACGTAAATCTAGAATAATCATCTATAATAACGAGAGCATATTTTCTACCGTTTATACTCAAGGGAGTGACTGGACCAAAGAGGTCGAGATGGAGAAGCTCAAGAATTCGATTTGAAGCTTGTGCCGTCACACTTGGAAAGGATGATCTTGTTTGCTTTCCAGCTTGACAGGCTTTGCAAATATGATTACGATCGAAGACTTGATCTGGTAGGTCGTTCACCAGTTGCGTGCGAGTTTGTTGTTGGCCTTGAAATTTAAGTGACTCAGCCTCTTGTGCCATAACCAGCTTGTCTCGGAGTCAGCCTTTGTGATCAGGCAGGTCTCTATTCCATCAGTCCATTGGACTATGTAGAGTCTATCCTGCAAAATTCCGGTAAGAAGTACTTCTCCTTCCTCATTTCTCACGAGACATTTGTTAGTAGTGAATTCTACTCGTTTACCACTCGAGCAGAATTGCGACACAGAGAATAAGTTATGATTAAGACCTTCAACATACGAGACGTTAGAAATAGTTGTTTTACCAACTTTTAGATCGCCCTGGCCTCTTGTGAGTCCCTTTGAATTTCCTCCAAAGGTTACAAGTGGCCCGTCTCGTTCTTGATAATTTGATAGTAGCGTTTTGTCACACGTCATGTGCTTGGAGTATCCACTATCAATGATCCATACAGCTCCATGAGCTGCTTGGCTCCTTTTTTGAGCCTTCCCGACCTGCAATTAGTTAAACTTAGCAACCCATTTGAGATTGGGTGCTACATCGGTTGCGGGAACGGCCTTTGGGACCCAGACTTGTTTTGCCGGTCTGCTTCTATCCGAGCTGAGGACGAGGCAGTGGCAGTCTTGGGCTTGGAAGCCTTGGTTTTCTTTGAGCGAGGGCGACGAGGCTGATTATAGTGTTCTTTATAGAAACCAGGTTGATACTGCCAATCTTGAAAGTTTGACTGTTGAGGATGATGGCAGTAACATCCTTGATAATCAGGATAGAAGAACTGAGGGTGATACGGCCTTTGATAGTACTGGTCTTCATATCGCCCTTGATGAACAACCTGTTTTTGATAAGTGGGGACAGGTCGACGTTGCTGGGCAGGTCGATTCACTTTCTTTTGAGGAACGGGCTGTTCCTTCTTGTGATGCTTTAAGAGGATGGCTTGGGGCTGTCGAACTGGATTTTTCAGCTTGACCATCTTATCAGGCAGAGCTTGATGGGCTTTCCTGATATTCTTTGATTTAGATTGCGCCTTCACGAACTTGATCTCGTAGTCTTTAACCTTGCATTCTTTGGATTCTCCGTTGAATCCAATTCCAGAGTGATCGCGCGGATTGCGTTGCATGGATTGGACCTCTTCCAATCTCTTTCCACTTTTCTTCAACTGGCTCAAGGTGAGTTGAAGTTTTTCTTCCTTTTTCACGAGGAGTTCGTGTCGAATAACCAAGTCAGCCAACTTTGATGTAAGGCTGTGTATTTCGGCATCTTTGATCTTGAGTGACTCGTCCTTCTCGAGCGCCCTGGTATCGAACTCCTTAACCCGGAAAGTCAATTCTTCAACTTTTGACTTTAGGGCTTCGATCTCCCTTTCTTTTTCTTCATCATAGGGAGTGAATTTTTCTTCCAATGCTAGCTTGTATTTTTCATTCTTATTCATCAGCTCAGCATTATCTTTGACGACCTCTTTGAGTGTATCCACGAGATCGGCATAATCATCGAGCTGTTTCTTGATTTCTTCCCAAGACACAGCCTCGGATAGTTCTTCACCTTCTTTTGCACATTCATCGTCAGAGAAAGAAAGTGAAATAGGTTGAGGAACTACCTTTGAAGATCCCACGGTTTGTTGGAGTTCTCCAACAAAACACTCTTCATCATCACTTTCATCGAAAGCGATGTAACCCTTGTCATCACTTGACGAGCTGTCTGAGAGGTGAGCTTCCTTTGTTTCTTCGACGATCATGGCAGCTCGTTGTTCCTTGAGCTTCTTATTGCGCTTTGCACGGAGCTCGTCTCTCTCAGCCTTTGTCAGATCTGGACAATCGGTCTTATAGTGACCCGGCCTGCCACAACCAAAACAGCCACCCTCGGGTGTGTTAGAAGAATTGAAGGTTGAGGGTTTACCTTCTCCCTTTTTGTCAGGGCGGTCGTGGTTGCGGTTTGAGAAATTTCGCTTGTTGTCACGGTAGAATTTCTTGTATTTGACAACCTTTCCTAGGAGCTTCTCATTTCTCCTAGCAGCGAGTGCATAATCGAGAGTCATTTTCTCGAACTTTTTGACGATAGATTCGTCAATCGTGCTTGGGGTAGCAACGGAGGCTGAGTCGGCCTTGAAGGCTACCTCCTTGTCATTCTTTTCATCGGCCTTCTTGCTGGTGGAAGGCTGTGCTGATCCGTGGATGCGGATCATCTCATATTCATTTCTGACAAGAATGTCGAAAAGATCTTCAGTGGTGAGGGAGTTGAAGTCGGGGCGAGCTGGATGCATGGCGGTGTATACGTGCCAGTTTGCGGGTAGGGCACGCATCACTTTAAGATTCTTCTCGCGCTGCGTATATTTTTGAGGGTTGATTGCAGCGATCTCGAGAATTATTTCGGTGAAGCGAATCTTCATCGCTTCTATGGTTTCACCCGAAATCATCTTGAAGTCATCGAACTTGCTGCACGCCATGGACAACTTGTTCTCCTTCATCTCCTCTGAACCCAGGCTGATAGACCGAAGGGTGTCCCACATCTCTTTGGCAGTCTCAAGATTTCGGATCTTGGCAAGATAGAAGCCCTTCACAGTGCTTGAGATGAGTCCCTTTGCGTAATTATCGAGACTGGCCTCCTTCCTTTCCTCGGTTGTGTAGTCGCGAGGATTTTTGAGGACCTTTTCGTAAGTGGCCTCCCCGGGGGACGTTCCATCAACGATAATCTTCGCTGCATAAATGGGAGAGGGGCCTTTTTCGATGATCTCCCACATAAGGACGTGATGTGCCTTGAGACACATCTTGATTCGTAAGCTCCAGTCTTCATAGCCTTGAATGGAGAAATCTTCACAAACCCTGAGAAGAGAAGCCTCCATTGCAAATAGAATGATATGATGTGAATGAAAAGATTTTTCAAATGGATCGGTTCAAAATGACCAAAAGTTTGATAAAACCTTTAGTATGCAAAGCAGCGGTCAAAAGAACCACTGCTCTGATACCACTTGTTGGTCCCGGAAAAGAGTAATTGGTGTATGGGAGGGGGGGGGGGGAGGGGGGGGGGGGGGGGAATACACCAATGCCAACCGTTTTTGACGTTTTATAAAATCAGGTCGATCATAAGGTCGATTGTCAAGGTCGATCCTTATCAGAGGCAGATTGATCTATCAAGCTCGTTTGATAACAAGCTTGATTTATCAAACTGTTTATGCGGAAGTTGGTGGAGGTTGATAACTCTTTGAAAAATCTATTAAGCCAATGCAGGTTGTTTCATGAAATGCAGGTTGATGCTCGTCAGATAGATAAGATATTGAAAGTGCGATAAATAAAGAGAGAGAGAGAGAGAGACACTGCAATTTAGCATGGTTCGGAGAAACCCTCCTACGTCCACGTCAGGTCGACTCGACCTGAGAATCCCTTTACCTTTGGATCCAACTTCTCTCGACCTGAGTATCAGTTCTAAATACACTCTAACTCGAATATATCTAGACACGAGTTTTGGGCCGTGACCCTTACAACCTTTCGTATAGAAAATGTACAAACAACCTTTCACGAATTACAGAGCTTGACTAACTCTATAATGGCGAAGAACACAAAACAAACTTTCTAAGTTCGAACGAGTCGGAGAAGAAGTTGTTTGAATCAACGACAAGCAGCAGTGAACGCTTCGTCGTTGTGGCTTTTATCGGAATCTGAAATCTCTCTTTGTCAAGTGTTTGGGAAACTAGTGGAATTTCGAACACTTGAATGGATATGAACTTTGAGAAAGATTTTGGCAGAGTTTGGCGTTGATAGCTTGAGTTTCCCGTGCTTGAATCCGATAATGGCTTGAAGTATATATAGGCAGTTTTGAAAAACTAGCCGTTGGAGTCAGGATGACGTGGCACTAGCCGTTGGAGGATGACTCACTTCTAGCCGTTGGGAAAGTTCGTCCTTGCTGGCACACCACGTGGCAAGGATCAGGTCGTGTTGCTCCATGAAGGCGGAGCATCGACCTTGATAAGATAATCCAGCTCTTGAAATCTTCTAAGTCAAAGCAGGCTGGAAGCTTGATAAGGAAGATCGATAGACAGGAAGATATACCAGCTCGATCCGAATGAGGCAGGTCGATAAACAACCTTTCTCTTACAGAGTGGATCGAACTTGTATTTAAACTATAGAGAGCATCGACCTGCACTAACAGGTAGCAGGTCGATCTATTGGCCTTGACCTTAAACAAGTAAAATATGCCTAAGTGTGGTTTCGATAAACATCATCAAAATCAAACTGCAAGGGGTTCCCAACAATTTCCCCCGTTTTGATGACGTCGAAACCAAACACTTTACAACTCAAGTTTCTTTTTATTGCAATTTGACCACAACTAGTGGGAAGACTATAAATACTTAGTTATTTTCCTCATTTGGGGGGAGATAATACTTGTAATTCACTCTTGAACATCTACTTTAGAACCCTAGCTTTTTCCCTTTTCCTCTTTAGTATTTTCAAATTATGTTGAAGATTATGCTTGGAGTTTGAAGAGATTATTGAAGATTTCTTCTCTACATTCCTTCCTTGTTCTTTCCATTATGTTTTCTCTTACTTTTGTTGGATTGCTTGCTAGATCAATTGCTAGCTAAACACCTTTATGGTCCCAAGTAATGGATGATGTGATATAGATGATGGGTGCTAGAGTTTAGGATGTTGATTTACCTTCCCCTTGAATTGCCTATCGATTGGGACTTTATTTGAATGCATGACTAATTGATCACTAGGAGTGCATCTAAGGTGTTTGATGGAATGCCTAGGAAGCTTCCATTCATAGAACTTGGTATCAATTCATACCCATATCACTTGATTTCATCTCATATAGTTCCTAGAAAGAATTGGATGGGTTGGATGAGAGTTGGTAGGTAATCTTAGATTAAAATGAGCTATTTGGAGTTGGTAGAGTATGTAAAGGCTTAGAAAACATTTATTGTTCTATTGATCTACTTGTTGATCACCCTAGTAAGGTAGATTAGCATAAATGATATAAGAGACCATTCAAGGTGGATTAAAGTGGTTTGAAGCATCTAGATTCGTAAGCCCTCATCATAATCACATCGGAAGTTACTTGGATCCATGCTTTTATTACTTGATTTTCCATTCTCATTTCTTGCTATTTTCATTACTTTAGAGTATTGTTGAGTTTGATATTCATTTATTTCATTGCCTAGTTTAAACAAAAAAACCAAACCAAGTCTATGTGCTCAAATAGGATAATAGAGACAAGAAGAACTACTTGATTATCTCTCGACACATTCACTCCTCGTGTTCGATATTCGGACTTCTCTAGTTCGATATTATTGCTAGGTTAGAAATAGCCTAGTCAATTTTTGGCGCCGTTGCTGGGGAGTGAATAGATTGATGATCAATAGTTTGTTTAGTTTCTTGTTGCTAGTTTGAGCTTGTTTTATTTTTATAGTTAGAATGGTATCTTGCTTGTTAATTCAAGTATTTTATTGGATTATTTTTTATCTCTTTGTTAGTGTGTTTGATAGGTACACACTTAAAAGATCCAAGGTTAAACATGTGGAACCTTTCATTTTGGATCATGAGAAGAGAGAAAGAACTTCTAAAGAGCAAGATGTTGAAATCAATCGAGAAGTGGAAGTTCTTAGGAAGCAATTGGAGGTTATGGAAGCAAGATTGGACGAGCAAAGGAGAAGAACCCAAGAGGTTCAATTAACTCCTATAATTGAGATATTCCAACCTTCAAAGGCTAGTTATCAAGGAAGAGAATGGGGCACGATAGATGCACCCAACTTTGAGCTCAAACCGGGTTTGATTCGTTTGGTTCAAGCAAATCAATTTGGAGGAGAAGTCACTGAGGACCCAAATGATCATCTATACTCATTCCTCAAAATTTGTGATACCCCCAAGCTCAAAGGAGTGCCAAATGACACAATCCGGATGAGACTCTTCGGATTGTCACTTCGTGACCGGGCTAAAGAGTGGTTCAAAGGTCTCAATGGGAAGTCAATCAAGTCTTGGGAGGATTTATGGAGAGCTTTTCTCTCGAGATACTATCCACCTTCCAAGGTACAATGCCTAATCTCGGAGATTTATCAATTTGCCCAACATAAGGATGAGACGATATTCAAGGCTTGGAGAGATTCCGTGAGCTCTTAAGGATATGCCCTCCACATGGCCTAGATGAGAGTCGACAAATCTTCATCTTCTATGGTGGTTTGAGTTCACAAACGAGAACTATTGTAGATGCTACCTCTGGAGGTTGCTTGCTAAATCGAGATGTGAAGGAAGCCATGAGGATTCTTGAAGATATGGTTTCCAATTCTTTTCAATGGCCTGTGGAAAGGGTGAATTCAAAGAAAGCTATCTCCATGATGGATGATAAATATGAAGAGCTTGCTTCCCAAATTACCAACCTCAAGAAGGAGCATAAAGAGATTAAAAAGGCGTTAATAGAAGAATAAGCTTGGCAAAGACCTAAGAATGGAGGAATTCTTGGCCAAGAAGAGGCGATTCACATCAACCAACAACCTCTTTCGATTTATCAACAACTTGTAGAAGAAGAACCACTCCAACCTTGGAGCTATGAAGCTCCATCGATGCCTCTACTTTCAATGCCTTTCCATGAGATTCAAGACGAGGAAAAGTATATGCAAAAAAGAATGAAGGTATTTCTCTTATTCATCTTCCCCAAACTTCTATTGAGAATGATGAGTTTGGGAGTGAGAAGAGGGATGGTCTTGTGGAGAGTACTTCTCATGAGGAAGTTGTAAAGATGAGCATTGATAGGTTGGAAGTGTTGAAGAAGTTGGATATCAATGCTCATTTGGTTGGTTTTTTGAGTAGTATGCCAAATCATGAGAAGTTCTTGGAGGATGTAGACAAGAGAAAGGTGAAAATGGATGATGATATGACCATTGTGTTATCGGAGGGATGTAGTGCTAGACTACAAAGAGAATTCCCCAACAAGGAAAACGATCTTGGAGATTTCACAATTCCTTGTGAAATTGGTGGACAAATGTTAGAGAAGGTCTTGTGCGACATGGGCTCAAAAGTGAATGTGATGCCTCTTCCTATCTTTGAACGTTTGAAGATTGGAACCCTTATGCCCACGATGACTATCTTTCAAATGGCGGATCTCTCAATCACAATTCCTTGGGGAATGATCGACAATGTGCTCATCAAGGTTGGAAAGTTCATCTTTCCGGTGGATTTCTTCGTTCTTGACATCGAAGAAGAGCACAACATTCCTTTGATCCTTGGTATGCCCTTCTTGTCTACAAGCCGAGCTTTAATGGATGTATGTGATGGAAGCCTCACTTTCCGAGTTGATGAAGAGGAAGTGACATTCTATGAGCCGAAACATGAGAATGAATCGCCAATTCCAAGAGAAGAGGTTCAAGCTCCAAGTCCCAAGAGATGTGGCATGATGATGATTGAAGTGAAGTTCCAAGAAAAGAGTGTCGATCCTTTACATGTGAGGTTTAAAAGTATTGGAGGTCAAGAGAGAGCCTCGTTTGATGTCCCATGAGCTCCATTGAGGTATTGTCGAGCTAGCGACGTTAAAAAAACGCTCGTTGGGAGGCACCCCAACACATATCCTTTTATAGTTTTTATCGTTTTGAAA
Source organism: Thymus mandschuricus (assembly GCA_029379335.1). Classification (NCBI taxonomy): domain Eukaryota; kingdom Viridiplantae; phylum Streptophyta; class Magnoliopsida; order Lamiales; family Lamiaceae; genus Thymus; species Thymus mandschuricus. The sequence goes on from CM057081.1 coordinate 19,569,453, forward strand.
ATGTTAGTTTGAGTCGTTTTGTTTGAATAAGGGGTGAAAGTGAGTTTACATGCTTTAGAAAGGGGATTTTTAAGGGCCCGTTTGGTTAAGCTTATTTCAAAATGCTTATAAGCTCTAAGTGCTTATAAGTTGTTTAAGAGCTTATAAGGTGTATGAGGGTAAGAGCTTATAAGTTGGCCAAGTGTTTGGATAAAAGATCTTATAAGCTTGAAGAGATAATAAAAAAAATAAAATATGAAAATTAAAAAAAAAATTAAAAAATAATTTTTTTGAAATCGTAATGTTGTAATATCAAATGGAAGTGTATATAATATAAATATAAAAATAAAATAGAATTATAGTGGTAAATAAGCAAAAAAAAAAAAAAAAAAAAGTTGGGGTGGAGGAGCTTATTTTTTGGAGTGCTTATAAGCACTTTTTGCTTATTTTTGGAGCTTATAAGCTCTAAGGAGCTTATTTTGCCAAACACATTTAGAGTGCTTATAAGCAGTCAAACAACTTATAAGCAGTCAAACATCTTATATGCTAGCTTATAAGCTTAGCCAAACACCCTCTAAGTGTTGGATGCATTTCCATGCCTTCGAAAATTTTTGAAAATTTTCAAGTTTTTATGCTTCAACACTTAGAAAATTTTGAACATTTTTCCAGCTTTCCGCAGTCTCACAGAAAAGGCAAAACGGAGTATCAAAACTCGTCGGAATTCAATTCCGTCAGTTGGAATGGATTTGGAAGACCCGAGAGTAGGGGGGAGAGTCATCACCGGCCGATAATGCCGCCGGAATCCAGCGGCCGGCCGGCTGAACAGCGGGAATCGCGGCCTAAATCGCGGCCAGATTTGGTTGGGCAGCGGGTGAAGTTTGGCCGCGATTTCAGCCGGGATTTTGCCTTCCCAAATCGCGGTCAACGGTCCCAGCTCTCCTTTGACCGTGATTTCACCTCCTCCTCTCATTTGTGCACTCATTTCTTCACCTTATATTCTCCATTCAAGACACCAAACTCCATTGTTGCTCTAACCTTCAAGAAACCCACAAAAACTCAAATTTCTCTCACTCATATCTCTCAAACCACTTAGAATCATGTCAAATCCTTTGGTGAAAGTGTTTTTATTCACTTAAGCTACATTTCAAGACAAGAATTTCAAGTTTTCATGGTGTTTTGAGTGAAAAACGAAAATTCCTTTTGTTGAGCTAAGAAGTGTGTTTTCTTCAAATTTTGCTATGACCATGAGGTAATATGCTCCAATTCATTGCTCTAATGGGATTTATTTAGCTATATCATGTGTAAGTTGATGGAGTCTTGATAGAAATGTGTGGGAATTTTGAAGAATTAATTTTCTTTATTTTCTTGCAAATTCATGGAAATTCAATTTGGCATACATAATGTTGAGCTTGAATGTATCATGTTCCTAGCATATTTTAAGAAGTTTGCTACACTTATCTCTTGATTTGGCATGATTTTATAAATTTGGTCATATAAGAGGATAGTTTTAGTTTGCTTGTTCTTGAGCTAGAAGGTTTTCTTGCTAGTGAATTTTTGAATTTGAGCATGAATTTGACTTCTTGTAACTCATGAGTTGAGGCAAATGTAATTAAATCTTACTTGAGACTTGTTTCGTATGTAGGCACAAGGCAAAGCTCCGAAATGTGGTGAGTGATTGTTGGAAGGATTTGAATGAATAGTGGAGACGGGGCAAGAAAGGAGGGTCAAAAACCGATCGAGCAAGCATTAGATTGAGTAACGTTTGACGTGATATTCAACATAGCTTGGACCTTTGTGAGTATAGTTTAAATTCCTTATTATTTTTCCCTCCAAACTCATTTTAGACTTTGTTTCTAAAATAAGTTTGGGGGAGGGGGGTAGGATAAGGTCTTTAAACTACTATTCTCACTTCGGTTTCTCATGAGTTTTGCTTGTTGATTTATATGCTTTTGCTTGCTTGATTGGTTTGTTTTGAATTTTTGAGAAATTGTTTTGTGTGGTTTTGAGGGAAAGAGAGTTGGAAATGTGTTGTGGTGTGTTAGAAATGATTCAAGTGATGTTTCCATGCTTTATAAGGGTGCTTAGTTGCGTAGGTGCAAAATTTTTCAAGTTCCATTTTAAAAGCATCACTTAGTAGTGCTTCTTGTTTATATGGTTAGATATTGTGGTTATCGCTCATTTGCTTTCAAGAGAGATGTCGATGCTGATTTGAGCGGAAAATGGCATCATATTTTTTTGGAATTTCTCATGTGTATATTGAGCATGAAAGGGTTGCATGACATGATTAACTAGGAATGACCTTAGGCACGTGAACTCTAGACAAAAGCTAGTGAGGTTTGAGCCAAAACGTTGAATCAAATAACGTTTCTTTTCTTTCTTGAGAGCTTGCCATACATTGCATTCATCACTTCTAGAAATTGTCTTTTGAGTCTCAATCAAGGTTGCTATATGTGTGCTTTGAACTTTGAAATGATTTTAGGCCATCATTTGAGAATCTTATTATTCCCAAACACTAACCCTAATTCATTACCTTTGTGGTCCCGTTTTGAGCATAAAGAAGTTTTTTTTCCCTAAACCGGATGATAGGGGTGTGAAGGTTGGTTAAGGGAATCCTTGGTTTGAGTACATGCATGGATTGATGATGAGAGTTGAATTGATTTGGGATAGTTTTGATATAAAAGATGCTCCTATAAGCTCGTTTGTGTGCAGAAAGAAAAAAAAAATCGAGAACGAGGTTCTCCAAAAAAAAAAAAGAACAAAGGAAAAAAATATAAGGTTAAGAACATAGTTCTTACGAAAAAAAAGAGAATAAAGGAAGCTTGAAAGAATAAGAGCATAAAGGAGTAGTCTTTAGAAATTTTTTGAAACATTCCATTCCAATGTTTGAGTTTCATTGAAAAGGTGAGATGGTGAGGTAGAAGATGAAGGAATCCATACTTGCTGAGGATGTTATAAGGGTGAAGTACTTAGAAGAAGTTTTGAGTCACTTAGCCTAAAATTCCCTACCTAAACCAATGTCCCTACATTACAAGCCTAAGCAAAGACCTAATTGATCTTAGTCATAGCACACAACCAAGCAATGGAGAATTAGAGACTTGAGGCAAGCATATTGTAAGTATGGATACATGTGTGAGATCGTTGAGTGTTAAACCCCACTCCACATTGAGTGATACACTTATCTTGAGAGGTTTAGAGTTCATTTGTGCTTGAGTAATTGATTTTCTAGTTGAGATTGTTGTGCAATTGTGGATTGTTCTCTCACCTTGAGAGTTTCATGAAAAATCATTTATGAGTGAGCTTTGAGGCATCGATGATCTTGATTTTGCATACCCATATGTGCTTATGTTCTTTGATTGTTCGTTCCATTGTCGGGATGAGCAATGACTTAAGTTTGGGGGAGTTTGATAACCACATATTTAGCATGCTTGAGAGTGCGTCTCGGTGCGTGTTTTGGGTGCGTTATCTGCTTAAATGGATAGGAAATGATAGGTTTTTACTACTTATGCATTTTCTATACGTTTTACATTTTCTCTCGTTTTCCGTGCCAATTTCAGGTGCTGTGCCAATTTTCTGGGAACGTTTGAGTAACTCTATGTCAAAGAGGATCGAAAGAGGAAGCCGTAGCACTTTGCGGATTATTTTTCCGAGGTCGGACGAGAGAGAACGAGCCAAAACCGTAGGAGTGCGCAAAGTGATGAATGTGGCCGAAAATGCACAATACACACCCTTGAACTACTTTCCGTAAATTACAGTTTTTATCCCACCTTCTCAACTCAAGTTTCTTATTATTGCAATTTGACCCCAACTTGTGGGAAGACTATAAATACTTAGTTATTTTCCTCATTTGGGGGGAGATAACACTTGTAATTCACTCTTGAACATCTACTTTAGAACCCTAGCTTTTTCCCTTTTCCTCTTTAGTATTTTCAAATTATGTTGAAGATTATGCTTGGAGTTTGAAGAGATTATTGAAGATTTCTTCTCTACATTCCTTCCTTGTTCTTTCCATTTTGTTTTCTCTTACTTTTGTTGGATTGCTTGCTAGATCTATTGCTAGCTAAGCACCTTTATGGTTCCAAGTAATGGATGATGTGATTTAGATGATGGGTGCTAGAGTTTAGGATGTTGATTTACCTTCCCCTTGAATTGCCTATGGATTGGGACTTTATTTGAATGCATGACTAATTGATCACTACGAGTGCATCTAAGGTGTTTGATGGAATGCCTAGGAAGCTTCCATTCATAGCACTTGGCATCAATTCATACCCATATCACTTGATTTCATCTCATATAGTTCCTAGAAAGAATTGGATGGGTTGGATGAGAATTGGTAGGTTATCTTAGATTAAAATGAGCTATTTGGAGTTGGTAGAGCATGTAAAGGCGTAGAAAGCATTTATTGTTCTATTGATCTACTTGTTGATCACCCTAGTAAGGTAGATTAGCATAAATGATATAAGAGACCATTCAAGGTGGATTAAAGTGGTTGAAGCATCTAGATTCGTAAGCCCTCATCATAATCACATCGGAAGTTACTTACATCCATGCTTTTATTAATTGATTTTCCATTCTCATTTCTTGCTATTTTCATTACTTTAGAGTATTGTTGAGTTTGATATTCATTTATTTCATTGCCTAGGTTAAACAAAAAAACCAAACCAAGTCTATGTGCTCAAATAGGATCATAGAGACAAGACGAACTACTTGATTATCTCTCAACACATTTACTCCTCGTGTTCGATACTCGGACTTCTCTAGTTCGATATTATTGCTAGGTTAGAAATAGCCTAGTCAGATATCAATCTGTTACAGCCCGGTTTAGAGTGAAGATGAGTAGACCGTAAGGGCTGCGACTTAGGGAAAAGTGAACCGAACTAAATAGTATTCTCGACAACTTGTTTTTACTCAATCGATCAGAAACCAAATGAACCCTGATAACGAGACAATGAAATTTGTGTACCAAGAGATCTAGAAAATTCAATTAATTTGTACTCACGAATATTCAAGGGTTCGAGGATCCGAGTCAAGGATAAACAAAGTTTGAAGACAACTTTTCAGCAATGACAAAAGTCGTCTAGAAATAACATTTATACATTTGAAACATTAGATAACTTCCAATAAAATAAAGTTATCTCAGAGTTCCGGTGAAGATAATAATTTACATATCAACTTCGAGCTCATAAGAAAAATCAACAATAACATCAAGAGTGTTGTAGCGGAATGGATCGTCAAAATGAACTACATGTATGAAGACATATAATCCTAGAACTCGAACTACTAACATTGTCATATACACAAGAAGACACTTCCAAAATGACAACAAAAGCTCTCCTGTGCACACTCTCATCTTCATCCCAGCATATCTTCTATAATCTGCACATTTTAGAAATAACATGCAGGGCTGAGTACTAACTAAGTACTCAGTGAACATATGCCAAATCATTGAAAGCTGCCACCTAGGGCTATACATTGAACTTGCCATTTTTAAGCTTAGCACAATAGATTTCTTATGTAAAACATACCATGTGCCTTGCTAAAATACTTTTACTTCATAGACAGCTGTCATTTATCATATAATCATTCTCATTATGCATGCACCACAAATACTATCCCATAAACTTATGTGTTGAGAGGTAGGCCTCCCTCTCAATCACTATAATCGGCTAACCAAAATAATTGGAAAGCACACAATCATAACGTGTACACAAATCCTGCATCACACAAGACCCGATATCGTCCTTCTTTAGTAGGTGGTATCACACAAAAACATTAAACATTGGCAAGTGAATATTTGAAAGCATAATCCTCATATACATACAGAGGCATATTCATTTCATTTTAGTTCGAAAGCCCACCTGATTCCAGCTAGCCCACCTGATTCCAGCTAGCCTTTCACTTACCACTCCGCTTCTTTAGTTATTTTCAAGCCTTGGACTACCACTCATTCCTTCATAGAAAAAAGGGTATAACTATAAGCAATAAGAAACTAAGAATTTATTGAAAATAACTTTATTACTTTAGCTTATGCTTTTATCTTATTCTTTAAACTTTGTTCGATAATCTTAACCTTACTCTTTATTAAGAGTTCACTAAATAAGGAGATCTAACTCATCTTCTCCTTCTTTTACTTTAATTAAAGGGATATGACGATATATCATTTATATACACTTATGTGCATATATGTGGTTATCATTCATCATGTTCATTCAACTCTTGATTATGAATCCCAAAACTTAAGAATAGCTCATATAGCTTATGATTGACAATCGAACTTATTTATATGTTCGTCTCTTATACTTGATCATACAATCATAAAATCAGAAGAAGCAAAACATAAGAATAGAAATCTAGGGACATGCTTCACGAGAATCTAAATTTAGAGTCCTAGACTTGAGTGCATTGTGAGGTATGGATCAAGTAACCTCACTATATGAACAAAAGATGATATTTTGCGAGGCTGTAGCAAAATAATTGTTCTGGTAAATATACATCTTGGATTGAGGAATGGCTTGAAGTTATGGAAATCTAACATCTCAAGCTATAACGTGCTAAAGTCCCAGATTTTTTCCCTTAAAGGAGTTAAAAACCGTAAGCATTTGAAAACATATCTAAAATCTGGAAAACGAAGGTCACATAGACTCAGGGGTCTAACTTTGAACAGCCATAAATCCTTCATTACTTGATGAATTTAAATGATTCAAGATGTTTTGGAAAGCCGAGACTACATAGACTAACTTTCATTCAAATTCCATTCTGAAATTAGCAAAGTAAGTGATTCAAAACTGAACATCAAAACTGGTGCAGAAGCTGCCTCTGCAGATTTGAAATCTGGACACATAATCTTTGAAAAATCATGATAAATTCATACGAACTCCGTTTTAGACGAATAAAATGTCTACGGAAAGATAAGAGGGAATACTTTAACATGGATAATATTTCAGAAAACAAAGAGAATGGCTTTCTTTGACAACTTTGATCGAACTCCTCATCATATCGACTCTTAACCCTTTCATTCCTAACCAAATTTTCCATCACTTTGCAGAGTACAACTTAGAGTATATAGTTTTAATACTAAATTAATTCCCTAACCAGTTTATATGCTAATTGAACTAGCAGCAACACACTCTCGATTCCAATACAAGTTCTAGCATAAAAACCGGAATATATCTTCCCCCAGACTACTTCTTGCTACTGTATAACCATCCTAATATCTTTATACATTCAAAAGTCAGAAGATACCAAGAGTATACACTTTATATATCATCATCCAGTTCAAATTTAGTATTTCTTCCATTGTGACTTCATCTCTTAAATCTCTCAAATACAAGATTTTAATCTCCAAGAAAGGTTACCTCAATCAGATGTTTAACCTAGATCCTCAACAACCCCTGTGTTTTCGATTCCTCCGAAGCTTAATGACTGAAGGTTGAGCCTGGTGTCGTTGTCTTTTCGGGAAGAAGAAAGAAAAGAAAGGAAAAGAAGAAGAGAAGAAGAGCGGTGCGGTGGATTGGGATAAGAGAGAGATGAATTTCTTTTCTTTTCCTTTTTTCCTCCAACCTCTTATCCTAATTTTACCTTTATTAAGAAAGATAATATTTCCTCCTTTTCTTTTCTTTAATTACTAATTCCTATTATCTACATCTAAGTTTAATTCCAATTGTCAGTCTTTCGTCTCTGATATCTAGTAACTTACGTGTCCGATATTAGCTTATAATAGCTATTATTCTATATCTCGATGTATTGGGTAAAATCTTACTAATTTATATATATATATATATATATATATATATATATATAGCAAAAACTTTTATGTGGCCGGCCGCACCATGCGGCCGGATCCACTTGACCCGCCCGGCCCGCCAACCCGACCCGGGCCAGCCCAACTGTGGTCAAGCCGACCCGGTTGACTCAATTTCGGGTCGGGTCAACCCGACCCGGTCCGTGTTGACCCGACCCGTTTAAGTAAAGTGCCAATCTTTGTTAATAAAAGTGCTAATCTTTATGAACAAAAGTGCCAATCTTATAAATAAAAATTTATACGTAATTTGTATGTATGTAATAATTTTAAAATTACTTTATAGGGTTCATATATCAATTTAGGGTTTTATAATTATTGTTTAGTATTTAACTTCAATTTTATAATGTTGAATATGGATTATAAATTGAAACTTAGGATATATAATTCTCCAGCAAAAGTGTCAATCTTAATGAATAAAAGTGCCAATTGTTCTGAATGAAAGTGCCAATCTATTTAAAATCGATTTTTTTTTTTTTATTATTGACTTGTTATTATAATGTTTTGATATTATGGTTTATATTATTATATATGTATATACATATTATTTATTTCCATAACATGAAATTAATATTCATTATTAACGTATTTTTCGTAAAAATGTCAATTATTATGAATAAAAGTGCCAATGTTTCAAAAGTGCCAATCTTTGTAAACAAAACTGCCAATGTTTCAAAGTGCCAATCTTTATAAACAAAAGTGTCAATCTTAATCCGGCCTCACGGTGAGGCCGGCCTGACAGGAGTGTGCCCCTATATATATATATATATATATATTTTACTAGTACCATCAGATGGAGTTTATTTCCTCAATATATATTGCTTCCAATTATAGAAAATAGAACAAGAATTAGCTCATCATTAATTATTGAATTCCTAAAATTTTCATTTTAAATCCTAACTTTCTTTTCTACCCACACTTCATATTATTATCAACTATAGTAGCTTATTATTTTTGTCTCTAATAATTATTTATTTAACTTAATAAAATTTGGGATATTACAATTTTCTTATTGGGTCATCTAAAGGGGGGGGGGGGGGGGGGGGGGGGGGGGGGGGGTTCTTAGAGTCTAACAAATATTAATCAATTTCCAATTCAGGTAATAATTAGGGAAAAAGTGGTGCCATTAATTTACTTATATTTTGTATATAATATTTAATTAAAAATATCTATCTTCAATGTAATATTAAAAATAGAATTTAAAAAAAAAAAAAAATCCATAATCTATGGATGGTGGGGTAATTTCTTTCTTTATTTTTTTTTAATTAAAATCTTACACCTCAAAAATATTTACATTGTATATATAAATTCATCTTGGATACTGATGAACCCTCGATTTGCGGCCCAAATGTGTGTGTGATTTGTGTGCGGAAAGTACAGAGACACGAGAGAATTTACGTGGTTCGATCAAGGTGATCTAAGTCCACGGGGAAGAAAAAAGAGTGTTTTGTATTCAATATAGCATAAGTGTGTACAATACAATCAATTCTCCTATTTATAGGTAACATGAACAACGGTTGTGAAGGTGGGATCATGGAGGTGTGGGCAGTTTTCCTGCTCCGGTTTCTTCTCCATCAACCCACGTTCTTGGTGTTTAGGGCTCAGCTCCCTGGGCCTGTATTTGTTATGGGTTGGGCCGAGCTGGTATTGGGCCTGTCTTTACTGGGCCTATGCCGAGCTGGGCCTATGCCGAGGTGAGCTGGTTGGGCTTCTGGGCCTAGGGAGATGGGCCACTTCCTATCACAGGGCCTATGCCGAGGTGAGCTGGTTGGGCTTCTGGGCCTAGGGAGATGGGCCACTTCCTATCACATCCCCCCCCCCCCCCCCCCACAAGTCGTGGGGTGATGGAGGTGATGCATTTTGTTGCGATGTTTTGGGCGTTTGTGAGGGGGTAATCCGGTGTTGTTTGGCGTTCCCATGAATCTGAGAGGTCGGTACTCTCCGAGTTCTCTCTTGGCGTATCCCCTTCAAACAGAGAGTTCGGCATGCTCCGAGTTCACTCTTTGCGTACCCCCTTCAAAACTGAGAGCTCGGTATGCTCCGAGTTCGCTCTTGGCGTACCCCCTTCAAAACTGAGAGCTCGGTATGCTCCGAGTTTGCTCTTGGCGTACCCCCTTCAAAATTGAGAGCTCGGTATGCTCCGAGTTCGCTCTTGGCGTACCCCTTTCAAAACTGAGAGCTCGGTATGCTCCGAACTGGCCTCCCGCCGAAAATACATAAAGGTGTCAGGTCCATTAAATGCGACTGTTGGGGGTACCGATAAAGCGGGGATTGGACGGGTTGGTTTCGAAACGCCGTCGCATTAACTGGCGTATTCGATACGCATTAAATCTTCCCCCTTTAATGCTTGATGATTGGGAAAAATTAATCATTCACACCCTTTTTATTGACGAAGAACGAAACCCTAAATTTCGAATCCTCTCTACTGTTCGTCTTCATCAACTTCGAATCTCTGCAAATCCTTCTAAAACTCCAACAAAAGTAAGTATGTCTTCCCTATTTTCTTTTTCTACTTCCAACTCTTCTGTGCCATCTACATCGACGGCGGAAGATGTTGCCGTCGTCTCTTCATCTCTCTCTCCTCCACATTCGGCGGCGGTGGAAGAAACCGCTGCCACTTCTTCTTCTTCCTCTATTCCCAATCATTTCCCCGACCACATGCGTGTCTGCGTGCGGTCGAATTATAAAACCCCTTATGGTACGGAGGTTGAGTTCCCTGACCTTCCTGGTGTCTATGGGAAGGTAGGGACCTATGATTCCTCCGTCTCTACCTCAACCCTATATGAGCTTGCTGTAGAATATAAATTTCCTCCCTCTGCCCTTCTTCTTCAACCACTCGCCGGCGACCGAGCTTGCCGGCCACCCCGTGGCTTTGTTACTATATACATTGACCAGATTAAGGGTGGTCTTTGTGTTCCCTTCCCTTCCATATACGCAGATATTTACAATACTTTCAGTCTTTCCCCCGCTCAAATTTCTCCGAACAGCATAACCCAAATCACTGGGTTCGGAATTGCCTGTGGCCGGTTAGGCATCCCCTTTTCGGTCACAAACTTGGGGTCCATGTTTTCTTTCAAGGACCGAAAAGAGGGATGGTATTACAGCGCCACCCGATCTCGGTATAAATTTTCTATGGCCGTCCCATCGAAGATTCCGAACTGGCAGAAGAAATTTTTCTTCTGTCAGTTCGAGGGTGCCACCGAGTTCGGGTGGCACACTGGTGGCATTAAGCTGCTGCCGAGGCGAAAGCAATTTGCCGCAGTGGCGGCACGTTTTGCTGGCCTAGGCAAGATGCCAATTACGTTGGCCGAGCTCGAGTCGTTCGTACCGAGCCCCGATGATCCTTCCACTGCGGTGGAGTCGGGGAGGGGTGAGGTCCCTTTCCCTTTTTGTTTTTTTGTTTTTTTCTTTTTTTATTTCGGAGTTCGGTTCTAACTCTTTTCCTGTTTCTCCGGCAGTGAATATGGTTAAGGGGAAAAAGACGCCCGCCTAGAAGAAGAGGAAGGGCGAGGCCACCAGTTCGCCTGCCGATTCCAAAAGGCGGGCGACCGGGTCGTCGGAGAAGACCCGGTCGAGGATTCCTACTCCCCGATCTCACGGGGCTCCTACCTTTGCCACCGAGGAGGTTGATGTGGCGGCGACTGGGAAGTTTTTGATGGGTTTGGCCTCGTCCGAACCCGATTTGACTATCACTGGTGTCCGAACTCCGACCCAGCATACCCAGATGTAAATCTTGTTTCCCCTTGTGCTTTAAACTTTCTCTTTATTGTGCTGACAAATAATTTGATGCAGGGGGTGGACACCGCTCTGGAGGATTTTGACCATGTTTACAGCGTGGTTAAAAATCTTCTTAAGGGCTCGGTGAAAATTCACGACCAAGCCACCGAGAAGGTCAAGGACTTGGCTAGTGATAAAGCCAAGTTGGCCAAGGAATTGACCTCGGTTTCAGTTCGGGAATACGAGCTGAAGAAAGAGCTGGCTGCTGCTAGGTCCGAGCTCGCCGCTGCCAAGGAGAAAGCAGCGACGGCCCGTGCTCGGGAACAGGAACTTTCCGCCGACCAGGGCGAGCTCATCCAAGCCCTTGCTAAAAGGGTCGTGTACAACAAGGGTTTTAGTGCCCTGGTCTCCGCACTGATCGGGCCGGCAAAGAAGCGGGCGGTGGCCAAGGTGCTGAGGGGTGTGGCGGCCGACTTCCCCACCCTTGACAAGGGGAAGTACGGCTACAAGCCCATTGATGATGATGAGATGCTGCGGATTTACTTCCGCCAAGTTTTGAAGAAGGCCTCCCCCTTTCCGGTTGTCGGGTACTTGGCCGAGTAGCAGACTCTCTTGACGGCTGCGGGTCTGCCAGTTCGATCGGGTCGTCGAGTTTGAGGACTTGTGTGGCCCTTATCGTGACTAGCTGGTAGAGCATCAGCTCTCTCCCGATGTGCTGTCTGAGAGCGAGGAGGAGGAGGAGGAGGAGGAGGAGGAGGAGGACGTGGAAGCTGGCCACGTCGAAGGTGATGCCGGGGTGGGGGAGACCGCTGAAGCGCGTGAACCGAACACCGAGGCTGAACCTACTGGCGGGGTCAGTTGATCCTCTCCTTTGTAAAAGATTTTTTGTTTTATCTGGACTGTAAATGTACTGCTCCTCCATTAATGAAACTTTGTCGTTCGGCTCTTGCTTATCTCTGTTATTTTCATTTCTGTAGAATAAATCCGAACTCGACGTAACTCCATACTTGAATGAAATTAAAAAACTGAAAATCCTGATTGATGCCAAAATGGTGAGATCGGACGGCTCGACAAACATGCCGAACACCTTCGGAACGAGTTCGACGCTAAGTATAATGCGCTGCAGATCAAGGCAGATGCCAATGAAGCTCGATACCTTCAGTTGAAGGAAGACTATTCGGACGCCGAAAGAATCGAAGCCGAACACGCCGAGTATGAAAGGGTTATACACGAACTTGGTGGGAAGACCATCTCCGAAGTGGAGGCTGAGGCTGTTGAGGCTATTCGGGGCGTTATACGCGAATGCAAGAATCGCGGGTCGAACTCGTGGGAAGTTGCTGAGCATATATCCGAGTTGCGATATCTAACGAATCTGTTTCCGCTGATCTTGTCTCGTCACTCGATAATGAAAAAATGGTTAGATCGGTATCCCGATGTGCAACCTTCAAAACAAAATGCTCCTCGATTTCGAGCCTTGAGCCCGACTGTTCCGTCCCGTTTGATCCGAGATCGGCTGGACATGTTGCTGCCTGTGCCAAATCGCAGACCTCCCATTCTGAACCGAGGTTATGGTAATTATACTGCTCCTCGGATTACATACAGAGGTCGGTCTTCTAGCAGCCGAGGAGGAACAGTCAGCCGGACTGGAGGAACTAGCCGAGGTGCGGGGCAGAGTTCTCGTAAGAAAGAGAAGTTAAATATAAATACTTTGCTCAACCCGCCTACCACCGGTTGGGCTAGTTATTTTAATTGTAGCAAAAGGCCGGATGAGAGTGGTCCCTCTGGGTGACATGTAATGACATAAACCTGCACAAAATAATAAATACTTTGTTATTTATTATAGTAGTGGCGAATTGCCTAGTTCCGAGTTGGCAATTTTGCCTCTACCGGCTTCCGAATTGACGCGCAGGTCGTTATTCGGGTCTTCCGAAGTGGCCTGGGGGCGCACTTCGGCTTCCGACGTTACACTTGGGTCTTCCCCCAGCCTTAGGATGGCTATTGCCTATTATCCATGGCCGAGGTGACACTTGGGTATTAATCGGGTTCCTGTTCTGCCGACCAGGTCGGTAGGGGTGGTCCCCTGTTCGTACGATTTAGTTTATTAGTTTAACACTTGTCCTCGTCAGGATAGTGTATGATGTTAAGGTAATACGCATATAAGTGGAGTAATGCAAAATGAGGTGAACACACAATAAAGTAGAAAATACGAACTTTCATTACTTGAAATAATTTTGGAACAAGACTCGAACTGAAAAGATACCGAACTGACAGACTCGAATAAACAAACTGACGAACTGAAAAGCAAGACTCTATCCTATATGATACTCCACTCCTATGCATAATACCTCTTTAAATGGATAACGTTCCATGGCCGCTGTATGGGCTCCCCGGACAAGCTAGACAACCTATAAGCACCTTTGCCGAGGTTTTCATCAACTCGGTACGGTCCTTCCCATGTGTTGGGAATTGTTAAGGACTAAAATGTTAAGGGGGAACTATATGGGACATTTGTTAAATAAAGTCACTTGTTTTGATTAGATCCCAAAACCCCAAGCGTCCTTTTCCCAAGCGACCCATTTTGATGTAGTTAATAGGTTAGAATTTTTCTAAGCCTACACTGTTAGGATGGCTCTTTTATTTTGCTTAGATTAGGCTTCAAAAGTTCAAGTGAAGGCCACTCGCTTGAGTGTGTTTCCAAAAGCGAAGCAAGTCAAGCAAGCTGAAGTGAAGCGTGCCGAAGAATAGCGAAGCGAAGCGATCGCTACAGTAGATTCTAAAGTGAGTCTGCCAAAGTGAAGCGAAGCGAGCGCTACAGTTCAAAGCAAGCGAAGCGAAGCGAAGCGAAGCGAATGCTGTAAAGCGAAGCGAACGCTGCAAAGCGAAGCGAAGCAAGCGCTAAAGCAAAACGAAGCAAACGCTGCAAAGCGAAGCAAAGCGACCCGCTATAATATGATCCTAAAGCGACTCACTTCGGAGCCGTCGCTACAACTTCAAAGCGAATCGAGCCACTACCTACCAGAAAGCGACAGCACAAATTCCCGCTCCGAATTTGAATTTCAGTCAACTAGAGATCTTTGCATTAATTGCGAGATCTCCACGTGTCGAACGAGGAGAGGAGCAGCGGAGTTGACTGCCAGGCCGACAAAGACGCCGCTACAGTACTGGGTCGCTCCAGTTACTGTTAAACTTGGAACTTAGCCATTTTTGGCAAAAGTCCAAATCTGCGCGTCTGCAAAAGCTACTGCCTGCGCAAGTACTGTCGAGAGGAGGAGGGACAAGGCCACCAACCAAGCAACGGATCTTAGCCAACCCTCCGCCTATAAATAGTGAAGGATGAAGACGTGAAGATGTAGAACACTACTTGCGCATTCGAGCCTACTGCAAACAAACACTCCCAAGCTTTCTAGCAATCTTCGAGTCTTTGTTTCAAGTGTTCTCCGAGTTTCCAGTCCATCGGAACTCGTCTTCACAACCTTCACACTTAGATTCTAAGCCCACTTCAAATATCCAAGCTTAGAAGAAGAACTCTACCCATCTTTGCATCTACTGTAAAGAGTTCTTCATTAGTGTGTTCGTCAACCAAAAACCCTAAACTGCTGTCTGTTAGGTTTTTGAGTCGTCGTTAGGTTGTTCAGATCTAAGGCCCTTCTTTCATCGATTGAAGAAGCCTCGATCGTAGAGTTGAGATCCAAGCTTACACTTACATCGTTTGTGTAAAGCTCGATCGAAGCTAGGCTGTAAGGAGAGCCCGTAATCTCCCTGTCCGTCTGACTGAAGCAAGTGAAGCTTCCAGTCTTTGTTAGGTTTGTGTAGTGAACCCGCAATCACTACGTCTGTCGTTTGATCTAGGCAAGTGAAGCCCGATCCCGACCAGGTTTTTGAAGGACCCGTAACCTTCAAGTTCTTGAGTGAAAAGAACAGTTGCCGTCGTGCAACAAAGTGGACGTAGGAGCGTTATCTCCGAACCACTATAAATCTCTGTGTCGTATCTCTCTTACCTTAATCTTTTACAGTATTCGATTATCCATTGCATGTGCATATAAACAAACTTAACTTGGATTTTCAATTATTTAGGAAAGATTTTAGCTCACCAAATTCCGCACAAAGAGTAAAGTCTCACTCTTGATCAAGCTCTAAGCTTAGGTCAAGAGATTCGTGATTGCTTCCGATCTAGCCCTCGGCTAGGTCTTAGTATTTCCAAAGAGCTCTTTACTTTATACTCTGAGTTAAGGAATTGAAGTTGAAAAACTTCAAAATACGTATTCACCCCCCCCCTCTACGTATTTTTCCTATAGCAAACCGGGACCAACAAGTGGTATCAGAGCCAGGTTCTTTCGAGCCTCTGCTTTGCATATCCGAAGTGAGTCCCCACTCACTTCACGTTGTCTCACTGAACCGGATCCTATTTCCTAAGTGCATCAAAACCTCACCCACGCATATTGCATTTACTGCTGATAGTTTGCTATGTCTACATACAGTGCATCAAATCTTCCACAGTTCTCGATCGAAGGATACGAGATATGGAGTTTCCGAGTCGAGAGCTTCCTATGCTCAATCCACGACCGGATGTGGGAAGTCATTGAAGACGGACCAATCGAAATTAAGAAAGCCATATCTGTGGAGGTTCCAGCCGCTGAAGGTCGTCCAGCCCATGTTCGACAACAGTACGTGGAGAAGGATAAGGACGAGTATACTCCAAATGACTTCAAAGTTGCCAACCTCGACAAGATTGCACGCCACACGATGCAGAGCACCGTGTCGGACGCCTATCTACCACGAATAAGGAAATGTGCAACGGCAAAGGAAATGTGGGAAACCCTAGCCCTCATTTCTCAAGGCACAGACAAGATCAAGGAGAACAAGCTCGCCGTTCAGATGCGGGAGTTTGAAAATTTGGTGATGAAGTCAGGAGAGTCCATCGACGCCTTCGAGCTGAGAGTTACCAACATTACTGCAACTCTCAACTCGCTTGGGAAGGAACTCACAGACAAGGAAGTAAATCTGAAAATAGTCCGTGCTCTCACAAGGAAGTGGCAGACTATGAAGGAGCTATATCTAGCTACCAAGGATCTAACGAAGCTCACGCCAGAAGTGCTGTTCTCCGAGCTCAAAGCTCACGAGTTTGATCTGAATCGAATGAGCCTTGACGACGAGGATGAAGCGCCCACTACGTCAAAAGGAGTAGCATTCAAAGCTGCCGAAGGGCCAAGCGAGCAGTCGCTTGCCAAAATGACAAGGGAAGAGTTGGAAGAACACATTGCGTTCTTATCAAAGAACTTCAACAAGATGAACTCTTGAGTGGGCAAGTATAAAAGATTCTACAAACAGTACAAAGGGAGGAGCACTGATGCTTGAGAAGGAAAAGGAAAGAGAGAAGAGACGACCAAGCCGATCCCGCGCGACATGATGGAAGTGGAGTGTTACCACTGCCACAAAATGGGCCACTACAAATCCGATTGCCCAAAGCTAAGTGCCAAAGAGCGCGAAGAATTGAAGGCCAAGAGGGATGCCCCAAGGCGAGCGCTCGTAGCGAGTGAAGTGCTGGTCGCTTCAACTGAAGATCTCTCAAGCGACTCAGATGCATTCACAGATCCCAACTCAAGCGAGGGAGAGGATCTGGGACTCATGGCGCTCACCGATGAAGAAACTGGGGAGGTATTCTTCTATCCTTCAATCACTTCAATTACACTAGCACACACTGTCAATGAGGAAGAGCAATCCTCTACATGGAGTGAGTTGTTTGACAAACACCAGAAATTGTCAAGCGACCACGAAGTGGTAAAACAAGCTCTGTCTCGAAGCGAGAAGGAGAACCGAAAGCTAGCCACTGAGCTTGACCAAGTCAAACTTAATCTAAGGGCTATGACTAGTAAGTTCGAGGATCTCTTCGCTAGACATCAAAGCTTGGAGAGAAGGTATGAAACCCAATCCACTCTAGTTGCCAACTTAAATAAAGCATCATACGCTAGACAGGCACTAGAGAGTTCTCTTCTACCTTTTGGTAGAAAGGGAGGACTTGGATATGAGGGTGGACCTCCCAAGCCGACTGTCTTTGTTGGTGCATCACACACTTTACCATCAGTCACTTTGGAATTGCCCACTGCATCCAAAGCGACCACCAACAAGGACAAAGGCAAAATGGCTGAGAACCCTAAGAAGAAGCCTATGAAGATGTCTATATCTTTAAGGGCAGACTCTAAGGGCAAGCAAAGTTCAACAGTCCCTAGCACTCAACCTGCTAAGTCTTACCAATCCAAGGGTAAAGGAAGAACTGTTGAAGCTTCTAAGTCTCAAGCCAAGACACGAGAGACAAAGGATCTACCTCCTAAAAAGAGGAGTAATGTCTATGTGTCACGTTATCCGGACTGGAGATGGTCCAACCGGACTAACGTTGAGGGGGAAAAACTTGAAGCAACCAAGAGGCCGCTTCAAACTTCCAAGGTTACTCAAGCGAGTCGGGGTCAAAACCCTAGTTGGACCGCTTCGAGGAAACCAAGCGAGCCGCTTCAACAGACTAGAAACCCTAAGTCAGTCTCTAAACCCAAAGCTAATCCGAAGCGAGTCGCTTCAGGATATAAACAAAATGGGAAGAGCGTAGGTAGGTCTGAAGCGAGCCGCTACCCCTCTTGCACACACTGTTGCACGTGTGAAGCTGCCTATAGGCAGTACACCAAGTTTTCGAAGGTCGAGAAGCCCAAGACACAAGCTTCATCTCAAAAGAGAGTGAAGCAAGTGTGGGTACCTAAGGGAACTAACCTGCAAGGACCCAAACTGATTTGGGTACCAAAATCTGTCTAATTGCAGGTGAGCGCCGTGGATCCCATGCCAAGTGAGGGTCAACCAGTTTGGTACTTGGACAGTGGATGTTCAAGACACATGACCGGCATGAAAGCTCTACTTCACAACTACATAGAGAAGAAGGGTCCACACGTAACCTTTGGTGACAACTCTCGAGGAAGCACCAGGGGATACGGCGCACTGAAAGTTGGAAAGCTCAAGATTGAAGAGGTTTCCTACGTGGAAGGACTCAAGCACAACCTGTTATCTATTTCACAGTTTTGTGATAAAGGGTACAGGGTGGAGTTCATCTCCAACAAGTGCATTGTGAAGAGCAAACTCACATCCCAGATTGTGCTCACTGGAGTTAGACAAAGGAATGTCTACGTAGCACAATGGGACAGCTGCAAGGAGGAAACTTGTCTAGTTGCAAGAAGTGCTACAGAAATTGGATGGCTATGGCACAGACGCTTGAACCACCTCAATTTCAAAGCTATCAATCGCTTAGCTCGAAAAGGTTTGGTGCAAGGCATACCGAATGAAGTCTTCATCAAAGACCATCCATGCTCACCATGCCAACGAGGGAAGCAGACGAAGAAGCACTTCGCCAGTCTCAAGGAAGCCTCATCAAAGCGAGTGCTCGAGCTGCTTCACATGGATCTGTTTGGTCCAGTTACTCCAGTTAGTGTAAATGGAAGAAAGTACACTCTAGTTGTAGTCGACGATTTCTCTCGCTACACTTGGGTTGTATTTCTATTCAGCAAGAAGGAAACACTGACCAAACTGCCACAACTACTCAAGCGGTTGGCGGTGGAAAAGAATCAAGCTATCGTGACCATTCGCTCCGACAAAGGCACAGAGTTCCTGAACTCTACAATTGAAGCTTACTGCACGGAGCATGGCATAGCACATCAAACCTCTTCAGCACGCACCCCTCAGCAGAATGGAGTTGCTGAAAGAAGGAATCGAATCATCAAAGAAGCCGTTCGCACCATGATTGCTGACTCAAAGCTTCCGATGAAGTATTGGGCTGAAGCTGCCAACACGGCATGCTACACACAGAATCGGACGCTTCTCAACAAACGGCACGACAAAACACCATATGAAATATGGACAGGGAGAATTCCAAACATATCTTATTTCCATATTTTTGGTTGTAGGGTCTTCATTCACAACAATGGGAAGTCACAGTTGAAAGTCTTTGAAAGCAAAGCAGATGAAGGAATATTCTTAGGATACTCTACATCTAGCAAAGCCTACAGAGTATTCAACTGTAAAACCCTAATTGTGGAGGAATCACCCCATGTCGTATTTGATGAATCTTCTTTAAGTCTTCCACAGGAACAGGCCCAAGCAAATGAAAAGAATCAAAGCAAGGAACCCTCAAATCAACTCACTTGGGACGTGCTTGATGAAGATGATGAGATCAAGGACTCAAGCGAGCAGGATCCCAAAGGAGAAGTCGAAGCTGCCCCCAAGATTCCTGAAGCTAGTGCTGGCCAAGCACCCAATCCTGTCGCTTCGGACGGTGAAGCGAGCGACAAGGAAGCGGATGAAGATGAAGCTGGCGGATCAAAGCGAGCGTGGCTCAAGGATCACTCACCTAGCCAAATCATTGGAGATCCATCCAAGGGTGTAGTGACCAGAAGTCAAGTGTTTGAAGAAAGTGCCATGTTCAGTTGCTTTCTCTCAAACATTGAGCCATCAAGCGTGGAGGAAGCTCTAGCCGATTCTAACTGGGTGATCGCCATGCAAGAAGAGCTGAATCAGTTCACCAGGAACGACGTATGGTACCTCGTGGATCGTCCCAAGTTTCAGCATGTTATTGGCACCAAGTGGGTGTTCAAGAACAAGACGGACGAGGACCACAACGTAGTGAGGAACAAGGCGCGACTAGTTGCCAAAGGCTACTGCCAAGAGGAAGGAATCGACTTTGACGAGACCTTCGCTCCAGTGGCACGTCTTGAAGCGATCCGTTTATTTCTAGCCTATGCAGCGGCCAAGAAATTCAAAGTGTACCAAATGGATGTGAAGAGCGCATTCCTCAACGGTGAACTCAAGGAAGAAGTGTATGTGGAGCAGCCACCGGGTTTCGAGCAAGGAGATAAAGTGTATCGCTTGAAGAAAGCCCTGTATGGGTTGAAGCAAGCTCCCAGAGCTTGGTATGATACATTATCTCAATTCCTAGTGGAAAATGGATTCCAAAAGGGAAAGATAGATCGGACTCTCTTCACCATCAATCATGGAGATGATATGCTATGGGTCCAGATCTACGTGGACGACATCATATTTGGATCACCAAATCAGTCGCTTAGCGAGAAGTTTGGAGAGCTGATGAAGACCAAGTATGAGATGTCGATGATTGGCTTGATGAGCTGCTTTCTAGGTCTTCAAGTGAAGCAGCAGGATAATGGAATTTTCATCAACCAGGCCAAGTACACTCGAGATATGCTTGCGAAGTTTGGTGTTCAACATGCTAAAGCTGTGAAGATTCCTATGAATACCAACTGGAAGATGGAGCCAGACGAAGGAGGAAAATCTGTAGATCCTACAGATTATCGTGCCCTAATTGGGTCACTTCTCTATCTCACTGCAAGCAGGCCAGATATTGCTTTTGCAGTCGGTGTCTGCGCTCGCTTCCAAAGCAATCCCAAACACAGCCATCTTGAAGCTGCCAAAAGGATTCTTCGATATTTGAAGGGCACTGTCAACATGGGGCTGTGGTATCCAGCGGAGGACAATTTGGAGCTCACTGGATATTCCGATGCTGACTATGGAGGTTGCCGAGTTGATAGGAAATCAACGTCGGGCACATGTCAGTTCTTGGGGAGCAAGCTAATCTCGTGGTTCTCAAAGAAGCAAACAAGTGTAGCCACTTCAACAACGGAAGCTGAATATATGGCCGCAGGAAGCTGCTGTTCTCAAATCCTATGGCTTCGTCAACAGTTGAAGGACTACAAAGTTGAAGCGAATGAAATTCCGATCTTCTGCGACAACAACAGTGCCATATGTATCTCGCAGAATCCAGTGCTTCACACCAGATGCAAGCACGTGGAAATTCGACATCACTTCATTCGTGATCATGTCGAGAAGAAGGATATCAAGCTCGAAAAGATTCATACCGATCTCCAGCGAGCAGATATTCTCACCAAGCCTCTAGCTGAGTCTCGTTTCAACCAGCTATGCATGGAATTAGGGTTATTAGACCCTGGTGAAGAATGCTAGTTTCAGGATGCACGAAGGAGTGTTCGCTTGTTCTCATGAGCGTCACTCGCTTCGGATCTTCACCAACTCAAGCGAGCCACTTCAAATCTCACTCGCTTGAAGAAACTGAAGTTAGGTGGAGAAAGGTGGAGTATTGGAAGAAGTTCCCTACCAACTTATTGGAATTGTTAAGTATATGGTTAAGGGGGAACTAATGCTTCTCTCGGAGCAAGCTACTTCCAAAGCGAGCAAGATTGCAGCAATCTTGAATTCTGCATCGCTTCAATTTGCCCTAGCTTGGGTCAAAGCGAGCCGACTGCAGATTCATTCTTTAGAATGTAGGAAAGCTTGAAGGTTTACCTTTTTATACAAAAGGTTGCAGGGCTGGTGACATGCTTCTGCGTAAAATACGAGATTGTCTTGTCAGAGCATTCTCATTGTCATCCTGTCCATTTCTGCTCTGAGATAAGGACTTGTACTCATCCCCCATTCGTCGTGAATAAGTACACTTACGTGATGCTCCCTTCGGGTTGTAATAAGCTTGTGTACTTTATTCATTTTCTCCCCCATTCACTTCGATGGAGGACTCTCTAATTCGTAGAGGAAGATGAATGCCATGAAGATCTAACTCAACGTATAGCATTCAACATGTGGTATCTAATTCAAATGAAGTCTTCAATTAGTGGTATCAATCTCCTACGAAGTGAGATTGACTGGTAAGTGTTTCAATTTTAAGTACACTAAGTGAGCCGAAGCGTGCTAGAAACCTTCACTCACTACGTGGAAAATATGAAATGAATCTGACACAAATACAAAGAGGAAAACACTCTTGTTTATCCTCGAAGTATGTAAGTCAGAAACATGTTAAATTAAGCAAAGAAATTCAATTTCTTATTCCAGTCGCTTCAGATGGCCAAGCGAGTGCTTCGTCACTCAAAGCTAGCCATCGCAAGCGAGTGCAGAACAGTCACTCAAGCGAATGCCTCTCAAGCGAGTCAAGGCGTGGCGGCCCAACTCGAAGCGAGCGGGCATGAAGAGAGTATGAGCTGTCTGCACTCGAGTGCAATTTTACTTTCTGCTGTGCATTTAATGCAGGTGCAGGAACGACGGAAATAACGGGCGCGTGTTCACACGCTTGAATTTGAAGCGGGAAAAGGCGGAGAAGATCCAGCCGTCGAATCTCAACAGGCCCCAATCTGGAACCGTTCGATCAACGCCGTATACAACAAGCCAACCATAGAAGGCCACGTGGCGACGCCGAGCAAGTGGCGGTTCACTTTTACTGTGATGACGCCGGACACGTCAGATCCATCACCGCACGTCTGCCGCCTACCTACAGGATTTTCGGCGTTATTACCATTCTACCCCTACAACGTCAGCCATAACCTATTTCTATATATATGGGACAAGGCAGAACTGCAAACCTTTCACAGCCTTCTAAATTTGCCATTCTCGTGTTAGATCTGCAATTACTCTGCAACTCACGAGTCTCAACCCCTTCTATTTCATTGTTAAAATTTTTCTTCAAAGTTCTTTCAAAATCCACAATGGGCAAGAAGAAGAGTACAGAAACGATGGAGAAGTTCATGTCAAATATTGGCGATCACATCAACGTCGAGCCCCATCTCGACCCGATCGTCATAGAGAAGAATGGTTTCTTCCGTAGAGCCGTGACCACGGCCGGTCTATGGAAGTTCGTAACTTTGGTTCCGACGAAGATTCTGGCGAAAGCCATTGGAGAGATTCTGCTGAATCTGAAGAAGGAACAGAATACATCTTCCTTCACCAATCCACGAACCAGGAAGCCGGTGGAAGTTGATATGAGTGAACTCATCGAGGTCTTCGATCTACCAAGAGAAGGAGGAGATTCTCTGCTAGATCTAGGCCTTTCTGCCGAAGTTCAGTATGATCGATTTAAAGTCGACGGAGCAGAGCCGAACTTCAAGGAGGCAAATTTTCGCAAAAATTTGAAGGAACCGTTCAATCTCATCTGCGAACTCTTTACGAGAAGCATTGCATGCTATGTCGGTTCCCTCGACACGCTGTCAGAAACAAAGATGATCGGCACCACCATGATCGTCGACAGCCTCACAGGAACGAAATTCAACTGGCATGGGTGGCTTCTCAAGCAAATTCACGAAGCTGCAGAAGACTTTGCATTCGTACCAGGAACTCCAGATAAGATTCTACGCAAGGGAAAGTTGAAATTCTTTTCAAGACTGTCAGTCGCGTTGGAGCTAAAGTATCCGGAGATAAGATGGCCGGATTCAGACATGGCTGTATACAGCAAGAAGACAGTCTTCTATGAACAGTGGAAGTCAACAAAAATTCCAATGGATAAGGGACTTCTAGTTGTAGAAGTGCCCGCAGCTGAAGCACCCCGAACGAAGCGAGCCGCTTCACCCTTGAAGCAAGCGGCTGCAAAGCAAGGGAAGAAGAAGAAATTGAAGCAAAGCACTCCATCTGTCCAAGAAAGCGAGGCGGTGGAGAAGCCGCTTGAGGACAAATCTCAATCCTCACCTACTGAAACTACCCATATCCCTGAGCACACCCCAACCATGCATGAGAAGAAGCTAATGAGGGATCATGCAGAAGAGATGGAGGTTAAGAATGCAGAGATCGCAAGTTTACAAGACGAGATCTCTAAACAGAAGATGGAGTTGAAGGAGAAGGAGAAAGTGTTGGAGGCACAAGTAAATCTGGTGAATGATCTCAAGGACTCGCGTGACGCAGAACGGAGCCGCTTGAGAGTGGTGAATACCAATCTGGTCACAGTTGGTAAAGAGAAGGACACGTTGGAAAAGGAGGTGAAGGAGTTGAAAAAGAAACTGGAGAATAAGGAGGGAGAGTTGGTGGTGAAAGAAAGCGAACTCCTCAGCACCAAGAAGACTCTTGACTTACTTCGAACCCAATTGAAGAAAGTCAAAGAGGAGAGTGCAATTGACAAGCGAGAGCTTGAAAATATAAGGAAAAATGCTGGATTGTCAGAAAAGCAAGTCCTCAAGTCTCGAACGGAAGAGATGTTTCATACCGTACTTGACAAGATTGAGGTACTTCACAAGTCTCTTACTGCAAAAACAAGCGTCCCAACCCCTGGTTTTGATGATGCCAAAAAGGGGGAAGGGATGGTACAGAAAAATGTCAATCTCTTGGAGCCACAAGGTGGAGCAATTGGAGCTGTTGAAGCTGAGAAATTGGTGGAGAAGAATAGTGGTACTGGAGAAGAGGAGAGAGAGGCGAAGTCTGCAAAGAAAGGCAAGGAAAAGCTCACTAAGCCTGAAGAACCCCGCAAGCCACTTGGAGATAAAGTGCTTGCCTCCTCCATTGCTCGACATCCTCCAGTTACTGTGCTAACAAAGGAGGAAAGGCGGAAGCTAGCAGAGGCGAGCGAGACTATGGCTTGGGAGAGCGAGCGCCAGTCTAACTTGAAAACTCTTGCAGGTACTTCAAGTTCTCAAGCGCCCACTTCAGACGAAGCACCCACTTCATCTGCCCCATCATCAATACTGAAGCGAACAGATCCAGAAACTGAGAGAGATGAATCAGGGACCAAGCGCCAAAAAGTTGAGAAGGCAGTTGTTCCAAGGGCAGAAAAGGAGAAGAGGACAAGGATAAAACGACTGGAAGTCATTGACGAACGAATTGAGAAAAATTTCAATGAAATGAAAGTCATCCAGTCCGTTTTGGTCAGAAGCATCTTTGCTCCAATCACGCCAGAAGAATCCGATGCATGCATTGATCAGGCTACGATCGACACATGTCACAAAACTGCGAAAGAAATGATTGACTCTGGCCGCTACCCTCTCAGAGAAGAACGCAACTACATTCGCAAGCAACTCAACAAGAAGCTTCCTCTCTGGAGCAGCGAGTCAGGAAAGAAGTTCAAAACAATCATAGCTCAGATGTCCAGCTGGTCGGAGGAGGAGTTTGCTGTACGCAGAAATGAGCACCCTGATGCCCGTGAGATTGAGCAGTTCATTCCTGACGAACTACTCGAGCAATGGCTATACTACAAGGAGAAGTTTATCAAAGCTTACTACTATTGGGAGGTAGTGCCATTGCAGACTGAATGCTCAAGGGTCACTGCTCTCAACAACTTCCTTAGTATCTATGATGAGAAGTTTAGACAAGAAGTCTTCGCTCTTGCACAGTTTGCAGAGCCTGCACCGTTAATCATCAAGGTACCAGCCAAGGAAGAATTCGTCATGCCATTCCTACCTGGCACCAGTATCCTCAATCGCAGCATCATCGACGCTGAGGTGGATGAAGCCTTCCAATTGGAAGAGACTTGGAGGAGGCCAAGTATCCACAGTGCTGAGTCGATGGAAGCAAGGGTTTTCAGTGCATACACCATACCTGAAGACATGATTGCTAAGGATTTGGAGGCAGATGTAGAAGAGGAGAAGAGGGAGGAGGAGAAACAGGAGTAGGATGAAGCGGCAGGAAACCGTTGAAATTACATGCTTCACATTGTGTGTGAACATCTTGTTCATATATCCTATTTTTAAATTTCTGTCTCTTCTTGTGTCATTTACTCGCTTTGTGAATGACTTTATATTTCTGCTACAAACTCATTAATTTAACCGAAAAAAAAGGGAAGGAACTTAAAAAAAAATTTATTACAAACGAAACTGCAAAGGAAGCAGTCGCTTGGAGTTCCCTTCACGGTTAGATAGACTAGACTTATTTTTATCTAAGTCGTATGGGTTTTGGCATCATCAAAAAGGGGGAAATTGTTGGGAATTGTTAAGGACTAAAATGTTAAGGGGGAACTATATGGGACATTTGTTAAATAAAGTCACTTGTTTTGATTAGATCCCAAAACCCCAAGCGTCCTTTTCCCAAGCGACCCATTTTGATGTAGTTAATAGGTTAGAATTTTTCTAAGCCTACACTGTTAGGATGGCTCTTTTATTTTGCTTAGATTAGGCTTCAAAAGTTCAAGTGAAGGCCACTCGCTTGAGTGTGTTTCCAAAAGCGAAGCAAGTCAAGCAAGCTGAAGTGAAGCGTGCCGAAGAATAGCGAAGCGAAGCGATCGCTACAGTAGATTCTAAAGTGAGTCTGCCAAAGTGAAGCGAAGCGAGCGCTACAGTTCAAAGCAAGCGAAGCGAAGCGAAGCGAAGCGAATGCTGTAAAGCGAAGCGAACGCTGCAAAGCGAAGCGAAGCAAGCGCTAAAGCAAAACGAAGCAAACGCTGCAAAGCGAAGCAAAGCGACCCGCTATAATATGATCCTAAAGCGACTCACTTCGGAGCCGTCGCTACAACTTCAAAGCGAATCGAGCCACTACCTACCAGAAAGCGACAGCACAAATTCCCGCTCCGAATTTGAATTTCAGTCAACTAGAGATCTTTGCATTAATTGCGAGATCTCCACGTGTCGAACGAGGAGAGGAGCAGCGGAGTTGACTGCCAGGCCGACAAAGACGCCGCTACAGTACTGGGTCGCTCCAGTTACTGTTAAACTTGGAACTTAGCCATTTTTGGCAAAAGTCCAAATCTGCGCGTCTGCAAAAGCTACTGCCTGCGCAAGTACTGTCGAGAGGAGGAGGGACAAGGCCACCAACCAAGCAACGGATCTTAGCCAACCCTCCGCCTATAAATAGTGAAGGATGAAGACGTGAAGATGTAGAACACTACTTGCGCATTCGAGCCTACTGCAAACAAACACTCCCAAGCTTTCTAGCAATCTTCGAGTCTTTGTTTCAAGTGTTCTCCGAGTTTCCAGTCCATCGGAACTCGTCTTCACAACCTTCACACTTAGATTCTAAGCCCACTTCAAATATCCAAGCTTAGAAGAAGAACTCTACCCATCTTTGCATCTACTGTAAAGAGTTCTTCATTAGTGTGTTCGTCAACCAAAAACCCTAAACTGTTGTCTGTTAGGTTTTTGAGTCGTCGTTAGGTTGTTCAGATCTAAGGCCCTTCTTTCATCGATTGAAGAAGCCTCGATCGTAGAGTTGAGATCCAAGCTTACACTTACATCGTTTGTGTAAAGCTCGATCGAAGCTAGGCTGTAAGGAGAGCCCGTAATCTCCCTGTCCGTCTGACTGAAGCAAGTGAAGCTTCCAGTCTTTGTTAGGTTTGTGTAGTGAACCCGCAATCACTACGTCTGTCGTTTGATCTAGGCAAGTGAAGCCCGATCCCGACCAGGTTTTTGAAGGACCCGTAACCTTCAAGTTCTTGAGTGAAAAGAACAGTTGCCGTCGTGCAACAAAGTGGACGTAGGAGCGTTATCTCCGAACCACTATAAATCTCTGTGTCGTATCTCTCTTACCTTAATCTTTTACAGTATTCGATTATCCATTGCATGTGCATATAAACAAACTTAACTTGGATTTTCAATTATTTAGGAAAGATTTTAGCTCACCAAATTCCGCACAAAGAGTAAAGTCTCACTCTTGATCAAGCTCTAAGCTTAGGTCAAGAGATTCGTGATTGCTTCCGATCTAGCCCTCGGCTAGGTCTTAGTATTTCCAAAGAGCTCTTTACTTTATACTCTGAGTTAAGGAATTGAAGTTGAAAAACTTCAAAATACGTATTCACCCCCCCCCCTCTACGTATTTTTCCTATAGCAAACCGGGACCAACACCATGTAGCTTCCAGCTTGCCGAGCTGGCAAGCCTTACTGACCTCATTGTTCCGAAGGACCAAGTCTCCTACGCGGAACTGTCGGCCTCTAACTCGCCGATTATAGTATCGGGCCATGAGTTGCTTGTAGCGGGCTTCCTTGATGTAAGCTGCATCCCGTTTCTCCTCCAATAGGTCGAGATCCGCACATCGGTTCTCATCATTCACTTCGGAGACAAAATGGGTCGTACGTGGACTTGGCAGTCCTATTTCGACCGGGATGACAGCTTCTGTCCCGTAAGCTAGGTTGTACGGTGTTTCACCATTTGTTGATCGTGGTGTAGTTCGGTAAGACCATAGAACATTAGGAAGGTTCTCCGCCCACAATCCTTTGGCTTTTTCTAATCGGGTCTTGAGCCCTTTAACGATTGTCTTATTCGTCACTTCGGCTTGACCATTTGCATGTGGGTGAGCCACCGATGTGAAGTGCTGCTGAATTCGCAGTTCGTCGCACCATTCTTTGAAAACTTTTTCTGTGAACTGGGTCCCGTTATCGGATACCAATACATGAGGTATTCCAAAGCGGCACACTATGTTCTTCCATACAAAGTTGCGGGCATTTTTACTTGTGATCGCAGCTAAGGGTTCCGCTTTAACCCACTTAGTGAAATAATCAACCGCGACTATGAGATGTCGCAATTGGCCAGGTGCCTTATCGAATGGGCCTACAATGTCGATTCCCCATTGTGCGAACGGCCAAGGGCTTTACATCGTTGCCAGTTCGGTCTGCGGTAGCCTTGGCACGTTGGCGTGCAATTGGCACTTTTCACATCTTTGCACCAGCTCGGTGCAGTCTTTAAACATTGTGGGCCAGAAATACCCCCATCTTATGATCTTCTTTGCGAGGGCCCGAGGTCCGATGTGGCTTCCACAGGCCCCCTCGTGTATTTCTCTCATGATGTAATCTACTGAGCTCGGACCAACACACTTGAGTAGGGGCTGGAGGTACGATCTTTTATAAAGGACATCATCTAGAACGGTATATCTCAATGATTTAGACATTACCCTTCTTGCCTCTATTTTGTCCTCGGGCAGCTCCCCCCTCATCAAGTAGGCGAGAAGAGGAGTCATCCACGTCAGCTGTTGCTCTTCGTCTAGATCGTTCACTTCGGCCTCTTCTATGCTCCTGTGCTGGACATCCTCCACTGGCGAAGTGTTAGGAACTGCCGCCAACTTGCTAAGTACATCAGCTCGGGAATTCTGAGTTCGGGGTATGCGTTCGAGCTGGAAGTACGTAAAAGCTCCTTGCATGCCCCGTGCTTTAGCTAGGTACTTCTTCATCCTATCTCCCTTTGCTTCGTACTTTCCTAACATGTGATTCACAACTACTTGTGAATCACTGTGTACTTTTATGGCTGTGACTTTCAAGTCTGTGGCTATTCGGAGTCCGGCTAACAGCGCTTCATACTCCACTTCATTGTTGGCAGTTGCGAACTGGAAACGAAGCGAATAGGTGGATTCCTTCTTTTTTGGACTGATGAGGAGAACTCCTGCTTCGCTCCCCGTCTTTCCAGAAGCCCCATCAACATACATGTGCCAACAGTCTTGAGGTTCTGTTGTAGGTGTGCGAGTTGGCTTGGGCGCTGAAGTCGGGACTTCGGCTATGGTGGTCTCAACTAAGAAATCTGCTAAGGCCTGCCATTTGATGGCCTAGCGGGGAGCATAAGCAATGTCGTGCTCTCCCAACTCTATGGCCCACTTCGCTATTCGTCCTGATGCTTCGGGCTTCGTCAGTACCTGCCGAAGCGGGGAGTCTGTTCGGACCTGGACAGAATGCGCGTGAAAGTATGGGCGTAAACGCCGAGCAGTGCTGACTAGCGCCAAAGCCAGCTTCTCCAATGGTTGATATCGCACCTCGGGTCCCTTGAGTGACCGGCTGATGAAGTATACGGGCAGCTGGCGCCCTGCCTCTTCTCGTACTGATAGCTTCCTCCGAGGTCGCTAGATACAGGAACAGTACCTCACCCTCTTTTGGTACACACAGCGTTGGCAGGTTGCTGAGATAGTTTTTCAACTGGCTTAGTACGAGGTGGTGTTCCGAACTCCAGTTGAATTCGGGTGCCGTTTTCAAAATCTTGAAAAAGGGCAACTGTTTCTCTGCAGCTTTGGAGAAGAATCTGCTCAGTGCGGCGAGACACCCAGTGAGTCTATGCACATCGTTGATCGACCTCGGATCCTTCATCTCTAGCACAGCCTTAACTTTCGATGGGTTTGCCCTCAGTCCCTCTTGGGAGATCCAACATCCCAAAAACTTCCCCGAGGTCACAGCAAAGGTGCACTTTTGGGGGTTAAGCTTTAAGTTGACCTCGAGAAGAAAGGAAAGCACAGTTTGGAGATCGGCGATACTAGTGCTCTCCTCCTTGCTCTTCACTACTATGTCATCGACATAGACTTCCACTTCTTTCCCAATGTGGTTCTTAAATATTTTGTCTACCATCCTTTGGTAGGTAGCTCCTGCATTCTTCAGCCCGAATGGCATTTTACGGTAGGCAAAGATGCCGAAGTCCGTAATGAATGCTGTCTTTTCAGCGTCCTCGGAGTTCGGTAATTGCTATGCTTGGGGCAATTGAGGCGGAGCCCCTTGCCCTTTCAGTGCTACGTGCAAGCACTCCCTTGCTACTTACTGATAGCCTCGGATCACAACTATCCCCCCTTTAGTCGGGATTTTGATAGCCAAGTGATAGGTGGAGCAGATCGCTCTCACCGCATTCATCCAAGTCCTTCCCAGGATAATGTTGTAGGGAGACTTGGCCTCCACCACAATGAACTCAGTCACATCGGTAGAACTCATTGACCCCTTCCCTATGGTAACCGGGAGTTTGATCGTTCCCAGCGGATGGGTTTCTTCTTGGGTGAAGCTTCGCAAAGGCCGTGTGGTCGGCACGATCTTCGACTTATCCAGCTCCATGTTGTCGAAGCAGTGTTTGAACATAATGTTCACCGATGCCCCGGTGTCTATGTGTATCCTCTTGATAAGTTTATTGGCGACCACGGCCTCAACGACGATGGCATCGGAGTGCGGCACCATAGGAGGCACTGGGTCCTCGGCGGAGAAGGTTATGGCCTCTTCTTTCTTGAATCTCTTACTTGCTGGCTCTCTGTTCGGGAGATTCCGCGCTCCATTCTTGAGGGACGACTTCGTCTGCCCCTTGGCGAGTGCGGAGATCGTCGCAACGACCCCGTCGTATTGATAAACTCCGTCCTCATCGGCATCATCCTCGCTGTGCTTAGCCTTCTTCTCGGCTTTCGAACTGCAACTTCCTCCTTTATACTGCCTTTTCTTCTTTTGATTCCGGGGGGCGTCTACCTGATTGACCCCCGCACTTCGGTCTTGATATTTTTTGAGTTGGCCATTGCGGACTAGGCTCTTGATGTCCTGAGCTAGGTTCCTGCAGTTCTCCGTCTCGTGTCCGTAGTCTTCATGGAATTGGCAATATTTGTTCTTTGACCTCGGCTTGCCATCTTCTCGCATCGGCCTAGGTTTCTCGAACAGGTTAGCATGCAACTCGAGGATTTCAGTCCTCGGTTTGTTTAGCGGAGTGAACTGCAGAGTAGACCGCTGTGCGGACTGAGACGCGGGTGGACCTCGAGGTTGTGCTGGATTCTGCCTAGGTCCGAGACGAGACTCTATCGGACCTCGCTGAATTCGCTCCATCACACCTTTCCGAGGTGCGTCTTCTTTCTTTTTTGAGGTCTTACCTCGGTCCACCTCCCTTCGACGCCTGGTCGCCTCATCTATCTTGGAGAACTTGTCTGCTATAGCCCATAGCTCGGTGGTAGTTTTTGGTTCCTTTGCCAGAATCTCCCTGTAGAGTTGGTCCGAACTGATGGCGTTTTGGAATGCCGAGATGATAAGGAGATCGTTGGTACAGCGAGTCTGTAAGCACTCCCTGTCGAACCGGGTCATGAAATCTTGTAGTGCTTCACCTCGGCTCTGCTTCACAGTTAGCAGATGCACCGGGGTATGTCTTACTTCGGCACGTTGGGAGAAGCTCCTAGCGAACACGTTCATCAGATCGGCATACGATCTGATCGACCCAGGTGGCAGACTGTCGAACCACTCTCGCGCATTATCAATCAGCAGTTCGGGGAATAGTTTACACATGTGAACACTCCCTAGGTTCTGGTTCAACATGCTGTACTTGAACTGGTTAAGGAAATTGCTTGGATTTCCTACCCCATTGTACGACTTGATTTTTGGCACCGTATACCCAAAGGGCATAGGTGTGTTGAGAATTTCCTCGGCAAGCGGACCGATGATCCTGCCGAACACATCAAAGATCTGTGCTCCCCCAGCCAGGTGCCCTTGCGGGGGTGCACCATGAGGCGGTGCAGTAGCATAGTTCGGTTGAACCACGTGGGAGTTCGGCTGAGGATATATCTGGGTCTGCCCTCGAACTTGTTGAAGATAATGCCGTAAGTCCTGTCCTCCGGGCCTGAGATGGGGGACCCCCTGTCCGAAGTGGGGGACTCCCTGTGTGCCGGTGTACTGACTGATGAACTCGCGTCCCGGTGCCGTGTTGAGATAATTTCTCAGCAGCTCCTCAATTCCAGGAGGTGGAGGAGGTGGCGGAGCTGCTGAGTTCGGTTGAATGACCGGAGAGAGGCGAGCGGCTAGGCTCGGCCGGATGGTCGGGGACAAGCGCATAACTGCTTCTGGACCGAACAATTCGCGTTCCCTATTTGCTGTGAGATCCTCCACATGGCCCTCTGGTGTCGGGTGAGCCTGGGGCCCTAGACGCGAGCTGACGGGAGCTCGGTGTGACTGGACTGGCTGTGCCTGTGAGGATGGTGGTGCCACTGTGTTTCCTGTGGCGCTCTGTTCGCCGGAATTTGGGACCTCCGGGATCTCTCCAGTCTCGGTTTGATCGTTAACGGGAACGTCATTGGGTTGTTCCATGCCCACCGCCGAGGCTGGTTCCTCGGGTTGTCGGCGGCGGCTCCTTCGGCGGCGGGGGGTTCCTAGCAGCAACTGGTTCCCGTGCGGCATGGCTGGTGATTATGAGCAGCAAAAATCGAGACTTCAGACACAAAATTTCGTTCTCACAGACGGCGTCAGTGATGAACCCTCGATTTGCGGCCCAAATGTGTGTGTGATTTGTGTGCGGAAAGTAGAGAGACACGAGAGAATTTACGTGGTTTGATCAAGGTGATCTACGTCCACGGGGAAGAAAAGAGAGTGTTTTGTATTCAATATAGCATAAGTGTGTACAACACAATCAATTCTCCTATTTATAGGTAACATGAACAACGGTTGTGAAGGTGGGATCATGGAGGTGTGGGCAGTTTTCCTGCTCCGGTTTCTTCTCCATCAACCCACGTTCTTGGTGCTTAGGGCTCAGCTCCCTGGGCCTGAATTTGGTATGGGCTGGGCCGAGCTGGTATTGGGCATGTCTTTACTGGGCCTATGCCGAGCTGGGCCTATGCCGAGGTGAGCTGGTTGGGCTTCTGGGCCTAGGGAGATGGTCCACTTCCTATCATATACTTAAAATGATTATAACTTATTTATGTTTATTTTAATTTTAGCAAGTAATATATCAATTTAAAGATCATTTTATACTCTTTAATTGAATATACATATTGTATATATTATTCATATTGGAAATACAAAAATATTGCAAAGAGAGAGTTTTTTTTTTTTTTTTTTTTTCAATAACCATACATAGTATGAAAGAGAATGGATTGTTTCTCACTATTTATTTAACCTTCAAATTGAAAAAAATTACAAAATTGCCATTTTGAAATTGATTTGAAATAGAAGGTTCCCTTTTTATACATATATAGATGTATGGTTAATACTAAATAAAATAATCTTAATACTAGATTAAAAAAACATGCTTAATATATTAATTAGTTTGAATTCATTTTTTTTTTTTTTTGACTTTTCAAAAAATACGCACATGTACTATTTTATTTTCTGGAAATTCGTTTTTTGATAGAAAGTACTTAAGAAAGACAATAAAACATCTGACATGTATAGGCCATATTAATTTAATGAGAGTGGAGAATTGTGTAGATATATGTTTTAACCGGCATTCCCATAATTGTAGGAAATTAATGATAATGTTTATATGACTAAAATATCCCTATTCTAATGATAACTGCCAAATTTATTCATTAACCACTAATAATTGAGAGTCATTGATTTAGTAAAATTGATGGATAAGATTTATTCCTATTTTTCACATGGGGATTTATTTCTATATAACTCGAAACTGAGACCTTTAGTCCTGAAACTAAAATCCTATTGCATGTCAGTACACTCACACAACTTTCTAAGATTTATTTATTGCAATCTATAATATATTACTCCCCCCGTTTTTTATTATAAGTCTTTTTAGCCTTTTGTCATTGTTTTTTTTTTACAAGTCCTTTTCACATTTCAAGACAACATTTTCAATTTCCAATTCACTTCCCCTCTTTTTCTCTCACCTTTTCATTATCTCCATCCCTCAACAATTAATGTTTTTCTCTTCTTCCAAAATGACTTAATAAATTTTTATGTAAAATATGTATTTATGGAATAAAAAAATGAACATACTACTAACTACTTGCACAATTGCTTATTTGAGATATATTATTTACTTTAGAATTTTATGGTACATAAATAAGATTATTAAATTTCCTTAATTCCTGTGCAGAGCTGAAAAGGACTTATAAAAATTATAAAAAAAACGGAGGGAGTAAAACAAAACAAAATGGCAGTTACTTTTTGCCGCCAAATTTAACAGTTTTATTTCAGATTTCAGTTTTAATAATTCTCACGATTTAATTTGCAACATCGTGGTATCCAACCGCCAACATCATGCTAGATTTATATCAACTTCTTCTCTGCCGTTTACGATTAATATTAAAACAAATACATGGTTTGGACCAATGGAATGTAAATCGAGACCTGCGGCGAAACAAATTCAACTTGCGATGGCGAGCGCACATGAGCGAGATATTACAAGAAACATGTATTCCTCTCACTCTCCCCCCCCCCCCCCCCCCCCCCCCCCCGCGTATTTTCATTGCCATACACTATTTCGATTACTCAATATATAGCTTCCTTTCCAATTAGTGTTTTCAACCTCTTGGACTCTTATATGATCTTGAGAGATATATACTCAAGTAGCTTTTGAGTGTGGTTAGATTTATTCTGCATTATTTTGATTTATATGTGTTGGTCCCGGGAAAGAGTAATTGGTGTATGGGGGGGGGGGGAATACACCAATAACCAACCGTTTTTGACTTTTATAAAATCAGGTCGATCTAAAGGTTGATTGTCAAGGTCGACTCTATCAGAGGCAGTTTGATCTATCAAGCTCGTATGGTATCAAGCTTGATTTATCAAACTATTGTCAATGCGGAAGTTGGTGGAGGTTGATTTACTCTTTGAAAAATCTTAAGGCTGGTGAACAGTTACAGGTTGATGCGTGATATGCAGGTTGATGCTCGTCAGTTTGATAAGGAAATGTAAGGGCGATAAATAAAGAGAGAGAGAGAGAGAGAGAGACACCGCGATATAGCGTGGTTCGGAGAAACCCTCCTACGTCCACGTCAGGTCGACTCGACCTGAGAATCCCTTTACCTTTGGATTCAACCTCTCTCTTATTTATACTGACTGAGTATCAGTTCTAGATACAATCTAACCTGAAAATATCTAGACACGAGTTTTGGGTCGTGACCCTTACAACCTTCGTACTGAAACGCACAAACAGCCTTTCACTTTTACAGAGCTTGATTAACTCTATAATGGCGAAAACACAAACAAGCTTTCTAACTTCGAACTAGTCGGAGAAGAAGTTGTTGAACCAACGACAAGCAGCAGTGAACGCTTCGTCGTTGTGGTGTTTATCGGAATCGGAAACCTCTCTTCGTCAAGTGTTTGGGAAACTAATCGGATTTCGAACACTTGAATGGATATGAACTTGAGAGAGGTTTTGGGCAGAGATATGGCGTTGATAGCTTGAGTTTCCCGTGCTTGAATCCGATAATGGCTGAAGTATTTATAGGCAGTTTTGAAAAACTAGCCGTTGGAGTCAGGCTGACGTGGCACTAGCCGTTGGAAGCTGACTCACTTCTAGCCGTTGGGAAGATTCGTCCTTGCTGGCACACCACGTGGCAAGGATCAGGTCGTGTTGCTCCATGAAGGCGGAGCATCGACCTTGATATTGAAATCCAGCTCTTGAAATCTTCTAAGGCAATGCAGGCTGGAAGCTTGATAAGGAAGGTCGATAGACAGGCAGACATGCCAGTTCGATCCGACTGAGGCAGGTCGATACATCGACCTTTCTCTTACAGGGTGGATCGAACTTGCATTAGAACTTTAGAGGGCATCGACCTGCACTAACAGGTAGCAGGTCGATCTATCGGCCTTGACCCTAAACAAGTAAAATATGCCTAAGTGTGGTTTCGATAAACATCATCAAAATCAAACTGCAAGGGGTTCCCAACAATTTCCCCCTTTTTGATGATGTCGAAACCATACACTTTACAAAT
This sequence comes from Thymus mandschuricus, assembly GCA_029379335.1. Classification (NCBI taxonomy): domain Eukaryota; kingdom Viridiplantae; phylum Streptophyta; class Magnoliopsida; order Lamiales; family Lamiaceae; genus Thymus; species Thymus mandschuricus. The sequence continues at coordinate 19,606,037 of CM057081.1, forward strand.
AATTCCTAAGATTTTAAAACAATGAAAGATCGATTAACCATTAAGGTTGATAAGGAATTAAATGAAAGGCAAATAATAAAGCAAAGTAAATAAAGCAGTAAAGGCAGATGCCTGGACAAAGAGATATTGTCGTCAGGTCGAAAGATGATTTTTGCTTCATTCAGCTCGATAGCGTACTTTACATTTGGAAATTACAAACTGTGCTACGAACTTAAATGAATACAGAAAATATACAAAATCATCTATCTATCTATCTATGCTGGGCACGGGCTGCAATTCTCTCCTCCTGGACCTGCTCCCTCGATTTCGACTTCATGCTAGCGTAAATTCCATCCCTGATACGACGAAAGTCGGGATCGGAATTCGACACATTGACGTTCAGTCCGATGGCGGTCTGCGCGATGTATTGGTCGACCCGGGAGTAGTCCAAGTACCCCGAGTCACCAAGAAGCAAGGGCGTAAAGTATTGCTTTGCTGGGGCCCTTATCATCGCACTGGCCTCTGCAGCTTTCTTCCTTAGCTCACCAATGAAGTCTTGGTAAGGGAATTTTAGCATATAAGCTGCATAGGCGTCATCGGCGTCGGCAGGAAGGGAGGGGTCCTTGATCCAATAATGCAGGAGGATGAAGCAACTGTTGAGCTCCCGCAGCAGGTTGTTCTGCCTTTCGTCGAGCCACTCGACGGCCTGCTGCTGGACTCCAGCATTCAAAACGAGGGAGGACTGGCTGATCCAGTCCATCTCCCTCTTCTTCCTTGCTTCATCGGCCCGGCGCTTGTCAACGAATCGCTTCTGCTCTTCAGGATCAACAGATTGATCCGGGGTCGCACCGGCCAAAAGCATGGCTTCAATAAGAGCGGCCTCCCTTGCCAGACGGGCTTTGGCAGCGGCGGCCTGGGCAGCAAAGGCAGCAGCCATGGGGTCGTCCTGGGAAGAGACGGCCTTGGATGCGTCGGCCTTGGAGGCGGCAGCCTTGAGAATTTGAGATTTTGGCGGCGGAGGAGGAGGAGGAGGAGCCAAGGAAGATGAAGAATATTTCGATTTGCCTGTTCTCTTCTTCCTTGAAGCGGCAGCAGCTGCTCTTTCTTCTTCCCCCTTTTCGACATCATCAGTCAGTGCTTTGATTAGGGAAAGAAGAGTAGCATCTTCCTCTTGCAGCTTGGTCACGGCATCCCTCAATTCTTGTTGGCCATTGAGAAGGGAGGAGAGGGTGCCGTGGATGGCGTTGACTTGGTCATTGGAGGCCGATGCCGAATTTGATATGGATGCGGTCAGGTCGGTCACACGTTGATCAACCTTGGCAACGTCCTCCCTGACTTCCTCGATCTCTTCCAGGGACGCCATTCGATTAGCAACAAGCTGGGCCGGCAGGAGCTTGTCAGTGTACTCTTTCAATAGATTGACAGCGAAGTCCGTGACTCGCTCCCTGGCAGCTTCATCGGCCTGGGTCTTGGCTTCTTTGACAATTTCGACTCGGGCCTCTGCTACGGCCTGCTTGATCTGGTCAGGAAGGCTGATGACAAGAGACTCGAGCTTGGCAGATAAGGAATTGAGCTCGACCTCCACGTCAACCTTCGAGACATGGGGAGACGGAGCATCAGCAACGAAAGGCTGATCTCCACCCGCAATCCTGGGTGAAGATTGCTCCGAAGTTTGAATCCTATCAAACTCGTCTCCGTGAACGGCTGCGGAGTTGAAGAGGGCACGGGAGTCTGTGTAGAGGGGGCGAAGGTCGATGCCCAAAATCTTGGCCTCGACCTTCATGCGCCGCAGCACAAGAGATTTGAAGTTGGCGGCCGCATCCTCTACATTGAAGAAATTGAATTCTCCCTCCAACTCCATTTCCTCGACCTTCAGGTCGTCGAGGGAGACGACCTGCAACAGAGCTTCAAAAACGTAGTAATAGCTCGACTTACAATCCAGATAGAACTGGAGGCGAGCGGCAAGGTCGAGAGATTTGGGGGAGTTGATCGATCCCCGGCATCAGGTCGATGACCTTCAGCCTGGCTTCGGCCTTCTTCGAAGCGATCATGGCATGAGCAGTAGACACGGGTTGCTCGATGATTTGCTGAACTGGCAAAAATGTGTCTTGAGGTTCCTCCTCTCCAGTTAGATCCTGGATTTCCACCGAACCTACGCGAACGCGAGGAGGGGAGCGAGAGGGAGAGCGCGAGGAACCGACAACGACCTGCTTAGAGAGTGCAGGGCGGTGCTGCGAGGCGGACGGCTCGATCGTGGCACGGACTGGAGAAGGAGTCCGTTCCGGGGTAGATGAGGGCGTGGGCAGCCTGACATTCGAAGGCTCCGCGGCCACGGGATCCATTGGAAGAATCTTGTGGAACGGCCTGACCGGGAGTTCAGTGGGGGCGGCCTGCGTCCTTCGAGGAGGAGACTTTGCAGGTGGAGTTCTCTTTGCAGGGCGAGAAGGCACGAGCACATCATCGGCCTTTCGCTTTTTCTGCACAGGGCGATTCGGCACCCTCCACCCAATCTTGGACTGCCCAGTCCGAGTAAGATGCTCCCTTACATGGTCAGACGACCCGTAGAATTGCTGCGGTGAGACCCCAATAGCCATCTCCAATTGGCGGAGATCTTTAGGAATGAAGTTGAGAGGGATGTTGTCCGCATCCGACCATTTCCTTTGTTTGAAGAAGGAAATAATTATACAGGTCGCCTTCGTCCCAAGACGAAGCGGCCTATCTTTGTGCAGACGCACTCCCACAACGGCTTCTTCAACCGTTTCGCATTCGATCAGCTTGGCCTCCTCCCAGAGCAGGGAGGTCATCAGCTTGGCCCAGCTGATAGGCAGGTTGAGAATCACGGCCGTCATTATTTGGAATTTGAAGGGCGTGACCTGGTCGTGATTCCCAATGTGGCCAAGGAAACACCGCTGGATGAAGTCCATAAGCAGCCTGTACTTAGGACGCAGCTCGGTCCTCTTGAACGACCTCTCCAAAACTGGCATGGTTCAGTGAGGACGCGGTCGATAACTTGCTGCAGTTGCTCCTTTTTTGATGTCGGAGAGTTGTATTTCTCCTCCATCCCCAATGCCAAAAGCGGCCTTCACAGCATCAAGAACGTTGATGTGATGAACAGTGGATTTAGATCCAAGGGACACGGTGTGAGAGGACACGGAGTCACCCTTGTTCCAGTTGTAGAAGAAGGCACTCACAACTTTGGGCAGGAACTTCTCCGGACGGGTGGAAATAATCTGGTGAAAAGGGAAACACGTTTCCACCAGTGCGAACATCGAATCGAGATCACGGAAGCCGAAGTTATCACGAACCATATATGGTTCGTATTTGATATGAGACTCCAAGTAAGTGGAGATCGCATCCCACGCCATCTCCGGTTTGCCGGAGGTAGATGTTTGTGCTGCCATTGATGTAGGTTTTCTGCAACAAAATAGATAAATAAGTAGCAGATACTTAAAAGTGAAACTAAGAGCAGAGAAATAGCACAAACCACGGTGATATCTTTGTGCAACGAGTGAAAAGAGGTGAATAACCCGGCAGTTGAATAAAAGATACAAAGGCGGCGGTTGATTTTGCAGAGAGAAAAATTAGGTTTTGACGATGAAGAAGATGATGAGAGTAAGTAATGTTTTGAATGAAAACTGCATGCCATATATAGAATTTTCGAACGGTTGTGATTGTTCGAATTTGAAAAGGTTAAAGTTACTGCTTTAACCCTCAACCGCACGATCGTGGGCGCGTGGAATGTGTAACGTTTCACATCCGCGCGTGAGTAGGTTGAAACGTGCGAAATATGTGCTTTTTCAGAAAAGAGGCAGTGAATTAAATGCAATCTCGGTCAATGTGTCAATATTTGACACTTGACTGGATGTTTTACAAAAATGGTAATCATTACTCCCTTTTTCCTTCTTTTCTGCAAATTAGCAGACCCTTAAATTATGTAAAGCATTGAGAAATAAATATCAATAATAAATGAAGAATTCAATGCGTATTAAAGAAGTTATAAGACAAAAGGTGATACTGCCCTTTTGATTCTTCCTTCATAAATGCGGTTGCATTCAGGTTGATATCGGCCTGATGATATCGGCCTTGTGGCAGTGAACGGTCTGTCGAAGTTGACGGCCTGGGGGGAAGACATCGGCCTGGCGAAATAAACGGCCTGGACTTATAATATCGGCCTTTGTTCCCCCTCAAATGATGGATCATTTTGGCCAAGTGTTCCCCCTCAATTGAGGAACACAGGTCGATCTGTTGAATAGTCGACGGCCTGTTGATAGACATGGCCTGTTGATCGAGAATGGTCTGTCCAAATAGTAACTCCCTGTTCAAATGGTAACGGCCTGTTGAGTTGTTGACGGCCCGTTCCCCCTTAATATCTGCCTGTTTGTAAAGAGACGGCCTGCTTGTTGGTCCCGATTGTTGGTCCCACACAAGCTTTTGAAAGAGGTGGCAGGCTGATGAGGAGATAACGGCCTGTAGGCTTATGATCGGCCTGATGACTCAACATTTAATAACCCTAGCTTTCCACATAGCATTTTGAATCTTTCTTCGGCTAGAGGTTTGGTTAGAATATCAGCTCGTTGAATGTCAGTGTGTATCTTCTCAATAACCACGTTCTTCTTTTCCACGTGATCACGAATAAAGTGATGTCGAATATCCACGTGTTTGCATCTTGAATGAAGAACTGGATTCTGAGTAATGGCGATGGCACTCGAGCTGTCGCAGAATATAGGCACTTCACTGACTTCAACTTCATAATCCTTAAGTTGTTGTTTGATCCACAAGATTTGTGCACAACAACTTCCTGCGGCCATGTACTCGGCCTCTGTGGTGGAGGTGGCTACTGAAGTTTGCTTCTTTGAGAACCATGATATCAGCTTGTTTCCGAGAAAATGGCAAGTACCCGAGGTAGATTTCCTATCGAGCTTGCACCCTGCATGATCAGAATCTGAATAACCTGTAAGCTGCAAATTGTCATCACAAGGATACCAAAGACCTAAATTTGTGGTTCCTTTGATGTATCGAAGAATTTTCTTTGCTGCTTCCAAGTGTGATTCCTTCGGATTAGCTTGAAATCGAGCACACACTCAACTGCAAAAGTGATGTCAGGTCGACTAGCAGTTAGATAAAGCAATGAACCAATTATACCCCTGTACTGTGTTATGTTGGCAGGTTTTCCTTCGGGATCCGGGTCGATCTTCCCACCAGAGAGCATCGGTATTTTAACAGGCTTGCTGTCTTTGACACCAAACTTGTCAACCAGCTCGTGTGCGTACTTTGTTTGGCTAATGAAGATTCCTTCATCGGACTGCTTGACCTGCAACCCTAGAAAGAAATTCATTTCCCCCATCATAGACATTTTATATTTTTCTGTCATGAGGTTACCAAATTTTTCGCATAATATGGGAGATTTAGATCCAAAAATGATATCATCAACATAAATTTGTACTAAAAGGATATGTTCATTCACTTTGATAGTGAATAGCGTTTTGTCGACTGAACCACGCTTGAATCCTGATTCGATGAGAAAGGATGATAGCATCTCATACCAAGCTCGAGGAGCTTGCTTAAGTCCGTAGACGGCCTTGTGCAGTTTGTAGACTTTGCTTGAATCACCCTCCTCGAATCCAGGAGGCTGTTCCACATAGACTTCCTCTTCGAGAACGCCATTGAGGAACGCACTTTTAACATCCATCTGGTAGACTTTGAATCGTTGATGAGCGGCATAAGCTAGAAACAGCCTTATAGCTTCTAATCTTGCAACGGGGGCAAACGTCTCATCATAGTCGATTCCTTCTTGTTGACAGTAACCCTTTGCTACCAATCGGGCTTTATTTCTGACAACTTCTCCAGATTCATCTCTCTTGTTCTTGTAAACCCATTTGACTCCAATGACGCCCTGATGGTAAGGACGATCAACTATAGACCATACTTCATTTCTCTTGAATTCATTGAGTTCTTCTTGCATGGCTTGAATCCAGTCAGCATCACGAAGAGCTTCAATTGCATCTTTGGGTTCTATTCGAGAGAGATAGCAACTTAGCAGTGCGCTTTCACCAATCGTCCTTCTTGTTCGCACTCCTTGGTTTGGGTTCCCAACAATGAGTTCTTTTGGATGAGCATCGATCCAACATCTGCGTCGAGCTCTTTCTTCATTTGAAATGATTGGCTCGGGCTCATTAATGGGTTCATCAAACTCCGGGTGAGTTGAAGGTTGATCAGTGGGCACGTGCTGTTGCTCGGGCTGTTGATCAGGCTGTGATCAGGCTGCTGATCGGCTTGGATGTTGAGCTGCTCCATAGTGCTATCGAGCTGCTCGATTTGGGATGTAAGGTCATGAACAGCATCAGTCTGGGGGACTGAGGGAGGGGGATCAGCCTGGTTAAGTCCGGCTGATGTATTACAGCTCGAAGTATCATTTGCATCACTTCCCCCTTGCTGTGTGACCCTAGGATCAGATTGATCCTCTTCCTCCAAATCATTTGGAGTCCATACTAGCAGGTCGTCAATGGGGGAGTTAGACGGCCTGTTAGCAGCGGGCTGTTCTGTACCTGTACTTGATTCTCTGAACAGACAAGTAGATTCATCAAACACAACATGAGGTGTTACCTCCACAACTAGGGTTTTCTTATTAAAGACTCTATAGGCTTTGCTAACCTCTGAGTATCCTAAAAATACTCCTGGATCGGCCTTGCTATCAAAAGTCTTTAATTGAGATTTCCCATTGTTATGAATGTAACACAAGCACCCAAAAGCATTAAAATACTTTAACCTGGGGAGCTTGTTGTTCCACAGCTCGTATGGAGTCTTTCCATGTCGGGTAGTGATGATCGACCTGTTTTGGGTATAGCAGGCAGTGTTAACGGCCTCTGCCCAAAACTTCTTTGGAAGGTTGGTTTCATCCAACATGGTACGAGCTGCTTCCTTCAGCGACCTGTTACGACGTTCCACTACGCCGTTTTGTTGAGGTGTGCGTGCAGCTGAAGTTTGATGATGAATTCCACTCTTTGTGCAATATTCTTCGATCATCGCATTGATAAATTCGGTGCCTCGATCTGATCGAATGGAGATGATGGATTTCTCCTTTTGATTGCACAGTTTGCTCAGCAACGCGGGTAGCTTCTCTAATGTCTCCTTCTTTTTGTACATGAAAATAACCCACGTAAATCTAGAATAATCATCTATAATAACGAGAGCGTATTTTCTACCGTTTATACTCAGGGGAGTGACTGGACCAAAGAGGTCGAGATGGAGAAGCTCAAGAATTCGATTTGAAGTTTGAGCTGTCACACTTGGAAAGGATGATCTTGTTTGCTTTCCAGCTTGACAGGCTCTGCAGATGTGATCACGATCGAAGACTTGATCTGGTAGGTCGTTCACCAGCTTGTTGCGTGCGAGCTTGTTGATGGCCTTGAAGTTCAAGTGACTCAACCTCTTGTGCCATAGCCAGCTTGTCTCGGAATCAGCTTTTGTGACCAGGCAGGTCTCTATCCAATCTGTCCATTGAACAATGTAGAGTCTATCCTGTAGAATTCCGGTAAGAAGTGTTTCTCCTTCCTCATTTTTCACGAGACATTTGTTAGCAGTGAATTCTACTCGTTTACCACTCGAGCAGAATTGCGACACAGAGAATAGGTTGTGATTAAGACCTTCAACATAAGAGACGTTAGAAATAGTTGTTTTACCAACTTTTAGATCGCCCTGGCCTCTCGTAAGTCCCTTAGAACTTCCTCCAAAGGTTACAAGTGGCCCATCTCGTTCTTGATAGTTTGATAGTAGCATTTTGTCACACGTCATGTGCTTTGAGCATCCACTATCAATGATCCATACAGCTCCACGAGCTGCTTGGCTCCTTCTTTGAGCCTTCCCAACCTGCAATTAGTTAAACTTAGCAACCCACTTGAGATTGGGTGCTACATCGGTTGCAGGAACGGCCTTTGGGACCCAAATTTGTTTTGCCGGTCTGCTTCTATCCGAGGCTGAGGACGAGGCAGTGGCGGTCTTGGGCTTGGGAGCCTTGGATTTCTTTGAGCGAGGGCGACGAGGCTGATAAGACTGCTCTTCATGAAGACCAGGTTGATACTGCCAGTCTTGAAAATTCGACTGTTGAGGGTAATGGCAGTGACAACCTTGAGGAGCAGGAAAGAAGAACTGAGGGTGATACGGCCTTTGATAGTACTGGCCTTGGAATTGCACTTGATGAACAGCCTGCTTTTGATGTGAGGGGGCAGGTCGACGATGCTGGGCAGGTCGACTCTCTTTCTTTTGAGGAACAGGCTGTTCCTTCTTTTGTTGCTTTAAGAGGATGGCTTGGGGCTGTCGAACTGGGTTCTTCAGCTTGACCATCTTATCTGGGAGAGCTTGATGAGCTTTCCGAACACTCTTTGATTTAGGCTGCGCTTTCACGAACGTGATCTCGCAGTCTTTGTCCTTGCTTTCCTTGGATTTTCCCTTAAATCCAATACCAGAGTGATCGCGCGGATTGCGTTGCATGGATTGGACCTCTTCTAATTTCTATCCGCTTTTCTTCAACTGACTCAATGTGAGTTGAAGTTTTTCTTCCTTTTTCACGAGGAGTTCGTGTCGAATTACCAAGTCAGCCAATTTTGAGGTAAGGCTGTGTATTTCGGCATCTTTGGACTTGAGGGACTCGTCCTTCTCGAGCGCCCTGGTATCGAACTCCTTAACCCGTAAAGTCAATTCATCAACTTTTGACTTTAGGGCTTCGATCTCCCTTTCCTTTTCTTCATCGTAGGGAGAGAATCTTTCTTCTAATGCTAGCTTGTATTTTTCATTTTTGTTCATAAGCTCAGCATTATCTTCAACGACCTCTTTAAGTGTATCCACGAGATCGGCATAGTCGTCGAGCTGTTTCTTGATTTCTTCCCAAGACACAGCCTCGGATAGGTCTTCATCACCTTCTTCTGCACAATCATCGTCAGAAAAAGAAAGTGAAATGGGTTGAAGATCTACCTTTGAAGATCCCTCGTTTTGTTGGTGCTCTCCAACGAAACATTCTTCATCATCACTTTCGTCGAAAGCGATATAACCTTCGTCATCACTTGACGAGCTGTCAGAGAGGTGAGCTTTCTTTGTTTCTTCGGCGATCATTGCAGCTCGTTGATCTTTGAGCTTCTTATCGCGCTTTGCACGGAGCTCGTCTCTCTCGGCCTTGGTAAGATCCGGGCAGTCGGTCTTGTAGTGACCTAGCCTGCCACAATTAAAACAACCACCCTCGGGTGTGTTAGAAGAATTGAAGGTTGAGGGTTTACCTTCTCCCTTTTTGTCAGGGCGGTCGTGGTTGCGGTTTGAGAAGTTTCGCTTGTTGTCACGATAGAACTTTTTGTATTTGACAACCTTTCCTAGGAGCTTCTCATTTCTCCTAGCAGCTAGAGCATAGTCGAGAGTCATCTTCTCGAACTTCTTGACGATGGATTCGTCAATCGGACTTGGGGTAGCAGCAGAGGCTGAGTCGGCCTTGAAAGCTACCTCCTTGTTCTTTTCATCAGCCTTCTTGCTGGTGGAAGGCTGTGTTGATCCATGGATGCGGATCATCTCATATTCATTTCCGACAAGAATGTCGAAAAGATCTTCAGTGGTGAGGGAGTTGAAATCCGATCGGGCTGGATGCATGGCGGCGTATAAGTGCCAATTTGCAGGAAGGGCACGTATCACTTTAAGATTCTTCTCACGCTGCGTATACTTGTACGGGTTGATTGCAGCAACTTCGAGAATAATCTCGGTGAAGCGAATTTTCATTGCTTCTATGGTTTCACCTGAAACCATCTTGAAGTCATCGAACTTGTTGCACGCCATAGACAGCTTGTTCTCCTTCATTTCCTCTGAGCCAAGGCTGATGGACCGGAGGGTGTCCCACATTTCTTTAGCCGTTTCAAGATTTCGGATCTTGGCCAGGTAGACGCCCTTCACGGTGCTGGAGATGAGTCCCTTTGCGTAATCATCGAGGCCGGCCTCCTTCCTTTCCTCGGTTGTGTAGTCGCGAGGATTTTTGAGGACTTTCTCGTATGTAGCCTCCCCGGGGGATGTTCCATCCACAATAATCTTCGCTGCATAAATGGGGGAGAGGCCATTCTCGATAATATCCCACATGAGGACGTGATGTGCCTTGAGACACATCTTGATTCGGAAACTCCAGTCTTCATAGCCTTGAATGGAGAAGTCTTCACACACCCTGAGAAGAGAAGCCTCCATAGCAAATAATATGATATGAATGAATGAAAAATTTTTTTCTAAAGGATCGGTTCAAAATGACCAAAAGTTTGATAAAGAACTTTTAGTATGCAAAGCAGCGGTCAAAAGAACCACTGCTCTGATACCACTTGTTGGTCCCGGGAAAGAGTAATTGGTGTATGGGGGGGGGGGGAATACACCAATAACCAACCGTTTTTGACTTTTATAAAATCAGGTCGATCTAAAGGTCGATTGTCAAGGTCGACTCTATCAGAGGCAGTTTGATCTATCAAGCTCGTATGGTATCAAGCTTGATTTATCAAACTGTTGTCAATGCGGAAGTTGGTGGAGGTTGATTTACTCTTTGAAAAAATCTTAAGGCTGGTGAACAGTTGCAGGTTGATGCGTGATATGCAGGTTGATGCTCGTCAGTTTGATAAGGAAATGTAAGGGCGATAAATAAAGAGAGAGAGAGAGAGAGAGAGAGAGAGAGAGAGAGACACCGCAATATAGCGTGGTTCGGAGAAACCCTCCTACGTCCACGTCAGGTCGACTCGACTGAGAATCCCTTTACCTTTGGATTCAACCTCTCTCTTATTTATACTGACTGAGTATCAGTTCTAGATACAATCTAACCTGAAATATCTAGACACGAGTTTTGGGTCGTGACCCTTACAACCTTCGTACTGAAACGCACAAACAGCCTTTCACTTTTACAGAGCTTGATTAACTCTATAATGGCGAAAACACAAACAAGCTTTCTAACTTCGAACTAGTCGGAGAAGAAGTTGTTGAACCAACGACAAGCAGCAGTGAACGCTTCGTCGTTGTGGTGTTTATCGGAATCGGAAACCTCTCTTCGTCAAGTGTTTGGGAAACTAATCGGATTTCGAACACTTGAATGGATATGAACTTGAGAGAGGTTTTGGGCAGAGATATGGCGTTGATAGCTTGAGTTTCCCGTGCTTGAATCCGATAATGGCTGAAGTATTTATAGGCAGTTTTGAAAAACTAGCCGCTGGAGTCAGGCTGACGTGGCACTAGCCGTTGGAAGCTGACTCACTTCTAGCCGTTGGGAAGATTCGTCCTTGCTGGCACACCACGTGGCAAGGATCAGGTCGTGTTGCTCCATGAAGGCGGAGCATCGACCTTGATATTGAAATCCAGCTCTTGAAATCTTCTAATGCAATGCAGGCTGGAAGCTTGATAAGGAAGGTCGATAGACAGGCAGACATGCCAGTTCGATCCGACTGAGGCAGGTCGATACATCGACCTATCTCTTACAGGGTGGATCGAACTTGCATTAGAACTTTAGAGGGCATCGACCTGCACTAACAGGTAGCAGGTCAATCTATCGGCCTTGACCCTAAACAAGTAAAATATGCCTAAGTGTGGTTTCGATAAACATCATCAAAATCAAACTGCAAGGGGTTCCCAACAATATGATATATGTTGCCTCCTATTTTTTTCAAGAATCTTCTTGGCGGAATCGTAGCGAACGAGTGCGACTACCATATGTCTTCGACTCTCTGCTGTCGACAAGTAACGTTTATCTCCTTTATGACTCTTCATCTTATATGTGGAGGTAGAGAGTGCTTGTGATTGGCTAATTAATTGGTGTTGCGAATACTGTAGCTAGACTCGCATGATTGTTTATGTTGATTACATGAATGGCTTCCCGCTGCTTATTTCAAATCATCGCTAGCGAATTTTTGTTGAAAATGTCAATATTTTAAGGAGGCTTTTAGGTAGAATTCGTGAGTAAGAGGAAGAATCCGCAAGCAATAAATCATGTTTCGAGAGAGCTTCTATTAAGAAAAGCCTCTTTCTTTTTTTTTTTTTTTTTTTTTTTTTTTTTTTTTTTTTTTTTTTTTTTAAATCAAGTAACACAGAAGATGAGAAGTATACTGAAAGTGAAGTATGGTGAAAATGTAAAATTGTGGAAAAAGAGGTTTAGGTTTTCTATCTCTTCTAATTGGTAGTATTTCTTTTCATGTTGTATTTTCTTTGTTCCTTTAATTCTACACTAATTTTGTAGTTAGACAAAAAAAAATTCATGACTTCTCAAAAGAGAACCGAGTCATGAGCTAATCTTGATATAAATTTAACTCTGACTCTCCTTTTCATGTCTAAAAATTCTTTAATTTGGATGAGATACTCAAAACTGGGGATTTAGTTGTTCTTTATTTTATTTTATTTTTTTTGTTAATCCAATTTCATTGATTCATTGTTATAGCGTATAATCTAAATTCGTAAGCAAATTCTACATTTCATCAACAAATATAATTGTAGAGTTTCATTTTTCTTACAAATGTTAATTTTGTGCTAGCCCCCTTATACCAAAAATTATGAAAGAATTTCAAAGATGGTGACATCGAAAACATCTTTGAGATGTCATTCAAGTCCCTCGACAAACTTTTTTAATTTATGAATGTATATTTGTGCTAGCCCCCTTATACCAAAAATATATCTGGTGAAATGTTGCTCTTTTGGGTTTCAAACTGTGTTTGGTCTATGAAATGTTGTTGTTTTGATCTCTGCATGCATTAGAATTCAACTATTGCATTCGTACGAATCCATTTATTGCATTCGCATGTATACATGTCGCATAATGTTGTGAACTGGTGAGTATTTATACAGTTATTGGACTATACAGTTAGAAATTGGATCATTTTCTATCATCATTTATACTGTGTTTGATATTCTGATGACATCATGTTAATTTATTTTGTGTGTTAAGTTAGAATTGGCATATTAAGTGAGAATTTTTCAAATTCTTCTGCTAATGTGATAAGAAATTAAACATTACTTACAGGTCCAATGGAAAATGTGTTGTTTGTTCTGTAAAAATCACATTATTTGTTGGAATCTGTTATTATATGTTCATAATGTTATTAAAAATATAAGATACTAGATACTATCCATCACTCTTTAGTGTCAAATTTTGTTGTTTTTTATGAACTGAAGTTATAATGTTGTGTATAGGTGAGAAATTATACATTTCTTGGGCTGTGCAGTTAAAAATTGTTTTATTTTCCATCCTCATTTATATTGTGTTTGATATTCTGATGAAATCATGTTAATTTATTTTGTTTTTTAAGTTAGAATTGTTATATTAAGTGAGAATTTTTCAAAGTGTTCTGTTAATCTGATAAGAAATTAAACATTACTTACAGACCCAATGGGAAATGTGTTGTTTGTTCTGTAAAAATCACAGTATTTGTTGGTATCTGTTATAATATGTTGATATTGTTAATAAAAATATAAGATACTAGATACTATCCATCACTCTTTAGTGTCAAATTTTGTTGTTTTTTATGAACTGAGGTTATAATGTTGTGTATAGGTGGGAAATTATACATTTCTTGGGCTGTGCAGTTAGAAATTGTATTATTTTCCATCATCATTTATGTTGTGTTTGATATTCTGATGAAATCGTGTTAATTACTCTTGTGTTTTCAGTTAGAATTGTTATTTTCAGTGAGAATTTTTAAAGTGTTCTGTTAATCTGATAAGAAATTAAACATTACTTATAGATCCAATGGGAAATGTGTTGTTTGTTCCGTAATAATCACATTATTTGTTGGAATCTGTTATAATATGTTGATATTGTTATTAAAAACATAAGATATTAGATACTATCCATCACTCTTTAGTGTCAAATTTTGTTGTTTTTTATGAACTGAAATTATAATGTTGTGTATAGGTGAGAAATTATACATTTTTTGTGCTGTGCAGTTAGAAATTGTATTATTTTCCATCATCATTTATGCTGTGTTTGATATTCTGATGAGATAGTGTTAATTACTCTTGTGTTTTCAGTTAGAATTGTTATTTTCAGTGAGAATAATTTAAAATGTTCTGTTAATCTGATAAGAAATAAAACATTGCTTACAGGTCGAATGGAAATTTGTGAGGCTTTGGCTGCTAGGACAAACAAAAAAAATCATATCGGGAGGCTACGAAAGATTAAGTGGCGAAGTAAACGATCTGCTGAAAGGTCTTACACACCCCAAGCTGACAGGGTGAGATACTCGTGCATGGGAGAGTTTACAAGGCTTGATAACACTGCAACACGGACGGGGACCATGCTGGGGTACGTTTTGAGCCATCAAGTCATCCCTGACCCCATGATCGACCCAACCGCTCTTTACTTCAAGATTGGCGAGCGGGTTATAAGAATCTCAAGAGAAGAATATGTCCTGGTAAGCGGATTGAAATTTGGTCCAGCAGAGTTCAACCCTTACACGATCCACGAGATCCCCCCCAATTCAACCTTCTCAAGACTGTTCTCGGTGAAAATCCAAACATAAGGTTAGTGGATCTTAAAAATGCTTGCAACAACAAGACTTTCAAGGTCAATGGGGAGGCTGTGAAGGCAACGCCAGACGATACAATGAAGCTTTGTAAACTGCTTTTATGCTTGAGGTTTGCTCTGGGGGTCGATGGATGGAAGAAAAAAATACCAACATGGATGTGAGTGCTGCTGGAGAGAGAAGAGGAGTGGGAAAAGTTCCCTTGGGGAAGCTATTCTTACCAGGTTTTGCTTGATTCAATCAAGGGGATCACCAACAAACCAAAGAAAGAAGGGACGCTGAACATCACCCTCAAAGGCAACACTGTTGCTTTCTCTGTAAGAAATTTGTATTTAATGCATTTATGTTTTAAAAATGTTTCCATAAGTTTATTATTGATTGGTAAAATATAATGTTTAATGTATGTAGGCTTGGATATTCGAGGTCATCCCCGCGTTCGGGGAGATTATTGGTTTGAAAAAAGATGAACGACAAATCCCGAGGTTCATGCAGTATTCTTATACCACCAGCAAGGGATGGCCTTCTGATAAGCAGATTAAGAAGGTTAGTACTTATATGAATTCTTACTGTTAGTATAAAATGTCCTTATTTGGTTATGATCTTACCATTAGAATTAATTTGTTTACCTACTAGTTACTTATCCTATTTGAAATAATTTGTTTCCTTTTATTTCTAAATAACACATGGGCAATTAGAATATATATGTTTTCTGACAACAATGTTTTTTTTTTTTTTTTTTTTTTTTTTTTTTTTTTTTTTTTTTTTTTTTTTTTTTTTTTTTTTTTTTTTTTTTTTCTGAAAGAAAATACTTATGTATATGTTTCTCTTTCAAATAGATGTTTTCTTACAAGCCTCTCTTTCAAATAGATGTTTTCTTACAAGCCTCTTAAGAAAATATTGCAATCTGTGTTTTGCTTTAGTAAGAAACTTCTAATTTCTAACTGGACTTCATGTTTTCTTACTAGTTACTTAACTATTATAATTTATAGGTTATCTTTTATTTGTAAATAACATATGGAAAATTCGAATATATATGTTTTCTGACAACACCCATTTTTTTGGTCTGAAAAAAAATACATATGTAAAAGCTTCCTAACTTATTTATATGTTTTCTTACAATTCTATCTTGAATATAAATGTTTTCTAATTTATTTATATGTTTGCTTTAGTAAGAAAGTTCTAATTTCTGACTGGACTTCAATTTTTCAAACTTGACACAGAGGGTGGTGAGGATGTTGAAGCCTCACAGTGATGAGAAGGTTCAACCCTTCTGGAAATCATTAGAGGCCGATGAAGCATCCCATCCATTTTCTTTCAAATACGACCCAACGGATTCGATGAAAAAGAAGGGGAAGGTGGAAGACAAAGGGGATGAAGAGGAAGGGGACGGTGGAAGCGGAACTGGAATAATCACAACCGCCATGATCGATGCTGCTGCTGAAGCTGCAGTTACGAAGAGCCAAACTGCGATGAAAGCAATGCTAGAGGAATACCGGCAGAACTCAATCGAGCCCATGTTGGCTGGGTGGCACAAAAATCTGGTAGAGGATGTGGCTGAGAAGGTAGCAAGGTATCTGCTAGATAAAGCGGCAGTAGACAACACTTACAGTTGCGACGTTACTGCCACGCTTGACACTGTTGATCATCTAGCAGACACTCATAATACCGTGCCATCTACGCCCCTTGAGCCAGCTAGACAACATATGACGGTGGTTAGTACTCCAGCAAAAACGACATTTCTTACCGTCGAGGAAAGCACCAAAATTCCAGCGGGCGCATTGGACTCTCCCGGTAATCCTTCCTTCTCCTTGGGTGTGAATTTTGATTCATCTCAACCGGAAGAATTGGTGAAGTTGAGTTAGAATTCCACCTTTCTAGCAGCAGCAGCACCACCACCACCACCACATCCAGCAACATCAAGGCCAGTAGGGCAAGCAACAACAGAAATGGCACCAACAGCAGCATCAATGGGGGGAATGGCAGCGGCAGTGGGGGGAATGGCACCAACAGCAGCTGCAATGGCAGCGGCAGCAACACCAACAGCAGCAACAGCAGCAATGGCAGCACCAGTAGCAACACCATCAGCAGCAGTGGCAGCACCAATGGCATCAGCAGCCATGGTAGCACCACAATCAACACCGCTTGCAGCACCAACATAACCAACAACTGAATCAAAGATGGCAACCCCGACGGATAGGGGTGAGGTAAAAAAATTAGAATTTCGTTTCATCGGTTGGAAAAACTCCGAATTTTCATTACCTTTTATTTTTTTTAGTTTGTTGAATTTGGACCTAGTATTTCATTAGTTCCTTTCAGTTGTAATGTTTACCATTGAACAATATTTGTAATGTTTATGTTGGTTGTTTAAAAATCCGAGGATCGAACGGTTAGAAAGATTAAAACTTTTTTACAGCTCCAATGTAAAAAAGTTTTACCTTTAAATCCCATCGTTTGAGTTGTGGTGCGCTAATGGGGCGAAGTATGACTTCTAACCGTTCGCACCGGTGATGGGCAACATAAACATTACATAAAAGCTCTAATTTAAATTTAGAGCTTTCAACTTCTAAAATATGTTAAAAACCTTTGTAACCATAACAATCGTCATAGGTAAAACTTATAAGTTTAGAAACATAATAACTGAAGGTTAGAGCTTGGTGAAATGTGTTAGAAATTACTGAAATCTTACACAGCTTGTTGCCCATTTATAAATTCTAACATGTGTCCAAAATTTGAATGTGTTATGTTCAGCAGACTTACCTCAAATTCATATAAGACAAACTTATAAGTTTAGAACCATAACAACTGATGGTTAGAAATTGGTGAAATGTGTTAGAATTACTGAAATCTTACACAGTTTGTTACACATTTATAAATTCTTACGTATGACCAAACTTTGAATGTATTTTGTTCCAAAAAGGGCATCGACGATTTCGATGGTGGCTTCTCAGACAGTCAGATCGATCGTGTGTTTGATAGCCTTCCACTCTTAACAAAGATTGGAACTTTGAACGATGTCCCAAGAGAACCGCCTACCGTACGTCCGGTAAGGTTGATTTTTCCTTCGAGGGCAGTTCGAAGCCCATTCTTGAGAGAGGAAAAGCGACCAAAACCGGATGAATTCAAGTTGTTTATGCAAAGAGGGAAAACAACGTAAGTGTTGAAAAAATTTATGATTATGAAGGCTCGTACATCTCACACGTACACATCACAATAAGAATATACTAAATTCTAACATTCTTTGTTAAACAGTCGTAATGTAGGCTTGCCAGATGACGTGGGAAAAGAATTCTTCCGTGCTATTAAACAGGAAAAGAGACAACTACTGGAGAAGCATGTTAATTCTTACCTCGGGGTGCTGACATCAAATCCTAATCTAGTTGGTTTCACCCATCTAGACCGCAATGTAGGGCTTACATGTTGCTTCTTCATGGTAAGTATATATGAATCGTGTTAAGTTGATGAATAATACAGTTATAAATTAGTGCTTTTCTAACTTCATAATTGTGATTTTGTATTATGATTGTTTTAGTAAGAGGTAGAAAGGATATTTGAAGAAATGCACAAGGAGGACAAGATGGCAACTGGAGGTTTCAATTACTATAATTTTGACCCCAGCGTAGAAGTGGTCGTACCAGCGGAAGACATGGAAAAGCTGGTTGCTTTTGCTAATGGGACTTACCCACCATGTGGGGAGCACATTAGGGATTGGACAGAATTTGAAAAGGTATGTAGGTTAGAATGTATTAAATTCTCACTTTCAATATCTAACCATTCATGAGAATTTTAACAAATTCTTAATTATACAATGCTCGATTGTGGTTGTCTGCAACTTTGATGAGGATTGGGCAATGGTGGAAATAAACATCTCCAAACAACAGTTGATAATCCATGATCCTAGATCATCATATTACAAGGATGGTGACGTCCGGCATAGGCTGAATACTTTGTTACCCATGGCACGCCTAGTGCCACAACTGATGAAGGAGATAGGATGTTTCCAGAAACGTCATATAAGAATCCCTCAGTACTGCCAGTGGGAAATTACAATTGCTCATCCGACTGCAGAAAGTGAAGCATGGCGAGTTAAGAAGAACAAGGTCGATACTGCCCTGTACTGCCTAAGGTACGCTGAAAAGCTTGTAGCAAGAGGGGCAGAATCACCTCACACCCTCCGCAACAATGAAGAATTGAAGGCCTACCGTGATCACATTGCACGATCCATCTTCTAAAACAGCACAGACCCCGTGTCAGTCCAGGATTTGGTGGATGAAATGATTGTTGAAGCATGCAAGCTGTGAAAAGGAAAAAAACACTTTTAAACAATGTTTTGGTATATTAAAACTTTTTTTTTGGACAGTTAGAATTACACGCTCGTAAAAAAAACCAACGCGTGTGCAGTTTTTTGTATAGCTCGCAAGTTATTTTAGTGTATGTGGAGCAGATCCATCTTTTGTAAAGCTTTTGTAAAACAATGATTATCAAATACACATGTGTAACTATGCTATAAAACTTAATTACATCGCTTTATGAATAACTTACATGCATTTATTAATCTTATATGTATGGTTAGAATATACAAAATCAAAACAGTCATATGCAATCTTAACTTAAGAAAATTATAAAATCTAAGAAAGGAACATCTTCATGTTGCAATTCCAAAGGGTGAGTTAGAACATACATAAGAAAGTGGGAATTTCTAACGTATGGAAAGAGCCTGTTGGGAATGGCACGACACAGGTTAGAATATACTAAATTCTAACTCGGGATATGCGATTATAACGTAAGAAGTGGGTATTTCTAATTGGTGGACAGAACCTGTAAGGAATGACACGACACAAGTTAGAATATACTAAATTCTAACTCGGGATATGCGATTATAACTTAAGAAAGTTGGAATTTCTGACAGGTGGACTGAACCTGTTGGGAATGCCACGATAGAGCTTAGAATGTACTAAATTCTAACTCGAGATATGCGATTATAACGTAAGAAAGTGGGTATTTCTAACGGATGGAAAGAGCCTGTTGGGAATGGCACGGCACAGGTTAGAATATACTAATTTCTATCCCCTGATACGGGATTATAACGTAAGAAAATAGGTATTTCGAACGGGTGGACAGAACCTGTAAGGTCTGCCACAACACAGGTTAGAATATAATACTTTCTTACCCCTGGATAAGGGATTGTAACGTAAGAAGGTAGGTATTTCTAACCGGTGGACTGAACCTGTTGGGAATGCCACGATACAAGTTAGAATATAGTTAATTCTAACGGGTGGACTGAACCTGTGTGGAATGGCACGGCACAGGTTAGAATATACTAAATTCTAACTCTGGATAAGCGACTATAACGTCAGAAAGTTGGTATTTCTAACGGGTGGACTGAACTTGTTGGGAATGTCACTACAAAGGTTAGAATATACTAAATTCTAACTCGGGATATGAGACTATAACGTAAGAAAGTTGGTATTTTTAACGGGTGGACTCAACCTGTTGGGAATGACACGACACAGGTTAGAATATACACAATTCTAACTCTGGATAAGCGACTCTAACGTCAGAAAGTTGGTATTTCTAACGTGTGGACTGAACCTGTTGGAATGGCATGACACAGGTTAGAATATACACAATTCTAACTCTGTCTAAGCGACTATAACGTCAGTAAGTTGGTATTTCTAACAGGTGGACTGAACCTGTTGGGAATGGCACTACACTGGTTAGAATATACTAAATTCTAACTCGGGATATGAGACTATAACGTCAGAAAGTTGGTATTTCTAACGGGTGGACTCAACCTGTTGGGAATGGCACGACACAGTTAGAATATACTAAATTTTAACTCGGGATATGAGACAACAACGTCAGAAAATTGCTATTTCTAATGGGTGGACTGAACCTGTTGGGAATGGCACTACACAGGTTAAAATATACTAAATTCTAACTCGGGATATGAGACTATAACGTCAGAAAGTTGGTATTTCTAACGGGTGGACTCAACCTGTTGGGAATGGCATTACACAGGTTAGAATATACTAAATTCTAACTCGGGATATGAGACAATAACGTCAGAAAATTGGTATTTCTAACGGGTGGACTGAACCTGTTGGGAATGGCACGACACAGGTTAGAATGTACTAAATTCTAACTCGGGATATGAGACTTAAACGTCAGAAAGTTGGTATTTCTCACGGGTGGACTCAACCTGTTGGGAATGGCACGACACAGGTTAGAATATAGTAAATTCTAACTCGGGATATGAGACTATAACGTCAGAAAATTGGTATTTCTAACGGGTGGACTGAACCCGTTGGGAATGCCACGCCAAAGGTTAGAATATGATATCTAACACGGAATATGCTATTATAACGTCAGAAAGTTAGTATTTCTCACGGGTGGACTGAACCTGTTGGGAATGGCACGACACAAGTTAGAATATAATAAATTCTAACTCGCGATATGAGACTATAACGTCAGAAAGTTAGTATTTCTAATGGGTGGACTGAACCTGTTGGGAATGCCACGCCAAAGGTTAGAATATGCTATATTCTAACTCGGAATATGCGATCATAACGTCACAAAGTTGGTATTTCTAACGGGTGGACTGAACCTGTTGGGAATGCCACGCTAAAGGTTAGAATATGTTATATTCTAACTCAGAATATGCGATCATAACGTCAAAAAGTTGGTATTTCTAACGGGTGGACTGAACCTATTGGGAATGCCACGCCAAAGGATAGAATATGCTATATTCTAACTCGGAATATGAGACTATAACGTCAGAAAGTTGGTATTTCTAACGGGTGGACTGAAGCTGTTGGGAATGACACGCCAAAGGTTAGAATATGCTATATTCTAACTCCAAATATGCGATAATAACGTCAGAAAGTTTGTATTTCTAACGGGTGGACTGAACCTGTTGGGAATGCCGGGACACAGGTTAGAATATATTATATTCTAACGTGGGTATGCGATTATAAAGTAGGAAAGTTGGTATTTCTAACGGGTGGACTGAACCTGTTTGTAATGCCACGCCAAAGATTAGAATATACTAAATTCTAACTCGTCATCTAGCGATCATAACGTCAGAAAGTTGGTATTTCTAACGGGTGAACTTAACCTGTTCGGAATGCCAGGACACAGGTTATAATATACTATATTCTAACTTTGGATATGCTATTATAACGTAGGAAAGTTGGTATTTCTAACGGGTGGACTGAACGTGTTGGGAGTATCACGCAAAAGGTTAAAATATACTAAATTCTAACTCGAAATATGCGATCATAACGTAAGAAAGTTGGCAACATCTAACGGGTGGACTGAATTTAGTATGAAATGCCACGAGACAGGTTGGAATATACTGATTGAATTTATTCAATTCAATGAACTTGTTACCTAAATTCATTCCAATATACAAAATGCTAAGCAAAAAAGGTCGAAATTACAAAAAAAAAATATATGCGATGTTTCAAATTGTCAAGTTCTAAATCACTTAGCTATACAAAAAGGTAAATATAGAAGTCAATCGAACCTACGCGGATCTTTACATTTAAGCCGTGTGTGCACTGCAACACCGCATATACCGCATTTCTAAGGTTTTCGCCGTTGTTTCTTGGGTACATTGCTGCATCCTTCAGATTCCAACAATGGAATGACTTGTACAGAAACATCTATGAATACGGTGCACGCATTTACATAATGGCCCCGCTGTTTGCATCTTGTACAATTTGCCTTACGAGGTTTTTTAGTTGGAGGTACTCCAGATGGTATACAGTTTGTGGGTGGCCTACCAGCTTGCTTGGGATTTGAACGAGTCCCAACAAACCGAGACTCAATTTCTTCAGGGAGGTGCCAATCTGAGGGGGAGGGGGGTGGGGGGGGGGGGGGGGGGGGGGGGCACAGGCATGATCAGTGATGCATATATACTTCTCCATGTTTCGGTAGAATAGTGTGAATGGACATATGACAATGGGCTTTCATTACGGTACCTGCGATTTCGAGGGAGTAAGAACATTTCTACCTGTAAATGTATAGATGTAAGTAAGAACTATGTTAATTCTAACCTATAGGTGAGAAATCATAACTGATGGCAGCTGTAGCATGTGAACAAGGAAAAAGATCCTTCTGGAAAACATTACAAGTACACTCCCGCTTATCTAAATCCACAATATTACTGGTTGTGCCAGAAATAATATTGAATAAGAAATTAGATATGGGTTGCACAGTCCATAAATTTTCCTTGGCAATGACATTTCTCATCCTTTTTTTGAGCATATTCAGCGACCTCTTTATCGCATTTGCCGGATGTGGTCCTATGCTGGTAAAACCAAGATTGGGTCAGATTCCTAGCATACTCCAATAACGACATTACTGGCAATTTCCTAGCCCATTTCAACTGAAGGAACCATATCTGATCGGTGAAGATCGGTTCGCCCGAGGATCTATTTCGGATATCTAACTATCGACATAATCCTATCATGCTCCTATGAATTAAGTGCGGAATCATAGGGGGTTATAGATCGATTACCTGAAGAAGTAGAGAACTCGCGAATAGATCTTCTGATCTGTATCCCTGCTCGATTCTGACGTTGGATGGACAACGAACCTCAGAATCAGCCACGGAAAACGGGATCCCACCGAACTGCTAGAAGCCGGCCGCACGTCTCTCTCTCTCTACCCCTAACCTCCCTTTCTTGTTCAGATTATTTAAGTGCACTCGATTATTCTGACTGTTCGGTCAGAACAAGACCTTGAGGGGGTATATATAGAGGTGACCAAGTGAGACTTGGGCTTAAGTTGAAGGCCGAGCCTGCAACACATGGACTAGGCGTCCATAAGCAGTTTTGGCGCCCCCACTGGGCCCAACTGAGTGGTGGCCCACTTATTCCTTATATTGTGGCCTGTTGAGCTTTTTGGGCCAGATCAGGGATCTACTAGCTGGTAAAACCAAGGCCTCCCAATGGCTAAATTCTCCGTACTCAGCCCAGAGTATAATTTAGTCCATAAGTTCTAAAACATTCCACTAGAGTAATAGTACTGAATTACCTGTTTTACCCCTGTTGAGTTCAGGGCTAGTATTAGACTTAGCGACCCCCATATTTAAGATATCTCTATCCGTTGATTAACTTAGAGCTTCTGACTGCTTGTGTTATTCAACTTCTTTTATTCCTGAGTAGTACCATTCATTCCTTATTCATCATACCGGAATTTAATCCACCTGCAGGGTTTGGTATGATAATCCTTAATGAATTCCTCAGGGGATGTGATCAACCTGTTCTACCAAGATATGGTGCTCTGTTGCAGTTTCACTAAGAGTTGTACTAGTTGTAGTTGCTTCCCAAGATACGAAGCATATTGAGTTGCAGAGACTCTGAACTCTCACCCATGGTAAATTAAAGAAGCAGACTACAACTATACACCTTAGGACTCAACTAGAGTTAAGGTTCATCTTAAGTCACCGAGGTCTTGATTCGTTCTACATTCGGCCAGAATAGAAGAATACACCTCACCGTGATCCTATCAGTACACGCACGTACTAGTATAGACAAGTAGCCAAGACAAGCTACTTATGCTGCCTATACTACAGCCTAAACCGACAGTTATATCCAGAACTGTCTCAACTGTGATACCCTTTTATATCTCGTGAGGAACCGGCAACTATGGTCTTCTGTGATCTACACACACCATAAAGCCTACAACTTTGAGATAATGGATCGATGTTTGTTGCATAGATAACAATTTATACTTAATCAGATAGAAGATTGTTAGTGGTTATGGACGACACATGCATACAAGCTAAAAGGCCTGCTTTCTAGTATACAAATCCATCAATCTCCCACTTATACTAAAGCAAACTTTTAGTATATCATG
Organism: Thymus mandschuricus; assembly: GCA_029379335.1. Classification (NCBI taxonomy): domain Eukaryota; kingdom Viridiplantae; phylum Streptophyta; class Magnoliopsida; order Lamiales; family Lamiaceae; genus Thymus; species Thymus mandschuricus. The sequence continues at coordinate 19,630,381 of CM057081.1, forward strand.
TGACAAATAGGCAAAGTGTCTACATCTAGCATCTATTACACATCTTCTCCCACTTATACTCAAAGTTTACTAGTGTGGGAGGCGCCCCAGTCCCATCCCTTCGACATGCTTGTTGAACACCTTGACTGGTAAGCTCTTTGTGAACGGATCTGCCAGATTATCCGCTGAAGGGATTTTCTTCACTTCTACTTCTCCTCTTTCGACGATTGCTCGTACGAGATGGTACTTTCTCTCTATGTGTTTGCTCGCCTTGTGAGCCCTAGGTTCCTTGCAGTTTGCAACTGCTCCAGCATTATCACAATATAATGTGATACCTCTGGGCAAACTGGGAACTAGTTCTAGCTCATTAAGGAAGTTCAGGAGCCACACAGCCTCTTTAGCAGCCTCACAAGCAGCCACATATTCGGCCTCCATGGTCAAGTCTGCTATGCACTTCTGCTTCACACTCTTCCAAGTGACAGCTCCACCTCCCAAGGTAAACACATAGCCTGAGGTAGATTTCCTCTCATCTCGATCAGCCTGGAAGTCTGAGTCCATATACCCTATCGGGATTGTCTCATTGGACTGATAAACAAGCACATGATCTCTTGTCCTCTTGAGATACTTTATAATATGTGCTTAACAGCCGTCCAATGTCCCTGACCAGGGTTAGACTGATATCTCGCCACCATGCCAACCGCATAGCAGATATCTTGTCTAGTACACAGCATTGCATACATGAGACTCCCAACCCCGGAAGCATACGGTATAGTCTTCATGCCCTCTATCTCATCTTGTGTCTTCGGACACATATCCTTAGATAGAGGTATGCCATGTCTGAAGGGAAGAAAACCCTTCTTGGCATTCTGCATGCTGAAACGGGCGATCACATTATCTATATATGAAGCTTGGCTTAAGCCTAACATCCTCTTACGGCGATCTATGATCACCTTGATCCCTAGGATGTAACCTGCTTCTCCCAAGTCTTTCATCTGAAACTGTTCCAGACAACCAATCCTTTACGCCTGATAACACGTTCACATTGTTGCCAATGAGAAGTATGTCATCTACGTACAGTACTAAGAATACCACGCTTCCGTCCGAACTGAGCCTGTAAACACAACTTTCATTTATGCACTGGACAAATCCAAACGATTTTATCACTCCATCAAAACGAATGTTCCAGGACCTGGAGGCTTGCTTAAGTTCGTATAAGGACTCCTTAAGCTTCCATACGAGATGCTCCTGGCCATCTCTCACATAACCTTCTGGTTGGCACATATAAATGTCCCTACCTTTTTCAAGGTACCCGTTCAAGAACGCAGTCTTGACGTCCATTTGCCAAACCTCTAGGTCTAAATGTGCCGCCATGGACAAGAGTATTCTGACGGACTTAAGCATGGCAACCGGCGAAAATGTCTCATCATAGTCAATTCCCTCTCTCTGAGTGAATCATTTCGCCACCAATCCAGCTTTGAAGGCTAAAACCTTCCCATCAGGTCCTCTTTTTCTCTTGTACACCCACTTGCAACCGATGGGCTTTACCCCATCCGGCAGCTCCGCAAGGTTGTACACGTCCATGTTAACTATGGATTCTATCTCCGAATCCATAGAAACTCTCCAGGAATCTGCATCCTCGTCCTCCATCGCTTCCTTGTAAGTCCAGGGGTCAATCTCATCACGTTTGATACCCGAGAGTAGTTCAGTGGATTCTCCCACGAACATGAAATGGTCTGGTTGACGAACAACCCTCCCACTGCGACGAAGCGATGGTGGAGATACAGTATCGGATAAGGGTGCAGTTAGTGGTATAACCTCTTGTACTCTCGCTTGTTCTGGAATACTGGCTGCTGCTGATGCTCGCAACTCATCGAACATTATTTCACTCCTTGACCGATGGTTACTAATAAAGTCCTCCTCTAGGAATCGGGCATTAGTGCTCACAATGACCTTCTGATCCTGGGGACTATAGAAATAACCTCCTTTCGTTCCCTTTGGATATCCTACAAACAGCCTAACCTCAGTCTTAGACCTCAATTTCAGCCTCCTTTGTCAGCACGTGTGCTGGACATCCCCAAACCAGAAATATGACCCAAGCTGGGCTTACGCCCTGTCCATAATTCGGAAGGTGTTTTAACTGTCGACATTATAGGTACTAGATTGAGGAGATAACCTGTTGTTTCCAAGGCATATCCCCAGAACGAAATTGGTAAGGATGCATAGCTCATCATCGATCTCACTGTGTCTAAAAGAGTACGATTCCGTCTCTCAGCTACACCGTTCTGTTGGGGAGTACCGGGTGTAGTTAACTGAGATGAAATCCCATTTTCTGACAAGAAAGTTCGAAACTCAGTTCCAAGGTACTCGCCACCTCTATCAGAGCGTAGTGACTTGATACTTCTACCCGTCCTCTTCTCCACTTCCGCTTTGAATTCCTTGAATTTGTCAAAGCACTCAGATTTCTTGCGAAGGTTTCTAGCACGCTTCAGCTCACTTAGTGTACTTAAAATTGAAACACTTACCAGTCAATCTCACTTCGTAGGAGATTGATACCTCTTATTGAAGACTTCATTTTGTGGATTTGGACAGCACTTGATGAATCCACTAGATGATATTTGCTTGAAGCTTTTTGATACTTCTACCTGTCCTCTTCATCTTCTTGGCATTCATCTTCATGGCATTCATCTTCCTCTACGAGTTAGAGAGTCCTCCATCGAAGTGAATGGTGGAGAGAATAAATATAGTACACAAGCTTACTACAACCCAGAGGGGAGCTTCACGTAAGTGTACTTATTCACGACGAATGGGGGATGAGTACAAGTCCTTATCTCAGAGCAGAATAGGACAGGATGACAATGAGAATGCTCTGACAAGACAATCTCGTATTTTACGCAGAAGCATGTCACCAGCCCTGCAACCTTTTGAAGAAAAAGGTAACCCTTCAAGTTTCCTCCTACGAGCTACAGAATGAATTTGCAATCGACTCGCTTGACCCAAGCTAGGGTTAATTGAAGCGATGCAAAATTCAAAGTGGGGGAGGAATGAATAGACATCCGGCAGCTCAACTCAATGAAGAGTGAGTAAGGAGTGGATGTTTATCCACGATGAAGGAGATGAGAAGACTTGCTCCTCTTCGGCGGAAAGATGGGAAGAGGACGCAAGGTCTAGGTGCCAGCCCTACCTAAGCTTTCACCATTTTTACGTGGGAAGGCCCGATACAAGACCCCACAACCGTTACTAGAAATGGCACTTAAGAGTGTTTATACCCACTCGCTAGGAATCCTAGGCTAGGTAGCAGTTTTCCTTGCTCGCTTTGGAAGTAGCTTGCTCCGAGAGCAAACAATAGTTCCCCCTTAACCAATGGCTTAACAATTCCTGTAAGCAGGTAGGGAACGTCTTCCAACACTCCACCTTTCTCCACCTTATTTCTCCTTCTTCAAGCGAGTGGAATTTTGAAGTGACTCGCTTGAGTTGGTGAAGATTCGAAGCTAGTGTCGCTCAAAGAACAAGCGACCACTCCTTCGTGCATCCTGGCAGAAAAAAGCCAGAGTCTCTGTATTTCAATGGAGCACTTGCTGATTGCCAACACCAATCCCTCTGAAGGGCTCCTACTGCCCAGGAGCCCAGACAAGAAGCAGCCCCAACAGATCAAAGAAAGCAAAGGACTTGAGGCTAAAACGACAAGCACATACCACGCTCCAGTTAAGAAAGGGCAATGGGAAACTTTGATGGCTAAGGCAAAGGCAAAGTCAAAGGCACAATTGAAATGCCAGATCGAGAGAAGGCTGAAGGAACAGCATACGAGGAAAAGGATAGCAATTCCTAAAAAGATGGGAGTATGGCTGACCATAGCCCTTATCTATTTTGAAGTTTTCTTATCTTTTAGTTAATCAGTATGCGAAAGACACAGGATCATGCCTCCTTGTTTAAAAAAAAAAAAAAAAAAAATCATATTCCGCAAATTGTTAGCTCTAAAATGAGGAGTAATTCCTTCGTTTTCTTACGCCTCACTTGGGGGGGGGGGGGGGGGGAGTAGGGGATACCCTACATCCCAATACGTGTACTCCATTATCTTAAAATGCTTTACTCCATGATCTTAAAATGCTTTTAACCTATACCCTATTACCCCAAAATGCTTCAGCAGAAGGAACATAACAAGTAAAAAACAAGACAAAAAGTTGTGTGAATAGAAGGGTAATATTCTAAACTGATAATAAATAGCAGAAGCGTGTTAAAAGCAAGGCCCTAAAAAGCACCTGGCCGAAAGAAGAAAGAAATAATATTGTTTGTGCCCCACCAGCACAATTTTGGGGCCGTAATAAAGCACCCCATTACAAGCACCAAAAAGGTAAATTGTTTTGAAACAACTCATCAAAAAGCAACCAGATCAAAGAAAAGGATCTGAGGCAGAGGCTAGATCCGTAGAGCTAGTTGAATGAGAAGATGAAGCTTGATCACCAGCAACAGAGGAAATTTTAGCCGAATGCAGGGGAAGATCATCCTTGGGATAATCCGCTGAAATAACCAAGGCATCCTTTCTCCCAGAATCGCTTGCCATAGTCGGTAGAGTGCATTCTGCAGAAGTAGTCTCTTCATGAAAAGGGAGGCATAGAACACCCTCCTTTCTTAATTCCTAACAGAGAAAAAGACTGGCTAAACAAAAAATAATGATAAACTAATAATGGGTGCTATAACGAAAGCAATAAAAACACCTCATCAAAGGCCCTTTTCATAAGCCTCATGATCGTAGTATCAACAGGAAAAAGAGGGAAGAGGGGGACATCCCAAACAGGAAGATCCCCGGAGAGCCCAACGGGTTCTCGAAGGACTTCAGAGGCCTTTCTCAGCACAGGCATGAACCAAGGTTCCCCTGTAGGAATGAAACAGTTCCTCTTGAGGGCCTCGGGTTTCGTTTCAAACATATGTATTATGGGCACCAAGTTGATAGAGGCAGCCTGTTCAGGGACGCCCAGCTGATCACAGCATTCAAAGACAATATCACCATCCCAACTCGTGAGAGGATCTATCATTCGTGCCCAAAAATAGGGAGAATTGATAAATGCCTCAGGCAATTGCTTCACTAAAGAATCTATGAAAGCTTGACCATAAGGGGACAAATTATACAAAAGGTCATTTACGCACCCTTACCTCAAATGCTTGTCAGAGCCTGAGGGAGAATACGCATTGCGTGAAATACATGAAGGTGCTGCGGGAGCACACACTGGGTTCAAAGATCTGATCAGAAAGCTGCTCAGGGCCGGATTCTTTTGGCCTACAATGGAAAAAGATGCCAAAAACTTAGTCAAAAGGTGCGATAACTGTCAAAGAAATGGGAGGCTCATCCACAAGCCCGCCGAACAATTGGGGGCCATGATGGCACCCTGTCCCTTTGATAAATGGGGAATTGACGTAGTAGGAAAGTTCCCCACAGCCACGGGAGGAAGAATATTCTTAATAGTAGCTGTGGACTACTTTACTAAATGGGTTGAGGCTGAAGCCGTAGTAAAAATCTCGGAACAAGTGATAAAGAAGTTCATCTGGAAAAATATATGCTGCCGATATGGAATTCCAAGGATACTGGTTGCTGATAATGGCGCTCAGTTTACATGATCCTTGGTGCGAGCTTGGTGCAAAGAAATTGGCATCGAACAAAGATTTGTAGCTGTAGCTCACCCTCAAGCCAACGGGCAAGTTGAAGTAACCAACAGAACCATTGTAAGTGGTATCAAAGCCAGGCTAGAAAAAGCCAAAGGAAACTGGGCTGATGAATTAGATTCGGTGCTATGGGCATATCGAACTAGTCCTAAGACAGCCACAGGGGAAGCCCCGTTCAACCTGGTTTATGGGGCAACAGCGGTAACGCCAGTAGAGGCAGAGCTCAAGTCACTAAGGATAGGGACCTATGATGAAGATCAGAACTCCTCCTTAATGAGGGAAAACCTAGACATGGTTGAAGGGCTCAGGAGTAAAGCGCTTCAAAAAGCAGAAAGATATAAGCAACAGGTGCGGGATGCCTATAACAAAAAAGTGCAGGTCCGAAGGTTCTGCAAAGGAGATCTAGTTCTGAAAAGGGCAGATGCCCTCAATCCCATGGGAAAGCTAGACGCAAATTGGGAAGGACCCTACCTGGTAAAAGAGGTATTAAAAGGGGGAGCTTATGAATTGCAGGATGACGAAGGAAGGGCACTGCCCCGGCCTTGGAATGTAAACAATCTAAAGAAATATTATGCTTAATGCAAAAGTGAGTAGATTCTCCCAAACCCACTTTATGGGAGGCAAAAAAGAGCATGGGAAAGTTAGAGGAGTTTTTCTTATAAAGAAGACTATTTAAAAGAAAAAAAAGTGTTGAAATATCCACCAAATGAGTTGTGATTCATTCGATTTCTCACAACTCACTTGGGGGGGGGGGGAGTAGGGGGATACCCCCATATCCCATTATCTCAAAATGCCAGATCCCGTTATTTCAAAATGCCAGGTCCCGTTATCTAAAAATGCTCGCATCTCATTTTCCTAAAGTACCAAACCATAGGGGCTTGGAACGCTTATATCTTAAAATGGCTGTATACAGGAAAAACTGGAAGCATTAAATAGTCATTTAGAAAAGGATAAAGTATAGTTTACTGCAACAAGTTTTAAAGCACAAAACAAGCTTCTGGGTTAAAGAAGATCAGGGAAAATAGTCGACCCAAATTCGGAGGTACAAGATGAATACCCCACCAAAAATCAAAAGAAACAGTCTTCAACCAGAAAGATAAAAGAAAGACAAACTAAATGGAAACACCAGAGTTGGGAGGAGAATCTGGAGAACTCTGGGAAGAGGAGGAAGACCCACTGCTATCTTCAGCAGCTGAATCTGCGAGGAAAAATAAGTACATTAACACCTTTCTCTCAAACAAAACCAAAAAGATGAACAGTAACAAAGTAATATACCCCTTTCCAGTTTCAATTTCTTATTCTTTCTCTCGTAAACCCTCTCACTGGGGGGTTTTCTTCGGCCCTCGGCGTCCTTAGCTTCCTCGATAGAGAGCAGCTAGGCCATTAGAATAACCATGCGCCCGTTACGAGCCGGGTCATGAACAATGGCATCCCCTGGTGCGAGAAATCCACCTATCAAGGGCGCAAGAATGGCCTCACACTTCTCTTCCTTTGATAGATGTCCACCATACATTTCATATTGAGCAAAGAGATTCTTCAGTCTTCGGAGGTAGGTCTTCATATTGGGAAAATCCTCAAACTCCAGAAGTCTATTTCCCTTCTGGTCAAAAACCTAAGTAGATGGAATCGAAGAGAGTCGGAGATGTCCTCTGAATAGGCCAGCTCGCAAATTTTCCGACGAAGGGAATCAAGCGACATATCTGAAATAGCATAATATGATTGGTGAGAGCTGAGAATAATCAAGAGAGGAGATTTTCCTTTGCCTTCAGCCCTGAAATCATTAGCAAAGCAGGGAGATTACATACCTGGTCTTGGCTAAACAAAAAGAGCAAGAGCAGTAGTCTCACTGAAGACAAAATGTGCGAAAGAAGTGAAAGGGCTCCCCTTTTTCCTTTTTCTCTCCTATGATGAATTTTGAGAAGATGGTAGAGGAGAAAAGAGGCGAAGAATGTATTATATTTCCTCGTCCTCAGAAAATTAAACGATGCATTACTTTTGCATACGCGACAAGACTGGAATGACGCTATAATATGTCAAAAAAAAAAAAAAAAAAGAAAAGAAGATAGAAAACATTATCATTCCCCGTCAGAGTATTAAACCAGAAGCTTATTAAGCACGCTTCTGGACTTGGGGGGGGGGGGGGGGGGGGGAGTAGCTGATAGGGACAAATATCAGCCTTTACTAACATAACATCTGTAAGAGCCTATCTCTCCTATCTTTTCAGAAGCCATGCACGATGGATTTGACAAAGATGCTTAAGCCGTGGGCGCTATAAAGTTTTGAGCAAGTTCTGACCTGAGGCAGGGCTTCTGTGCAGGAGCCCGGTCCATATAGAAGTTGCGCAGACCCTACCAGCATCTGCTGGAATCTAGGGATCTGCCTGACACATGATCGGCGTGACTCTACCCATCCTAGAGTGAGGACCACAAAATTAATGGCAAAGAAGGAATCTGTCTCCATAGGAATTCCCTTTCTTGTCATCCTTTCGTACAAATGTTCACCTTTCTACCCTCTTTACATCTATAAATAATGGATGGTTACACACTTCATCCAAGAATACATAATCACAACTCAACTCTCCATACAAACACGCACTCTCGCGTACTGTTTCATTCACTTACACACCACTCCACGAGCTCCTTTGAGCTCGGACAGTTCAGGCTCCCGAAGCCTCCTTCCGGGAATCATCACCCGCAATCACTTTCCCTCCTCCTCCTCGGTACCGAGAGGAGTCCCTTTTGCTCACTGCCTTAAGCTTAAGGTAAAACCCTCATTCTCCAAAGGGAATGATGCTTGACAGAGCTCCGTGCTCCTCACTTCTCTCTCTTTCTTCCTACCTCATTCCTTCATTATCTGCTTGAATGAGTGTTAAAATCCATGGAATTTACTAGTTTATGGCTGAACATGCTTTCTATCAGAACATATAACATGATTACCATTCGTCATTTCTATTCAAACAATACTCTGTACAAAATACATGATTATAGTTCTCCGAACATATGAATCTCTTGCTCTTTACCGCCGTGATGCATTATCCATGAATGCTCTTTGTAAAACATGATGAATAATCTCTTAAATTGTTGTGGATCTCCAACCCGGATCTATCAGTGAACATCTTGGACGGCCGTCCAGATGAGTTGGTCCCGAACTGCCCTCTTTCATCCGAACTTCGTCTTTTCGCCCTTTTTCGACCTATTCTCATTCCCTTTTCATCCTTTCACACCTATGAATACGAAAAACTCCAAACAACCAATTCATAGCCAAAGACACACAAAAAGACACGAAAACATAACAAAAACGGACTCGAAAACATGACAAAAATCCTAACATCTAGACACCAAACATGGAGCAAGGTTACAGAAACACAAGCCTCATACGAAATGAAGGCCTGGAACACTTCGTAAGAACTCGAGAAAGATTGCTTTGAAAATTGCGAGAACTTACATTTTGAGCTCTGAAATTTCAAGAGAAGTGTTAAGTGTTCTTGTTTCTGCAATGCTCCTTATATAGTGGTAGAGAGAAGACCAGTCTGTTGCTTGGTTTGTGATCTTGTCTCTTCATGCTCCGGTACTACGACGGGTTGACTAGCAGCTTTTCTGAAAAGTAACTTTTTTTTTCTTTCCTAAAATGACTATCTTCCAAGCTTAACGGTAACCGAGCTTGAACAAGAAAGCGACTCCTATTTGTCGGTACCTTCGAGTCAACTCTTCTCATCCACTGTTTGAGTGCCACGTGGAGATCTTCATTAAATGACTTGCAAATATTCATTTGACTCAATTCAAACTTGAGTTTGCATCTGGATGGTAGTTGAGATGTCGCTGTCTCGCTAGGCAAAGTAGACGCTCGCGTCTTTGAAAGTAGGGTTGTGCAGAACCGGACCGGACCCAATGAACCGAACCGAACAGGTCAGTTTCGGGCGGTTTCGGGCGGTCTAACATATATATCGGTTCGGGGTCGGTTAGAGAATTCAAAAGCGAATTAGGAATCGGTCGGTTTCGGTTTTATCTGGAATCAATTCGGTTCCAACCGAACCGACCGACCTATATTCTATTAAATAAAAATATTTCTAGCATTAATTAATACACATGTTCCCATGTAACCTACCCCACTAATACACCTCCTCCTCGAGCCCCTCCCCACTAACCCTCTCTCTCATTTACTTTCTCCCACTCACCCTCTCTCTTTCTCTCTTGATATTTGGTGTCTGCATGAGTCACATCATCTTCTCCATGGACTCCTCCATTACTCTTCTCTCTCTCCTTCTCCATAGAGACTCCATTACTCTTCTCTCTCCCCGTCGATATATTCTCATCCCAATTCTCTCTCCCCGTCGATATACCTTCTCTCCATTAGTCCATTACTCTTCTCCATTAGTCCATTTCTCGTCCTTCCTTTTAACCAAATTCATAACCGACTAACCGATCGGTTTTTTTGGCCGGTTTCGGCGCGGTTCACTAGGGTGAAGCGGTGCGGTTTGGCCTATATCCTAGGAAGTTTTCGGTTTCGGTTTTAGTCTGTTCGGTTTGATTTTGCACCGAACCGACCGTATGCACACCCTTGTTTGAAAGTGGCCAAATCTGGGTCTGCACGCTTGGACTTTATTCGAGTGGACTCACTTCAGATCTGTGATAAACTAAAGTGAGTGATCTTCTCGGTTCACTTTTTATCCTGCAAGCTAGACCTAAGCGACTAAAGAGAATTGAGCTTTCTTAAGATTTTAAGCTCGAAAAATTCTAACCTATCTAATCATCAATAGTGAGAACGGTTGGGAATAGGTTTTATAGGAGGGGTTTTGGGATCGAATCAAAATACATTTTAAGCCTTTATTTAAAACTCCCAAAGTGATTCCCCCTTAACATATAATCCTTCACAATTCCCAACAATTTCCCCCTTTTTGATGATGCCAAAACCCAACATATACCACTGTAAGAACTTTTAAACAACTAACTCCTTTTCAGCCTTTCATTTTTATTTTAAGTTCTTATGGTTTGTGGGTGTGTTAGCAAAAAGGAAAAATAACACAAAGCTATATAAAAGAAATACTCTTGATAAAAGACAGTGATATTGATCATGAAACTTCGAACAACAGGAGATAAAAGAAAAGGATTACATGAAGTAAGCAGATTCTACCCTTTTCTTCATGGATTTCTTGTTCTCAATGGAGGGATTGAAGATTCCTAGCATGGCCAAAGCTTCCCTGACTTCTTCGGCAATGACGCTTCGATCAACAGTCGATGATCCTCGAAGCGTTGGTTTATCAATCTTGTCGGCTTTGGGAATCTTGATGATGTACTTTGTTTCTCCATTCTCTGCTGCCTTCAGAATAGATTTCCATAGCCTGCTATCATATTCCTTCATGAAGCTCTGAAGAGTGCCAGCTGAGCGAAGCTTGCTGTGGAATTTTCTTCCAGTAATGGAAAGCTTTGACAAACTTCATCTTCGCTTCGAACCATTGACTCAGCAAGTTGTCAGGAATGAATTCTTCAACGTACTTGGCGTCCTGATGAGCTTTACGCCTTTCCTCCACTTCATCCCTAGGCCTTTCCGTCATTTCCTTCATGGACTTCTTGAATTTCTGGGATTTCGTAGTGTTAAACTTGGAGTGTGAAGGTTGCGGAGACGAGCTTCGATGAAGCTGAAGCTCGGAGAACACTTAAACAAAGAATCGAAGATTTGCTCGAAGGTTGTGAGTGTTTGTTTGCAGTAGGCGCTGAATACTCAAGTAGTGTTCTACTCTTCTCCGTCTTCGACCTTCACTATTTATAGGCGGAGGGATGGGCAAGAGCCGTTTGATGGTTGGTGGCTTTGTCCCTCCTCCTCTCGACTGTACTTACCTTGACCGGAAGCTTTTCAGATGCGCCAATTTGTCTCTTTGCCGAAAATGGCTAAGAGCCAATTTTAACAGCAACTGGAGCGCCCAGTACTGTTGCGGCGTCCTTGTCGGCCTGGCGGTCAACTCTGGTGCTCCATTCTTCTATCGACACGTGGAGATACGCAATTAATGCGTCGATCTTCACTTGACTGAAGTTTGAACTTGAAGTGAAATTGGAGCGGGAATTGATCTGTCGCTTTCTGTTAGGTAGTGGCTAGCTTCGCTTCAGATTTAGAGCGTCTGCTTTGGATGAGTCGCTTCAAGTCATACTGTAGCGTCTGCTTGGAAATAGATTTCCTAAGCGTCTGCTTTAGTAAGTGTTGACTTGCTTTGACTTTCACTGTAGCACTTGCTTTGCTTCGCTTCAGCAGACTCGCTTTGATTCTACTGTAGCGTTCACTTCGCTTCGCTATTCTTCGGCACGTTTCGCTTCGCTTCGGCAGATTCGCTTCGCTTGGAAAACACACTCAAGCGAGTGGCCTTCACTTGAATTTCTGGCAGTCTAAAAACCTAAGCGTCTAAAGCATAAAAACAAGCCTTTCTAACATTATAGGCTTAGAGAAATTCTAACCTGTTTACATCAAAATAGGGTCGCTTGGGAATATGATACATAGGGGGTTTTGGGATCGAATCAAAACATACATTATAATTTTAATGCGTCCCTTCAGGTTCCCCCTTAACAAGTGATCCTTAACAATTCCCAACAATTTCCCCCTTTTTGATGATGCCAAAACCCACTATTTTAACCAAACTAAGAACTTCAAGCGACTGCTTCCTTTGCAGCTTCCTTCATAATTTTTTTTTTAAGTTCTTTTGGTTTTGTGAGTTTGTAGCACAAAGGATAAATACACACAAAGCTTGTAAAGTGAGACAAGCATGACAGAAAATAAAAGTAGATTGATAGCACAAACAAGACAACAGATCAACAGATTATGATTTCTCAGAAGGTTTTGAGAAATAAGCAGATAAGACCTTGATCTCCATTGTCTTGATGTTCTCCTTGCTTTCCCTATGCGAGTTATCCATCTCCAATGCTTCATCCACTTCAGCATCGATCAATCTTCGGTTGGGCACGTCGGATTTTGGCATTAGAGGTAGAGGAAACTGCTTCTTCTCAAGCACGATGATAATCTTCTTATTGGGCTCCGCGAGCTCTGCCTGTACGAAGATCTTCCTGTGCAGCTCCTCAAAACATAGGCACATAAAATTGTTCAACGCGTCCAGCTTTGAACATTCATCCTGCGAAGGCACTACTTGCCAAAAATAGTAGGCCTTGATGAATTTCTCCTTGCATAGGCTCCACTCCTCCTTCAGATCATCAGAGATGAAGTTTTCAATCTCGCAAGCATCTGGATGATTGGGTCGCCTCGCTTCGATTTCTTCCGCCAACCTCCCCGACAACTCCTTCATCATTCTGTTGAACCTCTCGCTCATCTCCGAGTTGAACTGGGGAGTTCTCTTGTTGAAAGTTTTGCAGATGATATCGAATTCTTCTGGTGCATAGCGGCCAGAGTCGATCATCTCTTTGATCATGACACGGCACGCATCGATGTCTGCTTGAGTTGCGCACGCGTCAGACACTTCTGGTGTGAAGGGGATGTAGGCGCTTCGAACTAGGGTAGATTGGATTAGCCTAACTTTATCCCAGAGCACTGCAGCTCTCTCTTCAACCTTTCGAATCCTTGCAGTCCGAAGTCTCTCCTCCTTCTCGGACTTCCTCCTCCTTTCCTCCTCCTCCTTCTTCTTTTCCACCACACGAGAGGCTTTCGCAGTAATAGATTGTTAGATCTTCTGGCGCTTAGCCGCAGGATCCAGTTCCTTCTCTGTGGGGGCAGTTCGCTTCAGCTGAGTTTTAGGTGCTGGAGGTGGTGGAGGTGGTGCCATCTTTTTCTTCTCAGTGGGTGCAGAAGTGATTTTCTTGCTAGTAGGAGCAGCAGCTACAGTAGGACTAGCGAGAGTGAGAGTGGGAGCGGGCGCTTAGACAGATGAGGATGAATGGCCCGCTTGAGATGGTACTGCTTGAAGCGGCTTGATCAGAGGAATCACAGCAGCTGCCTTCTCGCTCAAATCAAAATTTTGCTCCATCTACAGAGCCATAGCAATGGCCTCATCGTCTGCTATCTGTTTTTGAACGTGAGCGGCTGAGACGACATGAGCTGCAAAAGATGAAGATAGTAGCTTCTCTGATTGGGGCTTTCGCTTCTCTTGATAGACTACAACTTCCTTCCCCTTCCTGCGCGCCAGCTCGCTCTTTCTGCCTCTATCTCTACATTCTCCCCTTCTCCCTTTGGTGCAGACTCCTCCTCTGCAACTACCTTCTTTCCTCCAACATCACTTCCTCCTATGACTTTGCTTTCACCCTTTTTGGCATCATCAAGACTGCCAGAGGGAACATGAACGAGCGCTTTGCCGGTAATAGCTTGGCGGAGATTGGAGAATTCGTTGAAGACTGAGTACATCATCCCCTCCGCTCGCTTGGCAAACATTTCCTCTTTGACTAGGACGATCTCTGCAGTTTTCAGAGAGATCTCTGTTGGGAATTGTTAAGGACTAATTTGTTAAGGGGGAACTACATGGGATATTTGATAAACGAAGTCACTTGTTTTGATTAGATCCCAAAACCCCAAGTGTCCTATTCCCAAGCGACCCATTTTGATGTAGTTAATAGGTTAGAATTTTTTCTAAGCCTAAATCTGTTAGGATGGCTTTATTTTGCTTAGCTTTAGACTGCAGGAATTCAAGTGAAGGCCACTCGCTTGAGTGTGTTCTTCCAAAGCTAAGCAAGTCTAGCAAACCGAAGTGAAGCGTGCCGAAACCAGCGAAGCGAAGCGAGCGCTACAGTGGAGTCAAAGTGAAGCCACCAAAGCGAAGCAAAGCGAACGCTACAATGAAAAGCAGAAGCGAGTCAATGCGGGTCAACACTTATTAAAGCGGTCACTACGAAACTTCGTTTCGGAAGCGACCCGCTACAGTATGATCCTGAAGCGACTCACTTCAGAGCGGACGCTACAACTTCAAAGCAAAGCAAGCCACTACCTACCAGAAAGCGACAGCACAACTCCCGCCCATATTTTGAACTCCAGTCAACAGGAGATCGTAGCATTAATTACGAGATCTCCACGTGTCGAAAGCGGAGTGGAGCGGAAGAGTTGACTGCCAGGCCGACAAAGGCGCCGCAACAGTACTGGCTCGCCCCAGTTACTGTTAAGTTTGTAACTTAGCCATTTTCGGCAAAGAGACAAACTGGGCACCTGCAAAAGCTACTGCCTGCGCAAGTACTGTCGAGAGGAGGAGGGACAAGGCCACCAACCAAGCAACGGATCTCAGCCATCCCTCCGCCTATAAATAGTGAAGGATGAAGACGAAGAAAGAAAGAGAGAACACTACTTGAGCATTCGAGCGCATACAGCAAACAAACACTCCCCAGCTTTCTAGCAATCTTCGAGTCTTTGTTTTCAAGTGTTCTCCGAGTTTCCAGTTCATCGGAACTCGTCTTCACAGCCTTCACACTTAGACTCTAAGCCCACTTCAAATATTCAAGCTTAGAAGAAGAACTCTAGCCAATCTTTGCATTCACTGTAAAGAGTTCTTCATAGTGTGTCGTCAACCAAAAACCCTATACTTCGTCTGTTAGGTTTTGAGTGTTGTCGTTAGGTTGTCCAGATCCAAGGCCCTTCTTTCATCGATTGAAGAAGCCTCGATCGTAGAGTTGAGATCCAAGCTTACACTTACATCGTTTGTGTGAAGCTCGATCGAAGCTAGGCTGTAAGGAGAGCCCGGAATCTCCCTGTTGTTCGGACAGAAACGAGTGAAGTTTCGTGTCCAGTTTAGGTCTTAGTAGTGAACCCGTAATCACTGCACTGTTCGTCAGATCCAGGCGAGTGAAGCCCGATCTTGACCAGGTTTTTGAAGGACCCGTAACCTTCAAGTTCTTGAGTGAAAAGAACGGTTGCCGTCGTGCAACAAAGTGGACGTAGGAGCGTTATCTCCGAACCACTATAAATCTTCGTGTCATATCTCTCTAACCCTAAACTCTTTACTTTGTTTATCCATTGCACTTGCATCTAAACAACTTAATCTGGATATTTTAATTACTTAGGAAAAGATTTTAGCTCACCAAATTCCGCATACACGAGTAAGGACTCCCTCTTGATCAAGTCATCACTTCGGTCAAGCAGGCTAGCTACGTACTGTTGATCTAGCTTCAGCTAGGTCTTAAGTTTAAAGCAAGCTCCTTACTTGTTACTCTGAGTTAAGGGATTTGAAGTTGAAAAACTTCAAAATACGTATTCACCCCCCCCCCCCCCCTCTACGTATTTTTCCTATTAACAAACCGGGACCAACAAGTGGTATCAGAGCAGCGGTTCTTTCGAGCCTCTGCTTTGCATATCCGAAGTGAGTCCCCACTCACTTCACGTTGTCTCACTGAACCGGATCCTATTTTCCTAAGTGCATCAAAATCTCACCCACGCATATTGCATTTACTGCTGATAGTTTGCTATGTCTACATACAGTGCATCAAATCTTCCACAGTTCTCGATCGAAGGATACGAGACATGGAGTTTCCGAGTCGAAAGCTTTCTTTGCTCCATCCACGACCGGATGTGGGAAGTCATTGAAGACGGACCAATCGAAATCAAGAAAGCAATATCTGTGGAGGTTCCAGCCGCTGAAGGTCGTCCAGCCCACGTTCGACAACAGTACGTGGAGAAGGATAAGGATGAGTATACTCCAAATGACTTCAAAGTTGCCAACCTCGACAAGATCGCACGCCACACGATGCAGAGCACCGTGTCGGACGCCTACCTTCCAAGGATTAGGAAGTGCGCAACAGCGAAGGAGATGTGGGAAACCCTAGCCCTCATTTCTCAAGGAACAGACAAAATCAAGGAGAACAAACTCGCCGTTCAGATGCGGGAGTTTGAAAGTCTGATAATGAAGCCAGGAGAGTCCATCGACACCTTCGAGCTGAGAGTTACAAACATAATTTCGACTCTCAACTCGCTTGGGAAGGAACTCACAGATAAGGAAGTCAACCTGAAGATTGTCCGAGCTCTCACAAGGAAGTGGCAAACAATGAAGGAGCTGTATCTAGCAACCAAGGATCTATCAAAATTCACACCGGAGATTCTCTTTTCCGAACTGAAAGCTCATGAATTCGATCTGAATCGAATGAACCTCGACGAAGAGGAGGAAGCGCCCACTACGTCAAAAGGAGTAGCATTCAAAGCTGCCGAAGGGCCAAGCGAGCAGTCGCTAGCCAAGATGACGAGGGAAGAGTTGGAAGAACACATTGCGTTCTTATCCAAGAACTTCAATAAAATGAATTCTCGAGTGGGCAAATACAAAAGATTCTACAAGCAATACAAAGGGAGGAGCACTGATGCTCGAGAAGGAAAAGGGAAGAGAGAAGAGACGACAAAGCCGATCCCGAGAGACATGATGGAAGTGGAATGTTACCATTGCCACAAGATGGGCCACTACAAATCCGATTGCCCAAAGCTGAGTACGAAGGAGCGAGAAGAACTGAAAGCAAAAAGGGATGCACCAAGGCGAGCGCTCGTAGCGAGTGAAGTGCCCGTCGCTACAACTGAAGATCCACCAAGCGACTCAGATGCATTCACCGATCCAAATTCCAGTGATGGTGAGGATCTAGGATTTATGGCGCTCACCGATGAAGAAACTGGAGAGGTATTCATCTATCCCCCATCTAGTTCAATTACACTCGCACACTCGCACCAAGAGGAACCCAATTCCTCAACATGGAGTGAATTGCTTGACAAGCACGTTAAATTGTCAAGTGATCACGAAGTGCTGCAACAAGCTTTGTCCCAAAGCAAGGAGGAGAAACGAAAGCTAGCCACTGAGCTTGACCAAGTCAAACTTAATCTAAGGGCTATGACTAGTAAGTTCGAGGATCTCTTCGCTAGACATCAAAGCTTGGAGGGAAGGTATGAAACCCAATCCACTCTAGTCGCCAACTTAAATAAAGCATCATACGCTAGACAGGCACTAGAGAGTTCTCTTCTACCTTTTGGTAGAAAGGGAGGACTTGGATATGAGGGTGGACCTCCCAAGCCGACTGTCTTTGTTGGTGCATCACACACTACATCATCAGTCACTTTGGAAATGCCCACTGCGTCCAAAGCGACCACTAACAAAGACAAAGGCAAAATGGCTGAGAGCCCTAAGAAAAGGCCAATGAAGATGTCTATATCTTTAAGGACTGAATCTAAGGGTAAGCAAAATACAACTATCCCGAGCACTCACAATGCTAAAAATTACCAATCCAAAGGTAAAGGGAAACCAGTTGTAGCTTCTAAGCCTCAAGCCAAGACACGAGAGACAAAGGATCTCCCCTTCAAAAAGAGGAGTAATGTCTATGTGTCACGTTATCCGGACTGGAGATGGTCCAACCGGACTAACATTGAGGGGGAAGAACTCGAAGGACCAAAGAGGCCGCTTCGAACTTCCAAGGTTACTCAAGCGAGTCGGGGTCAAAACCCTAGTTGGACCGCTTTGAGGAAACCAAGCGAGCCGCTTCGTCAGACTAGAAATCCTAAGTCAGTCTCTAAATCCAAAGCTAATCCAAAGCGAGTCGCTTCAGGATATAAGCAAAATGGGAAGAGCGTAGGTAGGTCTGAAGCGAGCCGCTACCCCTCTTGCACACACTGCTGCATATGTGAAGCTGCTTTAAGGCAGAAGTCACAGTTTTCGAAGGTCGAGAAACCCAAAGCACAAGCTTCCTTTCAAAAGAAAGTGAAGCAAGTGTGGGTACCTAAGGGAACTAACCTGCAAGGACCCAAACTGATTTGGGTACCAAAATCTGTCTAATTGCAGGTGGGCGCCGTGGATCCCATGCCAAGTGAGGGTCATCAAATCTGGTACTTGGACAGTGGATGTTCGAGACACATGACCGGCATGAAAGCTCTACTTCAAGACTACATTGAGAAGAAGGGTCCACACGTTACTTTTGGTGATAACTCTCGAGGAAGCACCAAAGGGTACGGCGCACTGAAAGTTGGAAAACTCACAATTGAAGAAGTCTCCTACGTGGAAGGACTTAAGCACAACTTGTTATCCATTTCACAATTCTGTGACAAGGGATACAAGGTAGAATTCATTTCCAACAAGTGCATTGTGAAGAGCAAGCTCACATCCCAGATTGTGCTTACTGGAATAAGACAAAGGAACGTCTATATAGCACAATGGGATAGCTGCAAAGTGGAGACGTGCTTAGTTGCAAGAAGTGCTACAGAAATAGGATGGCTATGGCACAGACGCTTGAACCATCTCAACTTCAAAGCCATCAATCGCTTAGCTCGTAAGGGTTTGGTGCAAGGCATACCAAATGAAGTCTTCATCAAAGACCATCCATGCTCACCATGCCAACGAGGGAAGCAGACAAAGACGCACTTCGCCAGTCTTGAAGAAGCCTCTTCCAAGCGAGTGCTCGAGCTGCTTCACATGGATCTGTTTGGTCCAGTTACTCCAGTTAGTATAAATGGTAGGAAGTACACTCTAGTTGTAGTCGACGACTTTTCTCGCTACACTTGGGTCGTATTTCTCTACAGCAAGAAGGAGACTCTGACCAAGCTACCACAACTGCTCAAGCGATTGGCTGTGGAGAAGAATCAAGCTATCGTGACCATCCGCTCCGATAAAGGCACAGAGTTCTTGAACTCTACCATTCAAGCTTACTGCACGGAGCATGGCATAGCACATCAGACTTCCTCAGCACGCA
Source organism: Thymus mandschuricus (assembly GCA_029379335.1). Classification (NCBI taxonomy): domain Eukaryota; kingdom Viridiplantae; phylum Streptophyta; class Magnoliopsida; order Lamiales; family Lamiaceae; genus Thymus; species Thymus mandschuricus. The sequence goes on from CM057081.1 coordinate 19,649,631, forward strand.
CACCACAGCAGAATGGAGTTGCTGAAAGAAGAAATCGAATCATCAAGGAAGCTGTTCGAACAATGATTGCAGACTCAAAACTTCCAATGAAGTATTGGGCTGAAGCTGCCAATACAGCATGCTACACGCAGAATCGAACACTTCTCTGCAAACGACACGACAAAACACCATATGAAATATGGACAGAGAGAATTCCTAACATATCCTATTTTCATATTTTTGGTTGTAGGGTCTTCATCCATGACAATGGGAAGTCACAGTTGAAAGCCTTTGAAAGCAAAGCTGATGAAGGAATATTCTTAGGATATTCTACATCAAGCAAAGCTTACAGGGTATTCAACTGTAAAACCCTAATCGTGGAAGAATCACCCCATGTCGTATTTGATGAATCTTCTTTAAGTCATCCACAGGAACAGGATCAATCTAAAGACGGAAAGTCAAGTGAGGAACCCATCAACACTCTTACTTGGGACATACTTGAGGAAGAAGAAGAAATCAAAGGCTCAAGCGAGCAGAAGGACCAAGGAAAAGATGAAGCTGCCCCCAAGACTCCTGAAGCGAGTACAGGCCAAACACCCAATCCAGTCGCTTCAGACGGTGAAGCGAGTGACAAGGAAGACGATGAAGATGAAGCTGGCGGATCCAAGCGCGCGTGGCTCAAGGATCACTCACCAAGTCAAATTATCGGAGATCCATCCAAGGGTGTAGTGACCAGAAGTCAAGTGTTTGGAGAAAGTGCCATGTTCAGTTGCTTTCTCTCAAACATTGAACCGACATGCGTAGAAGAAGCCTTAGCCGATTCAAATTGGGTGATCGCCATGCAAGAAGAGCTGAACCAGTTCACCAGAAACGACGTATGGTACCTCGTGGATCGTCCCAAATTTCAGCACGTCATTGGCACCAAATGGGTGTTCAAGAACAAGACGGACGAGGACCACAACGTAGTAAGGAACAAGGCGCGACTAGTTGCCAAAGGCTACTGCCAAGAGGAAGGAATCGACTTTGACGAGACTTTCGCTCCAGTGGCACGACTTGAAGCTATCAGATTGTTTCTAGCCTATGCAGCAACCAAGAAGTTTAAGGTCTATCAAATGGATGTGAAGAGCGCGTTCCTGAACGCTGAATTGAAGGAAGAAGTGTATGTGGAGCAGCCACCGGGTTTCGAGCAAGGAGACAAAGTGTATCGCTTGAAGAAAGCTCTATATGGGTTGAAGCAAGCCCCCAGAGCTTGGTACGATACACTTTCTCAATTCCTAGTGGAAAATGGATTTCACAAAGGAAAGATAGATCGAACCCTATTCACCATCAACCATGGAGAAGACATGCTATGGGTTCAGATCTACGTAGATGACATCATATTTGGGTCACCAAACCAGTCGCTTAGCGAGAAGTTTGGAGAGCTAATGAAGACCAAATATGAGATGTCAATGATTGGCTTGATGAGCTGCTTTCTAGGTCTTCAAGTGAAGCAGCAGGATGATGGTATCTTCATCAATCAAGCGAAGTATACTAGAGATATGCTTGCCAAGTTTGGTATTCAGCAAGCTAAAGCTGTGAAGATCCCAATGAATACCAACTGGAAGATGGAGCCAGACGAAGAAGGAAAATCTGTGAATCCTACAGATTATCGTGCCCTAATTGGGTCACTTCTCTATCTCACTGCAAGTAGGCCAGATATTGCTTTTGCAGTTGGAGTCTGTGCTCGCTTCCAATGCAACCCCAAGCACAGCCATCTTGAAGCTGCCAAAAGAATTCTTCGATATTTGAAGGGCACTATCAATATGGGGCTGTGGTATCCAACGGAGGACAATCTGGAGCTCACTGGATACTCAGACGCTGACTATGGAGGGTGCCGAATTGATAGGAAATCAACTTCGGGCACGTGTCAGTTCTTGGGAAGCAAGCTGATCTCATGGTTCTCAAAGAAGCAGACGAGTGTAGCCACTTCAACGACTGAAGCCGAATATATGGCCGCAGGAAGCTGCTGTTCTCAAATTCTATGGCTTCGTCAGCAGTTGAAGGACTACAATGTTGAAGCGAATGAAATTCCTATCTTCTGCGACAACAACAGTGCTATATGCATCTCGCAGAATCCAGTGCTACACACCAGATGCAAGCACGTGGAAATCCGACATCACTTCATTCGTGATCATGTCGAGAAGAAGGATATCAAGCTCGAGAAAATTCATACCGATCTCCAGCGAGCAGATATCCTCACCAAGCCTCTAGCTGAGTCTCGTTTCAATCAGCTATGCATGGAATTAGGGTTGTTAGACCCTGGTGAAGAATGCTAGATCCAGGATGCACGAAGGAGTGGTCGCTAGTTTTTCGTAGCGTCACTCGCTTCGGATCTTCACCAACTCAAGCGAGTCACTTCAAAATCTCACTCGCTTGAAGAAGGAGAAATAAGGTGGAGCAAGGTGGAGTGTTGGAAGACGTTCCCTACCCGCTTACAGGAATTGTTAAGCCATTGGTTAAGGGGGAACTATTGTTTGCTCTCGGAGCAAGCTACTTCCAAAGCGAGCAAGGATAGCTGCTACCTAGCCTAGGATTCCTAGCGAGTGGGTATAAACACTCGCAAGTGCCATTTCTAGTAATGGTTGTGGGGTCTTGTATCGGGCCTTCCCACGTAAAAATGGTGAAAGCTTAGGCAGGGCTGGCACCTAGACCTTGTGTCTTCTTCCCATTTTTCCGCCGAAGAGGAGCAAGTCCTCTCATCTCCTTCATCGTGGATAAATGTCCATTTCTTACTCACTCTTCACTGAGTTGAGCTGCCGGATGTCTATCCATTCCCCTCTCACCTTGAATTTTGCATCGCTTCAATTTGCCCAATCTTGGGTCAAAGCGAGTCGACTGCAAGTTCATTCTGTAGCATGTAGGAGGATGCTTGAAGGTTTACCTTTTTATACAAAAGGTTGCAGGGCTGGTGACATGCTTCTGCGTAAAATACGAGATTGTCTTGTCAGAGCATTCTCATTGTCATCCTGTCCATTTCTGCTCTGAGATAAGGACTTGTACTCATCCCCCATTCGTCGTGAATATGTACACTTACGTGAAGCTCCCCTCTGGGTTGACGTAAGCTTGTGTACTATATTCATTTTCTCTCTCATTCACTTCGATGGAGGACTCTCTAATTCGTAGAGGAAGATGAATGCCATGAAGACGAACGCCAAGAAGATGGGTCACACAACAAGTGATGAACATTCCAACAAGTGGGTTCAACATGAAGTCCAAACCTAATGAAGTCTTCAAATTGTGGTATCAATCTCCTACGAAGTGAGATTGACTGGTAAGCGTTTCAATTTTAAGTACACTAAGTGAGGTGAAACGTGCTAGAAACTTTCACTCACTACGTGGAAAATATGAAGTGAATCTGACACAAATACAAAGAGGAAAACACTCTTGTTTATCCTCGAAGTACGTAAGTCAGAAACATTTTAAATTAAGCAAAGAAATTTATTCCAGACGCTTCAGATGGCCAAGCGAGTGCTTCGCCACTCAAAGCTAGCCATCGCAAGCGAGTGCGGAACAGTCACTCAAGCGAGTGCCTCTCAAGTGAGTAAAGGCCAAGCGGCCCAACTCGAAGCGAGCAGGCACGAAGCGAGTATGAGCTGTCTGCACTCGAGTGCCTATTTCACTTTCTGCCAAGCATTTAATGCAGTGGCGCGTAGAGAAAGAAACGACAGGCGCGTGGACGTCAAAGCCGAGGAAAGCGGGAAAAATCGCACTCAATCCAGCCGTCGAATCTGAACCGTCTCGAAATCTCAACCGCTGGATTGACTACTGTTGGGAGAGACGAATCATCAACAGCCACGTGGCCATGTCAAGCGAAATTGGCGGTTCACTTTTCCAGTGATGACGCCGGACACGTCAGTTCCATCACCGGAGGTAGCCGCCCACGCACAGAACCCTAGGAGTGATTTTACCAGAATACCCCTGCCACGTCAGCCAAGACCTAACTCTATATATTTGGGACGAGGCAGAACTGCAAACCTTTCACAGCCTTCAAAAATTTCCATTCTCGTGCTTAGATCTGCAACTTCTGCAACTCACGAGTCTCACCCCTTTCTATTTCATCGTAAAAACTCTCTTCAAATTTCTTTCAAATTCACAATGGGCAAGAAGAAGAGTACAGAAACGATGGAGAAGTTCATGACGAAAGTTGGCGAGCACATCAACGTCGAGCCCCATCTCGACCCTATCGTCGTCGAAGTAAATGGTTTCTTCCGTAGAGCTGTGACCACGGCCGGTCTATGGAAGCTTGTAACTTTGATACCGACAAAGATTTTGGCCAAAGCCATTGGAGAGATTCTGCTGAATCTGAAGAAGGAACAAAATACATCTTCCTTCACTGACCCACGGACCAGGAAGCCGGTGGAGGTTGATATGAGTAAACTCATCGAGGTGTTCGATCTACCAAGAGAAGGAGGAGATTCTCTGCTAGATCTAGGTCTTTCGGCCGGAGTGCAGTATGGTCGATTTGCAGTCGCTGGAGCAGATCCGAACTTCAAGGAGGCCAACATTCGCAAAAGTCTGAAGGAACCGTTCAATCTCATCTGCGAACTCTTTACGAAGAGCATTGCATGCTATGTCGGTTCCCTCGACACGCTGTCAGAGACGAAGCTGATCGGCACCACCATGATCATCGACAGCCTCACTGGAACGAAATTCAACTGGCATGGGTGGCTTCTCAAGCAAATCCACGAAGCTGCTGACGATTTCGCGTTTGTTCCAGGAACTGCAAACGAGATCCTTCGGAAAGGAAAATTAAAATTCTTTTCAAGACTGTCTGTTGCACTGGAAATGATGTTCCCATAAATAATGTGGCCGGATTCCGACACGACCATATACAACAAGCAAACCATCTTCTACGACACGTGGAGGAAAACCAAGACCTTGATGGATCTGGGACTTCTGGAAGTTGAAGTGCCCATTGCAAGACCAGTTGCCGAAAGGCAAGCTGAGAAAGGCCAAGGGAGACTGGTCGCTTCACCTGTGAAGCAAGCCAGGTCCAAGCGAAGCAGGATGAAGATGAAGCTAGTCACTTCGCTTGTCCAAGATAGCGAGGCGGTGGAGAAGCCGCTTGAGGACATCGAAGTGACCCAACCACAGCCTTCACCAACCAAAGCCCAATCCCCTCAACTCCAAATCACCCAAAATCCAGAACCCCAATCTTCATCAACCCAACAACCACCAAAACAGATAACCCCCCTCTCTCCACATGAAGAAGAGTCAGCTTCTTCTTTCCACATTCCCACTGTGCCATTCCTCAGCACAGATGAAGCTGCTGCCTACACTACATTCACCCAACTTCAATCCCAGCCGATACAACCACCACCCACTGAAGCCATCCAGATTTCCGACACCCAAGAAACCTCATCACCTACCCAATCCATCTCGACATCGGCAGCTACAGCCGATACCGCCCAAACTGCTGGTGAACTCCCCATCATTTCACAATTCAAAACCCCTGCCCTCACCATTCAAGAGCGGGCTCTCGAACGCTTTGTCCTGGATAGAGAGCAAGCCGCGGAGACAATCAACCTTCGCTATAATCTTCGCTCCGCGAGTGTTGAATGGAGCGACGTATTCTACACCAACGTAGTAGACTTTCTGACGTACATCACGTACTGAGGAACATAATACTACAAAATCTTCAGGCTCCTCAAAGCCTTCACCGAGGAGGAATTGATCCAGATGGAAGCCAAACTGCTCAATTTTATCGGCGAAAATGGCTTCCATGCCTTCCTTGAAGGGACCAGCTTCTGGGAGAAGCTGGATGCCAAGGTGAAGGAATCATATCCACTTGCCACAGTTCCAAAGCGAGTCCCCTCATCCCATGAGAGGAAGCTCATCCGGGAGTATAAGGAGGAGATGGAGATGAAGGATGCTGAGATTGCTAGTCTCCAAAGCGAGATTACCAAGAAGAGCGATGAATTGGAGAGGAAGGCGGGGGAGGTCATTGGTCTTAGAGAAGACTTTGACAAGAAGAAGAAGGAGTTGGAGGAAAAGGTGGAGGAGAAGGAAAGGCTTCTGGAAGAGAAAGAGAAGGCGCTGGAGGCGCAAGTGAAACTGGTGGATGACAACACCAAATCTATCACAGAACTCAAGGGCTTGCTTGATGCAGAAAGAAGCCGCTTGAGGGAGATTAATACTAAATTGACCTCTCTTGTCAAGGAAAAGGATGTGTTGGAGAAGGAAGTGAAGAAGGTGAAGGAGAAGAATGAGAAGAGAGAGGAGGAACTGATAAGGACGGGAAGCGAGCTGCTGAGCACTAAAAAGACACTCGATTCACTCAAGACTGAAATGAAACTACTGAAGCAAGAGAGAGAGACTGATAAGAAAGAACTAGAGAGTCGGAGGAAGAGTGCACAAGATCTTGACTTAGAGAAAGCAGAACTTTCTATTCTACTACAGAAAGTCAAGAGACTGAAAGAAGCTCTCACTGTAAGAATCACTGCAGATGCCGAATTTCACAATTCTCTCAATCGAAGGGAAAGGAGGCTTGCAGTGATGAAGGCAGAACTTGAAGCGTCCAAGGAACACTTGGAACTCACGCTTCAAGAAGAAACCAAGAAGATCACCAAGGCTGTAGAAGCGGAGCTGGAGGCTCGCTTCAGAGAGGTGGAGCCATTGGAGAGTATGATGGCGTCCGTTGTTGAGAGAGAGAGGCAGTGCGAATACCTGCTTGAAGAAATAAGCATCAAAACTGCTGAACTAGTGGCGCCATCCATGGATAAAACCCAGCATATGCTTCAGACTGTCCTCAACACAGTCAATTCACTCCACCAATCCCTCTCCGGAAAGTCTATCATCCTAACCCCTGGCAGTGATGATGCCAAAAAGGGGGAAGGACAAATGAGGGTAGAACAAGTGAAGCTAGGAGGGGAAGGACAGCTTCACGAAGGAGGAGTTGGAGATTTAGGGGGAAGTAGAATTGGAGTGGAGAGAATGTTGGAGGGAGGCAGTAGTGATGGAGGTGTGAAGGAGGTAGTAGATGAAGCGAGGGCTCTTGGCAAGTCAAAGCTCACGGAGGAGGAGCTATTAAAAAATCTTGAAGAGCCCAGCAGGCCGCTTCAGGAGAAGGTGCTTGCCGCTTCAATTGCAAAACACCCTCCAGTGACCGTGCTGACGAAGGAGGAAAAGCGGAAGCAGGTGGAGATGGATGCTGCCATGGCGTGGGAGATGGAGCAACTAACAAAACTTTCTGTTGGTGCAGGTACTTCATCTAGCTCCAAAGCGGCTGCTTTAACCAAAGCGCCCGCTTCATCCGCCGCGCCAGCTTCAACAGCCGCACTAGCTTCAACTGCCACACTCGCTTCATCCGCAGTTGTCCCCTCTAGTGCCGCCACGAAGAAGGACATGCCACCTCCCCCACCACCGAAGCAGCCATTGAAGCGAGCTGCCCCACATTCTAAGCAAGATGACCCCGAGGCCAAGTGCCAAAAGGTCAAGCAAGCAGTCGCTTCAAAAGCTGGAAGAGAGGAGAGAAAGAGGAAGGAAATAGAAGGAGGAAGGAGCGAAGGCGAGAGGAAGAGGAGGTCAAATGATAGGCGACTCCAAGTGATAGACGCACGGATTGAGGAGCAATTCAATGAGGTGATCCTCATCCAGTCTTCATTGGTGCGGAGTGCCTTCATTCCATTTATGCCAGATGAGTCCGAAGCATGCGAAGCACAACCCATATCAGATGCATGCGACGTGACTACAAAAGAGATGGTCGAGTCGGGTCGCTACCCCAAAAAGGAAGAGCAGAACTACATTAGGAAGCGTCTCAATGAAAAGCGTCCTTTGTGGAGCAGCGACTCAGGAAAGAAATTCAAAGCTACCATGGCTGAACTGTCAAAGAGGTCGGAAGAGGAGTTGGCCAAGCGAAGGAACGAGCACCCTGATGCAAGGGAAATTGAGGAGTTTATTCCGAGAGATCTGCTTGAGCTGTGGCTATACTACAAGGACCTGTTTCATCAAGGCCTATTATTACTGGGAGGTAGTGCCGCTGCAAGATCAATGCTCTAGGATAAGTGCTCTCAACAATTTTCTCGCCGCCTATGATGACAAACTGCGGAGGAAAATCTTCACCTTGGCTGAACAAACTCAACCCATGCCGATTGTTGTCAAGGTTCCTGCTCTTAAGGAATTCCCCATGCCGTATCATCGAGGCACGGACATTCCAGACAGAGGGATAATTGATGAGGAAGTGACTGAAGCCTTCAGGCTGGAAAGTGCTTGGAGAAATCCCAGTATCCACACAGTAGACTCTATGGAATCGAGAGTTCTATTAGCTTACGTAGATACTGCTGCTGAAGAAGAGGAGAAGAAGGAGGAAGAAGGGAAGTGACGAGAGAAGGAAAGGAAGAAGACAGGGAAGGAACTGCAGGAAACCTCTGAGTTTCAAGTTCCTTACATATTTTTTTTGTGTGAACTTCTTGTTCATATATCCAAATTTCTATTTCTGTCTCTTCTCGTGTCATTTACTAGCTTTGTGAATGACTTTACCTTTTTGCTACAAACTCAAATAATTTAACCGAAAAAAAAGGAAAGGAACTTAAAAGAAAAATTACAAACGAAACTGCAAAGGAAGCAGTCGCTTGGAGTTCCCTTCACGGTTAGATAGGCTGAAATTTTCTAAATCTTAGCCTTTGGGTTTTGGCATCATCAAAAAGGGGGAAATTGTTGGGAATTGTTAAGGACTAATTTGTTAAGGGGGAACTACATGGGATATTTGATAAACGAAGTCACTTGTTTTGATTAGATCCCAAAACCCCAAGTGTCCTATTCCCAAGCGACCCATTTTGATGTAGTTAATAGGTTAGAATTTTTTCTAAGCCTAAATCTGTTAGGATGGCTTTATTTTGCTTAGCTTTAGACTGCAGGAATTCAAGTGAAGGCCACTCGCTTGAGTGTGTTCTTCCAAAGCTAAGCAAGTCTAGCAAACCGAAGTGAAGCGTGCCGAAACCAGCGAAGCGAAGCGAGCGCTACAGTGGAGTCAAAGTGAAGCCACCAAAGCGAAGCAAAGCGAACGCTACAAAGAAAAGCAGAAGCGAGTCAACGCGGGTCAACACTTATTAAAGCGGTCACTACGAAACTTCGTTTCGGAAGCGACCCGCTACAGTATGATCCTGAAGCGACTCACTTCAGAGCGGACGCTACAACTTCAAAGCAAAGCAAGCCACTACCTACCAGAAAGCGACAGCACAACTCCCGCCCATATTTTGAACTCCAGTCAACAGGAGATCGTAGCATTAATTACGAGATCTCCACGTGTCGAAAGCGAAGTGGAGCGGAAGAGTTGACTGCCAGGCCGACAAAGGCGCCGCAACAGTACTGGCTCGCCCCAGTTACTGTTAAGTTTGTAACTTAGCCATTTTTGGCAAAGAGACAAACTGGGCACCTGCAAAAGCTACTGCCTGCGCAAGTACTGTCGAGAGGAGGAGGGACAAGGCCACCAACCAAGCAACGGATCTCAGCCATCCCTCCGCCTATAAATAGTGAAGGATGAAGACGAAGAAAGAAAGAGAGAACACTACTTGAGCATTCGAGCGCATACAGGAAACAAACACTCCCCAGCTTTCTAGCAATCTTCGAGTCTTTGTTTTCAAGTGTTCTCCGAGTTTCCAGTTCATCGGAACTCGTCTTCACAGCCTTCACACTTAGACTCTAAGCCCACTTCAAATATTCAAGCTTAGAAGAAGAACTCTAGCCAATCTTTGCATTCACTGTAAAGAGTTCTTCATAGTGTGTCGTCAACCAAAAACCCTATACTTCGTCTGTTAGGTTTTGAGTGTTGTCGTTAGGTTGTCCAGATCCAAGGCCCTTCTTTCATCAATTGAAGAAGCCTCGATCGTAGAGTTGAGATCCAAGCTTACACTTACATCGTTTGTGTGAAGCTCGATCGAAGCTAGGCTGTAAGGAGAGCCCGGAATCTCCCTGTTGTTCGGACAGAAACGAGTGAAGTTTCGTGTCCAGTTTAGGTCTTACTAGTGAACCCGTAATCACTGCACTGTTCGTCAGATCCAGGCGAGTGAAGCCCGATCTTGACCAGGTTTTTGAAGGACCCGTAACCTTCAAGTTCTTGAGTGAAAAGAACGGTTGCCGTCGTGCAACAAAGTGGACGTAGGAGCGTTATCTCCGAACCACTATAAATCTTCGTGTCATATCTCTCTAACCCTAAACTCTTTACTTTGTTTATCCATTGCACTTGCATCTAAACAACTTAATCTGGATATTTTAATTACTTAGGAAAAGATTTTAGCTCACCAAATTCCGCATACACGAGTAAGGACTCCCTCTTGATCAAGTCATCACTTCGGTCAAGCAGGCTAGCTACGTACTGTTGATCTAGCTTCAGCTAGGTCTTAAGTTTAAAGCGAGCTCCTTACTTGTTACTCTGAGTTAAGGGATTTGAAGTTGAAAAACTTCAAAATACGTATTCACCCCCCCCCCCTCTACGTATTTTTCCTATTAACAAACCGGGACCAACAATCTCCTCTAGCAAATATTTTCACTGCTCCTCCCTTTCTTTGACGGACGCTTCCCGTCGTACAACAGCGGCCATCATCTTTTCAAGTGGCTCGACCGCTTTGAAGCGAGTGTCGAGCTCTGCTTCAATTTCCGCACGCATCCTCCTTCTATCTTCTTGCAAAAGAAGATCGAAGTGGGTTTAATTCGCTTCAAGCTCGGCCCTTTGTGCAGCGAGTGTCCCTTCTCTGATGTTGAGTTTTGTATTGATCAGGGACACGGCAGCAATCTTCATTGCAAAGTTTTCTTTCTCCTTGCGAACTTCATCAAGTTTGACGCCTAGCTGAGCTTGCTTCAAGTCAACATCTCGAGCAACCTTCCTCCTACTCTCCAACTCGCTGTTTGCTTCGTCAAGCTTGCTCTTGAGGATTTTGATTTCCATCTCGAGACTGTGAATTCTTAGATTTGCACGGTTGAGCTCGCTTCCCAACTTGACTAGCTCTCTTTCATGGTTCGAGATTTGCTTCTCCATCTTTTGAACATTGGCAGTGGCCTTGTTGATGTTCTCTCTGTATTTTTCCCTCATTGATCTTTTCTCCTCTCGCTCGGTTTTTAGTTCACCCTCCAAAGCGACCAACTTGGAGTTGAACTCTCTCAACCTACTCCTCTCCTCCTCAAGCGATTGCTTGGTCTCCTCCACTCGCTTCACCTGCTCCTCGAGCTTTCCCTCCAGCTCGGACCTTTTCTTGTCGAAGTCTTTGCGCAGACTCTCGACCTCCTTCTCCTTCTTCTCCACCTCTTCCGTCCTCCTCCTTATTTCCTCCTGGAGATTGGCGATCTCCCCCTCCTTCGCCATCATCTCCACTTCATGTTGCTCCACCAGTTTCTGCTCGTGAGTAGACAGTTTGCGAGCTAGGAGCTCTGCATCTGGATATGCACGCTTCACAGCAGCGTCTAGCAGCTCCCAATAACGGGCTTTGTTGATAAGGGCGTTGAAGCCATCTACTCCAACGAGCTGGAGCATCTCTGCCTCCTTCACAACAAGGGAGCTTTCAAAAAAGGCTCGTCGGAGGGCGAATATCTTGTAATATTCGGTCCATCTGTAGGTTATATATGTGAGGAAATCGGTGGCTTTGGTTTTGAATTCTTCGCTCATATGCAGACCTGGGTACCGGTTCTGCAACTCCTCAGCAGCTTGATCCCAGTCTGCCTTGTAGCGTTTCAAGGCTCGATCGGTGGAAGATGGGGTGGTGGTTTAGTGGGCATTTGGAATGGTGATTTGGGTGTCGGTAGTGTCGGCTGTATCGGTGGGGGAGTTGGGTGTTGAAGCCTTGGTAGCTTGAGTATAGGCTTGTTGGGTTGGCTCGTATATGGTGTAGGCTGCGGCTAGGTCTGTTTGGAGAAATGGTATATCTGGAATAGGGATTGAGGAAGCAGATTCTTCCTCGTAGAGTGAATGTTCGGAAGTTTGGGGTTGAAGTTGATGGGTTGGCTCGAGGGGTTGGGGTTGGGGAGTTTGTGTAGGTTGGGGAATTTGGGTGGTTTGGGGTTGAGTGGTGGAGGTTTGGGGAACAGATAGATTGACCTCCTCTCCCGCCGGTGATCGGACTCCGGCCTCCTGCGATGAACGAAGCAATGTATCCTCAAGAGGATCCACCCTCTCCTCGCTTGGCTTCAAGATTGAAGCGACTCGCTTCAATTTCTGTCGCTTGGGAGCCGCTCGCTTCGCGGGTGAAGCGGCTCGCTTGGACTTTTTCCCTCCTCGCTTTTCAGCGATAGGGACTGCAGGGAGCACTTCCTTCTGCAAAATTCCTCTGTCGACAATGATTTTGTCAGTTTTATACATGTCGTAGAAGACACTGGACTTCTTGTATTCTTTCGTCCCTGTCCAGTTCCTCTCCGGGAACATCTCCTCCAGTGCGTAGGATAGCTTCGCGAAGAAGCGAAGCTTCCCCTTCCGTACAATATCAACAGTGCTTACTTCGTTGTACTCAAAGTCTTTGGCGGTGATTTGGACTTGGTTGATGAACCAATCATGCCAGTTGAACTTCGTCCCTGTCAGGCTATCCTAGCACTGACGACGTAGATTTTGGAGTCTGATAGTTGTCCAAGGGTACCAATGTTGCACACCACGGATTTGGTGTACAACTCGCAGATCAGGTTGAATGGCTTCTCCAGGTCTGTCCTCATATTGCTGCCCTTCACCTTCCATTATGCAGATTTGTTGGCGGCGAATCTGGTAAATTCAACCTCCACGGACAGCTCAAGCTTCGAGAGAGCATCCACTCCTTCTCTCGGCAGCTTGAAAACCTCTACGACGTCGGCAAGATCCACCTCCATCAATTCTCCATCATCTGGATCTGTAATTGACGTCACGGTTTGGCCTTCTTTTAGATTCAACAGAAACTGGGCCACTTGAGGAGCAAGGATCCTCGATGGTTTGGCCGTCACGAAACTCCACAATCCGGCCGTGGTCACGGCCTTGCGGAAAAGGCCATTCTTCTCTACTATGACTTCGTCGAGATGGGGCTCGACATTGATGTGATCTTCAAGTCTGGCCAGGAATTGCTCCATCATTTGGGTTGCAGTCTTCTTCACCATGTTTAGATTTGAAAGAGATTTGGGGATGAATTAATAGGGTTGAGACTCGTGAAAAGTGCAGAAATTTTGCAGAGAGTGTTTTTCACAAGAATGGCAGTTTTTGAGAGTGATGAAACTTCTGCAGTTCTGCGTCGACACCCTTATATAACTTTAGGGTTTGGGCTGACGTGGCGAGGGAGGTGCGGTAATTTCCTCGAAAGTTTTGTGTAGGCGGCGGCTATCGGCGACGTAACTGACGTGTCCGGCATCACCACAGTTAAAAGTGAACCGCCTAAATGAGTTGGCACTCCACGTGGCCTCCCGCAATTCGCTTCCTTGAGCGGCGATGATCCAACGGTTGAGATTTGAGGACTGTTGCGATTCGACGGTTGGATCGCACGCGAATTTCGCGCTTCAAATTTGAAGTGTACACCACGCGCCCGGATTTTCGGTCCTGTACCTCTACTGCATTTAATACAAAGTAAAAAGTAAAATTGAACTCGAGTGTGTGCAGCTCATACGGCTCGCTTCGTGCTTGCTTGCTTGAGTGTGGCCGCTTGGCTTTTTCTCGCTTGTAAAGTACTCGCTTGACGTGACTGTTCCACACTGGCTTGCGATGGCTTGCTTGAGTGACGAAGCACTCGCTTGACCATCTTGAAGCGACTAGCTTAAAAATTGAGATTTTCTTTGCTTTAATTTAAAATGTTTCTGACTAACATACTTCGAGGATAAACAAGAATGTTTTCCTCTTTGTATTTGTGTCAGTTTCATTTCATATTTTCCACATAGCAAGTAAAGGTTTCTAGCACGCTTTACTTTGCCTAGTGTACTTAGAATTGAAACACTTACCAGTCAATCTCACTTTGTAGGAGATTGATACCACGTATGTAGATCCTTTTTAAGATTGATCTTCTTGGCATTCATCTCTTCCATCTTCCTCTACGAACTAGAGAGTCCTCCATCGAAGTGAATGAGGGGGAGAATGAATAATACACTTAAGCTTTCTTCAACTTGAAGGGATACTCGCTTGAGTGCTATTCACGATGAATGGGAGATGAGTACAAGTCCTTATCTCAGGTCAGAATAGGACAGGATGACAATGAGAAGCTCTGACAAGCCATTCTCGATTTTTATGCAAAGACATGTCACCAGTCATGCAACCTTTAGAAGTAAAGGGAACCCTTCAAGCTCTCCACTTAAGATCTACAGAATGAATAAGCATTCGACTCGCTTGACCCAAAATAGGGAAAATTGAAGCGATGCATTATTCAGAGAGAGGGGTGAATGAATAAGCACCCGACAGCTCAACTCAGTTAAGAGTGAGTAATGAATGAGTGATTATCCACGACGAAGGAGATGAGAAGACATGCTCCTCTTCGGCGGAAAGATGAGAAAAGGACGCAAGGTCTAGGTGCCAGCCTGCCTAATCTTTCTCCAATTTTACGTGGGAAGGCCCGATAAAAGACCCCACAACCTTTACTAGAAAAGGTACTTGCAAGTTTTTATACCCACTTGCTGAGAATCCTAGGCTAGGTAGCAACTTTCCTTGCTCGCTTTGGAAGTATATCACTTCGAGAGTAATCAATAGTTCCCCCTTAACCATAGCCTTAACAATCCTTTTAGTTGGTAGGGAACGTCTTCCAACACTCCACTTTTCTCCACCTTATTTCTCCTTCTTCAAGCGAGTGAGGTTAGAAGCGACTCGCATGAATTGGTGATGATCCAAGGCTAGGGTCGCTTGACGGCAAGCTTCCACTCCCTTGTGCAGCCTGGAACTAGCACTCTTCACCAGGGTCTAGTAACCCTAATTCCATGCATAGCTGGTTGAAGCGAGACTCAACTAGAGGCTTGGTGAGGATATCTGCTCGCTGGAGATCGAATGAAGTGATGTCAAATCTCCACATGCTTGCACCTGGTGTGAAGCACTGGATTCTGCGAGATACAAATGGCACTGTTGTTGTCGCAGAAGATTGGAATCTCATTCGCTTCAACTTGATAGTCCTTTAACTGCTGACGAAGCCATAAGATTTGAGAACAGCAGCTTCCGGCGGCCATATACTCGGCTTCAGTCGTTGAAGTAGCTACACTTGTTTTCTTCTTCGAGAACCATGAGACAAGCTTTCTTCCCAAGAACTGACACGTGCCCGAAGTTGATTTCCTATCAATTCGGCATCCTCCATAGTCAGCATCCGAGTATCCCGTAAGCTCCAAATTATCTTCAGCAGGATACCATAGCCCCATATTGACAGTGCCCTTGAGATAGCGAAGGATTCTCTTGGCAGCTTCAAAGTGGCTAAGCTTGGGATTGGTTTGGAAGCGAGCACATACTCCAACTGCAAACGCTGTATCTGGCCTGCTTGCAGTGAGATAGAGAAGGGATCTGATCAAGGCTCGGTTGTCTATAGCATCCACAGACTTCCCTTCTAGGTCTGGCTCCATCTTCCAGTTGGTGTTCATCAGAATCTTCACAGCTTTAGCATGCTGAACACCAAACTTGGCAAGCATATCTCGAGTGTACTTCGCTTGATTGATGAAAAATCCCATCATCTTGCTGCTTCACTTGGAGACTTAGGAAGCAACTCATCAAGCCTATCATCGACATTTCATATTTGGTCTTCATTAGCTCTCCAAACTTCTCACTAAGCGACTGGTTTGGTGATCCAAATATAATGTCGTCGACGTAGATCTGGACCCATAGCATGTCTTCCCCATTATTGATGGTGAAGAGGGTCCGATCTATCTTTCCTTTGCTGAAACCATTTTCCACCAAGAACTGAGATAGCGTATCATACCACGCTCTAGGCGCTTGCTTCAATCCATACGAAGCGTTCTTCAATCGATACACCTTATTACCTTGCTCAAATCCAGGCAGCTACTCCACATACACTTCTTCTTTGAGCTCTCCATTGAGAAACGCGCTCTTGACATCCATTTGATAGACTTTAAATTTCTTAGCTGCTGCATAGGCAAGAATTAGTCTAATGGCTTCAAGCCTGGCCACTGGAGCAAAGGTCTCATCGAAATCAATCCCTTCCTCTTGGCCGTAGCCCTTGGCGACAAGTCGAGCTTTGTTTCTCATAACGTTGTGGTCCTCATCCGTCTTGGTGCCAATCACATGTTGAAATTTAGGACGATCTACAAGATACCATACGTCGTTTCTGATGAATTGATTCAGCTCTTCTTGCATGGCGATCACCCAATTTGAATCTGCTAGAGCTTCCTCCACGCTTGCCGGCTCAATATTGGATAGAAAGCAATTGAACATAGCACTTTCTCCAATAACTTGGCTTCTGGTCACCACGCCTTTGGATAGATCTCCAATGATTTGGCTTGTTGAATGATCTTTGAGCCACGCACGCTTAGATACTCCAGCTTCTGCTTCTTCTTCAAGCGGGTCGCTTGCTTCACCATCTGAAGCGACCGGGATGGGTGCTTGGCCTGCATTCTCTTCCAAAATCTTGGGGGCAGCTTCAACCTTCTATTGAGCGATTTGATCACTTGAGTCTTTGACTTCTTCTTCATCTTCAAGCATATCCCATGTTAATGGATTAATGGGTTCCTCGCTTGAAATTTTGTTATTCGCTTGAACCTGTTCCTGTGGAATACTTAAAGAAGATTCATCAAATACGACATGAGGTGATTCTTCCACAATTAGGGTTTTGCAATTGAACACCCTATAAGCTTTGCTAGATGTAGAATATCCTAAGAATATTCCTTCATCCGCTTTGCTTTCAAAGGCTTTCAATTGTGTCTTCCCATTGTTGTGAATGAAGACCCGACAACCAAAAATATGGAAATAAGAAATGTTAGGAATTCTCCCTATCCATATTTCATATGGTGTCTTGTCGAAGCGTTTATTGAGAAGCGTCTGATTCTGAGTATAGCATGCGGTGTTGGCAGCTTCAGCCCATTACTTCATCGGAAGCTTCGAATCGACAATCATTGTGCGGACAACTTCTTTGATGATTCAATTTCTTCTTTCAGCAACTCCATTCTGCTGAGGTGTGCGAGCTGCAGATGTTTGGTGTGCTATCCCATGCTCCATACAGTATGCTTCAATTGTAGAGTTGAGAAACTTTGTGCCCTTGTCAGAGCGAATGGTAGCGATCGCTTGATTTTTCTCCACAGCAAGGCGCTTGAGCAATTGTGGCAGTTTGGACAGCGTCTCCTTCTTGCTAAAGAGAAATACAACCTAAGTGTAGTGAGAGTAATCATCGACTACCACGAGAGTGTATTTTCTTCCATTGACGCTTACTGGAGTGACTGGTCCAAATAGATCCATATGTAGTAGATCCAGCACTCGCTTGGAAGATGATTCTTCTAAGTTGGCAAAGTGTTTCTTCGTCTGCTTCCCTCGTTGGCATGGTGAGTAGGTATGATCTTTGACGAAGACCTCATTCGGTATGCCCTTCACCAAACCCTTACAAGCTAAGCGATTGATCGTCTTGAAATTGAGGTGGCTTAAGCGTCGGTGCCATAGCCATCTAGTCTCAGTAGCACTTCTAGCGACCAAACATGTATCTTCTTTGCAGCTTTCCCATTGCGCAATGTAGACATTCCTTCGTCGAATTCCAGTGAGCGCAATCTGGGATGTGAGTTTGTTCTTCACAACGCACTTGTTGGAGATGAACTCCACCTTGTATCCCTTATCACAGAACTGTGAAATGGATAACAAGTTGTGCTTTAGTCCTTCCACGTAGGAAACTTCTTCAATTCTGAGCTTTCCTATTTTCAGTGTGCCGTATCCCTTGGTGGTTCCTCGAGAGTTGTCACCAAAGGTTACTTGTGGACCCTTCTTCTCTGTATAATCTTGAAGTAGAGCTTTCATGCCCGTCATATGCCTTGAACATCCACGGTCCAAGTACCATATTGATTGACCTTCACTGGGCATGGGATCCACGGCGCTCACCTGCAATTAGGCCATTTTTGGTACCCAAATCAGTTTGGGTCCTTGCAGGTTAGCTTTCTTAGGTACCCACACTTGCTTCACTCTCCTTTGAGTATTAGCTTGTGCTTTAGGTTCCTCGGCCTTTTTAAATTGTGACTTCTGCTTGAACGCAACTTCACATGTGCAACAGTGTGTGCATGAGGGGAAGCGACTCGCTTGAGACACACCTATGCTCTTGCCTTTTTGCTTATATCTTGAAGCGACTCGCTTCGGATTAGCCATAGGCTTTGAGACTGACTTAGGGTTTCTAGTCTTGAGAAGCGTCTCGCTTGGTTTCTTCTGAGCGGTCAACTGAGGGTTTTGACCCTGACTCGCTTGAGAAGCCTTTGGGGTTTGAAGCTTTCTCTTGGTCGTTTCAAACACTTCCCCCTCGACGTAAGAACGGTTTGACAATCTCCAATCTGACTCATGTGACACATAGACATTAGTTCTCTTTTTCAAGGGAAAGTTCTTTGTCTTTGGTGTCTTAGATTGAGAGCTTACAGCCTCAACAGTTTTCCCTTTACCTTTTGATTGGTAAGCTTTAGCATTTTTAGTGCTAGGGACTGTTGTTGTTGGCTTTCCCTTAGGAACTTCCTTTGAGGAGATAGACATCCTCATCGGTCCCTTCTTTGGAGTCTCAATCTTGCCCTTGTCTTTGTTAGTGGTTACTTTGGAGGCAGTGGGCACATCCAAAGGAACTGACGGTGTTGTGTTAGAAGCACCAACAAAGACTGTAGGCTTGGGAGGTCCACCCTCATATCCAAGACCTCCCTTTCTACCAAAAGGTAGAAGAGAGCTTTCTAGTGCTTACCTAGCGAATGAGGCCTTGTTTAGATTAGCAACTAGAATGGATTGGGCTTCATACCTTCCTTCCAAGCTTTTATGTCTAGCGAAGAGGTCCTCAAACTTACTCGTCATAGCCCTTAGATTAATCTTGACTTCATCAAGTTCAGTGGCTAGCTTTCGGTTCTCTCTCTTGCTATCGGACATAGGTTGTTTCAACATTTCGTGGTCGCTTAACAATTTATGGTGCTTGTTAGGTAACTCACTCCATGTCGAGGAATGAACTTCCTCTTCGTGTTTGTGTGCCAGTGCAATGGAATTGATTGGGGGGGTAGAAAAATACCTCTCATATGTCTTCGTCGGTGAGCGCCAATAGCCCTAGATCCTCTCCCTTGCTTGAGTTAGGATCAGGAAAGGCATCTGAGTCGCTTGAGATCTCCTCGTTTGGAGTGGCTGGTGACTCGCTTGCAACTAGCGCCCGACGTGGAGCGTCCCTCCGTGCCTTCAATTCCTCCTTTTCTTTGGCACTCAGCTTGGGGCATTCAAATATGTAGTGGCCCATCTTGTGGCAATGGTAGCATTCCACATCCATCATATCCCTTGAGATCGGCTTCGTCGTCTCTTCTCTCTTTCCCTTTCCTTCTCGAGCATCAGTGCTCTTTCCTTTTTATTGCTTGTAAAATCTCTTGTATTTTCCAACTCGCGAGTTCATCTTGTTGAAATTCTTTGACAAGAATGCATAGTGCTCTTCCAATTCCTCTCTTGTCATCTTGGCAATCGACTGGTCGCTTGGGGCTTCTGTAGAAAGCGACTCCCTTTGATGATGTAGGACCTTCATCTTCATCGTCCAGACTCATTCGATTGAGATCGAATTCGTGAGCCTTAAGCTCGGAGAACAGGATCTCCGGTGTGAGCTTTGATAAGTCCTTCGTTGCCAAGTACAACTCCTTCATTGTCTGCCATTTCCGTGTGAGGGATCGAACAATCTTGAGGTTGACTTCTTTGTCAGTGAATTCCTTGCCAAGAGAGATGAGAGTGGCAATGATGTTGGTGACGCACAGCTCGAAGGCGTCAATCGTCTCTCCGGACTTCATTGTTAAGCTCTCGAACTCTCTCATCAGCACGGCAAGCTTATTCTCTTTGATCTTGTCAGTGCCTTGGGAGATTAGGGCTAGGGTTTCCCACATCTCCTTTGCAGTGGTGCACTTCCTTATCCTGGGGAGGTAAGCGTCTGATACAGTGCTCTGCATTGTATGACGTGCTACACGGTCGAGATTGGCGATCTTGAAGTCGTTGGCCGTGTATTCTTCTTTCGCCTTTTTGACAAGGTCTTGTCTGATGTAAGCTTCTCTGCCTTCTGCAGTTGGGACGTTCACTGAGATGGTCTTCATGATTTCGATAGGCCCTTCTTCTATGACTTTCCACATCCTGTCGTGGATGGAGCATATAAAGCTTTCGACACGGAAACTCCATGTTTCGTATCCTTCAATCGAGAACTGTGGCAGGTTGGATGCACTATACGTAGACATGATAAACTATTAGTAGCAATGCAGTATGCGTGAGTGAGGGTTTTGATGCACTTAGGAAAAACCGGATCGGTTCAGTGAGACAACGTGAAGCGAGAGGGGACTCGCTTCAGGTATGCAAAGCAGTGGCTCGAAAGAACCCCTGCTCTGATGCCACCAGTTGGTCCCGGTTTGATAGGGGATACACACGTAGAGGGGGGGGGGGGGGTGAATACGTGTGTAGAAGTTTTTTCAACTTCTTTTTCCCTTATCTCAGAGTAACAAGTTAGAGTGCTCGCTTCAAATATTTATGACCTAGCTTCAAGCTAGATCTACAGTGGAAGCTTCACTTTTGACCGAAGCGACTGCTTGATCTAGAAAGTGACTCACTTGCGATGCGGAATTTAGTGAGCTATTCTTTCCTAAGTATTTAAAACTTCGTTTTAAGTTTGTTTACAATGTTTGTGCAATATGAAAAATCAAAGCAATAAACAATCGAAAGTTAGGGAAAAGAGATACGACACCAAGGATTATAGTGGTTCGTTGGTAAAACACCTACGTCCACTTTGTTGCTTGCAGCAACGGATTCTCTTCACTCAAGAATCTTGAGGATTGCGGGTTCCTCAAAAACCAAGACTGGATCGAGCTTCACTCGCTTGGATCCGACACAACAACTGGGAAATTTCGGGTTCTCCACACAAACATAGCAGAGATCGAGCTTCACAAAATTGAGGACTGTGCTAGCTTGGATCTATACTCTATGATCGAGACTTCTACAATCGAAGAAAGTAGAGTCTTGGATCTTGGCACAACAACCTTTCGACGAACACAAAAAAACCTAACTAGACATAACTAGGGTTAGGGTTTTGGTTTTAACGACACTCTAAATGAAGAAATCTTTATAGTGAATGCAAATATGGATAGTGTTCTTCTCTAAGCTCGGATTTATGAAGTAGGCTTAGATCTATGGAGTGTGAAGGTTGCGGAGACGAGCTTCAATGAAGCTGGAGCTCGGAGAACACTTAAACAAAGACTCGAAGATTTGCTCGAAGGTTGTGAGTGTTTGTTGGCAGTAGGCACTGAATGCTCAAGTAGTGTTCTACTCTTGTCCGTCTTCGACCTTCACTATTTATAGGCGGAGGGATGGGCAAGAGCCGTTTGATGGTTGGTGGCTTTGTCCCTCCTCCTGTCGACAGTACTTGCCTTGACCGGCAGCTTTTCAGACGCGCTAATTTGTCTCTTTGCCAAAAAAGGCTAAGAGCCAATTTTAACAGCAACTGGAGCGTCCAGTACTGTTGCGGCGTCCTTGTCGGCCTGGCGGTCAACTCCGGTGCTCCATTCTTCTATCGACACGTGGAGATACGCAATTAATGCGTCGATCTTCATTTGATTGAAGTTTGAACTTGAAGTGAAATTGGAGCGGGAATTGATCTGTCACTTTCTATTAGGTAGAGGCTCGCTTCACTTCAGATTTAGAGCGTCCGCTTTGGATGAGTCGCTTCAAGTCATACTGTAGCGTCTGCATGGAAATAGATTTCCTAAGCGTCTGCTTTAGTAAGTGTTGACTTGATTTGACTTTCACTGTAGCACTCGCTTCGATTCGCTTCGCTTCAGCAGACTCGCTTTGATTTTACTGTAGCGTTCGCTTTCCGTCGCTATTCTTCGGCACGCTTTGCTTCGCTTCGGTAGACTCGCTTCGCTTGGAAAACACACTCAAGCGAGTGGCCTTCACTTGAATTTCTAGCAGTTTAAAAACCTAAGCGTTTAAAGCATAAAAACAAGCCTTCCTAACATTATAGGCTTAGAAAAATTCTAACCTATCTATATCAAAATAGGGTCGCTTGGGAATAGGATACATAGGGGGTTTTGGGATCGAATCAAAACATACATTTTAATTTTAAAGCGTCCCATTAGGTTCCCCCTTAACAAATGATCCTTAACAATTCCCAACAGGAGTGTTTGATGCACCTTGAGAATTTCATGAGATAAAGATTTTTGAGTGAGCTCTGAGTCATCGTTGATCTTGATTTGCATGCCCAAATGTGCTTATATTCTTTGATTGTTTGTTACATTGTCGGGACGAGCAATGACTTAAGTTTGGGGGAGTTTGATAAGTACATATTTTGCATGTTTTAGAGTGCATCTTGAGCTTGGTTTTGGTTGAAGTGTGTGCTTCAATAGGTAGGAATTGATAGGTTTCATAATTTAAGCGTTTCCAATATTCTATCATTTTCTCTCGGTTTTCGTGCGATTTTCAGGGACTGTGACAGATTCCTGCGGCATGGCCTGCCGCGAGCAGGCGCTCGTCCCGACCGCTCCGTGCCCATTTTGGAGTTTTTTTTTTTTTTTTCCGTTTTAACTCCATTTTATCCTATTTTCACCCCCAATCTTAATTGATACTTAGTCCCTCTCTCCTAAAACCTATAAATACTAATTTCAAACTTCATTTTAGGAGAATTCTCATTATTTTGACACTAATCTTAGAACCCTAATATTTTTTTTTCCTTCTTTCCTCTTTTGCTATTTCAAATTGTAATGAAGATTATGCTTGAGATATGGAGATTAATTGAAGATTTCCTTTCTACTTTCATTCCTTGTCAATTCCCTTATGTTTTCGTTTACTTTTGTTGGTGTGCTTGTTAGATCCATGACTAGCTAGGCAATCTTATGGTTTCAAGTGATGGATTATGTGATTTAGATGTTGGGTGAGAGAGTTTTAGATGTAGATTTACCTTCTACCTTGAATTGGCCATGAATTGGGGATTTATTTGAATGCATGACTGCTTGATCACTAGGAGTGCATTCAAGGTGTTCGATAGAATGCCTAGGATGCTTCCATTCATAGCACTTGGCATCAATTCGTACTCATATCACCTATAATACATTTCATATGATTCGAATGATAGTTGGTAGGTTATTCTAGACTTAAATGACCTTGGGAGTTAGTAGAATATATAAATGCTTAGAAGGTATTTATTATTCTATCGATCTACTTGTTAGCTTAACTTAGGAGGAAAGGTTAGCATATATGATAAAGAATGCCATTCAAGGTGGATTAAATTGGTTTGAAACATCTAAACCCGAAAACCTACATCCTAAATCACATCGAAAGCTACTTTGAACAACGCCTTTTATTCTAGATATTTGTTACTTGTTATTTGCTATAGTCTTTTTTATTTTGCATTGTTAAGTTCACAATTTACATTGTTACTAGCCTAAATAAACAAAATACAACATTATATATGGTTGCTTAAAGAGTATGATAGAGATTAGATAAACTACTTGATTTTCTTTCGACATATTCACTCCTTGTGGTTTGACCCGGACTACTAGCTAGTTCAGTATATTATTATTGCACCCCTTAGAAATATGGTGATCTGTGTCGATAGTTTCCTAGGTGTTTTTCTTCAAAACATATCGACCCCCCTATCGATCGATAGGGGTGTCGATAGGGTCCTCCTGGATCTTCCATGTAGGGTCCTCTCTGAAGGAACCATATCTGATCGGTGAAGATCGGTTCGCCCGAGGATCTATTTCGGATATCTAACTATCGACAAAAACCTATCATGCTCCTATGAATTAAGTGCGGAATCATAGGGGGTTATAGATCGATTACCTGAAGAAGTAGAGAACTCGCGAATAGATCTTCTGATCTGTATCCCTGCTCGATTCTGACGTTGGATGGACAACGAACATCGGAATCAGCCACGAAAAACGGGATCCCCACCGAACTGCTACTGCCTGGCCGCGCGTCTCTCTCTCTCTCTAACCCTAGCCTCCCTTTCTTGTTCAGAATATTTAAGTGCACTCGTATATTCTGATTCTTAGGTCTGAACAAGACCTTGAGGGGGTATATATAGAGGAGACCAAGTGAGACTTGGACTAAAGTTGCAGGCCAGGCCTGCAACACATGGACTAGGCGTCCATTAGCAGTATTGGCGCCCACAGTGGGCCCAATAATGTGGTGGCCCACTTATTCCTTATACTGTGGCCTGTTGAGCTTTTTGGGCCAGATCAGGGATCTACTAGCTGGTAAAACCGAGGCCTCCCAATGGCTAAATTCTCCATACTCAGCCCAGAGTATAATTAGTCCATAAGTACTAAAACATTCCACTAGAGTAACAGTACTAAATTACCTGTTTTACCCCTGTTGAGTTCAGGGCTAGTATTAGACTTAGCGACCCCCATATTTAAGATATCCCACATCCGTTGATTAACTTAGAGCTTCTGACTGCTCGTTTTATTCAACTTCTTTTATTCCTGAGTAGTACCATTCATTCCTTATTCATCATACCGAAAATTAATCCACCTGCAGGGTTTGGTATGATAATCCTTAATGAATTCCTCAGGGGATGTGATCAACCTGTTCTACCAGGATATGGTGCTCTATTGCAGTTGCACTAAGAGTCGTACTAGTTGTAGTTGTTTCCCAAGATATGGAGCATATTGAGTTGCAGATACTCTGAACTCTCACCCATGGTAAATCAAAGAAGCAGACTACAACTATACACCCTTAGGACTCAATTAGAGTTAAGGTTCATCTTAAGTCACCGAGGTCTTGATTCTTTCTACATTCGGCCAGAATAGAAGAATACACCTCACCGTGATCCTATTAGTACATGCACGTACTAGCATAGACAAGTAGCCAAGACAAGCTACCTATGTAGCCTATACTACAGCCTAAACCGACAGTTATATCCAGAACTGTCTCAACTGTGATACCCGTTTATATCTCTAGAGGAACCAGCAACTATGGTCTTCTGTGATCTACAACACACCATAAAGCCTACAACTTTGAGATAATGGATAGATGTTTGATGCATAGATAACAATTCATACTTAATCAGATTGGAGATTGTTAGTGGTTATGGACAACACATGCATACAAGCTAAAAGGCCTGCTTTCTAGTATACAAATCCATCAATCTCCCACTTATACTAAAGCAAACTTTTAGTATATCATGTGACAAATAGGCAAAGTGTCTACAATCTAGCATCTATTACACATCTTCTCCCACTTATACTCAAAGTTTACTAGTGTGGGAGGCGCTCCAGTCCCATCCCTTCGACATGCTTGTCGAACACTTTGACTGGTAAGCTTCTTGTGCATAGATCTGCTAGATCTACCGCTGAAAGGATTATCTCAACTTCCACTTCTCCTCTTTCGACGATTGCTCGTACGAGATGGTACTCTCTATGTTGTTACTTGCCTTGTGAGCTCTGTGTTCCTTGCAGTTTGCAACTGCTCCAACATTATCACAACACGGTGTGATACCTTTGGGCAAACTGGAACCAGGTCTAGCTCATCTAGGAAGTTCAGGAGTTTCACAACCTTTTTGTGGCGTTACAAGAAGCCACATACTCGGCTACATGGTAGAGTCTCCGTGACGCCCTCCCGCGTCACACCCTTCCAAGTGATAGCTCCACCTCCCAAGGTGAACACATAGTCCGAGGTAGATTTCCTCTCATCTCGATCAGCCTGGAAGTCTGAGTCCGTATACCCTATTGGGATCATCTCATTGGACTGATTGATAACCACATATTTAGCATGCTTTAGAGTGCGTCTCAATGCGTGTTTTGGTTAAGATATGTGCTTTAATGAATAGGAAATGATAGGTTTTTACAATTTATGCATTTTCTATATGTTTTGCGTTTTCTCTCGGTTTCCGTGCTGATTTCAGGTGCTGTGGCAATTTTCTGGGCAAGTTTGACTTATCCTATGTCGAAGAGGATCGAGAGAGGAAGCCGTAGCACTTTGCGGATTAATTTTCCGATGCCGGACGAGAGAGAACGAGCCAAAACCGTGAGAGAACGCAAACTGTGAAATGTGGGCGGGAATGCACAAGTCAACCGAAAATGCACAAGTCAAACCTTGAGTCAACTTTCCAGAAATTACAAATTTTACCCCACCTTCTCAACTCAAGTCTCTGTTATTTGCAATTTGACCCCAATTTGTGGGAAAACTATAAATAGCTAGTTATTTTCCTTATTTGTCATCTAATTTCACTTGTAATTCACTTTTGTGCTACTCTCTTAGAACCCTAGCTATTTCCCTCTTTCCTTTTTGGTATTTTCAAATATTTGTGGATGATCAAGCTTGGATATTGAAGATCATTGAAGCATTTTATTTCCTTTTACTTTCCTTGTTATTTCTACCATGAATTTCCTTCTTTTTGTTGGTTTGATTGTTAGATCTATGAGTGGCTAGATCTCTTAGAGGTTTCAAATGATGGATGGTGTGAATTAGGCTAGGATTTAATGGTTTTTGATGTGGATTTACCTTTCCTTTGAGTTCCCCTTGGATTTGATTGGATTTAATTGCATGAATGATTGACAACCATGAGTGCATACAAGGTGTTTGATGGAATGCCTAGGAAGCTTCCATTCATAGCACTTAGCATGAATCCTTGCTCATATTATCTAGTATTGATTTGCATTGCTCCTAGAAAGAATCATGTGAATTGATGTTAGATTAATAGGCATTGTGCTTTTAGGAGTTGGTAAAATGTTTAGAATGGTAAGCATGTTATTCAATCCACTAGTTATCAAGTCTTAGGAGGATGAGATAGCTTGATTTATGTAATAATGCCACTCAAAGGAATTAAAATGGTTTGATACATCACTTGCCTAGTCCTTAGCCGAATCACATCGGAAATCATTTGAATCCTTGCTTGTTTTTAATTGAATTTCCTTTACTTGTTCTTTACATTACTTGCCTTTATTTTTGCTTGTTATTTCATTTACTTTACTCCTTGCCTAGTTATAAACACCAAAATCATGAATATGTGCTTAGATAGTATGATAGGGACTACGTGAACTACTTGATTTTCTATTGATACATTCACTCCTTGTGGTTCGACCCGGACTACTAGCTAGTTCGGTTATTGTATTATTGATAGGCTAGAAATAGCCGAGTCACTGATAAACAAGCACATGATCTCTTGTCCTCTTGAGATACTTCAATATGTGCTTAACAGCCGTCCAATGTCCCTGACCAGGGTTAGACTGATATCTCGCCACCATGCCAACCGCATAGCAGATATCTGGTCTAGTACACAGCATTGCATACATGAGACTCCCAACTGCGGAAGCATACGGTATAGTCTTCATGCCCTCTATCTCCTCTTGTGTCTTCAGACACATTTCCTTAGATAGAGGTATGCCATGTCTGAAGGGAAGAAAACCCTTCTTGGCATTTTGCATGCTGAAACGGGCGATCACAGTATCTATGAAGCTTGGCTTAAGCCTAACATCCTCTTATGGCGATCTCTGATCACCTTGATCCCTAGGATGTAACCTGCTTCTCCCAAGTCTTTCATCTGAAACTGTTCAGACAACCAATCCTTTACGCCTGTAACACGTTCACATTGTTGCCAATGAGAAGTGTGTCATCTACGTACAGTACTAAGAATACCACGCTTCCGTCCGAACTGAGCCTGTAAACACAGCTTTCGTTTATGCACTGGACAAATCCAAAGGATTTTATCACTCCATCAAAACGAATGTTCCAGGACCTGGACGCTTGCTTAAGTCCATATAAGGACTTCTTAAGCTTCCATACGAGATGCTCCTGGCCATCTCTCACATAGCCTTCTGGTTGGCGCATATAAATGTCCCTACCTTTTTCAAGGTACCCGTTCAAGAACGCAATCGTGACGTCCATTTGCCAAACCTCTAGGTCTAAATGTGCCGCCATGGACAAGAGTATTCTGACGGACTTAAGCATGGCAACCGGCGAAAAAGTCTCATCATAGTCGATTCCCTCTCTCTGAGTGAATCCTTTTGCCACCAATCTAGCTTTGAAGGCTAAAACCTTCCCGTCAGGTCCTTTCTTTCTCTTGTACACCCACTTGCAACCGATGGGCTTTACCCCATCCGGCAGCTCCGCAAGGTCGTACACGTCCATGTTAACTATGGATTCTATCTCCGAATCCATAGAAACTCTCCAGGAATCTGCATTCTCGTCCTCCATCGCTTCCTTGTAAGTCCAGGGGTCGATCTCATCATGTTCGATACCCGAGAGTAGTTCAGTGGATTCTCCCACGAACATGAAACGGTCTGGTTGACGAACAACCCTCCCACTGCGACGAAGCGATGGTGGAGACACAGTATCGGATAAGGGTGCAGTTTGTGGTATAACTTCTTGTACTCTCGGCTGCTCTGGAATACTGGCTACTGCTGATGCTCGCATCTCATCGAGAATTATTTCACTCCTTGACCGATGGTTACTAATAAAATCCTCCTCTAGGAATCGGGCATTAGTGCTCACAATGACCTTCTGATCCTGGGGACTATAGAAATAACCTCCTTTCGTTCCCTTTGGATATCATACAAACAGCCTAACCTCAGTCTTAGACCTCAATTTGTCGGCCTCCTTAGTAAGCACGTGTGCTGGACATCCCCAAACCCGAATATGACCCAAGCTGGGCTTACGCCCTGTCCATAATTCGGAAGGAGTTTTAACTGTCGACTTTGTAGGTACTAGATCGAGGAGATAACCTGCTGTTTCCAAGGCATATCCCCAGAACGAAATTGGCAAGGATGCATAGCTCATCATCGATCTCACTGTGTCTAAAAGAGTACGATTCCGTCTCTCAGCTACACCGTTCCGTTGGGGAGTACCGGGCGTAGTTAAATGAGATGAAATCCCATTTTCTGACAAGAAGATTCGAAACTCAGTTCCGAGGTACTCGCCACCTCTATCAGAGCGAAGTGACTTGATACTTCTACCTTTTCTCTTCTCCACTTCCGCTTTGAATTCCTTGAATTTATCAAAGCACTCGGATTTCTTGTGGAGTAGGTAGATGAAACCGTATCTCGAGTAGTCATCAATAAACGTGACAAAATACTCATAACCTCCTCGAGCTTGAACGGACATCGGTCCACACAAGTCAGAATGAACCAACTCTAAGAGCTCTTGAGCTCGAT
Organism: Thymus mandschuricus; assembly: GCA_029379335.1. NCBI lineage: Eukaryota > Viridiplantae > Streptophyta > Magnoliopsida > Lamiales > Lamiaceae > Thymus > Thymus mandschuricus. The sequence goes on from CM057081.1 coordinate 19,678,815, forward strand.
ATCCTATGGACTTGAAAGGTCTGGTCACCGTCTTTCCTTCCAAACACGATTCACATGTTGATAAAGGTTCTATTTGGAAATCCAAAACACCTTCTTTTATCAACCTCTGAATCCTCTTTTGGTTGATGTGACCCAATCGTAAGTGCCATAATAGAGTTTGGTTCGTTTGAGACGGATTCTTCCTCTTTTTAGTATTCAATGATGAGGAAGCATTATAAGAAGAAGAATCATTCATAGGACAAGCAATAGTATAGAAAGACCGGGACAATGTGCCAGAAACTATAACCTCATTGTTTTTCATGATAGAAACACCACTATCAAAACAACTGAATATCCGTGAAAATTTCGAGACCGAAACCAAGTTTCCCCAAAAGGCAGGCACATATAAAATGTCTCTCAAAACTAAACTAGAATGTCCAAAATGAATATCTCCAACCGCGATAGCTGCAACTCTCGATGCATAGCCCATGGAGATGGTAATCTCGTCATCATTCACCTCGTTTATCCGCAGAAAAACACTGCAAGGTGTAATGCATATGATCAATTGCTCCCGTATCTACTACCCCATCCTGGGTAGAACATGCAGTTGATCATTTCTCAGTATGACGTACCAAAATTCTTCTTCTTTAGAGGGCAGACAGCCTTCCAGTGTCCTTTCTTGTTGTATATGAAGCACTTGCCCTTCCCCTTTGGCTTTTCTTGCCATCGGTAGGCTCAACACATTTATCTTCTTCCAAGCTCTTGTTAGCTTGCTAGTGTTTGACACCTTCTTCCTTACTTTCATCTTTCGATGCCGTCTAAGGAGCAAACATAAGCGCACAAGCTTTTTGACTCGCAAGTTCCAAATCATCCAATTTCTAGAAGATTTCCAGGAGTTCTGGGATATCTGCAATATCTGCCAAGTGAGAACACAAGGCTTGCAACCCTGGCGTTAGAGAGTATTTGACTAATCTTAGTCGAATCGTTACTCTCATGCCACAACTTGTGTAACTCTCTATCTTCAATCGATGATACTAGAGCTTTCAGATAAGGTGTAGTGAGTACTAACTTGTACTCTTCATCAACAAGGACAATATCGAGATTTATTCCTTCACTCCATGTAATTGGAATCCGTGAGAGGACTCGAAGTGAGAACATTTATCAACGGGCATAAAGTCATATCTGATAAAGCAATAAACACGTAGACACTCGTAAGAAATGATCATGCATCGATTCGTAACGAAAATTATTGTAACCTTTTGATAAACCAATAATTTCGAAACCTTCAACAACCCAAATAATGCGGATCGCAAGCCACATTCGTGTGGACGTTTACGCTCCCACTGTTCGACCAGATACTCGGATCTTTAACTCTACTTATCTTGCCAACCTATCCTTATGGCAAATAGAGCTAATAGTTGAACCTTACTAGACCATATTAGATTAGAAAAGGGACTCCGTTGGGGAGTTGTATTCTAACTAATATCTAAGCTTTTAACCACAATCTTAGCCTAACTCGGAAAAAGCCCTATTTTCCTTAAGCTATCTTTGTTCAAAAACCAACTCCAGAGAAAACCGTAGTTACTATTCCGAGCCAGCCACGTTAGTGTGGACGTTTACTCAGAAAAGCTCCCACTTCTCATTTTGGTTAGAACATTTTTGTTAAGAAACCCTAAATCTGGCGAACTCGTCTGATACGATGTGCAAGCCACGTTCGTGTGGACGTTTACACACTCGCACCAAACTTCACCTTAAGGTCAGTTGTGGAGGTCTTAACATTTTCTATACCAAAAATGTTTTTATCTGCTTAGTATTTTTCTTTCAAAAGGTTGTCGACATGCTCGATCACGTTGTCACATAATCCTAAGCATAATTTTCTAAACGCAGCAAATAAACCATGCTCGCAGAAAATTAAAACATGCTTATATTGACAATCCTAAAACATGCTCGACTAAGCGCAATTTAATTCACCTCGATAGGCAAGACATGCTATAATAATTTAAATTGCATCCATAGCATGCTTAAGAAAAACGAGATAAAAACAAAAATAAAACTCGCTTTTCGTGGTGTGACGACCCGTCTAATCTATTACAAAATAGAAATTAAATCTGAAACAGGCTTCGGTCTTGAAAAAAAATCCTCCGTCTTGATCTCCCGTTTCTCCCCGAAAATAAATAAATTATTTAAAATAATTTATAATCTAATTTCCGTTGCCATTGGGCTTTTCTAACCGAGATTGAGCCCACACCACATGGCCCAATTCTCTCGAATAAGCCCAAACCGCGCTCATTTCACTCTCATGGGCCCACGAACCCGAAACCGGACCTAAAACGGCCCGAGTTCGTGACTGGGCCCGAGCCCGAACGCAGGAGGCAGCCCGTAACACGAACTGGCCGGGCTGGAAACCCTAAGCCCGCTCGCGGGCTAGGGCACGGGCGCGCAAGGCTGCCCGCGCCGCAGCCGATGGCGTGAGGCCTACCGCCGGCCGCCTCCGCCTCCCTGGTGCCGCTGCCGTCCCTGGCCGTCGTCCTCCACCGGCGACACGGCCGGCCGACGTCTGGAGAACAGCCCGCGGCATCGAGCCCTTGATAGGGTTCCGCCGCGACTGTTTCCGCCTGCTGCCGCCGTTACAGCCGCCGGCGACATCCGCCGCGGCCACCACTGCTGCTGGCTGATGTCGCCGTGCCTCCACCGTGCTGCTGGACCCTCCCCGTCGCCGTCGCCGTCGCCAGCTGCCGCTGCAAATCGCGGCAGAAACCCTAGGAGGGTTCCTCCGCGGCTGCTGCTCCTCCGGCGCTGCCCTCCGACGGCCTGCTGCCGCCAACGACGCTCGCGGCCACGTTGAGTCCGTTGCCGGACTCCGTGGTCGCCGTCGATGGCCCTCATGCAATACACGGCGTCTGCCGCGGCGTTGAGCCCTAGTTAGGGTTCCGCCGCGGCGCCGTTCCCGCCGTCGCGCGCTACGGCCGCCACTCCCGGCCTGCTCCGCCTCTCTCCGATGACGTGTAGGCTCCAACAGGCTGTTGGAGCCACGTCGATTACCGGAGAAGAAGAAGGCAGCTCTGTTGGGCGACTCGCACGCGCGTGCGGTGGCGCGTGTGATCCACGCGCCGCCCCGTGCGACGGAGCCCAGCGGGTGCTCGTCTCCTTCGTTCTTCGCGTTCTTCCTCTCGATGCAGCAATTATATAACGAAAAACTAACTATCTATGCCTAATCTAGATCGCACCTTATTATCTCGCGATCAAAATTACATAAATATGCCAAATCGGCCCGAAAAACGACAAACACCACGAAAAGCGACATCCTAATCGGTCTAACATGCATAATAATCGATAATTACTCAGATAGAGCCAAAAATCTGATCCTTGGCTTTGATACCAACTGAAGGTACCATATCTGATCGGTGAAGATCGGTTCGCCCGAGGATCTATTTCGGATATCTAACTATAAACAAAAACCTATCATGCTCCTATGAATTAAGTGCGGAATCATAGGGGGTTATAGATCGATTACCTGAAGAAGTAGATAACTCGCGAATAGATCTTCTGATCTGTATCCCTGCTCGATTCTGACGTTGGATGGACAACGAACTTTGGAATCAGCCACGGAAAACGGGATCCCCACCGAACTGCTACTGCCCGGCCGCGCGTCTCTCTCTCTCTAACCCTAGCCTCCCTTTCTTGTTCAGAATATTTAAGTGCACTCGTATATTCTGATTCTTAGGTCTGAACAAGACCTTAAGGGGGTATATATAGAGGAGACCAAGTGAGACTTGGACTTAAGTTGCAGGCCAGGCCTGCAACACATGCTAGGCGTCCATTAGCAGTATTGGCGCCCACAGTGGGCCCAATAATGTGGTGGCCCACTTATTCCTTATACTGTGGCCTGTTGAGCTTTTTGGGCCAGATCAGGGATCTACTAGCTGGTAAAACCGAGGCCTCCCAATGGCTAAATTCTCCATACTCAGCCCAGAGTATAATTTAGTCCATAAGTACTAAAACATTCCACTAGAGTAATAGTACTGAATTACCTGTTTTACCCCTGTTGAGTTCAGGGCTAGTATTAGACTTAGCGACCCCCATATTTAAGATATCCCACATCCGTTGATTAACTTAGAGCTTCTGACTGCTCGTTTTATTCAACTTCTTTTATTCCTGAGTAGTACCATTCATTCCTTATTCATCATACCGGAAATTAATCCACCTGCAGGGTTTGGTATGATAATCCTTAATGAATTCCTCAGGGGATGTGATCAACCTGTTCTACCAGGATGTGGTGCTATGTTGCAGTTGCACTAAGAGTCGTACTAGTTGTAGTTGCTTCCTAAGATATGGAGCATATTGAGTTGCAGATACTCTGAACTCTCACCCATGGTAAATCAAAGAAGCAGACTACAACTATACACCCTTAGGACTCAACTAGAGTTAAGGTTCATCTTAAGTCACTGAGGTCTTGATTCTTTCTACATTCGGTCAGAATAGAAGAATACACCTCACTGTGATCCTATTAGTACACGCACGTACTTGCATAGACAAGTAGCCAAGACAAGCTACCTATGTAGCCTATACTACAGCCTAAACCGACAGTTATATCCAGAACTGTCTCAACTGTGATACCCGTTTATATCTCTAGAGGAACCGGCAACTATGGTCTTCTGTGATCTACAACACACCATAAAGCCTACAACTTTGAGATAATGGATAGATGTTTGATGCATAGATAACAATTCATACTTAATCAGATAGGAGATCGTTAGTGGTTATGGACAACACATGCATACAAGCTAAAAGGCCTGCTTTCTAGTATACAAATCCATCACTCTCGACCCCCCTCTCGATCAAGAGGTAGGTCAATAGGGTTGATTCTCGAATCTTCTTCTTGTTTCTCCCCCTTTTCCGACTCCATGTCCCTTTCATCTCCAAGTTCTTCGATTTTCAGGGCCTCGAACTCCTCAAACTCCTCATGTTGTACCTCAATAGCATGGCATTGGTACACCTTTGAATTCGCCTCACCCTTGTTTGGAAGTTGGGCTCGTTGTTGTTGCTCGGATTGGGCCTTCGCCAATTGTCCTGTTCTCTCAACCCCCCTCTCGATCAAGACTTTTTAGTTCTTGTTCTCTCATTTCCGCATTTAATTTGTAAGTTGTTTATTGCTTTCTTTTTGGTTGATTGATTGTTTTCTAGTTTCTTAGATTTAATTCTTAATTGTTTCATTTAATTTGTTCGTTTGTTTTCAAGTTCTTAGATTAGATTCGTTTTCCAAAGTTTTTGTTCTTCCGTTTTTCAAGTTTTCAAAGTTAGATTTATTTACATAGATTTTCATATTTACTTTTATTCATGTTTAGATTCGTTTTCTTCATTGCTTTCGTTATTGTTTTCTCTACGATTTGCCTTGGTAGTTTAATCGCTCTCGTTTAATTTCACTAGATTAATTAGTTCAATTATTTTTTGCTTTCTAGATTATAATTATTTACTTGTTTTTGATTTATTGCTTATTTATTTTCTTGCCTAGGATTTAAAACAAAAACCAAACCAAATTCTTTTTACTTGCTTTCTTAGATTTATGCTAGTTTAGGATTGTTTTGCTACACAGTTATTTGCCCTGCAAAGTTCCTTGAGTTTCGACATTGGGTTTTTACTTACTAAGTGCTAGGATAGATTTAATTCTATTGCGAACACTTTTTAGTGAAACAAATTTTGGCACCGTTGCCGGGGAAAGCTTTATGCTATTTAATTGTGTAATATTTTTAATTTCTTTTATTTTAATTTTTTTTCTCGTTCGATTTCTTTTTCCTTTCATCCGGTACGTTTAATCCATTTGTTGAGTGTTGTTTATGCATGGTCGCCGAAGTATGTAGAGGAAATTAGCGCCACACATCGACAACATCAATCGGAGGAAGACAATTTTAGCCGTGGGGAAGGAGGAGGATATCGACTCTCAAGGTTACGATTGAGCCTTACTACTTACGGGCCCGAAGTTATGGCAAACGAACGAGTCATGGGTGACTTTGCTCGCCCTACATTCACCGCCACTACTTCGGCGATTGTCCTGACGGAAGCGGTCAGGAATCATGAGCTGAAACCACACCACATGGCATTGCTCCCATCCTACCATGGGCTGCCCACCGAGGATGCACTGACGTTCATTTGATAGTATTGCACCGTTGTGAAATCGTTCCCACTAACAGGCCTCACGGAGGACAATCTGAAGATTAAGTGCTTCCCGTACACCCTCAAGGATTGAGCAAAGTCACGGTACCTGGCGCTCCCGGCCAACTCTCTCGAGTCATGGAATGCAGTCTACGAGAGGTTCATGCTTAAGTACTATCTGAACCGCAAGACTCATGAGGTGCGGTCAAAGATCATGAATTTCTCCCAAGATATCGATGAGCCCTTTCACAGCTTGGGAGAGATTTCAGGAGTTGCTACAACAATGTCCTCATCATCAAATGACAGCTGAGTTGCTCTGGCAATACTTCTACAACGCTCTGAATCAGACTTGCCAATTCATGGTAGATAGCTCGGCCGGTGGCAACATTGCAGTCAAGACATCTGATGATATGAAGAAGATTTTTGAGACACTCGCCGTGAGTTCTCAAAAAAAATCAGCTAGGCCAAGGAAAGTGGAGGCGAGTGCAGTCTCGATGAGCCCGGACATGAAGAAATAAATAGCCGATATGTATAGGGATCTTGAGAACTTGAAGATGAAGCAAAGCACACCGGCCCCTAAAGTTGAAGATAGGAAGTCGGACGAGTGTGAGATATGTGGAGAGCTTGGCCACATCAAGGAGGTGTACCACAACATGGGGGAGTTCCCATATGAAGGAGGAGCCGAGGTTTATACTGCTCAAGGCTACCTGCCGCAAGCACCACATCCCCAAGGATATCAAGGAGGGTACAACGGGCGATATCAGAATCCACCCCCAAGGCCAATTCAAGGGCAAGGTACTGATGGATTTGTATACTAGAAAGCAGGCCTTTTAGCTTGTATGCATGTGTTGTCCATAGCCACTTACAATCTCTTATCTGATTAAGTATGAATTGTCATCCATGCATCAAACATCTAATCCATTATCTCAATGTTATAGGCTTTATGGTGTGTTGTAGATCACAGAAGACCATAGTTTCCAGTTTCTCTAGAGATATAAAAGGGTTATCACAGTTGAGACAGTTCTGTATATAAATGTCGGTTTAGGCTGTAGTATAGGCCGAATCAGTAGCTTGTCTTAGCTACTTGTCTATACTAGTACGTGCGTGTACTGATAAGGATCACAGTGAGGTGTATTCTTCTATTCTGACCTATGTAGAAAGAATCGAGACCTCGGTGACTTAAGATGAACCTTAACTCTAATTGAGTCCTAAGGGTGTATAGTTATAATTTGTTTCTTTGATTTACTATGGGTGAAAGTTCAGAGGATCAGTAGCACAATAAGCTCCGTATTTTGGGAAACAACTATAACTAGTACGACTCTTAGTGTAACTGCAATAGAGCATTGTATCCTGGTAGAACAGGTTGATCACATCCCCTGAGGAGTTCATTAAGGATTATCATACCAAACCCTGCAGGTGGATTAAGTTCCGGTATGATGAATAAGGAATGAATGGTACTACTCAGGAATGATAAAAGATGTTGAATAACATAAGCAGTCAGAAGCTTTAAGTTAATTAACGGATGTGGGATATCTTAAATACGGGGGTCGCTAACTCTAATACTAGCCCTGAACTCAACAGGGGTAAAACAAGTAATTCAATACTATTACTCTAGTGGAATGTTTTAGTACTTATGGAGTAAATTATACTCTGAGCTGAGTATGGAGAATTTAGCCATTGGGAGGCCTCGGTTTTACCGGCTAGTAGATCCTGATCAGGCCCAAAAAGCTCAATAGGCCACAGTATAAGGAATAAGTGGGTCATCATGTAATTGGGCCCAGTTGGGCGCCAATTCTTCTCATGGATGCCTAAGTCCATCAGTTGAAGGCCCAGCCTGCAACTTAAGCCCAAGTCTCACTTGGTCTTTCCTATAAATACTGCCTCAAGATCTCATTGACCTAAGTTACGAAATTTACGAGTGCACTCTCAATATTCCACGAGAAAAGGGAGGCTAGGGTGTTAGGCGAGAAAGTCGACAGCGACGTTGAGCAGCGGCGACGACGGATCCCTCTTCGGTGGCTGATTCCGAAGTTCATTGTCCATCCGATGTTGTAATCGAGCAAGGATACAAATCAGAAGATCTATTCGCGAGTTCTCTTCAATCCAAAGGTAAATCAATCTAAACACCCTATGTTCTGCATTTAATTCATAGGAGCATGATAGGATTATTTCTACAACTTAGATAATCGAAATAGATCCTTGGGGTATGAATCGATCTTCACCGATCCGGTTCCTTCAGTTGGTATCAGATCCCATGATCGGTTTTTTGGCTCTATCAGTTTAATTGTCGATTATTATGCACGTTTTGATCGATTGTATGTCGCTTTCGTGGTATTTTCATTTTTCGGGTGCCGATTTGGTAATTTTATGTAATTTTGATCGTAAGATAATAAGGTGCGATCTAGAATAGGCATAGAATAGATAATAAGGGGGAATGTGTTCAATTTTCCGAAAGGAAGACTCTCAACCCAAGCGTCTCCAAAGCGAGTCAAGGTCAAATGCCTAGTGTGACTTCGCATAAGAGACCAAGCAAGAAGCTTGCAAAAATGAAAAACCCTAAGTCTGACTCTACACTCACAGCTAATCCAAGGCGTCAAGCTTCAGGATATAAGCATAAGAGTAAGAGCATAGGAACTTCACAAGCAAGCTCCTCACATGCCTTCCTACTACGCACACACACCTGCACATGTGAATCTGCGTTCAAGCGAGCTCACACTAAAGAAAGGTTGTGGGACCCAAAATACAAGCGACTGCTTTTAAAAGAGTCAAACAATTGTGGGTACCCAAGAAGACTAACCTACAAGGACCCAAACTAATTTGGGTACCAAAATTGTAATTCTTGCAGGCGAGCGTCGTGGATCCCATGCCAAAAGGAGATCACCAAGCAATTTGGTACTTGGACAGTGGATGTTCAAGGCACATGACTGGTGTGAAGTCTCTCCTTCAAGATTATGTTGATAAAAGGGGTCCGCAGGTGACGTTTGGTGACAACTCGAAAGGAGTCACCAAAGGATATGGCGTACTAAAGATTGGAAAGATAAGTATTGACAACGTTTCATATGTGGAAGGACTCGAGCACAACCTACTGTCCATATCACAATTTTGTGATAAAGGATATTGCATGGAGTTTATAACCAACAAATGCATAGTGAAGAACAAGTCAACATCTCAAGTCGCTCTGACTGGAGAATGCAAGAGAAACTTCTACATAGCTCAATGGGAAAGCTGCAAAGAAGCTACATGTTTAGTTGCAAGAAGTGCAACAGAAATTGGATGGCTTTGGCATCGACGCTTGAGTCATCTCAACTTCAAGACTATCAACTGCATTGCTTACAAAGGATTGGTGAAAGGTATACCAAATGAAGTCTTTGTTAAAGATCACTCATGCTCACCATGCCAGCAAGGAAAGCAAACCAAGAAGCACTTTCAAAGCTTGGAAGAATCTTCATCCCAGCTAGTGTTGCAACTGTTTCATATGGATTTGTTTGGGCCAGTAACTCCAGTAAGCTTCAACGGAAGGAAATACACACTTGTGGTAGTCGATGATTACTCTCGCTACACTTGGGTGATATTCATATTCAGCAAAAAGGAGACACTGACCAAGCTTCCACAACTACTCAAGTGACTCGCTGTCGAGAAGAGTCAAGCAATAGTAACCATTCGCTCGGACAAAGGCACAAAATTTCTCAACTCAAGCATTCAAGCGATAGTAACCATGTCGTATTTGATGAATCTACTTTTAAGCCTTCTCAGGAACAGGTTGAAGAAATTTAAGCAAACAAGGAAGATTCAAGCACAGATCTCATAAACTCAATAACGTAGGATACGCTTGAAGATGCGGGAAAGAACAAGAATCCAAGCAACCATGACGCTCAAGATGAAGAAGTGAAAGTTGATGGATTTGTATACTAGAAAGCAGGCCTTTTAGCTTGTATGCATGTGTTGTCCATAGCCACTAACAATCTTCTATCTGATTAAGTATGAATTGTTATCTATGCATCAAACATCTATCCATTATCTCAAAGTTGTAGGCTTTATGGTGTGTTGTAGATCACAGAAGACCATAGTTGCCGGTTCCTCACGAGATATAAAAGGGTATCACAGTTGAGACAGTTCTGGATATAACTGTTGGTTTAGGCTGTAGTAAAGGCTGCATAAGTAGCTTGTCTTGGCTACTTGTCTATACTAGTACGGGCGTGTACTGATAGGATCACGGTGAGGTGTATTCTTCTATTCTGACCAGATGTAGAAAGAATCAAGACCTCGGTGACTTAAGATGAACCTTAACTCTAGTTGAGTCCTAAGGGTGTATAGTTGTAGTCTGCTTCTTTGATTTACCATGGGTGAGAGTTCAGAGTATCTGCAACTCAATATGCTCCGTATCTTGGGAAGCAACTACAACTAGTACGACTCTTAGTGCAACTGCAACAGAGCACCATATCCTGGTAGAACAGGTTGATCACATCCCCTGAGGAATTCATTAAGGATTATCATACCAAACCCTGCAGGTGGATTAAATTCCGGTATGATGAGTAAGGTATGAATGGTACTACTCAGGAATATAAAAGAAGTTGAATAACACGAGCAGTCAGAAGCTCTAAGTTAATCAACGGATGTGGGATATCTTAAATATGGGGGTCGCTAAGTCTAATACTAGCCCTGAACTCAACAGGGGTAAAACAGGTAATTCAGTACTATTACTCTAGTGGAATGTTTTAGTACTTATGGACTAAATTATACTCTGGGCTGAGTATGGAGAATTTAGCCATTGGGAGGCCTCGGTTTTACCAGCTAGTAGATCCCTGATCTGGCCCAAAACTCAACAGGCCACAGTATAAGGAATAAGTGGGCCACCACTTAATTGGGCCCAGTGAGGGCGCCAATACTGCAGTTGGACGGCTAGTCCATATGTCGCAGGCCTGGCCTGCAACTTAAGCCCAAGTCTCACTTGGTCTCCTCTATATATACCCCCTCAAGGTCTTGTTTAAACCTGATGATCAGAATAATCGAGTGCACTTAAATATTCTGAGCAAGAAAGGGAGGCTAGGGTTAGAGAGAGAGAGACGTGCGGCCGGGCAGGAGCAGTTCGGTGGGGATCCCGTTTTCCGTGGCTGATTCCGAAGATCGTTGTCCATCCAACGTCAAAATCGAGCAGGGATACAGATCAGAAGATCTATTCGCGAGTTCTCTACTTCTTCAGGTAATCGATCTACAAACCCCCTATGATTCCGCACTTAATTCATAGGAGCATGATAGGTTTTATTCGATAGTTAGATATCCGAAATAGATGCTCGGGCGAACCGATCTTCACCGATCAGATATGGTTCCTTCAGTTGGTATCAGAGCCAAGGATCAGATTTTCGGCTCTATCTGAGTAAATATCGATTATTATGCATGTTAGATCGATTAGGATGTTGCTTTTCGTGGTGTTTGTCGTTTTTCGGGGCCGATTTGGCAATCTATGTAATTTTTGATCGCGAGATAATAAGGTGCGATCTAGAATATGATTAGATTGATATTTTTTGTTGTTTTTCGTTTGTACCTGCTGGACGAGACGAAGAACATGAAGAACGAGGAGACGAACACCAAAGGACGACTGCCGCACGCGGCGGCGCGTGAGAGCCACGCGCCAGCACACGCGCGCGTGCAGCCGCCCAACGGGCTGTCTCCCCGTTTTCCGGTGATCGACGGGGCTCCAGCAGGCTGCTGGAGCCTGCACGTCGTCGGAGGGAGGTGGAGCAGGTCGGGAACGGCGGCGAGAAGCACGGCAGCGAGAGAGAGAGCCACGGCGGAACCCTAGTTAGGGCTCGACGCCGCGGCAGCCTCTGTGGCCTGCATGGTCGCCGGAGACGACGGCCACGGAGTCCAGTGATGGACTCCACGTGGTCGCCATCGTTGATGGTGGCAGCTGGCGGCGCCGGAGCGAGCAGCAGCGGCGGCAGAACCCGCGAGGGTTTTCTGCCGCGGGAAACGCGGCTGAAGGCGACGGCAATGGCGGCGGAGGCAGCGTCCAGGATGGCGGAGCACACCGGCGACATCAACACCAGCAGCAGGAGCCGCGGCGGACGTCGCCGGCGGCAGAATCGGCGGCAGCAGGCGGGGGGTTTCCGCGGCGGAACCCTATCAAGGGATTCACGCCGCGAGCTTCGCCGGAGAGGGCTGCCGGCCATGTCACCGGCAGGGATCGACGGCCAGCAGCAGCAGCGGCGCCAGGGAGGCTGAGGCGGCCGGCGGCAGGGCCTCACGCCGTCGGCTGCGGCGCGGGCAGCCTTGTGCGCCCGTGCCCTAGCCCGTGGACGGGCCTAGGGTTTCCAACCAGGCCCGTTCGCGTTTACGGGCTGCCTCCAGCGTTCGGGCTCGAGCCCAGCCACGAATTCGGGCCGTGTTAGGTTCGGTTTCGGGTTCGTGGGTCTATGAGAGTGAAACGAGCGCGGTTTGGGTTTTTTCGAGAGTTTTGGGTCACGTGTTGTGGGCCCAATCTCGGTTAGAGAAGCCCAATGGCAACGGAAATTAGATAATAAATTATTTAATTAATTTATTTATTTTCGGGGAGAAACGGGAGATCAACTCAGAGGACTTATTCAAGACCGAAGCCTGTTTCGGATTTTATTATTTCATGTAATAGTTTAGACGGGTCGTCACACCACGAAAAGCGAGTTTTATTTTTGTTTTTATCTCGTTTTTCTTAAGCATGCTATGGATGCAATTTATTTTGTTTTGCCTGTCGAGGTGAATAAATTGCGCTTAGTCGAGCATGTTTTAGGATTGTCAATATAAGCATGTTTTAATTTTCTGCGAGCATGGTTTATTTGCCGCGTTTAGAAAATTATGCTTAGGATTATGTGACAACGTGATCGAGCATGTCGACAACCTTTTGAAAGAAAAATACTAAGCAGATAAAAACATTTTTGGTATAGAAAATGTTAAGACCTCCACAACTGACCTTAAGGTGAAGTTTTGGTGCGAGTGTGTAAACGTCCACACGAACGTGGCTTGCACATCGTATCGGACGAGTTCGCCAGACTTAAGGTTTCTTAACAAAAATGCTCTAACCAAAATGAGAAGTGGGAGCCTTTCTGAGTAAACGTCCACACTAACGTGGCTTGCTCGAAATAGTAACTACGATTTTCTCTGGAGTTGGTTTTTGAACAAAGATAGCTTAAGGAAAATAGTGTTTTTTCCAAGTTAGGCTAAGATTGTGGTTAAAAGCTTAGATATTAGTTAGAATACAACTCCCCAACGGAGTCCCTTTTCTAATCTAATATGGTCTAGTAAGGTTCAATTGTTAGCTCTATTTGCCATAAAGATAGGTTGGCAAGATAAGTAGAGTTAAAGATCCGAGTATCTGGTCAAATAGTGGGAGCGTAAACGTCCACACGAACGTGGCTTGCGATCCGCATTGTTTGGGCTGTTGAAGGTTTCGAAATTATTGGTTTATCAAAAGGTTACAATAATTTTCGTTACGAATTGATGCATGATCTTTTCTTACTTGTGTCTACGTGTTTATTGCTTTTTCAGATATGACTTTAGGCCCGTTGATAAACATTCTCACATCGAGTCCTCTCTCGGATTCCAACTACATGGGGTGGAGGAAGAATCTCGATGTTGTCCTAGCTGCAGGCGAGTACACTGATATGCTCGCGACTCCAGCTTCTCCTATCCTTATGGATTCGGCATCACAAGAGGAGAAAGAGGTTCATGAGATTTGGCACAAGAAAAATGACGAGGCTATGAAAATAGTCTTGTCGTCTGTGTCAGATGGGATGCAGTATATGATTAAGCATATGGTGACTGCATACAGCATGATAGAAACTCTGGAGTCCTTCTTGGTTGATGAAGTAGTGCCGAAGGCTGAATCAGTTGCAGAATTTATTCAGGCTGTGAATAAAGCAACAGGAGTTACTCTGACGCATGAAGACGTTAGAAAAATGGTTCGGAATGCAAGGGGAGCTGCGAAGGTGCCTCTCGGTGTTGTAAGGAAACCGAAGTTCAAGGGCAAGTGCTTCATTTGCGGCAAGAAAGGACACTGGAAGGCTGACTGCCCTCTAAAGAAGAAGAATTCTGGTACGTCATTCACATATGTAACTGAAACATGCTTAGCTGCAAGTTCTACCCAGACTTGGGTAGTAGATACGGGAGCAACTGACCATGTATGTTACTCCTTGCAGGGGTTTCTGTGGACAAGGGAGCTGAGTGATGACGAGATTACCATCTCCATGGGCGATGCATCGAGAGTTGCAGCTGTCGCAGTTGGAGATATTCATTTATTGTTTGATAGTACTGTTTTAGTTTTGAGAGACATTTTGTATGTGCCTGCTTTTAGGCGAAACTTGATTTCTGTTTCGAAACTATTTATTTACGGATATTCAGTTGTTTTTGATAGAGGCGTTTCTATCATGAAAGACAATGAAGTTATAGTTTCTGGCACATTGTCCCGGTCTCTCTATACCATTACTTGTCCTATGAATGATTCTTCTTCTTATAATGCTTCCTCATCATTGAATACTAAAAAGAGGAAAAATCCGTCTCAAACGAACCAAACTCTATTATGGCACTTACGATTGGGTCACATCAACCAAAAGAGGATTCAAAGGTTGATAAAAGAAGGTGTTTTGGATTTCCAAATTGAACCTTTATCAATGTGTGAATCGTGTTTGGAAGGAAAGATGGTGACCAGACCTTTCAAGTCCATAGGATATCGAGCTCAAGAGCTCTTAGAGTTGGTTCATTCTGACTTGTGTGGACCGATGTCCGTTCAAGCTCGAGGAGGTTACGAGTATTTCGTCACTTTCATTGATGATTACTCGAGATACGGTTATATCTACCTACTCCACAAGAAATCCGAGTGCTTTGATAGATTCAAGGAATTCAAAGCAGAGGTGGAGAAGAGAACGGGTAGAAGTATCAAGTCACTTCGCTCTGATAGAGGTCGCGAGTACCTCGGAACTGAGTTTCGAACTTTCTTGTCAGAAAATGGGATTTCATCTCAGTTAACTACGCCCGGTACTCCCCAACAGAACGGTGTAGCTGAGAGACGGAATCGTACTCTTTTAGATACAGTGAGATCGATGATGAGCTATGCATCCTTGCCAATTTCGTTCTGGGGATATGCCTTGGAAACAGCAGGTTATCTCCTCAATCTAGTACCTACAAAGTCGACGGTTAAAACTCCTTCCGAATTATGGACAGGACGTAAGCCCAGCTTGGGTCATATTCGGGTTTGGGGATGTCCAGCACACGTGCTGACAAAGGAGGCCGACAAATTGAGGTCTAAGACTGAGGTTAGGCTGTTTGTAGGATATCCAAAGGGAATGAAAGGAGGTTACTTTTATAGTCCCCAGGATCAGAAGGTCATTGTGAGCTTCTAATGCCCGATTCCTAGAGGAGGACTTTATTAGCAACCATCGGTCAAGGAGTGAAATAATGCTTGATGAGTTGCGAGCATCAGCAGCAGCCGATATTCCAGAACAGCCGAGAGTACAAGAGGTTATACCACAAACTGCACCCTTATCCGATACTGTATCTCCACCATCGCTTCGTCGCAGTGGGAGGGTTGTTCGCCAACCGGACTGTTTCATGTTCGTGGGAGAATCCACTGAACTACTCTCGGGTATCGAACATGATGAGATCGACCCCTGGACTTACAAGGAAGCGATGGAGGACGAGGATGCAGATTCCTGGAGAGTTTCTATGGATTCGGAGATAGAATCCATAGTTAACATGGATGTGTACGACCTTGCGGAGCTGCCGGATGGGGTAAAGCCCATCGGTTGCAAGTGGGTGTACAAGAGAAAGAGAGGACCTGACGGGAAGGTTTTAGCCTTCAAAGCTAGATTGGTGGCGAAAGGATTCACTCAGAGAGAGGGAATCGACTATGATGAGACTTTTTCGCCGGTTGCCATGCTTGTTAGAATACTCTTGTCCATGGCGGCACATTTAGACCTAGAGGTTTGGCAAATGGACGTCAAGACTGCGTTCTTGAACGGGTACCTTGAAAAAGGTAGGGACATTTATATGCGCCAACCAGAAGGTTATGTGAGAGATGGCCAGGAGCATCTCGTATGGAAGCTTAAGAAGTCCTTATACGGACTTAAGCAAGCGTCCAGGTCCTGGAACATTCATTTTGATGGAGTGATAAAATCCTTTGGATTTGTCCAGTGCATAAACGAAAGCTGTGTTTATAGGCTCAGTTCGGACAGAAGTGTGGTATTCTTAGTACTGTACGTAGATGACATACTTCTCATTGGCAACAATGTGAACGTGTTATCAGGCGTAAAACATTGGTTGTCTGAACAGTTTTAGATGAAAGACTTGGGAGAAGCAGGTTACATCCTAGGGATCAAGGTGATCAGAGATCGCCGTAAGAGGATGTTAGGCTTAAGTCAAGCTTCATATATAGATACTGTGATCGCCCGTTTCAGCATGCAAAATGCCAAGAAGGGTTTTCTTCCCTTCAGACATGGCATACCTCTATCTAAGGACATGTGTCCGAAGACACAAGAGGAGATAGAGGGCATGAAGACTATACCGTATGCTTCCGCGGTTGGAAGTCTCATGTATGCAATGTTGTGTACTAGACCAGATATCTGCTATGCGGTTGGCATAGTGGCAAGATATCAGTCTAACCCTGGTCAGGGACATTGGACAGCTGTTAAGCACATTTTGAAGTATCTCAAGAGGACAAGGGATCATGTGCTTGTTTATCAGTCCAATGAGTTGATCCCGATAGGGTATACGGACTCAGACTTCCAGGCTGATCGAGATGAGACGAAATCTACCTCAGGATATGTGTTTACCTTGGGAGGTGGAGCCGTCACTTGGAAGAGTGTGAAGCAGAAGTGCATCGCAGACTCGACCATGGAGGCCGAATATGTGGCTGCTTGTGAGGCTGCTAAAGAGGCTGTGTGGCTCCTGAACTTCCTTAATGAGCTAGAACTAGTTCCCAGAGGTATCACCTTATATTGTGATAATGCTGGAGCAGTTGCGAACTGCAAGGAACCTAGAGCTCACAAGGCAAGCAAACACATAGAGAGAAAGTACCATCTCGTACGAGCAATCGTCGAAAGAGGAGAAGTAGAAGTGAAGAAAATCCCTTCAGCGGATAATCTGGCGGATCCGTTCACAAAGAGCTTACCAGTCATGGTGTTCGACAAGCATGTCGAAGGGATGGGACTGGGGCGCCTCCCACACTAGTAAACTTTGAGTATAAGTGGGAGAAGATGTGTAATAGATGCTAGATTGTAGACACTTTGCCTTTTGTCACATGATGTACTAAAAGTTTGCTTTAGTATAAGTGGGAGATTGATGGATTTGTATACTAGAAAGCAGGCCTTTTAGCTTGTATGCATGTGTTGTCCATAGCCACTAATAATCTTCTATCTGATTAAGTATGAATTGTTATCTATGCATCGAACATCTATCCATTATCTCAAAGTTGTAGGCTTTATGGTGTGTTGTAGATCACAGAAGACCATAGTTGCCGGTTCCTCACGAGATATAAAAGGGTGTCACAGTTGAGACTGTTCAGGATATAACTGTCGGTTTAGGCTGTAGTATAGGCTGCATAAGTAGCTTGTCTTGGCTACTTGTCTATACTAGTACGTGCGTGTACTGATAGGATCACGGTGAGGTGTATTCTTCTATTATGACCAGATGTAGAAAGAATCAAGACCTCGGTGACTTAAGATGAACCTTAACTCTAGTTGAGTCCTAAGGGTGTATAGTTGTAGTATGCTTCTTTGATTTACCATGGGTGAGAGTTCAGAGTATCTGCAACTCAATATGCTCCGTATCTTGGGAAGCAACTACAACTAGTACGACTCTTAGTGCAACTGCAACAGAGCACCATATCCTGGTAGAACAGGTTGATCACATCCCACTATGCCAAAAAAGTTCATACATAACGCAAAATTTGCGTTATCTATGTGCAAAAGGAAACTGCTAAGAATACTGGTGTTATAAAAAGTCCCACTCATACATAACGTTTCAAAATTTAATACATAACACTAATATACCGTTATGTATAGTTACTTTTGATAACGGTTTGCAGCCGTTATTAATTTATATATTGTTCGTTATATATGATCGACAATCATTACGGTTTGTGGTTCTTACGTTACGGTTACGAAGTGTTATCTTTGGTAGTTTTTAATAACGGTTTTATACCGTTATTAATATGTCGTGGTGAACAGTTATTAATTCTTCTTATACTCATTACAATAAATAAAAATGATACTTATATTAAAATACAAATAATTCACTGTACATGATTTTCCAAACATAGTGAAAAGATAAAAATGTTCTATCAATATCTATAAATGTTTTTAAGAGAACCTAATACACGTATATATCTTTTTTTTTGTAGAATAAAATAAGGAGAGCTGTGATCGAAGGAATTACAGCTTCGATCGGACTTTGTTGATGAGCTCGCGTCGCAGTATTTTCCCAGAAGCCGATTTTGTACAGTGTTGATGAATGTGACGCTCTTCAATCTTTTAAAAGGCGCGACCTGAAAACATGAATAACAAGTTATTAGCTGAGAATAGGATGTGTGTTTAATGTTGAGGCTAATTTATTATGCATGCATACTTGATCTGCTACGAATTTCTTCAGAAAGTGAGCTATTTGGGGCACGGACGAAGTAAGCAGCCGGGACTTCACCAGCTTCTGCATCAGGATATCTGAGAGGATAGTAAAAAATATCGAACAGGGTGTTTAATTCAGATGACTGCTTAGGTATATAGTACTCCTTATTTAGATACAGTCTATCATTGAATTGAAATCTTGGAAAATGAACTTACGGAATGACAACAGCATCGGATATCTCTGGATGAAAATTAAAATCATTAGAAGAAATTATCGTTCAGAAACATCAAAAACAAATATTTCCTAGACCTCCTCATCAACTAGCTTTCAAACTGAACCTCTATTGCTTTAGCCTAGATTTTACTATATGCTAGTAATCCTAAACAAAATGTATCATGTACTGCTATAAAAGGTAGAATTGAGAGCCAAAAGATGGAGATAATGTCGTGTGTGTTATGCTTCCTAGAGAATCATCAATAAGTTAGCGACAGAAGATGAAGACAATGAAATGGATATCTCACTTGATAGCAGCTCTCAAGAATGATGAGCAACCCTCAGAACGTGTTTTTGCAGCTCCAAGAGCTTCAGCAAGTTGCTGCATATCAACATCATCTGCCATATCCAAATTTTGTGGCACAGATATCTGAGGAAACTTCTTGTAGATTTGCCTGATACGATCTGAAATAGACTCTCAGAATCTATGTAGTGTAAGATAAAATTAAACAATTAAATTATGGCAAAAAAAGACCAAAAATAGATATTTGCTCATAAGTTGAGCTGAAAAGAACTGTTCACTGAATAGGCGAATAGAAAGGGACTAAGCCATCTAATTCGCCAAACTAAAGAAGTGTCATTAAGTAACAGATTGTATCTTAAATTATTCAGAAGATAATAGTAATTTACAGTCCGATGGCCTCCATCATAGGCATTCTTCATAGAAATTAGAAAACAATAAGCCTTAATACTGTCCCAGCCATTCAATTTCATCGTATAGAATGTGAGTAGCACAATAAAAAAGAGCATATCTTGCTCAGTTGTTTCCATTTCAATTCCCTTCGAATCAGTTACATATAGGTCTTTTCTGTGAGGATACGTTAAAGACGGTTTCTGGATCTGTATACATGCATACTTATCGAGAAGCCCAAACCAGCAATACATTAGGCCAGAAAACCTCAGTACCTAAATGTGTTTAACTAATTTTGAAGTCTGATACGGGCAGATGTAAAGTGATTGATACCAAAGTGCTAATCTGTATGCAATCACTATAAAGTAAAATTATCAATGATGTTAGAAATGATGCCTAAGTAAGATTACATCTTTTAACGGAGGGATCGATGAGGTCAAGAACTTAAAAATGATACTGTAGACTCCTTTTTACAATTCAAGATTGTCAATATAAAGAAGAATCATTAATTGTGAGAATACATAGCCCTCGAAAGGATGGAACTGACCAAGAGTGTCATCGTCGTAAGGAATCTTTCCTTTAACAAGAGTATCCACAAACATGACCGCAAGCTCAGTACCACACGTCACCTGCATCATGGGTGAATATAGTTCATCACCAAATTCAGATTTAGAGGAGTGTAGAAAGATTAAACTACTTCAATTATCATGGCAAAATAATGAAGCCATGGAGGTTGAGATTTTGAATATAAATAAAAACAACCCTGGCCTCTAAAACTCCTCTTAATTCTTTGTAATTATCATCATTAACAATCACTAATGAAATCTTGTGTCAAACATTATTCACAAGAACTTTTCTGGATAATTTATGAGATGTGACTTTACAAGGGATTGACACTGAGACACATTGCAACAATAGAGAGAATTATGCACAAGGTCTTCAATAGATACACTCGGCTAAATGTTACAAAAATATTGGAATAGCATCAGCTCATCACAAAAACAAACAAGTCTACCTGTCCATTCGCTAATTGTATGCAAGCACCAGAATGAAAAATATCCAAGGCTTCTACATGCCTGTTTGCTGAAACATACCTGCAACCAACAAAAAAGATACAAGATTAGGTTATATCAAGGATAATTGTCTTGATATTGGCAACACTCGACTGTACATTACAGACATAAAAACTTTCCCTAAGTGCCCTAACAGTAGCTTATCTCTTCAGATACATAAATGTAAGCTGTAATTGTCTTCTTAGCATCTTTCAAAGAAACTGATTCCACTAGCTTGATTTTTACTTAACACACCTATACTCTCCAGACAATATTTTTTACCATAGATCGAATAAGTTTTTTTTATAAGGACCACATATATACCGTGAGTTTCTCCAAAACTTGACCTATAAATGCTTCGAATGTCCCAGCCAGTAGGAAATTTGATTTCTATCCAGTTGTCCTTCTAGCTTATAGACATAACTTAGATACCTAGAATTTTATCAGCTCATTGCCCTAACTATAGTCAAGCTCTTAAGACTAAGAGTCTAACACTATTTGTTTATTTTACAAAAGATATACCAATGTTGGAAACATAAGGCAGAAGCAGTAGAGCAAGAACATGTAGCGGCCAAACCATGAACAGTTGGACAAAGCTATGGCAACAACACTCAAAAGTTTGCTTGCCTCTGGTGCATCAAGAACCACACCGCTTGCACTTTGAGGAGCAATCACCTGAAAATTTGAGAACATGAGGACAGAGGCAGAATCTAGAAAGAGAGGGAAGATGTATCCTAGTTCGAAAGAACTACGAGATGTTAATTTCCGGACAGAGAGCGAGAGAGAGAGGAAGGAGCGCCGCTGCGAGAGTCGTGCCGGCGGCGGAACCCCCGGAGGGTCAGCAGGCGCGCGTGGAGGAGGAACCACGATCTGGAAACCAAAGACGCCAGACAGCGCCACACCGGCGCGCGATGGCTAGGGGCATAAGTGCTAGGGAACAATGGGCCAGGAAGTCGCCGGAATCTGGAGGGCAATCTGCTCAATTTAAGATATTAGGGTTAATCCCCAATCCAAATTGGGGGAAATAGCCAAGAGTAACGAGCGAACGAGAAGGAGTGCCATCAGGACTTAACACCGGTCACCGGCTGAGAAACCAGGGAAGCCGCCGGCGGCAGTAGCCGCTAGAGAGAGAGAGAGAAGAGAGGTAGAAGAGTCGCGAGTGAGAATGGAGGAGAAAGAGAGAGGGGTGGGAGAGGGAGAGAGTTCTCAATAGCAGTTGCCTGTCGCCGGTATCGTTGCCGGACTCCGGTCACCTCGCCGGTGAGAGAGACACTTGGGACGGAAGAGGGAGAGAGACGGCGGAGGGGCGAGAGAGGGAGAGAGGTGGGAACCGTGGGAGGAGTTTTCTGATTTTTTGAGGTTGGGGTGAAAGTAATTTGTACAGTAGTAAAAAGTCAAATACAAGTAATTTGTACTTTTTTTAATGTTTTAAATATTATTAGTAACAGTATTTTCTTATCGCTTTTTGTAAACCGTTATTAAAAGAAAACGTAACACTACAATGCATAACGGTTCTTACTAAACTGTTAAGTATAGTAGTGTTTATAGATAACACTCCGTTCATGACCGTTATGATTGATTAAGGCTACACTCACATACATAACGGCAACTGTTATCTATTTAAAAAACGTTCACATACATAACGGTTTAGTGAAAATACCGTTATGTATGCAGTGTTACCTATGACAGAATTTCTTATAGTGTCCCCTGAGGAATTCATTAAGGATTATCATACCAAACCCTGCAGGTGGATTAAATTCCGGTATGATGAGTAAAGTATGAATGCTACTACTCAGGAATATAAAAGAAGTTGAATAACACGAGCAGTCAGAAGCTCTAAGTTAATCAACGGATGTGGGATATCTTAAATATAGGGGTCGCTAAGTCTAATACT
Source organism: Thymus mandschuricus (assembly GCA_029379335.1). Classification (NCBI taxonomy): domain Eukaryota; kingdom Viridiplantae; phylum Streptophyta; class Magnoliopsida; order Lamiales; family Lamiaceae; genus Thymus; species Thymus mandschuricus. The sequence goes on from CM057081.1 coordinate 19,701,379, forward strand.
AGCCCTGAACTCAACAGGGGTAAAACAGGTAATTCAGTACTATTACTCTAGTGGAATGTTTTAGTACTTATGGACTAAATTATACTCTGGGCTGAGTATGGAGAATTTAGCCATTGGGAGGCCTCGGTTTTACCAGCTAGTAGATCCCTGATCTGGCCCAAAACTCAACAGGCCACAGTATAAGGAATAAGTGGGCCACCACTTAATTGGGCCCAGTGAGGGCGCCAATACTGCAGTTGGACGGCTAGTCCATATGTTGCAGGCCTGGCCTGCAACTTAAGCCCAAGTCTCACTTGGTCTCCTCTATATATACCCCCTCAAGGTCTTGTTTAAACCTGATGATCAGAATAATCGAGTGCACTTAAATATTCTGAACAAGAAAGGGAGGCTAGGGTTAGAGAGAGAGAGAGAGACGCGCGGACGGGCAGGAGCAGTTCGGTGGGGATCCCGTTTTCCGTGGCTGATTCCGAAGATCGTTGTCCATCCAACGTCAGAATCGAGCAGGGATACAGATCAGAAGATCTATTCGCGAGTTCTCTACTTCTTCAGATAATCGATCTACAAACCCCCTATGATTCCGCACTTAATTCATAGGAGCATGATAGGTTTTATTCGATAGTAGATATCCGAAATAGATCCTCGGGCGAACCGATCTTCACCGATCAGATATGGTTCCTTCAAAAGTTGCATCCAAAACACAAGAAGAAGAATTGTCCAAGGAACCAATTCAAGTCTCATTCGAAGAAGAGTCAAATGATCATCAAGCCGAAGGATCCAAGCGAGCATGGCTCAAAGATCACACACCAAATCTCATTCTTGGAGATCTAGCCAAAAGTGTTGCAACAAGAAGTCAAATTTCCAGAGTAAGCGCCATTTCAGTTGCTTTCTATCCAACATTGAGCCATCCAGTGTGGAGGAAGCTCTCAGTGACTCGAATTGGATCCTGGCCATGCAAGAAGAGCTCAATCAGTTCACAAGGAATGACGTTTGGTACCTGGTGGATCGACCCAAATTTCAGCATGTCATAGGCACCAAATGGGTATTCAAGAACAAGACGGATGAAGATCACAAGGTCGTGAGGAACAAAGCGAGACTAGTTGCTAAGGGTTATTACCAAGAGAAAGGAATCGACTTTGATGAAACCTTCGCTCCAGTTGCTAGACTTGAAGCGATCAGATTGTTCCTAGCTTATGCTGCAGCCAAGAAGTTTAAGGTGTATCAAATGGACGTGAAGAGTGCATTCCTTAATGTTGAACTCAAGGAAGAAATCTACGTGGAACAGCCACCTGGCTTTGAGCAAGGGAATAAAGTGTATCGCTTGAAGAAGGCGCTTTATGGCTTCAAGCAAGCTCCAAGAGCATGGTACGATACGTTTTTGCAATTCTTAGTGGATAATGGATTTCGCAAAGGGAAGATAGACAGAACCCTCTTCATAGTCAATGATGGTGAAGATATGTTTGGGTTCAAATCTATGTGGATGATATTATCTTCGGATCTCCAAATCAGTCGCTTAGTGAGAAATTTGGAGAGCTCATGAAGACCAAGTACGAGATGTCCACGATCGGGTTGATGAGCTTCTTTCTAGGACTTCAAGTGAAGCAGCAAGACAATGGTATCTTCATCAACCAAGCTAAGTACACTCGGGATATGATTTCAAAGTTTGGCATTCAACATGCAAAGGTTGTGAAGATCCCGATGAATACAAACTAGAAGATGGAGCCAGATCTAGAAGGAAAATCCGTGGACGCTACAGATTATAGAGCGTTGATCGGATCCCTTCTACATCTCACAGCGAGTAGACCGGATATCGCGTTCGCTGTAGGAATGAGCGCTCTCTTTCAAAGCAATCCCAAGTAGAGCCACTATGAAGCTGCCAAGCGAATCCTTCGCTACCTCAAAGGAACAATTAATATGGGTCTTTGGTATCCAACTGAAGACAATTTAGAGCTCACATGATGTTCTGACGCAGATTATGGAGGTTGCAGAATTGATAGGAAATCAACTTCTGGAACTTGTCAATTTTGGGGAAGCAAGCTCATCTCTTGGTTCTCAAAGAAACAGACAAGCGTCGCAACTTCAACGACTGAAGTTGAGTGCATGGCCACTGGAAGCTGTTGCTCTCAAATCCAATGGCTTCGACAACAATTGAAGGACTGAAGTTGAAGCAAAGGAAATTCCAATATTTTGTGATAACAACAATGCTATCTGCATATCACAAAATCCAGTTCTTCATACAAGATGCAAGCATGTCGAGATACGACACCGCTTCATTCGAGATCATGTAGAGAAGAAGGACGTCATGCTCGAGAAAATTCACACTGATCTTCAGCGAGCTGACATCCTCACCATGCCTCTAGCTGAAACTCGCTTCAAACAGCTATGCATGGAGTTAGGATAATTAGATCCTGGTGAAGAAAGCTAGAAGAAGGAAGCACAAAGCAAGGGGGAACCTCGCTTTGAATCTTCCCCAAACCCCAAGCAGGTCACAACCCTCTTAACACGCTTGAGAAGAAATAAGGTGGATCTAGGTGGAGTGTTGGAAGAAGTTCCCTACCAACTAATAAAATTGTTAAGCCTATGGTTAAGGGGGAACCATTGATTTTTCTCGAAAAATCTACTTCCAAAGTAAGCATGGAAGCTACTGCCTAGCTTAAGATTCCCGTAAGTGGGTATAAACGCTTACAAGTACCTTTACTAGTAAAGGTTGTAAGACTTGTGATAGGCCTCTCTACGTAAAAACCATGAATTGCTTGTCAGAGCGTTCACATTGTCACCTTGTTCCTTTTCCCACGTTAAGTAAAAAGGAGCACGTGCTGTTGGGGTCGTTGTATATCTAAAGTAAAAACTGTTGTTTTAGTGTTTACAACGTTGGTCCACTGTTAACAATCCCTATCTGAAAGAATATGAATAAGCAAGAATAAAGTCCATTATCTCATGTTTTAGACCACGTGTCGATCTGAGTTCGGAGGGGATCACGAAGGTCGTTGACAATGATGAGATATAAACATATCACAGTTGAGATAGCTTGGGCTGAGCTATCGGTCTAGACTGCAGCTTAATGGTAGTGATGAGTCATAATCACTAATTATGCTGGTACGGTGGAACGTATTGAGGATCAAGGGAGATAATGCTCTTCTGATACTGACCCTATATCAAAGGTGATATAGTTGAAGAGCTACAGATCTCAGGCTTTAGTAGCTCGATCTTAACCTTGGTAAACTATTAGATATGTATGTATTCTTCAGTGTTACTTTGATATACAAAGATATGAACTTCTCGATAGTTCATCAAACTCATGTTGTACTTTGGGTAACACGGAGATGCATACTATGTCTAATGAGTGTTATCAATAAGCCATGTCCTATGAGAGTATAGGCTGACGTTATCCCCTCAGGGAGTTCACAAGGTTTGTTATACCAAGTCATGCATGCTGATTAAGTTCAGGTATAATAATAAGGTGTGAACGGGTACTACCTGAGGAATAAGAGGTTAATTAATTAGGAGCAGTCATGGTAGCTCTAATTAATTAATGGATATGGAAGGTCTTAAACACGGGGGTCGAACTAAACAAAATACCAGCCCCAATCTACATAATTGGGACAGAGCGGTGAATCAGTTATGACACTTTAGTGTAGTGCGTCATAGCTCTAATGGGATACAAGTTCAGGGGTGGACATGGAAATATCTTATTAGATAAGGCCCAACTCTGTCTGGTATCCGATCCCTAGGATGGCCCAAACAGACCTCGGGAATCGATCTAAATTGTATTATTGAGTTTGGACTCAATAATATGTACTCAGGCATAGTATATGATATATATTGGATTTATATCCGGTGAATGGATATTAAATATAATTAATTCAGATTTATGTCCTATGGGATAAGATTAAATCTAATTAGTTATTATTTCATTATTCAAGGATGAGATTAAATCTAATAAGATAAGATTGATTTATTTAAAGTTTATGGGGATAAATATCATACTGGTATTAGGATTAATTCTATTTATTAGAATTTGTTCCGGTAATACAGTTGCATAACAGAACAAATTAATTCCTTATTAATTTTGTATTAATTAAAGGAATAAGATTTGTAGTTATGGAAAAGAATAAATAAGGGATTGGCACAGATATGGTTAGAGATAAATAAGGAATCATATCTTCTTATTTATGTACCATATAAATACTCTAAGTCTCTCATTCTAAAGATACGAGTTCACTAGTTGTCAGAATAGAGTTTCTCTCGAAACCCTAGACAGAGAGAGAGAGAGAGAGCGGCCGCCCATTGGTTTTGAAGAAAGGAGATCGAGGTTCCAGGGATCTCGAGACTTCCACCAAGTCTCAGATCTAGAGGTGTGGGATCACATTCTAGAAGATCAGAACCGTAGATCGTTCAGACTCGACTCAGATTCTCCGTCTACGATAGGTATAAGGTATGTACTCGAACCGTTGTATGAACTTGTGTGCACGATCGAATCACCACACCCAATCCAAGATCTGGGATTCGGGTGGCTTTCAAGTAGCCAACCCAACAATTGGTATCAGAGCCAGGTTCTCGGATTGGCTCTGTGTTGATTCGAATATTTTGTTCATGCATTCGAGTTGATTATGATTATATGTGCATGCTGCTGTCCGGGAAATTATGTGCGTTATTTTATCGTTTTTTCGTGTTTTCGTTGTTCATTTTTTTTTATTTCGGCGAGATAATAAGGTGCCGATTAGATTAGGATTCGTTTTTTGTTGTATTTTCCGATTTTATATTGTTGCTGGAAAATCGAAGAGTTGTGGAGAAACGAGATCCGAGGACGAACACGAGACGAGATGACGACGGCCGCAAGCGGCGGCGCGTCGGGACGCACGGCGGCGACGGCGGCGTAATCTGCCGTGGCGGACAGCGGCTGCTCCTTGTCGTTTTTCATGGCGGCTGAACCCTATGGTTCATCCTAGGGTTCAGGTGAGCCGGAGACGAGGGCGGCGGCGTCTGATCCGGCGGCGGACGGCGGTGATGGCTGGTGCGACGACGGCGGCAGAAAACCCTTTGGGTTTTTGGCTCGCGCGCGCTGCTGTAGGCCTGAACTGTGGCCTAGCCGGCGGTCGGCTCGATGTCGGGACGGAGCCGTGACGGCGCCGGACAACCAGTGGCGGCGCAGCAGAGGCGTTGACGACGGGTGACAGCTGCGGTGGCCGAAATCCTAACGGGTTTGGCGTGTGCTCACGGCTGGGCTCGAACCACCGCAGACCGATGGTGGCTCGACGGTGACGGGGGCGCGAACGGTGGCAGGAGGAGGTCCGGTGGTCGGGGATCACCGGCGGCGGCAGCTGTGGGGTTTCAGACGGCAGCAGCGGCGGCTAGGGTTTTACCCAGCATGCGCGCCGTTGCCGGACGTCCCTACGGCGGCTGAGGCTCGAGCCCAGCACCTCCGACGGTGCTGGGGATGCCGGCGAGGCAGTGGGAGCGACCGGTGGCGTTCCAGCCACCGATGGTGGCTCGCAGCTGCAGCGCTGCTTCTTGCAGCGGAACGGCGACAGCGATGAGCAGTGGCTCAGGCTGGGCTGCAACGGACGCACCCATGCCACACCCAGCCACGTCAGGCTCGTCGTGAGCCAAAACGGCAGCCCCGGTGCATGCCGCGGCGGCGCGTGAGTTGCACGCGTGGCTCGGCGACGGCGCGTGGCCGGTTATTTCGAACGACGAGGGTTGTTCGTTTCTCGACGTTCAGCCCATGACTTTAACGACGGCAAGGGTTTTCTGAAACCTTGGCATGATCGTCGACGGCTAGGGTTTTCGTACCCTAATTTGTTCGAAATTAAATCATTTTTCATTTTTGGTAATCAGGGTTTTTCGCACCCTAGTTAATTAGAGCAGTTACTATTTTTGGAAGGTGGACTTGAAGACTGGGGTTGACTTCCAATTGAAGATTGAAGACCGGAGCTTGTTCCGGGATTTTTTTTTTAAAAAATGTAATAGATAGGGCTATCTATTCCCGGTCGGCAGCCTATTTATTTATTTTTAATTATTTGCATGCTATCGATGATTTAAATTACGCAATGAGATGATTAGCATGTTTTGCATGTTATTGTTGCTTTCATTGTTTGCGTAATAGAAATAACATGCATAGGGGTCATAGCATGTCGGGTTTATGATTTCAACGCGAGCATGTTTTATTACTTGCACTTAGAAATCATGTGATAGGACTTAATTGTCTATGTGCTACGTTGTCACACAAACCCTTAAAAAGACTAAGCAGTATAGTTAATCGATTATTTGTTAATTGATTTAGAGGACCTCCGTATTAGGTTTAAAAATGAAATAATTAGCGTTCGTGTTGACCATGGGTCTTCCTCCCTATAGGAGATGCTAGTTATGGATTTCATTGGTTTAGACTTCAAAAGGATAATTTGATTTAAAATGAAATAATTAGCATTCGCGCTGACCACGGGTCTTCCTCCCTATAGGAGATGCTAATTATAGAATTCATTGGTTAATTCAAATTGATAATATAGGAAAAATGATTTTATAAAGGTAATTCCTCCCTTCGGTAGGATTACTCTTCATGGAATTAATTTTTCGGAATATTAAAATATGGTTATAGCTTAGCTGCTAATTGATGAATCCTCTTGAAGAGGTCACTTCTCGATTTAGCAGGGTCCTGAGGCACGGGTTATTATTTCTTTGTTTCACAAAAGTCCATGTGATGGGATAGGAAATAAAATGACTGCGGTCATGGTCGAGAAATTTATAGGTAGCTTCCGCCTGAAGTGGACTATTTGTAAATAGTATCGGGCTACTCGTTTGTTGGTTCAATGTTATTTTAGGGTTTTTAACATTGATAACATAAATTTTTTCTGCTTACAAGTTGTTTATTTACTTGTTATTATTTCAGATATGTCTATTGTTTCTATTCGTGCGAAGATTTGTCGTTTAGCTTATTCCGATAATGTTCCGGATTTCTTTCGATTTCGACTACTTTGGCTTCCTGGCACGAAAAGAGATAAGTTTCTTAAGGTTTGAGGATTTCCTCAACTTAAAGAGATTTCTTAAGAGATTCAAGAACCTAGTGTTGATGTATGTGTCATATGGTGGCGTTATGTCGGGAAGGACAGTTTGTGAGGTTCTCCTTGCATGTTTCCCGAGATGGTTCCTGGCTCTAAGAGAAGCAGTCATCCACAACCATGTCATTTACGAGGATCCAATTGCTCTTATAGAGGAGTTGCTCGTAGTTGACAGGGAGAGGATTGACCAGTTGCAAGCTGCTTATGAGATGGAAAGGATCTTCTGGGACCGTTTTCTTGATAAAGATGTGGATGTTAATCTGCGTTTTCTCGGCTGGGGATACCGAGACCATCATAGATGACTATCTTCAATCACTAAGAATCGTTGATTTTGGTCATGAAGGACTCATTCATTATGTGAATGAGCTAAACACTGATCAACGTATTCAGGAGGTGGATCATGCCAGGAAGAAGAGACCTCCAATAGTGAAGGTCTATGAGAGGAGGAACAAGAAGTTAAAGATAGATGGAGGTATGTCAGACTCTTGTAACATGAAAAACCAAATTATACTAGTTCAGACCTCGCGGACGGATTTAACTGGTGGATATTAATTATGGTTTGTTGCAATCTTTGTAGGTTCAGCTACGAGGAAAGAGTAGGACGACTTCAAGTTCTTGAGCTCGACAAGCATCATTCAGATGATGCAGTTGCCCAAAAGACTTGAAGATTCCTCATCTTATGTTTTATCTTGGTTTGGATATTAGATTCTGACTTATTACTTTTTCACTACATTAGTTGCCTTATTTTGACGGATACTTATGTTTTTGGATATTGATGGATGATTTATTTTTTTTTACATTGAATTAGAGATTTATTTCTTTAATACTGGTTGTCTTGATATATCATTCGTAGTGGGAGTAATAACTGTGAATCTTGAGAATATTCCAAAATGTGGTATGATAAATGTCGTACTTCTTGTTCAAGATTGTCTTTTAATAAAATACTACTTCACTATGTCTAAATCTATTTCCTTTCCTTATTTGAAATGAAGTGATTAGCATTCATGTTGATCATAGATTTCATTGTGATTTAAAATGAATTAATTAGCATTCGCGCTGACTTTGGGTGTTCTTCCCTATAGGAGATGCTAATTATAGATTTCATTGGTTAAATCTGTTCGGAAATAAGGATAATTTGCACACGTTGTGTCGCAAGTTTAATATTAGATTTAGTGATTAGTTGGATAAGTAGTCACTTTAAAGAAAAGACAGGTATTTATTCTTGATTAATGTCCAAGAATAAAAAGAATTTATGGATTGGAACATTATAAGGCCGGAAGTACAAGACAGATAACCACAAGGATCTGCACAAAGATTATTTAAGGATCCTTGTCACAGTGGGAGTATTTTCGGATGTGTCTCGAAAATTGTGAATTGTTCATCAAGAAATCTAATTTCTTGGATCATGAACAAGCCAGGTTGACTGTTAAGGATTAGTTAGATGAAAGTGGTTGCATATCATTGATTAGTCTATGAGTTTCAGACTCGGAAGACTTGTAAGTTGTATGCTCATAGTCATTGAGGACATCCATAAGGGAACGTGGATGTAGTTTGAGAAAAGTAAGTCTTTCTCTCAAAAGTTATATGTTTCGGGGCAAACACATTGAAATGTGTAGTTCAATGATTAAAGCATTCATTTGTCAGACAACACAGATAAACTCATTTATGAAATGTTTTGACAAGTGGTACATCTTTCATCTACAAAAGACGTTGGAGTGGTTGTCTTGTACATTGTGTGATAGTATTACTAGCACTTGGCAACAATGTGAAAGTATTATCTGACATAATAGGTGGTGATTATACGAACAATTTAGAATGAAGGTTAGGAGTAATGTTGGATATATCCTACAGATAGTATAACATTATTCAAGTACTCTTCATAGACTACTGTTTTTCTTTGGCAAAGTTGCAATACACCTGGATGTTGCATAAAAGGCCAGATATATGTTTATGCTCAGTGCATGGTAACGGATATAGTCCATCATTCTTAAACATTTGAGGAAACGGATAATCAAATGGTAGCTAGAGATGACATTATCGACCTTATTCTATGTATTCACATAGAATGCAGAACCATCTTGAGGATTCTCACGCAGTAAAATGCTGAGAGGGAGCTAGATAATTCAGGGCTTGGCTTCGTGAATTGGCAGTAATCTTAAATTTGCTAGAATTCTTACACCCCTGGAAGAATTCTAAGTGCAGCAGCAAATTTCTGGGATTTGGAAATGCCGGTATCAACATAGTGAGTACCGAATATAAGGCGATGTTACGGGACAAATAGAAACACTAGAGGAATGTACGATGATGGTTCCTTCACTAAGTGTACCATGTCAGGTATACCGTAGCATGTGGCTGATATTGTCTTAGTGAGCCTCCCACCGTAAAATCTTTGAGTATAAGTGGGAGAAAATGTATGATGGTTGTTAACGATTAAGATTGTTAACATTGTACATGGATGAAGTCATATGGGTTTCTGCTGACGCATTGGTATACTAAAAGGTTTTACTTTAGTATAAGTGGGAGATTGTTGGGGTCGTTGTATATCTAAAGCAAAACTTGTTGTTTTAGTGGTTACAACGCTGGTCCACTGTTAACAATCCCTATCTGAAAGAATATGAATAAGCAAGAATAAAGTCCATTATCTCATGTTTTAGACCACGTGTCGATCTGAGTTCGGAGGGGATCATGAAGGTCGTTGACAATGATGAGATATAAACATATCACAGTCGAGATAGTTCGGGCTGAGCTATTGGTCTAGACTGCAGCTTAATGGTAGTGAAGAGTCTTAATCACTAATTATGCTGGTACGGTGGAACGTATTGAGGATCAAGGGAGATAATGCTCTTCTGATACAGACCCTATATCAAAGGTGATATAGGTGAAGAGCTACAGATCTCAAGCTTTAGTAGCTCGATCTTAACATTGGTAAACTATTAGATGTGTATGTACCACTCCGGTCCTAGCTTCTTGACTCATTTGCTTTATACACGGGAATTAAGACGAAAATGTTTAGTGTATAAAGTGTATTTTGTAGGGAATGTAATGTGGTTTATGTATTTAGACATATTTTAGAAACAAAGCATCATAGATTCATAAAAACATGTTCTTGTGTGATCTTAAACGAAAGATCGTATCAAGACCTTTAATTTGATATAAAAATCATAAAAATCCGATAACAAACGAGCAAGTTATAATAATTTAAACTTTCAAATTTTAAATTATATTGAACTACGTGCAGAAAAATGAGTGGATGAGATTTAAGTATGGAATGTTAAGTGTAATAAGGGGTTTACTAATTGTACTAATTATACTCTAATTATTTCTAAAAAAGGAAATGAGTCAATAGGTGTGGGACGTCTCAAAAAGGAAAATGAGTCAATAAGCTGGGACCGGAGTGGTATTATTCAGTGTTACTTTGATTTACAAAGATATGAACTTCTCGATAGTTCATCAAACTCATGTTGTACTTTGGGTAACATGGAGATGCATACTATGTCTAATGAGTGTTATCAATAAGTCGCGTCCTATGAGAGTATAGGCTGACGTTATCCCCTCAGGGAGTTCACAAGGTTTATTATACCAAGTCATGCATGCTAATTAAGTTCAGATATAATAATAAGGTGTGAACGGGTACTACTTGAGGAATAAGAGGTTAATTAATTAGGAGCAGTCATGGTAGCTCTAATTAATTAATGGATATGGAAGGTCTTAAACACGGGGGTCGAACTAAACAAAATACCAGCCCCAATCTACATAATTGGGACAGAGCGGTGAATCAGTTATAACACTTTAGTGGAGTGCGTCATATCACTAATGGGATACATGTTCAGGGGTGGACATGGAAATATCTTATTAGATAAGGCCCAACTCTGTCTGGTATCCGATCCCTAGGATGGCCCAAACAGACCTCGGGAATCGATCTAAATTGTATTATTGAGTTTGGACTCAATAATTGTACTCAGGCCCAGTATATGATATATATTGGATTTATATCCGGTGAATGGATATTAAATATAATTAATTCAGATTTATATCATATGAGATAAGATTATATCTAATTAGTTATTATTTAATTATTCAAGGATAAGATTAAATCTAATAAGATAAGATTTATTTATTTAAATCTTATGGGGATAAATATCATATATATGTAAATATATTATATATATATTTATTTATTTATTCTACTGGTATTAGGATTAATTCTATTTATTAGAATTTATTCCGGTAATACAGTTGCATAACAGAACAAATTAATTCCTTATTAATTTTGTATTAATTAAAGGAATAAGATTTGTAGTTATGGGAAAGAATAAATAAGGGATTGGCACATATATGGTTAGAGATAAATAAGGAATCATATCTTCTTATTTATGTACCATATAAATACTCTAAGTCTCTCATTCTAAAGATACGAGTTCACTAGTTGTCAGAATAGAGTTTCTCTCGAAACCCTAGACATAGAGAGAGAGAGCGGCCGCCCATTGGGTTTGAAGAAAGGAGATCGAGGTTCCAGGGATCTCGAGACTTCCACCAAGTCTCAGATCTAGAGGTGTGGGATCACATTCTAGAAGATCAGAACCGTATATCGTTCAGACTTGACTCAGATTCTCCGTCTACGATAGTCATAAGGTATGTACTCGAACCGTTGTATGAACTTGTGTGCACGATCGAATCACCACACCCAATCCAAGATCTGGGATTCGGGTGGCTTTCAAGTAGCCAACCCAACACGTGCCTCATCTCCTATTCCTTCGACGGAGGACTCTCCAAGCGAGGAGGAAGATGGAAGAGATGAATGCCATGAAGTAAAAACATTAAAGTCTAAAATGAAGTATCATTCTACTACGAAGCTAGACTGGCAGGTATGATTTTCAATTCAAGTACATTAAGCAAAGCAAAACGTGTTTGAAACCTTCGCTTGCTAAGTGGAAAATAAAAATGTAATCTGACACAATTTACTAAGAGATAAACACTGTTATTTACTCTCAAAGTATGAAAGTCATAAACATTTAAAATTATTCTAGTCATTCTATTTAGTATGGACTAATAATAGCTTCAAAATAGTCAAACGAGTGCTTACATCACTCGATCTCACCATCGCAAGCGAGTACATATCAGTGACGCCAAGCGATTGGAAACGTAAGCGAGTAATTTAGTCAAGCGACTACTATTGCAAGCATGTCCCAGTCAAGCGAGTCGTACGAGTTGGATGTACCCGAGTGCCTATTTAACTTTTTACTTTTCATTAAATGCGAACAGTACTAGGGCACGGCAAACCGGGCGCGTGTGCTACACCGCAGAGTTGAAGCAGCAAAGTTGCTGTGATTTGGACCGTCGAAGAGGAAAAGGCGCTTAATCTCAGCTGAGCGATCGTGGGAGAAACGCGGACGACTCCTAGTTTGACACGTGCTGCGATAGTCACCACTCTGGTTCATTTTAAACATGGTGACTCGCCTTTTAACCGCGACACGTCAGCCACAAACCTGCTCGACTCGGCGACACGTCAACCTCCACCAACTCCACTCTGCCACGTCGCTTGAAACCCTAAATCTATATATAGGGCAACTGTGCAGACTGTAAAACTTTCATCACACCCCAAAATTTCCATTCTCTCGCAAATACTCTCCACCATATCTCTGCACTAGTTCTGAAATTTTGTTTCCATTCACTTATATCTCCTTTCAAATACTCTTCTCACAAATCACTATGGGCAAAGGAACAACATTCGTAACCATGGAGGAAATTAGAACAAAGCCCGATAACCACATCGTTATAGAGCCCCATCTCAACGAAGACGTTGTGCACAAGGAAGGATTTTTCCGACAAGCTGTGACAGCCGCCAGATTGTGGGACTTTGTCACAGCAAAGCCCTCGAGAGTGCTCACCGTTGTCATTGCAGAATTCCTATTAAATCTCCATGAGGGAGAACAGACCACAATCATCACAGATCCTAACTTCAGCATGTCGGTGACTGTATCATTAGTGGATGTTGCCGGAGTTTTCAACCTGCCGGCGATCGGAGAGGTTGATTTGATGAAGGTTGGACTCTGATATGATGTCGATGAATACAGACGCTTCTTTGTCAAAGAAAATGCAGTATGGAGCAAGCAAGGCAACAACATTCGTGAAGATTTGTTGAAGTCGTTCAACATTATTGGTGATCTCTTCACCAAGAGCATAGCTTGCCATATCGGAGGCCTTTCAGGGATCACCGATACAAAAATCAAGGGAAACACTGCCATCGTTGACAACTTGACAGGGCTCAAGTTCAACTAGCAAAATTGGTTTATCTCGCTAATTCAGGAAGCGGCTAGAGACTTCAAGCCGGATGTGGAGGACCCCACTCAAATCATTCTAAAGAGCAAGCTTCGCCTTCTCGGGAAGCTTTCTTTTGCTCTTGAGAAGATTTTTCCAGGGCGAGTGTTGGGAATTGTTAAGGATTTATTTGTTAAGGGGGAACTTAACAGGACACTTTAATAAAATTTGTTATGTATTTTGATTAGATCCCAAAAACCTCTATGTAAATCCTATTCCCAAGCGACCCTATTTTGATTAGATAGGATAAAATTTTTCAAGCTTGTTATGTTAGGAAAGCTTACTTTTGTTTTAGTCGCTTTAGGTTTTAGACTGCAGGTTTTCAAGCGAAGTGAGAAGACCACTCGCTTGAGTGCGTATTGTTTCACTAAAAAGTGTTCGCAATAGAACGAAATCCTATCGTAGCACTAGCAAGTAAAACCAAAGTATCGAATCTCAAGGAAAACTTAACACGGCAATCAATTATGTAGTAAATCCTAATCTAGCCTAAATCTAGGAAAGCAAGTAAATAAGATTTTTGGGTTTTTGTTTTAAATCCTAGGCAAATAAAATAAATCAAAGCAATAAATAAAAGCAAGTAAATAACTAATCTAGAACTCAAGAAATAAATCTAAGAATTAAACTAAAGTAAAATGATTAATGTACCTAGGCAAGAATCAAAAAGAAAGCAATAAAAGAAGCAACGAAGAAAGCATAAACTACCTTAGACATGATGTATGAAATCTGGAAATTAAAAGGAAAATAAATCTAACTTTGAAAGCTTTAAAAACGAGAGAATTGAAACTTGAGAAAAACGAATCTAAACTAGAACTTGAAAATCGAACGAACGAAATTAAACTAAGGAATTTAAACGAAGCAATTAAGAAAACGAATCTAAAACGAAAGCAAGCAATTAAAAGCAAGTAAACGAAAGCAATAAAGAACTTACGAGAATTAAACGAAGAACGAAGAACTTGAATTAAACGAAGAAGTCTTGAATTAAATTGCAAAAATGAAGAATTCGGATCCGAACAATAAAAACTAATCTAGAGTGTTTGAATGTTGGAAACTAAAGCTAAATAATGATAAAAGTGTTATAGAATTCGTGCACAAGGGATAGTATATATAATAGGTATGAAAACCTAATTATACAAGGAAATAACAGCTGGCCGGAACGTTGGACGGTCGTCCAACGTACGTTGGACGCTCGTCCAACGTCGCACTCGCTCTGCTCTTCAATTCTTCCTTGGACGCTCGTCCAGGGTACTCTGGACGGCCGTCCAGTGCCTTGGACGGTCGTCCAATGTCGTGCTCGCTCCATGCTTGATTTTTCCTTAATTCCTCGCCCTTTTCGACCCGTTTCCTTCCGTTTCTTCCACCTAATGATCCTACATGAACCAAACTCCAAACAACCAAATCATAGCAAAAGACAAACGAAAGAGACACAAAACATAACGAAAACGGACTCGAAAACACTACGAAAATCCTAACATTTACACACCAATCAAAATCCCCCACACTTAGACCTTTGCTTGTCCTCAAGCAATATAAACATACAACTTAGATTCAATCCAAACAATTCAAATCATAGAACATTTAATCACCGGAATCGACAAACTCAAACGAGGTCACTTTAATCCCAAGTTACGATCAATCATCATCAACGAACTATGTGGCTTATAAATCAACCCAAGCAAGAGGAAAAGCAATGATACACACATCTCACAAAATATCTAGAATCACCACAACTTAGACGTCTAGCCTACTTCCCCTTTTATTCAACACATAAACAACTTTTTTTTTTTTTTTTTTTTTTTTTTTAAGAGTGAACGTTTATGGCACATAATTCACTAGGTTTAATCATCTATGGGTCACATCGAGCCTCCTAGTGCGGTTTCACGTACCCATTGTCAAGAGGGGTAGAATGCCTACGAACACTTAATACTAATATACACGAGTATCATCTAGGATATAGGTCATGAAATGTGATCATTCGAGGGTCCCTCGAAGCCTTTTCATGTGGTTTCCCATGCTCATTACTCTAGTATTTTCATACGTTACAAGTAAGAGGAGCAGAATCATATCAACTCTGTTATTCACATAAACACAACTCTTTTTTTTTTCCTTTTTTTTTAAGGGGAAAGATACTAGCAATCCTAGTCGCAACAATCTAGATTTATCACTCAACCAAAAATCATAAATCATTTCCTCAAACATAAATCAATTCGTGCCCCACAACTCATCGAATCATAATCAACAACAACTCAAGATTAAACCAACCTAATTTATGCTCAAATCAACACCAACAACTAAAGATTCCATCGTTGAATCATTCACATTGATCCTAAGTTAATGCTTATAGGGCTCAAAATCAAACAAATTCCTAAGTGAGGGAACATGAAGACTCGATCAACTAGACTCAATCAAACCAAATAAGACTCGATCAAGACAAGCAAAATACGAAACAAAAACAAATACATCATGCCAAAGTTTCAAAGACCCCCCCCCCCCACACACACACACACACACACACTTAAAATCAAGCAATGACCTCATTGCGAGAAAATAAAAAGGAAAGGGATAGAAGGAACTTATCGCACGATGTCGACCAACACACTTGAAATCCCGAGAAATTCCATGTAGTACCTACAAAACAAACACAAAACAAAATACCAAAGCGTAAAATTGCACAAAAATAAAGAGAAAGAAATAAAAGACTCAAAACAAAAATTAAAAGACACAACAATGCTATGGGTTGAAGAAACCTTGGAAACGTGGATCTTGCCAACGGGAATCATAAGGAGACCACCAACGAGGGTCGTTCGGGTCCGGTGGAGTGGAGGTAGAGGCAACCGAGAAGTCGGTAAAACGAGGATTAAACACATTCTGTTGGAATTGTGTAAAATCGGTCCTAAAGTCGGCCCAATAAGGGGGAACCTCGGCCTCCATATTCTGACGAGCTCGGACTCGATCTCTCCGAGTGTAGTATTGAACCAATTGCTCATTATCGCCCGGGACGTGTGGGTGCTCCTCCTCGTCTCCATCCTCTTCTTCTTCCTCATTGTGCTCCTCATCATCTTCTTGCTCCTCATCATCGCCTCCGGCTTCATATTCCTCCCCTTCATCCCCCGACTCTTGACTTGGGAGATTACGTTGGCGACGAGCTGCATGATAGGCAATAACAGACGCTCTCTCCCGAACTGGAACGAACTCGGTCGCCCCTCGCATGAGATGAGCGTTGAGAAGCTCATTGAGGGTAATCTCCTTACTTCGGGTTAAACCGGCGCTTTGAGAAATATCGACTCGCAAATGGCGTGCCAAACCTGTAGCAACATAACTCAAAGTAGGGTGTGCTCCCTTCTTGTTTTGCACATTAGTAAGTTGGGACAAAATAAATGGAGCCATACACACCCTAATATTGTTAGTAGCACAATGGAGCAAATAAATCTCTAAAGCATTCACTTTATTATGCTCTTTCTTACCACTAATCATACAAGACAAAAAGCGGTGAAGAATCAATAAAGCATGATCTTTGATAAAAGCACTCGGCACCCCAGAAGCTTTGTTGGTCCCGGGAAAGAGTAATTGGGGGGGGGGGGGGGGGTAATACACCAATAACCAACCATTTTTGACTTTTGTAAAATCAGGTCGATCAAAGGTCGATTGTCAAGGTCGATCCTTATCAGAGATAGGTTGATCTATCAAGCTCGTTTGGGAACGAGCTTGATTTATCAAACTGCTTATGCGGAAGTTGGTGGAGGTTGATTTACTCTTTGAAAAATCTTAAGGCTAAAAATAGATAGCAGGTTGATGCGTGATATGCAGGTTGATGCTCGTCAGTTTGATAGTAAAATGAAAGGGCGATAAATAAAGAGAGAGAGAGAGAGAGAGACACAGCGATATAGCGTGGTTCGGAGAAACCCTCCTACGTCCACGTCAGGTCGACTCGACCTGAGAATCCCTTTACCTTTGGATTCAACCTCTCTCTTATTTATACTGACTGAGTATCAGTTCTAGATACACTCTAACCTGAAAATATCTAGACATGAGTTTTGGGTCGTGACCCTTACAACCTTTCGTACAGAAAATGTACAAACAACCTTTCGCTAATTACAGAGCTTGACTAAACTCTACAATGGCGAAGAACACAAACAAACTTTCTAACTTCGAACTAGTCGGAGAAGAAGTTGTTGAACCAACGACAAGCAGCAGTGAACGCTTCGTCGTTGTGGTGTTTATCGGAATCGGAAACCTCTCTTCGTCAAGTGTTTGGGAAACTAATCGGATTTCGAACACTTGAATGGATATGAACTTGAGAGAGATTTTGGGCAGAGATTTGGCGTTGATAGCTTGAGTTTCCCGTGCTTGAATCCTATAATGGCTGAAGTATTTATAGGCAATTTTGAAAAACTAGCCGTTGGAGTCAGGCTGACGTGGCACTAGCCGTTGGAAGCTGACTCACTTCTAGCCATTGGGAAGATTCGTCCTTGCTGGCACACCACGTGGCAAGGATCAGGTCGTGTTGCTCCATGAAGGCGGAGCATCGACCTTGATATTGAAATCCAGCACTTGAAATCTTCTAAGGTAATGCAGGCTGGAAGCTTGGGAAGGGAGGTCGATAGACAGCTTGATGATCCAGCTCGATCGAAATGAGGCAGGCCTTATAAACGACCTTTCTCTTATAGGGTGGATCAAACTTGATTCTAGACTTTATAGAGCATCGACCTGCACTAACAGATAGCAGGTCGATCTATCGGCCTTAACCCTAAACAAGTAAAATATGCCTAAGTGTGGTTTCGAGAAACATCATCAAAATCAACTGCAAGGGGTTCCCAACAATTTCCCCCTTTTTGATGATGTCGAAACCATACACTTTACAAATAATTCCTAAGATTTTATAACAATGAAAGATCGATTAACCATTAAGGTTGATAAGGAATTTATATGAAAGGCAGATAATAACATAATTAAAATAAAGCATTAAAGGCAGATGCCTGGACAAAGAGATATTGTCGTCAGGTCGAAAGATGATTTTTGCTTCATTAAGCTCGATAGCGATATACATTGAGAATTTACAAGACAGGCTGAGAGCATAAATGAATAACAAAAACAACAAAATCATCTAACTACATCTGCTGCAGCTTGGCACGGGCTGCTATGCGCTCTTCCTGGATCTGCTCCCTCGACTTCGTCTTCATGCTTGCGTAAATTCCATCCCTGATTCGGCAATAGTCGGGATCGGAATTTGACACATTGACGTTCAGGCCGATGGCGGTCAGTGCGACGTATTGGTCGATTCGAGAGTAATCCAAGTACCCCGAATTACCAAGAAGCAAGGGCGTAAAATATTGCTTTGCTGGAGCCCTTAACATCGCACCGGCCTCTGCAGCCTTCTTCCGCAATTCACCAATGAAGTCTTGGTGGGGGAATTTGAGCATGTAGGCTGCATAGGCGTCGTCATCGTCTTCAGGAAGGGAGGGGTCATGGATCCAGTAGTGGAGGAGGATGAAGCAGCTGTTGAGCTCCCGCAGCAGGGCGTTCTGGCGTTCATCAAGCCACGCCACGGCCTATTGCTGGACTCCAGCTTCCAAAATGAGGGCGTGGGATGACTGGCTGATCCAGTCTATCTCGGCCTTCTTCCTTGCTTCAGCAGCCCGGCGCTCCGCAATGAAGCGTTTCTGCTCGACGGGATTCACGGCCTGCTCCGGCATCGCACCAGCCAGATGCATGGCTTGAATCAGCTCGGCCTCCTTTGCCAATCGAGCTTTGGCGGCGGCGGCCTCAGCAGCAGCGGCAGCTGCTATGGGATCGGCCTGGGAGGCGACGGCCTTGGAGGAGGCGGCCTGGGGAGCAGGCTTCTTTTGAGGCGGAGGCGGAGGAGGAGGGGGAGGAGCCATGGAAGATGAAGGGGCTTTGGACTTGGAGGACCTCTTCTTCCTGGCGGCGGCGGCTCTTTCTTCTTCCCCCTTTTCGACATCATCAGAAAGGGTCCTGATGAGGGAAAGAAGAGTAGCGTCCTCCTCCTGTAATTTGCCAACGGCCTCCCTCAACTGCTGGTGCCCATTCAGCAAGCTGCTGAGAGTATCCAGGATGCCGTTTATTTGAGTGTTGGAGGCCGATGCCGAGTTTGTAATTGATGTAGTCAGGTCGGTCACACGGTGATCGACCTTGGCCACGTCCTCCAACACATCCCCGATCTGATCGAGGGACGCCATGTTGAGTGCCTCGAGCTGGGCCGGAAGAAGTTTGTCGGTATATTCTTTCAGCTGATCCACAGCAAACTTCGTGACCCGCTCTCTGGCTGCATCATCGGCCTGGGTCTTGACTTCCTTCAATATATCGACCCGGGCCTCCGCGATGGCTTGCTTAATCTGCTCCGGCACGCTGATTGCGAGACTCGAGCTTTGCAGAAAGAGTGTTGAGCTCGGTCTCCGCATCGAACTTAGATGCGTCGGGAGTAGAATCAACGGCAGTCAGAGCTTGATCACCACCTGCATTCCTTGGTGGTGATTGCTCCGGAGTTTGAATCGCGTCAAACTCATCTCCTACTTCTGTGGCGGAGTTGTAGAGAGCACGAGAGTGCGTGTAGAGAGGGAGAAGGTCGATGCCCAGAATTTTGGCCTCGACCTTCATGCGGCGCAGCACAAGAGATCGAAAGTTTGAGGCCGCATCCTCAACGCTGAAGAAGCCAAACTCTTCCTCTAGCGCCAACTCCTCCACCTTCAGTTCTTCGAGGGAGGTGACTTGCAGCAAGGCCTCGAATACATAATAATAACTCGACTTACAAACCAGATAGAACTGGAGGCGAGTAGCGAGGTCGAGGGACTTGGGGAGTTGATCTATCCCCGGCAACAGGTCGATCACCTTCAGCCTGGCCTCAGCCTTCATGGAGGCAACCTGGGAGTGAGCAATAGAAACAGGCTGCTCAGAGATGGGCTGGATCGGCAGCACGACATCTTCCTCCACGGGCACATGCCGGAAGGGGGAAGATTGAGAATCTTCAGCCGTGAGATCCTGGATCTCCACGGATCCAGCTCGTTGGACTTTGGGGGACCTCACAGGAGAGGAAACGACGTCCTGCGGGGGAGATGCAGGGCGATGCTGTGAGGTCGATGGCTCCATGGCGGAACGGACTGGAGATGGGGTCCGTTCGGCTGAAAGAGAGGGCGATGGGGAGGGCGATGGCTCCCTGCGAGGTGCAGGATCCTCGAACTCCACAGGGAGAATCCGGTGAAACGGCCTGACCGGATCAGTGGAGGCCGATTCCGTCCTCCGTGGAGGAGTCTTCTTCACAGGCGGAGTCTTCTTGACAGGGCGAGAGGGGACCAGGTCGACATCGGCCTTTCTCTTCTTTGGATTGGGTCGAGCTAGAATCCTCCAACTAACCTTGGATTCGCTGGTCTTGGTGAGGTGCGCCCTGACATGGTCTGGAGACCCATAGAATATCTGTGGCGCCACCCCGATCGCCATCTCCATTTGGTGGTGATCTTTTGGAATGAACAGAGGGGGGAAGGCGGGCTCATTGGACCATTTCCTATTTTAGAAGAAGGAAATGATAATGCAAGTGGCCTTCGTCCCAAGGCGAATCGGCCTTTTCTCATTGTGAAGCTGCACCTTCACCACGGCCTCTCCCTCTGTCTCGCAGACGATCTGCCTGGCTTCTTCCCAGAGCAGTGAGATCATTAACTTGGCCCAACTAATGGGCAGGTCGAGAATCACGGCCGCCATTATTTGAAACTTCAATGGGGTGACCTGGTCATGATTCCCGATGTGCCCTAAGAAGCACTTCTGCACAAAGTCCATCAAGTGTCGGTATTTGGGACGAAGCTCGTTCCTCTTGAAGGAAATAGACACGTACTGCCTTTGCTCAATCAGTACGCGGTCTGCAACTTGCTGCAGTTGATCTCGAGAAATTTCTGAGAGCTGCATCGTCCCTCCTTCCCCAATACCGAATGCAGCCTTCACGGCGTCAAGAACGTTGATGGTGTGCATGACATTCTGGGTTCCGAGGGAGACGGTGTGGGAAGACAAGGAATCGCCCTCGTTCCAGTTGTAGAAGAAGGCAGATACTATCTTGGGAAGACTCTTCGCCGGTCGGGTGGAGATTATCTGGTGGAATGGAAAGCAGGTCTCCACCAAGGTGAACATGGAATCAAGATCACGAAAACCGATGTTTTCGCGCACCATATAGGGCTCGAATTTGATGCGAGCCTTCAAGTAGTCTTCGATTTCTACCCACTGCATTTCCTTTCGACCGGTGGTTGATTTTCCTGCCATTGTTGTTTTTCCTACAAATTTTCGGGAAAGTTTTAGAAAAACAATGAAGAACTTGACAGAAAAATTGAAACTTAATCGGTGAAAAGAGCACAAACCACGGCTTGTGATTTGATACAGAGAGTGAGAAAGTAGAAAACAAAGAACACGACGGCGGCAGATTTTGCAGAGAATGGAGAATTAGGTTTTGATGAAGATGAAGAGAGTAAGTAATTTTTGAGTGAAAACTGCATGCCATATATAGATATTTCGAACGGTTGTGATCGTTCGAATTTGAAAAGGTTAAAGTTTTCAAATTACACCACGTCCGCACGATTTAAGCGCGTGGAATGTGAAACGGTTCACATCCGCGCGTGAGGTAAGGGAAACGTGCGAAGTGTGGTGCTTTTTCAGAAAAGTGGCAGGGAATTAAATGCAGCATTGGTCAATGTGTCAATATTTGACACTTGACTAGATGTGTTACAAAAATGGTAATCATTACTCCCTTTTTCCTTATTTTCTGCAAATTAACAGACCCTTAAATAATGTAAAGCATTGAGAAATAAATATCAATAATAAATGAAGAATTCAATGCGTATTAAAGAAGTTATAAGACAAAAAGGGTGATACTGCCCTTTTGATTCTTCCTTCATTAATGCGGATAGCATTAAGGTTGATATCGGTCTGATGCTATCGGCCTTGTGGCAGAGAACGGTCTGTCGAAATGAACGGCCTGGACTTGTGATATCGGCCTGGTGAGGTGAAACAGCCTGGACTTATGATATCGGCCTGGCATTCATCGGCCTTTATTTCCCCTCAAATGATGGATCATTTTGGGTAAGTGTTCCCCCTCAATTGAGGAACACAGGTCGATCTATTGAATGGTCGACGGCCTGTTGATAGAGAAACGGCCTGTTGATAGACACGGCCTGTTGATAGAGAAACGGCCTGTTGATTTGGAAACGACATGCCAACTTGTGAACAGCCTGTTAGAGTAACGGCCCGTTGAGTCACGATCGTTCTGTTGATTAGCTGATAGCCTGTTCCCCCTTAGTATCGGCCTGTCTATTAGAAACAGCCTGTTGAGATGAAACCGACCTGCGTAGACCATGAACGGCCTGCTTGTTGGTCCCGATTGTTGGTCCCGAACAAGTTTGAGAAAGGTGACAGACTGGTTAGAAGATGACGGCCTGTAGGCTTACGATCGGCCTGATGACTCAACATTTAATAACCCTAGCTTTCCACATAGCATTTTGAATCTTTCTTCGGCTAGGGGTTTTGTTAGGATATCAGCCCGTTGAATGTCAGTGTGTATCTTCTCAATAACCACATTCTTCTTTTCCACGTGATCACGAATAAAGTGATGTCGAATATCCACGTGCTTGCATCTTGAATTAATGAAGAACTGGGTTTTGAGTAATGGCGATGGCACTCGAGCTATCGCAGAATATAGGCACTTCACTGACTTCAACTTCATAATCTTTGAGTTGTTGTTTGATCCACAAGATTTGTGCACAACAACTTCCTGCGGCCATGTACTCGGCCTCTGTGGTGGAGGTGGCTACTGAAGTTTGTTTCTTTGAAAACCACAAAATCAGCTTGTTTCCGAGAAAGTGGCAAGTACCCGAGGTAGATTTCCTATCGAGCTTGCACCCTGCGTGATCAGAATCTGAATAACCTGTAAGCTGCAAGTTATCATCACAAGGATACCAAAGACCTAAGTTTGTGGTTCCTTTGATGTATCGAAGAATTTTCTTTGCTGCTTCTAAGTGGGATTCCTTCGGATTAGCTTGAAATCTAGCACACACTCCAACTGCAAAAGTGATATCAGGTCGACTTGCAGTTAAATAAAGTAATGAACCAATAATACCCCTGTACTGTGTTATGTTGGCAGGTTTTCCTTCGGGATCCGGGTCGATCTTCCCACCAGAGAGCATCGGTATTTTGACAGGCTTGCTGTCTTTGACACCAAACTTGTCAACCAGCTCGTGTGCGTACTTTGTTTGGCTAATGAAGATTCCTTCATCGGACAGCTTGACCTGCAACCCTAGAAAGAAGTTCATTTCCCCCATCATAGACATTTTATATTTTTCTGTCATGAGGTTACCAAATTTTTCGCATAAAATGGGAGATTTAGATCCAAAAATGATATCATCAACATAAATTTGTACTAAAAGGATATGTTCATTCACTTTGATAGTGAATAGCGTTTTGTCGACTTAA
Organism: Thymus mandschuricus; assembly: GCA_029379335.1. Taxonomy (NCBI): domain Eukaryota; kingdom Viridiplantae; phylum Streptophyta; class Magnoliopsida; order Lamiales; family Lamiaceae; genus Thymus; species Thymus mandschuricus. The sequence goes on from CM057081.1 coordinate 19,725,204, forward strand.
CCACGCTTGAATCCAGATTCGATGAGAAAGGATGATAGCGTCTCATACCAAGCTCGAGGAGCTTGCTTAAGTCCGTATACGGCCTTGTGCAGTTTGTATACTTTGCTTGAATCACCCTCCTCGAATCCAGGAGGCTGTTCCACATAGACTTCTTCTTCGAGAATGCCATTGAGGAACGCACTTTTAACATCCATCTGGTAGACTTTGAATCGTTGATGAGCGGCATAAGCTAGAAACAGCCTTATAGCTTCTAATCTTGCAACGGGGGCAAACGTCTCATCATAGTCGATTCCTTCTTGTTGACAGTAACCCTTTGCTACCAATCGGGCTTTATTTCTGACAACTTCTCCAGATTCATCTCTCTTGTTTTTGTAAACCCATTTGACTCCAATGATGCCCTGATGATAAGGACGATCAACTAGAGACCATACTTCATTTCTCTTGAATTCATTGAGTTCTTCTTGCATGGCTTGAATCCAGTCAGCATCACGAAGAGCTTCAATGGCATCTTTGGGTTCAATTCGAGAGAGATAGCAGCTTAGTAGTGCGCTTTCACCAATCGTCCTTCTTGTTCGCACTCCTTGGTTTGGGTTCCCAACAATGAGTTCTTTTGGATGAGCATCGATCCAACGTCTGCGTCGAGCTCTTTCTTCATTTGAAATGATTGGATCGGGCTCATTAATGGGTTCGTCAAACTCCAGATGAGTTGAAGGTTGATCAGTGGGCACATGCTGTTGCTCGGGCTGTTGATCAGGCTGCTGTTCGGCCTGGATGTTGAGCTGCTCCATTGTGCTATCGAGCTGCTCGATTTGGGATGTAAGGTCGTGAACAGCATCAGTCTGGGGGACTGAAAGTGGGGGATCAGCCTGGTTAAGTCCGGCTGATGTATTACAGCTCGAAGTATGAACGTTACTTGCATCACTTCCCACTTGCTGTGTGACCTTTGGATCAGATTGATCCTCTTCCTCTAGATCATTAGGTGCCCATACTAGCAGGTCGTCGATGGGGGAGTTAGACGGCCTGTTAGCAGCAGACTGATCTGGATCTGTACTAAATTCTCTGTACAGACAAGTAGATTCATCAAACACAACATGAGGTGTTACTTCCACAACTAGGGTTTTCTTATTAAAAACTCTATAAGCTTTGCTAACCTCCGAGTATCCTAAGAATACTCCTGGATCGGCCTTGCTATCAAAAGTTTTTAATTGAGATTTCCCATTGTTATGAATGTAACACAAGCACCAAAAAGCTTTAAAATACTTTAACCTGGGGAGCTTGTTGTTCCACAGCTCGTATGGAGTCTTTCCATGTCGGGTAGTGATGATCGACCTGTTTTGGGTATAGCAGGCTGTGTTAACGGCCTCTGCCCAAAACTTCTTTGGAATGTTGGTTTCATCCAACATGGTACGAGCTGCTTCCTTCAGCGACCTGTTACGGCGTTCCACTACGCCGTTTTGTTGAGGTGTGTGTGCAGCTGAAGTTTGATGATGAATTCCACTCTTTGTGCAATATTCTTCGATCATTGCATTGATAAATTCGGTGCCTCGATCGGATCGAATGGAGATGATGGATTTCTCCTTTTGATTGCACAGTTTGCTCAGCAACGCAGGTAGCTTCTCCAATGTCTCCTTCTTCTTGTACATGAAAATAACCCACGTAAATCTAGAATAATCATCTATAATAACGAGAGCGTATTTTCTACCGTTTATACTCAAGGGAGTGACTGGACCAAAGATGTCGAGATGGAGAAGCTCAAGAATTCGATTTGAGGCTTGTGCCGTCACGCTTGGAAAGGATGATCTTGTTTGCTTTCCAGCTTGACAGGCTCTGCAGATGTGATCACGATCGAAGACTTGATCTGGTAGGTCGTTCACCAGCTTGTTGCGTGCGAGCTTGTTGATGGCCTTGAAGTTCAAGTGACTCAACCTCTTGTTCCATAGCCAGCTTGTCTCGGAATCAGCCTTTGTGACCAGGCAAGTCTCTATCCAATCATTCCATTGAACAATGTAGAGTCTATCCTGCAGGATTCCGGTAAGAAGTATTTCTCCTTCCTCATTTTTCACAAGACATTTGTTAGCAGTGAATTCTACTCGTTTACCACTCGAGCAGAATTGCGACACAGAGAATAGGTAATGATTAAGACCTTCAACATAAGAGACGTTAGAAATAGTTGTTTTACCAACTTTTAGATCGCCCTGGCCTCTCGTAAGTCCCTTAGAATTTCCTCCAAAGGTTACAAGTGGCCCGTCTCGTTCTTGATAGTTTGATAGTAGCGTTTTGTCACACGTCATGTGCTTTGAGCATCCACTATCAATGATCCATACAGCTCCACGAGCTGCTTGGCTCCTTCTTTGAGCCTTCCCGACCTGCAATTAGTTAAACTTAGCAACCCATTTGAGATTGGGTGCTACATCGGTTGCGGGAACGGCCTTTGGGACCCAGATTTGTTTTGCCGGTCTGCTTCTATCCGAGGCTGAGGACGAGGCAGTGGCGGTCTTGGGCTTGGGAGCCTTGGATTTCTTTGAGCGAGGGCGACGAGGCTGATAATACTGCTCTTCATGAAGACCAGGTTGATACTGCCAGTCTTGAAAGTTCGACTGTTGAGGGTAATGGCAGTGACAACCTTGATGAGCAGGAAAGAAGAACTGAGGGTGATACGGCCTTTGATAGTATTGGCCATGGTATCGCCCTGGATGGACAGCCTGCTTATGATGTGAGGGGGCAGGTCGACGATGTTGGGCAGGTCGACTCTCTTTCTTTTGAGGAACAGGCTGTTCCTTCTTGTGTTGCTTTAAGAGGATGGCTTGGGGCTGTCGAACTGGATTCTTCAGCTTGACCATCTTATCTGGAAGAGCTTGATGAGCTTTCCGAACACTCTTTGACTTCGACTGTGCTTTCACGAATTTGATCTCGCAGTCTTTGTTCTTGATTTCCTTGGATTTTCCATTAAATCCAATACCAGAGTGATCGCGCGGATTACGTTGCATGGATTGGACTTCTTCCAATTTCTTCCCACTTTTCTTCAACTGACTTAAGGTGAGTTGAAGTTTTTCTTCCTTTTTCACTAGGAGTTCGTGTCGAATAACCAAATCAGCCAATTTTGAGGTAAGGCTATGTATTTCGGCATCTTTGGTCTTGAGGGACTCGTCCTTCTCGAGTGCCCTGGTATCGAACTCCTTAACCCGGAAAGTCAATTCATCAACCTTTGACTTTAGGGCTTCTATCTCCCTTTCCTTTTCTTCATCATAGGGAGAGAATCTTTCTTCTAATGCCAGCTTGTATTTTTCGTTTTTGTCCATTAGCTCAGCATTATCTTCAACGACCTCTTTGAGTGTTTCCACGAGGTCGGCATAGTCATCGAGCTGTTTCTTGATTTCTTCCTGTTGGTCCCGGTGTGCTATAGGAAAAATACGTAGAGGGGGGGGGGGGGGTGAATACGTATTTTGAAGTTTTTCAACTTCAATTCCTTAACTCAGAGTATAAAGTAAAGTGCTCTTTGGAAATACTAAAACCTAGCCGAGGCCTAGATCTAAAGCAATCACGAATCTCTTGACCTAAGCTTAGAGCTTGATCAAGAGTGAGACTTTACTCTTTGTGCGGAATTTGGTGAGCTATAATCTTTCCTAAGTAATTGAAAATCCAAGTTAAGTTTGTTTATATGCACATGCAATGGATAATCGAATACTATAAAGAGATTAAGGTAAAAGAGATACGACACCAAGAATTATAGTGGTTCGGAGATAAAGCTCCTACGTCCACTTGTTGCACGACGGCAACCGTTCTCTTCACTCAAGAACTTGAAGGTTACGGGTCCTTCAAAAACCTGGTCGAGATCGGGCTTCACTTGCCTGGATCTGACAGACGCTGGGTGATTCCGGGTTCACACCAAAAACCTAACTAGACTAGAAGCTTCACTCGCTTCAGTCGTACAGACAGGGAGATTACGGGCTCTCCATACAGCCTATCTTCGATCGAGCTTTACACAAACGATGTAAGTGTAAGCTTGGATCTCAACTCTACGATCGAGGCTTCTTCAATCGATGAAAGAAGGGCCTTGGATCTGGACAACCTAACGACGACACTCAAAAACCTAACAAACGGAGTTTAGGGTTTTTGGTTGACGAAACACACTATGAAGAGCTCTTTACAATAAGTGCAAAGAAGGCTAGAGCTCTTCTTCTAAGCTTGGATATGGAATGGGCTTAGACTCTAAGTGTGAAGGTTGTGAAGACGAGTTCCGATGGACTGGAAACTCGGAGAACACTGGAAAACAAAAACTCGAAGATTGCTATGAAAGCTGGGAGTGTTTGTTTGCAGTAGGCGCTCGAATGCTCAAGTAGTGTTCTACTTCTTCACGTTGTGATCCTTCACTATTTATAGGCGGAGGGTTGGCTGAGATCCGTTGCTTGGTTGGTGGCCTTGTCCCTCCTCCTCTCGACAGTACTTGCACAGGCTGGCTACTTTTCAGATGCGCAGTTTTGGATTTTTGCCGGAAATGGCTAAGTTCCAATTTCAACAGTAACTGGAGCGAGCCAGTACTGTAGCGGCGCCTTGTCGGCCTGGCAGTCAACTCCTCTGCTCCTCTCTTGAGTCGACACGTGGAGATCTCGTAATAAATGCGAAGATCTCCAGTTGACTGGAGTTCAAATTCGGAGCGGGAATTTGTGCTGTCGCTTTCTGGTAGGTAGTGGCTCGCTTCGCTTTGTAGTTGTAGCGGCCGCTCTGAAGTGAGTCGCTTCGCGGTCATATTTGTAGTGAGTCACTTGGGAATAATTTTCCCGAGAAACTTTTTAAGTGAATATTGACCCGCGTTGACTTGCTTCGACTTTTCTTTGTAGCGCACGCTTCGCTTCGCTTTAGTGGGTTCACCTGATTCCACTGTGGCGCTCGCTTCGCTTCGCTTCGCTTTGCTTCGCTTCGCTTTGAACTGTAGCGCTCGCTTCGCTTCGCTTTGGCAGACTCACTTTGAATCTACTGTAGCGATCGCTTCGCTTCGCTATTCTTCGGCACGCTTCACTTCGGTTTGCTTGACCCGCTTCGCTTTGAAAAACACACTCAAGTGAGTGGCCTTCACTAGAACTTTTGAAGCCTAATCTAAGCAAAATAAAAGAGCCATCCTAACAGAGTAGGCTTAGAAAAATTCTAACCTATCATCTACATCAAATGGGTCGCTTGGGAACAGAACGCTTTGGGGTTTTGGGATCAAATCAAAACACTAAAATATCCCTTATAGGTTCCCCCTTAACGTATTCGTTCTTAACAATTCCCAACAATTTCCCCCTTTTTGATGATGCCAAAACCCATACGACTTAGATAAAAATAAATCTAGTCTATCTAACCGTGAAGGAAACTCCAAGCGACTGCTTCCTTTGCAGTTTCGTTTGTAATTTTCTTTTAAGTTCCTTCCCTTTTTTTTCGGTTAAATTAATGAGTTTGTAGCAAAAATGTAAAGTCATTCACAAAGCGAGTAAATGACACAGAAGAGACAGAAATAAAAGTGGGATAAATGAACAAGGCAGTTCACAAAAAGATATGTTCAGAAGCTTGAAACTCAAAGGTTTCCTGCAGCTTCATCCTCCTTCTCCTTCTCCTTTCCTTCTTCCTCCTTCTTCTCCTCTTCTTCAGCAGCAGTATCCACGTAAGCTGATAGAACTCTTGATTCCATAGAGTCTACTGTGTGGATACTAGGATTTCTCCATGCACTCTCCAGCCTGAAGGCTTCAGTCACTTCATCATCAATTATTCCTCTGTCTGGAATATCAGTTCCTGGATGATAAGGCATGGGGAATTCTTTTATAGCAGGAATCTTGACAACCAAAGGCTTGGGCTGAGCCAGTTCAGCTGTGGTGAAAATCTTCCTCCGCATCTTCTCGTCATACGTGCAAAGGAAGTTGCTGAGCGCACTCATCCGAGAGCAACGATCTTGAAGTGGCACTACCTCCCAAAAGTAGTAAGCTTTGATAAACAGGTTCTTGTAGTCAAGCCACAGATCGCGCAGATCCCTCGGAATGAATTCTTCAATTTCCCTGGCATCTGGGTGCTCATTCCTCAGCTTGGCCAGCTCCTCTTCTGTCCTGCTTGATAGTTGAGCTATGACCTTCTTGAATTTTGCTCCCGACTCGCTGTTCCACGACGGACGCTTCGCATTGAGTCGTTTGCGAATGTAATCTTGTTCATCCTTGCGAGGATATCGACCAGACTCAACCATCTCCTTTGTAGTCACGTCGCATGCATCAAATATGGCTTGAGCTTCGCATGATGAACGCGCTTCGGACCAACGAGGACTGAATAAGCAATACTTCACTGAACTGCTCCTCGATCCGTGCGTCAATCACTTGGAGTCGCCTGGCATGACTCCTCTTCTTCCTCTCGTCTTCGCTCCTTCCCTCTTCTCTTTCTTTCCTTTTTCTTTCCTCCCTTCCAGTTTTTGAAGCAGCTGCTTGCTTGGCCTTTTGGCGCTTGGCCTCGGGGTCATCTTGCTTGGAATCTGGAGCAGCTCGCTTCAATGACTGCTTCGGTGGTGGGGGAGGTGGCATGTCCTTCTTGGCAGCACTTGGAGGGACGACTGCTGACGAAGTGAGTGCAGCAGTGGTCGTAGTGAGTGCGGCTGTCGAAGTTGGCGCGGCGTCTGAAGTGGGCGCTTTGGGAGTAGTGGCCACTTGGGAACTAGATGAAGCACCTGCACCAAGAGAATTTTTGGTTAGTTTAAACACCTGCTCCATCTCCCACGCCAAGGCAGCATCCTTCTCCACCTGCACCCTCTTTTCCTCCTTTGTTATTACAGTGACTGGAGGATGTCGTGCAATAGACGCACTTAACACTTTCTCTTGAAGCGGCCTCCTAGGCTCTTCGGGCTTTTTCATTAACTCCTCCTCCGTGAGTTTCGTCTTGCCCAGAGCCCTCGCTTCGTTTACATCCTCTTTCTCACCTCCATCACTACTGCCTCCCTCCAACATACTCTCCACTCCAATTCTACTTCCCCCTAAATCTCCAACTCCTCCTTCGTGAAGCTGTCCTTCCCCTCCTAGCTTCACTTGTTCTACCCTCATTTGTCCTTCCCCCTTTTTGGCATCATCACTGCCAGGGGTTAGGATGATAGACTTTCCGGAGAGGGATTGATGAAGTGAATTGACTGTGTTGAGGACAGTCTGAAGCATCTGCTGGGTTTTATCCATGGATGGCGCCACTAGTTCAGCAGTCTTGATAGATATCTCTTCGAGCAGATATTCGCACTGCCTCTCTCTCTCAACAACAGACGCCATCATATTCTCTAATGGCTCCACTTCTCTGAAGCGAGCCTCCAGCTCCGCTTCTACAGCTTTGGTGATCTTCTTGGTTTCTTCTTGAAGTGTGAGTTCCAAGTGTTCCTTGGAAGCTTCAAGTTCTGCCTTCATCACTGCAAGTCTCCTCTCCCTCCGATTGAGAGAGTTGTGAAATTCGGCATCTGCAGTGATCCTAACAGTGAGAGTTTCTTTCAGTCTCTTGACTTTCTGCAGTAGAATGGATAATTCAGCGTTTTTCAAGTCAAGAGCCTGCGCATTTCCCCTTAGGCTTTCGAGCTCTCTTTTGTCAATTGCACTCTCATCTTTGACTACCTTCAACTCAGTTCGAAGTGAGTCAAGAGCCTTCTTGGAACTGAGTAGTTCGCTTCCCTTCATCACTAGTTCTCCCTCCCTATTCTCCACCTTCTCCTTCAGCTCCTTCACTTCCTTCTCTAACACCTTCTTCTCTTTGACTAGAGCAATCAACTTGGTATTGACCTCCCTCAAGCGGCTTCTTTCTGCCTCAAGCAAGCCCTTGAGTTCGGTGATGGTTTTGGTGTTGTCATCCACTAGCTTCACCTGCGCCTCCAGCGCCTTCTCTTTCTCCTCTAGAAGCCTCTCCTTCTCCTCCACCTTTCCCTCCAATTCCCTCTTCTTCTTGTCAAAGTCTTCTCTAAGACCGATGACCTCCCCCGCCTTCCTCTCCATTTCTTCACTCATTTTTGTAATCTCGCTTTGGAGACTAGCAATCTCAGCATCTTTCAACTCCACCTCCTCCCTATGCTCTTGGATCAGCTTCCTTTCATGAGAGGAGGGCACTCGCTTCGGAACTGTAGCGAGTGGATATGATTCCTTCACCTTTGCATCTAGCTTTTCCCAGAAGCTGGTCCCTTCCAGGAAGGCATGGAAGCCATTTTTGCCTATGAAATTGAGTGTTTTGGCCTCCATTTGAATTAGTTCCTCTTCTGTGAAGGCTTTGAGGAGTCTGAAAATCTTGTAGTACTCCGTTCCTCGGTACGTGATGTACGTCAGGAAGTCGACTACATTCGTGTAGAACACGTCGCTCCATTCAACACTCGCGGAGCGAAGATTGTAGCGAAGGTTGATTGTTTCAGCGGCTTGCTCTCTGTCCAGGACATAGCGTTCGAGAGCCCGCTTGTGTTCGGTGAGAGCAGGGGTTTTGAATTGAGGGATGATGGGAAGTTCTCCTATGGTTTGGGCGGTATCGGCTGTAGCTGCCGATGTCGAGAGGGATTGGGTAGGTGATGAGGTTTCTTGGGTATCGGAAATCTGGATGGCTTCAGTGGGTGGTGGTTGGATAGTTTCGGTGGGTGGTGGTTGTATAGGCTGGGATTGAAGTGGGGTGAATGAAGTGTAGGCAGCAGCTTCATCCGTGCTGAGGAATGGAACAGTGGGAATGCGAAAAGAAGATGCTGACTCTTCTTCATGGGGAGAGAGAGGGGTTGTCTGTTTGAGAGGTTGTTGGGTTGATGAGGATTGAGGTTCTGGTATTTGGGTGATGTGGGTTTGGATTTGGAGTGGGGGTGATCTGGCTTTGATGGGTAAGGGCTGGGGCTGAGTCGCTTCAATGTCCTCAAGCGGCATCTCCACCGCCTCGCTTTCTTGGACAAGTAAATAGACTCGCTTTGTCTTCTTGCCTCGCTTCGGCGCGGCTCGCTTCCCGGGTGAAGCGACCGGCTTCACTTGGCTCACTTCGGCTTGCCTTTCGGCAACCGGTCTCGCCACGGGCACTTCAATTTCCAGAAGTCCCAAATCCATCAATTGCTTGGACTTCCTCCATTTGTCATAGTATATGGATTGCTTGTTGTAGATGGTGATGTCATCTTCCGGCCATGCTTTGCCCGGATACTTCTTCTCCAAGGCATAGGAAAGCCTTGAGAAGAACTTCAGTTTCCCCTTGCGGAGAATCTGATTGGCGCTCCCCTTCACGAACGCAAAGTCAGCAGCAGCTTCATGAATTTGATTGAGGAACCAGTCATGCCAGTTGAAGCTGGTTCCGGTGAGGCTGTCGACGATGACTGCTGTGGCGATCAGCTTTGTCTCAGAAAGAGTATCCAAGGTTCCGATGTAGCACGCGACACTCTTCGAGAAGAGTTCACAAATGTGGTTGAAGGGGGCCTTCAAACTTGAGCGGATACTTGCCTCCTTAAAATTTGGATCGGCTTCGGCAGTTGCAAAACGACCGTACTGAACTCCGGCCGAGAGACCCAAATCCAGTAATGAGTCTCCTCCTTCTCTCGGCAAGTTGAACATGCCGATCAGCTCATTCATGTCCACCTCCACTGGCCTCCTCGTCTGTGGATCGGTAAAAGAGGACATGTTTTGCTCCTTCCTCAAATTTAGCAGGAGCTCACCGACGGCTTTGGCCAGAATCTTTGACGGGACCGCCGTCACAAACTTCCATAGGCCGGCCTTGGTCACGGCCCTATGGAGAAATCCATTTCTCTCGATAATGGCTGGATCGAGATGAGGCTCGACATTGATGTGTTTGTCGACCTCCGCGAGAAACTCCTCCATCGTCTCGGTATTCTTCTTCTTGCCCATGGTGGATTTTGAAGGAATTTGAAGAAAATTTTAAAGATGAAGTGGAAAGGGTTGAGACTCGTGAGTTGCAGAGTGATTGCAGATCTAGCACGAGAATGGAAAATTTAGAAGGCTGTGAAAATTTCTGCAGTTCTGCCTCGTCACATATATATAGAATTAGATTATGGCTGACGTGGCAGGGGTAGGACGGTAATAACGCCAAAAATCCTGTAGGTAGGCGGCGGACGTGCGGTGATGGGTCTGACGTGTCCGGCGTCATCACAGTAAAAGTGAACCGCCACTTGCTCGTCGTCGCCACGTGGCCTTCTATGGTTGGCTTGTTGTATACGGCGTTGATCGAACGGCTCCAGATTGGGGACTGTTAAGATTCGACGGCTGGATTTTCTCCGCAGTTTCCCGCTTCAAATTTGAAGTGAGAACCACGCGCCCGTTATTTCCGTCGTCTCTGTACCTACATTAAATGCACGGCAGAAAGTAAAATTGCACTCGAGTGCAGACAGCTCATACTCGCTTCATGCCCGCTCGCTTCGAGTTGGGCTGCTACGCCTTGACTCGCTTGAGAGGCATTCGCTTGAGTGACTGTTCTGCACTCGCTTGCGATGGCTAGCTTTGAGTGACGAAGCACTCGCTTGGCCATCTGAAGCGACTGGAGTAAGAAATTGAATTTCTTTGCTTAATTTAAAATGTTTCTGACTTACATACTTCGAGGATAAACAAGAGTGTTTTCCTCTTTGTATTTGTGTCAGATTCATTTCATATTTTCCACGTAGTGAGTGAAGGTTTCTAGCATGCTTCGGCTCACTTAGTGTACTTAAAATTGAAACGCTTACCAGTCAATCTCACTTCGTAGGAGATTGATACCACAAATTGTAGACTTCATGTTGAATTAGGTACCACTCGTTGAATGCTACACGTTGAGTTAGATCTTCATGGCATTCATCTTCGTGGCATTCATCTTCATGGCATTCATCTTCCTCTACGAATTAGAGAGTCCTCCGTCGAAGTGAATGAGGGAGAAAATGAATATAGTACACAAGCTTACTTCAACCCGAAGGGAGCATCACGTAAGTGTACTTATTCACGACGAATGGGGGATGAGTACAAGTCCTTATCTCAGAGCAGAAATGGACAGGATGACAATGAGAATGCTCTGACAAGACAATCTCGTATTTTACGCAGAAGCATGTCACCAGCCCTGCAACCTTTTGTATAAAAAGGTAAACCTTCGAGCTTTCCTACATTCTAAAGAATGAATCTGCAGTCGGCTCGCTTTGACCCAAGCTAGGGCAAATTGAAGCGATGCAGAATTCAAGACAGCAGCATTCTTGCTCGCTTTGGAAGTAGCTTGCTCCGAGAGAAGCATTAGTTCCCCCTTAACCATATACTTAACAATTCCAATAAGTTGGTAGGGAACTTCTTCCAATACTCCACCTTTCTCCACCTAACTTCAGTTTCTTCAAGCGAGTGAGATTTGAAGTGGCTCGCTTGAGTTGGTGAAGATCCGAAGCGAGTGACGCTCAAGAGAACAAGCGAACACTCCTTCGTGCATCCTGGAACTAGCATTCTTCACCAGGGTCTAATAACCCTAATTCCATGCATAGCTGGTTGAATCGAGACTCAGCTAGAGGCTTGGTGAGGATATCTGCTCGCTGGAGATTGGTGTGAATTTTCTCGAGCTTGATATCCTTCTTTTCGACATGATCTCGAATGAAATGGTGTCGAATTTCCACATGCTTGCACCTGGTGTGAAGCACTGGATTCTGCGAGATACATATGGCACTGTTGTTGTCGCAGAAGATTGGAATTTCATTCGCTTCAACCTTGTAGTCCTTCAACTGTTGACGAAGCCATAGGATTTGAGAACAGCAGCTTCCTGCGGCCATATATTCAGCTTCAGTTGTTGAGGTGGCTACGCTGGTTTGCTTCTTTGAGAACCACGAGATCAGCTTGCTTCCCAAGAACTGACATGTGCCCGAAGTTGACTTCCTATCGACTCGGCATCCTCCATAGTCAGCATCGGAATATCCAGTGAGCTCCAAATTGTCCTCCGCTGGATACCACAGCCCCATATTGACAGTGCCCTTCAAATATCGAAGAATTCTCTTGGCAGCTTCAAGATGGCTGTGCTTGGGGTTGCTTTGGAAGCGAGCGCAGACTCCGACTGCGAAAGCAATATCTGGCCTGCTTGCAGTGAGATAGAGTAGTGACCCAATTAGGGCATGATAATCTGTAGGATCTACAGATTTTCCTCCTTCGTCTGGCTCCATCTTCCAGTTGGTATTCATAGGAATCTTCACAGCTTTAGCATGTTGAACACCAAACTTGGCAAGCATATCTCGAGTGTACTTGGCCTGGTTGATGAAAATTCCATTATCCTGCTGCTTTACTTGAAGACCTAGAAAGCAGCTCATCAAGCCAACCATTGACATTTCATATTTGGTCTTCATCAGCTCTCCAAACTTCTCGCTAAGCGACTGGTTTGGTGACCCAAATATGATGTCGTCCACGTAGATCTGAACCCATAGCATATCATTTCCATGATTGATAGTGAAGAGGGTTCGATCTATCTTCCCCTTTTGAAATCCATTATCCACTAGGAATTGAGATAATGTATCGTACCAAGCTCTGGGAGCTTGCTTCAACCCATACAGAGCTTTCTTCAAGCGATACACTTTATCTCCCTGCTCGAAACCCGGTGGCTGCTCCACATACACTTCTTCCTTCAATTCACCGTTGAGGAACGCGCTCTTTACATCCATTTGATACACTTTGAATTTCTTGGCTGCTGCATAGGCTAGAAACAATCTGATAGCTTCAAGCCGTGCCACTGGAGCAAAGGTCTCGTCAAAGTCGATTCCTTCCTCTTGGCAGTAGCCTTTGGCAACGAGTCGCGCCTTGTTCCTCACTACGTTGTGGTCCTCGTCCGTCTTGTTCTTGAACACCCACTTGGTGCCAATAACATGCTGGAACTTGGGACGATCCACGAGGTACCATACGTCATTTCTAGTGAACTGGTTCAGCTCTTCTTGCATGGCGATCACCCAGTTAGAGTCAGCTAGGGCTTCCTCCACGCTTGATGGCTCAATGTTTGAGAGAAAGCAACTGAACATGGCACTTTCTCCAAACACTTGACTTCTGGTTACTACACCCTTGGATGGATCTCCAATGATTTGGCTAGGTGAGTGATCCTTGAGCCATGCTCGCTTTGCTCCGCCAGCTTCATCTTCATCCGCTTCCTTGTCGCTCGCTTCACCGTCTGAAGCGACTGGATTGGGTGCTTGGCCAGCACTAGCTTCAGGAAACTTGGGGGCAGCTTCGACCTCTCCTTTGGGATCCTGCTCGCTTGTGTCCTTGATCTCATCATCTTCATCAAGCACGTCCCAAGTGAGTTGATTTGAGGGTTCCTTGTTTTGATCTTTTTCATTTGCTTGAGCCTGTTCCTGTGGAAGACTTAAAGAAGATTCATCAAATACGACATGGGGTGATTCTTCCACAATTAGGGTTTTACAGTTGAACACTCTGTAGGCTTTGCTAGATGTAGAGTATCCTAAGAATACTCCCTCATCAGCTTTGCTTTCAAAAGCTTTCAACTGCGTCTTCCCATTGTTGTGAATGAAGACCCTACAACCAAAGATATGGAAATAAGATATGTTAGGAATTCTCCCTGTCCATATTTCATATGGTGTTTTGTCGTGCCGTTTGTTGAGAAGCGTTCGATTCTGTGTGTAGCACGCCGTGTTGGCAGCTTCAGCCCAATACTTCATCGGAAGCTTCGAGTCAGCATTCATGGTGCGAACGGCTTCTTTGATGATTCGATTTCTTCTTTCAGCAACTCCATTCTGCTGAGGAGTGCGTGTTGAAGAAGTTTGATGTGCTATGCCATGCTCCGTGCAGTACGCTTCAATTGGAGTTCAGGAACTCTGTGCCTTTGTCGGAGCGAATGGTCACGATAGCTTGATTCTTTTCCACCGCCAATCGCTTGAGTAGTTGTGGCAGTTTGGTCAGTGTCTCCTTCTTGCTGAATAGAAATACAACCCAAGTGTAGCGAGAGAAGTCGTCGACTACAACTAGAGTGTACTTCCTTCCATTTACACTAACTGGAGTAACTGGACCAAACAGATCCATGTGAAGCAGCTCGAGCACTCGCTTTGATGAGGCTTCTTCAAGACTGGCGAAGTGCTTTTTCGTCTGCTTCCCTCGTTGGCATGGTGAGCATGGATGGTCTTTGATGAAGACTTCATTCGGTATGCCTTGCACCAAACCTTTTCGAGCTAAGCGATTGATAGCTTTGAAATTGAGGTGGTTCAAGCGTCTGTGCCATAGCCATCCAATTTCTGTAGCACTTCTTGCAACTAGACAAGTTTCCTCTTTGCAGCTGTCCCATTGTGCTATGTAAACGTTCCTTTGCCTAATTCCAGTGAGCACAATCTGAGACGTGAGTTTGCTCATCACAATGCACTTGTTGGAGATGAACTCCACCCTGTACCCTTTATCAAAAAATTGTGAAATAGACAACAGGTTGTGCTTGAGTCCTTCCACATAGGAGACTTCTTCAATTGTGAGCTTTCCAACTTTCAGTGCGCCGTATCCCCTGGTGCTTCCTCGAGAGTTGTCACCAAAGGTTACGTGTGGACCCTTCTTCTCTATGTAGTTGTGAAGTAGAGCTTTCATGCCAGTCATGTGTCTTGAACATCCACTGTCCAAGTACCATACTAGTTGACCTTCACTTGGCATGGGATCCACGGCGCTCACCTGCAATTAGACAGATTTTGGTACCCAAATCAGTTTGGGTCCTTGCAGGTTAGTTCCCTTAGGTACCCACACTTGCTTTACTCTCTTTTGAGATGAAGCTTGTGTCTTGGGCTTCTCGACCTTCGAAAACTGTGATCTCTGCTTTGAAGCAGTTTCACACGTGCAACAGTGTGTGCAAGAGGGGTAGTGGCTCGCTTTAGACCTACCTATGCTCTTCCCATTTTGCTTAAAACCTGAAGCGACTCGCTTTGGATTAGCTTTGGGTTTAGAGACTGACTTAGGGTTTCTAGTCTGTCGAAGCGGCTCGCTTGGTTTCCTCGAAGCGGTCCAACTAGGGTTTTGACCCTGACTCGCTTGAGTAACCTTGGGAATTCGAAGCGGCCTCTTTGGTGCTTCGAATTCTTCCCCCTCAACGTTAGTCCGGTTGGACCATCTCCAGTCCGGATAACGTGACACATAGACATTACTCCTCTTTTTAGGAGGTAGATCCTTTGTCTCTCGTGTCTTGGCTTGAGACTTAGAAGCTTCAACAGTTTTCCCTTTACCCTTGGATTGGTAAGACTTAGCATGTTGAGTGCTAGGGACTGTTGAACTTTGCTTGCCCTTAGGATCTGCCCTTAAAGATATAGACATCTTCATTGGCTTCCTTTTAGGGTTCTCAGCCATTTTGCCTTTATCCTTGTTGGTGGTCGCTTTGGATGCAGTGGGCAATTCCAAAGTGACTGATGGTGTAGTGTGTGATGCACCAACAAAGACAGTCGGCTTGGGAGGTCCACCCTCATATCCAAGTCCAGCTTTCCTACCAAAAGGCAGAAGCGAGCCCTCTAGTGCCTGCCTAGCATATGATGCTTTGTTCAAGTTGGCAACTAGAGTGGATTGGGCTTCATACCTTCCCTCCAAGCTTTGGTGTCTAGCGAAGAGATCCTCGAACTTACTAGTCATAGCCCTTAAATTATGTTTGACTTCGTCAAGCTCATGGGCTAGCTTTCGGTTCTCCTTCTCGCTTTGAGACAGAGCTTGTTTTACCACTTCGTGGTCGCTTGACAATTTTTGGTGCTTGTCAAACAACTCACTCCATGTAGAGGATTGTTCTTCCTCATTGACAGTGTGTGCTAGTGTAATTGAAGTGATTGAAGGATAAAAGAATACCTCTCCTGTTTCTTCATCGGTGAGCACCATAAATCCAAGATCCTCACCATCACTGGAGTTTGGATCTGTGAATGCATCTGAGTCGCTTGGTGGATCATCAGTTGTAGCGACCGGCACTTCACTTGCTACGAGCGCTCGCCTTGGGGCATCCCTCTTGGCCTTCAATTCTTCGCGCTCTTTAGCACTTAGCTTTGGGCAATCGGATTTGTAGTGGCCCATCTTGTGGCAGTGGTAACACTCCACTTCCATCATGTCACGCGGGATCGTCTTGGTCGTCTCTTCTCTCTTTCCTTTTCCTTCTCGAGCATCAGTGCTCCTCCCTTTGTACTGCTTGTAGAATCTTTTGTACTTGCCCACTCGAGAGTTCATCTTGTTGAAGTTCTTGGATAAGAACGCAATGTGTTCTTCCAATTCTTCTCTCGTCATCTTGGCTAGCGACTGCTCGCTTGGCCCTTCGGCAGCTTTGAATGCTACTCCTTTTTATGTAGTGGGCGCTTCATCTTCTTCGTCGAGGCTCATTCGATTCAGATCAAACTCGTGAGCTTTGAGCTCGGAGAACAGCACTTCTGGCGTGAGCTTCGTTAGATCCTTGGTAGCTAGATATAGCTCCTTCATAGTCTGCCATTTCCTTGTGAGAGCACGGACTATTTTCAGGTTTACTTCCTTGTCTGTGAGTTCCTTCCCAAGCGAGTTGAGAGTTGCAGTAATGTTGGCAACTCTCAGCTCGAAGGCGTCGATGGACTCTCCTGACTTCATCACTAGATTTTCAAACTCCCGCATCTGAACGGCGAGCTTGTTCTCCTTGATTTTGTCTGTGCCTTGAGAAATGAGGGCTAGGGTTTCCCACATTTCCTTTGCCGTTGCACATTTCCTTATCCGTGGTAGATAGGCGTCCGACACGGTGCTCTGCATCGTGTGGCGTGCAATCTTGTCGAGGTTGGCAACTTTGAAGTCATTTGGAGTATACTCATCCTTATCCTTCTCCATGTACTGTTGTCGAACGTGGGCTGGACGACCTTCAGCTGCTGGAACATCCACAGATATGGCTTTCTTGATCTCGATTGGTCCGTCTTCAATGACTTCCCACATCCGGTCGTGGATTGAGCATAGAAAGCTCTCGATACGGAAACTCCATATCTCGTATCCTTCGATCGAGAACTGTGGAAGATTTGATGCACTATATGTAGACATAGCAAACTATCAGCAGTAAATGCAATATGCGTGGGTGAGGTTTTGATGCACTTAGGAAAATAGGATCCGGTTTAGTGAGACAACGTGAAGCGAGTGGGGACTCGCTTCGGATATGCAAAGCAGAGGCTCGAAAGAACCGCTGCTCTGATACCACTTGTTGGTCCCGGTGTGCTATAGGAAAAATACGTAGAGGGGGGGGGGGGGGGGGGGGTGAATACGTATTTTGAAGTTTTTCAACTTCAATTCCTTAACTCAGAGTATAAAGTAAAGTGCTCTTTGGAAATACTAAAACCTAGCCGAGGCCTAGATCTAAAGCAATCACGAATCTCTTGACCTAAGCTTAGAGCTTGATCAAGAGTGAGACTTTACTCTTTGTGCGGAATTTGGTGAGCTATAATCTTTCCTAAGTAATTGAAAATCCAAGTTAAGTTTGTTTATATGCACATGCAATGGATAATCGAATACTGTAAAGAGATTAAGGTAAAAGAGATACGACACCAAGAATTATAGTGGTTCGGAGATAAAGCTCCTACGTCCACTTGTTGCACGACGGCAACCGTTCTCTTCACTCAAGAACTTGAAGGTTACGGGTCCTTCAAAAACCTGGTCGAGATCGGGCTTCACTTGCCTGGATCTGACAGACGCTGGGTGATTCCGGGTTCACACCAAAAACCTAACTAGACTAGAAGCTTCACTCGCTTCAGTCGTACAGACAGGGAGATTACGGGCTCTCCTTACAGCCTAGCTTCGATCGAGCTTTACACAAACGATGTAAGTGTAAGCTTGGATCTCAACTCTACGATCGAGGCTTCTTCAATCGATGAAAGAAGGGCCTTGGATCTGGACAACCTAACGACGACACTCAAAAACCTAACAAACGGAGTTTAGGGTTTTTGGTTGACGAAACACACTATGAAGAGCTCTTTACAATAAGTGCAAAGATGGCTAGAGCTCTTCTTCTAAGCTTGGATATGGAATGGGCTTAGACTCTAAGTGTGAAGGTTGTGAAGACGAGTTCCGATGGACTGGAAACTCAGAGAACACTGGAAAACAAAAACTCGAAGATTGCTATGAAAGCTGGGAGTGTTTGTTTGCAGTAGGCGCTCGAATGCTCAAGTAGTGTTCTACTTCTTCACGTTGTGATCCTTCACTATTTATAGGCGGAGGGTTGGCTGAGATCCGTTGCTTGGTTGGTGGCCTTGTCCCTCCTCCTCTCGACAGTACTTGCACATGCTGGCTACTTTTCAGATGCGCAGTTTTGGATTTTTGCCGAAAATGGCTAAGTTCCAATTTCAACAGTAACTGGAGCGAGCCAGTACTGTAGCGGCGCCTTGTCGGCCTGGCAGTCAACTCCTCTGCTCCTCTCTTGAGTCGACACGTGGAGATCTCGTAATAAATGCGAAGATCTCCAGTTGACTGGAGTTCAAATTCGGAGCGGGAATTTGTGCTGTCGCTTTCTGGTAGGTAGTGGCTCGCTTCGCTTTGTAGTTGTAGCGGCCGCTCTGAAGTGAGTCGCTTCGCGGTCATATTTGTAGTGAGTCACTTGGGAATAATTTTCCCGAGAAACTTTTTAAGTGAATATTGACCCGCGTTGACTTGCTTCGACTTTTCTTTGTAGCGCACGCTTCGCTTCGCTTTAGTGGGTTCACCTGATTCCACTGTGGCGCTCGCTTCGCTTCGCTTCGCTTTGCTTCGCTTCGCTTTGAACTGTAGCGCTCGCTTCGCTTCGCTTTGGCAGACTCACTTTGAATCTACTGTAGCGATCGCTTCGCTTCGCTATCTTTGGCACGCTTCACTTCGGTTTGCTTGACCCGCTTCGCTTTGAAAAACACACTCAAGTGAGTGGCCTTCACTAGAACTTTTGAAGCCTAATCTAAGCAAAATAAAAGAGCCATCCTAACAGAGTAGGCTTAGAAAAATTCTAACCTATCATCTACATCAAATGGGTCGCTTGGGAACAGAACGCTTTGGGGTTTTGGGATCAAATCAAAACACTAAAATATCCCTTATAGGTTCCCCCTTAACATATTCGTTCTTAAAATTCCCAACACTTCCCAAGACACAGCCTCGGATAGGTCTTCATCACCTTCTTCTGCACAATCATCGTCAGAAAAAGAAAGTGAAATGGGTTGAGGATCTACCTTTGAAGATCCCTCGTTTTGTTGGTGCTCTCCAACGAAACATTCTTCATCATCACTTTCGTCGAAAGCGATGTAGCCTTCGTCATCACTTGACGAACTGTCAGAGAGGTGAGCTTCCTTTGTTTCTTCGGCGATCATGGCAGCTCGTTGATCCTTAAGCTTCTTATCGCGCTTTGCACGGAGCTCGTCTCTCTCGGCCTTGGTAAGATCCGGGCAGTCGGTCTTGTAGTGACCTGGCCAGCCACAATTAAAGCAACCACCCTCGGGTATGTTAGAAGAATTGAAGGTTGAGGGTTTACCTTCTCCCTTTTTGTCAGGGCGGTCGTGGTTGCGGTTTGAGAAGTTTCGCTTGTTGTCACGATAAAACTTTTTGTATTTGACAACCTTTCCTAGGAGCTTCTCATTTCTCCTAGCAGCTAGAGCATAGTCGAGAGTCATCTTCTCGAACTTCTTGACGATGGATTCGTCAATCGGACTTGGGGTAGCAGCAGAGGCTGAGTCGGCCTTGAAAGCTACCTCCTTGTTCTTTTCATCAGCCTTCTTGCTGGTGGAGGGCTGTGTTGATCCATGGATGCGGATCTGAAGGAACCATATCTGATCGGTGAAGATCGGTTCGCCCGAGGATATATTTCGGATATCTAACTATCGAATAAACCTATCATGCTCCTATGAATTAAATGCGGAATCATAGGGGGTTTATAGATCGATTACCTGAAGAAGTAGAGAACTCGCGAATAGATCTTCTGATCTGTATCCCTGCTCGATTCTGACGTTGGATGGACAACGAACCTCGGAATCAGCCACGGAAACGGGAACCCCACCGAATGCTACTGCTCGGCCGTGCGTCTCTCTCTCCTCTAACCCTAGCCTCCTTTTTCTTGTTCAGAATATTAAGTGCAATCGATTATTCTGACTGTTAGGTTTAAACAAGACCTTGAGGGGGTATATATAGAGGAGACTATGAGAGACTGGGCTTAAGTTGCAGGCCAGGCCAGCAACACATGGACTGGACGTCCATGAGCATAGTTGGCGCCCCATACTGGGCCCAACTGTGTGGTGGCCCACTCATTCCTTATACTGTGGCCTATTGAGCTTTTTGGGCCAGATCAGGGATCTACTAGCTGGTAAAACCGAGGCCTCCCAATGGCTAAATTCTCCATACTCAGCCCAGAGTATAATTTAGTCCATAAGTACTAAAACATTCCACTAGAGTAATAGTACTGAATTACCTGTTTTACCCCTGTTGAGTTCAGGGCTAGTATTAGACTTAACGACCCCCATATTTAAGATATCCCACATCCGTTGATTAACTTAGAGCTTCTGACTGCTCGTGTTATTCAACTTCTTTTATATTCCTGAGTAGTACCATTCATACCTTACTCATCATACCGGAATTTAATCCACCTGCAGGGTTTGGTATGATAGTCCTTAATGAATTCCTCAGGGGATGTGATCAACCTGTTCTACCAGGATATGGTGCTCTGTTGCAGTTACACTAAGAGTCGTACTAGTTGTAGTTGCTTCCCAAGATACGGAGCATATTGAGTTACAGATACTCTGAACTCTCACCTATGGTAAATCAAAGAAGCAGACCACAACTATACACCCTTAGGACTCAACTAGAGTTAAGGTTCATCTTAAGTCACCGAGGTCTTGATTTTTTCTACATCTGGTCAGAATAGAAGAATACACCTCACCGTGATCCTATCAGTACACGCACGTACTAGTATAGACAAGTAGCCAAGACAAGCTACTTATGCAGCCTATACTACAGCCTAAACCGACAGTTATATCCAGAACTGTCTCGACTGTGATACCCTTTTATATCTCGTGAGGAACCGGCATCTATGGTCTTCTGTGATCTACAACACACCATATAGCCTACAACTTTGAGATAATGGATAGATGTTTGATGCATAGATAACAATTCATACTTAATCAGATAGAAGATTGTTAGTGGCTATGGACAACACATGCATACAAGCTAAAAGGCCTGCTTTCTAGTATACAAATCCATCAATCTCCCACTTATACTAAAGCAAACTTTTAGTATATCATGTGACAAAAGGCAAAGTGTCTACAATCTAGCATCTATTACACATCTTCTCCCACTTATACTCAAAGTTTACTAGTATGGGAGGCGCTCCTTGTGCATAGATCCGCTAGATCTACCGTTGAAGGGATTATCTCAACTTCCACTTCTCCTCCTTAGACGATTTCTCGTACAATGGTACTCTCTATGTTGTTACTTACCCTGTGAGCTCTGAGTTCCATGCAGTTTGCAACTGCTCCAACATTATCACAACACGGTGTGATACCTTTGGGCAAACTGGGAACCAGATCTAGCTCATTTAGGAAGTTCAGGAGCTTCACAACCTTTCAGTAGCGTTACAAGAAGCTACATATTCGGCTACATGGTAGAGTCTCCGTGACGCCCTCCTGCGTCACACCCTTCCAAGTGATAGCTCCACCTCCCAAGGTGAACACATAGTCCGGGGTAGATTTCCTCTCATCTCAATCACAGCCTGGAAGTCTGAGCCCGTATACCCTATCGGGATCATCTCATTGCACTGATAAACAAGCACATGATCTCTTGTCCTCTTGAGATACTTCAATATGTGCTTAACAGCCGTCCAATGTCCCTGACTAGGGTTAGACTGATATCTCGCCACCATGCCAACCGCATAGCAGATATCCGGTCTAGTACACAGCATTGCATACATGAGACTTCCTACCGCGGAAGCATACGGTATAGTCTTCATGCCCTCTATCTCCTCTTGTGTCTTCGGACACATGTCCTTAGATAGGGGTATGCCATGTCTAAAGGGAAGAAAACCCTTCTTGGCATTCTGCATGCTGAAACGGGCGATCACAGTATCTATATATGAAGCTTAGCTTAAGCCTAACATCCTCTTACGGCGATCTCTGATCACCTTGATCCCTAGGATGTAACCTGCTTCTCCCAAGTCTTTCATCTGAAACTGTTCAGACAACCAATCCTTTACGCCTGATAACACGTTCACATTGTTGCCAATGAGAAGTATGTCATCTACGTATAGTACTAAGAATACCACGCTTCCGTCCGAACTGAGCCTGTAAACACAACTTTCGTTTAAGCACTGGACAAATCCGTAGGATTTAATCACTCCATCAAAACGAATGTTCCAGGACCTGGACGCTTGCTTAAGTCCGTATAAGGACTTCTTAAGCTTCCACACGAGATGCTCCTGGCCATCTCTCACATAACCTTCTGGTTGGCGCATATAAATGTCCCTACCTTTTTCAAGGTACCCGTTCAAGAACGCAGTCTTGACGTCCATTTGCCAAACCTCTAGGTCTAAATGTGCCGCCATGGACAAGAGTATTCTGACGGACTTAAGCATGGCAACCGGCGAAAATGTCTCATCGTAATCGATTCCCTCTTTCTGAGTGAATCCTTTCGCCACCAATCTAGCTTTGAAGGCTAAAACCTTCCCGTCAGGTCCTCTCTTTCTCTTGTACACCCACTTGCAACCAATGGGCTTTACCCCATCCGGCAGCTCCGCAAGGTCGTACACGTCCATGTTAACTATGGATTCTATCTCCGAATCCATAGAAACTCTCCAGGAATCTGCATCCTCGTCCTCCATCGCTTCCTTGTAAGTCCAGGGGTCGATCTCATCATGTTCGATACCCGAGAGTAGTTCAGTGGATTCTCCCACGAACATGAAACGGTCCGGTTGACGGACAACCCTCCCACTGCGACGAAGCGATGGTGGAGATACAGTATCGGATAAGGGTGCTGTTAGTGGTATAACCTCTTGTACTCTCGGCTGTTCTGGAATTTCCGCTGCTGCTGATGCTCGCAACTCATCGAGCATTATTTCACTCCTTGTCCGATGGTTACTAATAAATTCCTCCTCTAGGAATCGGGCATTAGTGCTCACAATGACCTTCTGATCCTGGGGACTATAGAAATAACCTCCTTTCGTTCCCTTTGGATATCCTACAAACAGCCTAACGTCAGTCTTAGACCTCAATTTGTCGGCCTCCTTAGTCAGCACGTGTGCTGGGCATCCCCAAACCCGAATATGACCCAAGCTAGGCTTGCGCCCTGTCCATAATTCGGAAGGAGTTTTAACTGTCGACTTTGTAGGTACTAGATTGAGGAGATAACCTGCTGTTTCCAAGGCATATCCCCAGAACGAAATTGGCAAGGATGCATAGCTCATCATCGATCTAACTGTGTCTAAAAGAGTACGATTCCGTCTCTCAGCTACACCGTTCTGTTGGGGAGTACCGGGCGTAGTTAACTGAGATGAAATCCCATTTTCTGACAAGAAAGTTTGAAACTCAGTTCCGAGGTACTTGCCACCTCTATCAGAGCGAAGTGACCTGATACTTCTACCCGTTCTCTTCTCCACTTCCGCTTTGAATTCCTTGAATTTGTCAAAGCACTCGGATTTCTTGTGGAGCAGGTAGATAAAACCGTATCTCGAGTAGTCATCAATAAATGTGACGAAATACTCGTAACCTCCTCGAGCTTGAACGGACATCGGTCCACACAAGTCAG
This sequence comes from Thymus mandschuricus, assembly GCA_029379335.1. Lineage (NCBI taxonomy): Eukaryota > Viridiplantae > Streptophyta > Magnoliopsida > Lamiales > Lamiaceae > Thymus > Thymus mandschuricus. Next base: position 19,748,816 of record CM057081.1, read on the forward strand.
AATGAACCAACTCTAAGAGCTCTTGGGCTCGATATCCTATGGACTTGAAAGGTCTGGTCACCATCTTTCCTTCCAAACACGATTCACACGTTGATAAAGGCTCTATTTGGAAATCCAAAACACCTTCTTTTATCAACCTTTGAATCCTCTTTTGGTTTATGTGACCCAATCGTAAGTGCCATAATAGAGTTTGGTTCGTTTGAGACGGATTCTTCCTCTTTTTAGTATTCAATGATGAGGAAGCATTATAAGAAGAAGAATCATTCATAGGACAAGTAATGGTATAGAGAGACCGGGACAATGTGCCAGAAACTATAACTTCATTGTTTTTCTATGATAGAAATCCCTCTATCAAAAACAACTGAATATCCGTGAAAGTTTCGAGACCGAAACCAAGTTTCGCCAAAAGGCAGGCACATATAAAATGTCTCTCAAAACCAAACTTACATGTCCAAAATCAAACTGAATATCTCCAACCGCGACATCTGCAACTCTCGATGCATCGCCCTAGGAGATGGTAATCTCGTCATCACTTAACTCCTTTATCCGCAGAAAACACTGCAAGGTGTAACACATATGATCAATTGCTCCCGTATCTACTACCCCAACCTGGGTAGAACATGCAGTTGATCATTTCTCAGTATGACGTACCGGAATTCTTCTTCTTTAGAGGGCAGTCAGCCTTCCAGTGTCCTTTCTTGTTGTATATGAAGCACTTGCCCTTCCCCTTTGGCTTTTCTTGCCATTGGTAGGCTCAACACCTCTATCTTCTTCCAAGCTCTTGTTAACTTGCTAGTGTTTGACACCTTCTTCCTCACTTTCATCTTTCGATGCCGTCTGAGGAGCAAACATAAGCACACAAGCTTCTTGACACGCAAGTTCCATATCATCCAATTTCTAGAAGATTTCCAGGAGTTCTGGGATATCTGCAATATCTGCCAAGTGAGAACACAAGGCTTGCAACCCTGGCGTCAGAGAGTATTTGACTAATCTTAGTCGAATCGTTACTCTCATGCCACAACTTGTGTAACTCTCTATCTTCAATCGATGATACTAGAGCTTTCAGATAAGGTGTAGTGAGTACTAACTTGTACTCTTCATCAACAAGGACAGTATCGAGATTTATTCCTTCACTCCAAGTAGTTGGAATCCGTGAGAGGACTCGAAGTGAGAACATTTATCAACGGGCCTAAAGTCATATCTGATAAAGCAATAAACACGTAGACACTCGTAAGAAAAGATCATGCATCAATTCGTAACGAAAATTATTGTAACCTTTTGATAAACCAATAATTTCGAAACCTTCAACAGCCCAAACAGTGTAGATCGCAAGCCACGTTCGTGTGGACGTTTACGCTCCCACTGTTCAACCAGATACTCGGATCTTTAACTCTACTTATCTTGCCAACCTATCCTTATGGCAAATAGAGCTAACAGTTGAACCTTACTAGACCATATTAGATTAGAAAAGGGACTCCGTTGGGGAGTTGTATTCTAACTAATATCTAAGCTTTTAACCACAATCTTAGCCTAACTTGGAAAAAGCACTATTTTCCTTAAGCTATCTTTGTTCAAAAACCAACTCCAGAGAAAACCGTAGTTACTATTCCGAGTAAGCCACGTTAGTGTGGACGTTTACTCAGAAAAGCTCCCACTTCTCATTTTGGTTAGAACATTTTTGTTAAGAAACCCTAAGTCTGGCGAACTCGTTCGATACGATGTGCAAGCCACGTTCGTGTGGACGTTTACACACTCGCACCAAACTTCACCTTAAGGTTAGATGTGGAGGTCTTAACATTTTCTATACCAAAAACGTTTTTATCTGCTTAGTATTTTTCTTTCAAAAGGTTGTCGACATGCTAGATCACGTTGTCACATAATCCTAAGCATAATTTTCTAAACACAGCAAATAAACCATGCTCGCAGAAAATTTAAGACATGCTTATATTGACAATCCTAAAACATGCTCGGCTAAGCGCAATTTAATTCACCTCGACAGGCAAGACATGCTATAATAAAAAAATTGCATCCATAGCATGCTTAAGAAAAACGAGATAAAAACAAAAATAAAACTCGCTTTTCGTGGTGTGACGACCCGTCTAAACTATTACAAATAATAATAAAATCCGAAACAGGCTTCGGCCTTGAATAAGTCCTCCGAGTTGATCTCCCGTTTCTCCCCGAAAATAAATAAATTAATTAAATAATTTATTCTCTAATTTTCGTTGCCATTGGGCTTCTCTAACCGAGATTGGGCCCACACCACGTGACCCAATTCTCTCGAAAAGACCCAAACCGCGCTCGTTTCACTCTTATGGGCCCACGAACCCGAAACCGAACTAAAACGGCCCAAATTCGTGACTGGGCCCGAGCCCGAACGCTGGAGGCAGCCCGTAAACGCGAACGGGCCGGGTTGGAAACCCTAGGCCCGTCCACGGGCTAGGGCACGGGCGTGCAAGGCTGCCCGCGCCGCAGCCGACGGCGTGAGGCTCTGCCGCCGGCCGCCTCCGCCTCCCTGGCGCCGCTGCTGCTGCTGGTGGTCTATTCCTGCCAGTGGCACGGCCGGCAGCCCTCTCCGGCGACGTTCGCGGCGTAGAGCCCTTACTAGGGTTCCGCCGCGAAACCCTCGCGCCTGCTGCCGCCGTTACAGCCGCCGGCGACCTCCGCCGCGGCTCCTGCTGCTGGTGTTGATGTCGCCGGTGCCTTCCGCCGTGATGGACGCTCCCTCCGCCGCCCTCGCCGTAACCTTCAGCCGCGTTAACTCGCGGCAGAAACCCTAGCGGGTTCTGCCGCCGCAGCTGCTCGCTCCGGCGCCGCCTGCTGCCACCATCAACGACGGCGACCACGTGGAGTTCGTCACCAGACTCCGTGGTCGTCGTCTCCGGCGACCATGCAGGATGCAGAGACTGCCGCGGCGTCGAGCCCTAACTAGGGTTCCGCCACGGCTCTCCTTCGCGCGCTGCCGTGAATCCACCGCCCGTCCCGCCTCCGCCGCTGCCCTCCGACGACGTCCAGGCTCCAGCAAGCTGGTGGAGCCCCGTCGTTCACCGGAGATAGAGGAGGTGCGCCGTTGGGTGGCTGCACGCGCGCGTGTGCTAGCGCGTGTTTCCCACGCGCCGCCGCGTGCGGCGGTCGTCCAATGGTGTTCGTCTCCTCGTTCTTCGTGTTCCTCGTCTCTTTGCAGCAGTTACAAACGAAAAACAATAGAAAAATCTATCTAATCCTATTCTAGATCGCACCTTATTATCTCGCGATCAAAAATTACATAGATTTGCCAAAACGGCCCCGAAAAACGAAAAACACCACGAAAAGCGACATCCTAATCGATCTAACATGCATAATAATCGATAATTACTCAGATAGAGCCGAAAATCTGAACCTTGGCACTGATACCAACTGAAGGAACCATATCTGATCGGTGAAGATCGGTTCGCCCGATGATCTATTTCGGATATCTAACTATCGAATAAACCTATCATGCTCCTATGAATTAAATACGGAATCATAGGGGGTTTATAGATCGATTACCTGAAGAAGTAGAGAACTCGCGAATAGATCTTCTGATCTGTATCCCTGCTCGATTATGACGTTGGATGGACAACGAACCTCGGAATCAGCCACGGAAACGGGAACCCCACCGAATGCTACTGCTCGGCCGTGCGTCTCTCTCTCCTCTAACCCTAGCCTCCTTTTTCTTGTTCAGAATATTAAGTGCACTCGATTATTCTGACTGTTAGGTTTAAACAAGACCTTGAGGGGGTATATATAGAGGAGACTATGAGAGACTGGGCTTAAGTTGCAGGCCAGGCCTGCAATACATGGACTGGACGTCCATGAGCATAGTTGGCGCCCCATACTGGGCCCAACTGTGTGGTGGCCCACTCATTCCTTATATTGTGGCCTATTGAGCTTTTTGGGCCAGATCAGGGATCTACTAGCTGGTAAAACCGAGGCCTCCCAATGGCTAAATTCTCCATACTCAGCCCAGAGTATAATTTAGTCCATAAGTACTAAAACATTCCACTAGAGTAATAGTACTGAATTACCTGTTTTACCCCTGTTGAGTTCAGGGCTAGTATTAGACTTAACGACCCCCATATTTAAGATATCCCACATCCGTTGATTAACTTAGAGCTTCTGACTGCTCGTGTTATTCAACTTCTTTTATATTCCTGAGTAGTACCATTCATACCTTACTCATCATACCGGAATTTAATCCACCTGCAGGGTTTGGTATGATAGTCCTTAATGAATTCCTCAGGGGATGTGATCAACCTGTTCTACCAGGATATGGTGCTCTGTTGCAGTTACACTAAGAGTCGTACTAGTTGTAGTTGCTTCCCAAGATACGGAGCATATTGAGTTACAGATACTCTGAACTCTCACCCATGGTAAATCAAAGAAGCAGACCACAACTATACACCCTTAGGACTCAACTAGAGTTAAGGTTCATCTTAAGTCACCGAGGTCTTGATTCTTTCTACATCTGGTCAGAATAGAAGAATATACCTCACCGTGATCCTATTAGTACACGCACGTACTAGTATAGACAAGTAGCCAAGACAAGCTACTTATGCAGCCTATACTACAGCCTAAACCGACAGTTATATCCAGAACTGTCTCGACTGTGATACCCTTTTATATCTCTTGAGGAACCGGCAACTATGGTCTTCTGTGATCTACAACACACCATATAGCCTACAACTTTGAGATAATGGATAGATGTTTGATGCATAGATAACAATTCATACTTAATCAGATAGAAGATTGTTAGTGGCTATGGACAACACATGCATACAAGCTAAAAGGCCTGCTTTCTAGTATACAAATCCATCAGGATCATCTCATATTCATTTCCGACAAGAATGTCGAAAAGATCTTCAGTGGTGAGGGAGTTGAAATCCGATCGGGCTGGATGCATGGCAGCGTATACGTGCCAATTTGCAGGAAGGGCACGTATCACTTTAAGATTCTTCTCGCGCTGCGTATATTTGTACGGGTTGATTGCAGCGACTTCGAGAATAATCTCGGTGAAGCGAATTTTCATTGCTTCTATGGTTTCACCCGAAACCATCTTGAAGTCATCGAACTTGCTGCATGCCATAGACAGCTTGTTCTCCTTCATTTCCTCTGAGCCAAGGCTGATGGACCGGAGGGTGTCCCACATTTCTTTGGCGGTTTCAAGATTTCGGATCTTGGCCAGGTAGACGCCCTTCACGGTGCTGGAGATGAGTCCCTTTGCTTAATCATCGAGGCTGGCCTCCTTCCTTTCCTCGGTTGTGTAGTCGCGAGGATTTTTGAGGACTTTCTCGTATGTAGCCTCTCCGGGGGCAGTTCCATCCACAATAATCTTTGCAGCATAGATGGGGAAGGGTCCATTTTTGATGATATCCCACATAAGGACGTGATGTGCCTTGAGACATATCTTGATTCGGAAACTCCAGTCTTCATAGCCTTGAATGGAGAAGTCTTCACAAACCCTGAGAAGAGAAGCCTCCATAGCAAATAATATAATATGAAATGAATGAAAAGATTTTTCTAAGGGATCGGTACAAAATGACCAAAAGTTTTTAAAAGAAAACTTTAGTATGCAAAGCAGCGGTCAAAAGAACCACTGCTCTGATACCACTTGTTGGTCCCGGGAAAGAGTAATTGGTGTATGGGGGGGGGGGGGGGGAATACACCAATAACCAACCATTTTTGACTTTTGTAAAATCAGGTCGATCAAAGGTCGATTGTCAAGGTCGATCCTTGTCAGAGACAGGTTGATCTATCAAGCTCGTTTGGGAACGAGCTTGATTTATCAAACTGCTTATGCGGAAGTTGGTGGAGGTTGATTTACTCTTTGAAAAAACTTAAGGCTAAAAATAGATAGCAGGTTGATGCGTGATATGCAGGTTGATGCTCGTCAGTTTGATAGTAAAATGAAAGGGCGATAAATAAAGAGAGAGAGAGAGAGAGACAGCGATATAGCGTGGTTCAGAGAAACCCTCCTACGTCCACGTCAGGTCGACTCGACCTGAGAATCCCTTTACCTTTGGATTCAACCTCTCTCTTATTTATACTGACTGAGTATCAGTTCTAGATACACTCTAACCTGAAAATATCTAGACACGAGTTTTGGGTCGTGACCCTTACAACCTTTCGTACAGAAAATGTACAAACAACCTTTCGCTAATTACAGAGCTTGACTAAACTCTACAATGGCGAAGAACACAAACAAACTTTCTAACTTCGAACTAGTCAGAGAAGACGTTGTTGAACCAACGACAAGCAGCAGTGAACGCTTCGTCGTTGTGGTGTTTATCGGAATCGGAAACCTCTCTTCGTCAAGTGTTTGGGAAACTAATCGGATTTCGAACACTTGAATGGATATGAACTTGAGAGAGATTTTGGGCAGAGATTTGGCGTTGATAGCTTGAGTTTCCCGTGCTTGAATCCGATAATGGCTGAAGTATTTATAGGCAGTTTTGAAAAACTAGCCGTTGGAGTCAGGCTGACGTGGCACTAGCCGTTGGAAGCTGACTCACTTCTAGCCATTGGGAAGATTCGTCCTTGCTGGCACACCACGTGGCAAGGATCAGGTCGTGTTGCTCCATGAAGGCGGAGCATCGACCTTGATATTGAAATCCAGCACTTGAAATCTTCTAAGGTAATGCAGACTGGAAGCTTGGGAAGGGAGGTCGATAGACAGCTTGATGATCCAGCTTGATCCAAATGAGGCAGGCCGTATAAACGACCTTTCTCTTACAGGGTGGATCAAACTTGATTCTAGACTTTATAGAGCATCGACCTGCACTAACAGATAGCAGGTCGACCTATTGGCCTTAACCCTAAACAAGTAAAATATGCCTAAGTGTGGTTTCGAGAAACATCATCAAAATCAACTGCAAGGGGTTCCCAACAAGCTTTATAGTTCGTAACACCCGTCAAAGCAAACCAAGCATTAGACACATTGAAATCAGCAGGCACGAACTCAGATAAACCATCACCCAAATGAAATCCAAACGCCTCATGCATAACTCGTCTAGAAATTTCCCATAACTCTCCCCTAAACGTGGCATACATGCAAAGTTCATTCTCTTCGTTACGTTCTAACCTAAAACTAGAACACATTTCAATGCATAAACTCTCATGACCATCCCAAGCATGTGTAATTAAATGCATAAGGCCCAAACAATTTATGTATCCTCTAAGTGTATCCCAAATAGGTAAACGACGAAGAAAATCCATATTGTAATGCCTAGGAGGTCGAATATCCTTGCCACATAAACGGAGATAAAAATTCGTAGTTTCATACCCCTCCGTAGGGAATGGAACACCCCATTGACGGCCAAAGAGTTCCTGAGAGACTCCGTCCGGGTGGTAATCGGGGCGGCGATGCAACGGAATGCGTCCATCGGTGAGAGGTCGGGCTTCTCCGAGTTCTCCACGAACCATGGTAGTGAAAGGGGTAGAATAGGGATGAGACGGGGAGAATGGACGTCAAGAACGGGCCGGAACAAATCGGGCAGCAACTTGTGGTGGGCGCTCGTCCACTGCACCTTGGACGCTCGTCCAAGGTAAATCTGGGTGCTGGTGGCGTGGGCTCGCCGACGGCGGCGACGGCGATGGTGAGGGAAGATGGCGTCGACGGCGAGCGGCTTTACTGGCGTTCGGAACGGTGGCTGATGAACATGGCTGAAGAATGGCAACGAACGGCGGCAGCGATGGCGACTCACGCGGCGGCGGCGGTAGCGGCGGCATCGGATTCCGGCGGTGGAGGCTGTGGCAGCGACAATTACGAACGACAGAGGCTGTTGCTCTTGCTGCACTAGGGGAAGAAATTGTGAGAAAGAGAGGGATAATAAAAGGGGATAAGTAGAAACCTAGGAAAAATTTGACTCAAAATCGAATTGGGGGCCCGTCTTGTGCTGGACGCTAGTCCAACGCACGTTGGACGCCCGTCCAGCGCGGCGTTCGCAGAAAAATTGGACTTAATTACGTTGGGAGCTCGTCCAACGAAGCCTTCACTGAAAGTCTGAAAAACTAGAAAAATACGCTGGACGCTCGTCCAACGCACGCTGGACGCCCGTCCAGCGCGGCCCTTGCGTGCTTTTGCTCAAATTCTCCATTTTTCTCCCTCTCGAAGCCTTCCGTGCCATTGCAATCCGTAGGAAGTAATCCCTGCACAAACCTTAAAGAAATACGAACGAAAAATAACGAAAATAAAAATAAAAATAAAATGAATCCTATTGTACAAAAATAAAATAGAGAAAGTGGGTTGCCTCCCACCAAGCGCTTGTTTAACGTCATTAGCTTGACGTACCAAAAATTCTCATCCTAAATCTATTGCAACGAGCAACGTATTTACCATCCATCGGTGACTCTCGGTGCAAAGGTGGACTCTTCTTTCTCTTCGGCTTGAAACTCGAAAAGAGGGTTATCTTGGACACTCATCTCCCCCTCAAACATCTTCGAGTTAGACTCTACAAGAAAAGATGTTTCACAAATGGTGAGGTTAGAAAGAAAAGAGTTAAGGACCACTTCCTCATTCGATGCGTGTGTTGATCTTTCCTCTTCCACCTCATCAACCTCCTCCAAATTCCACAGAAATTCCTCGATAATGTCCTCTTCTTCAACCACACAACTAAAGAATTCGTCATCTTCAATGGACTCTTCTACGTCAATGAGTTCTTCAAGAGCTGCTACCCTGTCAGAAACCTTACAAACATTTACCTCAACAAGAGGGTTAGCAAGCTTAACAAAAGAGCATGAATGAAGAGAAGAAGTTGGAATAGAAGGTGAATTTCCAAAACCCGAAAACGTTACCGAACCTCCTTCGCCAGCCATGCTCAATGTGCCGGTACCTACATCAATCCGGGCTCGGGTAGTGGCCATAAACGGTCGTCCCATCAAGAGTAGATGACCGGTTGCGCTCTTAGCTCCCTTGCCTTCATGAAGCACGACGAAGTCAGTAACGACTCGAATTCCACCAACGAGGACTGTAACATCTTCCACAACTCCCAATGGACTACTCACGGTGCCGTCTGCTAGCTCAATGCGCATGTCGGTAAATTGAAGGACTCTTGAGTTCATCTTCTCGAAAATAGAAAACGGCATTAAATTCACCGCGGCTCCTAGATCCATCAATCCCGAGACGGTCTCTCCACTATCCAAAACAATGCTCAAATCGAAACCTCCCGGATCTCCTCTCTTAGGAAACGAGTTGATAGGCTCGAGATCCTTTCTCTCCTTCCTCACAACACTCCGAATAGGTGGAACATAAGGGTTGAGCGTCTTGTGAAGAGGTTTGGCCTCCTTCTTGGCTTCCTCGAACTCCGTGCGTGCGTTCTGGGCGTTGGACGCTCGTCCAATGTAGGCTGGACGCTCGTCCAAGGTGGGCTTCGCAGTTGGCTCCTCTTCAGCGTTGGAAGGTCGTCCAACGTACGTTGGATGCCCGTCCAGCGCGGGCTTCGCTGGAGAAATAGTTTGAGCTCGTCCAGGGGCTGGCGTGAAGGTGGGCGGTCGTCCAACGTTGGAGGGTCGTCCGGCGACATTGGACGCCCGTCCAGAGTGGTACGCTGCCGGATTTTTGCCGTTGCTCCACTGCTCGCTCGGGTTCCTCCTAACACTTGAATGGCCTTGGGGCGACATCGTGCCTCCATTGCATTGTAACACCGTGATTGCATGAGCTTGGTGAGGTGGAACGGGAGGAACATATGGAGGATAAGGGGCTTGCACCTCGTGAGCTTGTTGTGGTTGGATCCCTTGGCTCGGAATTCGCCCCGGTTGTTGCATCAAATGCATGGAACCAGAAATTTGGCCAATAGCCGTCTCGAGCCTCTTGATAGTAGCATCTTGGGCCTCTCGAGCCAATTTAGCCTCATGAAGGAATGTAGAGAGACCCTCATCGACGGGAGGCTTTTGTGGAGATCCTTGAGGGCAAGAATTTGGGTATGATGGTGGTTGTGTAGGAGTAGGTTGAGGTGGGTAGCATGGAGGTGGTGGATAATATGGATTAGGAGGGTATTGAGGAGGTGGATAATATGGTGGTGGTTGAGAGTAGTTGGGATTTGGTGGAGGATAAGGGCTATTATATGGTGGAGGGCGCCTATTAGGATAGGTAGGAGGATTACCTTGCCCTTGTGTCGGCCTTGGATTTTGGAAACGTCCATTGTATCCCCCTTGGTATCCTTGAGGTGGAGGCACTTGAGGAGGGTATCCTTGAGCGGCGTACACCTCGGCTCCTCCTTCGAAAGGAAACTCCCCCATGTTGTGGCACACCTCCTTGATGTGTCCAAGCTCTCCACAAATCTCGCATTGATCGGGCTTCCTCTCTTCCTCCTTCGGGGCCGGTGCACTTTGCTTCATCTTCAAGTTTTCGAGGTCCCTTAACATGTCGGCCATTTGCTTCTTCAAATCGGGGCTCAACGAAACTGTACTCACCTCCACTTTCCTCGGTCTAGCTGATTTTTGTTGAGAACTCGCAGCGAGCGTCTCGAAAATATCCTTCAACTCATCAGCTGTCTTGACCGCTATGTTGCCACCGGCCGAACTGTCCACCATGAACTGACAAGTCTGATTGAGGGCGTCGTAGAAATACTGCCAAAGCAACTCCGGTGCCATTTGATGATGAGGGCACTGTTGAAGTAGCTCTTGGAACCTCTCCCATGCTTCGTGAAATGGCTCATCGTTGTCTTGGGAAAAATTCATAATCTTTGACCGCACCTCTTGAGTCTTGCGGTTCGGGTAGTACTTGAGCATGAACTTCTCACATACCGCATTTCATGTGGCGAGAGAGTTGGCCGGGAGCGCCAAATACCACGACTTTGCTCGATCCTTGAGGGTGTACGGGAAGCACTTCATCTTCAAGTTGTCCTCCGTGAGACCCGAGAGTGGGAAAGTTTGCACCACCGTGCAAAACTCTCGGATGAACGTCAAAGCATCCTCGTTGGGCAGCCCATGGTAGGATGGAAGCAATGCCATGTGGTGAGGTTTGAGCTCATGATTCCTGACCGCTTCCATCAGGACAATCGCCGAAGTGGTGGCCGTGAATGTGGGGCGAGCAAAATTGCCCTTGACTCTAGCTGCCATGGCTTCGAGCTCTGCAAATAACAAGACTAAGGAAAAGTCTTGAGAATCGATCTCCTCCTTCTCCTTCGCGGCTAAAATCGCTTTCCTTTGATGGATGTTGTCGAAGTAGGGCGCTAAATTCCTTTGAAGACTTCGGCGACCATGGATAAACAACACTCAACAAAAAGGGTTAAACGCACCGAGTGGGAGAAATAAGAAATCGAAATAAACACAAATAAAAATAAAAATAAAACAAATAAAAATACTACACAATAAATCGCCTAAAGTTTTCCCCGGCAACGGCGCCAAAATTTGTTTCACTAAAAAGTGTTCGCAATAGAACGAAATCCTATCGTAGCACTAGCAAGTAAAACCAAAGTATCGAATCTTAAGGAAAACTTAACAGGGCAATCAATTATGTAGTAAATCCTAATCTAGCCTAAATCTAGGAAAGCAAGTAAATAAGATTTTTGGGTTTTTGTTTTAAATCCTAGGCAAATAAAATAAATCAAAGCAATAAATAAAAGCAAGTAAATAACTAATCTAGAACTCAAGAAATAAATCTAAGAATTAAACTAAAGTAAAACGATTAATATACCTTGGCAAGAATCAAAAAGAAAGCAATAAAAGAAGCAACGAAGAAAGCATAAACTACCTTAGACATGATGTATGAAATCTGGAAATTAAAGGAAAATAAATCTAACTTTGAAAGCTTTAAAAACGAGAGAATTGAAACTTGAGAAAAACGAATCTAAACTAGAACTTGAAAATCGAACGAACAAAATTAAACTAAGGAATTTAAACGAAGCAATTAAGAAAACGAATCTAAAACGAAAGCAAGCAATTAAAAGCAAGTAAACGAAAGCAATAAAGAACTTACGAGAATTAAACGAAGAAGTCTTGAATTAAATTGCAAAAACGAAGAATTCGGATCCGAACAATAAAAACTAATCTAGAGTGTTTGAATGCTGGAAACTAAAGCAAAATAATGATAAAAGTGTTATAGAATTCGTGCACAAGGGATAGTATATATAATAGGTATGAAAACCTAATTATACAAGGAAATAACAGCTGGCCGGAACGTTGGACGGTCGTCCAACGTACGTTGGACGCTCGTCCAACGTCGCACTCGCTCTGCTCTTCAATTCTTCCCTGGACGCTCGTCCAGGGTATCTGTGCGCTCGTCCAGCGTACTCTGGACGGTCGTCCAGCGTCGTGCTCGCTCCATGATTGATTTTTCCTTAATTCCTCGCCCTTTTCGACTCGTTTCCTTCCGTTTCATCTACCTAATGATCCTACACGAACCAAACTCCAAACAACCAAATCATAGCAAAAGACAAACGAAAGAGACACAAAACATAACAAAAACGGACTCGAAAACACTATGAAAATCCTAACATTACACCAATCACGTATCGAAGCGAAGCGAGTTTACCCGGATAAAGCGAAACGAGCGCTCCCGATAAAGTCAAAGTGAGTCAACCCGACTATGCTAAAGCGTGCACTCTGATAAAAGCGAACCGAGCCCCTTTCAAACGCTTAAAAGCGACAGTTCAACTAACAATTCTAGTTCGAACTTGAAGTTCAAATTCAGTCAAGTGAAGATCAAGGCATTAATTGCGGATCTCCACGTGGCATCAAAGAATTGGAGCATAGAGTTGACCGCCAGATCGACAAGTAGCCGCTACAGTACTGGAAGTGGCCAGTTATTGTTACGCTTGGATCTTAGCCTTTTTGGGAAAGAAGACAAGCGAGCGTCTGGAAAAGTTGCAGGTCAAAAGTAACGTACTGTTGAGTGTGGAGGGACAAAGCCACCAACCTTCAACGGCTCCAGTCCAACTCTCACACTATAAATAGTGGAGTGCAGAGAAGAGAAGAGGTAGAACACTTACGAAATTTTCCAGCGCTCAAGCAAACAAGCACTCACAAATTTCCAGCATTCATTTTCTAAGTTCTTGTCAAAGTGTTCTCCAAGTGTCAGCATCATCGAAACTAGTTCTCTGCAACCTTCACTCCTAGATTCTAAGCCCCTATACATATCCAAGCTTAGAGAAGAACTCTACCCTTTGCATTCACTGTAAAGAGTTCTTCACTTAGAGTATTTCCAAACCAAACCAAAACCCTTGTTCCTGTCAAGAGTGTTAGAGTTTGTGTATAGTTGAAAGGTTGTGTAAGATCTAAGGTTCTGTTTTCATCGATAGCAGAAGCCTCGATCGTAGATTGCGGATCCAAGCTTACACTCTCATCGACTGTGTAAAGCTCGATCCTAGCTAGGTTTTTGTGGAGAACCTGTAATCTCCCTATTGTTGTTGTTTCGGATCCAAGCGAGTGAAGCTCGATCCTTGTCTAGGTTTTGAGGTACCCGTAATCCTCTATGTTTCTTAGTGAAGGGAAGCAGTTCCCGTGTGGAACAAAGTGGACGTAGGTGTTTTACCACCGAACCACTATAAACTCTGGTGTCGTATTTCTGTCCTTAAACTTTCATTATTTACTGCTTTGATTATTCATTCGTGCACAAGCATCTAAACAAACCTAATACGAAGCTTTAAACACTTAGGAAATATTTAGCTCACTAAATTCCGCATTCCAGCAAGCAAGTTGCTCTGTGATCAAGCGTACGCTTAGGTCCAGAGATAAGCCTGACTGAAGATCAAGCTTCCAGTTTGGTATAAAGTTATTAAGCGACCCGAAGCTTGCATACTCTGTGAGATAAGTTGAAAAAAGGTTGAAAAACTTCTATTACACGTATTCACCCTCCCCCCCCCCCCCCCCCCCCTACGTGTAATCCTCTTATCAAACCGGGACCAACAGCGAGCATGGCCAGACTCCCAAGCTTACCAGAAGAAGACTGTCTTCTTTGATCTTGTCAGAAAGAATCCCCTCGCTGATGAAGGGATTATCAACGATGTAATACGTCCGGGCATTCCCACCGAGCCGAAGGAGAGGCCGGAAAGGGAAAGAGGCAAGTGGCTTTCCCTCCTACTGATAACCACATATTTAGCATGCTTTAGAGAGCGTCTCGATGCGTGTTTTGGTTAGGATATGTGCTTTAATGGATAGGAAATGATAGGTTTTTACAATTTATGCATTTTCTATATGCTTTGCATTTTCTCTCGTTTTCCGTGCTGATTTCAGGTATTGTGGCAATTTTCTGGGCACGTTTGTCTTATCCTATGTCGAAGAGGATTGAAAGAGGAAGCCGTATCACTTTGCGGAATATTTTTCCGATGCCGGACGAGAGAGAACGAGCCAAAACCGTGGGAGCGCGCAAACTGTTAAATGTAGGCGAGAATGCACAAGACACACCTTAAGTCAACTTTCCAGAAATTACAGATTTTACCCCACCTTCTCAACTCAAGTTTTTGTTATTTGCAATTTGACCCCAATTTGTGGGAAAACTATAAATAGCTAGTTATTTTCCTTATTTGGCAATTTTTGTCACTTGTAATTCACTTTTGCACTTCTACTTTAGAACCCTAGCTTTTTCCCTCTTTCCACTTTAGTATTTTCAAATTATGTTGAAGATTATGCTTGGAGTTTGAAGAGATTATTGAAGATTTCTTCTCTACTTTCCTTCCTTGTTCTTTCCATTATGTTTTCTCTTACTTTTGTTGGTTTGCTTGCTAGATCTATTTCTAGCTAAGCAATTCTATGGTTCCAAGTAATGGATGATGTGATTTTTAGATGTTGGGTGCTAGAGTTTAGGATGTTGATTTACCTTCCCCTTGAATTGCCTATGGATTGGGACTTTATTTGAATGCATGACTAATTGATCACTAGGAGTGCATCTAAGGTGTTTGATGGAATGCTTAGGAGGCTTCCATTCATAGCACTTGGCATCAATTCATACCCATATCACTTGATTTCATCTCATATAGTTCCTAGAAAGAATTAGATGGGTTGGATGAGAGTTGGTAGGTTATCTTAGATTAAAATGAGCTATTTGGAGTTGGTAGGGCATTTAAAGGCTTAGAAAGCATTTATTGTTCTATTAATCTACTTATTGATCACCCTAGTAAGGTAGGTTAACATAAATGATATAAGAGACCATTCAAGGTGGATTAAAGTGGTTTGAAGCATCTAGATTCTAAAGCCCTCATCATAGTCACATCGGAAGTTACTTGGATCCATGCCTTTATTACTTGAATTCTCATTTGTTTACTTGCTATTTCCATTTACTTATTGCATGTTTAAGCTTGTCATTTACTTACTTCCTTGCCTAGTTATAGAAAACACCAAACCAAGTTTATGTGCTCAAATAGGATAATAGAGACAAGACGAACTACTTGATTATCTCTCGACACATTCACTCCTCGTGTTCGATACTCGGACTTCTCTAGTTCGATATTATTGCTAGGTTAGAAATAGCTTAGTCAATTTTTGGCGCCGTTGCCGGGGAGTGAATACTGATCAATAGTTTGTTTAGTTTCTTGTTGCTAATTTGAGTTTGTTTTATTTTTATAGTTAGGATGGTATCTTGCTTGTTAATTCAAGCATTGTATTGGATTATTTTTGATCTCTTTGTTGGTGTGTTTGATAGGTATACATCTAAAAGATCCAAGGTTAAACATGTGGAATCTTTCGTTTTGGATTATGAGAAGAGAGAAAGAACTTCCAAAGAGCAAGATGTTGAAATCAATCGGGATGTGGAAGTTCTTAGGAAGAAATTGGAGGTTATGGAAGCAAGATTGGACGAGCAAAGGAGAAGAACTCAAGAGGTTCAATTAACTCCTATAATTGAGATATTCCAACCTCCAAAGGAAAGTTATCGAGGAAGAGAATGGGGCACGGTAGATCGATGCACCTAGCTTTGAGCTCAAACCAAGTTTGATTCGTTTGGTTCAAGCAAATCAATTTGGAGGAGAAGTCACCGAGGACCCAAATGATCATCTATACTCATTCCTCGAAATTTGTGATACCCTCAAGATCGAAGGAGTGCCAAATGACACAATCCGGATGAGAGTCTTCGGATTTTCACTTCGTGACCGGGCTAAAGAGTGGTTCAAAGGTCTCAATGGGAAGTCAATCAAATCGTGGGAGGATTTATGCAAAGCTTTTCTCTCGAGATACTTTCCACCTTCCAAGGTACAACGCCTAATCTTGGAGATTTATCAATTCGCCCAACATGAGGATGAGACGATATTCGATGCTTGGGAGAGATTCCGTGAGCTCTTAAGGAAATGCCCTCCACATGGCCTAGATGAGAGTCGACAAATCTTCATCTTCTATGGTGGTTTGAGTTCACAAACGAGAACTATTGTAGATGCTACCTCCGGAGGTTGCTTGCTAAATCGAGATGTGAAGGAAGTCATGAGGGTTGTTAAAGATATGGTTTCCAATTCTTTTCAATGGCCTATGGAAAGGGTGAATTCAAAGAAAGCTACCTCCATGATGGATGATAAATATGAAGAGCTTGCTTCCCAAATTACCAACCTCAAGAAGGAGCATGAAGAGATTAGAAAGGCGTTGATGGAAGCACGAGCTTGGCAAAGACCTAAGAATGGAGGAATTCTTGGCCAAGAAGAGGTGATTCACATCAACCAACAACCTCTATCGGTTTTTCAACAACTTGTAGAAGAGGATCCACTCCAATCTTGGAGTTATGAGGCTTCATTTGTTTCTCCACCCTCCGTGCCTAATCATGAGCTTCAAGAGGAGATAAAGCCTTATTTGCCATATTCAATGGAGAATGAAGGTATCTCTCTTACTCTTCTTCCCCAAACTTCTATAGAGAATGATGATGTGAGTGAGTTGAATGATGGTATCATGAATGATATATCATTTCCTCTTGAGTTTGGATATGAGAATCATGCTAAGTTTGGGGGTGAGAAGAGAGATGATCTTGTAGAGAGTACTCCTCATGAAGAAGTTGTAGAGATGAGCATTGATAGGTTGGAAGAGTTCAAGAAGTTGGATGTCAATTCTTCTTTGGTTGAGTTGTTGAGTAGTATGCCAAATCATGAGAAATTCTTGGGGGATGTAGACAAGAGAAAGGTTAAAATGGATGATGATATGACCATTGAGTTATCGGAGGGATGTAGTGCTAGACTACAAAGAGAATTCCCTAATAAGAAAAGCGATCTTGGAGATTTCACAATTCCTTGTGAAATTGGTGATCAAGTGCTAGAGAAGGTCTTGTGTGACATGGGTTCAAGAGTGAACGTGATGCCTCTTCCTATCTTTGAACGTTTGAAGATTGGAACCCTTATGCCCACAATGACTATCTTTCAAATGGCGGATCGCTCAATCACAATTCCTTGGGGAAAGATCGACAATGTGCTCATCAAGGTTGGAAAGTTCATCTTTCCGGTGGATTTCTTCGTTCTTGACATCGAAGAAGAGCACAATATTCCTTTGATCCTTGGTATGCCCTTCTTGTCTACAAGTCGAGCTTTAATGGATGTATGTGATGGGAGCCTCACTTTCCGAGTTGGTGAAGAGGAAGTGACATTTTATAAGCCGAAACTTGAGAGTGAATTGCCAACTCCAAGAGAAGAGGTTCAAGTTCCAAGTTCCAAGTCCCAAGAGAGGTGACTTGAGGATGAATGAAGCGAAGTTCAAAGGAAAGATTGTCGATCCATTCCATGAAAATTGTAGAAGAGTTCAATATCTAGGCAAGAAGGCCTCGTTTGATGTCCCATGAGCTCCATTGAGGTATCGCCGAGCTAGCGACGTTAAAAAAGCGCTCGTTAGGAGACACCCTAACACGTATCCTTTTTATCGTTCTTATTTTTATTTTCGTTTATTTTTAGTCATTTTATTTCATTTTATTTTTATTTCTTATTTTCCCTAAGTACTATATACAATATGTCTTTAAATAGGTTTAGTTGTTTAAATTGTTAGAGAAAAAAAAAATGGAAAAAGGAGCAAAATTAGAAAATTTGGAGTAATATTTGGGGGCAAGGACAAAATTAGCCACTTTCATAACAAAAATGTCTTTTTTAGCCACGTATAATAAAAAGGTCTTTTTCTAGCCACTTTGGACCTGAAATTCCAATTATACCCTTATTATTTAGAAAAAAAAAAGATGGAAAATAAGGTAATTTTTTTTTTTTTTAATTAGGTAAAAGAAGAATCGGGGCTTTCACTTTCACCCCCAACAAACACTTTCACCCCCCAACAAAAAATCTGAAATTTACAGCCGCCATAGTTCCGGCCAAACCACCGATCGGAGCCGCCATAGTACGTCCGGCCAGTCGAAGTCGCCGGTCAAAGCTGCGCGCGTCGGAGGTGTTGGATAAATGTCGCAAACGTACGTTCGCCGAAGTAAGAGGGGGTTGACGGAGAGTTTCACGGCCACAACTTCAGGCACCGTTCCCCTCGGCGACGATGATACCGGAAATAATAGCGACGACTTCCAGTCAACGCCGCCTACTCGCCGGAGAAGAATCACCAGTCCAGAGGTAAAATTTATAAACCCTAATCTCCTCTAAAATTCTCTTTATATGTATTTTCATGGAATTTATGTTAAAATTGAAGAATAAATTGTTGCAAAATTAAGAATGTTTCTCGATTTCAAATTTGATTATGAATGTTTTTGAAATTACTGCAAAATCTTCAATTTAAATATGATATTGTTGCTGCTAAAATCTTCAATGAATGTACGAACATACGACTACATTGTTTCGTGTTTGTGTACACGCATTCGTGTTTTGTAATTTCTTGATGGTTTTATTGGAGAATAGAAGGAGCTGATGCATTAGTTGTCTCTTGTTCGTGTACACGACTCACGACTACATTCTTTCGTGTTCGTGTACACGACTACGAAGAATAGTTTCGTATTCGTATACACGAGCTATGAGGATGCAGCCCCACAAATTCGACACCTTGAGCAATAGAATTCTTTTCTTACCTAATATTGCTGTGTATGTTAATTTTTTTTTTTTTGTTATGCATGTACAGCAGCCACGTGAGTATGAATGGGTCTTTAGGCGGCCAAAAATGCAAATACATAGCTCCGTCCAGCTTTATTGCAAGGAACAAATTATAGCTCAGATACGAGGGAGATTGGAGAAGTTTGGTGAAAGCACATATAAGAAGTTCAAAAAATCATGCTTTCGCAAATTCTTGAAGCTGCCACAACAGATTACAAAACACAAATCAGCAATTCATTATGTCATAAGCCGGGAGATGAAATTCATAAATGTTGACGCTGAAGGTGTAGACAAGACAGAGGTATCGTATTACATAAACAATACAAGGCCTCAGGTTTCGAAGGTTTGAGTACGCGTTGATAACTGGATTACGATTTGGTTCCTCTAGTTTCGATCCGAACAAGCCAAATGAAATACCAAGTAATTCACTGTACTCAAAGATTTTCTTGAAAAAACAAGTGACGGTTCAGGAGTTGTTGAATAGATTCATGCAAAAAGATGGGTTGGGGCCTGATGAAGATGACTATGTTAAAGCTGCCAAAATTCTATTTGTGTACCAAGTCTTGTTTGGAATAGACTTGACGAAGACCAAAGTGGCTGAATGGATTTGGGCCTTGGTGGAGAATGATAAGGCTTGGAATAAGTTTCCATGGGGCAGTGCTTCATATCAGAAGCTTCTCAAATATATTACTGCTGTGAAGGAAGAACCAACTGGCACAGAGAGAGAGGGGTACCATCTGTATGGTTGTACAATAGCTTTTATGGTGAGTTTCAATTTATATTTTGTTTTAATTTAAATTCATCAAATCTTCAATTATATTTTGTGCTTCATTATCATGTTGATTTATTTATTTTTATTGTGTTACAGGCTTGGATATTTTGTGCCATTCCAAATTTGGGAGAAAAACTTGGTATTTATACATATCCCTCTTCAATTCCTCGGATGTTGATATTCAGCTATGGGAAAACAAAAGCAAAGTTCTCGGAAATTGAAATAGGAGAGGTAAATAATATACATTGAATGTTATAACTTTTTTTTTTTTTTTTTACAAATATAAAATATTGATAAATGTTATTTTGTTAATACTTATAATAGGTACAGCCAACCTTGGAGCCAAATGAAGTTGAGGCCGGAAGCAAGTATTGGCTATCAATTGAACCGGAGGGAACTCCATTTGGTTTACAGCTGAATCTCAACCGTCAAAACTACAGTAAACAATCAAGTCAACAAATAAATCAAGTCTCTCAGCAAGTCCCTCTACAACATGGTGCGACATCCTCTGGCCAAGGAGACTCTATATTCAGTTTTGCATGGTCAAATAAGGAAACATTCATCGACGAGATAGGCAAGAAGGTATGCAGCATGCTACGAAATGACAAAGAATTTCTTAAACTTATTGGGGAGCATGCTGCATTCTCGTCAATTGGAGTGATTGGAGATAACTTACCAAGATATGTGGATTACATGCGTTATCGGAGCAGCACAAGCAATGCAAATTTGCAGGTTCTGATTTTTAAATTGAATTACTTAGCATATTAATTAATACTATTATTAAAAAAAGTTGTTAACATTTACTTTAATATTAGGAGCAAGTCAACGTGGATGAGGATGTATCTGGCGTGGATAATTTGAGCAAGGATCTCGATCCACTCAAAACATTGGGCACCACAGATTGGGCTAGAGATTGGGGTCCTACCCCACAGTACACACACACACCAGGGGTCCATCGCAAGGAAGATTTGAATAAGAATCATAATTGTCCTCCAAAACTAGACTTTGTCCAAGTGAGAAAGAAAGCTCCTGCAGCTGCATTGTTAAGTCCTTTTCGCCCATTTGATCGACGTGGCACAGATTACACGAAGTTTTTGAGATCGAGCACAAAGTAAGTTTTAAGATAATTAGCCATTACAATATATTTTTATACAATATGAAAATTTTGAATTTGTTTTATTTTGTGTAGGAGAAATGTTGGCATAGGGCCTGCGGTTGAAGCATCATTTTTTAAGATAATTGCCGATGTGAAGAAAGAACTGGAATGTTGCCACATCGATGCATATATTGCTTGTTTGACCACGAACCCTGAATTTGCTGGGATTAAGAAGTGGGACTCCAATGTCACTTTGACATCTACCTCTTTTTTGGTACGTCAATCCTTGCACTTTTTAAAGATTTCAAACAAATAAAATCAGGTAAAAATACAATGCTAAACTTGATGAGGTCATGTTCGTGTCTGTTAAGTTTTTGTAAATTTTTGTACAAGTACAACTATTTCAATCGTGATCGTGTAAACAGTACACGATAACACCTGATTGTGTCGTGTTCGTGTATTGTATATCAAACTTTGATTTATAATTCTTTTTTTAATTCACACAGAAAGCTGTACATGAAGTTTGGTTGAAATACCACAAAGATGAAGAACTCTCCCCATGTGATCCAAATAAGGAAGAGAAAATTTCTTGCGAGGACTTGTTCGACCTTTCAAAGTTTGTGACAGGTGCGTTGCCAAGATGGGGTGAAATCAAAAACTGGTTTGATTTTGAAAAGGTATAATTTTTTTTTTTTAATAATTAAATTTTAAGCATTATACTACTAATGGAGTAATTTATTTCTAACAAGGTCATTGATAAAAGTATGTGTGATTTATAGGTTATCATTGTTGTGCACATGGTAACACATTGGGTTACCGTTTGTGTTAATCTGAAGGAATCATGCCTCACAGTTTATGATCCAACTCAAAAGAATTTTGAAGAAGGTGATTTCATAGAAAAACAACAATTTTTTGCACCTCTTTCACGCATATTGCCACAAATCTTAAAGTATAGCGGGTTTTATGATGCACATGCGGAGGTGGTTCCGGTCCTTGGGCAATGGAAGGTCCAACAACCTGCTGAAAATTTTTTGACTGATGAAGCTGATTTTGTCAGTTCTGGAGCTTATGCTTTAAAATATGTAGAAGCAATTTTCACAGGTAAAATGGAAGCACTGGAGAAGAAAAACTTGAAGGCATATCGCACTCATTTGGCTCAAAGTGTGTACTATTTTAGTACCGATGAAGACACCATTCTCGTTGGTGATTAGAATTTCAGTACATTTTAAGATAGTGTACCCAGACAAATTGCTCTTTTGTAGATGCTTGTTTTTTTGATCAATTAAATATGAATTGTGGGATTTGGTGGACAAAGCTTTTCTATCAATAGTTTTCTTGTTTTAGAATTTATCATGCACTGAGGGATGAAATGTATTGTTCTAAAATATATAGAAACATAGTAACGATTTGTACAACACTAATATTGGAGTAGAAAACAAGATAAAACGAAGAAGTAGACAAGATATAGAGAGAAGCACAAATCCCAGCAATTGCACCAAACCAAAACTGCCAAACACAAAGCCTCCTTCAATATTATTCTTGAGTAATATAACTCTACCCATTCTTTCACTATACACTAAATTAATTATTTAACCAATTAATAATGTCTCAAATTGAAAAATGAAATAACTAAACTCATTTACGGAGTATTTGATATTGATCGTATATACGAACACGAATGTATATAATCGTTCGTTTTCGTGTACACGAATACGACAGTATATTAATCGTGATCGTGCAAACGAATATGACTGTATTCGTTTGTATAACTTACATCCAAAATTTCTTTTGAAATTTTGATATAACATAACAAGTAACTGAATAATAAATGAACTAGATATAATAAGAACATAAAGTTCAAACTACACAAAAGTAGCCAACTAATGTGCAACCAATATTATCAAAATGACCCGAATTAAAAATAAAATATGTATTTTATGTTAATTTGCATTCTGATTTCTAGTGGGGCAGGTCCTCCGATTGTGGTCTCTTACTCCACATATGCCACAAGTTTTGAACTGACGAGTCTTTGGCATAACCTGATCATCAACAATTGTATTAGGGATAGCTGCAGAACAAGAAGCACGATTATGACCTGATTGGTGACATCTAGAGCAAACTTGTCTAGAACTTCTTGAAGAGGATTCCAAACTAGACTTTATCCTTGATTTACGTGGTCTGCCTGGTTGTTTTGGATCGTTTGGAACTCCAACAATTTTGCTCTTCACCTCATACGGAACATTCCATTCTGCTGGATGAGGGATTGGATAAATATCAGCAGAATATGTCTTCCTCAGAGTTTCCATCGTGTAATAGCTCGACACGTAAGAAACATATGATTGGTTGGATATGCTGTAAAAAAAAAAAAAGAAAACAACAATAATAAAATGAGTACTTTATTTTTTGTGCAGTTTCATAAAGAAATAAATTTAATATAAGAAACAAGAATCCATACTTTATTGCTGCAGCAGCATGAGCACAAGGTATAAGATCAAGATCGAAAACTCGGCAAGAACAACTTCTCAAACTCAAATCAACCACATAAATTTTTTGCCCAGATTTTACTTTAAACTTGTGGTCATTAATCGGTTCAGCTTCCATGGTGTACCCACGATCAATAGAATTATCCAACCTTATTGCAGCCCACTCTGTCAACTCGTGATTTCTCACAGCAGCATTATGACGATGTTCTAGAAACCAGTGACCTATCAATGTACGCACACACTCCAATAACGTACAAACAGGAAGTCTTCTAGCCCATCGCAGTCGTCCGTTGAGTGACTCTGCACAATTAGATGTGAGAAATTCATATCGACGAACCACACACTTGGATCTTGCCCATCTAGCCGGGTCAGCATCAAGTAGCTTAGTTATTGCACCATTTGCATTTGCAATTTGTAAACTCTCCATGTGCTTTTCATAATCAGAAGTTCTGTAACAATTGGCAGCTCCTTGGAACATTGCAATCACATCTTCACCAAAACGTGCCAAATTTTTTTGCAAATGGTAAACACAAAGAGCATGTGGTGTCCCAGGATACACTTTTTCTACTGCATTTTTGATACTACAGTGTTGGTCAGATACAAACAGAAGATTATCTGGGCATCCAAATATCTGTCTAAGTTTTGTAAAAAACCAGATCCAAGAATTGTCATTCTCTTTATCACCAATACCAACAGCTAATGGGAAGATTTTTTCATTTCCATCTTTAGTAGCAGCTACAAACATAACCCCCTTATAACTTCCTTTTAAATGGGTACCATCAACAACGATAACAGGACGACAAGATGACAAAAATCCAGAAATAGATGCAGATAATGCCATGAATGCATATCTAAAACAACCATCAACATCCGTCGTTAAATCAACTTTCGAGCCTGGGTTGGTAAGATTTACCATGTAAAGATATGAAGGCAATTGTTGAAATGACTTACCAGAATCTCCGTATATCATACGAATAGCATGGTTCCTTCCTCGTAATGCAACCTTGTATTTAATGCCAACACCAAACTCCCTCTTCAACTCGGCTGCCATTTCTTTTGGCTTGAGAACAGCACCATCAGTCAACAATCTGGGAGCGAAGTAGGCACCAACTGTCTTTGATGTGACAGTCCGAGGACGACGAATCCTGACATCCATGCGACAAGTATGGACTAACTCCAATTTTTTTACCCTCCATAATAAACCAAAAGGTTTTGCTCGCATGATGAAAGGGCAACTCTTAGAAACCTGGCATGATGCTATGAATCTTTTACGTGATGAACGTTTCACGACAAATTCAACACGGTTCATCAAGTGGTACAATCCCAGAGCAAGATTCATTGCTTCTTTATCCATGAATATAGCACCTATCGAGAGAGTATCCCTGGCATATTGTTTGGATAGTGTAGACTCTTGATCAACAGGAAGAGAAGCTTGGTAGACTGCACCCGGTATTATCCATTGGCAGTCAGATTTATTGATAGAAGAGTTACTATTCTCATCTGAAGGATTGCACAATGGAGGTACAACATGAGTGGCGCGATGTGTCAGCTGCATACCTTCAATATCGTCAGAATCTTGATCTAAACTATCAACTTCACAATCATCACCATCATCATCCTCATCAAGACTGTCCATGACATCTACCGCCTCATTAGAATCACGATTTTCAGATTGCACTGTAAGCTCTTGGTCATTCTCACTCCGACTGTCATTACCAATTGGAGGTAATTGAACACTACAATTGAGTGTTGTATTTGGCAATGTGGCATGTGGCAATGCACTTTGTTGATTTAACAACTCCATGAATGTTGTTTGCATCATAGAGGGTACCAGTAACTTTGGAATAACAGTCACAAAAAAATTGGGCAACGACAAATTTTCCAAAGCATACTTCAAATCAGCATCATTCCTAATGTCCATCCTCAAATTCTTAAAACCAGGAACATCAACCAAGGAACTAATCAAGAGGTCATGGCTTTCTCCATTTGCAGCAACAATATCTTGAATTTGGGCCAAAAAACTTTCAAATGTGAAGCCAAGAGGAACTAACATAAATCTTCTTTCACCACCAACATAGCTTTCATTCAACCATTTCCCCCCAAACCAAACAATAGTTGATTTTGTACTCATCTGAAAAGGACAAGAAATTACACAAGTCAGAAACTGTAAATTAAAAAAAGAAGCTGTTTTTAACCATGTTCGTGTTCGTATCACAATTGATCATGTTCGTATTTAATTGATCGTGTTCGTGTACAAATATTATTATTCGTGTGAAAACAAAAACAAGGAAGATTATGGACAATGCTAGCTTCTCCCTCTGCGTATCAATGTACGAACAAGCACATGAAAACACGAACACGAACAAATATTAAGTTTAAAAATTGAATTCTCTCACAGGCATTTTGGTAAACACTTAGCGTGTTCTTCTACTATAGAATTCTAGAAGAACACCATTGATGCAAATCATGAAACGTTGATTAATCAAAACAATATATCTTATTTTTTTACGTAATCTACACCAGAAAATCGCTCCAAGGAAGATTTCTTGCCTTGTTACAAACAGTTGATGCAGGAGCAGCGTAGATTGAGGTTTTATCGGCTTGAGTGGAGATCGATGGAGGTTTTATCGGCGGAGGAATTCGCAGGTTTTATCAGCGGAGGAATTCGCCGGAGCGTCGGCTTGAGTGGAGATCGACGGAGGTTTTATCGCCGGAAGAATTTGCCGGAGGAAATCGGCGGAGGAAGTCGGCGGAGATTCTTCATTGCCGGCGGAGGAGGAGCGTAGAATTGTTTCTCTGTTCTAGTTTGTAACTGTAAATGGTTAAGTAAATTAATTAATTTTATTAACAAAGACAATTAATATTATTATTAAGGGTATAAATGTCATAAAATATGTAAAATGGCTAGAAAAGGACGTTTTTATTATATGTGGCTAAAAAAGGACTTTTGTATTATGAAAGTGGCTATTTTTGGGTATTCTCCCTAATATTTGTCTCCTTAGTATTTTTGTTAGTAAGGAAAAAATGGAAAAGGAAATTAAAAATATAGATATATAATAATATAGTTAAATATATTAAAAAAAAAAAAATTCAAATGGAAATTTGCAGGTTTGCCGCCGGCGACCGGGACGGCGAGCTGCAGGTCGCCGGCGCGGCTTCTGTTCAATCCGGCGAGCTGGGACGGCGATCGGCTGGGTCGCCGGGGGGCCTTCTGTCCGAAACGGCGACCCGGGACGGCGACTGGCAGTCGCCGGGAGATCTTCTGCCCAAAACGGCGAGCTTCCTTCGCGATTCCGGCAGCAGCAACTCCCAGTCGCGATTCCGGCGACGCGTCAAGAGCAGCAGCACCACCACCTACCTCTCCGAGATGCGGATCGAAGGCGACGCGTGGGCGAGACCCCTGTCCACGCCGGCGACGCTAGGCAATCTTCCGAGTAGCAGATCGACGGCAGCCTCCTTCGCGATTCCGGCGAGCAGTGTTGGAGTGGTTCCCGACGGCGGCGCGAAATCCAGCGACGATCCTTCCCTTTGAGTTGCGAGTCCCCGGCGACGATATTTGCAGCAGCAGGTCGCCGGTTAGATCTTCAACTGCAGGCCTTCTACTCGCGAGCCGCCTGAAAATCGAGTAGCAGCTCCGGCGGGCATTTGACCTGTTCCGGCAGTGGCGGCTGAGTCTCCTTCGGGCCCAGATCTAGGTCTGGGCCTGATTCGGGCCAGATCCGGGCCGGGCCGGTCAATTTAAAAAAAAAAAATTAAAAAATTAAAAAAAAAAATTCTGAAATTTTTTTTAAAAAATTCTAAAAATTCTGAAAAAAATTTTAAAAAATATTTTACAATTTTTAAATGAATAATTTCCCGTCTCTCACTCTCTTTTCTTCTACTTTTTGTGCAAAAATTGTGGGGTTTTTAACATTCCTTGTGATTTTGTTGCTTATAGTAAAGATGACGAAGATTTGTGGGGTGACGAAAGGGGGAGTATCAAGGAGGAGACGGGGGATTCACCATCGAATGAGAAATTGCGATTGAGGGGTCCGTCTTGAGGCTCATCACATGGACATGGGAATCATTCCTCGTCTCATCCCTCGCCTCAATAGCTTGGACACTTGTGAGTAGTAACTTAAATATCTTATGTATATTCGTCCCTCCAACCTTATTTTTGATTTTATTTTCAAAAATAAGTTTGGGGGAGGGGGATGGGATAAGATATTCAAGTTTCGTTTTCATATTTCTTCAAGTTATTTCTATCGTATTTCTTTCTTTGTTTGTTTTAAATTTTTTATGTTTTGTTTGGAGTGAATTGGTGGTGAAATTTGTGTGTATTGAGGATGAGTTGATTTGTGTGTGTAAATGATTCAAGTGATGTTTCCATGCTTTATAAGGGTGCTTAGTTGCATCGGTGCAAAATTTTTCGAATTTCATTTTAAAAGCATCACTTGAGTTGTAGTGCTTCTTGTTTACATGTTTAGATATTGTGGTTATCGCTCCTTTGCTTTCAAGAGAGATGTCGATGATGGTTTGAGCGGAAATTGCATCATATTTTGTGGGATTTCTCATGTGTGTATTGAGCATGAAATGGTTGCATAGCATGATTAACTAGGAACGATTGATCTTAGGCACATGAACTCTAAACAAAAGCTTGTAAAGTTTGAGCCAAAATGTTGAATTGATAACGTTATTTTTCTTTCTTGAGAGTTTGCCATGTATTGCATTGTTATCTTCTAGAACTTGCCTTTAATCTCGATCGAGGTTGTTATATGTGCTACTAGAACCTAGAAATGATTTTAGGCCCTCACTTGTTAGCCTCATTATTCCCTAAACACTAACCAAATGAAATGTTAACGTTGTGGTCCCCCTTGTGCCTTTGAAGCCTTTGTTGCTAAACCGGATGAAAGGGGGTGAAGGTTGGTTAAGGGAATCTATTAAGAGGTTGTGAAGTAGTGAGAAAACGAGGTTTGAGTAGTTTGATTGAAGAGGTCGTTTTGAGATGAGAATACTCCTATGAGCTCTAGAGAAAAAGAAAAAGAAAAAGAAAAAGAAAAAGAAAAAAAAATGAAAGAAATGGGAATGGAATTCTCTAAAAAAAAAAAGAGAGAGAGAGAGAGAGAGAGAGAGAAATGAGTGAAAAAGAAAAGAAAGAGTTTGAATAAAGATAATTGTGAATGAGAGCATAAAGGAGTTATTCATGAATATTTGAGAAGCTTCGATCAAAGCTTGTGTATTAAAGAGTGTATAGAGGTGAAATGGTGAAGGTAGAAGGTGGAGAAATTCACACTTAGAGTGGAGAAGAGAAGGTGAAAGTACTTAAGAGATTTTTTAGTCACATAGCCTAAAAATCCCTACCTAAACCAATGTCCCCACATTACAAGCCTAAATAAAAGACCTAAATGATCTTAGTTCGAGTGCACAATCAAGCGATGTAGATCTTGAGATCTAGGGCAAGCTTATGGTAAGAGCGATGCATGCATGAGTTCGATGAGTGTGAAATTCCTTCCATACACTTGAGAGAAAGAGCGATACACTTACATCTAGAGAGGTTTGGAGTTTCATTATGCTTGAGTGATTGATTTCTTCGTTGAGAGTGTAGTGTGATTGTGGATTGTTCAATGCATCTTGGGAGTTCCATGATTGAAAATGCTTTATTGAGTGAGCTTTGAGGCATCGATGATCTTGATTTGCATACTCATATGTGCCTATGTTCTTTGATTGTTCGTTCCATTGTCGGGACGAGCAATGGCTTAAGTTTGGGGGAGTTTGATAACCACATATTTAGCATGCTTTAGAGTGCGTCTCGATGCGTGTTTTGGTTAGGATATGTGCTTTAATGGATTGGAAATGATAGGTTTTTACAATTTATGCATTTTCTATAGGCTTTGCATTTTCTCTCGTTTTCCGTGCTGATTTCAGGTGCTGTGGCAATTTTCTGGGCACGTTTGACTTATCCTATGTCGAAGAGGATCGAAAGAGGAAGCCGTAGCACTTTGCAGAATATTTTTCTGCCGGACGAGAGAGAACGAGCCAAAACCGTGGGAGCGCGCAAACTGTTAAATGTAGGCGAGAATGCAGAAGACACACCTAAAGTCAACTTTCCAGAAATTACAGATTTTACCCCACCTTCTCAACTCAAGTTTTTGTTATTTGCAATTTGACCCCAATTTGTGGGAAAACTATAAATAGCTAGTTATTTTCCTTATTTGGCAACTTTTATCACTTGTAATTCACTTTTGCACTTCTACTTTAGAACCCTAGCTTTTTCCCTCTTTCCTCTTTAGTATTTTCAAATTATATTGAAGATTATGCTTGGAGTTTGAAGAGATTATTGAAGATTTCTTCTCTACTTTCCTTCCTTGTTCTTTCCATTATGTTTTCTCTTACTTTTGTTGGTTTGCTTGCTAGATCTATTAATAGCTAAGCAATTCTATGGTTCCAAGTAATGGATGATGTGATTTAGATGTTGGGTGCTAGAGTTTAGGATGTTGATTTACCTTCCCCTTGAATTGCCTATGGATTGGGACTTTATTTGAATGCATGACTAATTGATCACTAGGAGTGCATCTAAGGTGTTTGATGGAATGCTTAGGAGGCTTCCATTCATAGCACTTGTCATCAATTCATACCCATATCACTTGATTTCATCTCATATAGTTCCTAGAAAGAATTAGATGGGTTGGATGAGAGTTGGTAGTGATAGGGACCAGTATCAGCCTTGTTAAGAAAATAATTCTAAATGCTAAGAGAACGTGTTTTTCACAGCCTTGGAAGCAATTTCTCCTAAAGAAGTTATTACTAGCCGCATGATAACGATGAATGGTAGTTAAAACCATTCTCATAAGGCATCAGATGCTACGATCAATACAGATACCTTGTCAGGGTGAGGAGTGATAAATCATGACTGGAGTCAGTTTTCGCATCTGCTCAATACAGATGACTGAGCTGGTATAAGATGCTATAAGGATCTGCCCAGACCCTAACTCATGCAGAAGTTGCAAGCATCTGTTGAGATCCAAGGATCTGCACAACACATTATCCGCATGACTCTATATACCCTATAGTGGGGACCACCAAATTGATGACAGAGAAGAATCTTGTCTCCGTAGAAATTCCCTTTCTGTCCTCTTCTCGCATAAATGATCACCTTTTTACCCTCTTTGCACCTATAAATACTGAGTAATTGCCCACCTCATGGGCCATCATCATAATACAACTCTTCATACACACCCGCTCTGGGCGTATTATTTCATTCACTCACACACTCCTCCACGAGCTCCTTTGAGCTCAGGCAGTCAAGGCTGCCGAGGTCTCCTTCCGGGAAATCTCCTCTACGGCCATTGTTATTCCTCCTTCTCGACGCTGAGAAGAGCTTTCTTCACCCCCAACCTTAAGCCTAAGGTAAAACCCTCATCATCCAGAGGGAATGAAGCTTAGCTGAGTTCCGAGCACCGCGCTACTCTCTTTTCTCCTTACTTCACTCCTTTATTATCTGCTTGTATGAGTGCTAAACTCTACGGATCTTACTAGTTTATGGCTAAGTATGCCCTTTATTTAAGTATATAGCTTGATCACTACTCATTACTTCTACGCAAACAATGCTCTGCACAAAATACGTGATTACTTATCTTCGAACACATGAATCTCTCGCTCTTTATCATTACAACGTGTTATCCATGAATGCTCTTTGCAAAACATGATAAATAATCTCTTAAATTGTTGTGGATCTCCAACCCGGATCTATCAACTGGCGCCGTCTGTGGGAAATTTGAGTTTAAGATGTTGATTTCCCCTGTTTTATATGAAATTCCAGCTCGTTGTTGCAATGCTGCGAATGATTTTGCCTGTCATGTTCTTATGTGAAAAATGTGAGAAAGCTTGGTACTAGATTGTATGGGTATGTTGTATTTGTTGTTTAATCGGCGAAAGCCCAGATACTTATGTAATTGCTTGGGTTTTGCTGAACTTTCCATAATTGAAAGCCACAGAGCGTGGTATGATTTTAAAATTATATTCCCTTTTTAGCGGAAATGATGATAAATGCCTCGTCGAAGGGAAACCCGTATTTGAAATGTTGATTTTCTCTCCTTGTATGCGAGTTTAGATTTGCTAATTGTAAGCGCTGTAAAAGCTTATGAATCTAGAGTGCTGACTTCCTACCTATCTGTGAAGTTCTAGCTGATTTGAATAGTGTGTTTAGTGATTTATCCTGTTATTTCCCCTGTTCCAAGGGGTGCCTAAGATGGCGGCCGTATCATAGAATGGAAATATATCGAACGCAAGATTGATATTATTCCCAGAGAATTCTAGCATGTATATTGTGAATATGTCCCAGCTACCTTGTTTATAGCAGATCAATCAAGTAATCAGAAGCGGTTTCAGAGTCATATTTCTTTCATGATACGAAATGTGACAACTAAACTGTTTTATTTGTCAAAATCCTAAGGTTACGACGAATCCGAAGGAAAGCCGGGTCAAAAGTTACTGCAATTTCAGAACACATTCAGCTCACCTTGTGTAATTGGTGAGTTTACAACTCCTGTAACTATCTCAAAATGCTAAATCTACTTGTGGATTATAAGGGGTTGGTAATTATAGAAGAAACACCATTTCCCAAACCTTTCATATATGCCCCTATACTGCTATGAATCAAAAACTCACCTAATAAAAAAAAAAAAAAGCATTAAATAGCGGAGAGCTGAAGATGACAGAGTCACCCCATTCACTTTGATGAAGGGGCCCTGCATCTGAAAGCAGAACCTCCCATAAGCCTTCAGAAGCCCTGTCTAACAGGCAACACTCTCAGAAGCCCTGTCTAACAGGCAACATTCGCATAAGCCCTATCTGATAGGCAGCACCCTCATAAGCCCCATATAATGGGCAAGATCCCTCATAAGCCCTATTCAATAGGCAACACTAGCATAAGCCCTATTTAATAGGCAGCACAAGCCCTATCTAATAGGCACACCCTCAAAAGCCTTATTTAATAGGCAACATCCTCATAAGCCCCATGTGATGGGCAAAACTTTTCAAAAGCCCTATTTAATAGGCAACATCCTCATAAGCCCCATGTGATGGGCAGAACCTTTCAAAAGCCTTATCTAATAGGCAATACCTTCATAAGCCCTATCTAATAGGCGACACTTTCATAAGCCCTATCTAATAGGTGATATTTTCATAAATCCCATGCAAGGGGCAGAACCCTGCATAACCCCTACTCAACGGATGATATTTTTGCCAGCCTCATTTAATAGGCGACACTCTCTCAAAACCCCCTATGATGGGCAGGACCCTTCATAAGCCTTACTCAATAGGCACCATTCTTGCAAGCTCTATTTAAAAGACCGTATTCTCATAACTCCCGTACAAAGGATACCATTCGCATCAAACATTGTCTGATCAGGAGTGTCCCACTAAAAAAGCCCTGTAAATAGGCATCACATGAAAAAGCTCTCCATAGTAAGCATTATACACAAAAGGTCTGCATGGCCAAACCCCTCGCATCGAGTCTTGTAAAATAGGACGCTATACGAGTCCTCAAGGATATCCCACCCTACTCATATCCTCTCCAATAGCTTCATAAAAAGTGCTTTGGGAGAATAAACACCCTAGTAATGGGTCTCACAAAAGCAGGTTTTATTGACTTCGAACTCATACTGGCAAAAGCCATCCCTTAGAAAGCCTTGTAGTGAACAAACAATGTTCGCCGAAACTACCATGAAAGGTTTATAATTATAAGAGAACCTATTAAACGCAGGTTACATATATCTTAAGCTCCCTTCAAGGAGCACCTGAAATTGATTCCCTAAATATCCTCAAATCTTTGCAGAATCTGGCAAGGATGAACACCGCTTCAGATGCTGCTTCAAAAGAAGCTGGCCAAGCCACTGGAAATCCAGCGAATTCCCTACTTGGGAATAAAGAAAAGACACTACAGTGACAGAAGCCAGTGTCAACATGGAGGCTCAGCTCTCTCCAACCATGCTCCTCCAAGTGAAAACGCTCGTAGAAGGTGTGGTTGAAGGGGCTGTCGAGAAAAGGCTTCGCATCTTGGGAATGAACTCCCAGATCCCAGATCCCCCGGGTGAAAACCAAGAGGACGGAGGAAGTAAAGGCACACCTCGGATGCCAAAGCAGAAGCTTGCAGTCCCAGGAATCACGCAGAAATGGGCCACCGGCCTGCCATTGATAATTACCGAACATGAGGAGGGATTCCTTACTGATAGGGAATCCCCAGTTCCTGGTGACAACCTTGAAGAGGGTGTCAACCAGATATGGGCCAGGAAATGCGCTCAACAGCAAAAACAAATGAAGTTGCTAACTGAAAAAGTAGAAGAGCTGAAAAAATAGAAGCAACCCCCAGAGGGGACCCTGAAGGAAAACCTCAAGAACCTCTCCAATCGAAGAAGTGGAGGACACACCTTGGAGTTACCTTCTGCATATATTGACGAGAATAGCCCATTCTCAGTGGATATCCAGACAGATCCTATCCCTCATAGTTTTAAAACAGTCTCTTGCGAATATCAAGGGAAAGGTGATCCCGAAGAGCATCTGATGAAGTTTGAAAGTTTATGCCTTCTTCATCAATACTCAGAAGGCGTTAAATGTAGAGTATTCCTTACTACTCTCTCTGGAACAGCGCAGCATTGGTTCAAACAGTTACCAAAAGCTTCTATCCACTCCTTCATGGACCTGAAGGAAGTTTTCCTCCAACAGTTCGTCAGCGCTAAAAGAACTACCCGAAACTCATTGCATCTGACAACCATCAAACAAGGTGCTAATGAGAGTCTGAGAGACTACATGACGCGATTCAACGAGGCCGTCCTGGAAATCCCAGGAGTAGAGCCTAAACTAAAAGTACATGCCTGCGTGGATGGTTTAAAACCAGGACAGTTCTTTGCTTCTCTCATCAAAAATGAAGCCACCTCTTTCGAGGAGCTACTGACAAGGGTCCAAAAATACATCCATATGGAAGAAGCCCTAAGCAATAAGAGAATTGAGTTAGCTTCTCAAAAAGAAAAGAAGCTCGAAGACAAAAAAAGAGCAGCACCAGATGCTTGGAAAACAGATCAAAATGAGCGCTTCTTGAGGCCATTCACTCTTTTGACAAAACAGCCTGATGATTTGTTCGAAATAGTCATGAAGAAACCAGGAGTGCAGATCCCTGTGGGACATAAATATCCCCCGAGGAAACCACCCTCTGACAAGTTCTGCAGATTCCACAATGATTACGGACATGTGACTAACGAATGTAGAAATCTGAAAATATCTATTGAAAAATTGATCCAGGAAGGAGAGCTCCTGGAGTATGTCAAAAAAGAGAATGATCAAGGCAAAAAGAGAAAAGATGCGGAAGACAAAACGCTTGAAGCTGAAAAGACATTGGCATGTAAAGGGATTATCAATATGATATGTGAAAGCCACGCCAAAGAAAATAGCTCATCAACCACGGGAGAGTGAATACCATTCCGTAAGAGGGGAAAAGAGAGCAAGGTCAATGATACCTGTTGGCAAATGCTTTATTCCTTAGTTCCATAATACATGGGAAAATCAAACTAAGTCCTTATAGTTAAAAAGGCACTTTTTGAAAACACCACCTAAGATGAGGCATAATTCCTCTGACTCCTTATACCTCACTAGGGGGGCGGAGTAGGGAGTATCCCCCTAGTAGCAATATCTACATCCCATTATCTTAAAATGCTCCCCCTAGTAGCAATATCTGCATCCCATTATCTTAAAATGCTTTTTCTACATCGATATTTATGATGAGGGCAACAGGTCGGAGCAAAATGAAAAATCATATATTCATGAAAGTAAAAAAGAATCATGTTGACAAAAACAGAAAGCAGATTCTGGAAAATAAAATTCCAGTCCAAAAACTCGGAGCAAAACACAGAATAGAAACAAAAAAGATTTGTTTTAGAAACAGCAGTCGACATAAATAAGAAGTCGATAAAGGAATTCTAATTTGGAGCAGAGGGCTCGACAGTGTCAGAATTAAACAAGTTATCCACAAAACGATCGGCAGCATCCTGGTTGGGATCCGCAGAAGCATCCTGATTAGGGCCGATAGCAGTACCCTGAGCAAGCCCCGAAGGATCCTCGGAAGAAGGGGCAGTCTTATCAATAACAGGAGGGTCATGAGTAGTAATGGGCTCCTCATTGATCTGCCCAGTTCCGGAGGTAAAGATATCAGCTTCGGCTGTTCCCTCCGCTTGAATCTCCGCAGAGGAGGTAGCGGAAACTTTCCCGGAGCCCTTGAGAGAGGCAGCCTGGTCAGCCAAAGTGTGAATGGCACTGTCGGACTCTATATCTGAGGAATCAGAAGAGAGCCATTCGGGAGAAGAAACCTCAAAGGGAAGCTCGCATCTGGGCGGTAATAGATCGGGAGATTCTTTTTCCTAAAAAATAAATGAAAACATCATACAATGACAAATTATAAAAAAAAATAGCGTCAATACGAGTAAGAAAGGAG
This sequence comes from Thymus mandschuricus, assembly GCA_029379335.1. Classification (NCBI taxonomy): domain Eukaryota; kingdom Viridiplantae; phylum Streptophyta; class Magnoliopsida; order Lamiales; family Lamiaceae; genus Thymus; species Thymus mandschuricus. The sequence goes on from CM057081.1 coordinate 19,784,556, forward strand.
TTCTTGGATCCTAAAATAATACCTCCTCAAAAACTCTCTTCAGGAGCCTCTGGGCCTCAGCATCAGGAAGATAAAGAAGGCGATGGCTCCAAATGATCATGGGGGCGATGAAGGATTTCAGCCGCCTACCGAAGCTCCCGGTGATACCAAGGGTTATGATCGCTAATTTTGCGGTTGAGAGCCAAGGTCTCAGGTGATCGGCTAAAGGCCTCCACGATAGGACCCAAATTTACAGAAGCAGCCTTCTCAGGAACGCCCATCATCTTACAACATTCGAACACAGACTTTGCCGCCCATTCGGAAAGAGGTTCAGTCATCCTAACCCAGAAGCTGGGAGAGTGGAGATAAGCCTCAGGCAAGTGGTTAATTAAGTGATCAAGGAAAGCTTGCCCATAGGGGGTAAGAAGAAGCTGAGATCGACAGCTCCTCATACCCCTGGTAAGGCCTTGCTCTAGCCCTTCCTTTAAACCCTCGGCTCGAGAAGAAGCCTTCACTCGCGTCAGTTCTTGCTCATGTTGCCTTTTAAGCTGTTCTACCTTCGCAAAATGGGCGTCATGCGCCCCTGCTAATTGTGTGACAGAAGCTGTTAAGGCCTCGTGGAAATCCTTTGCTTGCCGAGCATAGGAAGCAGAGCTAACTCGAAGCTGGGAAACCTCTTTTTTCTGAGCTTGAAGATAAGTCTCCCTATCTTGATCTTTCTTCTTTAATTCGGACAGCTCCTTCTCAAGCTTCGATTTCTGGGCTTGGAGAGTTTGAAAAGCCTCATGTTGACGAGTTTTCTCCTGGAGGCGACACACTTCAGCCTGGAGTTTCTTTCTCTCTTTCTCCGCATGAGAATGATGAACATGTAGATTGTCATAGGCTAAAGCACGGATACCTAACATAGATCTGCAACTAGCAGCCTGAAAAGAGTGAAGATAGCCAATGTAAATATTACTAATACTTTCTTATCTTGGTAAAAGGAAGTGAATAAGCTAAAAATATACCTGTAGCTCGAGGCTAGCAGCCCTTTGTAGTAAGAAATCAGAAGGTTGAGCTGCTGCCAACCGCCAGTCCTCTTCGCGGGGAATGCTATCTAGGATGATAGCAGCCAAACCCCCGTCTATCGCATTGACCATTCCGGGGAAGGAGACGCTGGCACCCCTCCCTTGTATGGTCGAAGGAGGAACATCCAGACCTTTTTGACGAAGGGAGTGGATGAAAGCTAAAGAGCTAGTAGAGGACGAGGAAAGACAGGACTGAGAGGTGATTGGTGTCTAGATGTTAGGATTTTCATTATGTTTTTGTGTCTTTTTTCGTTGTGTTTTTGTGTCTTTTCGTGTGTCTTTGGCTATGATTTGGTTGTTTGGAGTTTTTGGTACTTGTAGGATAAAAAGGGCGGAAACGAGAAGAAAAGCAATCATTGACCTCGAGTTCTAACCTCTCATGATTTTATTGAAGATTCATTTTGGATGTAATGAAAGCATTATATCGAAGAGGGGTTCGATAGGAGCGCATAGGCGAAAACGGAGGTCAATTTGGAGTTCGGACGAGGAAGATACGACCGAAACAAGAAAGGCGCGCAATCGTCCAGCGTTGGACGACCGTCCAGTGTACAGTGGACGAGCGTCCAGAGTAGAAAAGAAGCGCAGAGCGAGTGCGACGTTGGACGAGCGTCCAACGTACGTTGGACGACCGTCCAACGCTCCGGCCAGTTGTTATTTCTTTGTATAATTAGGTTTTCATACCTATTATATATACTATCCCTTGTGCACGAATTCTACACCCTTTTACATTAGTTTTAGCTTAGTTTTCAGCATTCAAATACTCTAGATTAGTTTTACTTTGTTCGGATCCGAATTCCTCGTTTAGTTCGTTTAATTCAAGTTCTTCGTTCTTCGTCTTAACTTCGTTAGTTCTTTTATTGCTTTCGTTTATTTGCTTTAATTACTTGCTTTAGTTTTAGATTCGTTTTCTTAATTGCTTCGTTTAAGTTCCTTAGTTTAATTCCGTTCTTTCAATTTTCAAGTTCTAGTTTAGTTTCGTTTTCCTTCGATTTCAATTCTCTCGTTTTTAAAGCTTTCGTAGTTAGATTTATTTGTCTTTAAATTTCCAGATTTTATTTTATTATGTCTAAGGTAGTTTATGCTTTCTTTTATGCTTCCTTTATTGCTTTCTTTTCGATTCTTGCCTAGGTAGATTTATTGTTTTATTCTAGTTTTATTTTCTAAGTTTATTTACTTCGATTTATTTCCAGCTTTTAGATTAGATTTATTTGCTTTGATTTTAATTGCTTTGATTTATTTTATTTGCCTAGGATTTAAAAACCAAAACCCCAAATTCTTCTTTACTTGCTTTCCTAGATTTAGGCTAGATTAGGATTTACTACATAATTAATTGCCCTGTTAAGTTTTCCTTGAGATTCGATACTTAGGTTTTACTTGCTAGTGCTACGATAGATTTCGTCTATTGCGAACACTTTTTAGTGAAACAAGAGGTTTGAATCTCCCTCTGAGGAAGATAAGGATTAACGCTAGCGAATGTAGCTAAAGGATTTAAAGCCTGCACTTGAGAATCCCGTTCATGCAGAGCAGGGGATCCAAAAGCAGCAAAACCCAAAGCTGAAGGGATCATAGTTCCCTGAGTGGAGCCGAGGACTATTGAGCTAGATTCATACCGCCCCTTCTTAGCAGGGGGACTATGAGGGGATGAGCTTTTCCTCTTATCAGAAGAAGGAGGAAGATCCGTCGAGATAATCCTCAGATCTTCTCTAGAGGTAGAAGAAGCCTCTGTACTAGTCAGATCCTGACTTGGTAAAGAAAAGGCAAAGCCCTCCACCGAAGGAGGGGTGACAGGGAGAGGGGGAGAAGAATCTGGACCCTCTACATCCGCCACAGGCCCTAATTTAGCAGAAACTTTGCTCTTCCCCTGCCGTGAAGCTGATACCTTTGACCGAGAGGAAGAGGAGACATCTGCCCCTCGTGGGGGTTTAGGCAGGCTCCTGGAACCCCCTGTAAGGGAAGAGAAGGCTTCACGCTCAGCCGTGGAAGCTTCCTTAGCCAGACCAGGAGCTCCGTCATTGGGATCTGTCTCAGCAATCAATCGTTGGAGCTTATCAAAGGCTTTCTTCTTCAGATTTTGTTTGGAGACGTCCATTCCTATGCATATTGAAAAAATTAATATCACTCATATACCCAGCAAAGGGTATCTGAAAAATAGCAATAGTATTAAAGAAATTTTTTACCCATTAAAGGAGACCAGGGAATGCTGGGTTTCAAACCAAAGAAGGAAAGAGTATCTTCACTCTCTATAAGAGGCCTAAGCATGGTATGATCAGAAGGATACTCGCGTAAAAGTGAAGACATTATTCCTTCTTCCCAAGAAGATAAACTAGAAGGGAGAGACCGAGAGGTTTTCTCCTTACCAGGATTCCTATACAAACTAATATCAGGGATATTCCAAGAAGTGCCCGAAGGAGGCCTAACTACCAAATAGCACTTATGCCAATCTTTATCTATAGATTCATACTTGCCGTATATATCAGCAAAGCGAACAGCGGGAGAAAAATACAGACGAGAGTCCCTGTGTTTTAATTCATGGGTGCGAAAGAAGAGGAACGCAGTATTCTTTACCCCCTCCAGGCTAGCAATTATATGGAAAAACGTAGCCTTACGAATGGAGGCTGGATTCAATTGATTCAGGGGAGTATTGTATAAATGAGCAATGCGAGAGAAAAAGGGGGGCACAGGAAAACGCAATCCGGCTCCTAATTGAAAGAACCAAAAGGCTTTCAGAGGAGGCTCTAACGATGAAGGACGCTCATTTTCCTCAGGGATCCTTAAAGAATATCCCCCAAACTCCTTTACTCTTTTCATAAAAACGTCTAACGTTGTTCTATCTAGAGCAGAAGATTCGTATTTTTCTAGGGGTAAGATCTGTTTCTTTGGTTTATCCTCCATACTCCCTCTTTGAACCCCAGATCCCGAAACAGATCTGGTAGACATGCTACGGCCTTGATGGTCAGAAGTACCTCGTCGGGAAGGAGAGGATTTCATAGTAGCCTTCTAAAAAGATGACAATGGAGAATTTAAGAGGAGGGTGAAATGTAGAAAAAACCTGCGCAGTAGGGAGAAAGAGCGTCAAGAAATCGAAAGGGGAAAGGAAGGATTTCCTCTCTTCCTCCGAAAATTTGAAAAATATAAAGGAAAACGAGTAATTACTACACATAAATTTTGGAAAAGGAAAAGGGGAAGAAAAGAAAGCGCGTTTCCATCAACGCTCCAGAATCTAGTTAATGCCAGAAGAGGGGCATCGTCCTCCCTTTGAGCGTGCTCACACGCGCGAAGGAAATAACAATAAAAAACAACATAAAGAGAGATAAACAAGAACATGGGTCATTTCCCTTCAGAAAATAAGGCTAATTCTCTCAGGGAAAAGTTAGAGGAGCCTTAAGATCATCCCAAGGGAATTACCAGAACCTTATATAACATGGAGAAGACACCTTCACAGCTTGAAAAATCTCAAGCTCAATGCATGAAGTTTAATCATTGGTTTCGGTAGCAATAAGTGGAAAAGGGAGCCTAGAGCCTCTTATAGGTAAAAAGTAACAAAGCCCATTTTCTCTTACGCTTTCGTCATATCAGAAAAGGGGTGATGAAGAAAATTAGAATTTTTGCATCCTTCTGACCTCGGAAGACTAAACGTCGCACTGTTTTTAATGCGACAAGACAGTTGTGACATCTATAATGTAATCCCTCCTCGCTAAAGCATCTGCCATAAGCTAACAAGCACGCTTCTGGACCTGGGGGGGGGGGGAGTAGCTGATAGGGACCAGTATCAGCCTTGTTAAGAAAATAATTCTAAATGCTAAGAGAACGTGTTTTTCACAGCCTTGGAAGCAATTTCTCCTAAAGAAGTTATTACTAGCCGCATGATAACGATGAATGGTAGTTAAAACCATTCTCATAAGGCATTAGATGCTACGATCAATACAGATACCTCGTCAGGGTGAGGAGTGATAAATCATGACTGGAGTCAGTTTTCGCATCTGCTCAATACAGATGACTGAGCTGGTATAAGACGCTATAAGGATCTGCCCAGACCCTAACTCATGCAGAAGTTGCAAGCATCTGTTGAGATCCAAGGATCTGCACAACACATTATTCGCATGACTCTATATACCCTAGAGTGGGGACCACCAAATTGATGACAGAGAAGAATCTTGTCTCCGTAGAAATTCCCTTTCTGTCCTCTTCTCGCATAAATGATCACCTTTTTACCCTCTTTGCACCTATAAATACTGAGTAATTTCCCACCTCATGGGCCATCATCATAATACAACTCTTCATACACACCCGCTCTGGGCGTACTATTTCATTCACTCACACACTCCTCCACGAGCTCCTTTGAGCTCAGGCAGTCAAGGCTGCCGAGGTCTCGTTCCGGGAAATCTCCTCTACGGCCATTGTTATTCCTCCTTCTCGACGCTGAGAAGAGCTTTCTTCACCCCCAACCTTAAGCCTAAGGTAAAACCCTCATCATCCAGAGGGAATGAAGCTTAGCTGAGTTCCGAGCTCCGGGCTACTCTCTTTTCTCCTTACTTCACTCCTTCTTTATCTGCTTGTATGAGTGCTAAACTCTACGGATCTTACTAGTTTATGGCTAAGTATGCCCTTTATTTAAGTATATAGCTTGATCACTACTCATTACTTCTACGTAAACAATGCTCTGCACAAAATACGTGATTACTTATCTTCGAACACATGAATCTCTCGCTCTTTACAACGTGTTATCCATGAATGCTCTTTGCAAAACATGATAAATAACCTCTTTAATTGCTGTGGATCTCCAACCCGGATCTATCAGGTAGGTTATCTTAGATTAAAATGAGCTATTTGGAGTTGGTAGGGCATTTAAATGTTTAGAAAGCATTTATTGTTCTATTAATCTACTTGTTGATCACCCTAGTAAGGTAGGTTAACATAAATGATATAAGAGACCATTCAAGGTGGATTAAAGTGGTTTGAAGCATCTAGATTCTAAAGCCCTCATCATAGTCACATCGGAAGTTACTTGGATCCATGCCTTTATTACTTGAATTCTCATTTGTTTACTTGCTATTTCCATTTACTTATTGCATGTTTAAGCTTGTCATTTACTTACTTCCTTGCCTAGTTATAGAAAACACCAAACCAAGTTTATGTGCTCAAATAGGATAATAGAGACAAGACGAACTACTTGATTATCTCTCGACACATTCACTCCTCGTGTTCGATACTCGGACTTCTCTAGTTTGATATTATTGCTAGGTTAGAAATAGCTTAGTCAACGCAAAAATTGAAGCGTGCGCGCAAGGAGCCAACCCCAAGCGAGAGGGAACCTTCACCCTCGGAAACTGCATCTCGCACAGTTACTGAGCTACAAAGCGATGAGGACGCTACAGCTGAAACAGATGAGGTCAAACAACCTCAATCAAACCCAATGACGATGTCGATGTCATTCAAACTACCATCCCTACTGCCACCTGCTCCAAGAGAAAAGCCATCATTGTTGATGATGAAGAAGAAGAAGAAATTGAAACTACTCCTCTACTCACAGAAACTCTCATCCCCACTCCCTCATTTATCCAAGCTTCCAAAAAACTTCCTTTTGAGCCAAGCCCCTCACTCCCTCACATAACTGAATCCACCCAAATTCCCTCCACCTCTCGCAAAATCGAAAACCCCTCAAGCTCAGCCCAAACAGCCCATGAAACCAACATCCCCTCCCAACCAAAAACCGCTCAAGACGAAGCTCTTGACATATTCAATGAAGAGTGAGAGAAAGTCGAGGAGAAGGTAAGGAAGCGATACGTTTCAGTATCATTTTCTGAGGAGTTTATCAAGCGTACTGCCGACTTCCTCACCTACGTCGCATACCGTGGGACTGAATACTACAAAGTATTCTCCCTTATCAAAGCGTTTGGAGAAGAGGTGGTTGCCGCTGAAGAGGGAAAGCAACTGGAATTCATTGGAGTGGATGGATTCAAGAAGCTGATCAACAAGAGCAAGTACTTTGAAGTGCTCGATTCAAAGGTGAAAAGTGAGTGTCCCGACTTTGTTCTGCCGGAAAGATTGCTCTCAGATTGTGAGCTGGAATTAAAGAACAAATATGAAGGAATGGCGGCAGAGCTCAAGAAGGATCTCGATGACCTGTCCAAAATGGTGAACAAAGCCAATGAGGACAAGAAGAAGCACGGAGAGGAGCTTGAGAAGCTGAAGAAAGATGGAGAGAAGAAGGAAAGCGAGCTCAATGCTTAGATTGCCAAAGTTGAGAAGGAACTTGGAGAAGTAAAGCTCAAGCTGGCGCAAACTGATGAGGAGCTGAAAAGCAAGCGAGAAGAGATGGGTTCTTTGATTGAGAAGCACAGAGAGGATTTCAAGGTTGAAAAAGGCAAGTGACAGAAGCTTCGGAAAGACTAGGATGGAGAGATCATCAAGATTTCTGGAGAAGCTAACCGCAATCATTCTGCGAAGCTGAAGCTGGAGGTTGAGATTGAAAGCCTAAAGAAAGAACATGCTGCAGCTATGAGCGAGCTTGACAGCAGGAGAAAAGAAGGCAAAGAGAGGAGGCAGGAAACTCTTGAAGCTGAGCTATCAAGTGCCAGCGTTGTTAATGATTTAGTATTGCAGGAGATAAGGAAAGCTATTCAAAATGAAGTTACGGCTGAGCTGGAGTCTCGCACAAAAGCCGTGGAAGAAAGGGAGAATGCTGCTGAAGCTGTTGAGGAGCTTCTCAGGGCCATGGAAGAGCATGAACAAACGATTGCAGAGCAGGAGCGACAATCTCTCATCCTAGTTGATGACGTGTCCAAGAAGATTGTTGTTCTGGTCATCAACAAGGAGACGTTGCTTGCCAATCGCACCATTGACGTTTTGAAGCTAATGACGAATGAGTTCTCTTGCCTCCAAGGCTCGATCAAGAAGAAGTTTGATCTTATCCCAGCAGTGGATACAGATTACGTGAAGAAGGTGATCGAGAAGATCAGTGGTGACGATTCCAAAAGGGGGGAAAGCAGACCCCTTGTAAGCGGAGCCGAGAAATCAAAGAAGGAAACAGTTCTTCGCTTAACTGCAGGTTCTTCATCTTCCTCCGCAGTCCAAATTTCCGAGCCAGCAAGGAAGCAAGTCGCTTCACCCTCCGCCACTTTCACAAGCGCTGCGTTGAGCGAGTCAATTCCCTTGGAAGAGACTCGAGAAGCGACTCCAACTCGCAAGCTTCAGAGTGCCATTGTGAAGATTCATGAAGCTGACCCCATCCAGAGCATGCCAATCCAAGAGAAGTCCCCTCATCATTCCTCCAAGCGAAGCTCTCACTCATCCGAGAAATCTGACAGATCTGTAATAACCCGTATTTTTAAATACTAGAAAATAGAAAATAAATAGTTTCCTTTAATAAAATAAGTTTTTCCTAACTATATATTAAAAATGATAAAAGGATTTCTAATTAAAAAGCTTTAATATTATTAGTAATATAAAATACTTAATAAAAGAATTTTTAGAATATTAATTTAACTAAAATTAACTAACTAAAATATTATATTTTAGCTCAATAAAATTTCTAAAAATGTAATGTTAATATATTTAACCTAGTTTTGACATTAAAAGGATTATGAAAGAAGCTAGGTATTTTTCGGATAAACGGTTAAGAAAACCCGAGTCGCCATTTGTCTATTTCGATCCTTTTCGTTTCTTTAAAATTCTTTGAGCTATCAAATCCATTCCGAAAAATCTCTAACCTATATCGTTGAGTTCGATATTTTACGTGGATTTCGTAAACTCGTTGAAATCTAAAATCGGAACTCATTGCTGGAAAAATATCTTTTCGTCGGGGAACGAGGCGACCAACCGGAGACGAGATGGCCCCTATAAAAAGAGGCCATCACCGCCTCAAAATTATCAGCCCCTATCCAATTCCATTTCCTTCATCTTAAGGAAATCTTTTCTCGCTCTCTCTCCCCAACTGAATTCACTCTCTCCCTCTCCTCCTCGCCGGCAGCCTCTCCTCCGCCTCTCCCCATCGCCGATCAACCCCCACCTCCATCATCTCCCTCATCTGATCAGCCCCATCTCTCTCATCTCTCTCAATCATCATCTACATCACCATCCTCGCCCTTCTCTCCAAGAAGCCGCAAAGGAGCAGCAGCCCCATCTCCATCTCTCTCGATCATCCTCCACCACCCGAAGCCATCTTCTCCGATCAGCTGCAGCAGCTGCTGCCTTCATCTTCTTCAGCTCCTCTGCCGCCACCATCCTCCATCGCCATCTTCTTCTTTGAGCCGAAGGAACCGCGAGCAGCCTCCGATCGCCGGTGTTCATCTTTCGTGCATATCTTCCCCTCCGATCATTGATAACAACATATTTAGCATGCTTTAGAGTGTGTCTTGATGCGTGTTTTGGTTCGTATTTGTGCTTAAATGAATAGGAAATGATAGGTTTTTACAATTTATGCATTTTCTATATGCTTTGCATTTTCTCTCGGTTTCCGTGCTGATTTCAGGTATAGCGGCAATTTTCTGGGCAAGTTTGACTTATCCTATGTCGAAGAGGATCGAAAGAGGAAGCCGTAGCACTTTGCGGATTAATTTTCCGATGCCGGACGAGAGAGAACGAGCCAAAACCGTGAGAGCGCGCGAACTGTCAAATGTGGACGGAAAAGTACACGAGTCAACCATTAATGAAATAGTCAACCCTTCATTTAACTTTCCAGAAATTACAGATTTTACCCCACCTTCTCAACTTAAGTTTTTAGTATTTGCAATTTGACCCCAATGTGTGGGAAATCTATATATAGCTAGATATTTTCCTTATTTGTCATCTAATTTTACTTGTAATTCATTGTGACACTTTCTCTTAGAACCCTAGCTATTTTCCCTCTTTCTACTTTGGTATTTTTTCAATATTTGTGGATGATCAAGCTTGGAGATTGAAGTTTATTGAAGAATTTCTATTCCTTTTACTTTCCTTGTCATTTCTATTATGAATTCTCTTATTTTCCATGGTTTGATTGTTAGATCTATGAGTGGCTAGATCTTTTAGAGGTTTCAAATGATGGATGGTGTGAATTAGGCTAGGATTTTATGGTTTTTGATGTGGATCTACCTTTCCTTTGAGTTTATTTGATTGAATTTAATTGCATGAATGATTGACATCCATGAGTGCATACAAGGTGTTTGATGGAATGCCTAGGAAGCTTCCATTCATAGCACTTGGCATGAATCCTTGCTCATATTATCTAGTATTGATTTGCATTGCTCCTAGAAAGAATTATGTGAATTGATGTTAGATTAGTAGGCATTGTGCTTTTAGGAGTTGGTAATATGTTTAGAATGGTAAGCATGTTATTCAATCTACTAGTTATCAAGTCTTAGGAGGATGAGATAGCTTGCTTTATGTAATAATGTCACTCAAAGGAATTAAAATGGTTTGATACATCACTTGCCTAGTCCTTAGCCTAATCACACCGGAAATCATTTGAACCCTCGTTTGCTTTTATCGAATTCCTATCACTTGCTCCTTTATTTGTTCTTTACTTTACTTGCTTTTATTGTTGCTTGTTATTTCACTTACTCATTACTTGCCTAGTTATAAAACATCAAAATCATGAATATGTGCTTAGATAGTATGATAGGGACTACGTGAACTACTTGATTTTCTATTGATACATTCACTCCTTAAGGTTCGACCCGGACTACTAGCTAGTTCGGTTATTGTATTATTGATAGGCTAGAAATAGCTCTAGTCAATTTTTGGCGCCGTTGCCGGGGAGTGATTAGATAGATATTTCAATAGTTTGTTTAGTCACTTGTTACTAGTCTAAGCTTGTTTTTAATTTCTTTTTCTTTTTGTTTTGAAGGTACATGCTCACAAGGTCTAAGGGAAGACTTGTAGAGCCACTTGTCTTGGAATTTGAGAGAAGGCATAGAAGAAGGAAATCTATAGAAGAAGAAAGAATAGGTGATCAAAACCCAAATATGGAAGCCATCATGAGGAGAATGGAAGAAATGCAAGCGGAAATTGATGAGCAAAAGAGGAAGGCTAATGAGGTGCCACCACCTCCTATCAACTCTATGTATCAAGCTCCAACGGAACAATATCAAAGAGGGGAGTGGGGCACGATCAATGCTAACAATTTTGAGTTGAAGACCGGCTTGATTCAAATGGTTATGAATGCTCAATTCGGAGGAAGCCCCCTAGAGGATCCAAATGCACATCTCACTTCCTTCATGGAGATATGTGAAACCGTTAAGCTAAATGGTGTCCCTTGTGATGCCATTCGACTAAGGATGTTTGGTTTCTCCTTGAGGGATAGAGCCAAGGATTGGTACAAAGGATTGGATAAGTCGGAGATACACACTTGGCAAGATCTTTGCAAAGCTTTCTTAGCAAAGTACTTCCCTCCCTCAAAGGCTCACAAGATGATTTCGGAGATTTCTCATTTCTCTCAACATGGGGATGAGACCTTATTTGAAGCTTGGGAAAGGTATAGAGAGCTCATCCGGAAATGTCCTCAACATGGTTTGAGTGAAGATCAACAAGTAACTCACTTCTATAGTGGACTCACTTCTCATACAAGGAGTGTAGTTGATGCCACCGCGGGGGGTTGCTTGTTGAACAAGCATGCTAAGGAAGCATTGAGGATAATTGAGGAGATGGCCGCTCATGCCTACCAATGGCCTATGGAACGGACTTCCACAAAGAGGGTTGCCTCTCTATCGGATGAGAGATATGATGAATTGACTTCATTGTTCACTACTTTTAAGAAGGACTATGAAAAGGGCCAAAGAGACATGAAGGAGATGCTAGCCATCAAGAAATTCGAGAATGGTGATGTTTTGAGTGAGGAGGAGGTTCTCTTCATCAACCAACGAGGAGGCTTTCAAAGGGGATTCAATCACCAAAATCAAGGTTCCTACTCTAATTTCAACAATCATCCAAACCTTGCTTATGGAAACCCCAACAATGCATTCCATGCTCCTCAATCTCAAGTTGTGGAAGAGACAAAGCCTCCAAGTCTTACGGAGCAAATGTTGAAGCAATTGGTGGATAGCCAATCTCAAATGGCTACTCAACAAGGAACGTTTATTGCCCATACGGGTCAAAAGGTCACAAATTTGGAGAACACCGTTTCTTCTATGGACAAGCATATCAAGATGCTCTAGGTTCAAATGAGTCAAATGGCTAACCAAGCTTCCTCTCAACATCAACAAGGGAAGTTCCCAAGTAACACGGAGATCAACCCAAAACAACATTGCAAGGCGATTCGTGTGGGTAATGGAGTTGAGTCTATGCAACCTTTTGGAGAGCAAGAATGGGGAGGTCAAAGAGTTCCTCCATGGGACCTCTCCCATGACCATGATAGCTATGAGAAGAAGAAGACTCCTATGACTCTTGGAGATGAGATTTATTTTCTCAGAAAGCCGGATCATTGGCCACCTTATGAGAATCTTCCACGTGAAGCCCAAGAGAAGGAGAAGATGAGCTCATACTATCAAAGGATGAGAGCTAACAATGGGGTGATGTATGCAAGGGGGATGGATTTGAAGAGGATGGAGAAGGCCTACTACATCCATGAGCTTGGAAAGGTTATAAAAGAGCGAAGAAGCTATGAAGAGTTTCAAGGTATTTACCCTACAACCCCCTTGGAAATAGTGAGTTTGAGTGAGTCTCTTGATAGTGTGGATGCTATTAAGTTGAGAAGTGGAAGATCGATTGAGAAGCCAATGAGGCTTGGTGAAGAAAAAGATGAGGAGAAAAAGGAAGAAGTCCTAGTGGAGGACGTTGATGATGAAGAGGAAGAAATAGAGTCTCCAAGAGCACCTATGCCAAAGGAAAATATTCCTAAGAAGAAAGCTTTTGATTATGAAAAAGATGAACCACCTCATGAGTGGATAGAGTTTCCTACTCCGAAGAAGAATGTGATTTCCAAAGCTCCGTTTCCCTCTCGTTTGGCCAAGCCCAAGGTGGACCCCAAAATGAATAGGTTTGTTGAGATGTTTGAGAAAGTAAATGTCAACATTCCTCTCATTGATGCTTTGAAGGACATGCCGGGGTATGCGAAGTTCTTGAGGGAATTAGTTGCTAAGAAGAAGAAGCTAGAAACTTGTGAAACCATGGAGCTTTATGAGGAGTGTCGTGCCATTGTGCAAAGGAATTTACCCTTAAAAAGGAAAGACCCCGGTAGCTTTTCAATTCCTTGTGAGATTGAAGGCCAAAGATTTGAGAGAGCTTTGTGTGATCTTGGAGCTAGCATCAATTTGATGCCTCTCTCGATTTTTAGAAGATTGAAGATTGGAAAGTTTAAGCCTACCTTGATAGAGCTTCAAATGGCTGACAAGTCCATCACTAGGCCTCAAGGAATGGTGGAGGACGTGCTCGTAAAAGTTGGGAAATTTGTGTTTCCGGCCGACTTTGTTGTACTCGACATGCCGGAGGATCGAGACACTCCTATCATTCTTGGCCGCCCATTCCTCGCTACCGGAAGAGCTTCTATGGACATTGAGATTGGAAATCTCACATTTCGAGTGGATGATGAGAAGATGGTCATTTCAATCTATGATTCAATGAAGGAGCCGAGGAAAGCGTCTTGCTACAAGCTCGAGGTTGCCTCGCCATCAAAGCTCGATCAAGTGCCTCAAGGGCGTGGTTTAAAGAAGCAAGGAGGGAAGCCCGAGGAGAAGGTGAATTATCCATCTCGAAGTGGAGGTTTCACCAAGTTTGGGGGAATCAAGTTTCAAGACGAGATCGGAGATCCATTTCATGAGAAGGTTGCAAGTTTTGAAAGTTTTTCAAGCTTTGAGAGTCGGGGCAAGAGTTCGTTTGATGTTCCATGACTCACCTTTTGAGGTATCGTCGAGCTAGCGACGTTAAACAAAGCGCTCGTTGGGAGGCACCCCAACACGTATCCTTTATTTTCTCGTTTTCTTTAAGTTTAGTCATTTTAGTCGAATAAGAGTGAGAGTGGGTTAATTTGTTATGGAAAGAATTTCTAGGTGTTGGATGCTTTCCTTTGCCTTAGAAAATTTTTGAGATTTTTCAAGTTGGCAATTTCATGCCTTAGAAAAATTTTGAGAATTTTCAAGTTTTGTATTCCAACACTTAGAAAAATTTTGAGGGTCTAAGTTCTACTTTTGCGCAGTCCGGCGGTAAAATCGAGAAAAAATAGCAAAACTTGTCGGAATTCGATTCCGTCGATTGCATTGAGTTCGTAAGACTCGAGAGTAGGGGGGAGGACCGACTCCCGTCCCGGACCGGCCCGGGAAGGCCCGGGCCAAATCCGAGGTCAGCGAAAACGGCGACCCACGGTGGGTTGCCGTGTGGGTTGCAGCGAAAACGGCGACCCATGGTGGGTTGCAGCCGGCGCGGTTTTTCCAGGCATTCCCACGGCGGTCAACCCTTTCCTCCCGGGTTTGACCGCCGAAGCCCCTTCTCCCCTATGCGCAATCTCGCCGTTTCGCTTCGTTCTCCCTCATACGAACTCCAAATTGCATTCCGTTTTTTGCTATGGATTCCTCTTTCAACCCTCTACAACATAGCATAGTTTTGAGTAATTTTTTTGTTGATCTTTTTGGTGTAAATAAGTGGTCAAATTAGGGCTGAAACATGAGGAGGAAGGTATCTCACATCATCCCCTTACATGATCTTATTGTTCACCCCTTGAGCTATGCTTTGATATGTGATTACTAATGTGTGAATTGAGATTGAATGTTGCTAGGGGGTGACAAAGAGAAGCACTGCATGAAGAAAGGAAAGGATTCAACTTAATCGAGCACGTACCGGAATGAGCAACATTGAACGTAATGTGCATCGCAAGCTTGGACCTTTGTGAGTGTAGTTTAAATTCCTTATTATTCTTCCCTCCAAACTCATTTTAGACTTTGCTTCTAAAATAAGTTTGGGGGAGGGGGGTAGGATAAGGTCTTTAAACTACTTTTCTCTCTTCGGTTTTTCATTAAAGTTGCGATTTTTAAGCTTGTATTTGCTTGATGAAGTTGATTGTGCTTAATTGGATGCTTGAGAGGGATGAATTTGAGAGTGCGTGGAATGGATTGTGTGTGGTGGAATGGAATGGATTGCTTTTTGTTCACATGGTTAGATATCGTGGTTATCATTCTTTTGCTTTCAAGAGAGATGTCGATGATGAAGTTGAGCGAAAAATGGTATCATATTTTTGGAGTCTTTCATGTGTGTATTGAGCATGAAATGGTTGCATAGCATGATTAACTAGGAATGATTGATCTTAGGCACATGAACTCTAAACAAAAGCTTGTGAGATTTGAGCCAAAACGTTGCATTAATAACGTTACTTTTTCTTTCTTGTGAGTTTGCCATGTAGTGCATTGTTATCTTCTAGAACTTGCCTTTAATCTCGATCGAGGTTGCTATATGTGCTACGAGAACTTAGAAATGATTTTAGGCCCTCACTTGTTAGCCTTATTATTCCCTAAACACTAACCAAATGAAACGTTAACTTTGTGGTCCCCCTTGAGCCTTTGAAGCCTTTGTTGCTAAACCGGATGAAAGGGGGTGAAGGTTGGTTAAGGGAATCCATAGGGAGGTTGTGAAGGAAGTGAGATAACGAGGTTTGAGTGGTTTGATTGAAGAGGTCGTTTTGAGATGGATAAACTCCTATGAGCTCTAAAAAACAAGGGAGAAAAATGAAAGGAATGGGAATGGAATTCCCTCAAAAGAAAAAGAAAAAAGAGAGGAAGGAATTGAAAAGAAAAAAAAAAAAAGAGTTTGAATAAAGTTAGTTGTGAATGAGAGCATAAAGGAGTTATTCATGAATATTTGAGAAGCTTCAATCAAGCATATGTGCTTAAGAGTGTAAAGAGGTGAAATGGTGAAGGTAGAAGGTGGAGAAATTCACACTTAGAGTGGAAAAGAGAAGGTGTGAGTACTTAAGAAATATCTTAGTCACTTAGCCTAAAAATCCCTACCTAAACCAATGTCCCCACATTACAAGCCTAAATAAAAGACCTAAATGATCTTAGTTCGAGTGCACAACGAAGCGATGGAGATCTTGAGATTTAGAGCAAGCTTATGGTAAGAGCAATGCATGCATGAGTTCGATGAGTGTAAATTTCATACCATACACTTGAGAGAAAGAGTGATACACTTGCATCTAGAGAGGTTTGGAGTTTCATTGTGTTTGAGTGATTGATTTCTTGGTTGAGAGTGTTGTGTGATTGTGGATTGTTAAATGCACCTTGGGAGTTCCATGTTCGAAAATGCTTTATTGAGTGAGCTTTGAGGCATCGATGACCTTGATTAGCATGCCCCTATGTGCTTATGTTCTTTGATTGTTCGTTCCATTGTCGGGACGAGCAATGGCTTAAGTTTGGGGGAGTTTGATAACCACATATTTAGCATGTTTTAGAGTGTGTCTTGATGCGTGTTTTGGTTCGTATTTGTGCTTAAATGAATAGGAAATGATAGGTTTTTACAATTTATGCATTTTCTATATGCTTTGCATTTTCTCTAGGTTTCCGTGCTGATTTCAGGTGTAGCGGCAATTTTCTGGGCAAGTTTGACTTATCCTATGTCGAAGAGGATCGAAAGAGGAAGCCATAGCACTTTGCGGATTAATTTTCCGATGCCGGACGAGAGAGAACGAGCCAAAACCGTGAGAGCGCGCGAACTGTCAAATGTGGACGGAAAAGTACACGAGTCAACCATTAATGAAATAGTCAACCCTTCATTTAACTTTCCAGAAATTACAGTTTTTAGCCCACCTTCTCAACTTAAGTTTTTAGTATTTGCAATTTGACCCCAATGTGTGGGGAAACTATATATAGCTAGATATTTTCCTTATTTGTCATCTAATTTCACTTGTAATTCATTGTGACACTTTCTCTTAGAACCCAACTATTTTCCCTCTTTCTACTTTGGTATTTTTCCAATATTTGTGAATGATCAAGCTTGGAGATTGAAGTTTATTGAAGAATTTCTATTCCTTTTACTTTCCTTGTCATTTCTACTATGAATTCTCTTATTTTCCATGGTTTGATTGTTAGATCTATGAGTGGCTAGATCTTTTAGAGGTTTCAAATGATGGATGGTGTGAATTAGGCTAGGATTTTATGGTTTTTGATGTGGATCTACCTTTCCTTTGAGTTGCCCTTGGATTTGATTGAATTTAATTGCATGAATGATTGACATCCATGAGTGCATACAAGGTGTTTGATGGAATGCCTAGGAAGCTTCCATTCATAGCACTTGGCATGAATCCTTGCTCATATTATCTAGTATTGATTTGCATTGCTCCTAGAAAGAATTATGTGAATTGATGTTAGATTAGTAGGCATTGTGCTTTTAGGAGTTGGTAATATGTTTAGAATGGTAAGCATGTTATTCAATCTACTAGTTATCAAGTCTTAGGAGGATGAGATAGCTTGCTTTATGTAATAATGCCACTCAAAGGAATTAAAATGGTTTGATACATCACTTGCCTAGTCCTTAGCCTAATCACACCGGAAATCATTTGAACCCTCGTTTGCTTTTATCGAATTCCTATCACTTGCTCCTTTATTTGTTCTTTACTTTACTTGCTTTTATTGTTGCTTGTTATTTCACTTACTCATTACTTGCCTAGTTATAAAACATCAAAATCATGAATATGTTCTTAGATAGTATGATAGGGACTACGTGAACTACTTGATTTTCTATTGATACATTCACTCCTTGAGGTTCGACCCGGACTACTAGCTAGTTCGGTTATTGTATTATTGATAGGCTAGAAATAGCCTAGTCAATCATCCAAAAGGTATGTCGTTCGTTCCTATGCACTCGTAGAGACATTTCGATCCTAGGAGTAGTGGCTGATCGTCGCCACGAACTCCCGGGAGAGACATGCATGATCATCTTCCCTTCTTCTCCGTCACCGCCGCAGCTGCCCTTTCTTTGTTGGCTGCCAGTGCTTCTTTTCATCCCCATCCCCGAATTAAAATTGTCCGTAACCTAATAATCAGCCACTTAATCGGAATGTATTCTTGAAAATGAACTGTTGTAGGTATACCCCTCTTTTTCACGGATAATGTTTCCCTGTATGTCGAGACTCTGTCCAAATGTTTTGAAATCATTGATATGGCTTCGAAATGAGATTAACTAGCATCCTATAAAATTTGGTAACTGAAATTGTATAATCCCTACTTTGGTAGGTATATGTAACTCAACACGTAACACAGAAAGTAACACAGTTGAGAACACAAGTTGGTAACCCAGTTCGGTGACAAATACACCTACGTCTGGGGGAAGCTATTCCAAGAAATAATTCACTATGACGAGTATAAGGGATACAAGATATATGAACGTCAGCCACACCGAACGTTCTCTCCTCACCCGACTCTACCCCTCACCAATGAATCCTCACAGTAAACTCTCTCTAGTCTACCCGAAGCACTTTTCACAAATTGAAAAGATTAAACCCGATCTTGAACAAGGAATTGCTCAAGATATTACAATCACTCACCAATAAACAATCTACCCCGATTGATGAATGAACAGAATAAACTCCACTCTCAAAAATCACATGAAGAAGACGAGCTCCCAATAATGTATCTCAAAACACGCAGCGGCTCCAGAGCAATCTTCGAGCTTATATACATCCGCATAACCCTAGGAGATAAATAAGGCATATCTTAAAATATATCCTTAATAGGGTAAATATAATCTTCATGCAAATCTTCTAATTAATGCGGGAATATAATACAATCTTGATCCACAAGGAATTCCACTCCACCGAGAATTCCTACGCATACATAAATTATGCCATACAAAGATACTCCATGCAATCCATGCAGCAACAATCTCCCCCTTGGCATTTTATGTATGCAATCACACCAACACATGCAACTCACACAACTCCTCCAAGATACAAAGCACCCAATGCAAAATCAAGTAGGCAAGGAGCGCACCCACATAACCATACTCGAATGCATAGTGCAGAAAACTCCCCCTTGCTACAAACACTCTCTAAAATGAAGTACTAGCCAAGTGCACCCGAACTAGAATACCACATATAGAGAGAAGATAAATCCACTGCATAACACTACTCAGAACACCACATATAACACCAGCTGATCAAACAATGCTTCACCAGAAACCAAGCATCAATAGCAGCAACAACGGCCTATTTACTATTACAGAGCAGAGAACCAAATATCCACTTCATCAGCAAATAAAAGAAAACCAAATATCTGTTTGTTTGACCAGCCAACCAACAACATAGCAAAGCAAAAAATACCTACATACTCCCCCTTGAATGCAAACATGAAATGCCAAGCTAAGGCAATTCAGCTCCAAGCTCCTCATCCACAGCCTCATCATCATCAGCACCTTCACCATCTGCACCAACTGCAGCACCATCAGAAGCAGGAGCAGGAGCAACAGTAGCTCCCCCTGGCTGAGTTCCACCGGCCATGATGAGCAGTTTTTCAATCTCCTCCTTCTTCTTAAACAACATCCGAATCTGCTCACATGTCATTTCATATTCCACAGAGATAGCCTGGAACATGAGCTTGGAAACCACTGGTTCATAGTGCGGAGGGGCAGGACCAAATGGCAGCTGAATATCATCAACATTCACCTCATGAGGCATCGAGGAAGAAGATGCCTTATCTGTCTTCGTGCTGAATGGAGGAGACTCAGGCGCAATACCAGTCTGAGCCTTGGTGAATCTCATGAAAGAGGCAGCAGGGGCCTTTGCACCATCTGGAATCTCAAACTTCACAAACTGGCAAAAATAAGCATACAAAACTCGAGGAAAGCAAATAGCTTTGTTAGCAGACACCACCTTCTCAGCATGCTCAGCAAGAGCCTCAAATACCAGTCTACCAAAGGACACGGGAAGTCCTTGCCCCACCTTGAACAGCAACGTAGCCAAAGAGAGATTCACATAGGTCTTATGGGTCGTAGGCACCCAATTTCTGTTGGCAATGTAGTACAAAGCTTTGTACTTAGGAGCAAGAGCGGAAGCCCGAAGCTTCTTGGCCTTCACAGGCCACTTAGCACCTTCTTTGTCCAGCAAGGTAGCAGCAATCAAGTTAGCATCGATAGGCTCAAGACTTTCCATCACAATTTCACCACAAACGAACACATCAATGAGAGAGGGAGAGAAATTAAAGAACTGTCCCCGAATGAAAGCACGATGATAATCAGGGGAAGAAATATCAGACATGGACAAGCTCAGATTGGAGTAAAACTCCATGATCACATCCTTGACCCAACAAAATTCTTCGGCCAAGGTAGTCAACAGCCCCGACTGAAAAATGCACTCAAAGACACCTGCCCTACGCAAATCGAATTCCCTGGCAGGTATATCTACTATGATGATCTTCTCTCGGTTTATATCCCAAAACTTAGCGAAAGAGGCACTTCGGAAAATAGGCATGAAAGTATAACCCGCAGGCAATGATGAACCTTCAGTACCTTTCGGAGGAGAGGGACGAATCACGTCTTCATCGTCGGAACCACTGGGAACAGGGACCTCGGCATCAGACTCCGAGTCCAATTCGATCACAGGCTTTTTGCCCTTTCCCCTTGCAGACTTCTTGCTTCCCTAAACAGAGGCAGGAGTGGAGGCCTTCCTCTTCCGATTTGAGGCCGAGCCAGAAGCGCTGGGAGGTACACGGGCTTGAGACCGCGTGCGACGGGTGACGCCACCAACAGGGGGCGGCGGAGGAAGAGGGGACTTTTCCTTCCGAGCAACCTGCTTGATTTTCTTTCTTTGCTGAGGGGGCTCCACCGAAGAAGCAGAGGCAGAAACCCTAGTGGAGGGTTCTGACGGCGGTGGAGGAGGAATGAAATCTTCACCAAAAAGAGGTTGAAGAGGCTCTTGGGAGACTTCGTCCCTGGGCGGAGAAGATGGATGAACTAAATCATGCACCGGAGATGGAGGAGCGATATCACGGCGATGAGATAAGGGAGCGACCTCCTCGACTAATCCGGCGCCGTACCACGGCAGCAGAGGGGTTCTGGCCGCAAGCTGAGCAGCCGCAAACAGCAAATCAAGATCGATTCCTTCAGGAAGCATGAACGAAACCATGGTTGCAGCACACAAAAGTCAGAAAATCGGCAGAGAATCAAGAGAAAATCGGAGAGGGATGAACGATTCAGGCGGAGGAAAATAGGCACCAAGAAAACCCTAGCACAATAGAGAGCAGCGATGATTAACCCTGCAATAGGCAAGAGGCGGTTTGAATTCCAAAGAGCAACAGTAATAGCAAAAGGGCGCGCAGAAAAATAGCCTCTTTTCAACTGACAAAAATACCACGTCAGATAATAACCCAAAGGATAACACCAAAGATAACACCACCCGACACACCGTAAATCAAATAATAGATGAAATCAAATAATCATAATCTGAGCAGCTCAGATTATACACATCCCGAGTGACTTTCGTAAAGCCTCAAACCTTTCTCCATCTAAGGGTTTGGTGAAAATATCCGAAACTTGCACTCGAGTAGAGACATGCTGAAGAGATAAAGTCTTGTTTTCAACGAGATCTCTAATAAAATGGTGTCTGATCTCAATGTGTTTGGCCTTCGAATGACTGACCGGATTTTTGGAAAGATTGATAGCCCCAATATTGTCACAGAACAAGACATACTCTTTCTCATCGATCCCATAATCATACAGCATCTTGGTCATCCATATTAACTGAGTGCATGCACTCCCAGCTGCAATATACTCTGCTTCCGTAGAGGATAGAGATACACAATTCTGCTTCTTGCTATGCCACGAGATTAGATTATCTCCCAAGAAAAAACATCCTCCAGTGGTACTCTTACGATCATTTGGATTTCCAGCCCAATTAGCATCACTGTATCCGGTAAGTTTCAGAGAACTTCCTTTCCCAAACCATAGGCCAATCTTGCACTTTCCCTTGACATACTTCATAATGTTTTTCACAACCTTGTGATGACTCTCCTTCGGATTTGATTGGAATCGTGAGCAGACCCCAACGCTGTAAGCAATATCCGGACGACTGGCTGTTAGGTACAATAGGCTACCAATCATGCTTCTGTACACTGTTTGTTCCACAGGTTTGCCTTCTCCTTCTTGGGTTAATTTAACTGATGTACCCATTGGTGTCCTCTTTGACTTAGAACTCTCCATGCCAAATTTTTTCACCAAATTTTCAGCATACTTCTCCTGACTCACAAAGATGCCATCTTCGCACTGCTTGACTTGAAGCCCCAAAAAGAACTTCAATTCCCCAAACATACTCATTTTGAATTCAGAGGTCATCAATTTCACAAATTCATTCACAAGAGCCTCTGACTTAGAACCGAAGACCAGATCATCAACATATACCTGGACAATAAATATGTGACCTCCATGTTGCTTAACAAACAAGGTCTTGTCAGCACTTCCTCGAGCATATCCCTTCTTCAGAAGAAACTCTGCCAGCGTGTTGTACCAAGCTCTGGGAGCTTGCTTCAGTCCATATAGAGCCTTGTTCAGCCTGTAAACATACTCTGGGTGCTCGGGATCTTCAAAACCCTTCGGTTGCTTAACATATACTTCCTCTCTAAATTCCCATTCAGAAAAGCACTTTTGACGTCCATTTGGTATAGCTTGAAATCTAAGCTGCTAGCCATACCCATCAAAAATCTCACAGATTCCAATCTGGTAACTGGAGCAAAAGTCTCCCCGTAATCAATACCTTCCTCCTGTGAGTATCCTTGAGCAACCAATCTGGCCTTGTTACGAGTGATGTTCCCTTGCTCATCTGTCTTATTCTTGAATATCCACTTTGTTCCGATCACATTAGCACCTTTGGGGAGAGAGGTGAGATACCATACATTGCAGCGCTGAAATTCCAAGAGTTCTTCCTGCATGGCAGCTATCCAGTTTTCATCCTGGAATGCATCATTGACATTCTTGGGCTCGATTTTTGAGACAAAGCACACCGTAGCAATGTGAGAAACTAACTTTTTGAAGTCTATCTCTGTCTTCCTAGTCTGTATCCCATCATTAATATGCCCAATCACATCTGAAGCTGAGTGATTCTTATGGACTCTTGTTTCGGCAAAGTCCGAAGTACCAGTTGGAGTACCATCTTGAGTACCCTCCAGTGTCATCTCCTCAACTTTGGCATCATTCTTCTTGCTAGGATTCTGAGAACTCTCTGTAGTACTGGTGATCAGGACCTCTTCTTCAGTATTTACACTGAGTCATCAAAAGTAACATTAATTGACTCAATGACAGTGCTTTGATTTTTCAGGTACACTCTGTAAGCACGGCTGTTTCTGGAGTAGCCTACAAAGATTCCTTCAATTCCCTTGTCATCAAGCTTCTTCCTTTGCACTCTATCATTTACCACAAAGCATCGTGAGCCAAAAATGTGAAGATGTTTCACATTTGGCTTCCTTCCTCGCCAGATCTCATAAGCAGTGACCTCTGTCTGCGGTCTGAGGTACACTCTATGGCAAATGTAGCATGCCGTATCAAATGCTTCTGCCCAAAGTCTAAGGGCAATATCTTTCGCCTTCATCATAGTTCTGGCAGTGCTTTGCAGGGTCCTGTTTTTCCTTTCAACTACACCATTCTGTGTAGGTGTGATAGGTGCTGAGAATTCATGTCTTATCCCTTTGGATTGGCAGAACTCCATGAACTCTTGGTTCTCAAACTCACGCCCATGATCGCTCCTGATGGCCTTGAGTTTGCTCTCCTTCTCTACTTCCAATCTCAGGCACAGAACTCTGAATGCCTCGAACGTGTCTGATTTTTCTCGTAGGAATTCAACCCACGTGTATCTGAAGAAGTCATCCACGCAAACAAGAATGTATTTCTTTCCTCCTAAACTTTCAACTTGCATCGGTCCCATCAAGTCCATGTGCATGAGATCAAGGACTTTAGCTGTTGTGATCTGGAGTACTCTCTTGTGTACCTCCTGAGTCTGTTTCCCTTGTTGACACGGTCCACAAAACTCCACATCTCCAAATCTGATCTTGGGAATTCCTTCAATGGCATTCAGTTGAATAAGCCTCTGAATATTTCTGTAGTGTGTGTGCCCAAGCTTCTGATGCCAGATTTCACTCATCTTAGAGGCGACTCTGTAGCTTGTGATCTTTGGAGTGAAGATGTAGCAATTATCAGCCGATCTGGTTGCCTCCAGAAACTTATCTGTTCCTTTGTTGATGTGCAGCTATTTTTCCCAAAACTTACGCTCATTCCATCATCACACAACTGGCTGATACTGACCAGATTTGCTCTCAAGCCTTCAACATATAGGACCCCTTCCAGAATAGGCATCCCAGGTACATTCAGTGTACAAATTCCTCGAATTCTACCTTTTCCACCATCACCAAACACAACTGACTCATTTGAGCAACTTTGCACATTAATAAGGAGATCCATGTTGCCTGTCATGTGCTGCGAGCAACCACTGTCAATATACCAGGAGTTCCCCACTCTGGAGCTATTACTGGTGTGAACAACAAAAGCCCTATAGCCCTGACCTTGATTCCTTCTATTTTGATATTTGATCATCTCCTGCCTCTTATCACCAAGGTAGAACCGACATCTTGGTCTGATATGGCCAAGTCTATGACAGTAATGACAGAGAGGAATGAATACTTCAGAATCTGGATTATGCTCGGGTACCTTGTGGTGTTCTTGTTTGGGTACCTCCTCTGCAGCTCCTTGTTCTTCAGATTTCTGTTCAACAGCAACTGAAGTTTCGGTTAGTTTAGGCCTCCATTCCTCACGCCTAACTGTTTTCCCACTAGATTGAGTTCCAATAAAGTCATTGGATTGTCTCCATCCTTCGACTCCTCTCTCTAGCTTGCTCCAGTCTTGTCTTTGAGCTCTTTGTTGATATTGGTATCCAACTTGTTGATAGTTGTTTCGGTTGAATCCTAGACCCTCCTTATCTGCAGCTCTCTTTCCAAGTCTGAGAATTTCGTCAAGCTTCTCGGTGCTGGAATTCATCATCCTTATCAACTTCTGAATATGACTCAGTTCTTCATCAGTCTCCTTTCTTCCATCCTCACAGCTTCTGAGCTTTTCTTGAAGAGATTCAATCTCGGATCTTAAAGTGTCTCTTTCCCTTTCAAGATTCTTGACCTGCTCCGTAAGGCTCTGGTTCAAAATTAGAGCCTTCTTACATGCATCCATCAACTCATCATAGTCCTCCTGATCATCTTCTTCTTCCTCCACATTTCCAACTTTGAACGGATCTTGATCATCGACAACAAATTGAATCCTTGGACCATTCATGGTAGCAACATGAGCAGTATGAGACGCATCCTGTCCTTCTTCAAATTCAGTATCGGTGACCTCCTCATCGCTGTGAGTGGCTTGAAACGCCTTTTTGCTGATTTTTTGATATTTGAAGGTATTCGCACATTCGCTCTTGATGTGCCCAAAACCATCACACTCATGGCACTGTGGTCCCCTATCTCCATTTTCTTTCTTCTCTGAGCCATTTGGACCTCTGTTCTGAGAACTACTTTGATTCTCAATCCGGCGAAATCTGGAGTTACCTTCACCATTTCCTTTCCTGAAAAATTTCTTCCCAAACCTCTTTGAGATGTACGCAATGCACTCCGCCATGTCTTCAGCAGTCAACTCCTCTTCAGACTGGCTTGTAGATGAAGCCTTGAATGCTACAGACTTCTTCTTTTCACTAGGATTCACACGCATACCCATCTCAAACGTCCTCAAGGAACCAATAAGTTCGTTTGGAGATAGTTCATCAACATCCTTAGCTTCCTCGATAGCAGTAACTTTGTAATCAAATCTCTCGGGAAGAGATCTCATGATTTTCCTCACTATCTTAGCTTCTGTGAGCTTTTCTCCCAACGAAAAGAACTCATTCGATAGACTCAGCAGCTTAGCATAGAAATCTGAGATACTTTCATTCTCGTCCATTCTGAGTGACTCAAACTGTGAAGTGAGTTGTTGCAGCCTCTGATTCTTCACCCGTTTATTTCCTTCATAAGTAATCTCCAAGATATCCCACACTTCCTTGGCAGATCTGCACGTGGAGATAATAGCAAAAACTTCAACACTCACACCCGTGTGAATAGCGTTGATAGCTTTCTGATTCATTCCAGACGACTTTAACTCCTCTGCCGTCCATTTAGTTCTAGGTTTCTCTGAGCCATCTTCATCTTTTGGGGTACTCCAACCAACCTCCACTGCAGTCCATGCAGCCTCGTCAATGGATCTGATGAACGAAGCCATTCTGATCTTCCAATACCCATAACTTGTGCCATCAAATAACGGTGGTCTAACTGTAGAACCACCTTCCCTGATAGTACTCATTGCAAGCACCACCAAATAACCAACGGATTATACAGATATCCCAGGATCTAACACCGCACCTCGATGACCTGCTCTGGTGCCAATTGAAATTGTATAATCCCTACTTTGGTAGGTATATGTAACTCAACACGTAACACAGAAAGTAACACAGTTGAGAACACAAGTTGGTAACCCAGTTCGATGACAAATACACCTACGTCTGGGGGAAGCTATTCCAAGAAATAATTCACTATGACGAGTATAAGGGATACAAGATATATGAACGTCAGCCACACCGAACGTTCTCTCCTCACCCGACTCTACCCCTCACCAATGAATCCTCACAGTAAACTCTCTCTAGTCTACCCGAAGCACTTTTCACAAATTGAAAAGATTAAACCCGATCTTGAACAAGGAATTGCTCAAGATATTACAATCACTCACCAATAAACAATCTGATGGAGTCCAAGGTTCGATGAATCAAGATCCTGTTCGTGTTCCCGAAGGGCCGGTGACGAGAGCTCGAGCTAAGAAGTTCAAGGAAGGCTTGCAAGGATTGATCCAAGAAGTTTGGGCTCAAGAATTGATGAAGAAGCCCATTGGAGAAGGCGAACCGGACAGCCCGCGAGTCATTAACTTTATCGAGTGCGTTCGGGCTGAAGAATGAAGACTTTATTTTAATTTTCATATGTTTTGAGTCAGGCCACGTTTTTGGGCCTTAAAAGACTTGTTTTTGGGTTTTTATCATGTTGGTTAATGGGTTGGACCATGCCAATGACTTTGGGTCAGTTATTTCCTAGTTAGATTAGGTTTAGATGGTTTTATTTGCCTCCCTATATAAGGGGGTCTTTGTGGACGAAAATCAGTTAGTTTTATCATTAATATTATTGTGAGTTTATTCTCTCTTGAGAGTTTTCGAATTCCTCTTGATTTTTCCAAGACGAATTCATTATCCGGCGAATCAGCGAGTCAATCAAACCTCGTTGTGTGTCATTAATCGTTCCCGTGTGACTAAGGCGATCGCTATTTGGGGTATAGGTTGTTCATAGAACTGACTTATATCATTTATAGGATTAGATCTTAGGTATATTGGAATATCCATCAGTTTCGTCAGTTCTTATTAATTCCTTCCGCGTGCATCTTCAATTCGGTCGTCAAGGATCGTATCACAATCTACCCCGATTGATGAATGAACAGAATAAACTCCACTCTCAAAAATCACATGAAGAAGACGAGCTCTCAATAATGTATCTCAAAACACGCAGCGGCTCCAGAGCAATCTTCGAGCTTATATACATCCGCATAACCCTAGGAGATAAATAAGGCATATCTTAAAAGATATCCTTA
Source organism: Thymus mandschuricus (assembly GCA_029379335.1). Taxonomy (NCBI): domain Eukaryota; kingdom Viridiplantae; phylum Streptophyta; class Magnoliopsida; order Lamiales; family Lamiaceae; genus Thymus; species Thymus mandschuricus. The sequence continues at coordinate 19,812,173 of CM057081.1, forward strand.
ATAGGGTAAATATAATCTTCATGCAAATCTTCTAATTAATGCGGGAATATAATACAATCTTGATCCACAAGGAATTACACTCCCCCGAGAACTCCTACGCATACATAAATTATGCCATACAAAGATACTCCATGCAATCCATGCAGCAACAGTAACGATCGGAGTCACCGTTAATTTTCTAAAAATGAAACGATGTTCATTTTGATTCGAAGGACCCCTAACTCTTTTGCATGTCAAATTTTTTTGCACCAAAATATTCTAATTATTTAGTTGAACAACTTTTGTGTTGAAGTCTAAGCCATGAAAACGACGAAAACATAAGAAAATAATTATTGAAGGTTAATAAGTTATTTATATAATTTTTAGAAAAATATTAAAAGTTAAAAGAAAGTTTATGTTAGAAAAGTTCTAAAACGAAACTACGAACGTAACTTAACATCAGGAAATATTTGTAGGAAAAATCTCCGAAGAAGTTGACTTAAGACTCGAACCAAAGAATCGAGTAATTGGTAAAGGTGGGGATCTATTTATTCGAACTTGTTAAAATCCTTGGGGATTCTTATTTCTTGATAACTCTTGAGCTAGTAAGCTCTATATTCTTCAAGTGCAGGCTTTGTTTCAGGATAAATTGTGAATCACAGGTTTCCCAGGTTTAAGGCTCTAATCTTTACGATATCGGGTTGACATCGTTAGGTCTAAAACACCAACGAGCAACTGGTGTACACCGGGATCGGGAGTGGGGTTTACCACGGAAATCTCGATCCCTAGCCGATAGACTTGCATATAATTTATTTATGCCGTCTAGCGTAGCTGATGGGTTTATATACACTTTATGTATGTCACCCTGCAAATGTTCTTATAATCCGACAGGTGGTTTAACCGGGATTCGATTACGAGTAACCTCGGGAATACCTACATGGGTACCTAAATTTTTTGGTCGTACGGGATCAAACTCTATTCATTCTCTTCTCCCTTTTTAAATCCTGAAAGCCCTGCTTTTGTTTTCCTTTGTGGCAATGATCACACTGAGTGCTAGTTGTACTCAGCCCTGCAGAACTTTCTTTGTTTTGCAGATTGGGAGCCGGAGGCATAGTGAGGAAGAGGAGAGAGAGAGAAGAGGAAGGAGGAATAATCACGAGATGAGGAGAATAAAATTTAAACCGTTAGACATTCTCGTTTCTTAAACTTTGATTCGGTTATAAACAATTCACTTATGTTTGGTTCTTAAAACATAATTTCCCTTTCGTCACTTGGATTATCGAATTATTATCACTTTAAATAAATGAAATGAAAGTTATAGTTTTAGTTAACTTAGAAAGTCTAAAGTTCGTTAAAGTTTATTCGTTATTCTTTTGTTAATTTAAAACTTAAACTTAGAATTTAGTTTATAAAAACTTGACGTTTTGAAAATGTGAATTCATATAACGAAAACTTAAACGAATTTATAAAACTATAACAATTGGTAAACATCTATTTATTTCGCTTCCGCTATTTAAACGTAACTTTGATGTAATTATATATTTTGGAACCAACTGTAGTGCGGTCTGGTCCACCACGGTTGTTATGCTTTCATATATGTATTCTGGATCCAACTGTAGTGCGGTCTGGTCCGCCACGGTTGTTATGATTTCTTATACCTTGGATCCTACTGTAGAGCGGTCTGGTCCGCCTCGGTAGTTACATTTTGTTAAATATATTGGATCCGATGATGGCGCGGTCTGGTCCGACCTCATCGTTATGGTTTATGTACTTGGTTAGCTGATGAATAGTCTTTGGTATTTACTACGACTTTATCCTGGTATAGGGGAGATGCTGCCCAAATTTCCGGGCTAAACTAAACGAATTTTAATTAAAACTAATTAAAATCAATTGAATTATGATTTCTCCCTTTTTATTTTACCCTTCGTTGCATCCCGATTTAATTGATTATATTTAAATTGATTATTTTAGAGTTAGGAAAATCGGGGTGTGACAAGATCTAAGCGTCAAAAGGTGAGGGAATCAATTGATGAGCGACCAAGCAAGAAAGAGATGGAGAAGAAAAGGATAGAAGATGCCAAGTTGAAATAGGTAGAAGCTGAAGCTGCCAAGAAAACGGCTGAAGAGATGCTCAAGGGGCAGACAATTTTCGTGCTTGATGAAACCTACAAGTGCCATCTTTGCTTGATGAGAAGTCGTTTTGTGCCTCTTGGAGCTGATGAAATCGAGAAGTGCGAATTGGAGGATGGTATCCAAGCTTGTAATGAAGTTGTTGCTTACGGTGACGGTCTCTCTGGCTACTCCAAGGAGGAGATCGATTTGATGAAGGCTGTTATCCGAGATAGAAGGCCCAGATTCAACTCGGATTGCACCAAGAAATTCAACTGGATCTTGAAGGAGCTGCAGGGAAGATCTCGGGAAGGAATTGAGGAGAGGCGAGAAAAGTACAAGGACGCTCGATACATTGTAGAATTCATTTCTGATAGCTTGGTGAATGAATGGATGGATGAATGCGAAGATCAGATTTGTCAAAATCTACCATCACTGGAAGACGCTCTTCAATCAAACCACCATCTCCAGGTTCGACGCTTTGCACAACTTCATGATCGAATATAATCAAAGGCTTTGGAGGATCATTTTGCAAGCGGCTGAGAACGGAGACACCAACTTTATCATCAAAATTCCCAAGAAGGAGAAGTTCAACAAGCCAACACCTGGAACCTCTTCAATTCTTGACTGAAGCGTCATCGACCGAGAAATCAAAGAAGCATTGGTGATGCTGGGAATCCTCAAGCCGACGTCAGAAAACAAGAAATGGATGAAGAAGCGTGTGGAAGATGCTTATCACATGGTGTAATCTTTTCATGTCATTCTCTTTCTGTGAACTCTGCCATGCTAATCTCTATCATGTTTTCGTTTTTGTCAAGCGTCTCGCTTTTATTTTTGTTTTTACTAGTTTTGTGTTATCTTATCCCTTTTGCTACAAACCGCACAACCATAAGAACTAAAATAAAATGAAAGACTGAAAAGGAGTCAGTCGCTTGAAAGTTCTTACTGTGGTATATGTTGGGTTTTGGCATCAAAAAAAGAGGAAATTGTTGGGAATTGTTAAGGATTAGAGTTATAAGGGGGAACCTATTTGGGAAATTCTAGTAAAATTCTTAAACGTATTTTTGATTTGATCCCAAAACCCCTCTTGTAAGTCCTATTCCCAAGCGACCCTTATTTGATTAGATATATAGGATAGAATTTTTCGAGCTTGTAATGTTAGGAAAGCTCATTTTATTTTAGTCTCTTTAGGTCTAACTTGCAGGATTATAAGTGAAGCGAGAAGGCCACTCGCTTGAGTGTGTTCCAGAAATGAAGCGAGTCTTCTCTGTAAAGCTGAAGCGAGAAGTCCCAGACTTAGCAGTCCTCAAAAGCGAAGCGTTCACTCTGCCAAGCTAGAAAGCGACAACTCAACTACCATCCTCATTCAAACTTGAGTTTGAATTTAGTCAAGTGTATATCAGCTGCCATTTAATGCAGATCTCCACGTGGCTCTTGAGCATTGGATGAGAAAGTTGACTCGAAGGCACCGGCAGGCAGCAGCTACAGTACAGTCCAAGCTCAGTTACTATTAAGCTTGGAAGATAGCCATTCTGGGAAAGAAGACAAACTGTCGCTCTGAAAAGCTGCAGGTCAAGCGCCGTATTGCCGGAGCGTGGAGAGACAAAGCCACCAACCAAGCAATGAATTGAACTCGTCTCTACCACTATATAAGGAGCTCAGCAGAAACAAAGGACGTTTAACACTTCTCTTGATTTTCCAGCACTCAAACAGCAAGTTCTCGTGATTTTCAAGCCATTCATTCTCGAGTTCTTACGAAGTGTTCCAATCTTCAGTTCCATCGAAGCTCGTGTTCTGCAACCTTAAGCTCTACTCTAGATCTTAGGCTCTCATATACATCCCAGCCGAGATTAGAGAAGAATCCTAAGCCTTTACACCATATTGTAAAGGATCCTTCAAGTTAGAGCGTGTGTTACTGATCGCACTATTTTCTACCACACAAAACAGGTATAGTATAGAATAAGCGAGTATCGTATCCACAGGGATTGATAAGTCGAAAACGCACACAATACCTCTACTAAAGAACTAACGTGATGTTTAGGCTTTTGGGAATTTAGGTTTTGTGGTATTTATAGACTAGGCAAATAATAAAAACTCAATTAATCAAATAAGGAAATAAATAAACAAGGAAATAACTAGTCAAATAAAACAACTTAGCACACAAGCAATTAAACAAATAAGGTAAGTAAACAATTAAGAAAAAGTGTTGATTCTAGGGAAGCCTACCAAATCAAATCTTGAACTGAATTCAAGCTACGATCTTCATGCCTTGTCTCGTCTCGGGGTTTTATCATCAAAATATACCTAAAAACATAAGAAAACACCCACAAGCATAATATTGTCCAATATAATGAAAACCATATAAACTATAGACAATACTACACAATCGAGACACAAAATCGACACTTTTTGGTTATATAAACAAGGTAAATTTCACCTATATCAAATCCCCCAAACTTAAACATTGTTCGTCCCGAACAATACCAAAACATAAACAATAGACTCTAGCATTGTGAACTATATAGGCCTCAAAACTTTTTTCAAAAACAAACATCATGATCAAGATCAAAACTATGCACACAACCTTAACATCAATAACCCAATCTATCCAATAAATTTGTCACACCCCGATTTTCCTAACTCTAAAATTTTCAATTTAAATATAATCAATTAAATAGGGATGCAGCGAAGGGTAAAATAAAAAGGGAGAAATCATAATTCAATTGATTTTAATTAGTTTTAATTAAAATTCGTTTAGTTTAGCCCGGAAATTTGGGCAGCATCTCCCCTATACCAGGATCAAGTCGTAGTAAATACCAAAGACTATTCATCAACTAACCAAGTACATAAACCATAACGATGAGGTCGGACCAGACCGCGCCATCATCGGATCCAATATATTTAACAAAATGTAACTACCGAGGCGGACCAGACCGCTCTATAGTTGGATCCAAGGTATAAGAAATCATAACAACCGTGGCGGACCAGACCGCACTACAGTTGGATCCAGAATACATATATGAAATCATAACAACCGTGGTGGACCAGACCGCACTACATTTGGTTCCAAAATATATATATACATCAAAGTTACGTTTAAATAGCGGAAGCGAAATAAATAAATGTTTATCAATTGTTATAGTTTTATAAATTCGTTTAAGTTTTGTTATATGAATTCACATTTTCAAAACGTCAAGTTTTTATAAACTAAATTCTAAGTTTAAGTTTTAAATTAACAAAAGAATAACGAATAAACTTTAACGAACTTTAGACTTTCTAATTTAACTAAAACTATAACTTTCATTTCATTTATTTAAAGTGATAATAATTCGATAATCCAAGTGACGAAAGGGAAATTATGTTTTAAGAACCAAACATAAGGAAATTGTTTATAACCGAATCAAAGTTTAAGAAACGAGAATGTCTAACGGTTTAAATTTTATTCTCCTCGTCTCTTGATTATTACACCTTCCTCTTCTCTCTCTCTCCTCTTCGTCACTATGCCTCCGGCTCCCAATCTGCAAAACAAAGAAAGTTCTGCAGGGCTGAGTACAACTAGCACTCAGTGTGATCAATGCCACAAAAGAAAACAAAAGCAGGGCTTTCAGGATTTTAAAAAGAGAGAAGAGAATGAATAGAGTTTGATCCCGTACGACCAAACAATTTAGGTACCCATGTAGGTATTCCCGAGGTTACTCGTAATCGAATCCCGGTTAAACCACCTGTCGGATTATAAGAACATTTGCAGGGTGACATACATAAAGTGTATATAAACCCATCAGGTATGCTAGACGGCATAAATAAATTATATGCAAGTCTATCGGCTAGGGATCAAGATTTCCGTGGTAAACCCCACTCCCGATCCCGGTGTACACCAGTTGCTCGTTGGTGTTTTAGACCTAACGATGTCAACCCGATATCGTAAAGATTAGAGCCTTAAACCTGGGAAACCTGTGATTCACAATTTATCCTGAAACAAAGCCTACACTTGAAGAATATAGAGCTTACTAGCTCAAGAGTTATCAAGAAATAAGAATCCCCAAGGATTTTAACAAGTTCGAATAAATAGATCCCCACCTTTACCAATTACTCGATTCTTTGGTTCGAATCTTAGGTCAGCTTCTTCGGAGATTCTTCCTACAAATATTTCCTGATGTTAAGTTACGTTCGTAGTTTCGTTTTAGAACTTTTCTAACATAAACTTTCTTTTAACTTTTAATATTTTTCGAAAAATTATATAAATAACTTATTTACCTTCAATAATTATTTTCTTATGTTTTCGTCGTTTGCATGGCTTAGACTTCAACACAAAAGTTGTTCAACTAAATAATTAGAATATTTTGGTGCAAAAACATTTGACATGCAAAAGAGTTAGGGGTCCTTCGAATCAAAATGAACATCGTTTCATTTTTAGAAAATTAACGGTGACTCCGATCGTTACCAAATTTTATAGGATGCTAGTTAATCTCATTTCGAAGCCATATCAATGATTTCAAAACATTTGGACAGAGTCTCGACATACAGGGAAACATTATCCGTGAAAAAGAGGGGTATACCTACAATAGTTCATTTTCAAGAATTCATTCCGATTAAGTGGCTGATTATTAGGTTACGAACAATTTTAATTCGGGGAAGGGGATGAAAAGAAGCACCGGCAGCCACCAAAGAAAGGACAGCTGCGGCGGTGACGGAGAAGAAGAGAAGATGATCATGCATGTCTCTCCCGGGAGTTCGTGGCGACGATCAGCCACTACTCCTAGGATCGAAATGTCTCTACGAGTGCATAGGAACGAACGGCATACCTTTTGGATGATCGGAGGGGAAGATATGCACGAAAGATGAACACCGGCGATCGGAAGCTGCTCGCGGTTCCTTCGGCTCAAAGAAGAAGATGGCGATGGAGGATGGTGGCGGCAGAGGAGCTGAAGAAGATGAAGGCAGCAGCTGCTGCAGCTGATCAGAGAAGATGGTGTCGGGTGGTGGAGGATGATCGAGAGAGATGGAGATGGGGCTGCTGCTCCTTTGCGGCTTCTTGGAGAGAAGGGCGAGGATGGTGATGTAGGTGATGATTGAGAGAGATGAGAGAGATGGGGCTGATCAGATGAGGGAGATGATGGAGGTGGGGGTTGATCGGCGATGGGGAGAGGCGGAGGAGAGGCTGCCGGCGAGGAGGAGAGGGAGAGAGTGAATTCGGTTGGGGAGAGAGAGAGAGAAAAAATTTCCTTAAGATGAAGGAAATGGAATTGGATAGGGGCTGATAATTTTGAGGCGGTGATGGCCTCTTTTTATAGGGGCCATCTAGTCTCCGGTTGGTCGCCTCGTTCCCCGACGAAAAGATATTTTTCCGGCAACGAGTTTCGATTTTAGATTTCAAGGAGTTTACGGAATCCACGTAAAATATCGAACTCAACGATATAGGTTAGAGATTTTTCGGAATGGATTTGATAGCTCAAAGAATTTTAAAGAAACGATAAGGATCAAAATAGACAAACGGCGACTCGGGTTTTCTTAACCGTTTATCCGAAAAATACCTAGCTTCTTTCATAATCCTTTTAATGTCAAAACTAGGTTAAATATATTAACATTACATTTTTAGAAATTTTATTGAGCTAAAATATAATATTTTAGTTAGTTAATTTTAGTTAAATTAATATTCTAAAAATTCTTTTATTAAGTATTTTATATTACTAATAATATTAAAGCTTTTTAATTAGAAATCCTTTTTTCATTTTTAATATATAGTTAGGTAAAGCTTATTTTATTAAAGGAAACTATTTATTTTCTATTTTCTAGTATTTAAAAATACGGGTTATTACACTACCACCCCCTTAAAAGAAATTTCGTCCCGAAATTTAAGTACCTTCATATACTAGGTCGGGGTATTGGGCTCTCATCTTTTCCTCCGGTTCCCACGTGGCTTCTTCCAAGTCGTGGTGGTTCCACAACACCTTGACTGTAGCAATCTCCTTGTTCCTAAGGACTTTAATCTTTCGATCTAAAATCCTAACAGGTTTTTCTATATAATGTAAATCAGGGTTAAGTTCTACCTCTTCATACTTAATCACGTGCTTGGGGTCAAACACATACTTCCTAAGCATGGATACGTGGAAGACGTCGTGAACATTTGCTAGGCTGGGAGGTAGTGCTAGGCGGTATGCTACGTTCTTGATCTTCTCTAGAATTTCGAACGGTCCAATGTACCTCGGTCTCAACTTTCCTCGTTTTCCGAATCTAATGACTCCTCGGGTTGGACTGATCTTCAAGAACACTTTATCTCCAACTTCAAACTCCAATTCGGTCCTTCTTTTGTCGGCATAAGATTTCTGTCGATCTTGAGCTTCTTTGATTCGTTGCCGAATTGTGTCGACGATAGACACCATTTCTTGGACTACGTCTGGTCCCAAAAGCTTTCGTTCACCCACTTCATCCCAATAGAGAGATGAACGGCACTTCCTTCCATACAAAGCTTCGTATGGCACCATTCCGATAGTAGATTGAAAACTGTTGTTGTAAGCAAATTCCACCAATGGCAAAATTTCTTCCCAATTATCCCCTCTGTCGGCAACAACTGCTCTTAGCATGTCTTCTAAGATTTGGATCGTACGTTCTAACTGGCCGTCGGTCTGAGGGTGAAAAGCAGAGCTGAACTTTAACTGAGTACCCATGGTTTCTTGTAAGCTCGTCCAAAACTTCGACGTGAAACGGGAGTCGCGATCTGAAGTGATAGAGATCGGAATTCCGCGAAGTCTTACTATCTCCTTGACATAGAGTTTGGCCAACTTCTCTAATCCAAAGGTCATCTTAATCGGCAAGAAGTGAGCTGACTTTGTAAGTCGATCGATGATAACCCAGATTGCGGTGTTTCCCTTGGACGACTTTGGAAAAATCACCACAAAATCCATGTTGATGTGGTCCCACTTCCACTCCGGGATGGGCGGTTGCAAGGTTCCGTATGGCTTCTGATGTATAGCCTTCACTTGTTGGCAGGCCAAGCATCGTTCTACAAACGAAGCGACCTCTTTCTTCATGGATTCCCACAAAAATTTCTGTCGTAGGTCCCGATACATTTTTGGTGCTACCGGGATGAGCTGTGTATGGTGTATTGTGAGCTTCATACATAATTTCTTCTTTCAATGCTTTGTCGTCTGGCACACATAACCTGTCTCCATAGAGTAACGCATCGTCGGTGCTGATTTTGCAATCCTTCACGAAGTCGTTGCATCCTTCTGAGCCAACCTGTGATCGTAGCCTTTCCGTGCATGCATCGGTTTGCTGGCCGGCAATGATTCGTTCTTGAAGGTCCGGCTTTGCAACAATTGTAGCAATGCATCCATTTGTTGTTGCTGGCCGGCAAAGAATGGTCAGGTTCAACTTGGCGAATTCTCGGGCAAGTACCTCTTCATTCGTAACCACATAAGCAAGATTCCCTCGGGTCTTCCGGCTTAAGGCGTCGGCAACTACGTTGGCTTTTCCTGGATGATAGTTGATTTTGCAATCGTAATCCTTGACTAACTCAAGCCATCGCCTTTGTCTCATGTTGAGCTCCTTCTGTTCAAAGAAATATTTCAGACTCTTGTGATCGGTGAAGATTTCACACTTTTCTCCATAAAGGTAATGCCTCCATATCTTCAAGGCATGGACTACCGCTGCTAACTCGAGATCATGTGTAGGATAATTCTTTTCATGCGGTTTCAGTTGTCGAGATGCGTAGGCAATCACTTTTCCATTTTGCATCAAGACACATCCCAATCCTTGCTTTGATGCATCGGTGTAGATCACATATCCTTCATTGCCTTCCGGAACTGTTAGTATTGGTGCGGTTGTAAGTCGATTCTTGAGCTCCTGAAAACTTTTCTCGCATTCCTCCGTCCACACGTACTTGGTTCCCTTCTTCAAAAGTGTAGTCATTGGTTTGGATAACTTTGAGAATCCTTCGATGAATCTTCGGTAGTAACCTGCGAGTCCTAGAAAACTTCGGATCTCGATTACGCTTGTTGGAGTCTTCCATTGACTAACTGCTTCCACTTTGGCTGGGTCGACTTTGATTCCATCGGCGGAAACGATATGGCCAAGGAACATTACTTCTCGTAGCCAAAACTCGCACTTGCTAAATTTAGCGTACAACTTTTCTATTCGCAGTGTCTCGAGCACGGTTCTGAGATGCTCCTCGTGATCTCTCTGGGTCTTTGAATAGATGAGAATGTCGTCAATGAACACGAGAACAAATCCGTCTAGATATTGATGAAAGATTCTGTTCATCAAATCCATGAATACTGCAGGTGCATTGGTCAGTCCGAATGGCATCACCATGAACTCGTAATGGCCGTAACGGGTCCTGAAAGCTGTCTTTGGCACGTCTTCCTTTCTAACTTTCAGCTGATGATATCCTGATCTGAGATCGATCTTGGAGAACACACACGCTCCTTTGAGTTGATCGAAGAGATCGTCAATCCTTGGCAATGGATACCTGTTCTTGATTGTGAGTTTGTTGAGCTCTCGGTAATCAATACACATCCTCATGCTTCCGTCTTTCTTTTTCACGAACAACACTGGGGCTCCCTATGGCGACACGCTAGGTTGGATGAAACCTAGGTCGAGTAATTCTTGCAACTGAACTTTAAGCTCTTGTAGTTCCTTTGGCGCCATTCTGTAAGGTGCTTTGGACATCGGGGCAGCTCCTGGCTCTAGATCGATAGGAAATTCAATTTGTCTGTCTGGCGGTAAACCTGGCAACACTTCTGGAAATACATCTTCGAATTCCCGAACAACTGGCACTTCTTGAATTGATCTTTCTGTCTTTGGTGGTTCTTCAAGCGTTACCCAAAAGCATTGGTTGTTGCCCTTGCGTAACATTGAAATGGCTTTCATGGCGGAAATGATCGGCACCTTTCCTCCAATACGAACGTCGTGAATCTTTGTGGCATCCTTGGCATTACTTTTAAAGGATATCTCTCGGTCCTGACAGCTGATAGTGGCTCCATTTTTTCCCAACCAATCCATTCCCAAGATAACAACGAACTCCATCATGTTGATAACATATAGATCCGTTCGAAACTCCTGATCCCCTATCTTAAGTGTTTAGTTCCTACAGGCTTTCTCACTTAACATGGTCATTCCTGAAGGTACACTTATTTGGAGAGCTGGGCTTATTTTCTTTGGTTTTATAGATAAGTTTTGGCAGGCTCGTTGAGATATAAACGAATGTGATGCTCCTGTATCAAATAATGCCAAAACTGGTATGTCGTTGAATAGGATCATACCTGCTAGATTCTCCTAGGCATGAGCGGCCTCATCGCTGTTTAAAGCATAAGCTCTAGCTTGCTGGTACGGATGCTGGTTCTGTTGACTCCCAGCATTTCCCGGGAAATTCCGAGGTGGCGGCGGAGGTGGACGCTGAGGCTGGCCTCCTTGGTTCTGGTTGCACCTGTTGGCGTAGTGTCCTTTCTTTCCGCAACGGTAACACTCCACTGTCCTTAGGCGACATTCACCTACATGGTTCCCTTGACAATATCGGCAAAAAGGGAGGTTCCGGTTTGGTGCACTTGGCCGCGGTGGTTGGGGCCGTGGTGCAGCTCGGAATTGTTGAGGCGGTTGAGGATTGCCTCTCCATCCTTGGGGTCTCATCTTGTTACCAGAGCTTTCTCCTTCAAACTTTCTCTTCCCAAAAGCTGGATTGAACCCAACGCTCTGCTCGTTGCTTCTGTCTCTTTCTTTCGGTAGCATGGACTCAATATCCATGGCTCGGCCTAGTGTCTGGGCGTGAGTGAGAGGACCGTGACTGGTAAGTGATATGCCAATCTCATGTCGAAGACCGCGTCTGAATTTGTCGGCACGATCAAGATCCGTCTCCACGAGTTGCGGAGCATATCGAGAGAGTTGGTTGAACAAACGATCATATTCAGCGACCGTCCTCTTCCCTTGTTGCAAGTTCCAGAACTCATTCTGGCGACGCTGGCGGTAACAACCCGGAATGTACTTCTCAAGAAGCTCGTCCTTGAAGTCTTCCCATGTGTATCATTCCCATTGAGCAGCTGTGAGAGTCCTTTTGACTGACTCCCACTAGAAATTGGCTTCATCGACCAGTTGATGAAGACCATAAGCAAGTTTGTCGGCCTCGGTGCATTTGAGGTAGTTGAAGATCTTGTCCATAGCTCTAACCCATTTCTCGGCATCGGCTGGTTCACCTAACCCATTAAAAGTTGGAGGATTCTGCCTACGGAAACTCTCATCATTCCTAGGCACCTGAACTCGCTCTAGGGGCTCACCTACATTATCGTTCCTCCCACGTACCATTTTGTTTTGCTAAGTTTGGTTGATTGACGCTGTTCTCTTTTGAGAAGCTGAATTGATAGAGTTGTCAGAGAAACGTTAGTAATCTTTATGAAGAGTTTATGCTATATCCATAATAACATAAGTTTCATTTAAAAGAAAATTTTATGCCATATCCATAAATAGCATTTTGATTAAGGGGATTCAATATTTCAAAAGTATACTCATTCTTTCAAGTAGAAAAACATATCCACATAATTCACACATATATCGTAAGCCCGATATAATCACATAAGTCACATATATATCGTAAACCCGATATAATCACAATTTTTCACAACCATATCATTCGTCAAGTTTCCAATATCAATCCCTCCCCGGATGATAATAATTCAGTTTCAAATATCAATCCCTCCCCGGATGATAATAATTCATTTGTATCGTATCTCGATACCAAACCTGTCACAATTTTTATGTTTCAAAAATAAATCCCTGCTCGGATTATAACAATTTATATTTCTCAACATATAACTTCACATCTTGCAATAAATAATGCAACTTTCACGTTTCATTAGTTCTCACGTTTCGTTTTTCATATAGTTCACATTTTGCAATCAATCATATAATCCTTGCAAATAATCATAAGATCACCAAGTCACAAAATCATATAACCATAATCATATAGGTATCATCCAAAATTTGATTCGTTTAGAAACGAATCTCGAGTACCTGCCCATATCATATAATACATATCACATATAACATATGTCGTTCCTGCTAAGTAAGATAGTAACATAATAACATACGATGTTTGCCTCCACGAGGACTTTCCCACATAACATATATATAAAGTCATGCAAATGCAAATGCAAAGATGAAGTCGGGGCGGCTTTGTAGGCCCACACCAAAAAATCCCGGCTTGCGAAGCGTCGTCATCTATATATATGGCTCCGTCGGCATCTCTGTCTGCATACATCTGCCCTATTCCTAGTAGTTCCCAACTGAAGCCTCACTGCCTCCTCCTTCCTCGTCACTAATGTCCATGTCACTCCCATCTCGGCTCGAACCATCGGCCTCCTCATCATCATCACTATCATCATCTGAATCTAAATCTGACTCGCCTGTCCAAGCTCTGACTCGGTGTCTGTACTTCAACTGTCCACTGCGAAGGATCTTGGGCCGTCGGCACTGGTTACGTCGTGCGGGTGGCGGTCTACCGAATATGGGCCCGGGACGTCGTGGTGGTGTGCGCTCTCTGACTCGCCTCTCGACCTCCACGGGAGTCAACCTGTTTCCGTGCACAATCGAGTGTAGCTCGTCAACAACTGTCACCTGTCGGCGCTCCTCTCTAACCTCCGAAGGTCCGGCTGCGTCTCTCGTCCCGAATGGACCTGCCTCGTGGTCGTGGCGTCAAATAAGTGGCGGAGGTGACGGCGTGAATCCCTCGCGAACCATCGTGAGCCTCATCAGATAGCGGCCTAACGTTTCATCGTCCCTCATAGTGAAAAAGTCGTCCCGAATCTCCTCCCTCCGAGACGTGCCCCTGTAATACTCCCAAGGATCCATGTCGCCTGAAATCAAATACGGGTCACCAACATTCCAATAGAAAATCAATTGTGCAAGACTCCTTTTTCATTCTGCTCGGGTCGTGAGTTCCCGAGAAGAGGTTACCCTGTTATGCTTATGATTAAATGCATGCAATGCACACAAATAATGCAACACCAAATTTTTAGTCTAATGCAAAAGTTTTCAATGCATTCACAAAACACAAAAGGTTAGTTCATAACCAATAATTGAACGGAGATTAAATCTTTCGATTTTAGTTTCAAATTCTTGAGTTTTCAATAAACATCTCACGTTAGTTACAATGGTTTCACATCTTATAAACGTTCCTTCGAATAATTTCACATAGGTCATATCTTCACACAAAATTCACATAAGTCTATCACAACGTTTCACATAATCACACTATCGATTTGTTAGTCTCATATAATCACAGGGTCCGAAATGTACCTCAACGACGAGCTCGGAGCGATAGTGATCGAGAGAGAGAGAATGGATAGGTCCATGTGATTTTAGGTCGAAAAATATTTAGAGTTCTTTACTTAGAATAAAATTTTCTAAAAATTCCAAATTTTAAGTTTATAATAGTCTTCGGCATTCAGAACGACTACGCTCTGATACCATGCTGTCACATCCCGATTTTCCTAACTCTAAAATATTCAATTTAAATATAATCAATTAAATCGGGATGCAACGAAGGGTAAAATAAAAAGGGAGAAATCATAATTCAATTGATTTTAATTAGTTTTAATTAAAATTCATTTAGTTTAGCCCGGAAATTTGGGCAGCATCTCCCCTATACCAGGATCAAGTCGTACTAAATACCAAAGACTATTCATCAGCTAACCAAGTACATAAACCATAACGATGAGGTCGGACCAGACCGCGCCATCATCGGATCCAATATATTTAACAAAATGTAACTACCGAGGCGGACCAGACCGCTCTACAGTAGGATCCAAGGTATAAGAAATCATAACAACCGTGGCGGACCAGACCGCACTACAGTTGGATCCAGAATACATATATGAAAGCATAACAACCGTGGCGGACCAGACCGCACTACAATTGGTTCCTAAATATATATATATATATACATCAAAGTTACGTTTAAATAGCGGAAACGAAATAAATAAATGTTTATCAATTGTTATAGTTTTATAAATTCGTTTAAGTTTTTGTTATATGAATTCACATTTTCAAAACGTCAAGTTTTTATAAACTAAATTCTAAGTTTAAGTTTTAAATTAACAAAAGAATAACAAATAAACTTTAACGAACTTTAGACTTTCTAAGTTAACTAAAACTATAACTTTCATTTCATTTATTTAAAGTGATAATAATTCGATAATCCAAGTGACGAAAGGGAAATTATGTTTTAAGAACCAAACATAAGTAAATTGTTTATAACCGAATCAAATTTTAAGAAACGAGAATGTCTAACGGTTTAAATTTTATTCTCCTCGTCTCTTGATTATTCCACCTTCCTCTTCTCTCTCTCTCCTCGTCGTCACTATGCCTCCGGCTCCCAATCTGCAAAACAAAGAAAGTTCTGCAGGGCTGAGTACAACTAGCACTCAGTGTGATCAATGCCACAAAAGAAAACAAAAGCAGGGCTTTCAGGATTTTAAAAAGAGAGAAGAGAATGAATAGAGTTTGATCCCGTACGACCAAACAATTTAGGTACCCATGTAGGTATTCCCGAGGTTACTCGTAATCGAATCCCGGTTAAACCACCTGTCGGATTATAAGAACATTTGCAGGGTGACATACATAAAGTGTATATAAACCCATCAGCTATGCTAGACGGCATAAATAAATTATATGCAAGTCTATCGGCTAGGGATCGAGATTTCCGTGGTAAACCCCACTCCCGATCCCGGTGTACACCAGTTGCTCGTTGGTGTTTTAGACCTAACGATGTCAACCCGATATCGTAAAGATTAGAGCCTTAAACCTGGGAAACCTGTGATTCACATTTATCCTGAAACAAAGCCTGCACTTGAAGAATATAGAGCTTACTAGCTCAAGAGTTATCAAGAAATAAGAATCCTCAAGGATTTTAACAAGTTCGAATAAATAGATCCCCACCTTTACTAATTACTCGATTCTTTGGTTCGAATCTTAGGTCGGCTTCTTCGGAGATTCTTCCTACAAATATTTCCTGATGTTAAGTTACGTTCGTAGTTTCGTTTTAGAACTTTTCTAACATAAACTTTCTTTTAATTTTAAATATTTTTCTAAAAATTATATAAATAACTTATTAACCTTCAATAATTATTTTCTTATGTTTTCGTCGTTTGCATGGCTTAGACTTCAACACAAAAGTTGTTCAACTAAATAATTAGAATATTTTGGTGCAAAAACATTTGACATGCAAAAGAGTTAGGGGTCCTTCGAATCAAAATGAACATCGTTTCATTTTTAGAAAATTAACGATGACTCCGATCGTTACCAAATTTTATAGGATGCTAGTTAATCTCATTTCGAAGCCATATCAATGATTTCAAAACATTTGGACAGAGTCTCGACATACAGGGAAACATTATCCGTGAAAAAGAGGGGTATACCTACAACAGTTCATTTTCAAGAATTCATTCCGATTAAGTGGCTGATTATTAGGTTACGAACAATTTTAATTCGGGGAAGGGGATGAAAAGAAGCACCGGCAGCCACCAAAGAAAGGACAGCTGCGGCGGTGACGGAGAAGAAGAGAAGATGATCATGCATGTCTCTCCCGGGAGTTCGTGGCGACGATCAGCCACTACTCCTAGGATCGAAATGTCTCTACGAGTGCATAGGAACGAACGGCATACCTTTTGGATGATCGGAGGGGAAGATATGCACGAAAGATGAACACCGGCGATCGGAGGCTGCTCGCGGTTCCTTCGGCTCAAAGAAGAAGATGGCGATGGAGGATGGTGGCGGCAGAGGAGCTGAAGAAGATGAAGGCATCAGCTGCTGCAGCTGATCGGAGAAGATGGCGTCGGGTGGTGGAGGATGATCGAGAGAGATGGAGATGGGGCTGCTGCTCCTTTGCGGCTTCTTGGAGAGAAGGGTGAGGATGGTGATGTAGGTGATGATTGAGAGAGATGAGAGAGATGGGGCTGATCAGATGAGGGAGATGATGGAGGTGGGGGTTGATCGGCGATGGGGAGAGGCGGAGGAGAGGCTGCCGGCGAGGAGGAGAGGGAGAGAGTGAATTCGGTTGGGGAGAGAGAGAGAGAAAAGATTTCCTTGAGATGAAGGAAATGGAATTCGATAGGGGCTGATAATTTTGAGGCGGTGATGGCCTCTTTTTATAGGGGCCATCTAGTCTCCGGTTGGTCGCCTCGTTCCCCGACGAAAAGATATTTTTCCGGCAACGAGTTTCGACTTTAGATTTCAAGGAGTTTACGGAATCCACGTAAAATATCGAACTCAACGATATAGGTTAGAGATTTTTCGGAATGGATTTGATAGCTCAAAGAATTTTAAAGAAACGAAAAGGATCGAAATAGACAAACGGCGACTCGGGTTTTCTTAACCGTTTATCCGAAAAATACCTAGCTTCTTTCATAATCCTTTTAATGTCAAAACTAGGTTAAATATATTAACATTACATTTTTAGAAATTTTATTTAGCTAAAATATAATATTTTAGTTAGTTAATTTTAGTTAAATTAATATTCTAAAAATTCTTTTATTAAGTATTTTATATTACTAATAATATTAAAGCTTTTTGATTAGAAATCCTTTTATCATTTTTAATATATAGTTAGGAAAAGCTTATTTTATTAAAGGAAACTATTTATTTTCTATTTTCTAGTATTTAAAAATACGGGTTATTACACTACCACCCCCTTAAAAGAAATTTCGTCCCGAAATTTAAGTACCTTCATATACTAGGTCGGGGTATTGGGCTCTCATCTTTTCCACCGGTTCCCACGTGGCTTCTTCCAAGTCGTGGTGGTTCCACAACACCTTGACTGTAGCAATCTCCTTGTTCCTAAGGACTTTAATCTTTCAATCTAAAATCCTAACAGGTTTTTCTATATAATGTAAATCAGGTTTAAGTTCTACCTCTTCATACTTAATCACGTGCTTGGGGTCAAACACATACTTCCTAAGCATGGATACGTGGAAGACGTCGTGAACATTTGCTAGGCTGGGAGGTAGTGCTAGGCGGTATGCTACGTTCTTGATCTTCTCTAGAATTTCGAACGGTCCAATGTACCTCGGTCTCAACTTTCCTCGTTTTCCGAATCTAATGACTCCTCGGGTTGGACTGATCTTCAAGAACACTATATCTCCAACTTCAAACTCCAATTCGGTCTTTCTTTTGTCGGCATAAGATTTCTGTCGATCTTGAGCTTCTTTGATTTGTTGCCGAATTGTGTCGACGATAGACACCATTTCTTGGACTACGTCTGGTCCCAAAAGCTTTCGTTCACCCACTTCATCCCAATAGAGAGGTGAACGGCACTTCCTTCCATACAAAGCTTCGTATGGCGCCATTCCGATAGTAGATTGAAAACTGTTGTTGTAAGCAAATTCCACCAATGGCAAAATTTCTTTCCAATTATCCCCTCTGTCGGCAACAACTGCTCTTAGCATGTCTTCTAAGATTTGGATCGTACGTTCTGACTGGCCGTCGGTCTGAGGGTGAAAAGCAGAGCTGAACTTGTTGGTCCCGGTGTGCTATAGGAAAAATACGTAGAGGGGGGGGGGGGGGGTGAATACGTATTTTGAAGTTTTTCAACTTCAATTCCTTAACTCAGAGTATAAAGTAAAGTGCTCTTTGGAAATACTAAAACCTAGCCGAGGCCTAGATCTAAAGCAATCACGAATCTCTTGACCTAAGCTTAGAGCTTGATCAAGAGTGAGACTTTACTCTTTGTGCGGAATTTGGTGAGCTATAATCTTTCCTAAGTAATTGAAAATCCAAGTTAAGTTCGTTTATATGCACATGCAATGGATAATCGAATACTGTAAAGAGATTAAGGTAAAAGAGATACGACACCAAGAATTATAGTGGTTCGGAGATAAAGCTCCTACGTCCACTTATTGCACGACGGCAACCGTTCTCTTCACTCAAGAACTTGAAGGTTACGGGTCCTTCAAAAACCTGGTCGAGATCGGGCTTCACTTGCCTGGATCTGACAGACGCTGGGTGATTCCGGGTTCACACCAAAAACCTAACTAGACTAGAAGCTTCACTCGCTTCAGTCGTACAGACAGGGAGATTACGGGCTCTCCTTACAGCCTAGCTTCGATCGAGCTTTACACGAACGATGTAAGTGTAAGCCTGGATCTAAACTCTATGATCGAGGCTTCTTCAATCGGTGAAAGAAGAGCCTTGGATCTGGACAACCTAACGACAACTCTCAAAAACCTAACAGACAGAGTTTAGGGTTTTTGGTTGGCAGACACACTATGAAGAACTCTTTACAGTAGATGCAAAGATTGGCTAGAGTTCTTCTTCTAAGCGTCGGATATATGAAGTGGGCTTAGAATCTAAGTGTGAAGGCTGTGAAGACGAGTTCCGATGAACTGGAAACTCGGAGAACACTTGGAAACAAAGACTCAAAAATTTGTTCGAAGGCTTGGGAGTGTTTGTTTGCAGTAGGCTCGAATGCTCAAGTAGTGTTCTACTTCTCTTCGTCTTCATCCTTCACTATTTATAGGCGGAGGTTTGGCTGAGATCCGTTGCTTGGTTGGTGGCCTTGTCCCTCCTCCTCTCGACAGTACTTGCACAGGCTGGCTACTTTTCAGATGCGCAGTTTTGGATTTTTGCCGAAAATGGCTAAGTTCCAATTTCAACAGTAACTGGAGCGACCCAGTACTGTTACGGCGCCTTGTCGGCCTGGCAGTCAACTCCTCTGCTCCTCTCTTGAGTCGACACGTGGAGATCTCGTAATAAATGCAAAGATCTCCAGTTGACTGGAGTTCAAATTCGGAGCGGGAATTTGCGCTGTCGCTTTCTGGTAGGTAGTGGCTCGCTTCGCTTTGAAGTTGTAGCGGCCGCTCTGAATTGAGTCGCTTCGCGGTCATATTTGAAGTGAGTCACTTGGGAATAGTTTTCCCGAGAAACTTTTTAAGTGAATATTGACCCGCGTTGACTTGCTTTGTCTTTTCTTTGTAGCGCACGCTTCGCTTTGCTTTAGTGGATTCACTTGATTCCACTGTAGCGCTCGCTTCGCTTTGCTTTAGTGGATTCACTTGATTCCACTGTAGCGCTCGCTTCGCTTTGCTTTAGTGGATTCACTTGATTCCACTGTAGCGCTCGCTTCGCTTCGCTTCGCTTTGAACTGTAGCGCTCGCTTCGCTTCGCTTTGGCAGACTCACTTTGAATCTACTGTAGCGATCGCTTCGCATCGCTATTCTTCGGCACGCTTCACTTCGATTTGCTTGACCCGCTTCGTTTGGAAAACACACTCAAGTGAGTGGCCTTCACTTGAACTTTTGAAGCCTAATCTAAGCAAAATAAAAGAGCCATCCTAATAGAGTAGGCTTAGAAAAATTCTATCCTATTAACTACATCAAAATGGGTCGCTTGGGAATAGGACACTTGGGGTTTTGGGATCTAATCAAAACAAATGTCTTCATTTATCAAATGTCCCATGAAGTTCCCCCTTAACAATTTTAGTCCATAACAATTCCCAACAGAACTTTAACTGAGTACCCATGGCTTCTTGTAAGCTCGTCCAAAACTTCGACGTGAAACGGGAGTCGCGATCTGAAGTGATAGAGATCGGAATTCCGTGAAGTCTTACTATCTCCTTGACATAGAGTTTGACCAACTTCTCTAATCCAAAGGTCATCTTAATCGGCAAGAAGTGAGCTGACTTTGTAAGTCGATCGATGATAACCCAGATTGCGGTGTTTCCCTTGGACGACTTTGGAAAACTCACCACAAAATCCATGTTGATGTGGTCCCACTTCCACTCCGGGATGGACAATGGTTGCAAGGTTCCGTGTGGCCTCTGATGTATAGCCTTCACTTGTTGGCAGGCCAAGCATCGTTCTACAAACGAAGCGACGTCTTTCTTCATGGATTCCCACCAAAATTTTTGTCATAGGTCCCGATACATTTTGGTGCTACCGGGATGAGCTGTGTATGGTGTATTGTGAGCTTCATACATAATTTCTTCTTTCAATGCTTTGTCGTCTGGCACACATAACCTGTCTCCATAGAGTAACGCATCGTCGGTGCTGATTTTGCAATCCTTCACGAAGTCGTTGCATCCTTCTGAGCCAACCTGTGATCGTAGACTTTCCGTGCATGCATCGGTTTGCTGGCCGGCAATGATTCGTTCTTGAAGGTCCGGCTTTGCAACAATTGTAGCAATGCATCCATTTGTTGTTGCTGGCCGGCAAAGAATGGTCAGGTTCAACTTGGCGAATTCTCGAGCAAGTACCTCTTCATTCGTAACCACATAAGCAAGATTCCCTCGGGTCTTCCGGCTTAAGGCGTCCGCAACTACGTTGGCTTTTCCTGGATGATAGTTGATTTTGCAATCGTAATCCTTGACTAACTTAAGCCATCGCCTTTGTCTCATGTTGAGCTCCTTCTGTTCAAAGAAATATTTCAGACTCTTGTGATCGGTGAAGATTTCACACTTTTCTCCATAAAGGTAATGCCTCCATATCTTCAAGGCATGGACAACCGCTAATTGGTGTCTAGATGTTAGGTTTTTAGTCGTCTTTTCGTGTCCGTTTTCCCTTAGTTTTCGTGTGTTTTCATTGTTTGTGGCTATGATTTGGTTGCTTTGGAGTCTTTGGTATTGTAGGATAAAAAGGGCGGAAACGAGAAACAAAACGAGAAGAAATAAGAGTTATATTGAAGAGGGGTTCGATAGGAGCATGTAGGCGAAAACGGAGGTCAATTTGGAGTTCGGACGAGGAAGTTACGGCCAAAACAAGAAGGACGAGCGCAGTCCCAGCGAACCAGCATTGGAGCGCTCGCTCCAAGGTGTTAGAGCGCTCGCTCCAAGTCAAATTAAGAAGGCATAAAGCGCAGCTATCCTGGAGCGCTCGCTCCAACCCTCTGGAGCGCTCGCTCCGTGTCTGGCGAGTTTTATTTTAGTTTCCTTGTGCGAATCGAACTCTTACCTTATGTTATATATATGCCATTAGGGCACGAATTAGAGACAACCTTTACATTAGTTTTAGCTCTAGTTTCGCATTCAAATACTCTAGTTTAGTTTTCCTTTGTTCGATCCGGATCGCTACTTCGTTCTTCAATTAATTCAAGTTTTTACTTAGTTCTTCGTTCTTCGTTTAATCTCGTAAGTTCTTTATTGCTTTCTTTTATTTGATTTAATTGCTCCCTAGTTCCTTAGATTTAGTTCTTAATTGCTTAGTTTAATATCGTTCGTTCGTTTTCAAGTTCTTAGATTAGATTCGTTTTTCTTAGTTTTCAATTCCTTCGATTTCAAGTTTTCATAGTTAGATTTATTTGCTTAATTTTCAGATTTAGTTATTATGTCTAGATTCGTTTTCTTCATTGCTTTCGTTATTGCTTTCTTTTCAATTCCATGCCTAGGTAGTTTAATTGCTTTCACTTAATTTCTCTAGTTTAATTAGTTTAGATTATTTCTATGCTTTTTAGATTAGATTTATTTACTTGCTTTGATTTATTGCTTATTTATTTTCTTGCCAAGGATTTAAACAAACCAAACCAAATTCTTTTTACTTGCTTTCTTAGATTTAGGCTAGTTTAGGATTGTTTTGCTACACGATTATTTGCCCTGCAAAGTTTTCCTTGAGATTCGACATTGGGTTTTTACTTACTAAGTGCTAGGATAGATTTCGTTCTATAACGAACACTTTTTAGTGAAACAAATTTTGGCGCCGTTGCCGGGGAAAACTTTAGGCTATTTAATTGTGTAGTATTTTTATTCGTTTTATTTAATTGTTTTCTTGTTCGATTTCTTTTCCCTTTCACTCGGTGCGTTTAATCCGTTTGTTGAGTGTTTTGTATGCAAGGTCGTCGAATTTCAAAAGGAAGTTGACACCTCACATCGACGACATCAATAGGTGAAGGCGCTCTTAACCACGACGAAGGAAGAAGAAGACGAGAGTTCAAAGCAATGGCACAAAAGATGGGAGATTTCGCTCGTCCCACCTTCACCGCCACCACTTCGGCAATTGTCCTAACCACCGAGGTTAGGAATTATGAGCTTAAACCGCACCACTTGGCTTTGCTCCCTACCTACTACGGGCTGCCCAACGAAGATGCTCTCACGTTCATTCGCGAATATTGCACGATGGTGCAAAATTTTCCATTGGGAGAGCTTTCGGAGGACGACTTGAAGATGAAGTGTTTCCAATACACGTTGAAGGATAGAGCGAAGTCATGGTATCTCACTCTCCCGGCCAACTCTCTCACAACTTGAAATGCGGTGTGCGAGAAGTTCATGATGAAATACTACCCCAACCGCAAGACACAAGAGGTGCGATCGAAGATCATGAATTTTGCTCAAGGAGTCGATGAGCCTTTTCATGAGGCTTGGGAGAGATTTCAAGAATTATTGCAGCAGTGCCCTCACCATCAAATGGCGTCCGAGATGCTTTGGCAATATTTTTACGATTCTCTAGATCAATCATGCCAATTCATGGTGGATAGCTCGGCCGGAGGAAATATCGGAGTGAAGACGGCCGACGAGTTGAGGATGATCTTTGAGACTCTTGCTGCAAGCTCTCAACAAAAGTCGTCTCGGCCGAGGATGATGGAGGCTAGTGTGGTCACTATTAGCCCGGATTTGACGAAACAATTGGCCGATATGATGAGGGATCTCCAAGAACTCAAGATGAAGACTCCACTTACCCCTTCGGAGTCTTGTGGCATGTGTGGACTAGTTGGCCATGTCATCGACGAGTGCACTAGGAAGGTCGAGCTTACTTACGAAGGAGGAGTCGAAGTCTACGCAGCTCAAGGATACCCACCACCACCATATGCACAACAATTTCCTCACCAACAACCATTCTACCCTCCCCAACAGTCTTACTATCCACCGCCGCCACAGTTCTACCCACCTCCGCCTCAACAATCTCCACTTGATGAGGCTAGTTTCGCTGCATTTATGCATGAGAGCAAGTTGGCTCGTGAAGCGCAAGATGCTACAATTAGACGCCTTGAGACCACTATGGGGCAGATTTTTGGAGCAGTTAATGAGTTGAAGAAGCTACAAAATGGGAAGCCTAGCCAACCCAAACAAGCTCATGCTTTAACGGTCATTGAAGAGGAGCAAGACAAAGGAAAGAAGTGGAGAAGTCATATCGTGGCTGCCATCAAAGCAAGCCGACAACGTTCTCACACCTTACCTACCTCAGCTGGCCATCTCTCATCTCTACCAAAACAAGGTGATCCCGGAAGTTTCAAATTAGATGTTGTTTTGGATAATGGGGATAATGTGCCGGGTATGTTGGATTTGGGGGCAGCGGTGAACTTGATGCCATACTCGATTTTCGAGAGAATGGGTTCGAGGGATCTTAAGCCCACCAATTTTTGCATCGAGCTAGCCGACGGTTCTCTGATTCGTCCCTTGGGGATTGTGAAAGACGTTGCTTTACTTGTGAGGGGTATTCAAGTTCTTGCCGATTTTGTTGTGCTTGGCGTGGGGCGAGGAGCTAGGAGTGAGAGAGGTCATCTTCTCTTGTTAGGGCGACCTTTCATGGCTACTACTCAAACTCGAATCGACGTTGGATCCGGTACATTGAGCATGGCCGGTGTAGGAGGTTCGGTAACTTTCTCAATTTTTGATAACTATTCTTCTTGTTCTAATTCTTTTATCCAAACATGTTCATATGTGCATATTACTAATGATTTGGATGAGAAAAAGATAGAGGAGAATTTTCAAGTTGCTATGCATGAGGAAGAAGCCATTATCGATGAGTTTTTGAGCAAATTAGATGAGGAAGAAATTGTGGAGGAGTTTTTGAGAAATGTGGAAGACATGGAGTATCACAATTGCATTATGGAGGAGTCGATTTTGAGCTCACAACAAGAGGAAGAAATCATGGACAACTGTCTTGCCAATCTCGACGAGGAAGCATTTTTTGTGGAGGATCCATCATCAAGTTTTGAAGATCGTGATATTTCTTACATGGATTTTCACACAAGTGTGGGGGAGATGAGTGTCCAAGATAACCCTCTTTTCGAGTTTCAAGCCGAAAAGAAAAAAGAGTCCACCTTTGCACCGAGAGTCGCCTATGGATGGTTAAAGACGTTGCTCGTTGCAACAGATTTTGGATGAGAATATTTGGTACGTCAAGCTAATGACGATAAACAAGCGCTTGGTGGGAGGCAGCCCACTTTCTCTATTTTATTTTTGTAGAGTAGGATTTATTTTCTTTTTATTTTTGCTGTTTTTCGTTCGTTTTCTTTTGAATTTCGTGCAGGGAATAGTTTATAAGGAGGGTATGATGAAGAGAGAGAGCGAGCCAGACCCGAACGATTCCCGTTTTTGGACCCCAAAGGATCCCCGTTGGCAAGATCCACGGTTCCGAGGTACTTACTTGGAGTCTCTCGGGATTTCGAGTGTGTTGGTTGTCATCATGCGATAAGTTCCTTCTATCCTTCTCCTTTTTATTTTCTCGCAATGGGGACATTGCTTGATTTTAAGTGTGGTGGGGGGGGGGGGGGGGGGGGTCTTTGAACTTTTGGCATGATTTGTTTGTTTTTGTTTGCTTGATTGAGTCTTGATGTATTCCCCACTTAGGAATTTGTTTGAAATTGAGCTTATAAGCATGTGACTTAGGATTGATTCGAATGATTTGATGATGGAGTATTTAGTTGTTGGAACTGATTTGAGCATGAGTTAAATTGGTTTAATCTTGAGTTGTGATATATTATGATTCGATGAATTGTGGGGCATGAATTGATTTGAGTTTTGAGAAAATGATTTATGATTTTTGGTAGAGTGATAAGTCTAGATTGTTGCAATTTTGGATTGCTAGTTTACTTTCCCCTTTATATATATTTAAAAAAAAGAAAAAAAAAAAAAGTTGTGCTTATATGTGAATAAAAGAGTTGATAGGATTTTGCTCCTCTTACTTGTAACGTATATAAATACTAGAGTAATGAGCATGGGAAACCACATGAAAAGGCTTCGAGAGACCCTCGAATGATTAAATTTCATGAATTATGTCCTAAATGATACTCGTGTATGTTTGAATAATGTGTTCGTAGGTACTCTACTCCTCTTGACAATGAGTACGGGAAACCGCACTAGGATGCTCGATGAGACCCATCGATGATTAAACCTAGTGAATTATGTACCAAATCGTTCACGTGTAAAAAAAAAAAAAAAAAAAAAAAAAAGGATTTGTGTTTGAGTTGAATAAAAGGGGAAGTAGGCTAGATGTCTAAGTTGTGGCGATTTTAGATATTTGTGAGATGTGTGTATCATTGCTTTTCCTCATACTTGGATTTGATTTATAAGCCACATAGTTCATCGATGATTGATTGTTCGTAACTTGGGATTAAGGTGACTTCGTTCGTTGCTTGTCGATTCCGGTGATTAAATGTTCTATGATTTGAATTGTTTGAATTGAGTCTAAGTTGTATGATTATATTGCTTGAGGACAAGCAAAGTTTTAAGTGTGGGGGATTTTGATTGGTGTCTAGATGTTAGGTTTTTAGTCGTCTTTTCGTGTCCGTTTTCCCTTAGTTTTCGTGTGTTATCATTGTTTGTGGCTATGATTTGGTTGCTTTGGAGTCTTTGGTATTGTAGGATAAAAAGGGCGGAAACGAGAATAAAACGAGAAGAAAGAAGTGTTATATCGAAGAGGGGTTCGATAGGAGCATGTAGGCGAAAACGGAGGTCAATTTGGAGTTCGGACGAGGAAGTTACGGCCAAAACAAGAAGGACGCGCACAGTCCCAGCGAACCAGCATTGGAGCTCTCGCTCCAAGGTGTTGGAGCGCTCGCTCCAAGTCAAATTAAGAAGGCATAAAGCGCAGCTATCCTGGAGCGCTCGCTCCAACCCTCTGGAGCGCTCGCTCCGTGTCTGGCGAGTTTTATTTTAGTTTCCTTGTGGGAATCGAACTCTTACCTTATGTTATATATATGCCATTAGGGCACGAATTAGAGACAACCTTTACCTTAGTTTTAGCTCTAGTTTCGCATTCAAATACTCTAGTTTAGTTTTCCTTTGTTCGATCCGGATCGCTACTTCGTTCTTCAATTAATTCAAGTTTTTACTTAGTTCTTCGTTCTTCGTTTAATCTCGTAAGTTCTTTATTGCTTTCTTTTATTTGATTTAATTGCTCCCTAGTTCCTTAGATTTAGTTCTTAATTGCTTAGTTTAATATCGTTCGTTCGTTTTCAAGTTCTTAGATTAGATTCGTTTTTCATAGTTTTCAATTCCTTCGATTTCAAGTTTTCGTAGTTAGATTTATTTGCTTAATTTTCAGATTTAGTTATTATGTCTAGATTCGTTTTCTTCGTTGCTTTCGTTATTGCTTTCTTTTCAATTCCATGCCTAGGCAGTTTAATTGCTTTCACTTAATTTCTCTAGTTTAATTAGTTTAGATTATTTCTATGCTTTTTAGATTAGATTTATTTACTTGCTTTGATTTATTGCTTATTTATTTTCTTGCCTAGGATTTAAACAAACCAAAAAATTCTTTTTACTTGCTTTCTTAGATTTAAGCTAGTTTAGGATTGTTTTGCTACTCGATTATTTGCCCTGCAAAGTTTTCCTTGAGATTCTACATTGGGTTTTTACTTACTAAGTGCTAGGATAGATTTTGTTCTATTGCGAACACTTTTTAGTGAAACAACCGCTGGTAACTCGAGATCATGTGTAGGATAATTCTTTTCATGCGGTTTCAGTTGTCGAGATGCGTAGGCAATCACTTTTCCATTTTGCATCAAGACACATCCCAATCCTTGCTTTGATGCATCGGTGTAGATCACATATCCTTCATTGCCTTCCGGAACTGTTAGTATTGGTGAGGTTGTAAGTCGATTCTTGAGCTCCTGAAAACTTTTCTCGCATTCCTCCGTCCACACGTACTTGGTTCCCTTCTTCATAAGTGAAGTCATTGGTTTGGATAACTTTGAGAATCCTTCGATGAATCTTCGGTAGTAACCTGCGAGTCCTAGAAAACTTCGGATCTCGGTTACGCTTGTTGGAGTCTTCCATTGACTAACTGCTTCCACTTTGGCTGGGTCGACTTTGATTCCATCGGCGGAAACGATATGGCCAAGGAACATTACTTCTCGTAGCCAAAACTCGCACTTGCTAAATTTAGCGTACAACTTTTCTGTTCGCAGTGTCTCGAGCACGGTTCTAAGATGCTCCTTGTGATCTCTCTGGGTCTTTGAATAGATGAGAATGTCGTCAATGAACACGAGAACAAATCTGTCTAGATATTGATGAAAGATTTTGTTCATCAAATCCATGAATACTGCGGGTGCGTTGGTCAGTCCGAATGGCATCACCGTGAACTCGTAATGGCCGTAACGGGTCCTGAAAGCTGTCTTTGGCACGTCTTCCTTTCTAACTTTCAGCTGATGATATCCTGATCTGAGATCGATCTTGGAGAACACACACGCTCCTTTGAGTTGATCGAAGAGATCGTCACTCCTTGGCAACGGATACCTGTTCTTGATTGTGAGTTTGTTGAGCTCTCGGTAATCAATACACATCCTCATGCTTCCGTCTTTTTTTTTCACGAACAACGCTGGGGCTCCCCATGGCGACACGCTAGGTTGGATGAAACCTAGGTCGAGTAATTCTTGCAACTGAACTTTAAGCTCTTGTAGTTCCTTTGGCGCCATTCTGTAAGGTGCTTTGGACATCGGGGCAGCTCCTGGCTCTAGATCGATAGGAAATTCAATTTGTCTGTCTGGCGGTAAACCTGGCAACACTTCTGGAAATACATCTTCGAATTCCCGAACAACTGGCACTTCTTGAATTGATCTTTCTGTCTTTGGTGGTTCTTCAAGCGTTACCCAAAAGCATTGGTTGTTGCCCTTGCGTAACATTGAAACGGCTTTCATGGCGGAAATGATCGGCACCTTTCCTCCAATACGAACGTCGTGAATCTTTGTGGCATCCTTGGCATTACTTCTGAAGGATATCTCTCGGTCCTGACAGCTGATAGTGGCTCCATTTTTTCCCAACCAATCCATTCCCAAGATAACATCGAACTCCATCATGATGATAACATATAGATCCGTTCGAAACTCCTGATCCCCTATCTTAAGTGTTTAGTTCCTACAGGCTTTCTCACTTAACATGGTCATTCCTGAAGGTACACTTATTTGGAGAGCTGGGCTTATTTTCTTTGGTTTTATAGATAAGTTTTGGCAGGCTTGTTGAGATATAAACGAATGTGATGCTCCTGTATCAAATAATGCCAAAACTGGTAGGTCGTTGAATAGGATCATACCTGCTAGATTCTCCTGGGCATGAGCGGCCTCATCGCTGTTTAAAGCATAAGCTCTAGCTTGCTGGTACGGATGCTGGTTCTGTTGACTCCCAGCATTTCCCGGGAAATTCCGAGGTGGCGGCGGAGGTGGACGCTGAGGCTGGCCTCCTTGGTTCTGGTTGCACCTGTTGGCGTAGTGTCCTTTCTTTCCGCAACGGTAACACTCCACTGTCCTTAGGCGACATTCACCTACATGGTTCCCTTGACAATATCGGCAAAAAGGGAGGTTCCGGTTTGGTGCACTTGGCCGCGGTGGTTGGGGCCGTGGTGCAGCTCGGAATTGTTGAGGCGGTTGAGGATTGCCTCTCCATCCTTGGGGTCTCATCTTTTTGCCAGAGCTTCCTCCTTCAAACTTTCTCTTCCCAAAAGCTGGATTGAACCCAACGCTCTGCTCGTTGCTTCTGTCTCTTTCTTTCGGTAGCATGGACTCAATATCCATGGCTCGGCTCAGTGTCTGGGCGTAAGTGAGAGGACCGTGACTGGCAAGGGATATGCCAATCTCATGTCGAAGACCGCGTCTGAATTTGTCGGCACGATCAAGATCCGTCTCCACGAGTTGCGGAGCATATCGAGAGAGTTGGTTGAACAAACGATCATATTCAGCGACCGTCCTCTTCCCTTGTTGCAAGTTCCAGAACTCATTCTGGAGACGCTGGCGGTAACAACCCGGAATGTACTTCTCAAGAAGCTCGTCCTTGAAGTCTTCCCATGTGTATCGTTCCCATTGAGCAGCTGTGAGAGTCCTTTTGACTGACTCCCACCAGAAATTGGCTTCATCGACCAGTTGATGAAGACCATAAGCAAGTTTGTCGGCCTCGGTGCATTTGAGGTAGTTGAAGATCTTGTCCATAGCTCTAACCCATTTCTCGGCATCGGCTGGTTCACCTAACCCATTAAAAGTTGGAGGATTCTGCCTACGGAAACTCTCATCATTCCTAGGCACCTGAACTCGCTTTAGGGGCTCACCTACATTATCGTTCCTCCCACGTACCATTTTGTTTTGCTAAGTTTGGTTGATTGACGCTGTTCTCATTTGAGAAGCTGAATTGATAGAGTTGTCAGAGAAACGTTAGTAATCTTTATCAAGGGTTTATGCTATATCCATAATAGCATAAGTTTCATTTAAAAGAAAAATTTATGCCATATCCATAAATAGCATTTTGATTAAGGGGATTCAATATTTCAAAAGTATACTCATTCTTTCAAGTAGAAAAACATATCCACATAATTCACACATATATCGTAAGCCCGATATAATCACATAAGTCACATATATATCGTAAACCCGATATAATCACAATTTTTCACAACCATATCATTCGTCAAGTTTCCAATATCAATCCCTCCCCGGATGATAATAATTCAGTTTCAAATATCAATCCCTCCCCGGATGATAATAATTTATTTGTATCGTATCTCGATACCAAACCTGTCACAATTTTTATGTTTCAAAAATAAATCCCTGCTCGGATTATAACAATTTATATTTCTCAACATATAACTTCACATCTTGCAATAAATAATGCAACTTTCACGTTTCATTAGTTCTCACGTTTCGTTTTTCATATAGTTCACATTTTGCAATCAATCATATAATCCTTGCAAATAATCATAAGATCACCAAGTCACAAAATCATATAACCATAATCATATAGGTATCATCCAAAATTTGATTCGTTTAGAAACGAATCTCGAGTAACTGCCCATATCATATAATACATATCACATATAACATATGTCGTTCCTGCTAAGTAAGATAGTAACATAATAACATACGATGTTTGCCTCCACGAGGACTTTCCCACATAACATATATATAAAGTCATGCAAATGCAGATGCAAAGATGAAGTCGGGGCGGCTTTGTAGGCCCACACCAAAAATCCCGGCTTGCGAAGCGTCGTCATCTATATATATGGCTCCGTCGGCATCTCTGTCTGCATACATCTGCCCTACGCCTAGTAGTTCCCAACTGAAGCCTCACTGCCTCCTCCTTCCTCGTCACTAATGTCCATGTCACTCCCCTCTCGGCTCGAACCATCGGCCTCCTCATCATCATCACTATCATCATCTGAATCTAAATCTGACTCGCCTGTCCAAGCTCTGACTCGGTGTCTGTACTTCAACTGTCCACTGCGAAGGATCTTGGGTCGTCGGCGCTGGTTACGTCGTGCGGGTGGCGGTCTACCGAAGATGGGCCCGGGACGTCGTGGTGGGGTGCGCTCTCTGACTCGCCTCTCGACCTCCGCGGGAGTCAACCTGTTTCCGTGCACAATCGAGCGTAGCTCGTCAACAACTGTCACCTGTCGGCGCTCCTCTCTGACCTCCGAAGGTCCGGCTGCGTCTCTCGTCCCGGATGGACCTGCCTCATGGTCGTGGCGTCGGATAAGTGGCGGAGGTGACGGCGTGAATCCCTCGCGAACCATCGTGAGCCTCATCAGATAGCGGCCTAATGTTTCATCGTCCCTCATAGTGAAAAAGTCGTCCCAAATCTCCTCCCTCCGAGACGTGCCCCTGTAATACTCCCAAGGATCCATGTCGCCTGAAATCAAATATGTGTCACCAACATTCCAATAGAAAATAAATTGTGCAAGACTCCTTTTTCATTCTGCTCGGGTCGTGAGTTCCCGAGAAGAGGTTACCCTGTTATGCTTATGATTAAATGCATGCAATGCACACAAATAATGCAACACCAAATTTTTAGTCTAATGCAAAAGTTTTCAATGCATTCACAAAACACAAAAGGTTAGTTCATAACCAATAATTGAACGGAGATTAAATCTTTCGATTTTAGTTTCAAATTCTTGAGTTTTCAATAAACATCTCACGTTAGTTACAATGGTTTCACATCTTATAAACATTCCTTCGAATAATTTCACATAGGTCATATCTTCACACAAAATTCACATAAGTCTATCACAACGTTTCACATAATCACACTATTGATTTGTTAGTCTCATATAATCACAGGGTTCGAAATGTACCTCAACGACGAGCTCGGAGCGATACTGATCGAGAGAGAGAGAATGCATAGGTCCATATGATTTTAGGTCGAAAAATATTTAGAGTTCTTTACTTAGAATAAAATTTTCTAAAAATTCTAAATTTTAAGTTTATAATAGTCTTCGGCATTCAGAACGACTACGCTCTGATACCATGCTGTCACACCCCGATTTTCCTAACTCTAAAATATTCAATTTAAATATAATCAATTAAATCGGGATGCAACGAAGGGTAAAATAAAAAGGGAGAAATCATAATTCAATTGATTTTAATTAGTTTTAATTAAAATTCGTTTAGTTTAGCCCGGAAATTTGGGCAGCATCTCCCCTATACCAGGATCAAGTCCTAGTAAATACCAAAGACTATTCATCAGCTAACCAAGTACATAAACCATAACGATGAGGTCGGACTAGACCGCGCCATCATCGGATCCAATATATTTAACAAAATGTAACTACCGAGGCGGACCAGACCGCTCTACAGTAGGATCCAAGGTATAAGAAATCATAACAACCGTGGCGGACCAGACCGCACTACAGTTGGATCCAGAATACATATATGAAAGCATAACAACCGTGGCGGACCAGACCGCACTACAGTTGGTTCCAAAATATATATATACATCAAAGTTACGTTTAAATAGCGGAAGCGAAATAAATAAATGTTTATCAATTGTTATAGTTTTATAAATTCGTTTATGTTTTCGTTATATGAATTCACATTTTCAAAACGTCAAGTTTTTATAAACTAAATTCTAAGTTTAAGTTTTAAATTAACAAAAGAATAACGAATAATTAACGAACTTTAGACTTTCTAAGTTAACTAAAACTATAACTTTCATTTCATTTATTTAAAGTGATAATAATTCGATAATCCAAGTGACGAAAGGGAAATTATGTTTTAAGAACCAAACATAAGGAAATTGTTTATAACCGAATCAAAGTTTAAGAAACGAAAATATCTAACGGTTTAAATTTTATTCTCCTCGTCTCTTGATTATTCCACCTTCCTCTTCTCTCTCTCTCCTCTTCGTCACTATGCCTCCGGCTCCCAATCTGCAAAACAAAGAAAGTTCTGCAGGGCTGAGTACAACTAGCACTCAGTGTGATCAATGCCACAAAAGAAAACAAAAGCAGGGCTTTCAGGATTTTAAAAAGAGAGAAGAGAATGAATAGAGTTTGATCCCGTACGACCAAACAATTTAGGTACCCATGTAGGTATTCCCGAGGTTACTCGTAATCGAATCCCGGTTAAACCACCTGTCGGATTATAAGAACATTTGCAGGGTGACATACATAAAGTGTATATAAACCCATCAGCTATGCTAGACGGCATAAATAAATTATATGCAAGTCTATCGGCTAGGGATCGAGATTTCCGTGGTAAACCCCACTCCCGATCCCGGTGTACACCAGTTGCTCGTTGGTGTTTTAGACCTAACGATGTCAACCCGATATCGTAAAGATTAGAGCCTTAAACCTGGGAAACCTGTGATTCACAATTTATCCTGAAACAAAGCCTACACTTGAAGAATATAGAGCTTACTAGCTCAAGAGTTATCAAGAAATAAGAATCCCCAAGGATTTTAACAAGTTCGAATAAATAGATCCCCACCTTTACCAATTACTCGATTCTTTGGTTCGAATCTTAGGTCAGCTTCTTCGGAGATTCTTCCTACAAATATTTCCTGATGTTAAGTTACGTTCGTAGTTTCGTTTTAGAACTTTTCTAACATAAACTTTCTTTTAACTTTTAATATTTTTCTAAAAATTATATAAATAACTTATTAACCTTCAATAATTATTTTCTTATGTTTTCGTTGTTTGCATGGCTTAGACTTCAACACAAAAGTTGTTCAACTAAATAATTAGAATATTTTGGTGCAAAAACATTTGACATGCAAAAGAGTTAGGGGTCCTTCGAATCAAAGTGAACATCGTTTCATTTTTAGAAAATTAACGGTGACTCCGATCGTTACCAAATTTTATAGGATGCTAGTTAATCTCATTTCGAAGCCATATCAATGATTTCAAAACATTTGAATAGAGTCTCGACATACAGGGAAACATTATCCGTGAAAAAGAGGGGTATACCTACAACAGTTCATTTTCAAGAATTCATTCCGATTAAGTGGCTGATTATTAGGTTACGAACAATTTTAATTCGGGGAAGGGGATGAAAAGAAGCACCGGCAGCCACCAAAGAAAGGGCAGCTGCGGCGGTGACGGAGAAGAAGAGAAGATGATCATGCATGTCTCTCTCGGGAGTTCGTGGCGACGATCAGCCACTACTCCTAGGATCGAAATGTCTCTACGAGTGCATAGGAACGAACGGCATACCTTTTGGATGATCGGAGGGGAAGATATGCACGAAAGATGAACACCGGCGATCGGAGGCTGCTCGCGGTTCCTTCGGCTCAAAGAAGAAGATGGCGATGGAGGATGGTGGCGGCAGAGGAGCTGAAGAAGATGAAGGCAACAGCTGCTGCAGCTGATCGGAGAAGATGGCGTCGGGTGGTGGAGGATGATCGAGAGAGATGGAGATGGGGCTGCTGCTCCTTTGCGGCTTCTTGGAGAGAAGGGCGAGGATGGTGATGTAGGTGATGATTGAGAGAGATGAGAGAGATGGGGCTGATCAGATGAGGGAGATGATGGAGGTGGGGGTTGATCGGCGATGGGGAGAGGCGGAGGAGAGGCTGCCGGCGAGGAGGAGAGGGAGAGAGTGAATTCGGTTGGGGAGAGAGAGAGAGAGAGAAAAGATTTCCTTAAGATGAAGGAAATGGAATTGGATAGGGGCTGATAATTTTGAGGCGGTGATGGCCTCTTTTTATAGGGGCCATCTCGTCTCCGGTTGGTCGCCTCGTTCCCCGACGAAAAGATATTTTTCCGGCAACGAGTTCCGATTTTAGATTTCAAGGAGTTTACGGAATCCACGTAAAATATCAAACTCAACGATATAGGTTAGAGATTTTTCGGAATGGATTTGATAGCTCAAAGAATTTTAAAGAAACGAAAAGGATCGAAATAGACAAACGGCGACTCGGGTTTTCTTAACCGTTTATCCGAAAAATACCTAGCTTCTTTCATAATCCTTTTAATGTCAAAACTAGGTTAAATATATTAACATTACATTTTTAGAAATTTTATTGAGCTAAAATATAATATTTTAGTTAGTTAATTTTAGTTAAATTAATATTCTAAAAATTCTTTTATTAAGTATTTTATATTACTAATAATATCAAAGCTTTTTAATTAGAAATCCTTTTATCATTTTTAATATATAGTTAGGAAAAGCTTATTTTATTAAAGGAAACTATTTATTTTCTATTTTCTAGTATTTAAAAATACGGGTTATTACAAATTCAACTCATGCCAATCCATCAAAGAACACTCTCCAACATGTGTGATATTTATATGTGTATAAGTGAACACTCAACTCTCTCAAAGAAAAGATGTATGAAATAATGCACATCATATATGTTCACTCAACATCAATGTAATGCAACATGTTTACCATAGGCTTGCCCCTAATCTCAACATCTCCACCTAATGTAATATCCACAAACTAAGATCAAAAAGGTCTTTATATAAGCTTGTAATGTAGGGACATTGGTTAAGGTAGGGAATGTATAGGCTAAGTGACTCAAAATACTCCAAATCATCAACCTCTTTTCAACTCCAACCAAAGTATGGTTTTTACTCCATCTTCTACCATCCAACACCAACTACAAAACATCAATATCATAGATGCAAATAATACTATTCAAGCTAACTATCCCCTTATGCTTTTATTCTCTTTTTTTTTTCTTCTTCTTCTTAGAGCTCATCTAATGAATGTTCTTTCTAATGTTGAACAAAGGCTCTATATTTTTTTCTTTTTTTTTTTCTTTTCACAACGGTTTTTCTAAACTTATAGGGATAGCTAACTATACTTAAACAAGCATCTAAATTTCCTTTTGTTTTTCACACCACAACAATTTTCTCTATTCAACTCCTCCCACATCACCAACTAAATCCACTAAAGATACCCTTATCCATCCAAACCTCCTATCATCCAAGCTTAAGAAAGAAAGGCTCATAAAAAGGCTCAAAGGGGGTAAACAAAGATTATGATCAAGGTTAGTGTATGGGAATCATGTGGCTAAAGAAAGATGGCCTAAGATCATCTCCTAGTACATAAATATACTAAGGTCTTGATGGAGAAATAGGGCAAGTTCTAGAAACAATGAAGCATACATGATCACTCAATCAAAGAATAGGCATAAACATGCACAAATAGCTCAATTCTCACGGGTTCAAACTAACTAGTTCCCGACTTCATAACATGCTTCAAATTCATCAAATATGCGTCGCTTCGCCAAGGTTCCATGCATAATAAAGATCATGAAATTTTCTTTAAAAATCAATAAAAAAATTTCTATCATTGGCCAAATTCACAATACTATCATCACATGCTTATTCGACTCGATTTAACCTAAGACTCTAACAATTCAAAACAATAAAAGACTCAAACATAAAAGACTCAAACATACCCCAAAATAAACCAACTACTAAAGCAATAAAAATACTCAAAAAGATTGTTAACTTTAGTTACTCTTCCCCCTCCCCCAAACTTATTTCGAAATCAACGATTAAGGAATAAGTTTGCAAAAAGAAGAAGGAACTAAGTTAACAAATGTACCTCATTGAAATGGCGGAGGGAAGGGAGGGTTGTCGGGGTTATTGGGGTCGAATCGTTGATGGTGAGCCGGGTAGTGAGGATAGAAGTAGTGCATCTCATGCACCATCCTATTGTAGTTCTCCATGTAAGCTCTCTCATCCTCACGCCTCTTTGCCTCATCCTCTCTTCTTTTCGCCTCATTCTCAAAATAAGTGTTGAGAGTATCAAAACGACCTCCAATGTATGTACGAAGGTCACCCACCTCGGTTCTCAAAGTTTGCACCTCTTCTCGAACTCCTCGCACTTGAGACTCAACAAACACTCTACCATCCCAATGGTAGTTGTCCATCGCCTCCATCGTTTCCGTGTGCCAATCTTGCATTGTAGAAAATTTCGGTGCTCTCATGTAGAAACCGGG
The DNA here is from genome assembly GCA_029379335.1 of Thymus mandschuricus. Classification (NCBI taxonomy): domain Eukaryota; kingdom Viridiplantae; phylum Streptophyta; class Magnoliopsida; order Lamiales; family Lamiaceae; genus Thymus; species Thymus mandschuricus. Next base: position 19,849,596 of record CM057081.1, read on the forward strand.
CTGTGGAACACCTTCGTACCCTTGCGCGTAAGCATCCTCCTCTTGATCATATCCTTGCTCATATTGCTCGGCCTCTTCTTCATCGTCTTCCTCCTCATCATCATCGCCTCCTTCATCGGGCCTTGGACCTCCCTCGGCCCACATAAGCTCCTTGTGTTGGGGAGAGTTCATCTTCCCATTCCCTCTACGTAGCTTCTCATTCCCAATCACCTCGGTCAAATAGTTGTTCGGCAGCGGGAAGAGATGAACACCACTTCTCCCATGTAGCTTCAAGAACCACCCGGACATATCAAATGAGATCATCCTCGCAAGCTCCAACGTGCGTCTATCCACAAAGATGGACCTAGACACCGGCTGCTCCCGAATTGGAATGTTGAAATGTTGAGCAAGTGGAGTGACGAATGCTCCTATCCCAATCTTTTGTCCCCCGAACAAGTAAGCTTGGTTCTCCATGTGATCTACGAGGTAAAGGGCTGCTTTTTGAGAGTGGCCTCGATAGGAAGTCCAAATGAGATGAGCATCGGTGGCAAGGAAGGTGCCAGAGTCGTGGCGGGAATGGATGGTAGACGAAATCAACCTATGGAAGTAGCGAATCGTGGGATTCCGAATTGAGGTGGCCTTTGCATACGCCGGGTTGTAAGATCTCCTTCTTTCCTCTTCAAAATCCACGAATTAGCCCCATAAATCTTGAAGATTAGGATGGTTGTTGTCAATGTACTCGTCATTCTTGTCCCCTCCGATAACATCATTGAGTTGATCCATGTCAAGCTCCCTTGGTTGGCCACCGAGTTGGAAACGAATGATGTCGGGCACTTGGTTGACTCGCTCCACCACCAAAGTCGAGAGAAACTCCACCGTTAGAATGTGATAGGTCAAGTGATTGCCTTGGAAGATGTTGGTGAAGCCTCCTCTTTGCATCATATGGGTGATCTCGTCGGCTATCCCCATCGCCACTATCGTCTCTTGATGGAGGAAACGACAATGCTTGTGCTTGAGTTGCACAAGATGTGACCATCTCCTCTTAGACTCCGCTGTGGTGAGCTTGAGCTTGAACGCCTTGGGCTCCAAATTAGTGGGCATCGACCTTGCCGGCGGCATTCGGTTCTCCGGAATGGTCTTGTCGTTTTTCCACGTCTCCTTGCCCTTGCTTGAAGAAGTGGCCTTTTCCTTCCCCTTGCCTTTGCTTGAAGAGATCGAAGCAACATTCTTTCCTTTGTCTCTTGCCATCTTAGTACCTAAAAATTTCACAAATTAATCCAAGGGATGCAAGAATAAAGCAATATGAATCATCTTCCCCCCAAACTTCAACCAAATTCAATTCTCCCCCATTATCAACTCAATATTTGCACATCACAAATCCACACATCCAACACCACAAATCTCCAAACATAAAACTCTTCATAGCACAATTTAATTCAATGCATATAAATCAATGGGTTTCATCAAATTCATAGACAAATTCAAATACCCATTCAATAATTCACATGCATCCATCTTTTCAATCCTCAATGAATCCAATTTATACAAATAATGCAAAGTAATTCATAGATTCATTCTAAAATCCTCAATACAATACCCAATCCATTAATCCATGAATTTAACCAACAAAAACGAATTTCGATCGATCAAAACATGCGTATTCATGTAGAGAATCCAGAATTAATAAGAGAGGGGCGAGAAATCGAGTACCTTGAGACAAATCGAAGAGAGAAAATTGAAGAGTGCTCTTGTGTTCTTGAGAGAATTTGTGTTTGTATGTGAATGGTATGTGAATTGTGTGTATATGGTATATATATAGGAAAGAAAAAACCTGGTCAAAGTCGGTTAGGGTTCCGTCAACGACCCTCTCGATACACCTCTCGATCGAGAGAGGTGTCGAGAGGTACGTACTGGACTCCGAAATTTGACCTCTCGACAGGCCTCTCGATCGAGAGAGGTGTCGAGAGGTGTTGCGCTGAACACACTGTCATCCCCTCTCGATCGAAAACATGGGGGTCTCAATCGAGAGGCTTCACGTGACAAAACCTGGGCACAATTTTCAGAATATCTCGATACCCCTCTCGATCGAGAGAGGTGTCGAGAGACCCCTACTGATGGAGCCCGTAAGTCATGGTTCGAAGCCCGGAGGCCCAGAATTAAAGATGATATGGGATGAAGATTGAAGATATTATTTAGTAGTTTATTTAGTTGAGTTTTTATTAATATTTTATTAATTTTCGTTTTAATTTGGTTTTTTAGTTGATAGGGTTATTTTAAGCATTATTTTAGTGATTTTATTCCTTTTTAGACTAGGTTTTGGTTTGGTATATTATAGGATAGGTTTTTAACTAGTTTCCTTGTGGAATTAGGACTCTATGAAGCCTATAAATATGGCTCATATATCATGGACGAAAATTAGACAGATTATTCATTAATATTATTGTGAGTTTATTCTCTCTTGAGAGTTCTTCGAATTCCTCTTGATTATTCCAAGACGAATTCATTATCCGGCGAATCAGCGAGTAAATCAAACCTCGTTGTGTGTCATTCATCGTCCCCGTGTGGCTTGGCGACCGTTTCTTTGGGTTATAGAGACTTCGGTTTATCTATAGTACTTAGGAGGGTTTAGTCCATTGACGTATTGGGATTTCCATCGATAGTTAGTTTCAGCCTTCCGCGTGCGTGAGTTCTACGATTCTCACCAAGGATCGTATCATTTGGTATCAGAGCCAGGCTTACGTCATCCAGGTTCTATCATCCTTTTCGTCTTGAATTCGTGTCGTTCTCTTCGTGTCTTGTTCTGTTTCTTCATTCGTTCGAGTCGTTTCTGTGTCAAAAAAAAAAAATCGTTTTTGTGTCATTGAGTCGTTAAAATCGTCCTTTGTAGCTTTTCGTTTCGTGTCAAGTATTCAGATTCGTTTTGATACTCATTCAGATTTGTTTCCTTGGTAATTAAGGAGTAGAAGATTTCTTTCCTTATAAGAATAGGAAACTTACTCATATATATAACACGTCTTAGGGTGTATCTTCTACACGTTGTCGTGACATATTAGGGGCAAAAGTTTCGATTAAAAAAAAAAAAAAAAAAAAAAAAAAGGAAATATTGAAGCCCTAGTGTGTCACTGTGTTTTCTGGTTTGGTTCTTGCGTGTTTCTTCATTGGGATATCAGTTGTGTATTCGTTTTAGTGAGTTTCCGTCTTTTTCTCGTGTTTTTCGTCGGCCAGCACGAAAACGGCCATAACTTTTGCATACGGACTCCGATTTTGCTCCATAATAGCTTTTTGGAAAGCTCTCGAAAAGTTCTATACGGTGGTTCCCACTTCGTCGAAATCGGTTCGTTATTTTTGCAAAAAAAAAGGTCGTTTAAAGGGTCAAATCGTCCGTCGATGTTTTCGGTAAATTTTTCGTGTCTTCCGATTTAGGGTTTTCTTAGTTCAGTCATCTTGTCTTCCTACTTTCAGTACTCTTGATTCGTTAATAGTGATTTCTGTGGTAGATTAAGGGAATTTGAGTCTCTTAAGAGAGAATTGAGTGGAAAAAGGCAAGAGAGGTGAGATTATTAGAGGGTAAAAGCCATTGTTATTGAGCGATATACGAGTGCTAAGTGTGAACGGTATTGAGGGATACACGAGTGCTTGTGAGGTTGTGAGGATCCTATTTTACTAACCTTTTGCAGGGATGTCGGATGAAGAGCTTGATTCACAAACGAAATCCTTGATAGAGGCGATGGTGAAACTATGGGGCGAGGAGATGAGGTCTGAGTCAGTGTTAATTTGTTCGAAGAGTGGAGGTCGATACAAAGACAATGCCCGAAAATACAACCAATGTGGTCATCCTGGTGAGGACGAAGAAGTGGACATTACCTACTTTCAAGGGAAATATGATCCAGAGTTGTATCTTCAGTGGGAGAGAAATATGGAGATAGCTTTTTGTCATCATAACTATTCTGAGTTCAAGAAGGTGAATTTGGCATCCAGGTTGTTATCGGACTATGCTTTAACTTGGTGGGATCGGTTAGCTAAGAGTAGAAGTAGGAAAGGAGTGGAGCCAATCATGACTTGGAAAGAGATGAAGGCAGTAATGAGGAAGCATTTTGCACCTACCCATTACTATCGTGAGAGTCAGAATGGTTGGAGACAGTCCCAAGCTACTACTATTTCATATTTGAAGAGAAGTTTTTGGGAGAAAGAAGAGGAGCCAAAGGAGTACATACGTCCATTTGTGAAGCCAAGGTCAGATGCTAAGAGTACGTTCACTCCGGTTCGAGATGATGTGGAAGAACTGAATGAGGAGGTAGAAGAAATCGAAGCACCTCCTGGACCACTTAGTTTATTTGATGATATTGATCAGAGTGTGCAAAATGAAGAGTGTGATGGAGAGCAGCAAGAGAACATCATTCATGTCGAGGATGAAGTGTCGTTTATTTCTCTTACTCCAACGCAAGTGGATGAGGATGATCAAATGCAACTGTCAAAGGAGGTGGAGATGGTGAAGTCCAAGGAAGAGAAAGTAGAGACAAACGAGAATGGGTTGATGCATGAGTCTCTACTTGATCAGAGTAGTGTTTTGGAGTTGATAGTGAATGAGGAGAAGTCCATGGAGGCAAAGTGGAACAAGGGGAATGTTTCGTCCACTAATGATCTTGATTGTCTATTCTCTTCTACTTATTCATTTGTGCAGGTATTCGATGATGTTTCTTCCAAAGATACATTTCATGGCGTATTATCAATTAAAGGAAGTGAACATCAAATCGAGTTCGAAAGGATTGAATGAGTTGGAGAAATGTGAAGAGATCAAGAAACAAAATTTCTTTCCTTTTGATGTAGGAGACGACCAGGATTTGAGGACAAATCCTCTTCAAGAGGAGGGGAATGATGGAGCCCGTAAGTCATGGTTCGAAGCCCGGAGGCCCAGAATTAAAGATGATATGGGATGAAGATTGAAGATATTATTTAGTAGTTTATTTAGTTGAGTTTTTATTAATATTTTATTAATTTTCGTTTTAATTTGGTTTTTTAGTTGATAGGGTTATTTTAAGCATTATTTTAGTGATTTTATTCCTTTTTAGACTAGGTTTTGGTTTGGTATATTATAGGATAGGTTTTTAACTAGTTTCCTTGTGGAATTAGGACTCTATGAAGCCTATAAATATGGCTCATATATCATGGACAAAAATTAGACAGATTATTCATTAATATTATTGTGAGTTTATTCTCTCTTGAGAGTTCTTCGAATTCCTCTTGATTATTCCAAGACGAATTCATTATCCGGCGAATCAGCGAGTAAATCAAACCTCGTTGTGTGTCATTCATCATCCCCGTGTGGCTTGGCGACCGTTTCTTTGGGTTATAGAGACTTCGGTTTATCTATAGTACTTAGGAGGGTTTAGTCCATTGACGTATTGGGATTTCCATCGATAGTTAGTTTCAGCCTTCCGCGTGCGTGAGTTCTACGATTCAGCCTTCCGCGTGCGTGAGTTCTACGATTCTCACCAAGGATCGTATCACCTACTGGACAAAAATTTTCACCTTTCGACAGGCCTCTCGATCGAGAGAGGTGTCGAGAGGCCCTGCCCGATTTTTCTTTCTACACAACACTTTAGCATTTGTTAGTATATTAAGGGGTTCGACTCTAAAATACGAAAAATTTACCTACGACTCTAAAATAAAACGAAACAAAAAAATAATAAAAGCGGGATACAAATATTGGGTTACCTCCCAACAAGTGCTACGTTTAACGTCTTTAGCCCGACGATACCTCCTTTCTAACTCGGGTCATCAAGATAAGTGGCCACTTTCTTGGGGTAGAGAGGCAACGGCTTGAAGTAGTGCTTGAGTCGATGTCCATTCACCACGAATTTCTCACCGTCGTTCTTCAACACTTCGAATGCATCATTCTTCAAGTCCTTATAAATAACATACGGCCCCGACCACTTGCTTTGCAATTTTCCTGGAAATAAACGAAGTTGAGAATTAAAAACAAGAACATCATCACCAATTTCAAACTTACGCTTTTTGATGCTCAAGTCGTGAAATCTTGCGGCTCGTTCTTTGTAGATCCTCGAATTCTCGAACGCTTCGTTTCTCTATTCATCAAGCTCCAACAAGTCATCACACCTTTGACCCATGGCTTCCTTGAACTCGAAATTGATCCTTCTAGTTGCCCAATAAGCTTTGTGCTCCAACTCCATTGGTATGTGGCAAGACTTGCCAAATAACAATTGATATGGCGACCTTCCAATTGGTGTCTTGAAAGCCGTCCTATAGGCCCAAAGTGCGTCGTCCAAGTACTTCGGCCACTCCTTTTTGTTGGTGACGGTCTTCTCCAAGATTTGCTTGATCTCTCGATTAGCTAGCTCGGCTTGACCGTTTGCTTGAGGGTGGTAGGGTGATGTAACCTTGTGCTTGACTCCATATTTTGCAAGAAGCGATCTAACCAACGATTGTTGAAGTGGCTCCCCCCATCACTAAGCAAAGCTCTAGGAGTTCCATACCGAGTCAAAATATTTCGCTAGAGGAATTTGATCACCACCTTCGAATCGTTGGTTGTTGTGGGAATGGCCTCGACCCATCTAGAAACATACTCCACTGCAAGTAAGATGTAAGAGAACCCTTGAGACTTGGGGAAAGGACCCATGAAGTCAATCCCCCAAACATCAAAGAGTTCCACCTCCATGATAGTTCGTTGCGGCATCTCGTCCCTCTTCGTGATGTTCCCCATCCTTTGGCATCGATCACATGACTTGATGTACTCGTGGCAATCCTTGTAGATCGAAGGCCAATAGAAACCACTATGAAATATCTTGAGGGCGGTGCGATTTGCTGCAAAGTGTCCCCCATTCGGAGCGCTATGGCAATCTTCGATGATCTTTTTCCACTCTGATTGTCGAACACATCGCCTTATGACTCCATCGGCACACCTCTGGTACAAATAAGGGTCATCCCAATAGTAGAACTTGCAATCGTGGAGGAACTTCTTCTTTTGATGAGATGATAGATCCTTGGGCACATGATGAATCACCAAGTAGTTGACGATGTCGGCGAACCAAGGATTCAAATCGTCCACCTCAAAAATCTGTTCATCGGGGAAGCTTTCCTTGATAGCAATCTTCGAATCCTCTCCATCCACAGGCTGCTCAAGTCTCGAGAGATGGTCGGCCACCACATTCTCGCATCATTTCCTATCCTTGATCTCCATATCGAACTCTTGAAGAAGAAAAATCCAGCGAACTAACCTTGGCTTCGAGTCCTTCTTGTTGAATAGGTAGCGAATGGCGGCATGGTCGGTGTGCACAATCGTGTGAGATCCCACCAAATAAGGTCTAAACTTGTCGAAAGCATAGACCACAGCGAGTAACTCCTTTTCCGTGGTGGTGTAGTTCCTTTGAGCCGAGTCCAATGTCTTGCTAGCATAGTAGATCACTCGGAAAAGCTTCTCCCTTTTATGTCCCAAAACTGCTCCTACCGCCCAGTCGCTTGCATCGCACATGAGCTCGAACGGGGCACTCCAATCCGGTGACACCAAGACGGGAGTAGAGATAAGTGCCTTCATCAATGTCTCGAAGGCTTCCAAGCAATCCTTATCGAATACGAACTTGACATCCTTCTCGAGCAATCCACATAATGGCTTCGTGATCTCCGAAAAATCCTTGATGAACCTTCGATAAAAGCCGGCATGTCCTAAGAAACTCCTCACCGATTTGACATTGGTAGGTGGTGGCAACTTCTCGATGGCTACGACTTTGGCTCGATCCACCTCCAATCCTTGCGAAGACACCTTGTGACCTAGCACAACTCCTTCTTGCACCATGAAGTGGCACTTCTCCCAATTGAGAACGAGGTTCGTCTCTTCGCACCTTTGAAGCACCATGGCAAGATTCTCCAAACATTGGTCAAAAGAAGAACCAAAGACTGAAAAATCATCCATGAATACCTCCATAATATTCTCGATCAATCCATGGAAGATGGCCATCATGCACCGTTGGAAAGTGATCCTTCCTAGTTGCTGCGTTTAGAAGCCGATAATCGATGCAAACTCGTCATCCCGTGACAAGTCTTGTCGCAATTAGCTCCACATTCTCATCGTTGATGACCGTCATACCTCCTTTCTTCGACACCACTTGAGTAGGGCTCACCCACTCACTATCCGAAATAGCGTAGATCATGCCGGCATCGAGCAACTTCAACACCTCCTTTCTCACAACTTCTTGCATAGCCGGATTCAAACGCCTTTGAGGTTGTACTCTTGGGCGGTGACCTTCCTCGAGCAGTATCCTATGCATGCAAATCGAAGGACTAATACCTTTGATGTCGGCAATCGTCCATCCAATTGCAGATTTGTGCTCCCTTAGAACCCTCAATAGCTTGTCCGTGTTTGCCTCCGTGAGTTGGGAAGACACGATCACCGGATACATCTCTTCCTCTCCTAAGAATTGATACTTGAGGTGTTCGGGTAATGGCTTCAATTCCACCTTAGGGGCTGCATCCTTCTTCTCTTCCTCCTCGAGAACTCCATCATCCACCTTCTTGTTGATGTCGAGGTAAGGAACTTCCTCGTGTCAAAGTTGTGGTGGGTTTGCCTCCATTTGATGTAGATACTCGAGAATCTCATCACAAGCTTCATCTAACTCCTTGTAGGTATATAACGAACTTGAGATGCAATGGTTGAGTGCCTCCTCCGATGTAGGTGGTGTCAATGTCTCGATGGAGAAGATATCCTCACGGTGATCGTCGGGTCTCTTCATGGCTTCGTAGATAGAGATTTTCAGCTCTTCTCCATTGACCCGAAAGATGAGGTCTCCATCTTGAACGTCGATCAATGCTCTTCCCGTGGCTAAGAATGGCCGTCCTAGGATCAATGGTTGATTAGCATCCTCGGGCATATCCAAGACTACGAAATCCGCCGGGAAGACGAGGTTGTGCACTTGAACGAGAACGTCCTCCACTATCCCTCGTGGATAAGAAACCGATCGGTCCGCCATAAGTAGAGAGATGGTGGTTGGCTTCATCCTCCCGATCTTGAGCCGGTTGAATATAGAGAGGGGCATCAAATTGATGCTAGCACCAAGATCGCATAGAACGTTTTGAAAGACTTGATCTCCAATCTTGCATGCTAATGTGTACCTCCCGGGATCCTTTCGCTTCATAGGTAGCTTCTTTTGGATCACCGCGCTACACTCCTCCGTGAGGTTGATTGTCTCGAACTTCGCCCACTTCTTCTTTCCCGACACCGCGTCTTTGATGAACTTCATATGGTTGGGCATGTCTCGAAGAGCATCAAGAAGTGGTATGTTGATGTTGACCTTTTGTAGTATCTCCAAGAAGCGTTGATACTTCTCATCTTGCTTCGTCTTGGTCAATCTTTGCGGGAAAGGGGCCTTCGGAGTGTATGTCGGCAATTGGGGCGGCTTCTTGGCCTCTCGACCCCCCTCTCGATCGATAGAGGTGTCGAGAGGTACCTTCTGACTTCGACTTTTGACCTCTCGATCCCCCTCTCGATCGAGAGAGGTGTCGAGAGGGTCACATTGGATCTCCTCGTCGTAAGCCTCACGATCCTCCTCTCGATCCTCGCCTCAGCACTTGGATCCTCATTTCCTCGCGCTCCGCATTCTTGAAGCTCCCGTCTCCTTTCTTCTCGGCTTCCAAGGATGGATTTGTGTACTTTGTGCCACTCCGAAGCTCAATAGCATGAACATGATGGTTGTTCTTCGGGTTTTGCTCGGTGTTGCTTGGAAATTGGCCGGGCTTATGGACTCCTCCTTGAGCGTTGGCTATTTGACTCATTTGCGTCTCCAACATTTGCATTTGTTTGGTTAACGCATTGATGCTACTTGCCAAGTTGTTGGTTGAGGTGCTTTGAGTAAGCTCCAATGTCCTCAACTTTGCATCTTGTTGTGTCATCCTCATCTCCGATTGAGCCATATATTGACGAATCAAGTCGTCGGTAGACATCTCCTTCTTTGGCTCTTGGACTCCGTTCTCAACATGGAAGCCGGGAGGTGGTTGCAAGGCATTGTTTGGGTTGGCATAAGAGAAATTTGGATGATTTCAGTTGTTGGGAACGTAAGGCTTCTTGTATCCTCCTTGGTAGTTCGAACCTCCTTGTCCTCCTTGCCACTTGTTTCCTTGGTTTGGTTGCCACTTGCCCCCTTGTTGCACAAAATTGGCATCTTCCTCTTCGGTTGGGTTTGCTTGATCGTCGGTGATAGCATCGCACCGAAGTACTCCTTTCTTGATAGAATCCAACTCACTTGCTGTTTTTGTATACTTCTCCATCAAGTCCTCGTAAGCATCGATCCCAATGTTGGCAACCCTCCTTCTTCCAAGTCGTCGATCGGTAGCCTCTTCATAACTCGAATTCACGGTCAGCTCAATGATCTCCATAGCCACGTCATACTCATTGTTCAAGAATCCTCCTTTCGAAGCGTAATCGAGCTCCTTCCTACATAACTTGTTCAAACCACGATAGAAGCACGTGATTTGATCCTCCTTGCTAATTCCATGTTTCGGGCATGCTCTCAATAGCTTCTTAAATCTCCCCCACGCCTCGTAGAAGTGCTCATCCTCATATTGTTGGAATTGGTTGATCTCGTTGATAAGCTTTTGAGCCCTTGAAGGTGGGAAGAACTTGTTGAGAAACTTCGTGCACATCTCAGCCCAAGTAGTGACCTCCTTCTTGTCCAATCCATCTAACCACTCTCTTGCATCGTCCTTGAGAGACCATACGAATAGGCTAAGCTTGAGGTAATCCAAAGACACTCCATTGGCCTTGTATGTAGCACATATATCCAGAAATTGCTTCAAGTGAGCGTTGGGATCCTCCGCCGGTGAACCTCCATATTGGTTGTTTTGCACCATGTTGATGAGGGACGTCTTAAACTCATAATTGTTGGCTTCCGTGGTCCCCCATCCTCCTTGCTGGAATTGATCCACGACCGGTTTGAAACGGTCGTTCAAAGTCCTCCTCACTTGATCCGCCATTGAATCGAAACTCCTTGGTGAATCGGGTGGTGAAGAATGAGGCGAATCGATCTTGCGCGCCTCCTTCTCTCGTCTCAAAGTCCTTAGTGAGCGCTCTAACTCCAAGTCTATCGGAATAGGATTTATCCCTTTAGACCTTATGGTCATGCACTACCTAAAATCAAAGAGAGGAAAAGAAAACGTTAGATCAATAAACCGAAAACAGAAAATTAAAGCGCCTAAATCACCTATTAATTCTATTTCAAAATATGTATGTGAAATCTAATCAATCCCCAGCAACGGCGCCAAAATTTGATCGCACTATTTTCTACCACACAAAACAGGTATAGTATAGAATAAGCGAGTATCGTATCCACAGGGATTGATAAGTCGAAAACGCACACAATACCTCTACTAAAGAACTAACGTGATGTTTAGGCTTTTGGGAATTTAGGTTTTGTGGTATTTATAGACTAGGCAAATAATAAAAACTCAATTAATCAAATAAGGAAATAAATAAACAAGGAAATAACTAGTCAAATAAAACAACTTAGCACACAAGCAATTAAACAAATAAGGTAAGTAAACAATTAAGGAAAAGTATTGATTCTAGGGAAGCCTACCAAATCAAATCTTGAACTTCAAGCTACGATCTTCACGCCTTGTCTCGTCTCGGGGTTTTATCATCAAAATATACCTAAAAACATAAGAAAACACCCACAAGCATAATATTGTCCAATATAATGAAAACCATATAAACTATAGACAATACTACACAATCGAGACACAAAATCGACTCTTTTTAGTTATAAAAACAAGGTAAATTTCACCTATATCAGTTACACAAACCCTACCCAAGTCTTTAATATCTCTGTTCCACTCAATATGAATTGTTTCTATTATTTTACTTATATATATATATATATATATATATATATATATAGGATGGATCATATAGAAATAAGTCCTGGTGTGAGAAATAGGAATAGATCTGAACCGTTGATCTTAATTTGATCTATGGCTGTAATTGATTTAAGCATGATTATAAGGTATTATAAGCATGATTAGGTTTAAGCATGAATTTGTACATTAAAAAGCATAATGGTGTTGTAAGCATAAATATATACTGACTTAAGCATGATTTTGTATAGTTTTAAGAATCTTTCTCATTTTCTCACGCAAGGATTTATTTGCACACGAACCACTCCCTATATATATATATATATATATATATATATATATATATATATATATATATATATATATATATTTTAAAATGAATTATATTAATTGGGGAAATGGAGTAACATTGAGGAGGATAGCATCGGATTTGCTTTATGGAATCTGGTTTCATGCTTCAAATATATTTACTAAACTAAATGTGAAACAAAAAGAAAGGGATGAAGAGGAGTAGTAGTGGTGCCCATTGTTCTGGTTCCACCAGTGAAAAACCGGAACCGGAACTGCCACATAGCAGGTTCTGGTCCGGTATGGTTTCGGTTCTAATCGAAAAACCGGCTTTCAATTATATAGGTGTTCTTCTCACACTCTTATTTGCTATTTTTTCAATGTGGACAAATGGATGTGCTTTTATAAGGATGTCATTCTTCTCAAGTTTGATAGTTTTTCGATGTTAGATAGTGAGATATGCTACTCTTCTCATAGTTTGGGATGTGGGATGTGTTATATATTCCTCATTGAAAAAATAAGGAACTTGAAAAGTGTAATACTCTTATAAAAGCAATAAGCATATCTCACAATGAAAAAATAACAAATTGGTGTTTTAGAGTAACACTTATTGATTGGTGTTTAGTTGTTAGGTTTTTCGTTGTGTTTTCGTGTTCGTTTTCATTGTGTTTCGTGTCTTTTAGTGTGTCTTTTGGCTATGATTCGTTTGTTTGGAGTTTTTGGTACTTGTAGGATGAAAAGGGCGGAAACGAGAAGAAAACGAGAAGAAAGGTTGTTGAGCAATCATTGACCTCGAGTTCTAATCTCTCATGATTTTATTGAAGATTCATTTTGGATGTAATGAAAGCATTATATCGAAGAGGGGTTCGACAGGAGCACATAGGCGAAAACGGAGGTCAATTCGGAGTTCGAATGAGGAAGATACGGCCGAAACAAGAGAGTCGCGCGCGAACGTGCCAGTACCTGATCTGGACGACCGTCCAGATTTCCTTCACAATCTGGATGACCGGCCAAGTACTTATGTGCGTGTTTAGCAGTTTCTGATCTGGCCGACCGGCCAGATTTCCTTCAACATCTGGACGATCGTCCAGATGTCGGCGTCCAGCTGTGTTTCCTTATTTAATTAGGTTTTCTTCCTAGTATATATATTAGTGCCTTGGACGAATTTTAAAACATCTTGGACATCCTTAATCAGTTTTAGCATTAGTTAGCTTTATTTTTCAGCACTAAAATTCTCTAGATTAGCTTTACTTTGTTCGGATCCGGATTCTTAGTTCGTTTAATTCAAGACTTCTTTATTTAATTCGCGTTCTTCGTCTTCGTTTAATTCTCGTAAGTTCTTTTATTGCTTTCGTTTATTTGCTTTAATTGCTTTGCTTTAGTTTTAGATTCGTTCTCTTAATTGCTTCGTTTAGTTTGCTTAGTTTTAATTTCGTTCTTTCGATTTCTAGTTTAAAGTTTAGATTCGTTTTTCTAGTTTCGATTCTCTCGTTTTTCAAAGCTTTCATAGTTAGATTAATTAGCCTTTTAATTTCCAGATTTTATTCATCATGTCTAGAGTAGTTTATGCTTTCTTCGTTGCTTTCTTTATCGCTTTCTTTTTGATTCTTGCCTAGGTAGATTTAATTGCTTTCGTCTAGTTTAATTCTTAGATTTATTTCTTGAGTTCTAGATTAGTTATTTACTTGCTTTTATTTATTGCTTTGATTTATTTTATTTGCCTAGGATTTAAAATAAAAACCCAACAATTCTTTTTACTTGCTTTCTTAGTTTTAGGCTAGATTAGGATTTTTGCTACACGATTATTTGCCCTGTTAAGTTTTCCTTGAGATTCGATACTTAGGTTTTACTTGCTAGTGCTACGATAGATTTCGTCTATTGCGAACACTTTTTGGTGAAACACTTATACAATTGAAAAAAGTCTAAGCTTTATATATATATATATATATATATATATATATATATATATATATATATATAGGGAGTGGTTCGTGTGCAAATAAATCCTTGCGTGAGAAAATGAGAAAGATGCTTAAAACTATACAAAATCATGCTTAAGTCAGTATATATTTATGCTTACAACACCATTATGCTTTTAATGTACAAATTCATGCTTAAACCTAGTCATGCTTATAATACCTTATAATCATGCTTAAATCAATTACAGTCATAGATCAAATTAAGATCAATGGTCCAGATCTATTCCTATTTCTCACACCAGGACTTATTTATATATATATATATATATATATATATATATATATATATATATATATATATATATATATTATTGGGACAACCTTTAAAATAGTCATTTTGTTATAGTAAACACAAATAATAGCCATCTATATAAAAAATACAAAAACTAGCCACTCTTACCATATTACCCTTATACATGAATACAAGACTTGTTTGTTCTTGTATTATGCAATAAATTTACATCAATACATGATTAACTTTACATGACTCATGTATTCAAATACATGACACTCATGTATTCATGTATTATGAAGTAAAATTTGACCAATACATGAATACACGAATACATGAGTCATTTACTCATGTATTATAAAATAAAATATGACCAATACATGAATATAAACATTTGACCAATACATGAATACAAGAAACATGAGTCGTGTATTCATGTATTATGAAATAAAATATGACCAATACATCAATATAAACATTCGGCCAATACATAAATAAACGATTACATAACTCGTGTATTTATGTATTTTGAAGTAAACTTTAACTAATGCATAGTTATACGATCCATGTATTCGTGTATTTTGAATTAAATTTCAACTAATAAATAATTATACGACGCATGTATTTGTGTATTTTATAATAAAATTATAAAAGAAAAATGAACAAGAGAAGGAGAAGAAGAAGAAAATAAGGTTGTGTTCTCTTTGATGCGAAAGAAAATGAGAGAAAAGAGAAAATTACCCTATAAATTCCTCACCTTTTCTCACTTTTTCTCACATTTTCTATTTTTTCCCCCTTCATATGCACTACAATGGAGAGAAAATATTATCTCCCCAATTTGGTGTTGTAAATATTATCTCCAATTTAAGGAGTAAAATCCTCACTTATTGATAAAAGGTGAGAAAAGGGATGGAATTTATATGCTAATTTTCTCTTTTCTCTCCTTTTCTTTCGCATCAAAGAGAACGCAACCTAAAAAGAAAAGAAAAGAAAAAAAGAACAAGAATGAGAGAGAGAAGCAGCGCATGCAAGGGTGGGAGTGGGTGAAATATACGGGAAAAAAAAACAAGGAAAAGAAATAACAGGGGTGGAATGGGGTGGGTTTTTAATTTTTAATTTTTATTAGGTTAAATTCATTAAGGGTAAACATGACAATTAACACAAAAAGTGGCTAGTATTTGTGCTTTTTAAATGGGTGACTAGTATTTTGGTTTAAAATATCAAAATGACTATTTTTCTATATTTCCCCTATATTATTATAAATTTCTGAAGTTTAACAAATAACGTTATATTTGTTTACAAATCATATTTAAAAAGAAAATTTACAAATAATAAAAATTATATAAATTGGGCGGTTCCGATTTAGAACCGCTGGTTTGGAATCGGAACCTCCAGTTTCCGATTTCGAACTGTCGATTCCTGTTCGGATTAAAAAATCACCGATTCGATTTCAATTTTAACGAGGAAGGAAAGAAAACAAGGTGGTAATTGCTACAGCAGGCCTTCGTAACTCTAGTTCATTATAAACCACAAAAAAAGTCAGAAATCGGTTGCTTTGCTTGCGAATCTACGACAAGTCAAAAAAAAAATATAACAACGGCAGAAGAAGAAGTACTTCCTTTTCCATTTTATTATGATGGTGCAAACTGTTCTTGGTTGTTAGTCGGAATTAACAACTCAATAAAAAGATCATTCCATTCACTCACCATGGCAACCGTTCTTGACTCCCATTTCCTGGCCCTCACCGCCATTGTCACGGTAAGTTAATTCTCATACATAACAGGTCTGTGCTTTCAGTGTGGTGGGCTCTGCTGAAATTTCATTGCTTTTGCTGTCTCTTTGCAGGTAGCTTATCAATTGTTCTTCTTTATCATTACAGCGCTTCTGAAGTTTGATAAGGTCACTGACTTTGCAGGTATTTCATAATTTAGACAATGTGCGAATTGAATGTGAGTTTAGGCTGAGGATAAGAAATGATTGGTTAGATTTCTATGAAATAATCTAACAGTAAAGGGGAACAAGGGGTGAAATTTTCATTTGCAGGTGGTTGCATGACAAATTTTCAGCTTTATGGTTGAAGGGCTTGGCTATGAATCCTTACTTTCATCTATTTCTTGTTGCCTTTAAAGAGAAAAAATAGACTTGAGCTGTTTTTTTATTTTTTATATTTGATTGATGAAATAGGGAATACTTGTAACGGGAAACTGCTTTTGAATAGAAAATTCACCGCTTAGATGATAGATTGTTCACATCGAAATCAATTAATGGAGTCTTGAGAGGCTGCTCAAGAGCTTTACTTTTTGTATACATGGTATTTCTTAGATTCAGTTTAACTTCACATAACATGTCGTGAGTAGAACAATGTGTATATCTTATTCTGCAATACACTGTAGTACACTGTAGTAATACCTCCAACTCATTGGGAGATAGTGAAACTGAAACTCAGAGCTTTATCAAGAATAAGATTAATTTTGTTCTGCGAATTGCGATACATCATAGTAATACATCCAACTAGATGGGAGATCGTATAGTGAGACTGAAACCCAGAGCTTTGTCGAGAATAACATTACTTTTCATGTAAAATCATCTAGTACCAAGACTCGGAGAACTGATTAGAGGTGTAACTAAAGAAAAAGAACATATAATGTCGGAAGAAAATTTTCCTCTACTGTCAATAGCAATCAATTTGTTTTTTGACCTCTTGTTCCCAATACAGATCCACTTTTCTTGTATAGGTAGCACAAATTTCATTATACTTGCTATCCTTACCTTGGTTGTCAAAGGATCATGGCACTTCCGGCAGGTAACTGATTATTCTGTTTCAACTTTTCACTCTTATAACTTGTTTGTTGAAAAACGTCATTTGTTAAAAGCATCTTTCGTGTAATTATCTTTTGGTAGAAATGAGTAGAAGTATAGTGCGCTACAAGGGATTATCTACCACTTTAAAGAATATTTGGGTTTGTTAAAGGAGTCACAAGATAAAGTGTGGTAGGTATGAGAACTAAATGCTGATTTTTGGATGTGTACAAGGGACAGTAGATTGTATGTTAAAAGCGAGATGAGATCCGTGATACTGTGGAAGTACGATAATATATGAGTTGAGACATGAATGAGCTGGCTGCAGATTGAACTCAGTACATCGTGTTTTCTTTTCTGGATGTGAGAGGAACAAAATTCCTAATGTTCTTGGATCATTAAAAATAATAATGAATAAAAACCTAATAAAAATAAGTTTGATATGTTTACTTCAACTTTTTCTTCCTTGTATCCAAAAAAAGCTACTTGCAGTTCACTTTCCTTTGAGCTCTGTTAGCTTGTTTATTCAGAAATCAGAAGAAAAGTGGTAGTCGAGATTATTAAAGTGTATCATGTTTGCTTGCTCTTGCCTGTATGTGTAGTGTATAATTTCTTGGTGTTGCATCAGAAGCAAGTTCAAGCTGAAACTTTCATTTTGAGATGTCTATCAAATAGTATAGCCACTGAGTCATAGTCTTTGTATACTGTTCGCTTTGGATGTTCATTTATCTAAGCTTAATTTTCAGGTGATTTTGTCCATTCTTGTAGTTTTGTGGGGACTTCGCCTAGGCGGTTTTCTATTAATGAGGTTTGTAAACTTTGTACTTTATTTTAAAGATCTTTTCCAGACTGCATGGTATCCGTATGAACATGTACTGAAGTGAAATATTTTTCACACTGTTTATATTCAACCTTCTATGAAAATCGACAAATTTCCTCTTCTTTGAGACATTGAGTGAATGTTTACTTGATGTATTGTCTCTGGTTTGGATTCATCCTCTTTCTTTTAACTTTTATCAGGATACTGCAATGGGGGGAGGATCGTCGCTTCGATGAAATGCGTGACAATTTGGGAAAATTGTCTTTTTTTTGGATATTTCAGGTCTTTGTGATAACATTCTATTTAATTATTGACATTTGTCCTCCCAACGCAATCCTGGGCTACACTCTTTCTTAAAACTTCTATTTACTCCCTGAAGGCTGTATGGGTGTGGACTGTGAGTTTACCGGTGACAATTGTTAATTCAAGCAATAGAAATCCTTCCATTCAAGCTGCAGATATTATCGGGTGGATCATCTGGTCTATCGGGATTATTATCGAAGCAACTGCTGATCAACAAAAGTTAACATTCAAAAATTCTCCAGATAATCGGGGTAAATGGTGTGATGTTGGAGTTTGGAAGTATTCTCGCCACCCCAACTATTTTGGAGAGGTAACTTTTTCTGCATTTTAAATGATAAATTCCGGCAAATGCTAAGACTTTTATTTTTTTGGTTCTTCTACTTACACTTTTGAATTTGATCTTGAATCCTTTTGTTAGCTCACCGGCTTGGTCGACTCTGAGGCTTCATTTTCTCATTAAGTTGTCCAGATTAACTTTGAGTCTAAGCCATATTTTTCTCATTTAACTATATTCATCAATAAATGGGTATGCTACCACTGGCTGATAACGGATAGATTATGTTTGAAGTATGCGGTTCTCTTTCAAGTTTACTTGTATTCATAAGTCATAACATATGAGAAACGTAGATTGTGAAAGCAAATAAAATAATATGAACAAAGTCTTATTAATTAAGGTGTTGCATTTCCCATAAAATTTACATGGTTACTTGCTCCATCTTTTAATCTTCATTTGTTGCTCAGATTTTTCTGTGGTGGGGAATTTTTGTGGCTGCAACACCGGTACTAGAAAATGCAGAATGGCTTGTAATCTTTGGTCCAATATTCCTCACTTTATTGATTCTTTTCCTCAGTGGCATACCACTGCTTGAGGTTTGCTACGTTTATTCGCTCTTCATTCATAAATTTGTCTGAATATTAATATGTGCTTACTCAGACATTTCTGGTTATGAATACAGGAATCAGCTGACAAAAAGTATGGAAATGTTTCTGCATATAGACACTATAAGAAAACGACGAGGTGGGCTATACACTTATCTCACTATCATATCTTTGAAATCTTTCTCACAAAAAAACTAATTCTCAAAAGTTTCTTCTGTTGCAGCCCTCTCATCTTGCTTCCTCCTGCACTGTATGCAAATTTGCCGACATGGTTCAAAACAGCATTTCTATTTGAGTTTCCTCTTTATAGTCGCGGTTTTCCCCCAGAGAACTGGTGAGACTATAGTTTCTCTTGTTCTTTCACCTTATTTCGGTTTTGGTAATGAATAATATTAAGGTAGAAACAATGAACTGAGATATGTGATATTCTTTCTCCCGGAACTGTGCATGGCTGCTTTAGCAACAAGGAAGAAAATGCTTATAGAACCCATAGCTTTGCGACATACTCCTTTCGTTTTTTTTAGATGATCTGTTTGCTATTTTGAGACGTTTTTTTTTTTTCCAGATGGCCTAATTCTTTTTAAGGCCCAATAAACATCACTTTTATATTTAACATTACATTTAATATTAACTTACACCACATATTAACTTTTTTATTATATTTCTTAAATATCGTGTTGAAAAGAAACATGTCATCTGAAAAAAAACGGAGGGAGTAGTAAAATTTTGTTTATTTATAAATAACTTTTGAGATTTTAGCTTAAGTACTCCCTCTGTCCCACTCATAAAGGGATAACTTTTTCCCGGCACGGAAATTAAGACGAGAGTGGTGGTGGTGGATAAAATAGTGTGAATGGGTTTTAGTGGGTTAAAATTTTGTTATTTAAGGTAATGTCCATATATGAATGAGACATAAAAATAGAACTTATCCATTTATGAATATCGAATGAGACATATATTTAAGATAAAATATATGTTTTGGTATGAATCAATCTGTAAAAGCCTCACCTCATTAGTTATGTACTTGAGCAGTAGTGCTTAGGTTGATACCACTTTTTGGCCAATGAGGAGACGACTATTGATGTATTACTATGCAAAAGGATTGTCTTGAATATTTCACTGCGTTAGTAACAAGATTCTATGACGGTCCTCTTCATATCCATAGAATGATGTGTAAAATAGAAATTGCACTGTTTCTGGTTGGTTGTTCTGCACTTGAGAATCTAAATTGCTATGCCTTTAACGCACTTATTTTTCGTGCGTAAGGAGTAGAAGTCAGCTCAAGACCTACGCACGCAAGATCAGTTGAGCATTCAACGACCCATCGACTCTATGTTGGCCTTATTGCTTGCTTCACTTCTTCCTCAAAGCTTGCAGTTTTCTGCACTTTGCGTTTTGATGTCGAATAGATCCCAATAATTCTTTTTTTTTTTTTTTTTTTGTGTGTGTGTGTGTGTGTGACGATCCCAAGTAGAATCATAGGGGATTCTCAATGTAAGATCAAACCGATTTTTTTTCAGTTAATTCAAACTGTGCCTCACAAAGAACATCTATTTATGCTAATAAAACTGAAAAACGACCTAAAGATAAAGCGGCATATGATAAAACCAAAATTTGAGAGGGGGATTACGACAAGAAAAGATCCACTGTAAAATACATATTCTTATACTTTGCAGCCTCAACATGTTCTATTAACTTTCGTATTAGGTAGGGGGTTATTGGATGTTCTATACACCCATACACAACACTTCTGAATATTAGATTAAATAATTAATGGGAAAATATGTACACTTAGATCCCTCCCGTGTTGTTAATATTCTCAAGGGATATGACAGCACCAGATCGTACATCGTCTGAAACCGGAGAATGTGACCTTAGTATGTATACCACCCATAGATGAAGGCACACCAAGTATACAAGACCCCAAGCTCTGGCTGTAGAATTTCTTTTAAGAAAAATGGCACCGGTGCAAAACAGTGAGTCCAATTGTCGAACCAATGATCCAAATTGCTGCTGACCAGATTGCACTCTCCCTCTGAATAAGGATCTCAACTTTGAGTTGGAGAATTGCCATGTACCTTGTTCGAGTTCTTCTCTAGATGAGGTGCTCGGGAAATCAGCTGGCCCGTGTTCGTCCAACAATTTTGATACGGCCTATAGTGTTTATGAGTATTCAGGGAAATGATAAAATTTAATCAGGAGATGGTTACAATGCAATTTTTAGATGGGCAAATATCTAGTTATAACTATTGGTTTCATGTTCAAAATTTTCCTAATATTTGGAAATAATAATCTGATACTTGGACCTATTCAACTTGAATTATGTCTAACATTGGACTGAATTCTGGGGAAAATGACATGTAATGAAAATATTAACATTGGACTGATGTGTCTTGCATATGTCTGTTCTCAGCATTCGCACTACACATCATCCATGGGCCCAGAATTTACTCTGATGTTAGATTTAATACAAGTCGAATGCATTTTTCTGATAGTGAATTAAATGCTTAGGATACAGTCAGATATTTGCCTTTCTTAGATTGAGGATGAGTACTTACCTCAATCCTAAGAAGCAGCATAGCCTTCTCCGAAGACAGTGTTTCCACCTGATAGGAATCAAAATCTATATCAACTGCTGAAAGCAGTAGCCAAATATTTTATAAGACAGATAGATATCATTCATGCAAAGCAAGCCTCTGTAATCAACTATAGTTTCTTTTGCCTTTTATCTCCAATATGCAGAAGTAGAGAAGAAAAATCATGTGTCCCGATTATTCTTGTATCACTTAATGAAATAAGGAAATAACCTGAGCTTGCTTCTGAATTAAATGGTCTGTCAACTGACTAAGCCTCCGCTTGAGCTCAATTTCAACTTCAGAAGGATCTTCTATTTCTTTCCGGGTTGTTTCGATGCTTGTTTCTAGAGTCACAACCTGCATTATATGATAAAGATTTTTATGTATTAACACTAGATGAAAAGCATAATTTTTTTAGAAAAGTCTCTCTGGAGCAACAGAATTAAATCACAGACACATGCCTAATACAGTAGCTTGAGCATTTACACAATAGCGCTTTCAATCCTATTTTTTGTGTGAGGGTTGAGGGAAGAAAGGAGAAGAGATGCACTCTAGAAGATTTAATAACAAAATATAGGATGCATTATGCTTTCATTTAGAAACACACCTGGGCTTGCATTCCTGCTACTTTGTCGGTAACAAACGAATATTCTGCCTCAAGCATCTCAAGTTCAAACTCGACAGCTTTTGAAACTCCTACCTGCAACATCATTGGCACAAAACGAATTAGAAGGTAGCTTAATGTCTATATATTACAAAAAATGCAAAGATACTCACTTTATCACCACTTTGGTGTGTATTTAATAATTTGCTTCTCCACTCTACAAAGAGAAAAGAAAAGGTTCAATCATTCATTCCTTTGTGTCGTGTCATCAAGCAATGTAAAAGACATAAATGAACTTCTCATGGCAAATGATTTGCACTAGTCTGTTATTCATTCCCTTATTGCCACAAAAGTCATAAACTCCCAAACTATTCAATTTAACTGAACTTTTTTATGTAAATTGCAACTTGAATCATGGTTTCAGAGAACCAGTAAGAAATTTGCAGCCTGTCCAACTAAAGTCCAACTTCCAATACCACCAGGTCCCCCAAATGCAAAAACGACAGTGCCAGTTTATATGTAAACCACACGGCATGTTACCAGAAGTATCATTTTGCACTATAGATGGTAAATCAAAACCCCTAATTTACTACAATTATATAGTGGTTCTTCAGAAAATAACATGGAAGCTTAAAAGATAAGGTGGTAAAATTTAATTAAAAAGTTGACCAAAATAACAGAACCAGTAAATCATTGGATAGTCCAACAAACAATCATATATGATATATGAATTAGGGTTAACTACTGCAGAATCAACTTCTGAAAAAAACTTATCTGATTGAAGTGCCAAAAGCACAAAGCTAAGTCATCTACTAGAGATATAAAATCCTTATGAAATAACATATCGGGAAATTTTGGAGGAAATAAAGAGAAATCTTCAAGAAATGAGATTTGGAATTATATCAACTTCAACCCATACCAAGATATATACTCAAGAACAACACTGGCTTTAGTGCGCATTCAGGACCACGTATCATATATTCCAATGGGACTAATATAATGGGACAGAGGGAGTAAAAGAAACAACTTGACATCCGATTACGCACCTTCATGAGAAGCTTCTTTCATGTGAATTTGGTGCCGAAGTTCAGCTATACGATCAGCCTACTCCAGCAGATACAGATACAAGAAATAAATGAATAAAAAATGCATTTAGCGCGAGATGTATATTTCCATCAATCAATGCAAAATTACACTGATATTTTCCAATAATTTTTCCTCGAATCAGATAATGAGTTCGATATCAGCAAATTATGGAAAGTTAGATGATCTGCAAGAGCATGTAAACCTACATGAAACAAAGTGAACAAGATTATTATTAAATAAAACATAGAGAGGTCCAGTGTGGTTATAGTTAACTAATGTTATCATTCGCATTATAGTCACATGCTCAACAGTGCGGTTTCTCAATATGCAATACTTGACAGAATAAAAAGTTGCTGCTATGTGAGAAAAAGTGGCTGCTATCCTCCAAGTAATTATGATTTAGAGATTCATTTCCTTATTTTAGGGAAAAACCTTAGTCATGTGTGACATGTTCAGCATAGCATGGATATTTGAAGACTTAGTTACAAAAACAAAGTTTGAAATAAAAAAAGAAATCAAAGAAACAAATGCAAGCTAGCAAGAAACAGATTATGCTAGCCAATAAAAATGCTGAAACAGAAAGGAGAGTTTACATACCTCTACTTCAAGACTCTTCTGTACATTAGCAAAAGATCTTGCAAGATCAGCATTTACGCTCTGCAAAATAAAAGAAAATTAAAAACTCAGGTCTTCAGAAACAGAATATGTAAGCAGGCATATATCAGGAAACTACAGTAAGTTGAAACTGATCATCAAAAATAAGGAAAATCTATATAAGACGGGTGACTATTAGCCAACCACTATCGCAGCAGGCTCCTCCCAAGCCAGATAAGAGATAGAACAGGAGGAAAGTACTTTAATTTGAATGACATGTACAATTTAAATACACAAGAATTTAGTACTTCAGAAAATTAGAAAAATCCTACAATAGCAAAAAACAATAAAATAATAATGAAATTTCTGTAAAGGCACGGACCATATGATGCTCAAGACATCATATGTGCAGGCATACAAGTAGATTAACCACACGTGTTCATAATGACTATTCCCACATATACTACCAGATAGATACCTTACAGTACATTTTATAAGTACAGCACCTCAAGTTTTGCTAATTGTGCAAGGGCCTCCATTCGAGTATTATTATGTTTCTGCTTCTCTAGCTCAACTGCTTCCATGGTCTCCATCATTGAAGTATGTAAATCCGAAGCCTGAAAAAGTTCAACTATTTACTAAGGCAGGCATGTCAAGAGATTCTTATAAAGCTAAGAATGCAAATGATATCCTATCAAGAAAGAAACGAGATTTAAAAGACAAACAAACACACAAAAGAAACTTAGTTTTCTAGTATCAGCTAATGAAACTGATTGTCAAACATTTTGCAACTACTAAGAACATAAATTCTCATACTAAAACAGTATTGCAAATTATTTGTACCACTTTACTGAAGAATGTGCATAAGCTACTAAAAGACTGTTATAATATATATGAGCTTGTTCATTAATGCAACGGTTTGATAGAAACTTTTTTCAGTACACCGAACTAGACAAATTTGTTTATTATTCGTAAAGTAGATATTTCTTGTCAAGTAGGCCCCCCAGGAATAGTGGAAGACAATTATTTAAATAGTTGTCAATACAGTTTTAGATAATTCAGGCAACAATATTCCAAGGGCAGACTGAGCATTGCATATCATTCTTATTATATGAATCAATAGAATGTTTTATTGAAAAGGTCTGCTTTCTGACAATACACTATATACATCAGATTTGCAGTTTTGCATTTTTCAAAACCCACGATCAAGTCTCAAGATATAGGTAATGCCAAAGAAAGTCATCTAAGTCAAACTATAAAGGAGTAAGATATAGACCTACTTAGCAGCATTTCCAATTTATTGCTATTCTTTCCTTGGAAAATAATCAAAAAGGAAAAAATGTTAAAAGTGTTGATGTTAACTGAATACACTCAAATATTGAGAAAGAGCGTTAGAACTTAGAACTGACACCAGATACAATAGTAAAATGTTTTTTCTTGATGACTATAAATTTTCCAAGTTAAATTAGATAAAGTCACTGAACCAGAATCAATAGAAGTGTTTAATGGATAAGCAATTAAGCACCAGTCATCAATATCGTTAAAGTAGCTTTTTACACTAAAATGATGAAGTACTTCAGCTGAGAATATGATACTAGTATGTATCATAAAACAGAGACTATGAAGAAGCTTGACATTTTGGGTCAATAAAATAATACTCCCTCCGAACCACTTATAAAGGGATAACTTTTCCCGGCACGAGAATTAAGACGAGAGAGATAGTGGTGGATAAAGTAGTATGAATGAGTTTTAGTGGGTAAAATTTTTTCTATTTAAGGTAATATCCCTATACGAGTGGGACAGACGAAAATAGACCTTATCCCTTTATGAATGGGACGAGTGAGTACAAAAAAGGTTAGTTGACATTTTATCACGAAAAATGATAATATGCACTTCAGCAGAGCTAATATGTTGTTGGTATGATATCAAAAACAACATCACAAAAACGGAAGCTTAACAATAGAGATCATGGGCACCACATTAATTGGTATATAATATATATCCATTCTTAAGATAGAGAAGAAGAAAAGGAACAAAAACAAAATTGCACACACTATTGTTCAATGGGAAACAAGGATGTCTGCTCATTTATAAAGCAGTATCAGTATCCAAGAAATAACGCAGTAAAAGTCCTAAGAGAACGAAAGGAAAGATCTTCTGAAGAGAAAAGGGAAAGACTAGACCAAGAAAGTAACCAAAGTAGGAAGTTTAGCAAACATTTTCCTTTGTTTAGCAAATGAAAGATCACTAAAAACATGAACGCAAAGACTTTATGACCACAATCGATAAAAGTGTACGTTTTTTATGGATATGAAGTACCTCCTGCACTTGTTGTTTTGCTCGCTCTTCAAAATTTTTCTCTAAACTCTGTTTCTCCCCTTCTAATCTAGCAAGCAAGTTCTCTCGATCTTTAATAGCCTCAATTGCCTTTGCAGCAGCTTTCTCTGCCAGAATCTGTTGCTTCCTCTTTCTCCTTTCTTCCCTTTCTCTTTCACTCTCCGAATCTGATGAAGTTGTATCAGTCTCCGAAATGGAATCTTCCTCACTTGGTAACGAGGACACCTTCTTTTTAGTTCTGGAGACAAGTTTTGATCGATTCGTCACACTAGTCGCTGTTTCAAGATCAAGCCTGTCTCCACCATGCAGTCCCACGTTAAAATCCAGTTTCCTGTCCACCGGAATCGACATAATTTGGGATGTTTGGTCTGAATTGTTTAACAAACTTAACTTTCCTCCATCTAAAATATCATTCATTCCCTCCATATTTCCCATGTTTGCTGCACCAGATATAGGTGTTTGTGCACTGAACTGTTGATTAGATTCCCCTCCACTGCTTAAGAATTGAACGCCAGAGCTTCCTGGAATTGCACTGCCAGCAATACTTGCCTTCTCATCACTATCAGCACTAATATTACTCTCTGACCGAACAATTAACTTTCTTGAACTGTTCAGGACTCCATTATTCCCAACCTTTTCAGCCCTCCCTTCCACCACGGAAAGATTCAAGCCTTGCCCAGGATTCCTTGCCTTCTTCCCGTTTTTCTTAAGGACCCGAGTCACTGGTAATCGGTTACTGCTTTGCGGTGTGACTGCCACCCTTTTATCAGGCACACTGAGCAATTCCGTCCAATCATTATCAGTAATTCCTGCACTGGAATTTGACTTTGAATTCAAGTATAGTGACCTCCCATCTTCATCATTCTGGTTAACTTCACTGTTACTCTTACTAATTCTATTTAAATCATGTGTATCATTGGGAAGAATATTTTGGCTAAGCACATTTTCTGTGCTCTTCTTCTTTAGTTGGTCCTTTATCAGTGATTTAGTTTCAGGGGCAACCTTTGATGAAGTGTCAGCAACCAGTTGATCATCTATTGACTGTTTTTCATTTTTTCCAAGTGACTCTGCAGCTTGCTGGTCGATCTATATCATCCAATAGATACATACATATATGATCAAAACTATGATGCAACATTAACAATTAACAAACGTATGCGAATGACTCATAAAATGTTCATTTCAATAATTTAGCGACTACAATCTCCTCCTAAACCCTTTCTCAATTTTCAATAAAATAATGTTTCATTTTCTTTAATATCAATAATTTTCAGTAAGCCAAATACTTCTCGAGAATGACATAGTTATCGTCCAAATTTGAATGGCTTGATCCTCCGGTTAACAGATTTTTAATCAATTCAAAAAAATTATCAACAAGAATATATCTAGACATTTTTATCAATACCATGTTCTCACAACGTATAAAATATGCAGCTTCCAGTTCTCAAGATACATTCCAAATATTTCTTGACAACAATTTCAGGCAAATTCCCCAGAATGTTATGCTTTGTCCGCTCCTTATTAGTTTTCACTTAACAATAATTCATTTCTATAGCGACCCAAAATAAATTTAGAGTAACCATCAACAGCGAGGAACCGAGAATAATGAACATCCATAAATCTAAAAGAGAGGAAAACCGAAATGATAATTGATTTTCTTACGTGTTGGAGTAGGGTTTCAGCGGCTTTGAGCTTGGAGGAGATCCAGTTGGCCATTGATAGCCGTTGGATTCTCAGAGCTTTAGTCCGCGTGCAGTGATCAGTTCACTTCACTTGAGGTTGAGGCGCATCGCGTGGCGCGAGGAGTGAGTAGAGTCTGGATTTCAGGACTTCTGCAGCACGGAATGAATGAGGAAGAAGAAGAGGGGAGCGAGCGATTGCTATAGTTACTTGTTAGGTGAAGGTTTTCTTTTAATATGCTGGCGGAAAAAGTTGTAATAACGTTTCATTATATGTCTCGGCTGTGAGCGTGGAATGTCACAGGCACCGACTATGATTCATCATACGATCCCACTACTCGGATCTACAGTTGAGTACCACTAGTTATTTCCACCCATACTATGTACTCCCTCCGTCCCAGTTCACTAGTACATTTTTTTTTCGGCACGAGATTTTATAAACAGTGTTAAATTAAAAAAGTAAGGGGTCTACATCAAAAAGTAAGAGTTAATTTTTGTCTTTTAAGGAAAGTGGACTAATGGTATGGGACGGACCAAAATAGTATAGTGGACTAGTGAAGTGGGACGGAGGGAGTAATACTCAACTAGTTATTTCCAGTGTTCTAAAAACGCTAGGCGCTAGTCGGGCGGCGGAGGGCTGACTAGCCGCCTAGGCGGATTTTTGTTTTATATTTATTTATTACTACCTCCGTCCCAGTTCACTTGTCATCTTTCTTTTCGGCACATGATTTTATGCGTAGTGTTAAATTGAAAAAGTAAGGGGTCCATCAAAAAGTAAGGGTTAATTTTTACCTTTTAAGGAAAGAGGACAAGTGAAGTGGGACGGACGAAAATAGTATTGAGGACAAGTGAAGTGGGACGGAGGGAGTATTATTTTTCCTAATATTCCCAAATAAAAATATTAAAATTTTCATTATCCAAATTACTCCCTGATATGGTACAAAATTCATCTCAACAATGCAAAATATACAATTGCAAACTAATATGGTTCAAAATTCATAAATCAATAGTCATTCAATTAAAATTTAAAGTCGAAACTTTACCACAAATTTAAACATAAAATCGATAAATTCTATTACATATAATCTAATCTTCGATTTCTCCATTCTTATAATTTGTAATACACACGATGGAGGAAGGAGGGTTGATTTTTAATTTTTAAATGTAATTGTAAATTTATAATACACCCTAATTTTTTCCCAGTCCGCCTAGCCCATCCAACCCGCCTAGCCCGACTTGGGCGCCTAGGCGGACGCCTAGTTTGCAGCCGCCTAGACCAGGCCACCTAGCTCAAAATCGAGACGGCCCGGCGCCGACTAGCGCCTAGGCGGCTGCCTAGGGCGTTTTTTAGAACACTGGTTATTTCCACTCGTACTATGTATAAAATAAACTAGGTTAAAATTGGACAGATATCAAAGTTGGTGTATTTTTCTGAAATTTTGAAAGTTCGTGTTAAAAATGAAAATGAGGCATAAAAGAAAATACCCATTTCAAGTTACAAAACATAAATTTTGCTTTGGATGTTAAAAACATAAAAATATACCCATATTTTCAAATTTTGTACCAAAATGCCTTTACTTTTTGCTTTTTGCTTTTTGCTTTTTACTTTTTGACTTTGACCACCAACTCTCTCTCTCTCTTTCCGGTAATTTTGGTGTTACAAATCGTACTGTGTTCCATACAAATAAGTACGAAACATGTTTCTTACTGTATACTTAAGTACACAGTAAGTTTTTCTTCATTTCGTACTGTGTACTTAAGTACGCAGTAAGATTTTCTTCCTTTCGTACTGTGTACTTTAGTATATCATGTAAATTGAACAAAAACTTACACAAGACTAGTAATTTTTTTTGTGTTTCTTACTGTGTACTTAAGTACACAGTAAGCTTTTCTTCCTTTCGTACTGTGTACTTAAGTACGCAGTAAGATTTTCTTCCTTTCGTACTGTGTACTTTAGTATATCATGTAAATTGAACAAAAACTTACACAAGACTAGTAATCTTTTTTGTGTTTCTTACTGTGTACTTAAGTACACAGTAAACTTTTCTTCCTTTCGTACTGTGTACTTTAGTATATCATATAAATTGAACAAAAACTTACACAAGACTAGTAATCTTTTTTTATATTTCGTATTGTGTACTTAAGTACGCAGTAAGATTTTCTTTCTTTCGTACTGTGTACTTTAGTATATCATGTAAATTGAACAAAAACATACACAAGACTAGTAATCTTTTTTTATATTTCGTACTGTGTACTTAAGTACGCAGTAAGATTTTCTTCCTTTCGTACTGTGTACTTTAGTATATCATGTAAATTGAACAAAAACTTACACAAGACTAGTAATCTTTTTTGTGTTTCTTACTGTGTACTTAAGTACACAGTAAGCTTTTCTTCCCTTCGTACTGTGTACTTAAGTACACAATAAGATTTTCTTTCTTTCGTACTGTGTACTTTAGTATATCATGTAAATTGAACAAAAGCTTACACAAGACTAGTAATCTTTTTTGTGTTTCTTACTGTGTACTTGAGTACACAGTAAACTTTTCTTCCTTTCGTACTGTGTACTTTAGTATATCATGTAAATTGAACAAAAACATACACAAGACTAGTAATCTTTTTTTTATATTTCGTACTGTGTACTAGTAATCCTTCAAGAAGAAATACAAAGTCAAAACTCAAACATTCATTAATGATATTAAATCCATCTAAATTGAAAAAAAAAATGAATTGCTCGATTCATGCTACTACTCCTCACCATTGAAAAAAAAAATGAATTGAAAAATGAATCCATCTAAATCCATCTAAATTGAAAAAAATTGAAAGGGTGTTCAGTCTTCGTAGGGCTAGTCACCAAAGGAGGTTTGACGGTTTCTCCGGTGGATTCGTGAACTCGCGTGGTTTCAACTCGGATCTGAGTTCGCCCGGCGCTAAATCTTCCGCCAATTACTGCAGAAACCTAATTTATAAAAGGGGAGAGCAAGCAATGAGTAATGGGCAATAAAGTACAGATCAAGATGCAGAACTAGCAAAGAGATCGAAGGCCACCGACCTTCCTCCATTAGCGCCTGAAACTGGTTTATGGCTTCTTGTGGAACCACCGCCATTTCTAGTTACTCTCGAGAAAGAAAAAAAAACAAAAGAAAATTCAAACTAAACAATGATCCTAATTCCTACAGCTGCAACAACTTTGACTTTCAGCAAATCAACTCCCAATTCAGCTGGACGGCAGAAGAACAGAAGCAAGGAGAGAGAGAACTAGAGAAAGAGAGAGAGTAAAGATTTGGGAGCTTCCTCGAGAATCAAGGAACGGGAGCGGGGAGCTTCCCGTCGACGGAAACCGACTGGATCGGGAGCTTCCTCGAGATAAACGAGGGGTGGCGGAAGAGGAAGCGGAGCGGCCAGTCCGGCGGCGGCGGGGGGCAGCGGCAGCCACCTGAAGTCACCAATTTCTTACCGGTTGCCGAGGATCCAGTCGGCGGCGGACATGGGCCCCACCGGCTGCGGGAAGACCAAGCTCTCTATCGACCTCATCTCCAGGTTCTTCCCCTCCTCGGAGATCATCAACTCCGACAAGATCCAAGCCTACCGCGACCTCGACATCACCACCAACAAAATCCCACCCCGCGACCGGCGGACCGTCCGCCACCACCTCCTCGGCGACTTTGACCCCTCCGATTCCGACCCCGTCTTCACCCCCTCCCACTTCCGCTCCGCCGCCTCCGAACTCATCTCCCAGATTCTCTCCCGCCGCCGGATACCCTTCGTCGTCGGCGGCTCCAACTCCCTCATCTACGCGCTGCTGGCCTAGATTTGGGGTAGAGAGAGAAAGAGAGATAGAGGTAGAGAGAGAAAGAGAGAGAGAGAGAGTGAAGAAATAAAATAGAGAGAAGGAGATTATTGTATAATGAAGAAGAAATGGTGAGAAGAAAGAGAAAAATTCAAAAGTACTCCAACCCTAAAAAGCAAGGGTATAATAGGAAACCAAAGCAAAAATTGGGTATATTTTTACATTTTTAACATACAAAGCAAAATTTTGTTTTACAACTTGAAATTGGGTAGAACACTATATATTCTCAATGAAAATCAAGTGAAAGTTTGTATATTTTCATGCATTTAACCCAATAAACTAAAACATTTTTTTTAATTTTTTTTAATATTAGTTTTATTGGATATTAACAATTTTTTGAAATTCAAAAGTCTCATATGTTGCAAATAAAATCGAGGTTAGCATAAGAATGAAAAAAGATATTATACTCCCTCCGTTTCTTCTGAAGCGACTTGTTTTCCTAATAGAGACGTTTCGTGCAAAATGGCATGTTTCCTATTTTAGCCCGACAATCTCATGTGCACACTCATTAACCCCTTAATATATCACATTTATACACTAAATTCTCATTTTAAGTATGTGGACCACCACTATTATACAACAAACCTCAATTTTATTGATATGCGTGCCGAAAAGAAACAGGCCGTTTCAGAAGAAACGGATGGAGTATAAAGTAAACTGAAGAA
This sequence comes from Thymus mandschuricus, assembly GCA_029379335.1. Taxonomy (NCBI): domain Eukaryota; kingdom Viridiplantae; phylum Streptophyta; class Magnoliopsida; order Lamiales; family Lamiaceae; genus Thymus; species Thymus mandschuricus. The sequence continues at coordinate 19,882,122 of CM057081.1, forward strand.
CACAAAATCATAAAACACTAGTTATATAAGCAATCTTTTTACATGATTTGAATGCAAAATTTATATTAGAAATGATCGAAAATATTGAATCTTTTCATTAGGACTATGCATCGCATAAACTCATAGATGCATGATAAAATTCATATAAAATCTAATAAGGTTTTAATATGTTGAAAATGTTTTCATGATCCGACCTAGCATTCTTCTTCCTCCACCGTAGGAGTGTTCGCGGTTTGGTTTGGTGCGAGTTCGCGTCAAAATCAAACCAAACCTGAAAATACGGTTTTTTCATTTTATAGAACCAAACCAAACCATTTCACTATGAAAACCGAATCAAACCAAACCATATTATAACGGTTCAGTACGGTTTGGTTTACGGTTTGCAATCGTAGGGAAAATTTAAAATTTCATTAACTAAAATTATAGTATCAATATCGTTCTCTAACATTAAATCGAGATAAAATAAAATAACATTGCACTTATGTTTAATTAAAGCTTAGCAATCATCTGATGTATGTTCCTTGTATATAAATTACCTTTGTTGATGAAATCAAATTATTTAATATGAGTAGTTCATCGTCTCTCTTCTTCAAATTTAAGATACTTATTCTGTATAAGTATGTGAATCTTTTATAGCAATATTGATTAAATAATAATAATAATAATAATAATAATAATAATAATAATAATAATAATAATAATAATAATAATAATAATAATAATAATAATAACGTCACTTGATTTGTTTCATTTTTACACGGGATTTTATGCGCAGTGTTAAAAGTGAAAAGTAAGGGACTCACATTAAAAAGTAAGGATTAATTCTTTTCATTTTAGAAATAACGTCAATTGAAGTGAACGTCCTGATTAGGAAAGGAAGCCAAGTAAATAGGACAGTGGGAATATAATTTTATATCTAAATTTTTTACTGTATGTCAAAATTTGATTTGTACACATTACACCTCATGTATGTTATTTTGTACATATAGTAATTTGATAATTAAATTTTATTTTGTAAAAGAATTAACTTTAAGTTGAGTGGTTTTTTCTAATCATGTGTGAATTGTTAACACAATTTAAGTACAATTAACCAAAATAAATTATATTTACATATTACTTCATTAATACTCCCTCCGTCCCGCCAAAGACGTTACATTTTTTTTTTGTCAATTTCTGGCACGTTTTTCTATGCTTCTATCTTAGTATCTTGTAAAAGAAAAAATTCTTCAAAAATCCATTTAAAACACATCATTAAGAAGCGTGGAAAAACGTGCCAGAATTTGACAAAAAGAAATGTAACGTCTTTGGTGGGACGGAGGTAGTACTAATGAATACATGTAATTAATAAACTATAATTTTCTATATCTATACTTATATAGAAAGAGGTTTGTTTTACAAAATATGATTTTCCTATTATATCCTTTCTATTAAATTATAGAGGCAAAAAATAAACTACCCAAGTTTAAAAATCAATAGTAGGTTTGGAAGTTAAAAAACACAAATAATACCCATTTTTTTGAATTTGAGACATCTTTGCCCTTACTTTTTGCTTTTTGGCACCTTCTCCTCCCTTTTTCTTTATGACACATTTTTGTCCTTTTCTCTCTCTCTCTCTTAGTCACTTTCCCCTTTTTTCTCTTAGGTTGCGTTCTCTTTGATGCGAAAGAAAATGAGAGAAAATAGAAAATTACTCTATAAATTCCACCCATTTATCTCACATTTTCTCACCTTTTATAAATGATGGAGGATTTTACTCCTTAAATTGGAGATAATATATACAACACCAAATTTGAGAGATAATATTTTCTCTCCATTGTAGTGCAAATGAAGGGGGAAAATAGAAAAGGTGAGAGATAATATTTTCTCTCAATGTTGACTTTATGTATTTTAAGGGGCGATATATGCAAATTTCACCAAACACTAAAATTATTTCCATATTAACTACGTGTATCTTGAAGTGAAATTATCCACATAGACATAGACAAATACTGTAGTTACTAATTCTTTTGCGTGATTTTTTATGTTCTTTTTATTTTGATTTTCTAAAAACAATACTACAAAAAATATCTTCGTGAAGGTTGAAGTGAACCGATTGAACTAAAAAATGATAATGTTGATGATAATTGTCACTATACATACATTTATAGTGATGGAAATATGGTTCTCACTAACATATAGTGACATAATTCACTGACAACACTAAAATTTGTGACTACTATATTTTTTTGAGACAAGAATTTTTTTTGTTTATATATGATGTTTGTAGTGACAAAAAAACAATCGTCATTAACATATAGTGACGGTAATTACTGACAACAACAAAATTTGTGACTGATATATTTTTCGTGACAACAAAAAATATCATCATTATATGTATGTTTGTAGTGATAGAATTATGATTGTCACTAACATATAGTGACAATAATCACCGACAACAATAAATTTTGTGAATACTATATTTTCTCGTGACAACATAAAATGTTGTAACTATATGTGTATTTGTAGTGACAACAGTATAATCGTCACCCCTACTGCCGTCACTAAATGCAGTTTTTCTTGTAGTGAATGTTAGAAAAGGTGAGAAAAAGGGTGGGATTTATAGAGTGAATTTCTATTTTCTCTCATTTTCTTTCGCATCAAAGAGGACGCAACCTTACTTTAATTTCTTGCTATGAAGACATATTCTCATTTTCTCTTTTTCCACTGACACACACTCTCTCTCTCCCATTTTTTTTCTTTTTCATTTTTTAATATTTTTTTTTCATTTTCATTTTATAACACAACACGAATTTATAACGCAGTACGATTTTGTATGTTTCGTACTGGAGTTAGTTATAAGATTTTGTAGTTTCGTACTGTGTTCTTAAGTGCATATAGTGATGTGATAAAAATTCTGGACGTTTGTAGTAAGATTTTGTAAGTTTTGTACTATGTTCTTAAGTGCATAGAGAGAATTGATAAAACATATGCACTTTCTAGTAAGAATTAGTAAGTTTCCTACTGAGTTCTTAAATGCATGTATGACGTAATAAAAATTCTGAACATTTGTAGTAAAATTTTGTAAGTTTCGTACTGTGTTCCTAAGTGCATTGTCACGACCCCACCCCGCTAAGACTGGCCAAGCGAGGTCGCGACGCAAGAAAAGGGAAAATAAATAGAATAGACGAACAACTCGAGGTGAAACGATGTGGAAGCGTAGCATTTGAAACACATTAAAGTTTTCCATCATTCGTCGAGAATGAATGGAAGAAAGTACTATTCATAAACAGAAGCGTTTTACATGATACAAGCGGAAGCGTTGTTCATAAAAGGAAACATTGTCTATGAAGAAACCAATACGTTGCAACGATACACAAATGGAGATGTATTGCAACGATACACAAAAGAAGGTTTAGGCTAACAACATAAGAATCACAGCGGAAGAACGTGAGATGCATGTATGGATACATGCACCACCAAGAGGCTTTAACCCTTTCCATGCTCGACAAAAGCATTCCCGACTGCTTCACTCCATCCCGATTAACCTGCACATGGGAAATATGTACAGGGCTGAGTACAATGTACTCAGTGAACACATGCCAAAACGTTTAATTGTCAACCATTCAAGTGAATCATAGGGTTTTTCGGAAAAGACCTACGATCACTAAAACATTTTCATTAAAAAGGAGCGCTTGCAAGCTTCGTTTCTTGGTGTAATCCATCATATCTGAACGTGTGGGTGTATCCGGTAAGGGTGGCCACCCTACCCGGATACCTAATCGGCCGGCTTACGTCGGCTCACGGTTATCTAGTGCACTTAACCCCATCGAGGAGCGACCCCGATAGGCCCGAATTCGTCTTGGAAACATTTGGCCGAAGCCCTTTCACAGATAGACATCATACAAAACAAAACATTTATGGCATGACAATTCTTTTAAGAAAAAGAACTTTAGCATAAATAAATATTTTCGTTGTATGAAAGCCCACCTCGATAGCTTTCCCTGATTGCCTTATTAATCCTGAGTGTCGCCTTAGTCTCGGCCCTTCCCTTCGCCTAACCTCGTTCAAAGTACGTAATATGAGAGACTTGGAATAAAAATTGATAATCTTATTGATCTATGCGAAGCTTATCTATTATCGAGGCTATGATCTCTTATTCAAGAGTTCCTTGATTATCGTTCTGAAATCGATCACTTCGATCGATGCTTGTGTCTTATAGTCTTTTCATCCTCGCCGAGAATCGTAGGATGCTTGATTTAGCCATTACTGAGGCTTCGGAATTTTTATTACGTATTATAAGTGGTCTACACTTATAAAGCTATTATATTCGGGCTTGGTTGATTAATCAATCATTAATAATTATTATAGGCCCAATAGAAGTATTATGGTTTTAAACCCAATTTACTTAGGTTCGGGAAATTATTAAATCAGACCCGGAGAGTCGTTACATTTGACTTTCGTCTCTCGACTTAAATATTGGCCCATTTAATTATCGGTTCGATTGTTACATATTTTTCGGCCCATTATGAATTAGAAATCCGGTCCAATCGGTTGGCCCGACCCATTAGATAAGTTATCGGCCCAATCGGTTGGCCCGATCCGTTAAATTTATTGTCGGTCCATTAAATAAATTATCGGCCTAATCGGTTGGCCCGATCCGTTAAATTTATTGTCGGTCCATTAAATAAATTATCAGCCCGTTTTAAATAATCCTCGGCCCGTTCGTACTCGTTAGCCCAACTATTTACCCGGCCCGAACCCAGACTGGCCCGTCCGGCCCGGAACCCGGCCCGGTTCCCTTAGACAAAACCCTTCCTCCCTTTCTCTTGATTACAGTCGCGATCTTCATTCTCCCTCTCCTCTTCCTCGCGACCACTCCCCCTCTCTTCACTCTCGGCAGTCTGTCGCCGTCCACTTCCGCCTTCGCCGGCGGCTGTTAATCGGCGGTCTCCCCTGCCGTTGGCTATTGTCCTCTTTCTTCCCTTCAATTTCCGATTTCTCCCAAGGGAGAGATATGCCCTAATTGGCTTCGGGATTTTGGGGAAAATCCCTCCGATGCGATTCCTCCGACGGGATGGCCGTCGATTATGCCTCCTCCGTCATTCCTTGCCGCCGTGGTGAGACGGCGCTGGTACGGGGTCTCCTCCGTTCTCAATTGCTCCCGCCTCCGTGGCTCGAGCTCCGTTGTTCATCTCCGTCGTCGGGGCAACTCCCACAGCGGTTCCGTCGGCTATTCGACCTAAATCGAAACCCTAGCCTCCATGGTTAGGGGACAATTCCCTCTCGCTTGATCGCCGTTCGTCGCCGTTGCTACTGCCGTTGTTGCCGCCATCGTCGGTGATGGCCGGCGATGCTTTGCCGTCGTCTGCTTCTCTCCCTTCTCCATTCTCTTCTCTCTTTACTCATCTCCTCTGACCTTTCTCTCTCTTCTTCTCTTGCAGGTACGGTGGCTCCTGCCGGTGGCGTTCGACGCCGTTGTGGTACCCTCCTCTGTTTCTGCCGATGCCTCTTCGGCATTGCTCCCGATTCTGGCAGCCTTCTGCTGCCGTTGCTTGGACCACCGATAAGCTCTCTCTCTCTCTCTCTCTCTCTCTCTCTCTCTCTCTCTCGGCTTTACTTGTCATGTTCAACTTGTTGGGTTAAAAGATGGTTGTGAGAGCAGTTTGTGATTCAGTTGTGTTGTTGGTTGTTGTTGTGAAGGATTTTCAGTTTGTGAAGCATGTTGGTGTTGTTCTATAGTTAAATTGAGGGCTTCTTGTGGGGTTTAGCATGCCTTATGATTTAAGGGTGTTTGATCATGGGTTTTTGATCTCAAATGAAGGCAAAATCTGATCTTTGGCAGCTTATATGGTTCGTTGTTCATTCTAAATCACTATCTATGCTTGCATGCTTGATTTTGGTTGGGATTTAGAATTATGTGAACATGTATTGGGGTGCTCTTATTTGGCAGCTTCTAACTAAGTTCTTGAGTCATTTCGAAAGTGAAATCATGCTTGGCTAAGTCTTAGTTCCTAGAGAAATATGGGGGAATTACTTACTTGCTTCAAAGGGGTTTGGAAATGGATGTTTTTGGGCTTGGATGGGGGTTGCCTGCTCCTCCTTTCTTTTGTTGCTGCCTTCTTCTCCCTTAAACCGGTTCCTAACACCCTAAAAATGAGGTTTAAGTCTCTACGAGTCTCAAGTTGTTGTTCCTTACTCTCCTATGAAAAATTGAGTGTGCTTACTTGTGATATGAGGGCTGTCCTTCTTGGATAGCTTCGGTTCCCTTCTTTCTCTCCCTTGTTCTTGTTCCTAGAGGTGGTGTGAGCTCTTTGTTAGCTCATGCATGTGTGGAGATTAAAAGGGGGAAGGAGAGGGAAGCTTACCGTAAGTGTTGGTGTTTGGAAATGGCTAGAAATCCTACTGCTCCTCTCTTCTTCTCGGTTCTCTCTTGCTCTTGTGAGTGTTTGAATGATGTTGTGTGTGAATGGGGTTGACTTGTGTATTTTTGTGTAGGTTCTTTGGGCTTCTTTCATGCCTTGGAGGGAGAGAGAGTGATGGGGATTGGTGGAATGTTCCTTCTCAAGGATTTGGGGCAGATTTTTGGAAGGGAAAAGGGACAAAGGGAAGGGGTTTGGCATCGCATGCTGTTTTCGGTGATTCCCCATGCAAAAAGGGGCAATGATGATGGTATTAACCCTCCCTAATCTTACTTATGGGGTGTTTTAGCCTCTAATATTGTGATTAAGGGAGTTAATCTGAGCTCAACTTCTAAAAGAGAGAGGAAGACGCCTGGAGAGAGCTGCCGCTATTTCATTCTTTTCTTTCTTTTCTTTTATTATTTTTATTATTATTATTTTTTTTATACATTGTTGTAATAAAAATGTAATTTAATTTATTTACCTACATGTAAAAATAATATTATGGAATAATATTATAACTCTTGGCACTTTTATCTTTCGTTGATTAACAATTTCGAGCAACGTGGGCTTCTTCCTTGGGCCGAAACAATTGTACCATAAATCGTGAATTGGGCCTCGATCTATAAGTGGGCCTTGGCCCTTGAATAATAATTAATAGATTCGTTTAATCGGGCCTTTCTTGGCTAGTTCGATTCTCGTTTGGCAATATTGTAAGTAGCAATTATCACCCTTACTATTAAAATTCTCAAAAAGTTTGTTACACTAATAATGATAATACTCTCTTGACACTAAAATAATGTCGAAGTTTTTATTACTCACTAAGAAAAACTGCGACCATTACATGCACAGAGCGAAGTGATAAATAATTATCCTTCTCCAGTAAGATTTTGTAAGTTTCGTACTGTGTTCCATACAAATAAGTACGAAAGTTTTAAAATCGTACTGTATCCTTAAGTAAATGAATTGAAAGTAATAAGAATTCAACAACTTTAGATAAAGAAGAACTAAAACAAAGAAGTATGAAAAATATTAAAATCGTGCCGAAAAAATCAAGTAAGATTTTCATAATATATTCCGAATTCATGTGTGTGAGAGAGAATAGAGAGAGAGAGAGAGTAATTGAATATTGAACTCGTGAACATGTATGACTTCTCCTTGCACCTCCGACGATCCACCACAAAAGGAACTAGAAATTAATTATTCAATTTAAAAGAATAAAAATAATAACAAGAATTTGCATCTTTTCACATTCATAAGGGGGAAAAATACAAGAGATTTGAAACAAAATGATTTACAAAAATCAATTTATACGGCAGCCATAAAGTGTGATAGATCCGGGTTGAAGATCCACAACAATTTGAGTGATTATTCATCGTATTTGCAAGGAGCATTCATAGATAAAACATTACAATGATAGAGAGCAAGAGATTCATGTGGTTTTATTGGCCATAATTATGTATTTCATACAGATTTCATACACGACATTATTCGCATAAGGATAACAAGTAATAATCGAGCTATGTGCTTAAATAAAGGGTGTTTCTAGCCATAAATCAGTCAAATTCATGGAGTTTAGAACTCGTTCAAGCGGAAAACGAAAGAAGTAAGTGTGAAGAGAAAGGGAAGCGAAGAGCGTAAAGCTCTGCAAGGCTTCGTTCTCTCTTAACAGCGAGGGTTATACCTTAAGTTCGAGATGGTGTGAGAGAGAGAGACTCTTCCCAGTGATGAGAATGAGAGATGGAGGTGATCGTGGATGAGGTTTCCCGGAAGAAGACCTCGGAAGCGTCGACTGCTTGAGCTCGAGGGAGCTCGCGGAAGAATGTATGAATGAATGGAATAGTACGCAAAATGCGTGTGTGTATGAAGAGTTGTGTTGTGATGATGGATCACGAGGTGTGCGATCACTCGGTATCTATAGGTGAAAGAAAGATAGGAACAAGAGAACGTTCACGTATGGCAAGGACAAAAGAGGAATTTCTATGGGGACAAGATCCTTCTTTGCCATTAATTTTGTGGTCCTCACTCTAAGATGGGTAGAGTCACACCGATCATGTGTCAGGCAGATCCCAAGGTCTCAGCAGATGTTAGCAAGACCAGGACGGCTTCTGTATGAGCCGGGATCTGCACAGAAGCATTGACGCGGGCCAAGATCTGCTCAAAACCTTGTAGCATTTATGACTTAAGCATCTTTATTAAGTCGGTCGTGTATGGCTTTTGAAAGGATGATAGAGATAGGTATTTGAAGATGCAATGTTAGAAAAAGCTGATATTTATCCCTAACAGCTCCTCCCCCCCCCCCCCCAAGTCCAAAAGCGTGTTTAATGAGCTTCTGGTTTAATACTTTGGCGGGAAATGATAATGATTTTTCTTTTTCCTCCTTTTCTTTTTTACATATTATAACGTCACTCAGGTCTTGTCGCGTGGAAAAATAGTGCGACGTTTGGTTTTCCGAGGGCGAAGAGATATAATATTCTCTTCCTCTTCCTTCTCTTCTACCATCTTTTCAGAATACCATCAAGGGAGAGAAAAAGAAAAAGGGGGAGTCCTTTCACTTCTTCCGCATATCTCTTCTTCAATAAGACTGCCGCTTTCACTCTTTTGTTTAGCTGGAATCAAGCAGGTAATCTCCTTGCTTGCTAGTGATTTCAGGGCTGGAGACAGAGGAAAAAACCCCTCTTTCTCTTTTTCACTAAATTCATTAACTTGATTATTCTTGGCTTACGCCACTCATGTTTTGCTATTCAGATATGTCGCTCGACTCCCTTCTTCGGAAAATTTGCGATCTGGCCTACTCAGAGGACATCTCCGACCCTCTTCGATTCCATCTACTTAGATTTTTAACCAGAAGGGAAATGGATTTCCTGGAGTTTGAGGATTTTCCCAATATGAAAACCTACCTCCGAAGGCTAAAGAATCTCTTTGTCCAGTATGAAATGTATGATGGACATTTATCAGAGGAGGAAAAGTGCGAAGCCGTTCTTGCGCCCTTGATAGGTGGGTTTCTCACACCAGGGGATGCCATTGTTCATGACCCGGCCCGTAACGGGCGCGTGGTTACTTTAATGGTTGAGCTGCTCTCCATCGAGGAGACTAGGGACGCCGAGGCATTCGCGCGGGCCGAAAGCCGGAGAGAACCCCCAACTGAGAGGGTCTATGAGAGAAGAAACAAGAAATTGAAACTGGAAAGAGGTATACTACTTTATTACTATTTGTCTTTTTGGGTTTGCTTGAGAGAGGGGTGCTAATGTCCTTATTTTCCCCTGCAGATTCAGCCGCGGAGGCTAGCAGTGGATCTTCTTCCTCCTCCCAGAGTTCTCCAGATTCTCCTCCCAACTCTGGTGTTTCCATTTAGCCTATTTTGCTTTTATCTTTTTGGTCGAGAACTACTTCTTTTGATTTTTGGTGGGGTGTTCATCTTGTACCTCCAAATTTGGGTCGACTATTTTACTTTTCCTGGTCTTCTTAACCCAGGAGTTTGTTTTGAGCTTGTTGAAGTAGATTATACTCTGTCTTTTTTAATGATTGCTTAATGCCTCCAGGTTTTCATGCATATAGCCATTTTAAGGTATAAGCATTGGGGTTTGGCATTTTAAGATAATGGGATCTGGCATTTTAAGATAATGGGATATGGAGGGTATCCCCCTACTCCCCCCCCCCCCCCCAAGTGGGTTATGAGAAATCAAATGAATCATAACTCATTTGGTGGATAACCTTGCACTCTCCCTTTCTTTTAGATAATCTTCTTCATAGGAAAACTCCTCTAATTTTTCCTATGCTCTTTCTTGCCTCCTACGGAGTGGGTTTTTAGAAAATCTACTCACTTTTGCACTAAGCGTAGTATTTTTTTAGATTGTTTACATTCCAGGGCCGGGGTAGCACCCTTCCTTCCTCATCTTGCAATTCATAAGCTCCCCCTCTTAATGCCTCTTTTACTAGGTAGGGTCCTTCCCAATTTGCATCTAGCTTTCCCATGGGTTTGAGGGCATCTGCCCTTTTTAAAACTAGATCTCCTTTGCAGAACCTTCGGATCTGCACTTTCTTGTTATAAGCGTCCCGCACCTGTTGTTTGTATCTTTCTGCCTTTTGAAGGGCTTTACTCCTAAGCTCTTCAACCATGTCCAGGTTTTCCCTCATCAGGGAGGAGTTCTGATTTTCATCATAAGCCGCTATCCTTAGTGACTTAAGTTCTGTCTCTACTGGCGTTACCGCTGTCGCCCCATAAACCAGATTGAACGGGGCTTCCTCTGTGGCTGTCTTAGGACTAGTTCGATATGCCCACAGCACCGAATCCAATTCGTCAGCCCAATTTCCTTTGGCTTTTTCTAGCCTGGCCTTAATACCACTGACAATGGTTCTGTTGGTTACTTCAACTTGTCCGTTAGCTTGAGGGTGAGCTACAGCTACAAATCTTTGCTCAATGCCGATTTCTTTGCACCAAGCTCGCACCAAGGATCCTGTAAACTGAGCGCCGTTGTCAGCGACCAGTATCCTTGGAATTCCATATCGGCAGCATATATTTTTCCAGATGAACTTCTTTATCACTTGTTCTGTGATCTTTACTACGGCCACAGCCTCAACCCATTTAGTAAAGTAGTCCACAACTACGATTAAGAATATCCTTCCTCCTGTAGCTGTGGGGAACTTTCTTACTATGTCAATCCCCCATTTATCAAAGGGAGAGGGTGCCATCATGGCCCCCAACTGCTCAGCGGGCTTGTGGATGAGTCTCCCATTTCTTTGACAACTATCGCACCTTTTGACTAGGTTTTTAGCGTCTTTTTCCATTGTAGGCCAAAAGAATCCAGCTCTGAGCAGTTTTCTAATTAGATCTTTGAACCTAGTGTGTGCTCCCGCAGCATCTTCATGTATTTCACGCAATGCGTATTCTCCCTCAGGTTCTGACAAGCATTTGAGGTAAGGGTGTGTAAATGCCCTTTTGTATAGTTTATCTCCTATTAGGCAGAATTTAGCTTTGAATGCGCGCGGCAGCCTATCCTCACTAGCCAAAGTTGTGGTTCCTGGCTTTCCTGAGAGCTCCTTCAGGGCTCTGATGATTGGAGTTCTCCAATCTTCCATTATTTCAATAGCATGTACTTCGGCTTTGATTAATTTAGCATCTACATTACACAACACAATTTCATCTGTCCATGTTCCTTCCACCGAACTGGCTATTCGCGCCAACTTATCAGCTTCGACGTTCTCTTCTCTAGGGATCTGGACCACCTCAGATTTGGCAAAACGTCCCATTAACTCATCTACAATTTTAGCATATGCCACCATCCGTTCCTCGTGTTTTTAGCAAGTTCCCAGGACCTGGTGCGTCACTAATTGAGAATCCGAGTGGACCACTACATGGGTTGCGCCCATAGTTTGTAGCAAGTCTAGGCATCTGACCAGGGCCTCATACTCTGCCTCATTATTAGAGACATGATAGTTTAACTTGACGGCAAATTTGTAAGCATGGCTTTCGGGGTCTTGGATAAAAATCCCGACCCCTGCACCTTCCTTGGTAACAGAGCCATCCACATAAGCTTTCCACCATTGGTATTCTTCTTCTTTCCCTCTAGTGGTTTCCTGTAGGAAATCGGCCAGTGCTTGAGCCTTAATAGCCACTCTTGGCTCGAAATCTACATCATACTCGCTTAGCTCTATTGCCCATTTGACTAATCTCCCCGACAAATCAGGTTTACCCAATATTTGCTTCAGTGGCTCATTCGTCCTGACTATATCACTTTATGTGATAAGAAATAGGGCCTCAGCTTTCTAGCCGTGACCATCACTGCTAACGCAGCTTTTTCAATACTCGGGTACCGCATCTCTGCTCCCTGTATCATCTTGCTTGTATAATAGATAGGCTTCTGCATTAACCCCTCATCTCTCAGGAGTACCGAACTGATAGATTCTTCTCCCACAACTATATATAAATATAGAACTTCCTGTGGTAACGGCTTAGTAAGCAGAGGCAGTTCTGCCAGGTGCTCTTTTAACTCTTCGAAGGCTTTTTGGCATTCATTAGTCCATTCGAACTTGCTCCCTTTTCTTAATGTTTTGAAAAAAGGGAGGCTTTTATCCGCTGATCGAGAGACAAAGCGACTCAATGCTGTAATTCGCCCATTGAGTCTTTGGATTTCTCGAATGTTTCGAGGAGGCATCATATCTAATACGGCCTGCACTTTAGCTTTGTTTACTTCAATCCCCCTGGGGGTAACCTTATAACCCAAGAATTTCCCGGCTTGAACACCAAACGAGCACTTGACTGGGTTTAGTTTAAGATGATATAATCTGGCTACAGCAAACACTTCTTCCAGATCTCGTATATGATCTTGAGCATGCACACTCTTGGCTAGTATATCATCAACATATACTTCCATATTTCTGCCAATATGGCTCTTAAAGATTTTATCCATCATCCTTTGGTAGGTAGCCCCTGCATTTTTCAGGCCAAAAGGCATGCTTTGGAAACCAAATGTCCCAGCGCAGACCCCGAATGCAGCTTTTGGGATATCTGACGGGTTCATTTTGACCTGATGATAGCCTTGATATGCATCCATCATAGATAGTAACTCACAGCCTGATGTGGAGTCTACCAATTGATCAATTCTAGGCAGAGGGTAATGATCTTTTGGACAGGCTTTGTTTAAATCTCTGAAGTCAATACACATCCTTCAGGTGCCTGTATTTCCCTTAGCTACCATTACTGCATTTGATAGCCATTATGGGAATTGTATTTCCCTAATATGTTTAGCCTCCAACAGCTTGGCGACCTCCTCCATGATGATTTTATCTTTCTCAGGGCCAAATTGGCTTAGCTTTTGCTTTACTAGTTTTGCCGAGGGATCTACATTTAGACAATGCAACGCCACGGCTGCGTCCACCCCCACCAGGTCAGATGACCCAAAAGCGAAGACATCTGCATTCTTTTGCAAACATCTTATTAGTTGCACTGATATGTCTTGAGGTATATGGGTGCCAATTCTGGTGGTAAATCCCTTTCGGTCTGGGATCAATTCTATTTCTATTAATTCCTCTGCAGGGATCATTAAGCTTTGCCCTTCTTTGACAGTATCAGCCTCCTTGATCTTGCCCTCCTCCCTTTCTGGTTTGTGTCGGGGGGACACGGGTTCTGGGACAGCCCATTTTTTGGCTTCTCCCATTTTGACAGACTGGATGTAGCATTTTCGCGAGGTCATTTGACTTCCCGATATCCATTCTATTTGATTTCCCACAGGGAATTTTATTATTAAGTGATATGTTGATACTATTGCTTGGAAAGAGTTCAGAGCAGCTCTTCCTAGAATAGCATTGTAGGATGACTCTTGATCAACTACCTAGAAGGTGGTCAACTTTGATACCTTAACATGTCCTTCACCTAAGGTGAGTGTAAGATCCACTGATCCTACTGTCACGACAGGCTTCTGCGAGAAACCCTGGAGAGCTACTTTGGCTGGTTTCAGAAGCCTCTTTTGGGACATCTGATTAAGACAATTCATAAGGATCACATTAACGGGGGTCCCCCGTGTCGATGAAGATTCTTCGCACTTGATACCCCTCTATTTCAGCGGCTATTACAAGGGCATCATTGTGTTGATGTATGATGGCTTGGTTGTCCCTGAATCCGAAGGATAATCTTGGGATGATATCGCCGGGCCTCTGCTCCCTAGGAGAATTGGAGACCCTGTCAAATGTCTTTCCCCGCTGAGCCTTTGAATCAGCTATCATCTTTGCAAGGTTCTGCAAGTGTTTGAAGATTTTCAAAGAATTAGCTCCGAATACTCTTAAGCTGAGGCTTAACATAGATATAGTTTGCTCCTGGCAAGTCCTATGTGATTGAGGACTGTCGGTATTAGCTTTAGCAGATATTGCTTATTTATACAAGATTTGTATAGGGTAGCTTCTGCCAATATGTGGCAAGGGTAAGCGGTGCCTATCTTCATAGAGTTTATCACACGATGCTTGATCATGTGTGGCTTTTTTGATAGGGATCTGATTACGATGAGGGGCTTTTTGTACGGTTTCCCCTCTTAAAGGCTCTAGTATGTGGTACCTAGTCATGCAGGGCTGTTTGTTTCTAACAGCTCTTTTTGTGATTGGTTATCATTTATGGTAATTTTAACAAATATGGCCTGTTTACTACAAGACTCTCAAATGGTCGCAAGATCCAATGCTACGATGCCCCTTTTCATAGAGCTTTCTAGGTGAAGCCTTTGATAGGGATCTGATTATGGTGTGGGGCCTTTTAAGACTCACATAGTCTCTTCTTTTCCTAAGACTCACTGCGGGGTGCCTGATCGTGCAGGCCTTTATGTATAATGCTAGCTATGTAGGGTTTTTTGGATAGTGCCTACTATGTAGGGCTTTTTGTATGATGCCTACTGTGTAGGGCTTTCTTGTATGGTGTTGTCTGTTAGACAGGGCTTATGAGAATCATGCCTCTTATATGGGACTTGTGAGAATACTGCCTATTACGTGGGGCTTATGAAAAATGTTGCCTATTAGATAGGGCTTGTGAAAGTGTTGCCTATTAAATAGGGCTTACGAGGGGTGCTGCCCATTATATGGGGCTTACGAGAATGTTGCCTATTGAATAGGGCTTACGAGGGATTCTGCCCATTATATGGGGCTTACGGGAGTGTTGCCTATTAAATAGGGCTTGATGGATGATGTTGCCTATTAAATAGGGCTTATGAAGATGCTGCCTATTAGATAGGGCTTATGAGGATGTTGTTGCCTATTAGATAGGGCTTCTGAGGGTTCTACCCATTGTATGGGGCTTCTGGGAGGTTCTGCCTTCAGATGCAGGGCCCCTTCATCAAGGTGAATGGGGTGACCTCGTCATCTTCGGCTCTCCGCTTCTTTATTTTTACTCCATGAGTTTTCAGTTCATGGCAATACAGGGGCATGCGACTAGCTTGAGTAGTGGTGCTTCCTCTGTGATTACCAATCCCCTATAACCCACAAGTTGATTTCATATATTGAGATAGTTAAAGGAGTTGTAAACTCACCAATTACACAAGGTGAGCTGAATGTGTTCTGAAATTGCTGCAATTTTTGACTCGGCTTTCCCTCAGATTCTTCACAACCTTAGGATTTTGACAGATAAAACAGTTTAGTTATCACAATTTGTATCATGAGGTTAATATGGTCTCGAAATCGCCTCTGATTCCTTGATTTGCTATTATGAACAATTCAGCTGGAATGAATTCACAGTATACATACTCAAATTTTCTAGGAAGAGCATCGAACTGACATTCAATATGGATTTTTTCTACTGCCCCTATCTCGGGCGTCTCTGGCAACAGGGGAATAACAGAGCAAGTTCATAAACATATCATTACAATCAGCTAGAACTTCAAGGATACTGCGGAGGTTAACGCTCCGGATTCAACAGCTTCAACAACATTTACAAATAGAAGGTTTAAATTCACATATAAGGAAGAGAAATCTACATCTCAAACACGAGTTTCCCTTCAGCAGGGTATCAAACAAGCAATTTTTGCTAAAAAGAGAGCATAATCTAATAGTCATGCCACATTCTGCTGCCCACAATCATGAAGGGGCTTAATAAAAATCAGGCAATAATATTCGTGCCCAGATTTCTGCAGATTAAACAGCAAATACAGCATGCCCATTCACTCTAATGTCAAGTTTTCCCATATTCTTCACATAAGGAAATGATAAGGAAAATCATCAACATCGTTATAACGACGAGCTAGAATTTCGCATAAAACAGGGGAGATCGACATCTTAAACTCAAGATTTCCCATAGACGGTGCCACTTGATAGATTGATCGCACTATTTTCTACCACACAAAATAGGTGTAATATAAAGAAGCACGAGTATCGTATCCACAGGGATTGACAAGTCGAAAACGCACACAATACCTCTACTAAAGAACTAATGTGATGTTTAAGCTTTTAGGAATTTAGGTTTGTGGTATTTATAGACTAGGCAAATAATAAAAACTCAATTAATCAAATAAGGAAATAAGAAACAAGGAAATAACTTAGTCAAATAAAACAACTTAGGACACAAGCAATTAAACAAAGAAGGTAAGTAAACAAATAAGGAAAAGTGTTGATTCTAGGGAAGCCTACCTAATCAAATCTATGAAAGCAATTAATGCATACAATTAACCAATTTAATCCAATCTAAATGTGACACATGAAAGATAACCTACACCCCGATAAAAGCAATGCAAGTCGTCACCTAGTATGATCCTAATATCATTTCGGACGCATAGATATCAAACTAAGTGCAAAAGAGAACAAGTATCAATGATATAATCAACTAGGTTCAATTATGACACCCAAATCAATTATATGCAAACATATGATAATTCAAACTCAATTAAGACAAATCAAATTATCATACCATGTATTCATGAGATCTATTATGCAATATCCTATCAAGGCATATAAACATAACTAAGCATACACAATTAGTGATCAATTAATCATGCATGAGAATAAGCACCCTGAAAACATGCATCTAGATTGGAAGGCTAATTGTAAACAAAAACACTTACATAAATTCAATTAGGCATTCAATCCCTAAAATCAACTAAGAAATTTAGCTAGACATAATTAAAGCAAACATAAACACAAAAGATTGAAAGAACATAATTAAAGAGTAAGAGTAAGAAAAACTTGAACACAAACGAAGAACTTCGAATCTTGAATCTTGCATAAACTTGAAAAGCTCCAATGTTGAATACAAGAATAAAAACTCTAAAGGGAAATATAAAGTGCTAGAAAAGTATTAAGGATGATAAGATGTTAGGGTTTACAATGCTAGACTAGGAGTATATATAGGAGAAATTTACATAAGGAAACCTAAACCAAAAAGGAGTCTAATTAATTAAGGATAAAAATCCCGGCTGGAACCCCCCTCTCGACAGACCTCTCGATCGAGAGAGGTATCGAGAGGGTGTGAAATATGCTCTCGATCGATAGCTGCGGCAGAATGTACCTCTCGACAGGCCTCTCGATCGAGAGAGGTATCGAGAGGGCGTCTCTCGAACTCAAATCTTGAACTTCAAGCTTCGATCTTCACGCCTTGTCTCGTCTCGAGGTTTTATCATCAAAATATGCCTAAAAATATAGAAAAACACCCACAAGCATAATATTGTCCAATATAACGAAAACCATGTAAACTATAGATAATACTACACAATCGAGACACAAAATTGACTCTTTTTGGTTATAAAAACAAGGTAAATTTCACCTATATCAAATCCCCCAAACTTAAACATTGTTCGTCCCGAACAATACCAAAACATAAACAATAGACTCTAGCATTGTGAACTATATAGGCCTCAAAACTTTTTCAAAAACAATACTCATGATCATGATCAAAACTATGCACACAACCTTAGCATCAATAACACAATTTATTCAATAAATTCAACTCATGTCAATCCATCAAAGAACACTCTCCAATCATGTGAGATATTTATATGTGTATAAGTGAACACTCAACTCTCTCAAAGAAAAGATGTATAAAATAATGCACATCATATAGGTTCACTCAACATCAATGTAATGCAACATGTTTACCATAGGCTTGCCCCTAATCTCAACCTCTCCACCTAATGTAATACCCACAAACTAAGATCAAAAAGGTCTTTATATAAGCTTGTAATGTAGGGACATTGGTTAAGGTAGGGAATGTATAGGCTAGGTGACTCAAATAAATTCAAACCATCAACCTCTTTTCAACTCCAACCAAAGTATGGATTTTTAACTCCATCTTCTACCATCCAACACCAACTACAAACTCAAAATCTCATAGATGCAAAGTATGTAACTCAAGCTAACTATCCCCTTATGCTTTTATTCTCTCCCTTTTTTTTTTTTCTTAGAGCTCATCTATTGAATGTTCTTTCTAATGTTGAACAAGGCTCTATATATATATTTTTTCTTTTCTTTTTTTTTTCTTTTCTATTCACAACTATTTTTTTCTAAGCTTATAGGGATAGCCAACTATACTAAATCAAGCATCTAAAATTCTTTTCTTTTTCTTTTCCATACATGAAGCATACATGATCACTCAATCAAGGAAATAGGCATCAACATGCACAAACAGCTCAATTCTCACGGGCTCAAACTAACTAGTTCCCGACATCATAACATGCTTCAAATTCATCAAATATGCGTCGCTTCGCCAAGGGTCTATGCATAATAAAGATCATGAAAATTTCTCCAAAACTCAAGCAAAATTTTTCTATCATTGGCCAAATTCACAATACTATCATCACATGCTTATTTGACTCAATTTAACCTAAGACTCTAACAATTCAAAACAATGAAAGACTCAACATAAAAGACTCAAACATACCCCAAAATAAACCAACTACTAAAGCAATTAAAGAAAATACTCAAAAAGATTGTTAACTTTAGTTCAGTACCCCCCTCCCCCAAACTTATTTCGAAATCAAAGATTAAGGAATAAGTTTGCAAAAAGAAGAAGGAACTAAGTTAACAAACTTACCTCATTGATATGGCGGAGGGAAGGGAGGGTTGTCGGGGTTATTGGGGTCGAATCGTTGATGGCTAGCCGGGTAGTGAGGATAGAAGTAGTGCATCTCATGCACCATCCTATTGTAGTTCTCCATATAAGCTCTCTCATCCTCACGCCTCTGCGCCTCATCCTCTCTTCTTTTCGCTTCATTCTCAAAATAAGTGTTGAGAGTATCAAAACGACCACCAATGTATGTACGAAGGTCCCCTACCTCGGTTCTCAAAGTTTGCACCTCTTCTCGAACTCCTCACACTTGAGACTCAACAAACTCCCTACAATCCCAATGGTAGTTGTCCATCGCCTCCATTGTTTCCGTGTGCCAATCTTGCATTGTTGCAAATTCCGGAGCTCTCATGTAGAAACCGGGTTGTGGAACACCTTCGTACCCTTGTGCATAAGCATCCTCCTCTTGATCATATCCTTGCTCATATTGCTCGGTCTCTTCTTCATCGTCTTCCTCCTCATCATCATCGACTCCTTCATCGGGCCTTGGACCTCCCTCAGCCCACATAAGCTCCTTGTGTTGAGGAGAGTTCATCTTCCCGTTCCCTCTCCGTAGCTTCTCATTCCCAATCACCTCGGTCAAATAGTTGTTCGGCAGCGGGAAGAGATGAACACCACTTCTCCCATGTAGCTTAAAGAACCACCCAGACGTGTCGAATGAGATCATCCTCGCAAGCTCCAACGTGCGTCTATCCACAAAGATGGACCTAGACACGGGCTGCTCTCTAATCGGAATGTTGAAGTGTTGAGCAAGTGGAGTGACGAATGCTCCTATCCCAATCTTTTGTCCTCCGAACAAGTAAGCTTGGTTCTCCATGTAATCTATGAGGTAAAGGGCTGCACTTTGAGAGTGGCCTCGATAAGAAGTCCAAATAAGATGAGCGTCAGTGGCAAGGAAAGTGCCGGAGTCGTGGCGGGAATGGATGGTAGACGAAATCAGCCTATGGAAGTAGCGAATCGTGGGATTCCGAATTGAGGTGGCCTTTGCATTCGCCGGGTTGTAAGATCTCCTCTGTTCCTCCTCAAAATCCACGAATTGGCCCCACAAATCTTGAAGATTCGGATGGTTGTTGCCAATGTACTCGCCATTCTTGTTTCTTCCGATAATATCATTGAGTTGATCCATGTCAAGCTCCCTTGGTTGACCACCAAGTTGGAAACGAATGATGTGGGGCACTTGATTGACTCGCTCCACCACCAAAGTTGAGAGAAACTCCACCGTTAGAATGTGATAGGTCAAGTGATTGCCTTGAAAGATGTTGGTGAAGCCTCCTCTTTGCATCATTTGGGTGATCTCATCGGCTATCCCCATCGCCGCTATCGTCTCTTGATGGAGGAAACAATAATGCCTGTGCTTGAGTTGCACAAGATGTGACCATCTCCTCTTAGACTCCGCTGTGGTGAGCTTAAGCTTGAACGCCTTGGGCTCCAAATTTGAGGGCATCGACCTCGCCGGCGGCATTCGGTTCTCCGGAATGGTCTTGTTGTTTTTCCACGTCTCCTTGCCCTTGCTTGAAGAAGTGACCTTTTCCTTCCCCTTGCCTTTGCTTGAAGAGGTCGAAGCAACATTCTTTCCCTTGTCTCTTGCCATCTTAGTACCTAAAAATTTCACAAATTAATCCAAGGGATGCAAGAATAAAGCAATATGTATCATCTTCCCCCAAACTTCAACCAAATTCAATTCTCCCCCATAATCAAATCAATATTTCATCACCAATCCATACATTCAACACATTACTCCTCCAAAAACATGAACTTATCATCACACGATTTCAATCTCATGCATATAGGTACCAACGAATCTTCATCAATTCATAGACAAATTCAAGGACTCATTCGAATATCAATACACAATCATCTTCGCATTCATCCATGAATTCAATTCATACAAATAATTCAATGAAATCCATGAATTCAATCTATCATGCTCAATCTAATACCCAATCTATCAATCCAAAAATTTAACCATCAAAATCGAATTTCAATCGGTCAAAACATGCGAATTCATGTAGAGACTCAAGAATTGATAAGAGAAGGGCAAGAAATCGAGTACCTTTTGACGAATCGAAGAGAGAAATTGAAGAGTTCTTGTGTGTTCTTGAGAGAATTTGTGAGTTGTGTGTGTATGGTATGTGAATTGTGTGTATATGGTATATTTAAAGAGGAGATAGAACCTGGTCAAACTCGGATTTTGCACCTTCAACACCCCTCTCGATACACCTCTCGATCGAGAGAGGTGTCGAGAGGTAGCTACTGGACACCAAAATTTGACCTCTCGACAGGCCTCTCGATCGAGAGAGGTGTCGAGAGGTGTTGCGCTGAACACACTGTCCTCCCCTCTCGATCGAAAACATGGGGGTCTCGATCGAGAGGCTTCACGTGACAAAAACCTGGGCACATTTTTTCAAAATATCTCGATACCCCTCTCGATCGAGAGAGGTGTCGAGAAACCCCTACTGGACAAAATTTTCCACCTCTCGACAGGCCTCTCGATCGAGAGAGGTGTCGAGAGGTCCTGCCCGATTTTCTCACTACACAATACTTTAACATTTGTTAGTATATTAAGGGGTTCGACTCTAAAATACGAAAAATTTTACCTACGACTTGAAAAATAAAACGAAACAAAAATAATAAAAGCGGGATACGAATATTGGGTTACCTCCCAACAAGTGCTACGTTTAACGTCTTTAGCCCGACGATACCTCCTTTTTAACTCGGGTCATCAAGATAAGTGGCCGCTTTCTTGGGGAATAGAGGCAACGGCTTGAAATAGTGCTTGAGTCGATGTCCATTCACCACGAATTTCTCACCGTCGTTCTTCAACACTTCGAATGCACCATTCTTCAAGTCCTTATAAATAACATACGGCCCCGACCACATGCTTTGCAATTTTCCTGGAAACAAACGAAGTCGAGAATTAAAAACAAGAACATCATCACCAATTTCGAACTTACGCTTTTTGATGCTCAAGTCGTGAAATCTTGCGGCTCGTTCTTCGTAAATCATCGAATTCTAGAACGCCTCATTTCTCCATTCATCAAGCTCCAACAAGTCATCACACCTTTGACCCATGGCTTCCTTGAACTCGAAATTGATCCTTCTAGTCGCCCAATAAGCTTTGTGTTCCAATTCCATTGGTAAGTGGCAAGATTTGCCAAATAACAATTGGTATGGCGACCTTCCAATTGGTGTCTTAAAAGCCGTCCTATAGGCCCAAAGTGCGTCGTCCAAGTACTTCGCCCACTCCTTTTTGTTGGTGACGGTCTTCTCCAAGATTTGCTTGATCTCCCGATTAGCTAGCTCGGCTTGACCGTTTGCTTGAGGGTGGTAGGGCGATGTAACCTTGTGCTTGACTCCATATTTTGCAAGAAGCGATCCTAACCAACGATTGTTAAAGTGGCTCCCCCCATCGCTAAGCAAAGCTCTCGGAGTTCCATACCGAGTCAAAATATTTCGCTGGAGGAATTTGATCACCACCTTCGAATCGTTGGTTGTAGTAGGAATGGCCTCAACCCATCTAGACACATACTCCACCGCAAGTAAGATGTAAGAGAACCCTTGAGACTTGGGGAAAGGACCCATGAAGTCAATCCCCCAAACATCGAAGAGCTCCACCTCCATGATAGTTCGTTGCGGCATCTCGTCCCTCTTCGTGATGTTCCCCATCCTTTGGCATCGATCACATGACTTGATGTACTCGTGGCAATCCTTGTAGATCGAAGGCCAATAGAAACCACTATGAAATATCTTGAGGGTGGTGCGATTTGCTGCAAAGTGTCCCCCATTCGGAGCGCTATGGCAATCTTTGATGATCTTTTTCCACTCCGATTGTCGAACGCATCGCCTTATGACTCCATCGGCACACCTCCGGTACAAGTAAGGATCATCCCAATAGTAGAACTTGCAATCGTGGAGGAACTTCTTCTTTTGATGAGACGATAGATCCTTGGGCACATGATGAATCACCAAGTAGTTGACGATGTCGGCGAACCAAGGATTCAAATCGTCCACCTCAAAAATCTGCTCATCGGGGAAACTTTCCTTGATAGCAATCTTCGAATCCTCTCCATCCACGGGCTGCTCAAGTCTCGAGAGATGGTCGGCTACCACATTCTCGCATCCCTTCCTATCCTTGATCTCCATATCGAACTCTTGAAGAAGCAAAATCCAACGAACTAACCTTGGCTTCGAGTCCTTCTTGTTGAATAGGTAGCGAATGGCGGCATGGTCGGTGTGCACAATCGTGTGAGATCCCACCAAATAAGGTCTAAACTTGTCGAAAGCATAGACCACAGCGAGTAACTCCTTCTCCGTGGTGGTGTAGTTCCTTTGAGCCGAGTCCAATGTCTTGCTAGCATAGTAGATCACTAGGAAAAGCTTCTCCCTTTTATGTCCCAAAACTGCTCCTACCGCCCAATCGCTTGCATCGCACATGAGCTCGAACGGGGCACTCCAATCTGGTGACACCAAAAAGGGAGTAGAGATAAGTGCCTTCTTGAATGTCTCGAAAGCTTCCAAGCAATCTCCATCAAAAACGAACTTGACATCCTTCTCGAGCAATCCACACAACGGCTTTGTGATCTTCGAAAAATCCTTGATGAACCTTCGATAGAAGCCGGCATGTCCTAAGAAACTCCTCACCGATTTGACGTTGGTTGGTGGTGGCAACTTCTCGATGGCTACGACTTTGGCTCGATCCACCTCCAATCCTTGCGAAGACACCTTGTGACCTAGCACAACTCCTTCTTGCACCATGAAGTGACACTTCTCCCAATTGAGAACGAGGTTTGTCTCTTCGCACCTTTGAAGCACCGTGGCAAGATTCTCCAAACATTGGTCAAAAGAAGAACCAAAGACTGAAAAATCATCAATGAATACCTCCATAATATTCTCGATCAATCCATGGAAGATGGCCATCATGCACCTTTGGAAAGTGGCCGGTGCATTGCATAATCCGAACGGCATCCTCCGATAAATAAAGACTCCATATGGGCATGTGAATGCCGTCTTGTGTTGGTCCTTCGGAGCGATGACGATTTAGTTGTAGCCGGAATATCCGTCGAGGAAGCAATAATACTCATGGCCGGCAAATCGATCGAGCATTTGATCTACGAACGGGAGGGGGAAGTGATCCTTCCTAGTTGCTGCGTTGAGAAGCCTATAATCGATGCAAACTCGCCATCCCGTGACAAGCCTTGTTGCAATTAGCTCCCCATTCTCATCGTTGATGACCGTCATGCCTCCTTTCTTTGACACCACTTGAGTAGGGCTCACCCACTCACTATCCGAAATAGCGTAGATCATGCCGGCATCGAGCAACTTTAACACCTCCTTCCTCACAACTTCTTGCATCGCTGGATTCAAACACCTTTGAGGTTGTACTCTTGGGCGATGGCCTTCCTCGAGTAATATCCTATGCATGCAAATCGAAGGACTAATACCTTTGATGTCGGCAATCGTCCATCCAATTGCAGATTTGTGCTCCCTTAGAACCCTCAATAGCTTGTCCGTGTTCGCCTCCGTGAGTTGGGAAGACACGATCACCGGATACATCTCTCCTTCTCCTAAAAATTGATACTTGAGGTGCTCGGGTAACGGCTTCAATTCCACCTTAGGGGCTGCATCCTTCTTCTCTTCCTCCTCGAGAACTCCATCATCCACCTTCTTGTTGATGTCGAGGTAAGGAATTCCTCGTGTCGAAGTTGTGGTGGGTTTGCCTCCATTTGATGTAGATACTCGAGAATCTCATCACAAGCTTCATCTAACTCCTTGTAAGTATATAACGAACTTGAGATGCAATGGTTGAGTGCCTCCTCCGATGTAGGTGGTGTCAATGTCTCGATGGAGAATATATCCTCACGATGATCGTCGGGTCTCTTCATGGCTTCATAGATAGAAATTTTCAGCTCCTCGCCATTGACTCGAAATGCGAGGTCTCCATCTTGAACATCGATCAATGCTCTCCCCGTGGCTAAGAATGGCCATCCTAAGATCAATGGTTGGTTATCCAAGACTACGAAATCCGCCGGGAAGACAAGGTTGTGCACTTGAACGAGAAAGTCCTCCACTATCCCTCGTGGATAAGAAACCGATCGGTCCGCCATAAGTAGAGAGATGGTGGTTGGCTTCATCCTCCCGATCTTGAGCCGGTTGAATATAGAGAGAGGCATCAAATTGATGCTAGCACCAAGATCGCATAGGACATTTTGGAAGACTTGATCTCCAATCTTGCATGCTAATGTGAACCTCCCGGGATCCTTTCGCTTCATTGGTAACTTCTTTTGGATCACCGCACTACACTCCTCCGTGAGGTTGATCGTCTCGAACTTTGCCCACTTCTTCTTTCCCGACACCGCGTCTTTGATGAACTTCATATGGTTGGGCATGTCTCGAAGAGCATCAAGAAATGGTATGTTGATGTTGACCTTTTGTAGTATCTCCAAGAAGCGTTGATACTTCTCATCTTGCTTCGTCTTGGTCAATCTTTGCGGGAAAGGGGCCTTCGGGGTGTAAGTTGGCAATTGGGGCGGCTGCTTGGCCTCTTGACCCCCCTCTCGATCGAGAGTGGTGTCGAGAGGTACCTTCTGACTTCGATTTTTGACCTCTCGATCCCCCTCTAGATCGAGAGAGGTGTCGAGAGGGTCACATTGGATCTCCTCGTTGTAAGCCTCTCGATCCTCCTCTATCGATAGAGGTATCGAGAGGTGGATTCTGACTTCCAGTATTGACCTCTCGATCCCCCTCTCGATCGAGAGAGGTGTCGAGAGGTCCTCGCCTCGGCACTTGGATCCTCGTGTCCTCGCGCTCCGTATTCTTGGAGCTCCCGTCTCCTTTCTTCTCTGCTTCCAAGGATGGATTTGTGTATTTTGTGCCACTCCGAAGCTCAATGGCATGAACATGATGGTTGTTCTTCGGGTTTTTCCCGGTGTTGCTAGGGAATTGGCCGGGCTTATGGACTCCTCCTTGAGCGTTGGCTATTTGACTCATTTGCGTCTCCAACATTTGCATTTGTTTGGTTAACGCATTGATGCTACTTGCCAAGTTGTTGGTTAAGGTGCTTTGAGTAAGCTCCAATGTCCTCAACTTTGCATCTTGTTGTGTCATCCTCATCTCCGATTGAGCCATATATTGACGAATCAAATCGTCGGTAGACGTCTCCTTCTTTGGCTCTTGGATGACTCCGTTCTCAACATGGAAGCCGGGAGGTGGTTGCAAGGCATTGTTCGGATTGGCATAGGAGAAGTTCGGATGATTTCGGGTGTTGGGAACGTAAGGCTTCTTGTATCCACCTTGGTAGTTTGAACCTCCTTGTCCTCCTTGCCACTTGTTTCCTTGATTGGGTTGCCACTTGCCTCCTTGTTGCACAAAATTGGCATCTTCCTCTCCGGTTGGGTTTGCTTGTTCGTCTGTGACCGCATCGCACCGAAGTACTCCTTTCTTGATAGAATCCAACTCACTTGCTGTTTTTGTATACTTCTCCATCAAGTCCTTGTAAGCATCGATCCCAATGTTGGCAACTCTCCTTCTTCCAAGTCGTCAATCGGTAGCCTCTTCATAACTCGAATTCACGGTCAGCTCAATGATCTCCATAGCCACGTCATACTCATTGTTCAAGAATCCTCCTTTCGAAGCGTAATCGAGCTCCATCCTACACAACTTGTTCAAACCACGATAGAAGCACGTGATTTGATCCTCCTTGCTAATTCCATGGTTCGGGCATGCTCTCAATAGCTTATTAAATCTCCCCCACGCCTCATAGAAGTGCTCATCCTCGTATTGTTGGAATTGGTTGATCTCGTTGATAAGCTTTTGAGCCCTCGAAGGTGGGAAGAACTTGTTGAGAAACTTCGTGCACATCTCAGCCCAAGTAGTGACCTCCTTCTTGTCCAATCCATCTAACCACTCTCTTGCATCATCCTTGAGGGACCACACGAAGAGGCTAAGCTTGAGGTAATCCGAAGACACTCCATTGGCCTTGTATGTAGCACATATATCCAGAAATTGCTTCAAGTGAGCGTTGGGATCCTCCGCCGGTGAACCTCCATATTGGTTGTTTTGCACCATGTTGATGAGGGACGTCTTGAACTCATAACTGTTGGCTTCCGTGGTCCCCCATCCTCCTTGCTGAAATTGATCCACGACCGGTTTGAACCGATCATTCAAAGTCCTCCTCACTTGATCCGCCATTGAATCGAAACTCCTTGGTGAATCGGGTGGTGAAGAGTGTGGTGAATCGAACTTGCACGCCTCCTTCTCTCGCTTCAAAGTCCTTAGAGAGCGCTTTAACTCCAAGTCTATCGGAATAGGATTTATCCCTTTAGACCTTGTGGTCATGCACTACCTAAAACCAAAGAGAAGAAAAGAAAAACGTTAGATCAATAAACCAAAAACAGAAAATTAAAGCGCCTAAATCACCTATTAATTCTATTCCAAAATATGTATGTGAAATCTAATCAATCCCCGGCAACGGCGCCAAAATTTGATCGCACTATTTTCTACCACACAAAATAGGTGTAATATAAAGAAGCACGAGTATCGTATCCACAGGGATTGACAAGTCGAAAACGCACACAATACCTCTACTAAAGAACTAATGTGATGTTTAGGCTTTTAGGAATTTAGGTTTGTGGTATTTATAGACTAGGCAAATAATAAAAACTCAATTAATCAAATAAGGAAATAAAGAAACAAGGAAATAACTTAGTCAAATAAAACAACTTAGGACACAAGCAATTAAACAAAGAAGGTAAGTAAACAAATAAGGATAAGTGTTGATTCTAGGGAAGCCTACCTAATCAAATCTATGAAAGCAATTAATGCATACAATTAACCAATTTAATCCAATCTAAATGTGACACATGAAAGATAACCTACACCCCGATAAAAGCAATGCAAGTCGTCACCTAGTATGATCCTAATATCATTTCGGACGCATAGATATCAAACTAAGTGCAAAAGAGAACAAGTATCAATGATATAATCAACTAGGTTCAATTATGACACCCAAATCAATTATATGCAAACATATGATAATTCAAACTCAATTAAGACAAATCAAATTATCATACCATGTATTCATGAGATCTATTATGCAATATCCTATCAAGGCATATAAACATAACTATGCATACACAATTAGTGATCAATTAATCATGCATGAGAATAAGCACCATGAGAGCTTGAGAATGGAGGAAGTCCAAATCCGAAAGAATTGTAAATTCTTGGAGAATGCCGAGCATTCCTTCCTCACCCAACGAGCTAAGTCGAATAACCTTAATCTTTTTGACAGAAATTCTAAATACTTTCATTCTGTTATTAAGAGCACATCCGCACGTAATTCCATCTCGTTTATTTGCAGGGCGAATAACTCTATTACGGGAGACATGGATATCATCGTTAGGGATTTCTTGGACTTCTACAAAAACCTATTCGGCCGAGCTGTTCCGAGATCGAACGTGGAGGCTGAAATCTTTGAGGAAGGCCCGGTCCTCTCGGAGGATGATCAGAATGGTCTCGTGTGTAAGGTGACTGAGCGAGAAATTAAAGAGGCCATCTTCGGGGTTGGAAATGAGAAAGCTCCCGGCCCCGACGGGTTTCCGGCGGGGTTCTTTAAGAAAAATTGGGATGTGGTTGGTAGAGATGTGATAGATGGGGTCTTGGAATTCTTCGAAAAGGGGCTCATCTTTTGGGAATGGAACCATACAGCCATCACTCTTATCCCGAAGAAAGCTCATGAGCCGACGGTGGCTGATTTTAGACCTATTGCGTGAACCAATGTTGTGTACAAGACAATCACGAAAATCATCAATAATCGGCTGTCCCCCTTGCTGCCGAAGGTGGTGAGTGCTGCCCAATCTGCATTCATTAAGGGGCGGAATATCACCGACAACTACTTGCTTGCTTAGTCGTTAGTCCATCGCTACGGGATGAAGCAACTTGCCCCGAAATGTATGGTGAAGATCGACCTTCAGAAGGCCTACGATTCCATCTCATGGGATTTTTTGTTGGAGGTCTTATGGGGACTGAAGCTTCACCCTTGCTTTATTCATTGGATTATGACGTGTGTTACCTCCCCTACGTTCGCTCTTTCCATTAATGGAGGTATGCATGGCTTCATCAAAGGGAAACGAGGTTTGAGGCAAGGGGACCCGATGTCCCCGACACTCTTCTTGCTTTGCATGGAGTATCTTTCGAGGCTACTTAAAAGACGGACTTCAGAAGCCGATTTCAGATTCCATGCGAAATGCGAGCATGAAGGAATCACTCACTTAGCATTCGCTGATGATCTACTCTTGTTCGGAAGGGGAGATCTTCCCTCAATGTCCGTATTGGCTGATTGCATCACGGAGTTCTCCGCGACGTCCGGGCTCACCGTTAATGCCCAGAAATCTGCCATCTTCTTTAGCAACGTCCCGGGATTTACAAAAGAGCTCATTTTGGAGAAATTCGGCTTCCAGGAAGGGTGTTTGCCGACCAAATACCTTGGTCTACCTCTGGCGTCCAAGTCCCTTCTTATTTCCCAATTTTCACCTCTAATCGAGAGCATTGCTAGTCGGATCAACAGGTGGAATAACTCCTTTCTTTCACTAGCTGGGCGTGCTGAGCTGGTCAGATCCGTTATCCAAGGGACGGAGTATTTTTGGATACAATGTCTGCCCCTCCCGAGTGGGGTAGCCGATCGTATCCATACGTTGCTCCGGAGATTTGTTTGGGGTTGTAAGTCATGTCCAATTGCATGGAGAACGGTCTGCCTCCCTAAATCGGAGGGAGGTTTGGGTTTTCGGAACCTCACATCTTGGAATAAAGCTCTACTCTCGAAGATCATTTGGAACATTCAAGCCAAGGCGGACTCCCTATGGATCCGGTGGATCCACTCGGAGATACTTATTAATAGGGAGTTCTGGACTGCTCGACACGAGGCGAAGGACCCCCCCCCCCCCCTAATGCGCAACCTGTTCTGGATCCGGGACGAAATTCTCGGCCGTGTTGACGGGAACTTGGGCAGTGGACGGGGCTTGGTGGAAGGCTGGTTCAATAAAGGGGGTGTTTCGGATGCCTACCATTTTTTCAGACCTACGGCTCCAACCCAATTCTGGCATAAAGCAATTTGGCACAGCTACATCCCCCCACGCTTCTCGATCACTCTTTGGTTCGTGTTGCATGGGAGACTTAAAACGGTGGACAGGCTCAAATTTGTGGATCAACCTCTTGTTTGTGGGCTGTGCAATCGGGAAGATGAGTCCCATGATCATCTTTTCTTTTCTTGCCCTAAAACGAAGACCCTTTGGAGTATGGTGAAGCGATGGATTCAAATTACGGGCACCGTTAATACTATTTTGAGTGCCATCCGTTTTTGTAGAAGACACAAAGCTGGCTCGGGGGTGCTTCGAAAAGCTAGATGGATTGCTTTAGCTGCTACGGTCAATCACCTTTGGCTCGCCCGTAATAAGCACAGACACCAACAGACACCCTTTGATGCACAATGGATTTTCCGAGATATTAAGGTGGATGTGTATCATGTTTTATACAATGCATTCCCGGTGGAGACGGTCCTATCACATATGGAGATCAACACCAGAGATTAGGCATCGTTTCCTTCGTGCAAATCGCTGTAATACCTCGGTTTTATTGATGAATAATAATAATAATAATAATAATAATAATAATAATAATAATAATAATAATAATAATAATACTAATAATAATAATAATAATAATAATAATAATAATAATAATAATAATAATAATAATAATAATAATGCGTGTGTGTGGGGGGGGGCTGTCCTCGGTTGAGAGTGATAGCGCAACCCGGTGTTTCTTTTTTGGGATTGGGGCGCTGGCCGATTTCATCTCGGCTAGGCGGTGCCGGGTGCGCGCTGGCTTTATGTCGAGCTGCTCTCCTCGGCGCCCTAGCAACCCCTTCCCTTTTGACGTGTTGGATGGGTGCCCCGACCAAAGTCGTGGGTCCCTTCAATGCGCCAATCCTTTCCCGTACCCCACTAACATCTCTCTATCCCGTTTCTTTGGTACCATCTTCTTTTGGCTTGTATTCCGGCCACCATAGTTAGCTTTTGGGTTTGTATTCCGCCCGCCTAGCTTAGTATTTTGGGCTTGTATTCCGGCCATATGTCACATAAATTTTGTTAAGTCAGTCTGATGTAGGATACCTCGGCACTGCCGTGGGTTTTGGTGGCTTCCCGCACTGCGGGGTCATTCTTTTTATTTTATAAAGTATTTTCGTTTCAAAAAAAAAAAACATGCATCTAGATTGGAAGGCTAATTGTAAACAAAAACACTTACATAAATTCAATTAGGCATTCAATCCCTAAAATCAACTAAGAAATTTAGCTAGACATAATTAAAGCAAACATAAACACAAAAGATTGAAAGAACATAATTAAAGAGTAAGAGTAAGAAAAACTTGAACACAAACGAAGAACTTCGAATCTTGAATCTTGCATAAACTTGAAAAGCTCCAATGTTGAATACAAGAATAAAAACTCTAAAGGGAAATATAAAGTGCTAGAAAAGTATTAAGGATGATAAGATGTTAGGGTTTACAATGCTAGACTAGGAGTATATATAGGAGAAATTTATTTACATAAGGAAACCTAAACCAAAAAGGAGTCTAATTAATTAAGGATAAAAATCCCGGCTGGAACCCCCCTCTCGACAGACCTCTCGATCGAGAGAGGTATCGAGAGGGTGTGAAATATGCTCTCGATCGATAGCTGCGGCAGAATGTACCTCTTGACAGGCCTCTCGATCGAGAGAGGTATCGAGAGGGCGTCTCTCGAACTCAAATCTTGAACTTCAAGCTTCGATCTTCACGCCTTGTCTTGTCTCGAGGTTTTATCATCAAAATATGCCTAAAAACATAGAAAAACACCCACAAGCATAATATTGTCCAATATAACGAAAACCATGTAAACTATAGACAATACTACATAATCGAGACACAAAATCGACTCTTTTTGGTTATAAAAACAAGGTAAATTTCACCTATATCATAGATCCGGGTTGAAAATCCACAACAATTTGAGTGTTTATTCATCGTATTTGCAAGGAGCATTCATAGATAAACATTACAATGATAGAGAGCAAGAGATTCATGTGGTTTTATCGGCCATAATTATGTATTTCATACAAATTTCATACACGACATTGTTCGCATAAGGATAACAAGTAATAATCGAGCTATGTGCTTAAATAAAAGGGCGTTTCTAGCCATAAATCAGTCAAATTCATGGAGTTTAGAACTCGCTTAAGCGGAAAACGAAAGAAGTAAGTGTGAAGAGAAAGGGAAGCGAAGAGCGTAAAGCTCTGCGAGGCTTCGTTCTCTCTTAACAGCGAGGGTTATACCTTAAGTTTGAGATGGTGTGAGAGAGAGAGACTCTTCCCGGTGATGAGAATGAGAGATGGAGGTGATCGTGGATGAGGTTTCCCGGAAGAAGACCTCGGAAACGTCGACTGCTTGAGCTCGAGGGAGCTTGCGGAAGAATGTATGAATGAATGGAATAGTACAGAGAATGCGTGTGTATGAAGAGTTGTGTTGTGATGATGGATCACGAGGTGTGCGATCACTCGGTATTTATAGGTGAAAGAAGGATAGGAACAAGGGAACGTTCACGTATGGCAAGGACAAAAGAGGAATTTCTATGGGGACAAGATCCTTCTTTGCCATTAATTTTGTGGTCCTCACTCTAAGATGGGTAGAGTCACGCCTATCACGTGTCAGGCAGATCCCAAGGTCTCAGCAGATGCTAGCAAGACCAGGACGACTTCTGTATGAGCCGGGGTCTGCACAGAAGCCTTGACGCGGGCCAAAATCTGCTCAAAACCTTGTAGCATTTATGACTTAAGCATCTTTATTAAGCCGGTCGTGTATGGCTTTTGAAAGGATGATAGAGATAGGTATTTGAAGATGCCATGTTAGCAAAAGCTGATATTTATCCCTATCAAAGTGAAAGTGGAGGAGCTGAAAGCCATTTGCTGTCTCCTTCGCTACAATTAAAAAAACAAACTAAACAATCTTTTGTTTAAACTATAAGAAATAAAAAATTCTAAAAAATTGAGATAATGTACTCCCTTAAATTCGTCCAGAAAAATTACCTTTGTTTTCTTTTATAAATCTCTCTCTCATCGCAGGTGTTGGTCCCAGAAAGAGTTAATTGGTGTATGGGGGAAGGGGGGGGGGGGGGGGGGGGGAATACACCAATAGCCAACCGTTTTTGAATTTAAAATAGAACAGTCTGTCTTTTGAGGAACTAGCTGGTCAGGCAATCCTTTACAGAGTGAGACAGGTTGATCTATCAAGCTTGTGATGATAAACAAGCTTGATCTATCAAACTGTCAAAGTGCGGAATGTGGTGGAAAGGTTGAGCTAGATAACTCTTGATGTAAAATCTTTTACAGCCTTTAGAGGAAGGCTGTTGTATGCAGTTTATGTACGAACAATTTAACACAGAGAGAGTAAATTTATACAGTAAATAACACAAGGTATTTTTACGTGGTTCGGATGTAACTATCCTACTTCCACGGTAGATCAAGCTAGATCTATGAATCCCTTTACTTTTGGATTCTACTTCTCTCTTGTTTATACTGACTGAGTATCAGTTTCATACAACATACAATCTTTCGATTTACAATCGAATAAACAGTGTATAATCTCAGCTATACTATCTTAGCACTAATTTTGTGAGAGAGAGTACAGAGAGCTTGATGCAGCAGTAATCGCAACAAGCTTGAAGAATAACAATGGTGAAATTCTCTATCTTCAACACTTGGGAAATCTCTAGGATTTTCGAGTGTTGAATGGATGTGAACTTGAGAGAATTTTCTTGCAGCGATTTGGCTCGTAAGATTAATGTGTTTCCCGTACTCGAACCATTGTTGTCGAAGGCTTTATATAGGCGTAGTTCAAAAACTAGCCGTTGAGAGTCCTGCAAAATATATCCGTTAGAAAACAACTGACGTGGCATAGAGCCGTTGCAGAGTTGACTCAGCACTTCGAGTGGGTCCTGACAGCTGGCAACAGAGGTGGCAGCTATGTGGAGGGAGGTTGACCTATCTGAAGTGATCAACAGTCTGTCTTCGGCAGCTAGATGAAAGAGCTCTCAAGAGCCTGGCCGAAGAACCTGCAAAGCATGAATAATGGAGAGCTAGTTGACCTTTAATAAGTGAGTGTTGGTCCCGGTTTGTAAGAGGAAAAACACGTAGGAGGGGGGGGGGGGATGAATATGTGTTTTGAAGTTTTTCAACTTCTTTTCCTTTTACTCAGAGTACTAAGTAAAGTGCTCGCTTGAACTACTAAGACCTAGCCGTGAGCTAGATCTGCAGTATTCGCAACTCTCTTGACCTAAGCTTAGAGCTTGACCAAGAGTGAGACTTTACTCTATATGCGGAATTTCGGTGAGCTAAATCTTTCCTAAGTAATTGAAATCTCAGTTTGTGTTTGTTAAATGCTTGTGCAATGGATAATCAATCAATAAGCAAATAGAGAGATTAGAGTTAGAGATACGACACAGAGATTTATAGTGGTTCGGAGATGAAACTCCTACGTCCACTTGTTGCACTAAGCAACTCGTTCTCTTCACTCAAGAACTTGAAGATTACGGGCTCTTCAAAAGCCTATGTCAAGATCGAGCTTCACTCGCTTGGATCTGACGAAGACTGGGTGATTACGGGTTCACCACACAAGACCTAAAACTGGACTGGAAGCTTCACTCGCTTCAGTCCGACGACAGGGAGATTACGGGTTCTCCTTACAACCTAGCTTCGATCGAGCTTCACAATCGATGAAAGTGTAAGCTTGGATCTGGACTCTATGATCGAGGCTTCTACAATCAATGAAGGTAGAGCCTTGGATCGAACACAACCTAACGACGAACACACAAAACCTAAACTGAAGGGTTGGGGTTTTCTGTTTCGACAGAGACACACTAATGAAGAGTTCTTTACAACAAGTGCAAAGATGGCTAGAACTCTTCTCTAAGCTAAGATTTGGAATAGGCTTAGAATTCTGAGTGTGAAGGTTGCGGAGACGAGTTCCGATGAAACTGGAACTCTGAGAACACTTGGAAACAAAGACTCGATGAAATGCTCAAAGGCTGGGAGTGTTTGTTTGCAGTAGGCGCTCAATGCTCAAGTAGTGTTCTACTTCTCTTCGTCTTCATCCTTCACTATTTATAGGCGGAGGTTTGGCCGAGATCCGTTGCTTGGTAGGTGGCCTTGTCCCTCCTCCTCTCGACAGTACTTGCACAGGCTGGCTGCTTTTCAGGTGCACAGATTTGGCACTTTGCCGAAAATGGCTAAGTTCCAAACCTAACAGTAACTGGAGCGAGCCAGTATTGTAGCGGCGCCCTTGTCGGCCTGGCAGTCAACTCCGCTGCTCCTCTCCGCATTCGACACGTTGAGATCTCATAATTAATGTGACGATCTCCAGTTGACTGGAGTTCAAAATAGGAGCGGGAATTGGGCTGTCGCTTTCTGTTAGGTAGGGGCTCGCTTCGCTTTAGAATGGGAGCGTCCGCTTCAAATCGAGTCGCTTCAGGGTCATATTGTAGCGAGTACTTGGAACATAAATTTCCCGAGTAACTGCTTTAGTATTTGTTGACCCGCGTGGACCTCGCTTTGGCTTGTTACTGTAGCACTCGCTTCGCTTCGCTTTGGCAGACTCGCTTCGAATCTACTGTAGCGCTCGCTTCACTTCGCTATTCTTCGGCACGCTTCACTTCGGCTGGGTAGACTCGCTTTGATTGGAAAACACACTCAAGCGAGTGGCCTTCACTTGAAATTTCTGCAGTCTAAAAACCTAAGTGACTAAAGCAAAAATAAAGCCATCCTAACAGTATAGGCTTAGAAAATTTTCTAACCTATTTTCTACATCAAATTGGGTCGCTTGGGAATAGGACACTTAGGGGTTTTGGGATCAAATCAAAACATATATATTATTTTCAAAGTGTCCCTTATAGGTTCCCCCTTAACATGTTGTCCCTAACAATTCCCAACAATTTCCCCCTTTTTGATGATGCCAAAACCCAATAACTAGACAAAAATCTAGCCTATCTAACCGTGGAAAGAACTTCAAGCGACTGCTTCCTTTGCAGGCTTGTTTGAAAATTTTCTTTTAAGTTCCTTTCCCCTTTTTTTTTTTCGGTTATTGTTGAGTTTTGTAGCAATAAAGTAAGTCATTCACAAAGCTTGTAAACGACACAAGTTGACAGAAAATAAAAATAGGATTGATATGAACAAGCAGTTCACAGAAATGGATAATGAAATCAAGAGTCTTCTGTGGGCTTGTTCTTTTCTTCCTCCTCCTCTTTCTCCTCCTCTTTCTCCTCCTCCAGAAAGTAGGCAGAAAGGACCTTCACTTCCATCGTCAAGACGTTGTATTGGTTGTCCCTGAAGCTATTTTCCATCCTCAAAGCTTCATCAACCTCTTCTTCAATAATCCTGCGATTCGGAACGCTTGAGTTGGGCAGAAGAGGCATAGGGAATTCCTTCGCAGCAGGTACTTTGATGATGAGAGGCTTGGGATCAGCAAGCTCGGCCTGTGTGAAGATCTTCCGACGAAGCTCCTCGTTGTAGTGACAGAGGAAGTTGCTGAGGGCTTCCATTCTTGAGCACTTGTCTTGATAAGGCACTACTTCCCAATAGTAGTAGGCCTTGATGAACTTTTCCTTGCAGAAGAGCCACATTTCCAGAAGATCACTGGAAATGAAATCTTCGATCTCCCGTGCATCAAGATGGTTCCTTCTTCTCTCAGCCAATTCTTCCTCCGTTCGGCTGGACATCTCCTTCATGATTCTGTCAAATTTGACACCGGCTTCAGAATTGAATCGAGGCAGCTTCTCATTCAGACGCTTGCGGATGAAATCAATTTCATCGGGAGTGTAGCGTCGGGAGTCAGTCATTTCCTTGAGAGTCACCCTGCAAGTATCGATCATAGCTTGTACCCGGCAAGCCTCAAACTCTTCTGGCATGAAGGGGATGAACGAACTCCTTGAGATAGCCGATTGAATGAGTCTCACTTCATTCCAGTGCGACTCAATCCGCTTATCCACTACTTTCTCTTTGGCAAGCTTTAATTTTTCCTCAAGTTTATAGCAAAGTTAATGAAATGCACCAATCCATCAGAGGAAAGGTGATCACTACCACCCCCGGCAGTCTTGATGATGCCAAAAAGGGGGAAATGATTGAGAAACCAACTGGAACAATGAGGACAGATGGAGAAGGAGGAAGTGGAATAGGAGAGAGAAGGAGGAAGTGGATTCAAAGAGAAGTTGATGCAGAGCTGAACAATCGATTCAAAAAAGTGGAGTCCTTGGAGAGCCTGATGCTGTCGGTGAAGGAAAGAGAAAATCAATGCAAATTCTTAGTGGAAGAAATTTCCACCAAAACTGCAGAACTCGTGCTATCCAAGGAGCACGTCTTTGCGAAGCGAGCTGAGCAATTGCTTCATGCAGTTTATAGCAAAGTCAATGAAATGCACCAATCCATCAGAGGAAAGGTGATCACTACCACCCCCGGCAGTCTTGATGATGCTAAAAAGGGGGAAATGCTTCAATTTCTTCTCCTTCTCCTCATGCTTCTTCCTTCCCTCCTAACTTCTCCTTCTCCGCTCCGCTCGACTGGTCTGTCTAGCAACTGTCCTTTGGCGCTTAGCCGCAGGATCTTCCTCTCTTGTTTCCGGTGCCGAGCGCTTCAAGTGAGATTTTGGCGTAGGAGGTGGTGGGGGTGGCATTTGCTTCGATTGATGAGGCACAATGACTTGGCTTGCAGAAGCGGCGCCAACAGTCATTGAAGCGAGAGCAGCAGCAGTTGTAGCGGGCGCATCTGAAGCGCCTGCTTGGGAGCTTCCAGTCAATCTATTCTGTGGAAGTTCAAATTCCTGCTCTAAGGCACGGGCAAGGGCCTCATCTGCTGCAATTTGTTGCTCTTTCTGCTCCTTGGTCAAAGCAGCAGCAGCAGGATGGGTAGTGACAAACCGATATTTTATATGCATTTCAAGATGTTTTTGGTAGTTTTTGGCTTTGATATGTGTGCTTAAATGAATAGGAAATGATAGGTTTTCATACTTATGCGTTTTCTATATGCTTTGCATTTTCTCTCGAGTTCCGTGCCTATTTCAGGTGCTGTGGCAATTTTCTGGGAATGTTTGACTTATCCTATGTCGAAGAGGATCGAAAGAGGAAGCCGTAGCACTTTGCGGATTAATTTTCCGATGCCGAACGAGAGAGAACGAGCCAAAACCGTGAGAGCGCGCAAACTGTGAAATATGGGCGGAAATGCACAAGTCAAACGAAAATGCACTAGTCAAACCTTGAGTCAACTTTCCAGAAATTACAAATTTTACCCCACCTTCTCACTCAAGTTTCTCTGTATTGCAATTTGACCCCAACTTGTGGGAGGTCTATAAATACTCCTTTATTTGCCTCATTTGACAACTTTTATAACTTGAATTCACTCTTGCATTATAGCTTAGAACCCTAGCTTTTCCCTCCTTTCCTTTTTAGTACTTTCAAATTTTGTTGGATGATGAAGCTTGAAGATTGAAGATTATTGAAGCATTTTATTTCCTTTTACTTTCCTTGTTATTTCTATTATGAATTTCCTTCTTTTTGTTGGTTTGATTGTTAGATCTATGATGAGTGGCTAGTTTTCTTAGAGGTTTCAAATGATGGATGGTGTGAATTAGGCTAGGATTTGTGGTTATTGATGTGGATCTACCTTTCCTTTGAGTTGCCCTTGGATTTGATTGAATTTAATTGCATGAATAATTGACATCCATGAGTGCATACAAGGTGTTTGATGGAATGCCTAGGAAGCTTCCATTCATAGCACTTGGCATGAATCCTTGCTCATACTATCTAGTATTGATTTGCATTGCTCCTAGAAAGAATTATGTGAATTAATGTTAGATTAGTAGGCATTGTGCTTTTAGGAGTTGGTAATATGTTTAGAATGGTAAGCATGTTATTCAATCCACTAGTTATCAAGTCTTAGGAGGATGAGATAGCTTGATTTATGTAATAATGCCACTCAAAGGAATTAAAATGGTTTGATACATCATTTGCCTAGTCCTTAGCCTAATCACACCGGAAATCATTTGAATCCTTGCTTGCTTTTATTGAATTTTCACTACTTGTTTCTTATTTGCTTTTTCTTGCATTGTTTACTTAAATTTGAGTGCATTGTTTAGTTTAATGTTCATTTAGTTCTTTGCCTAGTTAAACAAAACACAAATGATATTTGGTTGCTTGGATAGTATGATAGAGACGAGACACACTACTTGACTTTCTATCGATATTTTCACTCCTTGTGGTTCGACCCGGACTACTAGCTAGTTCGGTTATTGTATTATTGATAGGCTAGAAATTAACCGAGTCAATTTTTGGCGCCGTTGCCGGGGAGTGATTAGATAGACATTTCAATAGTTTGTTTAGTCACTTGTTACTAATCTAAGCTTGTTTTTAATTTCTCTTTCTTTTTGTTTTGAAGGTACATGCTCACAAGGTCCAAGGGGAGACTTGTAGAGCCACTTGTCTTGGAATTTGAGAGAAGACATAAAAGAAGGAAATCTATAGAAGAAGAAAGAATGGGTGATCAAAACCCAAATATGGAGGCCATCATGAGAAGGATGGAGGAAATGCAAGCGGAAATTGATGAGCAAAAGAGGAAGGCTAATGAGGTGTCACCACCTCCTATCAACTCTATGTATCAAGCTCCAACGGAACAATATCAAAGAGGGGAGTGGGGCACGATCAATGCCAATAATTTTGAGTTGAAGACCGGCTTGATTCAAATGGTTATGAGTGCTCAATTCGGAGGAAGCCCCCTAGAGGATCCAAATGCACATCTCACTTCCTTCTTGGAAATATGTGAAACCGTTAAGCTAAATGGTGTCCCTTGTGATGCCATTCGACTAAGGATGTCTGGTTTCTCTTTGAGGGATAGAGCCAAGGATTGGTACAAAGGATTGGATAAGTCGGAGATACACACTTGGAAAGATCTTTGCAAAGCTTTCTTATCAAAGTACTTCCCTCCTTCAAAGGCTCACAAGATGATTTCGGAGATTTCTCACTTCTCTCAACATGGGGATGAGACCTTATTTGAAGCTTGGGAAAGGTATAGAGAGCTCATCTGGAAATGTCCTCAACATGGTTTGAGTGAAGATCAACAAGTAACTCACTTCTATAGTGGACTCACTTCTCATACAAGGAGTGTAGTTGATGCCACCGCGGGGGGTTGCTTGTTGAACAAGCATGCTAAGGAAGCATTGAGGATAATTGAGGAGATGGCCGCTCATGCCTACCAATGGCCTATGGAACGGACTTCCACAAAGAGGGTTGCCTCTCTATCGGATGAGAGGTATGATGAATTGACTTCATTATTCACTACTTTTAAGAAGGACTATGATAAGGGCCAAAGAGACATGAAGGAGATGCTAGCCATCAAGAAATTCGAGAATGGTGAAGTTTTAAGTGAAGAGGAGGTTAAATACATTAACCAAAGGGGTGGATGGAACCAAGGCAATTATCAACGGAATTATGGTAATCCTACTTTCAACAATCATCCAAACCTTGCTTATGGAAACCCCAACAATGCATTCCATGCTCCTCAATCTCAAGTTATGGAAGAGACAAAGCCTCCAAGTCTTACGGAGCAAATGTTGAAGCAATTGGTGGATAGCCAATCTCAATTGGCTACTCAACAAGTAATGTTTATTGCCCATACGGGTCAAAAGGTCACTACCTTGGAGAATACGGTTTCTTCCATGGACAAGCATATCAAGATGCTTGAGGGTCAAATGAGTCAAATGGCTAGCCATGTTGCTTCTCAACACAAGCAAGGACAATATCCGAGTCACACGGAGATCAATCCAAAGCAACAATGCAAGGTGGTTCGTGTGGTCAATCAGGTTGAGTTGATGCGGCCTTTTGGAGAGCAAGAATGGGGAGGTCAAAGAGTTCCTCCATGGGACCCTTCCCATGACCATGATAGCTATGAAAAGAAGAAGACTCCAATGACCCTTGGAGATGAGATTTATTTTCTCACAAAGCCGGACCATTGGTCACCTTATGAGAATCTTCCACGTGAAGCCCAAGAGAGAGAGAGAGGATGAGCTCTTACTATCAAAGAATGAGAGCTAACAATGGGGTGATGTATGCTAGGGGGATGGATTTGAAGAGGATGGAGAAGGCCTACTATATCCATGAGCTTGGAAAGGTTATCAAGGAACGAAGAAGTTATGAAGAGTTCCAAGGTATCTATCCTACAACCCCCTCGGAAATAGTGAGTTTAAGTGAGTCTCTTGATAGTGTGGATGCTATAAAATTGAGAAGTGGAAGATCGATTGAGAAGCCAATGAGGCTTGGTGAAGAAAAGGATGAAAAGGAGAAGGAAGAAGTCCTAGTGGAGGACGTTGATGATGAAGAGGAAGAAATGGAGTCTCCAAGAGCACCTAGGCCAAAGGAAAATGTTCCTAAGAAGAAAGCTTTTGATTATGAAAAAGATGAACCACCTCATGAGTGGATAGAGTTTCCTACTCCGAAGAAGGATGTGATTTCCAAAGCTCCGTTTCCCTCTCGTTTGGCCAAGCCCAAGGTGGATCCCAAAATGAATAGGTTTGTTGAGATGTTTGAGAAAGTAAATGTCAACATTCCTCTTATTGATGCTTTGAAGGACATGCCGGGGTATGCAAAGCTCTTAAAGGAGATAGTGGCCAAGAAAAAGAAGCTAGAAGCTTGTGAAACCATGGAGCTTTACGAGGAGTGTCATGCCATTGTGCAAAGAAATTTGCCCCTTAAAAGGAAAGACCCCGGTAGCTTTTCAATTCCTTGTGAGATTGAAGGCCAAAGGTTTGAGAGAGGTTTGTGTGATCTTGGAGCTAGCATTAATTTGATGCCCCTCTCGATTTTTAGAAGGTTGAAGATTGGAAAGTTCAAGCCTACATTGATAGAGCTTCAAATGGCCGACAAGTCCATCACTAGGCCTCAAGGGATGGTGGAGGACATGCTTGTAAGAGTTGGAGAGTTTGTGTTTCCGGCCGATTTTGTTGTACTCGACATGCCGGAGGATCGAGACACTCCTCTCATTCTTGGCCGCCCGTTCCTCGCTACCAGAAGAGCTTCTATGGACATTGAGAGTGGAAATCTCACATTTCGAGTGGATGATGAGAAGATGGTCATTTCAATCTATGATTCAATAAAGGAGCCAAAGAAAGCGTCTTGCTACAAGCTCGAGGTCGTCTCGCCATCAAAGCTCGATCAAGTGTCTCAAGGGCGTAGCTTGAAGAAGCAAGGAATGAAGTTCAAGGAGAAGGTGGATTATCCATCTCGAAGTGGAGGTTTCACCAAGTTTGGGGGAATTCAGTTTCAAGAAGAGTTTAAAGATTCATTTCACGGAGAAAGTGGGAGTTTGGTAAGCTTTGGGAGTCGGGGCAAGAGTTCGTTTGATGTCCCTTGATTCACCTTTTGAGGTATCGTCGAGCTAGCGACATTAAAAAAGCGCTAGTTGGGAGGCACCCCAACACATATCCTTTTATAGTTTTATCGTTTTGTGTTGGTCCCGGTTTGTTAATGGGAAAAATATGTAGAGGGGGGGGGGGGGGGGGTGAATACGTATTTTGAAGTTTTTCAACTTCAAATCCCTTAACTCAGAGTGACAAGTAAAGAGCTCACTTGAAACTTAAGACCTAGCTGAAGCTAGATCTACAGTATGTAGCTTGCCTGCTTGACCGAAGTGAGTACTTGATCAAGAGGGAGTCTTTACTCGTGTGCGGAATTTGGTGAGCTAAATCTTTCCTAAGTATTTAAAATTTCCAGATTAGGTTTGTTTAGATGCAATGTGCAATGGATAATCAAACAAGTAAAAGTTTAGGGTTAGAGAGATACGACACAGAGAATTATAGTGGTTCGGAGATAAAGCTCCTACGTCCACTTGTTGCACGACAACAACTGTTCTCTTCACTCAAGAACTTGAAGGTTACGGGTCCTTCAAAAACCTGGTCAAGATCGAGCTTCACTCGCTTGGATCTGACAGACGCTGGGTGATTCCGGGTTCACACCAAAAACCTAACTAGACTTGAAGCTTCACTCGCTTCAGTCGAACAGACAGGGAGATTACGGGCTCTCCTTACAGCCTAGCTTCGATCGAGCTTTACACAAACGATGTAAGTGTAAGCCTGGATCTAAACTCTATGATCGAGGCTTCTTCAATCGGTGAAAGAAGGGCCTTGGATCGAAACAACCTAACGACGACTCAAAAACCTAACAGACAGATTTAGGGTTTTTGTTTGACGAACACACTGTGAAGAGCTCTTTACAATAAGTGCAAAGATGGCTAGAGCTCTTCTTCTAAGCTTGGATATGGAATGG
The DNA here is from genome assembly GCA_029379335.1 of Thymus mandschuricus. Lineage (NCBI taxonomy): Eukaryota > Viridiplantae > Streptophyta > Magnoliopsida > Lamiales > Lamiaceae > Thymus > Thymus mandschuricus. Next base: position 19,925,405 of record CM057081.1, read on the forward strand.
GCTTAGACTCTAAGTGTGAAGGTTGTGAAGGCGAGTTCCGATGAACTGGAAACTCGGAGAACACTTGAACAAAGACTCGAAGATTGCTCAAAAGCTTGGGAGTGTTTGTTTGCAGTAGGCTCGTATGCGTAGGTAGTGTTCTACTTCTTCACGTTGTGATCCTTCACTATTTATAGGCGGAGAGATGGCCGAGATCCGTTGCTTGGTTGGTGGCCTTGTCTCTCCTCCACTCGACAGTACTTTGTGCAGCCAGTATGCTTTTGCAGATGCGCAGTTTGTCCGTTTGCCAAATCTGGCTAAACTCCAACTTCAACAGTAACTGGAGCGAGCCAGTACTGTAGCGGCGCCCTGTCGGCCTGGCAGTCAACTCCTCTGCTCTACTCCGCTTTCGACACATGGAGATCTTGTAATTAATGCTACGATCTCCTGTTGACTGGAGTTCAAAATATGGGCGGGAGTCGCGCTGTCGCTTTCTGGTAGGTAGTGGCTCGCTTCACTTTGAAGTTGTAGCGGCCGCTCTGAAGTGAGTTGCTTCACGGTCATATTTGTAGTGAGTCACTTGAGAAATAAATTTCCCGAGACACTACTTAATTAAGTGTTGACTCACGTTGACTCGCTTCGGCTTTTCTTTGTAGCGCACGCTTCGCTTCGCTTTAGTGGGTTCACTTGATTCCACTGTAGCGCTCGCTTCGCTTCGCTTTGGCTTTGAACTGTAGCGTTCGCTTCGCTTCGCTTTGGCAGACTCGCTTTGAATCTACTGTAGCGATCGCTTCGCTACACTATTCGTCAGCACGCTTCACTTCGGCCTGCTAGACTTGCTTCGCTTCGAAAAACACACTCAAGCGAGTGACCTTCACTTGGAATTCCTGCAGTCTAAAGCTAAGCTAAATAAAGCCAACCTAACAGTATAGGCTTAGAAAAATTCTAACCTATCATCTACATCAAAAATGGGTCGCTTGGGAACAGAACGCTTTGGGGTTTTGGGATCAAATCAAAACACTACATTTTTAAAGTGTCCCATGTAGTTCCCCCTTAACATTTTCGCTCTTAACAATTCCCAACAATTTCCCCCTTTTTGATGATGCCAAAACCCAAAAGATTAGATAATAGAGATCTAGCCTATCTAACCGTGAAGGGAACTCCAAGCGACTGCTTCCTTTGCAGTTTCGTTTGTATTTTTTTTTAAGTTCCTTTCCCTTTTTTTTTTCGGTTAAATTATTTGAGTTTGTAGCAAAAAGGTAAAGTCATTCACAAAGCGAGTAAATGACACAGAAGAGACAGAAATAAAGGTGAGATAAATGAACAACAGTTCACAAGATAAGAAGCTTGAAATTCACAGATTTCCTGCAGCTTCATCCTCTTTCTCCTTCTTCTTCCTCTCCTCCACTTTCTTCAACTCTCCTTCATCAGCAATGTCCACATAAGCTGATAGAACTCTTGATTCCATGCTGCCTACTGTGTGGATGCTTGGCCTTCTCCATGCACTCTCCAGTTTGAAGGCTTCATCTACTTCCTCATCAATTATTCCTCTGTTAGGAACATCCGTGCCTGGATGATAAGGCATGGGGAAGTCCTTCACAGCTGGTACCTTGACGACAATTGGCTTGGGCTCTGCTTGTTCAGCCATTGTAAAGATTTTGCGGCGCAATCTGTCGTCATAGGTGGCAAGGAAGTTGTTGAGGGCACTTATTCGAGAACACTCATTCTGCAGCGGCACTACCTCCCAGTAATAGTAGGCTTTGATGAATAAGTCTTTGTAGTACAGCCACAGCTCGAGCAGATCTCTCGGAATGAAGTCCTCGATTTCCCGTGCATCCGGGTGCTCGTTCCTCCTCTTAGCCAACTCCTCTTCTGATCTCTTCGACAGTTCAGCCATGGTCTCTTTGAACTTCTTTCCTGATTCACCACTCCACAAAGGACGCTTTTCATTGAGTCGCTTCCGTATGTAGTTTTGTTCATCCATGCGTGGGTAGCTACCAGACTCAACCATCTCTTTTGTTGTCACGTCGCATGCATCAGATATGGCTTGAGCTTCGCATGCTTCGGACTCATCTGGCATGAAGGGAATGAACGCACTTCGGACCAACGAGGATTGAATAAGCAATACTTCACTGAAATGCTCCTCGATCCGTGCGTCAATCACCTGGAGTCGCCTTGCATCTGCCCTTCTCTTCCTCTCGCCTTCGCTTCTCCCTTCTGCTCTTTCCTTCCTCTTTCTCTCCACCCTTCCAGCTTTTGAAGCAACTGCTTGCTTGACCTTTTGGCGCTTGGCCGTGGGGTCATCACCTTTTATCTCCTGTGCAGTTCTCTTCAATGGAAGTTTTGGTAGAGGGGGGGGGGGGGGGGGGGGGGGGGGGCGGCATATCCTTCTTCGTAGCAGCACTTGAGGGGACGACTGCTGATGAAGCGAGTGCAGCAGTAGTTGAAGTGAGTGCGGCTGACGAAGCTGGCGTGGTGGCTGAAGCGGGCGCTCTGGATAAAGCGGCCGCTTGGGAACTAGATGAAGCACCTGCAGCAATAGAATTTTTGGTTAGTTCAAAAAGCTGCTCCATCTCCCACGCCAATGCAGCATCCTTCTCCACTTGCATCCGCTTCTCCTCCTTCGTTATTACGGTCACCGGAGGATGCCGGGCAATTGAAGCACTCAGCACTTTTTCATGAAGCGGCCTGCTGGGCTCATCGGGCTTTTTCATTAATTCCTCCTTCGTGAGTTTTGTCTTGCCCAGAGCCCTCGCTTCATCTACTACATCTTCCTTTTCACCGGCACCACTGCCTCCCTCCAGCATCAGCTCCACACCAACTCTGCTTTCCCCTGAACCTCCAGTTCCTCCTAGCTTCACTTGTCCTTCCCCCTTTTTGGCATCATCACTGCCAGGGGTTAGGATCATTGATTTTCCGGAAAGGGTTTGGTGAAGTGAGTTGACAGTGTTGAAAATGGCCTCCAACATCTTTTCGGCTTTTCCCACAGTTGGAGCCACCAGATCAGCAGTTTTGATTGAAATTTCTTCGAGTAGATACTCGCACTGCTTCTCTCTCTCCACAACTGATGCCATCATCCTCTCTAAAGGTTCTACTTCTCTGAAGCGAGCCTCCAGCTCCGCTTCAATTTCCCTCCTTATATCCGCCTTCTCCTCCTGCAAGTTGAAGTACCAGAATTCCTGAGCCGCTAGAAGTTCTGCTTGCATCGTCTCAAGGCTCCTCTCTCTCTGGTTTAGAGAGAGATGGAATTCGGCACATGCAGCCATCTTTTCTGTGTACGCTTCGCCCAGCTCCTTGACCTTTTCCAGTAGTAGAGTTAATTCAGCATTCCTTAGGTCAATAGCTTGCGCACTCTTCCTCCTACTCTCCAGCTCCTTTTTATCAGTCTCACTCTCTTGCTTGAGCAGCTTCATCTCATTCTTGAGAGAGTCCAGGGCCTTTTTCGTGCTCAGCAGCTCACTTCCCGTCCTTATCAGCTCCTCCTCTCTCTTCTCATACTTCTCTTTTAACATCTTCAACTCCTTTTCCAACTCCTTCTTTTCTTTGCCAACTGAGACAAGTTCGGCATTGACCTTCCTCAAGCGGCTCCTTTCCCCATCAAGCGAGCCCTTGAGTTCGGTAATAGTTGCTGATTGTCCTCCCACCAACTTTACTTGCGCCTCCAGTGCCTTCTCTTTCTCCTCCAATAACCTCTCCTTCTCCTCCACCTTTCCCTCCAAATCCTTCTTCTTCTTGTCAAAGTCTTCTTTGAGACTAATGACCTCCCCCGCCTTCTTCTCCATGTCCTCACTCATCTTTGTAATCTCGCTGTGAAGACTAGCAATCTCAGCATCCTTCAGTTCTACCTCCTCCTTATGCTCCCTGATTAGCTTCCTCTCATGGGAAGAGGGCACTCGCTTCGGAACAATGGCGAGTGGATAAGCTTCCTTCACTTTGGCATCCAGCTTTTCCCAGAAGCTGGTCCCTTCAAGGAAGGCATGGAAGCCATTTTCGCCAATGAAGTTCAGTAACTTGGCTTCCATCTGGATCAGTTCTTCCTCTGTGAATGCTTTGAGGAGCCTGAAGATTTTGTAATACTCCGTTCCACGATATGTTATGTACGTCAGAAAGTCGACGACATTGGTGTAGAACACGTCCGTCCAAGGAACATTGGAGTAGCGAAGATTGATCGTTTCTGCGGCTTGCTCTCTATCTAGGAAATAGCGTTCGAGAGCCCGCTTTTGAATGGTGAGGGCAGGGGGTATGAATTGTGGAATGATGGGATGTTCACCGGTTGTTTGGGCGGTATCGGCTGTAGCTGCCGATGTCGAGGGGGATTGGGAAGGTGATGAGGTTTCTTGGGTTTCAGAGATTTGTATGGCTTCAGTGGGTGGTGATTGTGTTTGCTGGGATTGGAATGGTTTGAAGGTTGTGTAGGCTTCGACTGGGTCGACGTGGAGTAGAGGGATATCAGGAATTTGAAGTGAAGAACCTGTATCTTCTTCACGTGGGGATTTTTGTGTTTGGTGTTGGGCAGTTGAGGATATTTGGGTGGTTTGGGTTTGGATTTGTAGTTGGGGAGATTGGATTTGGATAGGCTGGGGTTGAGTCACTTCAACGTTCTCAAGCGGCTTCTCCACCGCCTCGCTTTCTTGAACGATTGAAGCGACTCGCTTCATTTTCTTGCCTCGCTTCGGCGCGGCTCGCTTCCCGGGTGAAGCGACTGGCCTCACTTGGCTCACTTCGGCTTGCCTTTCGGCAACCGGTCTCGCTACGGGCACTTCAACCTCGAGAAGTCCCAGGTCCATCAAAGTTTTTGTCTTCCTCCACTTATCATAATAGATGGACTGTTTGTTGTAGACGGTGATGTCATCTTCCGGCCATGCTTTGCCCGGAAACTTCTTCTCCAAAGCATAGGAAAGCCTTGAGAAGAACTTCAGTTTCCCTTTGCGGAGAATCTGATCGGCGCTCCCCTTCACGAACGCAAAATCGGCAGCAGCTTCGTGAATTTGTTTGAGGAACCAGCCATGCCAGTTGAAGCTGGTTCCGGTGAGGCTGTCGACGATAACTGCTGTGGCGATCAGCTTCGTCTCGGAAAGAGTATCCAGGGTTCCGACGTAGCACACGACACTCTTCGAGAAGTGCTCGCAAATATGGTTGAAGGGGGCCTTCAAACTTGAACGGATACTGGCCTCTTTGAAGTTTGGATCTGCTCCGTCGGCTGCAAATCGGCCATATTGTACTCCGGCCGAGAGACCCAAATCCAGCAGAGAGTCTCCTCCTTCTCTCGGCAAGTTGAACGTGCCGATAAGCTCGCTCATGTCCACCTCCACTGGCTTCCTTGTCTATGGTCGGTAAAAGAGGATATGTTTTGCTCCTTCCTCAAGTTTAGCAGGAGCTCGCCGACGGCTTTGGCCAGAATTTTTGACGGGACCGCCGTCACAAACTTCCATAGTCCGGCCTTGGTCACGGCCCTAAGGAGAAAACCATTTCTCTCGATGATGGTTGGATCGAGATGAGGCTCGACATTGATATGTTTGTCGACCTCCGCAAGAAACTCCTCCATCATCTCGGTGTTCTTCTTCTTTCCCATGGTGATTTTAGAGAATTTGAATTGGGTTTTAACGATGAAAGAACAAGGGTTGAGACTCGTGAGTTGCAGAAGTTGCAGATCTAAGCACGAGAATGGCAATTTTTGAAGGCTGTGAAAGGTTTTGCAGTTCTGCCTCGTCCCATATATATAGAGTTAGGTCTTGGCTGACGTGGCAGGGGTAGGACGGTAATATCGCCGTAAGTTCTGTAGGTAGGCGGCGGACGTGCGGTGATGGGTCTGACGTGTCCGGCGTCACCACAGTAAAAGTGAACCGTCAACTTGCACGATGTCTCCACGTGGCCTGCTGTGATTGGATTGTCTTATACGGCGCTAATCCAACGGTTGCAGATTGGGGGCTGTTGAGATTCGATGGCTGGATCTTTTCCGCCTTTTCCCGCTTCAAATTTGAAGTGAGAACCACGCGCCCGTTATTTTCGCCGTTCCTGATTCTGCATTAAATGCTTGGCAGAAAGTAAAATAGGCACTCAAGTGCAGACAGCTCATACTCGCTTCGTGCCCGCTCGCTTCGAGTTGGGCCGCTAGGCTTTGACTCGCTTGAGAGGCATTCGCTTGAGTGACTGTTCCGCACTTGCTTGCGATGGCTAGCTTTGAGTGACGTAGCACTCGCTTGGCCATCTGAAGCGACTGGAATAAGAAAATGAATTTCTTTGCTTAATTTTAAAATGTTTCTGACTTACATACTTCAAGGATAAACAATAGTGTTTTCCTCTTTGTATTTGTGTCAGATTCATTTCATATTTTCCACATAGTGAGTGAAGGTTTCTAGCACGCTTCGGCTCACTTAGTGTACTTAAAATTGAAATGCTTACCAGTCAATCTCACATCGTAGGAGATTGATACCACAAGTTGAAGACTTCATTTGATTTCGACTTCAGGTTGTTGAATCCACTTGTTTGCTTTGAAGCTTGTTGGTACCACCTGTTGGGTAATTCATCTTCTTGGCGTTCGTCTTCATAGCATTCATCTTCCTCTACGAATTAGAGAGTCCTCCATCGAAGTGAATGGGGGAGAAAATGAATATAGTACACAAGCTTACTACAACCCAGAGGGGAGCTTCACGTAAGTGTACTTATTCACGACGAATGGGGGATGAGTACAAGTCCTTATCTCAGAGCAGAAATGGACAGGATGACAATGAGAATGCTCTGACAAGACAATCTCGTATTTTACGCAGAAGCATGTCACCAGCCCTGCAACCTTTTGTATAAAAAGGTAAACCTTCAAGCTTCCCTACAATCTAGAGAATGAATCTGCAGTCGACTTGCTTTGACCCAAGCTAGGGCAAATTGAAGCGATGCAGAATTCGAGATAGCAGCATTCTTGCTCGCTTTGGAAGTAGCTTGCTCCGAGAGTAAGCATTAGTTACCCCTTAACCATTTACTTAACAATTCCAATAAGTTGGTAGGGAACTCCTTCCAATACTCACCTTTCTCCACCTTACTTCTTTTTCTTCAAGCGAGTGAGATTTTGAAGTGGCTCGCTTGAGTTGGTGAAGATCCGAAGCGAGTGACGCTACGAAAAGCTAGCGACCACTCCTTCGTGCATCCTGGATCTAGCACTCTTCACCAGGGTCTAATAACCCTAATTCCATGCATAGCTGATTGAAACGAGACTCAGCTAGAGGCTTGGTGAGGATATCTGCTCGCTGGAGATCAGTATGGATTTTCTCGAGCTTGATATCCTTCTTCTCGACATGATCACGAATGAAGTGATGTCGAATTTCCACGTGCTTGCATCTGGTGTGAAGCACTGGATTCTGTGAAATACATATGGCACTGTTGTTGTCGCAGAAGATTGGAATTTCATTCGCTTCAACTTTGTAGTCCTTCAATTGTTGACGAAGCCATAGGATTTGAGAATAGCAGCTTCCAGCGGCCATGTACTCAGCTTCAGTTGTTGAAGTGGCTACGCTTGTTTGCTTCTTTGAGAACCACGAGATTAGCTTGCTTCCCAAGAACTGACATGTGCCCGAAGTTGACTTCCTGTCGACTCGGCATCCTCCATAGTCAGCATCAGAATATCCAGTGAGCTCCAAATTGTCCTCCGCTGGATACCACAGACCCATGTTGACAGTGCCCTTCAAATATCGAAGAATCCTTTTGGCAGCTTCAAGATGGCTATGCTTGGGGTTGCTTTGGAAGCGAGCGCAGACTACGACTGCAAAAGCAATATCTGGCCTGCTTGCAGTGAGATAGAGTAGTGATCCAATTAGGGCACGATAATCTGTAGGATTTACAGATTTTCCTTCCTCGTCTGGCTCCATCTTCCAGTTGGTATTCATAGGGATCTCACAGCTTTAGCATGTTGAACACCAAACTTGGCAAGCATATCTCTAGTGTACTTGGCTTGGTTTATGAAAATTCCATTATCCTGCTGCTTCACTTGAAGACCTAGAAAGCAGCTCATCAAGCCAATCATCGACATTTCATATTTGGTCTTCATCAGCTCTCCAAACTTCTCGCTAAGCGACTGATTTGGTGACCCAAATATGATGTCATCCACATAGATCTGGACCCAAAGCATATCTTCTCCATGGTTGATGGTGAAGAGAGTCCGATCTATCTTTCCTTTGTGGAATCCATTATCCACTAGGAATTGAGAGAGTGTATCATACCAAGCTCTGGGAGCTTGCTTCAACCCATACATGGCTTTCTTCAAGCGATACACTTTATCTCCCTGCTCAAAACCCGGTGGCTGCTCCACATACACTTCTTCCTTTAATTCACCGTTGAGGAATGCGCTCTTCACATCCATTTGATAGACCTTGAACTTCTTGGCTGCTGCATAGGCTAGAAACAATCTGATAGCTTCAAGCCGTGCCACTGGAGCGAAGGTCTCGTCAAAGTCGATTCCTTCCTCTTGGCAGTAGCCTTTGGCAACGAGTCGCGCCTTGTTCCTCACTAGTTGTGGTCCTCGTCCGTCTTGTTCTTGAACACCCATTTGGTGCCAATAACGTGCTGGAATTTGGGACGATCCACGAGGTACCATACGTCATTCCTGGTGAATTGATTCAGCTCCTCTTGCATGGCGATCACCCAATTAGAGTCGGCTAGGGCTTCCTCCACGCTTGATGGCTCAATGTTTGAGAGAAAGCAACTGAACATGGCACTTTCTCCAAACACTTGACTTCTGGTCACTACACCCTTGGAAGGATCTCCAATGATTTGACTTGGTGAGTGATCTTTGAGCCACGCTCGCTTTGATCCGCAAGCTTCATCTTCATCTTCTTCCTTGTCGCTCGCTTCATCGACTGAAGCGACTGGATTGGGTGCTTGGCCTGCACTAGCTTCAGTAATCTTGGGGGCAGCTTCGACTCCTCCTTTGGGATTCTGCTCGCTTGAGTCCTTGATCTCATCATCTTCATCGAGCACGTCCCAAGTGAGTTGATTTGAGGGTTCCTTGCCTTGATCCTTTTCATTCGCTTGAGCCTGTTCCTGTGGAAGACTTAAAGAAGACTCATCAAATACGACATGGGGTGATTCCTCCACAATTAGGGTTTTACAGTTGAACACCCTGTAGGCTTTGCTAGATGTAGAGTATCCTAAGAATACTCCTTCATCAGCTTTGCTTTCAAAGGCTTTCAACTGCGACTTCCCATTGTTGTGAATGAAGACCCTACAACCAAAAATATGGAAATAAGATATGTTAGGAATTCTCCCTGTCCATATTTCATATGGAGTTTTGTCGTGCCGTTTGTTGAGAAGCGTCCGATTCTGTGTGTAGCACGCCGTGTTGGCAGCTTCAGCCCAATACTTCATCGGAAGCTTCGAGTCTGCAATCATGGTGCGAACGGCTTCTTTGATGATTCGATTTCTTCTTTCAGCAACTCCATTCTGCTGAGGAGTGCGTGCTGAAGAAGTTTGATGCGCTATGCCATGCTCTGTGCAGTACGCTTCAATTGTAGAGTTCAAGAACTCTGTGCCTTTGTCGGAGCGAATGGTCACAATAGCTTGATTCTTTTCCACTGCCAATCGCTTGAGTAGTTGTGGCAGTTTGGTCAGTGTCTCCTTCTTGCTGAAAAGGAATACAACCCAAGTGTAGCGAGAGAAGTCGTCAACTACAACTAGGGTGTACTTCCTTCCATTTACGCTAACTGGAGTAACTGGACCAAACAGATCCATATGAAGCAGTTCGAGCACTCGCTTTGATGAGGCTTCTTCGAGACTGGCGGAGTGCTTCTTCGTCTGCTTCCCTCGTTGGCATGGTGAGCATGGATGGTCTTTGATGAAGACTTCATTCGGTATGCCTTGCACCAAACCCTTTCGAGCTAAGCGATTGATGGCTTTGAAGTTGAGATGATTCAAGCGTCTGTGCCATAGCCATCCAATTTCTGTAGCACTTCTTGCAACTAGGCAAGTTTCCTCTTTGCAGCTGTCCCATTGTGCTATGTAGATGTTCCTTTGCCTAATTCCAGTGAGCACAATCTGAGACGTGATTTTGCTCTTCACAATGCACTTGTTGGAGATGAACTCCACCCTGTACCCTTTATCACAAAACTGTGAAATGGACAACAGGTTGTGCTTGAGTCCTTCCACATAGGAGACTTCTTCAATTGTGAGCTTTCCAACTTTCAGTGCGCCATATCCCCTGGTGCTTCCTCGAGAGTTGTCACCAAAGGTTACGTGTGGACCCTTCTTCTCTATGTAGTTGTGAAGTAGAGCTTTCATGCCGGTCATGTGTCTTGAACATCCACTGTCCAAGTACCATACTTGTTGACCCTCACTCGGCATGGGATCCACGGCGCTCACCTGCAATTAGACAGATTTTGGTACCCAAATCAGTTTGGGTCCTTGCAAGTTAGTTCCCTTAGGTACCCACACTTGCTTCACTCTCTTTTGAGCTGAAGCTTGTGTCTTGGGCTTCTCGACCTTTGAAAACTGTGATCTCTGCTTTGAAGCAGCTTCACACGTGCAACAGTGTGTGCAAGAGGGGTAGCGGCTAGCTTCAGACCTACCTACGCTCTTCCCTTTTTGCTTATATCCTGAAGCGACTCGCTTCGGATTAGCTACAGGTTTAGAGACTGACTTAGGGTTTCTAGTCTGTTGAAGCGGCTCGCTTGGTTTCCTCGAAGCGGTCCAACTAGGGTTTTGACTCCGACTCGCTTGAGGAACCTTGGGAATTTGAAGCGACCCAGTGGAAGCTTCAAAATCTTCCCCCTCAACGTTAGTCCGGTTGGACCATCTCCAGTCCGGATAACGTGGCACATAGACATTACTCCTCTTTTTAGGAGGTAGATCCTTTGTCTCTCGTGTCTTGGCTTGAGACTTAGAAGCTTCAACAGTTTTCCCTTTACCCTTGGATTGGTAAGACTTAGCATGTTGAGTGCTAGGGACTGTTGAACTTTGCTTGCCCTTAGGATCTGCTCTTAAAGATATAGACATCTTCATAAGCTTCCTTTTAGGGTTCTCAGCCATTTCGCCTTTATCTTTGTTAGTGGTCGCTTTGGATGCAGTGGGCAATTCCAAAGTGACTGATGGTGTAGTGTGTGATACACCAACAAAGACAGTCGGCTTGGGAGGTCCACCCTCATATCCAAGGCTAGCTTTCCTACCAAAAGGCAGAAGCGAGCCCTCTAGTGCCTGCCTAGCATATGATGCTTTGTTCAAGTTGGAAACTAGAGTGGACTGGGTTTCATACCTTCCCTCCAAGCTTTGATGTCTAGCGAAGAGATCCTCGAACTTACTAGTAATAGCCCTTAAATTGAGTTTGACTTCGTCAAGCTCACGAGCTAGCTTTCGGTTCTCCTTCTTGCTTTGCGACAGAGCTTGTTTTACCACTTCGTGGTCGCTTGACAATTTTTGGTGCTTGTCAAACAACTCAGTCCATGTAGAGGATTGTTCTTCCTCATTGACAGTGTGTGCTAGTGTAATTGAAGTGATTGAAGGATAGAAGAATACCTCTCCTGTTTCTTCGTCGGTGAGCGCCATAAATCCAAGATCCTCACCATCACTGGAGTTTGGATCTGTGAATGCATCTGAGTCGCTTGGTGGATCTTCAGTTGTAGCGACCGGCACTTCACTCGCTACGAGCGCTCGCCTTGGAGCATCCCTCTTGGCCTTCAATTCTTCGCGCTCTTTGGCACTTAGCTTTGGGCAATCGGATTTGTAGTGGCCCATCTTGTGGCAGTGGTAACACTCCACTTCCATCATGTCGCGCGGGATCGTCTTGGTCGTCTCTTCTCTCTTTCCTTTTCCTTCTCGAGCATCAGTGCTCCTCCCTTTGTATTGTTTGTAGAATCTTTTGTATTTGCCCACTCGAGAGTTCATCTTGTTGAAGTTCTTGGATAAGAACGCAATGTGTTCTTCCAACTCTTCCCTCGTCATCTTGGCTAGTGACTGCTCGCTTGGCCCTTCAGCAGCTTTGAATGCTACTCCTTTTGACGTAGTGGGCGCTTCATCCTCTTCGTCGAGGTTCATTCGATTCAGATCGAATTCATGAGCTTTGAGTTCGGAGAACAGAATCTCCGGTGTGAGCTTTGATAGATCCTTGGTTGCTAGGTACAACTCCTTCATAGTCTGCCACTTCCTTGTGAGAGCTCGGACTATCTTCAGATTCACCTCCTTGTCTGTGAGTTCCTTCCCAAGTGAGTTGAGAGTTGCAGTGATGTTGGTAACTCTCAGCTCGAATGCGTCGATGGATTCTCCTGGCTTCATTATCAGGCTTTCAAACTCCCGCATCTGAACGGCGAGTTTGTTCTCCTTGATTTTGTCTGTTCCTTGAGAAATGAGGGCTAGGGTTTCCCACATTTCCTTTGCCGTTGCACATTTCCTTATTCGTGGTAGATAGGCGTCCGACACGGTGCTCTGCATCGTGTGGCGTGCAATCTTGTCGAGGTTGGCAACTTTGAAGTCATTTGGAGTATACTCATCCTTATCCTTCTCCACGTACTGTTGTCGAACGTGGGCTGGACGACCTTCAGCGGCTGGAACATCCACAGATATGGCTTTCTTGATCTCGATTGGTCCGTCCTCAATGACTTCCCACATCCGGTCGTGGATGGAGCATAGGAAGCTCTCGACTCGGAAACTCCAGATCTCATAGCCTTCAATTGAAAACTGTGGAAGACTAGAAGCACTGTATGTAGACATGGCAAACAGTTAGTAGTATATGCAGTATGCGTGGGTGAGGTTTTGATGCACTTAGGAAAATAGGATCCGGTTCAGTGAGACAACGTGAAGCGAGTGGGGACTCGCTTCGGATATGCAAAGCAGAGGCTCGAAAGAACATGGCTCTGATACCACTTGTTGGTCCCGGTTTGTTAATGGAAAAAATACGTAGGAGGGGGGGGGGGGGGGTGAATACGTATTTTGAAGTTTTTCAACTTCAAATCCCTTAACTCAGAGTGACAAGTAAAGAGCTCACTTGAAACTTAAGACCTAGCTGAAGCTAGATCTACAGTATGTAGCTTGCCTGCTTGACCGAAGTGAGTACTTGATCAAGAGGGAGTCTTTACTCGTGTGCGGAATTTGGTGAGCTAAATCTTTCCTAAGTATTTAAAATTTCCAGATTAGGTTTGTTTAGATGCAATGTGCAATGGATAATCAAACAAGTAAAAGTTTAGGGTTAGAGAGATACGCACAGAGAATTATAGTGGTTCGGAGATAAAGCTCCTACGTCCACTTGTTGCACGACAGCAACTGTTCTCTTCACTCAAGAACTTGAAGGTTACGGGTCCTTCAAAAACCTGGTCAAGATCGAGCTTCACTCGCTTGGATCTGACAGACGCTGGGTGATTCCGGGTTCACACCAAAAACCTAACTAGACTTGAAGCTTCACTCGCTTCAGTCGAACAGACAGGGAGATTACGGGCTCTCCTTATAGCCTAGCTTCGATCGAGCTTTACACAAACGATGTAAGTGTAAGCCTGGATCTAAACTCTATGATCGAGGCTTCTTCAATCGGTGAAAGAAGGGCCTTGGATCGAAACAACCTAACGACGACTCAAAAACCTAACAGACAGATTTAGGGTTTTTGTTTGACGAACACACTGTGAAGAGCTCTTTACAATAAGTGCAAAGATGGCTAGAGCTCTTCTTCTAAGCTTGGATATGGAATGGGCTTAGACTCTAAGTGTGAAGGTTGTGAAGGCGAGTTCCGATGAACTGGAAACTCGGAGAACACTTGAACAAAGACTCGAAGATTGCTCAAAAGCTTGGGAGTGTTTGTTTGCAGTAGGCTCGTATGCGTAGGTAGTGTTCTACTTCTTCACGTTGTGATCCTTCACTATTTATAGGCGGAGAGATGGCCGAGATCCGTTGCTTGGTTGGTGGCCTTGTCTCTCCTCCACTCGACAGTACTTTGTGCAGCCAGTATGCTTTTGCAGATGCGCAGTTTGTCCGTTTGCCAAATCTGGCTAAACTCCAACTTCAACAGTAACTGGAGCGAGCCAGTACTGTAGCGGCGCCCTGTCGGCCTGGCAGTCAACTCCTCTGCTCTACTCCGCTTTCGACACGTGGAGATCTTGTAATTAATGCTACGATCTCCTGTTGACTGGAGTTCAAAATATGGGCGGGAGTCGCGCTGTCGCTTTCTGGTAGGTAGTGGCTCGCTTCGCTTTGAAGTTGTAGCGGCCGCTTTGAAGTGAGTCGCTTCACGGTCATATTTGTAGTGAGTCACTTGAGAAATAAATTTCCCGAGACACTACTTAATTAAGTGTTGACTCGCGTTGACTCGCTTCGGCTTTTCTTTGTAGCGCACGCTTCGCTTCGCTTTAGTGGGTTCACTTGATTCCACTGTAGCGCTCGCTTCGCTTCGCTTTGGCTTTGAACTGTAGCGTTCGCTTCGCTTTGCTTTGGCAGACTCGCTTTGAATCTACTGTAGCGATCGCTTCGCTACACTATTCGTCAGCACGCTTCACTTCGGCCTGCTAGACTTGCTTCGCTTCGAAAAACACACTCAGCGAGTGCCTTCACTTGGAATTCCTGCAGTCTAAAGCTAAGCTAAATAAAGCCAACCTAACAGCATAGGCTTAGAAAAATTCTAACCTATCATCTACATCAAAAATGGGTCGCTTGGGAACAGAACGCTTTGGGGTTTTGGGATCAAATCAAAACACTACATTTTTAAAGTGTCCCATGTAGTTCCCCCTTAACATTTTCGTTCTTAACAATTCCCAACATTTTGAATAAATGTTTTTTGACTCGTTTTATTTGAATAAGAGTTGAGAGTGGGTTGATATACTTGCATTAGGAAGGAATTTTTAGGTGTTGGGTATTTTCATGCCCTAGGAAAATTTTGACATTTTCAAGTTTGGAAGATTTCCATCTTAGAAAGATTTTGAGAATTTTCAAGTTCTTGAACTCCAACACTTAGAAAATTTTTGAGGAACTTTGCGCAGTCCGGCGGTAAAATCGAAAAAAAATAGCAAAACTTGTCGGAATTCGATTCCGTCGATTGCATTGAGTTCCTAAGACTCGGGAGTAGGGGGAGGACAGACTTTCGTCCCAGACCGGGCCGAAAATGCTCGGGCCAAATCCGAGAACAGTGGGTTTGGCGGCTGAACTGGCGGCTCGAGGCTCACCCGCCATGTAGGCCGCCGGCGGTTGGATTTAGGCTGCCAAAATCTGGCGGTTGGCAGTGTAATTTCCGGCGGTCAACGGCTCCTCCTTGGCGTTGACCGCCAACTCTCCTTCCCCCCTATTTTTCAATTTGTTTTTCCATTTTCTTTTTGCTATTATTTCTCTTATCTCCTACACCTTTTATACCTCATTTCTTTTACTTATTCATTTCTTTTTCTTGAGATGATGAACATGTTCTTGAAATTGAAATGTCGAGAGGAGAAAAGCATGACGAAGAAAAGGATTCAACTTAATCGAGCATGTACCGGAATGAGCAACATTGAACGTGATATACATCGCAAGCTCGGACCTTTGTGAGTGTCGTTTAAATTCCTTATTATTCTTCCCTCTAAACTCATTTTAGACTTTGTTTCTAAAATAAGTTTGGGGGAGGGGGGTAGGATAAGATCTTTAAACTACTTTTCTCTCTTCGGTTTTTCTAAAGTTGCGACTTTTAAGCTTGTATTTGCTTGATGAAGTTGATTGTGCTTAAGTGGATGCTTGAAAATGATGAATTTGTTTGAGTGTGTTTTTTATATGATGAGAGTGTATAAGTTGGAATGTGATTCGAGTGGTTTATATGAGTGTAAATGTATGCTTACTTGCAAATTTTGCAAAATTTTTAAAATTTCTTTTGAATGAATCACTTGAAGTATTGGTTTTCATATCATGTTTTTCACTCCATTGCTTTCAAGAGAGATGTCGATGATGAAGTTGAGCGAAAAATTGTATCATATTTTTGGAATCTTTCATGTGTGTAATGAGCATGAAATGGTTGCATGACACGATTAACTAGGAATGATTGATCTTAGGCACATGAACTCTAAACAAAAGCTTGTGAGGTTTGGGCCAAAACGTTGAATTGATAACGCTATGTTTCTTTCTTGAGAGTTTGCCATGTATTGCATTGTTATCTTCTAGAACTTGCCTTTAATCTCGATCGAGGTTGCTATATGTGTCACGAGAACTTAGAAATGATTTTAGGCCATCACTTGTTAGCCTCATTATTCCCTAAACACTAACCAAATGAAACGTTAACTTTGTGGTCCCCCTTGAGCCTTTGAAGCCCTTGTTGCAAAACCGGATGAAAGGGGGTGAAGGTTGGTTAAGGGAATCTATTGAGAGGTTGTGAAGTAGTGAGATAACGAGGTTTGAGAAGTTTGATTGAAGAGGTCGTTTTGAGATAAGAATAATCCTATGAGCTCGAAAAAAAAAAAAGAAAAAAAAAAGAAAAAAAAAAAGAAGGAAAAAAAAATGAAAGAAATGAGAATGAAATTCTCACTCAACAGGAAAAAAAAATGATGAGAAAAGAAAAGAAAGAGTTCGAATAAAGATAGTTGTGAATGAGAGCATAAAGGAGTTATTCATGAATATTTGAGAAGCTTCAATCAAAGCTTGTGTATTAAAGATTGTAAAGAGGTGACACGGTGAAGGTAGAAGGTGGAGGAATTCACACTTAGAGTGGAAAAGAGAAGGTGTGAGTACTTAAGAAATATCTTAGTCACTTAGCCTAAAAATCCCTACCTAAACCAATGTCCCCACATTACAAGCCTAAATAAAAGACCTAATTGATCTTAGTTCGAGTGCACAATCAAGCGATGGAGATCTTGAGATTTAGGGCAAGCTTATGGTAAGAGCAATGCATGCATGATTTCGATGAGTGTAAACTTCTTTCCATACACTTGAGAGAAAGAGCGATACACTTACTCCTAGTGAGGTTTAGAGTGTTGTGTGATTATGGATTGTTCGATGCACCTTGGGAGTTCCATGATTGAAAATGCTTTGTTGAGTGAGAATTTTGAGACATCGATGATCTTGAATTGCATACCCATTCGGTTTGAGTGTTTTAATTGTTTTGATTGTTTTGTTCCATTTTCGGGACGAATAATGGCTTAAGTTTGGGGGAGTTGACAAACCGATATTTTATATGCATTTCAAGATGTTTTTGGTAGTTTTTGGCTTTGATATGTGTGCTTAAATGAATAGGAAATGATAGGTTTTCATACTTATGCATTTTCTATATGCTTTGCATTTTCTCTCGAGTTCCGTGCCTATTTTAGGTGCTGAGGCAATTTTCTGGGAATGTTTGACTTATCCTATGTCGAAGAGGATCGAAAGAGGAAGCCGTAGCACTTTTCGGATTAATTTTCCGATGCCGGACGAGAGAGAACGAGCCAAAACCGTGAGAGCGCGCAAACTGTGAAATATGGGCGGAAATGCACAAGTCAAACGAAAATGCACTAGTCAAACCTTGAGTCAACTTTCCAGAAATTACAAATTTTACCCCACCTTCTCACTCAAGTTTCTCTTTATTGCAATTTGACCCCAACTTGTGGGAGGTCTATAAATACTCCTTTATTTGCCTCATTTGACAACTTTTATAACTTGAATTCACTCTTGCATTATAGCTTAGAACCCTAGCTTTTCCCTCCTTTCCTTTTTAGTACTTTCAAATTTTGTTGGATGATGAAGCTTGAAGATTGAAGATTATTGAAGCATTTTATTTCCTTTTACTTTCCTTGTTATTTCTATTATGAACTTCCTTCTTTTTGTTGGTTTGATTGTTAGATCTATGATGAGTGGCTAGTTTTCTTAGAGGTTTCAAATGATGGATGGTGTGAATTAGGCTAGGATTTGGTGGTTATTGATGTGGATCTACCTTTCCTTTGAGTTGCCCTTGGATTTGATTGAATTTAATTGCATGAATGATTGACATCCATGAGTGCATACAAGGTGTTTGATGGAATGCCTAGGAAGCTTCCATTCATAGCGCTTGGCATGAATCCTTGCTCATACTATCTAGTATTGATTTGCATTGCTCCTAGAAAGAATTATGTGAATTAATGTTAGATTAGTAGGCATTGTGGTTTTAGGAGTTGGTAATATGTTTAGAATGGTAAGCATGTTATTCAATCCACTAGTTATCAAGTCTTAGGAGGATGAGATAGCTTGATTTATGTAATAATGCCACTCAAAGGAATTAAAATGGTTTGATACATCATTTGTCTAGTCCTTAGCCTAATCACACCGGAAATCATTTGAATCCTTGCTTGCTTTTATTGAATTTTCACTACTTGTTTCTTATTTGCTTTTTCTTGCATTGTTTACTTAAATTTGAGTGCATTGTTTAGTTTGATGTTCATTTAGTTCTTTGCCTAGATAAACAAAACACAAATGATATTTGGTTGCTTGGATAGTATGATAGAGACGAGACACACTACTTGACTTTCTATCGATATTTTCACTCCTTGTGGTTCGACCCGGACTACTAGCTAGTTCGGTTATTGTATTATTGATAGGCTAGAAATTAGCCGAGTCAGGTAGCTATGGAGGAAGCCAGCAACTTCCCAGATGATGGCTTGCGGGGTTCCTCAAGAACCTTTTCCTTCCCTTTCTTTCGAGCAAGCTCTGCTCGAGCTTCATCCAACTCTTCCTCCTGGCCTCCACTTCCTTCGCCAACTCCACTTCCCCCTATGATAAAGCCATTGGCTTCGATCCTTCTCTCTCCTGTTCCACTTCCTCCTTCTCCATCTGTCCTCATTGTTCCAGTTGGTTTCTCAATCATTTCCCCCTTTTTGGCATCATCAAGACTGCTGGGGGTGGTAGTGATCACCTTTCCTCTGATGGATTGGTGCATTTCATTGACTTTGCTATAAACTGCATGAAGCATTTGCTCAGCTCGCTTCGCAAAGACGTGCTCCTTGGATAGCACGAGTTCTGCGGTTTTGGTGGAAATTTCTTCCAGTAAGAACTTGCATTGATTTTCTCTTTCCTTCACCGACAGCATCAGGCTCTCCAAGGACTCCACTTCTTTGAATCGATTGTTCAGCTCTGCATCAACTTCTCTTTGAATCCTTTGCGCTCTTCCTGTAAGATGAGTTCGAAATGATTTCGGGCCGATTCGAGTTCTGCCTGTGCAGAGGTGAGTGCTTTGTCTCTTCTATTCAATGCTACGTTAACTTGAGCAACTCCGGCCATTCTGACGGCAAACTCTTCCGCCACTTTCTGTACTTGGTCAATCTTTATGGCCAATTCCGCTTGCTTCAAGTCGGTAGCTCGAGCACTCCTCCTTCGGCTCTCTAGCTCGCCCTTCTCCTCTTCACGCTCTGACTTAAGGATTTGCATCTCCTTCTCCAGCGTGTCAAGGGCTTTCTTTGCTCTAATCAACTCGCTCCCGAGCTTGACTAATTCATTCTCCTTCTTCTCCACTAGCTTCCTCTCTTTTTCTAGCTTCTCCGTCAACTTCTTCTTTTCATCCTCCAATGCCACAAGCTTGGCATTCACCTCCCTCAATCAGCTCCTCTCAGCCTCAAGCGACTGCTTGACCTCTTGAGCATTTTTCTCCTTTTCCTCCACCAGTCTCTCCTTCTCATCCACCAGCTTTGCTTTTTCCTCAAGCTTTCCCTCCAGCTCAGATTTTGTTTTGTCCAAATCTGCTCGCAGATTTGTGATCTCCACCACCTTTCTGTCCAACTCATCAGTTTTCTGCGTATGCACACTTTGATGATTGGCAATCTCGTCGTCCTTCGCCATCAGCTCCTCCCCATGCACCTTCACCAACTCCTGCTCGCGTTCAGACAACACTCGCTCTGGGATTTCACCTTTTCATCAAGCTTCTCCCAGTAGCATGCCTTGTCGACAAAATTGTGAAAACCGTCGGCGCCGACAAAGCTGAGTGCCTCTGCCTCCTTTGCTTCGATAACTTCCTCAGTGAAGGCTTTGCGAAGATTGAATACTTTGAAATATTCAGTTCCCCGGTATTTGATATAGGTGATGAAATCAACGGCCTTCGTGAAGAAGTCCTCTGACATTTCCACTTCGGGATAGCGAGCCCGAACTTCTTCTGCTGCCATATCTCTATCCCTCAAGTAACGGGTTAGAGCCAGCTTCTCTGCAGATGGGGGTTGGGGTTTTGGAGGTGGTATTAGGGTGGCTTCTGTATTGGCGGTTTGAGTGGTTTCGGTGGTTTCGGCTAAAGTAGAGGGTGAGTTGGGAGTTGAAGCTTGTATGGCTTCGGCTTGGGCTTGGGTGATTTGAGTGATTAGTGGCTGGGTCTGTTGAGTGGCTGGGGTGAAGAGGGTGTACATGTCCTCAATGTCTGTACTGAGGAATGGAACTTTGGGTAAGGGAATTGAAGAGGTAGACTCTTGGGGTGATGATTGTTTATGAGTGAGAGGTTGGGCAGTAGTTGATGTTTGGGGCTCTTGAGATGGATGGATTTGGGTTTGTGCTGGGGTAGTTTGGGCTTGTTGAGGTGTTTGATCTTTGGCTGGTGAGGGTTGGGGTTGTTCCACTTCTGTTGCAACTTCCTTCTCGAGCGGCTGCACCTCAGCCTCGCTCGTTCCGATTATGGCGGCTACACGCCTCACTTTTTGTGGTCGCTTTGACCTTGCTCGCTTCGGAGCAGCTCGCTTCGCTGGAGAAGCAGCTTCCTTTCCCTCTTCCGCCTCGCTACGTCACTCAGCGACTGAAGCGGCTGGGGGTACTCTGACGTTAACGATTCCCAGATCGATTGGGATTTTCTCCGACTTTCTTGTATTCTGCCATGCCTGTCCATCTTCTATTTTTGAACAGTCTCTCCAGGGCATAGGAGATTCTGGAGAAGAACTTCAGTCTTCCCTTGCGGAGGATTTTGTCGTCACTTTCCTTCTCAAACTTGAAGTCCTTCGCGACTTCATGGATTTGTTTGATGAACCAGCTGCGCCAGTTGAATTTTGTCCTGGTCAAGCTGTCGAAAATGATCGTGGTGGCAAAGATTTTAGTGTCGGAGAGTTGGCTCAGCGAACCGACACCGCACAGCACCGACTTTGTATACAGTTCGCAGATGTAGTTGAACGGAACCAGCAAATCCGATCTGATGTTGCTGTGCTTTGGATAATCAAACACTTCGTCCTTCTTGGTGGCGAACCGTGCATACTCGACATTGACAGATAACTCCAGATCCGTCAAAGAGTCCGGTCCCTCCTCCGGCAGGTTGAATATACCAGCAATGGCGCTTAACTCGACCTCCACGGGCTTCTCGTTCAGTGGGTCTGTAAAAGTTGAGGAGTTCTCTCCCTCCCTCAAATTTAATAAGATTTCGGCGACGGCCTTGGCCAGAATCTGCTCCGGCTTCGCCGTTACGAACTTCCACAAGCCGGCCGTGGTCACGGCCTTGCGGAAGAATCCTCTTGGATCTACCACCTTTTCGTCGAGATGGGGCTCGACGTTGATATTGGCATCAAGTTTGGTCAGAAACTCCTCCATGGGCTGTGATGCTTCCTTCTTTCCCATGGTGAATATATAAAGAATTTGAGTGAGATTTGAGAACGCGGGGGGAGGGGGGGGGGGGGGGGGGGGGGGGGTTGAGACTCGTGAGTTGCAGAGAAACGCAGATCTAGCATGATATAGAACTAGGGTTCGGCTGACGTGGCGGGGGCAGTTTGGTAACTTCCCAAAAACTCATGTTTGTATACGGCGGATATCGTCGATGTGATTGACGTGTCCGGCGTCATCACAGTGAAAAGTGAACCGCCATCTTGACTTGGCACTCCACGTGGCCATCTGTTATTCATCTCTCCAATTGGCATCGATCCAACGGCTAAGATTCTGGAACTGTTCAGATTCAACAGCTGGATCGAGGGCGATTTTCCCGCTTCTCTTTGAATTGAATTGCACGTGCCCGTCTTTTCGATATGTACGCGCCGCTGCATTAAATGCTAAAGTAAAAAGTGAAATTTGCACTCGAGTGCAGACAGCTCATACTTGCTTCGTACCCGCTCGCTTCGAGTTTAGCCGCTTTGGCTTTTACTCGCTTGCGAAGTACTCGCTTGGAGTGACTGTTCTGCACTCGCTTGCGATGGCTTGCTTGAGTGACTTAGCACTCGCTTGGCCATCTGAAGTGACTGGAATAAGAAATGAAATTTCTTTGACATTATTTAAAATGTTTCTGACTATCATACTTCGAGGATAAACAAGAATGTTTTCCTATTTGTATTTGTGTCAGATTCATTTATAGTTTCCACATAGTAAATGAAGGTTTCTAGCACGCTTCAGTTTACTTAGTGTACTTGAATTGAAACACTTACTAGTCAATCTCACTTCGTAGGAGATTGATACCACTTTGTAGTATTTGACACCACTTGTTGAATTTTTCTTCAAGCTTGGTCTTCATGGCATTCATCTCTTCCATCTTCCTCTATGAACTAGAGACTCCTCCAACGATGGAATGGGGGGGAGAATGAATAACGTACACAAGCTTACTACAACCCAGAGGGGAGCTTCACGTAAGTGTACTTATTCACGATGAATGGGAGATGAGTACAAGTCCTTATCTTAGGGCGGAATAGGACAGGATGACAATGAGAATGCTCTGACAAGACAATCTCGTATTTTATGCAAAGACAGGTCACTAGTCATGCAACCTTTTAAAGTAAAAGGTAACTCTTCAAGCTTCCTCCTACGATCTACAGAATGAATTTGCATTCGACTCGCTTGACCCAAAATAGGGTTAATTGAAGCGATGCGAAATTCAAAGTGGGGGAGGAATGGATAGACATTCGGCAGCTCAACTCATCAATGAAGAGTGAGTAAGGAATGAACATTTATCCACGATGAAGGAGATGAGAAGACTTGTTCCTCTTCGGCGGAAAGATGGGAAGAGGACGCAAGGTCTAGGTGCCAGCCCTGCCTAAGCTTTCACCATTTTTACGTGGGAAGGCCTGATACAAGACCCCACAACCGTTACTAGAAACGGCACTTGCGAATGTTTATACCCACTCGCTTGGAATCCTAGGCTAGGTAGCAGCTTTCCTTGCTCGCTTTGGAAGTAGCTTGCTCCGAGAGCAAACAATAGTTCCCCCTTAACCAATGGCTTAACAATTCCTGTAAGCGGGTAGGGAACATCTTCCAACACTCCACCTTTCTCCACCTTATTTCTCTTTCTTCAAGCGAGTGAAATTATGAAGTGACTCGCTTGAGTTGGTGAAGATCCGAAGCGAGTGATGCTTTAAGACAAGCAACCACTCCCTCGTGCATCCTGGATCTAGCACTCTTCACCAGGGTCTAGCAACCCTATTTCCATGCATAGCTGATTGAAACGAGATTCAGCTAGAGGCTTGGTGAGAATATTTGCTCGCTGGAGATCTGTATGGATTTTCTCGAGCTTGATATCTTTCTTCTCGACATGATCACGAATGAAATGATGTCGAATCTCCACATGCTTGCATCTGGTGTGAAGCACTGGATTCTGCGAGATGCATATAGCACTGTTGTTGTCGCAGAAGATTGGAATTTCATTCGCTTCAACTCTGTAGTCCTTCAACTGCTAACGAAGCCATAGAATTTGAGAACAGCAGCTTCCAGCGGCCATGTACTCAGCTTCAGTTGTTGAAGTAGCTACACTGGTTTGCTTCTTTGAGAACCATGAGATCAGCTTGCTTCCCAAGAACTGACAAGTGCCCGACGTTGATTTCCTATCAACACGGCATCCTCCATAGTCAATATCTGAGTATCCAGTGAGCTCCAGATTGTCTTCAGCTGGATACCACGGCCCCATGTTGACAGTGCCCTTTAGGTAGCGAAGGATTCGCTTGGCAGCTTCAAGATGGCTGTGCTTGGGATTGCTTTGGAAGCGAGCACATACTCCAACTGCAAATGTTATATCCGGCCTACTTGCAGTGAGATATAGAAGGGATCCGATCAAGGCTCGGTAGTCTGTAGCATCCACAGACTTCCCATCTAGGTCTGGCTCCATCTTCCAGTTGGTGTTCATAGGGATCTTCACAGCTTTAGCATGCTGAACACCAAACTTGGCAAGCATATCTCGAGTATATTTGGCTTGATTGATGAAAATTCCATCATCCTGTTGCTTCACTTGAAGACCTAGGAAGCAGCTCATCAAACCAATCATGGACATCTCATATTTGGTCTTCATCAGCTCTCCAAACTTCTCGCTAAGCGACTGGTTTGGTGATCCAAATATGATGTTATCTACATAGATCTGGACCCATAGCATGTCTTCTCCATGATTGATGGTGAAGAGAGTCCGATCTATCTTCCCTTTGTGGAATCCATTATCCACTAAGAACTGAGATAGTGTATCATACCATGCCCTAGGTGCCTGCTTCAAACCATACATGGCCTTCTTCAATCGATACACTTTATCTCCCTGCTCGAAACCTGGTGGCTGCTCCACATATACTTCTTCATTCAGTTCTCCATTGAGAAACGCGCTCTTGACATCCATCTGATAGACCTTGAACTTCTTAGCCGCTGCATAGGCAAGAAATAGTCTAATCGCTTCAAGCTGTGCTACTGGAGCGAAGGTCTCATCGAAATCGATCCCTTCCTCTTGGCAGTAGCCTTTGGCGACGAGTCGAGCTTTGTTTCTCACAACGTTGTGGTCCTCGTCTGTCTTGTTCTTGAACACCCACTTGGTGCCAATAACATGCTGAAATTTGGGACGATCCACGAGATACCATACATCATTCCTGGTGAACTGATTGAGCTCTTCTTGCATGGCGATCACCCAATTTGAGTCAGCTAAGGCTTCCTCCACGCTTGATGGCTCAATGTTTGAGAGAAAGCAACTGAACATGGCACTTTCTCCAAACATTTGACTTCTGGTCACTACGCCCTTGGACGGATCTCCAATGATTTGGCTTGGTGAGTGATCCTTGAGCCATGCACGCTTGGATCCACCAGCTTCATCTTCAACTTCTTCCTGATCGCTTGCTTCTCCATCTGAAGCTACCTGATTGGGTGCTTGGCCTGCACTCGCTTCACGAGCTTTGGGGGCAGCTTCAACCTTTTCTTGGACAATCTGCTCGCTTGAATCCTTGATTTCTTCATCATCTTCAAGCATGTCCCAAGTCAGAGGGTTGATGGGTTCCTCGCTTGAATTCTTGTTGCTCGCTTGAACCTGTTCCTGTGGAAGACTTAAGGAAGATTCATCAAATACGACATGGGGTAATTCTTCCACAATTAGGGTTTTACAATTGAACACCCTGTAGGCTTTGCTTGATGTAGAGTACTGATAGGGTGTATTTTTACCCTATTATCTAAGTGTTATATTATCGTTTTCTTGTCTTATTTTGATAGTTTAGCTTGTGTTTTGTATTGTTTATGTTATTTCGAGCTAAATTACGCTTTTGGGTTGTTTTGAGTGTTTTTAGGGCTTTGAGTCGAGAAAACTCAAGGCGAGACAAGAGACGACAAAATCAAGGAAGATGATGAAGTATTGATCCCAAAGTTCTGACTTCTCACGATGTTATTGAAGACTTATTATGGAATTATGGAAGCATATCATTGAAGAGGAGTTCGATAGGAGCGTATAGGCGAAAACGGAGGTCAATTCGGAGTTCGGACGAGAAAGATACGGCCGAAACAAGAAAGGTGCGCAAACCGGCAAATCCACTCGGACACCCACTCGGCCGAGTGAACTCGCGATTCCGAACCAGTAGCTCCACTCGGCCGAGCACTCGGCCGAGTCATTGGCCGAGTCAAACACACGGAAATCCTAAATTTGGGATGTTTTTATTTCCTTAACCTAATCCTTGCCCACTTAGGTAACAATTATGATCCCCTACCTTATAAATACCCCAAAACTCATCATTGTACCCAAGTTTTGAAAAGTTTTTCATAAGTTTTGATAAGTTTTGATAGTTTTTCACAGATTTCATAGATCATACTCTAGATTAGTTTTTATTCTTTTCTCTACACTTTTTACATTGATGTATGAAGACAATTGAAGATTGAAGACTTATTCAAGATTCAAGAGTTTTTCTATCCCTTTCTCTTTTATTTATGCTTTTAATTATGTTTATTCTTCCTTCTACCTTTCTTTTAATTATGTCTAGCTAATTTCTTTAGTTGATTTTAGGGATTGAATGCCTAATTGAATTTATGTAAGTGTCTTTTGTTTACAATTAGCCTTCCAATCTAGGTGCATGTTTCATGGTGCTTATTCTCATGCATGATTAACTGGCCATTGATTATGTATGCATAATTATGTGTTTATGCCGTGATAGGATAATTGCATAATAGATCTCATGAATACATGGTATGATAGTTTGATTGTCTTGATCGAAGTTGAATTATCATATGTCTATATATAATCGATTTGAGTGTCGTGATTGAACTTAATTGATTATATCATTGATACTTGTTCTATTTTGCACTTGATTTGATATCTATGAGTCCGGAAGGAGATTAGGATCTTTTTAGGTGACGATCTATACTGCCTTAGCCGGAGTGTTAGGTTATTTTCGTGTATCACATCTAGATTGGATTAAATTGGTTAATTGTATTCATTAATTGCTTGCATATATTTGATTAGGTAGGCTTCCCTAGAATCAACACTTTTCCTTAATTGAGTTTTTACCTTATTTATTTAATTGCTTGCTTGCTAAGTTATTTTATTTGATTAGTTATTTGCCTTGTTTATTTATTTCCTTATTTGATTAATTGAGTTCTTTTATTTATTTTCCTAGTTTATAAATACCACAAATGTCTACACTTTTAATTGCTTAAACATCAGTTTAATTCTATAGTAAAGGTATTGTGTGTGGTTTCGACATATCAATCCCTGTGGATACGATACTCGCTTATTCTATACTATACCTATTTTTGTGTGGTAGAAAATAGTGCGATCAAATTTTGGCGCCGTTGCCGGGGATTGATTAGATTTCACATTCATTTTTTGAAATAGAATTAATAGGTGATTTAGGCATTTTAATTTTCTATTTTTCGGTTTATTGATCTAACGTTTACTTTTCTTCTCTTTGGTTTTAGGTAGTGCAAGATCACAAGGTCTAAAGGGATAAATCTTATTCCGATAGACTTGGAGTTGGAGCACTCACTAAGGGCATTGAGACGAGAGAAGAAGGCGAGCAAGATCAATACACCATCCTCTTCACCACCCGATTCACCAAGGAGTTTCGATTCAATGGGGGATAAGCGGCGAGGAGGACTTTGAACGACCGTTACAAGCCGGTCGTTGATCAATTCCAGCAAGGAGGATGGGGGACCACTGAAGCTAACAACTATGAGATCAAGGCGTCCCTCATCAACATGGTGCAAAACAACCAATATGGAGGCACACCGATGGACCCGAACGCTCACTTGAAGCAGTTTCTGGATATTTGTGCTACATATAAAGCCAATGGAGTGTCTTCGGATTACCTCAAGCTTAGCCTCTTCGTGTGGTCTCTCAAGGACGATGCAAGAGAATGGTTAGATGGATTGGACAAGAAGGAGGTCACTACTTGGAGCGATATGTGCACGAAGTTTCTCAACAAATTCTTCCCACCTTCGAGGGCTCAGAAACTCATCAACGAGATTATCCAGTTTCAACAATACGAGGATGAGCACTTCTACGAGGCATGGGGGAGATTCAAGAAGCTACTACGAGCATGCCCGAATCATGGAATTAGCAAGGAGGATCAAATCACGAACTTCTATCGTGGTTTGAACAAGATGTGTAGGAAGGAGCTCGACTACGCTTCGAAAGGAGGATTTTTGAACAACGAGTACGACGTGGCCATGGAGATTATTGACCTGACCGTGAATTCAAGTTATGAGGAGGCTACTGACCATCGCATTGGAAGAAGGAGAGTTGCCAACATTGGAATCGATGCTTATGAAGACTTGATGGAGAAGTACACAAAAACAGCAAAGGAGTTGGATAACATCAAGAAAGGAGTGCTTCGGTGCGATGCTATAGTTGATGAACAAGCACCCCAACCCGAAGGAGAAGATGCCAATTTCATGCAACAAGGAAACAATTGGCAAGGAGGACAAGGAGGATCGAACTACCAAGGAGGTTACAAGAAGCCTTATGTTCCCAACAACCGAAACCATCCGAACTTCTCTTATGCCAACCCGAACAACGCCTTGCAACCACCTCCCGGCTTCCATGTTGAGAACGGAGTCATCCAAGAGCCAAAGAAGGAGATGTCTACCGACGACTTGATTCGTCAATATATGGCTCAGTCGGAGAAGAGGATGACACAGTCGGAGATGAGGATGACACAACAAGATGCAAAGTTGAGGACATTGGAGCTTACTCAAAATACCTCGACTAACAACTTGGCGAGTAGCATCAATGCGTTGACCAAGCAAATGCAAATGTTGGAGACGCAAATGAGTCAAATAGCCAATGCTCAAGGAGGAGTCCACAAGCCCGGCCACTTCCCAAGCAACACCGAGCAAAACACGAAGAACAACCATCAAGTTCACGCTATTGAGCTTAGGAGTGGCACTCGTTACACAAATCCATCTTTGGAGGACAAAGTTGAAGGAAGAGTCGAAGATTTGGGTGATGGAAGCAATTCGGAGGCGGAAACGGACGAGGCGGAAGACGAAAACCCGGAAGGAGACCCACTCGGCCGAGTCACCGGCCGAGTCGAAGGAGATAAAAACCTGGGAGACTCACTCGGCCAAGCACTCGGCCGAGTACCCGTCCGAGTCATTCCACCAGTAGGCTCACTCGGATCACCACTCGGCCGAGTCACCACACTCGGCCACTCACTCGGCCGAGTACCCGGCCGAGTGGAACCCAGCTCCGAACCCGTTCCTACCCCGACGCGAGAATCGACCCCCAAGGCTCCGTTTCCGCAACGATTGGCTAAGACGAAGCAAGACGAGAAGTACCAGAGGTTCTTGGAGATGCTTCAAAAGGTTAACATCAACATCCCGCTTCTAGATGCTCTCCGAGACATGCCGAACCACATGAAGTTTATCAAGGATGCGGTGGCGGGGAAGAAGAAGTGGGCTAAGTTTGAGACGATCAACCTCACGGAGGAGTGTAGCGCGGTCTTACAAAAGAAGCTTCCGTTGAAACAAAAGGATCCCGGGAGGTTTACACTATCATGCAAGATTGGTGATCAAGTATTCCAAAATGTCCTTTGTGATCTTGGAGCTAGCATCAATTTGATGCCTCTCTCGATTTTCAACCGGCTCAAGATCGGGAAGATGAAGCCAACTACCATCTCTCTACTTATGGCGGATCGTTCGGTTTCTTATCCACGTGGAATAGTCGAGGACGTTCTCGTTCAAGTTCACAACCTCGTCTTCCCGACGGATTTCGTAGTCTTGGATATGCCCGAGGATGATAATCAACCATTGATCTTAGGACGGCCATTCCTAGCTACGGGGAGAGCTTTGATCGATATTCAAGATGGAGATTTGACATTTAGAGTCAACGGAGAAGAATTAAAGATTTCCATCTATGAAGCAATGAAGAGGCCCGATGATAATCGAGAAGATGTGTTTGCCGTCCAAGTCTTGGAACCTCCTATACCTTCGGCGCCGGATGAAGTTCTCGACAAGATCATCACCAACTTCTTGCACCATTATTTGGAGATATCTGGAGTTTTCAAAGAGATCCTAGGGTGCTTAAATCAGTTGGAAGCCATTTCACCATTGAAGTTAGCCGAATTCAAGAGATCAATTGATGGAGCCATGAGGAAACTCAAAGATGGGGGAGAAAAGAACTTTCATTTTGATCCACCTTGATGTGAGGTATCGTCGGGCTAAAGACGTAAAACGTAGCACTTGTTGGGAGGTAACCCAACTCTATCTTTAATTTTCAGTTTTGTTTTGTTTTATTTGTTTTGATTTTGATTTTTCCTTTGAGTCTTATCTTTTACTAAGCTTTTTATCCAAGAATTTTCGAAGCTTGTGAGTTGTAGGTTTTCTAGACAAGGTTTCGACTAGGAGGAGAAGATCGATAGTAAGCTAGCTTTGGTGAAAGGTATGCTCGTTAACTTAACCACTCCTTCTTCTTAAACTTATTCCTTCATCATGATTCGAAATAAGTTTGGGGGAGGGGGAAGTGTGGCTTCGTTAACTCGTTTACATGAGTTCTTGGATTGTAGCTTAATTTTTGGATATTTTATTAGTAGTTTTTATTCTTGTTGAGTCTTAGGTTTAAAGTTGAGTCGAATGAACATGTGATGATAGTATTGTGGATTTGGCCGATGATAGAAAATTTTTGTTGATTTTTGGAGAAAAATTCATGATCTTTATTATGCATGGAACCTTGGCGAAGCGACGCAATTTATTTGATGAATTTGAATTGTGTTGTGATATCGGGAACTAGTTAGTTTGAACCCGTGAGATTTGAGCTATTTGTGCATATTTATGCCTATTCTTTGATTGAGTGATCATGCATTCTTCATTGTTTCTAGAACTTGCCCTATTTCTCCATCAAGACCTTAGTATATTTATGAATTAGGAGATGATCTTAGGCCATCTTTCTTTAGCCACATGATTCTTATACACTAACCTTGTTCATAATCTTTTGTTTACCCCTTTTGAGCCTTTATTAGCCGTTCTTTGTAAAACCGGATGATAGGAGGTTTGGATGGTTAAGGGTATCTTTTGGTAGTTAGTTGTATAGAAGGAGTTGGAAAGAATATTTTGTTGTGGTGTAGAGGGAGAAGAAAAGAATTGTAGATGCTTGTATAGTTTGTTAGCAATCCCTATAAGCTTAGAAAAAAAATTGTAAGTATGAAAAAAAAAAAAAAAAGGAAAAGAAAAGAAATATAGAGCCCTTGTTCATTATTAGAAAGAACATTCTTAGTTGAGCTCTAGAAAAAAAAAAGAGAATAAGCATAAGGGGATAGTTAGCTTTGATTTGTATAGTTGATATTTTAGCATTTTTGAGTTTGTATTTGGTGTGTTGGATGGTAGAAGATGGAGTAAAATCTATACTTTGTTTGGAGTTGAAAAGAGGTTGATGATTTGGAGTATTTTGAGTCACTTAGCCTATACAATCCCTACCTTAACCAATGTCCCTACATTACAAGCTTATATAAAGACCTTTTTGATCCTAGTTTGTAAGTATTACATTACGTGGAGATGTTGAGATTAAGGGCAAGCCTATGGTAAACATGTTGCATTGCATTGATGATGAGTGAACCCCTATGATGTGCATTCATACATCTTTTCTTTGAGAGAGTTGAGTGTTCACTTATATATATATATATACAATTCCACATGTTGGAGAGAGTTCTTTGATGGATTAGCATGTTTTAAGTTTGTTGAGTAGATTGTGTTGTTAGTGCTAAGGTTGTGTGCATAGTTTTGATCATGATCATGAGAGATTGTTTTTAAAAAGTTTTGAGGCCTATATAGTTCACAATGCTAGAGTCTATTGTTTATTTCGTTTTTGTTATTGTTCGGGACGAACAATGTTTAAGTTTGGGGGATTTTGATAGGGTGTATTTTTACCCTATTATCTAAGTGTTATATTATCGTTTTCTTGTCTTATTTTGATAGTTTAGCTTGTGTTTTGTATTGTTTATTTTATTTCAAGCTAGATTACGCTTTTGGGTTGTTTTGAGTGTTTTTAGGGCTTTTGAGTCGAGAAAACTCAAGGCGAGACAAGAGACGACAAAATCAAGGAAGATGATGAAGTATTGATCCCAAAGTTCTGACTTCTCACGATGTTATTGAAGACTTATTCTGGAATTATGGAAGCATAGCATTGAAGAGGAGTTTGATAGGAGTGTATAGGCGAAAACGGAGGTCAATTCGGAGTTCGGACGAGAAAGGTACGGCCGAAACAAGAAAGGTGCGCAAACCGGCAAATCCACTCGGACACCCACTCGGCCGAGTGAACTCGCGATTCCGAACCAGTAGCTCCACTCGGCCGAGCATTCGGCCGAGTCATTGGCCGAGTCAAAAACACCGAAATCCTAAATTTGGGATATTTTTATTTCCTTAACCTAATCCTTGCCCACTTAGGTAACAATTATGATCCCCTACCTTATAAATACCCCAAAACTCATCATTGTACCCAAGTTTTGAAAAGTTTTTCATAAGTTTTGATAAGTTTTGATAGTTTTTCACAGATTTCATAGATCATACTCTAGATTAGTTTTTATTCTTTTCTCTACACTTTTTACATTGATGTATGAAGACAATTGAAGATTGAAGACTTATTCAAGATTCAAGAGTTTTTCTATCCCTTTCTCTTTTATTTATGCTTTTAATTATGTTTATTCTTCCTTCTACCTTTCTTTTAATTATGTCTAGCTAATTTCTTTAGTTGATTTTAGGGATTGAATGCCTAATTGAATTTATGTAAGTGTCTTTTGTTTACAATTAGCCTTCCAATCTAGGTGCATGTTTCATGGTGCTTATTCTCATGCATGATTAACTGGCCATTGATTATGTATGCATAATTATGTGTTTATGCCGTGATAGGATAATTGCATAATAGATCTCATGAATACATGGTATGATAGTTTGATTGTCTTGATCGAAGTTGAATTATCATATGTCTATATATAATCGATTTGAGTGTCGTGATTGAACTTAATTGATTATATCATTGATACTTGTTCTATTTTGCACTTGATTTGATATCTATGAGTCCGGAAGGAGATTAGGATCTTTTTAGGTGACGATCTATACTGCCTTAGCCGGAGTGTTAGGTTATTTTCGTGTATCACATCTAGATTGGATTAAATTGGTTAATTGTATTCATTAATTGCTTGCATATATTTGATTAGGTAGGCTTCCCTAGAATCAACACTTTTCCTTAATTGAGTTTTTACCTTATTTATTTAATTGCTTGCTTGCTAAGTTATTTTATTTGATTAGTTATTTGCCTTGTTTATTTATTTCCTTATTTGATTAATTGAGTTCTTTTATTTATTTTCCTAGTTTATAAATACCACAAATCTCTACACTTTTAATTGCTTAAACATCAGTTTAATTCTATAGTAAAGGTATTGTGTGTGGTTTCGACATATCAATCCTTGTGGATACGATACTCGCTTATTCTATACTATACCTATTTTTGTGTGGTAGAAAATAGTGCGATCAAGTACCCTAAGAATATTCCTTCATCAGCTTTGCTTTCAAAGGCTTTCAATTGTGACTTCCCATTATCATGGATGAAGACCCTACGACCAAAGATATGGAAATAAGAGATGTTAGGAATTCTCCCTATCCATATTTCATATGGTGTTTTGTCATGGCGTTTATTGAGAAGAGTCCGATTCTGTGTGTAGCATGCTGTATTGGCAGCTTCAGCCCAATACTTCATTGGTTGCTTTGAATCAGCAATCATAGTGCGGACAGCTTCCTTGATAATCCGATTTCTTCTTTCAGCAACTCCATTCTGTTGAGGTGTGCGTGCTGAGGACGTCTGGTGTGCTATGCCATGCTCCGTGCAGTATGCTTCGATGGTTGAGTTTAGAAACTCAGTGCCTTTGTCGGAGCGAATGGTGGCAATCGCTTGATTCTTCTCCACAGCAAGTTGCTTGAGCAGTGGTGGAAGCTTGGCCAGTGTCTCATCTTGCTAAAGAGAAATACGACCCAAGTGTAGCGAGAGAAGTCGTCGACTACAACTAGAGTGTATTTTCTTCCATTTACACTAACTGGAGTAACTGGACCAAATAGATCCATATGAAGCAGTTCGAGCACTCGCTTGGATGAAGCTTCTTCAATACTGGCGAAGTGCTTCTTCGTCTGCTTCCCTCGTTGGCATGGTGAGCATGGATGGTCTTTGACAAAGACTTCATTTGGTATGCCTTGCACCAAGCCTTTTCGAGCTAAACGATTTATCGTCTTGAAGTTGAGATGGTTCAAGCGTCGGTGCCATAGCCATCCCATTTCTGTAGTACTTCTTGCGACTAAGCACGTATCCTCCTTCCAGCTTTCCCATTGTGCTATGTAGACGTTCCTTTGTCTAATTCCAGTGAGCACAATCTGGGAAGTGAGCTTGTTCTTCACAATGCACTTGTTGGAGATAAACTCCACCTTGTATCCCTTGTCACAGAATTGTGAGATGGATAACAAGTTGTGCTTCAGTCCTTCCACATAGGAGACTTCTTCAATTTTGATCTTTCCGATCTTCAGTGCGCCATATCCTTTAGTTCTTCCTCGAGAGTTGTCACCAAAGGTTACGTGTGGACCCTTCTTCTCAACATAATCTTGAAGTAGAGCTCTCATGCCAGTCATATGTCTTGAAAATCCACTGTCCAAGTACCAGAATTGTTGACCTTCACTTGGCATGGGGTCCATGGCGCTCACCTGCAATTAGACAAGTTTTGGTACCCAAATCAGTTTGGGTCCTTGCAGGTTAGTCCCTTTCGGTACCCTCACTTGCTTCACTTTCTTTTGAAAGTTAGCTTGTGTCTTGGGCTTCTCAACCTTCTTAAAATGTGACTTCTGCTTAGAGGCAGCTTCACAAGTGTAGCAGTGTATGCAAGAGGGGTAGCGGCTCGCTTGAGACATACCTATGCTCTTACCCTTTTGCTTATATCCTGAAGCAACTCGCTTCGGATTAGCTACAGGCTTAGAGACTGACTTAGGGTTTACAGTCTTTTGAAGCGGCTCGCTTGGTTTCCTTGAAGCGGTCAAACTAGGGTTTTGACCCCGACTCGCTTGAGTAACCTTGGAAGTTTGAAGCGACTTCCTCGGTGCTTCGAATACTTCCCCCTCAACATGAGTACGGTTGGACCATCTCCAATCCGGCTCACGTGACACATAGACAGACATTACTCCTTTTCTTGAAAGGGAGATCCTTTGTCTCTCGTGTCTTGGTCTGAGACTTAAAAGCTTCAACAGGTTTCCCTTTACCCTTGGATTGGTAAGTTTTAGCATTGTGAGTGCTAGGAACTGTTGAATTTTGCTTACCCTTAGATTCTGCCCTTGAAGATATAGACATCTTCATTGGCTTCTTCTAAGGGTTCTCAACCACTTTGCCTTTGTCCTTGTTGGTGGTTACTTTGGAGGCAGTGGGCACATCCAAAGGAACTGATGGTGTCGTGTTTGAAGCACCAACAAAGACAGTAGGCTTGGAAGGTCCACCCTCATATCCGAGTCCTCCCTTCCTACCAAAAGGTAGAAGCGAGCTCTCTAGTGCCTGCCTTGCATATGAGGCTTTGTTCAAATTGGCCACTAGATTGGATTGGGATTCATACCTGATAGGGATAAATATCAGCCTCACTCGTAATGTATTTTCCTACCTTTATCTGGATTATTCCTCCTATAATGATTAAAAGAAATTGAGTCAACAAAGAGCAGATCCTGGATGCCGCGGGATCTGACAACTACTATAGTTTGGGTTAAGACCCATGTGCAGAAGCTAGTGCTTACAGAAGTAGCCTCGGCTTTAATATGCTCCTGCTAATACCCAAGGATCTGCAAGGGCGTGTAATTGGTGTGACTCTAGTCTTCCTAGAGTGAGGACCACAGTATTAATGACAAAGGGAATTTGTCCTTATAGAAATTCCTCTTTTATCCTTTCCATACGAAAAACATCCACCTTTCCACCCTCCTCGCGTCCTATAAATACCAAGTGAACGCACAACAACTCATCATCATCATTCTCTACAAACAACACACACCTTTGTGTACTGTTTCATTCAATACTCTCTCTCACTGAGCTCCTCCGATCTCAGGCAAGTCAAGGTGAGCAAAACCTTCTTCCGGGAAGCCGTAGTTCGCCTTCACATCCATATATTCTTCTCGACGCCGGGAAGAATCTCTTTCTTACACACACTACCTTGAACTTAAGGTAAAACCCTCATCACTTAAAGGGGAATGAGGCTCAACGGAACCCCGCGCTCCTCGTTTCTCTCTTTCTCCCACCTCGTTTCTTCGTTATCTGCTTGTATGCGTGCAAAACTCCATGAATTTTGCTAGTTTATGGCTAAATACGCCCTCTATCCGTTGCCTATAGCTCAACTATTGTTCGCTATTGCTACACGCATCCTGCCTTGTACAAAATGCTTGGTTATGGCTTTTCCATACGCATGAATCTCTCGCTCTTTACTTCTTTAACGCTTTATCCATAAATGCTCTTTGCAAAACCTGATGAACAATACCCTAAATTGTTGTGGATCTCTAACCCGGATCTATCAATACCTTCCTTCCAAGCTTTGATGTCTAGCAAAGAGATCCTCGAACTTACTAGTCATAGCCCTTAAGTTAAGTTTGACTTGGTCAAGCTCAGTGGCTAGCTTTCAGTTCTCCTTCTCGCTATTAGACATAGCTTGTTTCAACACTTTGTGGTCACTTGACAGTTTGAGGTGTTTGTCAAGCAACTCACTCCATGTCGAGGAATTAACTTCCTCTTGGTGAGTGTGTGCGAGTGTAATTGAACTAGATGAAGGATAGAAAAATACCTCCCCAGTATCTTTGCCGGTGAGCGCCATGAGTCCAAGATCCTCTCCCTCACTAGAGTTGGGATCAGTGAATGCATCTGAGTCGCTTGAGACATCTTCAGTTGAAGCGACTGGCTGCTCACTTGCTACAAGCGCTCGCCTGGGAGCTTCTCTCTTGGCCTTCAGTTCCTCTCGCTCTTTTGCACTCAACTTTGGGCAGTCAGATTTGTAGTGGCCCATTTTGTGGCAGTGGTAGCACTCCACTTCCATCATGTCCCGCGAGATCGGCTTGGATGTTTCCTCTCTCTTTCCTTTGCCTTCACGAGCATCAGTGCTCCTTCCCTTGTCTGCTTGTAGAATCTCTTGTACTTGCCCACACGTGAGTTCATCTTGTTGAAGTTCTTGGATAAGAACGCAACATGCTTTTCCAGCTCTTCTCTTGACATCTTAGCGAGTGTCTAGTCACTTGGCCCTTCTGCGGCTTTGAAAGCGACACCTTTCGATGTTGCAGGAGCTTCGTCTTCATCATCAAGACTCATTCTGTTCAGATCGAACTCGTGAGCCTTGAGCTCGGAGAACAGGATCTCCGGCGTGAGCTTTGACAAGTCCTTCGTAGCAAGGTACAGCTCCTTCATGGTTTGCCACTTTCGTGTGAGAGCTCGAACGATCTTTAAGTTCACCTCCTTGTCTGTGAGTTCCTTCCCAAGTGAGTTGAGAGTAGCAATAATGTTGGTGACTCTCAGCTCGAAGGCATCTATGGTCTCTCCTGGCTTCATTATCAGACTTTCAAATGCGAGCTTGTTTCCCTTAATCTTGTCCGTTCCTTGAGAAATGAGGGCTAGGGTTTCCCACATTTCTTTCACCGTTGCACACTTCCTAATCCTTGGCAGATAGGCGTCTGACACAGTACTCTGCATCGTGTGGCTTGCGATTTTGTCAAGGTTGGCGATTTTGAAGTCGTTGGAGTTGTACTCGTCCTTGTCCTTCTCGACATACGTCTGTCTGACATGAGCTGCTCGGCCATCGGTGGCTGGAACATCCACAGAGATGGCTTTCTTAATCTCGATCGGTCCTTCCTCTATCACTTCCCACATGCAGTCGTGGATGGAACTGAGGAAGCTCTCGACTTGAAAGTTCCATGTCTCGTATCCTTCGATAGAGAACTGTGGAAGATTCGATGCACTGTAAGTAGACATAGCAATCAATCAGTAGTAATGCAGTATGCGTGGGTGAGGGTTTTATGCGGATAGGAAAGAGGATCCGGTTCAATGAGACAACTGAAGCGAGAGGGGACTCGCTTCGGATATGCAATGCAGAGGCTCGAAAGAACCGCTGCTCTGATACCACTTGTTGGTCCCGGTTTGTAAGAGGAATAACAAGTAGAGGGGGGGGGGGGGGGGTGAATACGTGTTTTGAAGTTTTTCAACTTCTTTTCCTTATACTCAGAGTACTAAGTAAAGTGCTCGCTTGAACTACTAAGACCTAGCCGTGAGCTAGATCTGCAGTATTCGCAACTCTCTTGACCTAAGCTTAGAGCTTGACCAAGAGTGAGACTTTACTCTATATGCAGAATTTCGGTGAGCTAAATCTTTCCTAAGTAATTTAAATCTCAGTTTGTGTTTGTTAAATGCTTGTGCAATGGATAATCAATCAATAAGCAAATAGAGAGATTAGAGTTAGAGATACGACACAGAGATTTATAGTGGTTCGGAGATGAAACTCCTACGTCCACTTGTTGCACTAAGCAACTCGTTCTCTTCACTCAAGAACTTGAAGATTACGGGCTCTTCAAAAGCCTATGTCAAGATCGAGCATCACTTACTTGGATTTGACGAAGACTGGGTGATTACGGGTTCACCACACAAGACCTAAAACTGGACTGGAAGCTTCACTCGCTTCAGTCCGACGACAGGGAGATTACGGGTTCTCCTTACAACCTAGGTTCGATCGAGCTTCACAATCGATGAAAGTGTAAGCTTGGATCTAGACTCTATGATCGAGGCTTCTACAATCGATGAAGGTAGAGCCTTGGATCGAACACAACCTAACGACGAACACACAAAACCTAAACTGAAGGGTTGGGGTTTTCTGTTTCGACAGAGACACACTAATGAAGAGTTCTTAACAACACGTGCAAAGATGGCTAGAACTATTCTCTAAGCTAAGATTTGGAATAGGCTTAGAATTCTGAGTGTGAAGGTTGCGAAGACGAGTTCCATTGAAACTGGAACTCGGAGAACACTTGGAAACAAAGACTCCATGAAATGCTCAAAGGCTGGGAGTGTTTGTTTGTAGTAGGCGCTCAATGCTCAAGTAGTGTTCTACTTCTCTTCATATTCATCCTTCACTATTTATAGGCGGAGGTTTGGCCGAGATCCATTGCTTGGTAGGTGGCCTTGTCCCTCCTCCTCTCGACAGTACTTGCACAGGCTGGCTGCTTTTCAGGTGCACAGATTTGGCACTTTGCCGAAAATGGCTAAGTTCCAAACCTAACAGTAACTGGAGCGAGCCAGTACTGTAGCGGCGCCCTTGTCGGCCTGGCAGTCAACTCCGCTGCTCCTCTCCGCATTCGACACGTGGAGATCTCATAATTAATGCGACGATCTCCAGTTGACTGGAGTTCAAAATACGAGCGGGAATCGGGCTGTTGCTTTCTGTTAGGTAGGGGCTCGCTTCGCTTTAGAATGGGAGCGTCCGCTTCAAATCGAGTCGCTTCAGGGTCATACTGTAGCGAGTACTTGGAACATAAATTTCCCGAGTAACTGCTTTAGTATTTGTTGACCCGCGTGGACTCGCTTTGGCTTGTTACTGTAGCGCTCGCTTCGCTTCGCTTTGGCAGACTCGTTTCGAATCTACTGTAGCGCTCGCTTCGCTTCGCTATTCTTCGGCACGCTTCACTTCGGCTGGGTAGACTCGTTTCAATTGGAAAACACATTCAAGCGAGTGGCCTTCAATTGAAATTCTTGCAGTCTAAAAACCTAAGTGATTAAAGCGAAAATAAAGCCATCCTAATAGTATAGGCTTAGAAAAATTTCTAACCTATTTTCTACATCAAATTGGGTCGCTTGGGAATAGGACACTTAGGGGTTTTGGGAACAAATCAAAACATATATATTATTTTCAAAGTGTCCCTTATAGGTTCCCCCTTAATATGTTGCCCTTAACAATTCCCAACAGTGAGGCTGTTATGGACAACGACCTCATTCTTTAAGAAGAACATAGGAGTTTGTCGCTAGGCTTTGTTATTTGTTTACTTCCTTATTTGTTTAATTGAGTTTTTTTTATTTATTTGTCTAGATTATAAATACCACATCCTTATGTTTTTAATTGCTTAGACATCAGTTTAGTTCTAGAGTAAAGGTATTGTGTGTGGTTTCGATTTGTCAGTCTCTGTGGATACGATACTCGTACTTATTTTATACTATACCTATTTTGTGTGGTAGAAAATAGTGCGATCACTTGGTCAAAACGAAAATACTGAAGAAAAAAACAGGAAAGGGACTGCCCACACACACACTTTTGCTGTAGGCTAAGTGTGTAGATGTTTGGTCTAACAAAGTACTGAATAATAAAAGAAAAACATACCAGGTTGCCTCCTGGTCAGCGCCTTAGTTTACGTCGTGGGCACGACGTGTTACCTGCATTAGTCTTGATCTTCCATGTCAAGCAGTAGCCCCATGAGATCATGCTCAAACCTTTTCAGCCTTATTGCTTGGTCATGATCACTCTTCAATCTGAATATCTGGACCTACATCAAGTTTTCATGTCCTCTCTTGATCCTCTCCTTGACTTGGTCATCTTTATCCAAACCTTGCCAACTAGGTTCCCACACAAAGTTTTGGTGGTCCATGTGTATGCCCCTATTCTGTCGAAGTGTCTTGGTCAAGGTGTGCAGTGGACTCCCATAGGCAGCTAGAAATCAAACACATCATGGCCAAGGTGAGCAGCTTCTTCTTGAACTCAATCTTCTTCACTGGATCTCTTACGAGGCATGGCTCTTCGAATGAGATGTATTGTGGGCATACAGATTGGCTCATGCTCATGGTGTTGACCAAAGCGCAGTCAGTTGTGTCCTTGTCTTGCCCAAGCGGATCCTGGATCTTGCCCTCTTCTTCAATGGTAGGCTTTACACTTATCATCATGGCCAATGTCTCGTCTTCCATGCTCATAGTGGATGCTTGCATGGGAAATGTCCTCTGTGGTATCTCTACTTCAGTCTCTACTGTCTTGGGCACTTCCTTACTCATGGTCATGTATTCTGCCCAGCCTTCTTCATCCTGGATCTCACCTTGGAACATGCTCTCCTCTACCATCTGTTTTGGATCGTCCTCGAAGTCCACCAACTCGATGTTTGATAGCTACTCATATTCGGTCTTGCCCTTAGTCAGTGCCTTGAGTTTCTCCAAAGTCACTACGAACTTATCCAATGGTATATGCCTCTTGGGCAACATAGGTTCAGTTCTTATAGTCACAGCACCGGCGCATGCCTTCTTCATGTCCACTTGAGGCAGCATCACTTTCTGATTCTCTTCCAGCTTGGCCAAAGCCTGATTGATATGCTCTATTTGGGCAAAGATGTTCTGCAAGTCTCCTTGGGTCTCCATTCTTAACTTCTCGAGCTCAGATTGTGCTTTGACATTCTCCCTTGGCATCATCTCTGGGCATTCATCAGTTGCATGCGTGGTGGCAAAACGGAGCAGACATGCCTGCACGCTCTTCTTTTGTGGTCCATTCATGCTTATCATTTGCTCCAGTATTGAGCACATCTTGTCCAGCTTAGTATCCAAGGCCGATGGTGCAGCAGCACTTGCCATGGGCAAGTCGATCGGCTGCTCTCTGGACTCCTCCGCCATGTCAGAGAACAGCTTCATTGCCTGGCTAGGCAATTTGTTCATGATGGATCCACCGCAAGAAGCATTGACCCAAGCACGCTCTTGTGGTCTTAGTCCCGTCATAAAATACTGAACCAAGTCATGTCCAGTGATGTTGTGTTGCGGCGTCTTGGCCAAGAGCTGCTTGAATCACTCCCAATATTCATAAAAGTTCTCTCCCGCACCCATCTTTATCGAGCTGATCCTTTTCCGCATGTTCTGAATTCGGGATTTGGGTAGTATCTCTCCAAGAACTTTTGTTGTAGTTGTGCCCAGGTGGTCACCGTGCCTTCTTCTAGTGTGTAGAGCCATTCCCTCGCCCCATCTTGCAGCGAAAGAGGGAAGGTTAGCAGCCTTATGTACTCTCCCATGTTACCTTGTGTCCTGACAGTCCAACACACCATTTCGAAATCCTGGAGATGACGGTGTGGGTCCTCTCAAGGCATGTCACTGAACTTAGGCAAGATCTGTAAGAAACCAAGCCTAAGTTCCCAGCCTACGACAGTTGGATTGGGCAAGGTGATGCCCAATGGTCACAGATTAAAATTGTTAGGGAAAATAATTTCCCTCATTGTCCGGTGAGCTGGCAGTGGCGGATTGGGCGGCGCATGTCGATCTCCAGTCTCTCCTTGACCTCCTTGGCCACCATGGTCTCCATTTCAATCTCCCATTGCACGTCACCTTCCTTCGTCAAGCCCGCGAGCTCGTTATTCAGGCCTTCTCCTTTGTGCACATTCCTCAAGCTCATGCACTAGTCCAGCACCTGAAAACGGAAAATGAAAAGATTACTTTTAGCGCAACTCCCCGACAACGGCGCCAATTGACGCGACTGTCATTTAGCCACAATCAATAAAGTTATAAGCCTATGCCCAAGACTCCTATAACTAGTATAGCAGTGGTAAGAACAGGGTCGATCCCACGAGGAGTTGGAGTAACAATCTTTCAAGAAAACAATTGTCACGTTTGGGGGTGGGCGTTGCCCAAGACAGAACATAAAATAACAAGGGAAAGTAAAATGGCTCAATTTAAAAGACTTGTAAACAATAATAAAAAGGAAAACTCAGCCTAGCCAAGTACCCTTAATTACAACATAACTCTACTCGTTCATCGATCTAAGTATGCACATGTCATCGGTTATAGGCAAGTCACTAGGCAGGACCCCCTTCTGTCACGTGTCACGTGCCCCACCAATGTGTGCCCAATCCACCCTTACAGTTTAGAAATATAAATCTCCCTAACTTGAACAATTTTCATGCAAGGACTAGTTGTCACATATCTTGCCCAAACAACAATACCGATCTGTGGCGGACCCGAATAGCCACGGAAGCAGGCCTAACGTCGACCTATGACTACGCTCTGTTGCTAGTTCATACTATATGGCATGAGGACCTATCCTACACGTTTTTCTCATGTAATATTTGTAATCATGCTTGACTCGATATGATACTGGCCACATACCCGACCAAGACTAACATGAATTGTAGAACCGAACCTAGCAAACTCGGGAACACAGGCAATCATCATTAAGTCCAATTGTTCCGACCTCACGAGTATTGAGTTACACTATAATTACGGCATCTTGCCCAAGTTGGGTTTAGACGACTACTCTAGCATGCTGGAAAAGTAAAAAAACATAAATGTAAAAGAAAGACATAATTAAACTAAACAGAAATAACATTAACATAAAATAAAAAGGGTTCGCCCGTAGGGCTTGTTTCTTCCTCGAACTCTCAAAACTACATTATGAATTCTCTCCAAAACTATCTCTAAGCCCCCCCCCCCCCCCCCCCCCCCCCCCCCCCCCCCCGCTGCTGTGGGTCAGTAGACCTATAT
This sequence comes from Thymus mandschuricus, assembly GCA_029379335.1. Lineage (NCBI taxonomy): Eukaryota > Viridiplantae > Streptophyta > Magnoliopsida > Lamiales > Lamiaceae > Thymus > Thymus mandschuricus. The sequence goes on from CM057081.1 coordinate 19,968,345, forward strand.
ATAGCAGTGTAAATGGGTTGTGGGCCTTGGCCCAGCAGCTAACTCAGCATCTAGGGTTGTTGCCTTGTTGGTAGAACTTTCCTTTCTTGTTCCTCAAGCTAGAATCCACCCATATCTTCAATATCATCCAGCAAGGAACGAATCTTCATGGTTAAGGAAGGAAATAATTCCTTCCTTATCTGATTTCTCGGAAAATAATTTCTTCCTTATCTGATTTCTCGGATAAGATTTGCCGCGTCTTGCCCAAGGTGCTTTCCTGTCTGCCCAAGATGATCGGCTGTTTTCTTTTCTTCGTTCTTCCTTGCATAGCTGGACATGTAGAAGTATGTGGACCGTGGTCCAGGCCCATTCTGTGGCGGCTAGGGTTTCCTCGGCTTCAAGGTAGACTTGCCTTGTGCGAAGATTTGCTTCCATATTTGATCAAGATGAATTAAGGAAAGAATCTCTAGGTAAATCTCTTTCCTTATTCGCTCCTTCTCACCCGATAACCTCTTCCTTGCCCACGACTGTCGTCACTATGCCCACGATCACACCAGTGAATGCATTCCGCCTTGCCCTGTTCCTGCTTGTTCTCGGCGTCTTGCCCAAGCACTCCAGAATTGACTGGTTTTGCTCTGTCTTGCCCTGTGCAACCTGAATCCCAAAACGTGCCCTCCCAAGCACATAACTTGATACAAAATGACTCTAAACATGACTCAATTCATAACAAAAAATAGATCACAATATGGGCTCGTCAACGGGCTGCTTGCTAAGAGGGGTCAAGGATCGCAAGAAGCGCTCATTCTTATCGGCTCTCATGGCATCTGGAGCAGGCCTCTTCTTTTCTTCAGGATTCTTTTCTTTCTTAGAAGCAATTTCATCCCTCTAATTGCTCATGGCCTCTTCCATTTGGATATACCTCTGTACCCTTGTCAATAATTCCTCGAAAGAGGTGGCCTCTTTTATTATTAGAGATGCAAAGAATTGTCCCGGCCTTAGGCCATCTACGCATGCATGTACCTTCAGTTTTGGCTCTACTCCAAGTATTTCCAACATAGCTTCATTGAAGTGGGTCATGTAGTCTCTCAAACTTTCATTGGGACCTTGTTTAATCGTTGTCAGATGCAGGGAGTTTCTGGTTGTCCTTTTAGCGCTAACGAACTGTTGCAAAAACACCTCTCTCAGATCCTGGAAAGAATGAACTGAGAACCTCGTCAGCTATTTAAACCAATGCTGAGCTGGTCCTAATAGAGTAGTGAGGATCACTCTGCACTTAACACTTTCGGAGTACTGGTGCAGGACGCATAAGCTTTTAAACTTCATCAGGTGCTCTTCAAGATCACCCTTCCCTTGATATTCGTAGGAGATTGTTTTGAAGTTTTTTGGGATGGGATTGAAGGAACCATATCTGATCGGTGAACATCGGTTCGCCCGAGGATCTATTTCGGATATCTAACCATCGAATTAAACCTATCATGCTCCTATGAATTTAGTGCGGAATCATAGGGGGTTTATAGATCGATTACCTGAAGAAATAGAGAACTCGCAAATAGATCTTCTGATCTGTATCCCTGCTCGATTCTGACGTTGGATGGACAACGAACCTCGGAATCAGCCACGGAAAACGGGAACCACCGAACTGCTACTCGCCCGGCCGCACGTCTCTCTCTCTCTAACCCTAGCCTCCCTTTCTTGTTCAGAATATTTAAGTGCACTCGTATATTCTGATCATTAGGTTTGAACAAGACCTTGAGGGGGTATATATAGAGGAGACCAAGTGAGACTTGGGCTTAAGTTGAAGGCCAGGCCTGCAACACATGGACTAGCCGTCCATAGCAGTATTGGCGCCCTCACTGGGCCCAATTAAGTGGTGGCCCACTTATTCCTTATACTGTGGCCTGTTGAGCTTTTTGGGCCAGATCAGGGATCTACTAGCTGGTAAAACCGAGGCCTCCCAATGGCTAAATTCTCCATACTCAGCCCAGAGTATAATTTAGTCCATAAGTACTAAAACATTCCACTAGAGTAATAGTACTGAATTACCTGTTTTACCCCTGTTGAGTTCAGGGCTAGTATTAGACTTAGCGACCCCCATATTTAAGATATCCCACATCCGTTGATTAACTTAGAGCTTCTGTCTGCTCGTGTTATTCAACTTCTTTTATATTCCTGAGTAGTACCATTCATACCTTACTCATCATACCGGAATTTAATCCACCTGCAGGGTTTGGTATGATAGTCCTTAATGAATTCCTCAGGGGATGTGATCAACCTGTTCTACCAGGATATGGTGCTCTGTTGCAGTTGCACTAAGAGTCGTACTAGTTATAGTTGCTTCCCAAGATACGGAGCATATTGAGTTACAGATGCTCTGAACTCTCACCCATGGTAAATCAAAGAAGCAGACTATAACTATACACCCTTAGGACTCAACTAGAGTTAAGGTTCATCTTAAGTCACCGAGGTCTTGATTCTTTCTACATCTGGTCAGAATAGAAGAATACACCTCACCGTGATCCTATCAGTACACGCACGTACTAGTATAGACAAGTAGCCAAGACAAGCTACTTATGCAGCCTATACTACAGCCTAAACCGACAGTTATATCCAGAACTGTCTCGACTGTGATACCCTTTTATATCTCGTGAGGAACCGACAACTATGGTCTTCTGTGATCTACAACACACCATAAAGCCTACAACTTTGAGATAATGGATAGATGTTTGATGCGTAGATAACAATTCATACTTAATCAGATAGAAGATTGTTAGTGGCTATGGACAACACATGCATACAAGCTAAAAGGCCTACTTTCTAGTATACAAATCCATCAATCTCCCACTTATACTAAAGCAAACTTTTAGTATATCATGTGACAAAAGGCAAAGTGTCTACAATCTAGCATCTATTACACATCTTCTTCCACTTATACTCAAAGTTTACTAGTGTGGGAGGCGCTCCAGTCCCATCCCTTCGACATGCTTGTCGAACACCTTGACTGGTAAGCTCTTAGTGAATGGATCCGCCAGATTATCGGCTGAAGGGATTTTCTTCACTTCTACTTCTCCTCTTTTGACGATTGCTCGTACGAGATGGTACTTTCTCTCTATGTGTTTGCTCGCCTTGTGAGCTCTAGGTTCCTTGCAGTTTGCAACTGCTCCAGCATTATCACAATATAATGTGATACCTCTGGGCAAATTGGGAACTAGTTCTAGCTCATTGAGGAAGTTCAGGAGCCACACAGCCTCTTTAGCAGCCTCACAAGCAGCCACATATTCGGCCTCCATGGTCGAGTCTGCGATGCACTTCTATTTCACACTCTTCCAAGTGACGGCTCCACCTCCCAAGGTAAACACATAGCCTGAGGTAGATTTCCTCTCATCTCGATCAGCCTGGAAGTCTGAGTTCGTATACCCTATCGGGATCATCTCATTGGACTGATAAACAAGCACATGATCTCTTGTCCTCTTGAGATACTTCAAAATGTGCTTAACAGCCGTCCAATGTCCCTGACCAGGGTTAGACTGATATCTTGCCACCATGCCAACCGCATAGCAGATATCCGGTCTAGTACACAGCATTGCATACATGAGACTTCCAACCGCGGAAGCATACGGTATAGTCTTCATGCCCTCTATCTCCTCTTGTGTCTTCGGACACATGTCCTTAGATAGAGGTATGCCATGTCTGAAGGGAAGAAAACCCTTCTTGGCATTCTGCATGCTGAAACGGGCGATCACAGTATCTATATATGAAGCTTGGCTTAAGCCTAACATCCTCTTACGGCGATCTCTGATCACCTTGATCCCTAGGATGTAACCTGCTTCTCCCAAGTCTTTCATCTGAAACTGTTCAGACAAACCAATCCTTTACGCCTGATAACACGTTCACATTGTTGCCAATGAGAAGTATGTCATCTACGTACAGTACTAAGAATACCACGCTTCCGTCCGAACGGAGCCTGTAAACACAGCTTTTGTTTAAGCATTGGACAAATCCGTAGGATTTAATCACTCCATCAAAACGAATGTTCCAGGACCTGGACGCTTGCTTAAGTCCATATAAGGACTTCTTAAGCTTCCATACGAGATGCTCCTGGCCATCTTTCACATATCCTTCTGGTTGGCGCATATATATGTCCCTACCTTTTTCAAGGTACCCGTTCAAGAACGCAGTCTTGACGTCCATTTGCCAAACCTCTAGGTCTAAATGTGCCGCCATGGACAAGAGTATTCTGACGGACTTAAGCATGGCAACCGGTGAAAATGTCTCATCGTAATCGATTCCCTCTTTCTAAGTGAATCCTTTCGCCACCAATCTAGCTTTGAAGGCTAAAACCTTCCCGTCAGGTCCTCTCTTTCTCTTGTACACCCACTTGCAACCGATGGGCTTTACCCCATCCGGCAGCTCCGCAAGGTCGTACACGTCCATGTTAACTATGGATTCTATCTCCGAATCTATAGAAACTCTCCAGGAATCTGCATCCTCGTCCTCCATCGCTTCCTTGTAAGTCCAGGGGTCGATCTCATCATGTTCGATACTCGAGAGTAGTTCAGTGGATTCTCCCACGAACATGAAACGGTCCGGTTGACGAATAACCCTCCCACTGCGACGAAGCGATGGTGGAGATACAGTATCGGATAAGGGTGCAGTTAGTGGTATAACCTCTTGTACACTCAGCTGTTCTGGAATACTGGCTACTGCTGATGCTCGCAACTCATCGAGCATTATTTCACTCCTTGTCCGATGGTTACTAATAAAGTCCTCCTCTAGGAATCGGGCATTAGTGCTCACAATGACCTTCTGATCCTGGGGACTATAGAAATAACCTCCTTTCTTTCCCTTTGGATATCCTACAAACAGCCTAACCTCAGTCTTAGACCTCAATTTGTCGGCCTCCTTAGTCAGCACGTGTGCTGGGCATCCCCAAACCCGAATATGACCCAAGCTAGGCTTGCGCCCTGTCCATAATTCGGAAGGAGTTTTAACCGTCGACTTTGTAGGTACTAGATTGAGGAGATAACCTGCTGTTTCCAAGGCATATCCCCAGAACGAAATTGGCAAGGATGCATAGCTCATCATCGATCTAACTGTGTCTAAAAGAGTACGATTCCGTCTCTCAGCTACACCGTTCTGTTGGGGAGTACCGGGTGTAGTTAACTGAGATGAAATCCCATTTTCTGACAAGAAAGTTCGAAACTCAGTTCCGAGGTACTCGCCACCTCTATCAGAGCGAAGTGACTTGATACTTCTACCCGTTCTCTTCTCCACTTCCGCTTTGAATTCCTTGAATTTATCAAAGCATTCGGACTTCCTGTGGAGCAGGTAGATATAACCGTATCTCGAGTAGTCATCAATAAACGTGACGAAATACTCGTAACCTCCTCGAGCTTGAATGGACATCGGTCCACACAAGTCAGAATGAACCAACTCCAAGAGCTCTTGGGCTCGATATCCTATGGACTTGAAAGGTCTGGTCACCATCTTACCTTCCAAACATGATTCACACGTTGATAAAGGTTCTATTTGGAAATCCAAAACACCTTCTTTTATCAACCTTTGAATCCTCTTTTGGTTGATGTGACCCAATCGTAAGTGCCATAATAGAGTTTGGTTCGTTTGAGACGGATTCTTCCTCTTTTTAGTATTCAATGATGAGGAAGCATTATAAGAAGAAGAATCATTCATAGGACAAGTAATGGTATAGAGAGACCGGGACAATGTGCCAGAAACTATAACCTCATTGTTTTCATGATAGAAACGCCTCTATCAAAAACAACTGAATATCCGTAAATAAATAGTTTCGAAACAGAAATCAAGTTTCGCCTAAAAGCAGGCAAATACAAAACATCTCTCAAAACCAAAACAGAACTATCAAACGATAAATGAATATCTCCAACTGCGACAGCTGCAACTCTCGATGCATCGCCCATGGAGATGGTAATCTCGTCATCACTTAGCTCCCTTGTCCGCAGAAACCCCTGCAAGGAGTAACATACATGGTCAGTTGCTCCCGTATCTACTACCCAAGTCTGGGTAGAACTTGCAGCTAAACATGTTTCAGTTACATATGTGAATGACGTACCAGAATTCTTCTTCTTTAGAGGGCAGTCAGCCTTCCAGTGTCCTGTCTTGTTGCACTTGAAGCACTTGCCTTTCCCCTTAGGCTTTTCACCGCCCTTGGTAGGCTTACTACCTTTGCTCCCACTGGTGCTAGCCGCTTTCTTTCGCAACCACGGTTTCTTCTTGATCCCACCTTTCGGTGCATAAGAAGATGCCTTCACTGATGACAGCGCCGTGGCGCCCTCGCTCATCATGGCTTCGGCAGTTACCAAGTCATTAAGAAGTTCGTTCTGAGTGTACTCCTTCTTGTTCATGAATACATTCAGACGGAAATTCTCGAAGGACTTTGGAAGCGTATGGAGTATCATATCAACTTTGGCTTCACCATCGATACCTCACCGAGCTCTTCCAATTCATTCTGTGCGTGCATCAGACTCAGAACATGATCACGCACTGAAGTGCCTTCCGTCATCTTTGTGGTCATGAGTTTCCTCATGGCCTCAAAACGGGCAGCTCTGTCCTTCTCTCCAAAGAGTTCCTTGAGATTGAACATAATGTCAGATGCTTTCACAAAATTCTTGTGTTCTAACTGCATCTGACTTGACATAGAAGTCATGATGAAGTACTTTGCCATATCATTGGCCTTGCGCCATCTCTTATGTTCTTCCCTCTCAACATCAGTGGATTCCTCCGTCAAGGGAGCAGGTTCAGGAGTTGTGAGTACAAAATTGTACTCTTCCGCAACCAAGACATACTCAAGATTTCGTTTCCATTCCAAATAATTGGAACCAACGAGAGGCTTTGAAGTGAGAACATTTATCAACGGGCCTAAAGTCATATCTGAAAAAAGCAATAAACACGTAGACACAAGTAAGAAAAGATCATGCATCAATTCGTAACGAAAATTATTGTAACCTTTTGATAAACTAATAATTTCGAAACCTTCAATAGCCCAAGCAATGCGGATCGCAAGCCACGTTCGTGTGGACGTTTACGCTCCCACTATTCGACCAGATACTCGGATCTTTAACTCTAATTATCTTGCCAACCTATCCTTATGGCAAATAGAGCTAACAGTTGAACCTTACTAGACCATATTAGATTAGAAAAGGGACTCCGTTGGGGAGTTGTATTCTAACTAATATCTAAGCTTTTAACCACAATCTTAGCCTAACTTGGAAAAAGCACTATTTTCCTTAAGCTATCTTTGTTCAAAAACCAACTCCAGAGAAAACCGTAGTTACTGTTCCGAGCAAGCCACGTTAGTGTGGACGTTTACTCAGAAAAGCTCCCACTTCTCATTTTGGTTAGAACATTTTTGTTAAGAAACCCTAAGTCTGGCGAACTCGTTCGATACGATGTGCAAGCCACATTCGTGTGGACGTTTACTCACTCGCACCAAACTTCACCTTAAGGTCAGTTGTGGAGGTCTTAACATTTCTCTATACCAAAAAACGTTTTTATCTGCTTAGTATTTTTCTTTCAAAAGGTTGTCGACATGCTAGATCACGTTGTCACATAATCCTAAGCACAATTTTCTAAACGCAGCAAATAAACCATGCTCGCAGAAAATTAAAACATGCTTATATTAACAATCCTAAAACATGTTCGACTAAGCGCAATTTATTCACCTCGACAAGCAAGACATGCTATAATTATAAATAAATTGCATCCATAGCATGCTTAAGAAAAACGAGATAAAAACAAAAATAAAACTCGCTTTTCGTGGTGTGACGACCCGTCTAAACTATTACATGAAATAATAAAATCTGAAACATGCTTCGGTCTTGAATAAGTCCTCCGAGCTGATCTCCCGTTTCTCCCCGAAAATAAATAAATTAATTAAATAATTTATTCTCTAATTTTCGTTGCCATTGGGCTTCTCTAACCGAGATTGGGCCCACACCACGTGACCCAAAACTCTCAAAAAAGCCCAAACCGCGCTCATTTCACTCTCATGGGCCCACGAACCCGAAACCGAACCTAACACGGCCCGAATTCGTGACTGGGCCCGAGCCCGAACGCTGGAGGCAGCCCGTAAACGCGAACGGGCCGGGTTGGAAACCCTAGGCCCGTCCACGGGCTAGGGCACGGGCGCGCAAGGCTGCCCGCGCCGCGACCGACGGCGTGAGGCGCCGCTGCTGCTGCTGGCCGTCGATCCCTGCCGGTGACACGGCCGGCAATCATCCCGGCGAGGCTCGCGGCGTAGAACCCTTACTAGGGTTCCGCCGCGGCACCCCTCACCTCGCTGCCGCCGTTCCAGCCGCCGGCGACGTCCGTCGCGGCTCCTGCTGCTGGTGTTGATGTCGCCGGTGTGCTCCGCCATCCTGGACGCTGCCTCCGCCGCCGTCGCCGTCGCCTTCAGCCGCGTTTCCCGCGGCAGAAACCCTCGCGGGTTCTGCTGCCGCTGCTGCTCGCTCCGGCGCCGCCTGCACCTGCCGTCGACGATGACGGCCACGTGGAGTCCGTCATGGACTCCGTGGTCGTCGTCTCCGGCTCCCATGCTGGCCTGGACGTCTGCCGCGGCGTCGAACCCTAACTAGGGTTCTGCCGTGGCCGTCCCTCGCGCTGCCGTGCTCCTCCACCGCCTGTCGTACCTCCCCAGTCCTCCCCCGACGACGTCCAGGCTCCAGCAACCTGCTGGAGCCCCGTCGATCACCGGAGAAGAAGGAGACACGCCGTTGGGCGGCTGCACGCGCGCGTGTGCTGGTGCGTGGCTCTCACACGCCGCCGCGTGCGGCGGTCGTCATTTGGTGTTCGTCTCCTCGTTCTTCGTGTTCTTCGTCTCGTCCAGCAGGTACAAACGAAAAACAACAAAAAAAAAAAATCTATCTAATCCTATTCTAGATTGCACCTTATTATCTCGCGATCAAAAATTACATAGATTGCCAAATCGGCCCCGAAAAACGACAAACACCACGAAAAGCGACATCCTAATCGATCTAACATGCATAATAATCGATAATTACTCAGATAGAGCCGAAAATCTGATCCTTGGCTCTGATACCAACTGACGGAACCATATCTGATTGGTGAAGATCGGTTCGCCCGAGGATCTATTTCGGATATCTAACCATCGAATTAAACCTATCATGCTCCTATGAATTTAGTGCGGAATCATAGGGGGTTTATAGATCGATTACCTGAAGAAATAGAGAACTCTCGAATAGATCTTCTGATCTGTATCCCTGCTCGATTCTGACGTTGGATGGACAACGAACCTCGGAATCAGCCACGGAAAACGGGAACCACCGAACTGCTACTCGCCCGGCCGCACGTCTCTCTCTCTCTAACCCTAGCCTCCCTTTCTTGTTCAGAATATTTAAGTGCACTCGTATATTCTGATCATTAGGTTTGAACAAGACCTTAAGGGGGTATATATAGAGGAGACCAAGTGAGACTTGGGCTTAAGTTGCAGGCCAGGCCTGCAACACATGGACTAGCCGTCCATAGCAGTATTGGCGCCCTCACTGGGCCCAATTAAGTGGTGGCCCACTTATTCCTTATACTGTGGCCTGTTGAGCTTTTTGGGCCAGATCAGGGATCAACTAGCTGGTAAAACCGAGGCCTCCCAATGGCTAAATTCTCCATACTCAGCCCAGAGTATAATTTAGTCCATAAGTACTAAAACATTCCACTAGAGTAATAGTACTGAATTACCTGTTTTACCCCTGTTGAGTTCAGGGCTAGTATTAGACTTAGCGACCCCCATATTTAAGATATCCCACATCCGTTGATTAACTTAGAGCTTCTGACTGCTCGTGTTATTCAACTTCTTTTATATTCCTGAGTAGTACCATTCATACCTTACTCATCATACCGGAATTTAATCCACCTGCAGGGTTTGGTATGATAGTCCTTAATGAATTCCTCAGGGGATGTGATCAACCTGTTCTACCAGGATATGGTGCTCTGTTGCAGTTGCACTAAGAGTCGTACTAGTTATAGTTGCTTCCCAAGATACGGAGCATATTGAGTTACAGATGCTCTGAACTCTCACCCATGGTAAATCAAAGAAGCAGACTATAACTATACACCCTTAGGACTCAACTAGATTTAAGGTTCATCTTAAGTCACCGAGGTCTTGATTCTTTCTACATCTGGTCAGAATAGAAGAATACACCTCACCGTGATCCTATCAGTACACGCACGTACTAGTATAGACAAGTAGCCAAGACAAGCTACTTATGCAGCCTATACTACAGCCTAAACCGACAGTTATATCCAGAACTATCTCGACTGTGATAACCTTTTATATCTCGTGAGGAACCGACAACTATGGTCTTCTGTGATCTACAACACACCATAAAGCCTACAACTTTGAGATAATGGATAGATGTTTGATGCATAGATAACAATTCATACTTAATCAGATAGAAGATTGTTAGTGGCTATGGACAACACATGCATACAAGCTAAAAGGCCTGCTTTCTAGTATACAAATCCATCAGGGATCTGTTTCAATATCTGTCGAAAAAGGGCTGTTCTCATCAATATAAGTGTGAGAAAGCTCGGATCTGCGTCCTTTGTCCTTTTGGGTTATGGAATGCTCCCCCTTCTCGTCCTCATCTGGGATCTTAATTTCTTCCACGTTCACTTCTACCTCTTCTAGGGCTTTTTCAGGAATCTGTTGATTCTTCTTCAGCTTCTCCAGTTCCTTTGTAAGAATCTTCATTTGCTCCTGTTGCTGAGCGAATTGTTTGACCCAGGCATCTGTGACGCCCTCTTTGGGTTCATTTCACAATTCTTCAGGATTTTCTTCCTCCGGGGATTCCCAATCGGTGAGTGTTGGTCCCGGGAAAGAGTAATTGGTGTATGGGGGGGGGGGGGGGGGGGAATACACCAATAACCAACCGTTTTTGACTTTTTTTAAAATTCAGGTCGATCTGCAGGTCGATTGTCAAGGTCGATCTTATCAGAGGCAGTTTGATCTATCAAGCTCGTATGGTATCAAGCTTGATTTATCAAACTGTTAATGCGGAAGTTGGTGGAGGTTGATTACTCTTTGAAAAATCTTAAGGCTGAAAATGGATAGCAGGTTGATTCGTGTAATGCAGGTTGATGCTCGTCAGTTAGATAATAAAAATGTAAGTGCAATAAACAAAGAGAGAGAGAAACACCGCAATGTAGCGTGGTTCGGAGAAACCCTCCTACGTCCACGTCAGGTCGACTCGACCTGAGAATCCCTTTTCTTTTGGATCCACCTCTCTCTTATTTATACTGACTGAGTATCAGTTCTAGATACAATCTAACTTGAGAGTAACTAGACACGAGTTTTGGGTCGTGACCCTTACAACCTTCGTACTAAAACGAACTAACAACCTTATGCTTTTACAGAGCTTGACTAACTCTATAATGGCGAAAATAAAAACAAGCTTTCTAACTTTGAACAAGTCGGAGAAGAAGTTGTTTGAACAATCGACAAGCAGCAGTGAACGCTTCGTCGTTGTGGTGTTTTTTCGGAATCGGAAACCTCTCTTGTCAAGTGTTTGGGAAACTAATCGAATTTCGAACACTTGAATGGATATGAGCTTTGAGAGAGATTTGGGCAGAGATATGGCGTTGATAGCTTGTGTTTCCCGTACTTGAATCCGAAAATGGCTGAAGTATTTATAGGCAGTTTTGAAAAACTAGCCGTTGGAGTCGGGCTGACGTGGCACTAGCCGTTGGATGCTGACTCACTTCTAGCCGTTGGGAATATTCGTCCTTGCTGGCACTCGACGTGGCAAGGATCAGGTCGTGACGCTCCATCAAGGCGGAGCATCGACCTTGATTGATAATCCAGCTCTTGAAATCTTCTAAGGCAATGCCAGCTGGAAGCTTGATAGGGGAGGTCAATAGACAGGCTGATGATCCAGCTCGATCCAATTGAGGCAGGTCGATACATCGACCTTTCTCTTACAGGGTGGATCGAACTTGATACTAAACGTTAAAGGGCATCGACCTGCACTAACAGGTAGCAGGTCGATCTATCGGCCTTGACCCTAAACAAAGTAAAATATGCCTAAGTGTGGTTTCGATAAACATCATCAAAATCAAACTGCAAGGGGTTCCCAACAATTTCCCCCTTTTTGATGATGTCGAAACCAAACACTTTACAAATAATTCCTAAGATAAAACACTGAAAGATGGTATCAGAGCTTAAACATTTTTCAATCATGAAGATTGATAAGGAATTAAATGAAAGGCAAATAAGAACATAATTAAAATAAAGCAGTAAAGGCAGATGCCTGGACAAAGAGATATTGTCGTCAGGACGAAGGATGATTTTGTTTTATTAAGCTCGTTAGCAGAATACATGGAGAGTTTACAACCAGCTGAGAGCATAAATGAAAAACAAGATTACATAATCATCTACATAGCCTGGATCTTGGCACGGGCTGCAAGGCGCTCTTCCTGGACCTGCTCCCTTGACATCGTCTGCATGCTTGCGTAGATTCCATCCCTGATACGACGATAGTCGGGATCGGAATTCGATACGTTGACGCCTAGGCCGATGGCAGTTTGGGCGATGTACTGGTCGATTCGAGAGTAATCCAAATACTCCGAAGCACCAAGACGCAAGGGCGCAAAATATTGTTGAGCAGGGGCCCTTATCGTCACACCAGCCTCTGCAGCCTTTTTCCGAAGATCACCAATGAATTTTTGGTACGGAAACTTGAGCATATAGGCTGCATACGCTTCGTCGGCATCGGCAGGCAGGGAGGGGTCCTTGATGAAGTAGTGCAGCAGGATGAAGCAAGAATTGAGCTCCCGCAGCAGGTTGTTTTGAGATTCATCAAGCCAATCAACGACCTGCTGCAATCCTCCTGCATTCAAAACAAGAGCGGACTGGCTGATCCAGTCCAACTCTCTTTTCCTTCTTGCTTCAGCAGCCCGGCGCTCGGCCTTGAAACGCTGCTGCTCTTCTTGATTTGCAGCCTGCTCCGGCGTAGCACCAGCCAGAACCATGGCGGAAATAAGATCGGCCTCGGCAGCCAATCGAGCTTTGGCGGCAGCAGCCTGCTCCGCACCAAGCTGAGAGATGGGGTCGGCATGAGCGGCAACGACCTTGGGTGCAACGGCCTGGGAGGGCTTCTTTTGAGAAGGAGGAGGGGCCTTGGATTTTGGGGCCTTCTTTTTCTTCGCGGCGGCGGCGGCGGCTCTGTCTTCTTCCCCCTTTTCGACATCATCAGTCAGGGCCTTGATAAGGGAAAGAAGAGTCGCATCCTCTTGCTGGAGCTTGATCACAGCATCCTTCAACTCCATTTGCCCACTGAGAAGGGAGGAGATGGTGCCGTGGATGGCGTTGATCTGCTCATTGGAGGTCGAGGCCGAGGTCGAGACAGATGAGGTTAAATTCGATACACGCTCATCGACCTTGGCCAAGTCCTCCAATACCTCCGCGATCTGGTCACGGGACGCCATGTTGAGCTCATCGAGCTGGCCCGGCAGGAGCTTGTCGGTATATTCTTTCAAAAGCTTCACGGCGAAGTCCGTGACGCGCTCCCTGGCGGCTTCATCGGCCTGGGCTTTGGCATCTTTTATTATATCAGCCCGGGCCTTTGCTACGGCCTGCTTGATTTGCTCTGGGAGGCTGGTGATGATGGACTCAAGCTTGACAGAAATATCATCCAACACAGCCTCCACATCAACTTTTGGAGACGGAGCAGCAGCAACTAGAGGCTGATCATCACCCTCAATCCTGGGTGATGATTGCTCCGGAGTTTGAATCCGTTCAAACTCGTCTCCGGCTTCTGCGGCGGAGTTATACAGGGCGCGAGAGTGCGTATAGAGGGGGCGAAGGTCGATGCCCAAAATTTTGGCTTCGACCTTCATGCGGCGAAGCACCAGCTGGCGAAAATTGGAGGCCGCATCCCCCACGGTGTAGAAACCGAACTCCGCTTCAAGAGCCAGCTCCTCGACCTTCAGGTCGTCGAGAGTGACGACCTGCAGCAACGCCTCGAAAACATAATAATAACTCGACTTACAATCCAGGTAGAACTGGAGGCGAGTGGCGAGGTCGAGAGACTTGGGGAGTTGGGCAATCCCCGGCATCAGGTCGATGACCTTCAGCCTGGCCTCCTGCTTCAATGCAGCGACCTGGGAGTGAGCAGCAGAAATTGGCTGCTCAACGAACGGCTGGACCTCCAGCACGACGTCCTCCTCCACCGGCGCATCCCGAACTGGGGAAGATAGAGATTCTTCCGCAGTGAGATCCTGGATCTCAACGGATCCAGCTCGTTGGACTGGGGGAGGCCTCTGTGGAGAGGGGGCAACGACCTGCTGAGAGGATGCAGGGCGTTGCTGCGAGGCGGACGGCTCGGCGGCGGAACGGACTGGAGATGGAGTCCGTTCGGCTGATGAGGAGGGCGATGAGGCGGGCGAGGACTCCCTGGGAGGTGCAGAAACCTCGAAATCCAGAGGGAGGATTTTATGAAACGGCCTGGGAGGCTCACCAGAGGCCGACTGCGTCTTGCGAGGGGGAGTCCTCTTCACGGGCGGAGCCTTCTTGACAGGGCGTGAGGGAACCAGATCGAAATCGGCCTTCCTCTTCTTTTGAGCAGGTCGATCCGGAATCCTCCAGCCAACTTTGGAGTGACCGGCCTTGGCGAGGTGCGTCCTGACATCGTCGGAAGAGTTGTAATAAATCTGCGCCGACACACCTATCGCCATCTCCAGCTGGTGGAGATCCTTTGGAATAAACAGAGGGGGAAAAGCCGGATCTTTGGCCCATGTCCTCTGCTTGAAGTGGGAGATGATGATGGAGGTTACCTTCGTCCCAAGACGAAGCGGTTTGTTGTTGTGAAGGGACACTTTCACAACGACCTCTCCCTCTGTCTCGGTGATGATCAGCCTGGCTTCATCCCAGAGCAGCGAGACCATCAGCTTGGCCCAACAGATGGGCAGGTCGAGAATTACGGCCGTCATGATTTGGAATTTGAACGGCGTGACCTGGTCGTAATTCCCTATGTGCCCTAGAAAGCACTTCTGCACGAAGTCCATCAAGAGGCGGTATTTGGGCCGGAGATCGCTTCTCTTGAAGGCAACGGGCACGTACTGCCTTTGCTCGATTAGGACACGGTCTGCAACTTGCTGCAGTTGGTCCCTAGAAATTTCCGAAAGCTGCATTGAACCTTCCTCTTCAATGCTGAAGGCCGCCTTCACCGCGTTGAGAACGTTGATGGTGACCAGAGATTTCGTGATGCCAAGGGAGACCGTGTGGGTAGATACGGAATCACCTTCATTCCAGTTATAAAAGAAGGCACACACGAGCCTGGGAAGGCTTTTCGCAGGCCTGGTGGAGATAATTTGATAGAACGAAGAACACTTCTCCACCAGTGCGAACATGGAGTCGAGATCGCGAAAACCGAAGTTATTGCGCTCCATGTACGGTTCGAATTTGAGATGAGCCGTCAAGATTTCCTCGATTTCAGACCATGGCATCTCCTTTCGACCGGAAGTAGAAACCCTTTCTGCCATTTATTTTTTTGCAAGTTTTTCGAGAAAGATTAGAAAATAAATACAGTAAAGAACTTGACAGAAGTGTAAAATATAATCGGTGAAAAGAGTACAAACCACGCGAGTGATTTGATGCAGATAGAGAGAATGCAGAAAAGTGAAGAACACGACAGCGGCAGTTTTAGTATTTGCAGAGATAAATTTTAGGTTTTTCGAAGAAGATGAAGAAGACAAGTAAGAATGAGAGAAAACTGCATGCCATATTTATAGAATTTTCGAACGGTTGAGATCGTTCGAATTTGAAAAGGTGAAAATATCTCTTTAATTTTCAACCACACGATGTGTGCGCGTGAAATGTGAAACGTTTCACATCTGCGCGTGAGTTATTGAGAACGTGCGATAATTTGCACTTTTGCAGAGAGAGACGGCAGGGAATTAAATGTGGCCTCGGTCAATGTGTCAAAGTTTGACACTTGACTGGATGTTTTACAAAAATGGTAATCATTATTCCCTTTTTCCTCATTTTCTGCAAGTTATCAGAACCTTAAATTATGAAACACATTGAGAAATAAATAACATAAATAAATGAAGAAATCAATGCGTATTGAAGAAGTTATAAAACAAAAGGGTGATACTGCCCTTTTGATTCTTCCTTCATAAATGCAGTTGCATTCAGGTCGATATCGGCCTGATGATATCGGCCTTGTGACGGAGAACGGTCTGTCAAAATGAACGGCCTGTATTTGTGATATCGGCCTGGACACATGACATCGACCTGGCGAGTTGGAACTGTCTGGACTTAAGATGTCGGCCTGGCGAAATAAACGCCCTGGAGATGGACATCAGCCTTTGTTCCCCCTCAAAAGATGGATCACTTTGGCTAAGTGTTCCCCCTCAATTGAGGAACACATGTCGATCTATTGAATAGTTGACGGCCTGATGATGGACACGGCCTGTAGATAGGCACGGTCTGTCCAAGATGTAACTTGCTGTTCAAATGGTATCGGCCTGTTGAGTAGATGACGACCTGTTGAGTAGATGACGGCCTGTTCCCCCTTAATATCGGCCTGCTTGCAAAGAGACAGCCTGCTTGTTGGTTCCGATTGTTGGTCCCACAGAAGCTTTTGAAAGATGTGGCAGGTCGATGAGGAGATAACGGCCTGGAGGCTTATGATCGGCCTGATGTCTCAACATTTAATAACCCCAGCTTTCCACATAGCATTTTGAATCTTTCTTCGGCTAGGGGTTTGGTCAGAATATCAGCTCGTTGAATGTCAGTGTGTATCTTCTCAATAACCACGTTCTTCTTTTCCACGTGATCACGAATAAAGTGATGTCGAATATCCACGTGCTTGCATCTAGAATGAAGAACTGGGTTTTGAGTAATGGCGATGGCACTCGAGCTGTCGCAGAATATTGGCACTTCACTGACTTCAACTTCATAATCCTTAAGTTGTTGTTTGATCCACAAGATTTGTGCACAACAACTTCCTGCGGCCATGTACTCGGCCTCTGTGGTGGAGGTGGCTACTGAAGTTTGCTTCTTTGAAAACCAAGAAATCAGCTTGTTTCCGAGAAAATGGCAAGTACCCGAGGTAGATTTCCTATCAAGCTTGCATCCTGCATGATCAGAATCTGAATAACCTGTAAGCTGCAAATTATCATCACAAGGATACCAAAGACCTAGATTTGTGGTTCCTTTGATGTATCGAAGAATTTTCTTTGCTGCTTCCAAGTGAGATTCCTTCGGATTAGCTTGAAATCGAGCGCACACTCCAACTGCAAAAGTGATGTCAGGTCGACTAGCAGTTAGGTAAAGTAATGAACCAATTATGCCCCTGTGTTATGTTGGCAGGTTTTCCTTGGGGATCCGGGTCGATCTTCCCACCAGAGAGCATCGGTATTTTGACAGGCTTGCTGTCTTTGACACCAAACTTGTCGACCAGCTCGTGTGCGTACTTTGTTTGGCTAATGAAGATTCCTTCATCGGACTGCTTAACCTGCAACCCTAGAAAGAAATTCATTTCCCCCATCATAGACATTTTATATTTTTCGGTCATGAGGTTACCAAATTTTTCGCACAAAATGGGAGATTTAGATCCAAAAATGATATCATCAACATAAATTTGTACTAAAAGGATATGTTCATTCACTTTGATAGTGAATAGCGTCTTGTCGACTGAACCACGCTTGAATCCTGATTCGATGAGAAAGGATGACAGCGTCTCATACCAAGCTCGAGGAGCTTGCTTAAGACCGTAGACAGCCTTGTGCAGTTTGTAGACTTTGCTTGAATCACCCTCCTCGAATCCAGGAGGCTGTTCCACATAGACTTCCTCTTCAAGAATGCCATTGAGGAACGCACTCTTTACATCCATCTGGTAGACTTTGAATCGTTGATGAGCGGCATAAGCTAGAAACAGCCTTATAGCTTCTAATCTTGCAACGGGGGCAAACGTCTCATCATAGTCGATTCCTTCTTGTTGACAGTAACCCTTTGCAACCAATCGGGCTTTATTTCTGACAACTTCTCCAGATTCATCTCTCTTGTTCTTGTAAACCCACTTGACTCCAATGACGCCCTGATGATAAGGACGATCAACTAGAGACCATACTTCATTTCTTTTGAATTCATTGAGTTCTTCTTGCATGGCTTCAATCCAATCAGCATCTTGAAGAGCTTCAATGGCATCTTTGGGTTCTATGCGAGAGAGATAGCAACTTAGCAGTGCGCTTTCACCAATCGTCCTTCTTGTTCGCACTCCTTGGTTTGGGTTCCCAACAATGAGTTCTTTTGGATGAGCGTCGATCCAGCGTCTGCGTCGAGCTCTTTCTTCATTTGAAATGATTGGCTCGGGCTCATTAATGGGTTCATCAAATTCCGGGTGTGTTGAAGGTTGATCAGTGGGTACGCGCTGTTGCTCGGAATGTTGATCGGGCTGCTGTTCGGCCTGGATGTTGAGCTGCTCCATTGTGTTATCGAGCTGCTCGATTTGTGATGTAAGGTCGTGAACAGCATCATTCTTGGGGACTGAGGGAGGGGGATCAGCCTGGTTAGGTCCGGCTGATGTATTACAGCTCGTATTATCATTTGCATCACTTCCCCCTTGCTGTGTGACCCTAGGATCAGATTGATCCTCTTCCTCCAAATCATTTGGAGTCCATACTAGCAGGTCGTCAATGGGGGAGTTAGACGGCCTGTTAGCAGCGGGCTGTTCTGTTCCTGTACTTGATTCTCTGTACAGACAAGTAGATTCATCAAACACAACATGAGGTGTTACCTCCACAACTAGGGTTTTCTTATTAAAGACTCTATAAGCTTTGCTAACCTCTGAGTATCCTAAAAATACTCCTGGATCGGCCTTGCTATCAAAAGTCTTCAATTGAGATTTCCCATTGTTATGAATGTAACACAAACACCCAAAAGCTTTAAAATACTTTAACCTGGGGAGTTTGTTGTTCCACAGCTCGTATGGAGTCTTTCCATGTCGGGTCATGATGATCGACCTGTTTTGGGTGTAGCAGGCTGTGTTGACGGCCTCTGCCCAAAACTTCTTTGGAAGATTGGTTTCATCCAACATGGTACGAGCTGCTTCCTTCAGCGATCTGTTACGACGTTCCACCACGCCGTTTTGTTGAGGTGTGCGTGCGGCTGAAGTTTGATGATGAATCCCACTCTTTGTGCAATATTCTTCGATCATTGCATTGATAAATTCGGTGCCTCGATCTGATCGAATGGAGATGATGGATTTCTCCTTTTGATTGCACAGCTTGCTCAGCAACGCAGGTAGCTTCTCCAATGTCTCCTTCTTTTTGTACATGAAAATAACCCACGTATATCTAGAATAATCATCTATAATAACGAGAGCATATTTTCTACCGTTTATACTCAAGGGAGTGACTGGACCGAAGAGGTCGAGATGGAGAAGCTCAAGAATTCGATTTGATGATTGTGCCGTCACGCTTGGAAAGGATGATCTTGTTTGCTTTCCGGCTTGACAGGCTCTGCAGATGTGATCACGATCGAAGACTTGGTCTGGCAGGTCGTTCACCAGCTTGTTGCGTGCGAGCTTGTTGATGGCCTTGAAGTTTAAGTGACTCAACCTCTTGTGCCATAGTCAGCTTGTCTCGGAATCAGCCTTTGTGACCAGGCAGGTCTCTATCCAATCTGTCCATTGAACAATATAGAGTCTATCCTGCAAAATTCCGGTAAGAAGTGTTTCTCCTTCCTCATTCTTCACGAGACATTTATTAGCGGTGAATTCTACTCGTTTACCACTCGAGCAGAATTGCGACACAGAAAATAGGTTATGATTAAGACCTTCAACATAAGAGACGTTAGAAATAGTTGTTTTACCAACTCTTAGATCGCCCTGGCCTCTCGTAAATCCCTTAGAATTTCCTCCAAAGGTTACAAGTGGCCCGTCTCGTTCTTGATAGTTTAAAAGTGGCGTTTTGTCACACGTCATGTGCTTCGAGTATCCACTATCAATGATCCATACAGCTCCATGAGCTGCTTGGCTCCTTCTTTGAGCCTTCCCAACCTGCAATTAATTAAACTTAGCAACCCATTTGAGATTGGGTGCTACATCGGTTGCGGGAACGGCCTTTGGAACCCATATTTGCTTCACCGGTCTACTTCTATCCGAGGCTGAGGACGAGGCAGTAGCGGTCTTAGGCTTAGGAGCCTTGGATTTCTTCGAGCGAGGGCGACGAGGCTGGTAATATTGTTCTTCGTAAAACCCAGGTTGATACTGCCAGTTTTGAAAATTTGACTGTTGAGAATAGTGGCAGTAGCACCCTTGATAATCCGGGTGGAAGAACTGAGGATGATACGGCCTTTGATAGTGCTGGCCTTGGTATCGCCCTTGATGAACAGCCTGATTTTGATGATAGGGGGCAGGTCGACGTTGCTGGGCAGGTCGACTCTCCTTCTTTTGAGGAGCGGGCTGTTCTTTCTTTTGTTGCTTTATGAGGATGGCCTGGGGCTGTCGAACTGGATTCTTCAGCTTGACCATCTTGTCAGGGAGAGCTTGATTAGCTTTCCGAACACTCTTTGATTTTGACTGTGCTTTAACGAACTTGACTTCACAGTCTTTATCCTTACTTTTCTTGGATTCTCCGTTGAACCCAATCCCAGAGTGATCGTGCGGATTGCGTTGCATGGATTGGACCTCTTCCAGCTTCTTTCCACTTTTCTTCAACTGACTCAATATGAGTTGAAGTTTTTCTTCCTTTTTCACGAGGAGTTCGTGTTGAATTACCAAGTCAGCCAGCTTTGAGGTACGGCTGTGTATTTCGGCATCTTTGGTCTTGAGGGACTCGTTCTTCTCGAGCTCCCTGGTGTCGAATTCCTTGACCCGTAAAGTCAATTCGTCAACCTTTGACTTTAGGGTTTCGATCTCCCTTTCCTTTTCTTCATCGTAGGGAGAGAATCTTTCTTCCAATGCTAGCTTGTATTTTTCATTTTTATCCAATAGCTTAGCATTGTCTTCAACGACCTCTTTGAGTGTATCCACGAGATCGGCATAGTCATCGAGCTGTTTCTTGATTTCTTCCCAAGACACAGCCTCGGATAGGTCTTCATCATCTTCTTCTGCACAATCATCGTCAGAGAAAGAAAGTGATATGGGTTGAAGATCTACCTTTGAAGATCCCTTGTTTTGTTGATGCTCTCCAATGAAGCATTCTTCATCATCACTTTCATCGAAAGCGATGTATCCTTCGTCATCACTTGACGAGCTATCCGAGAGGTGAGCTTCCTTTGTTTCTTCGGCAATCATTGCAGCTCGTTGATCTTTGAGCTTCTTATCACGCTTTGCACGGAGCTCGTCTCTCTCGGCCTTGGTAAGATCCGGGCAGTCGGTCTTGTAGTGACCTGGCCTGCCACAGTTGAAACAACCACCCTCGGGTGTGTTAGAAGAATTGAAGGTTGAGGGTTTACCTTCTCCCTTTTTGTCAGGGCGGTCGTGGTTGCGGTTGGAGAAGTTTCGTTTGTTGTCACGGTAGAATTTCTTGTATTTGACAACCTTCCCTAGGAGCTTCTCATTTCTCCTAGCGGCTAGAGCATAGTCGAGAGTCATCTTCTCGAACTTCTTGACGATGGATTCGTCAATCGGACTTGGGGTAGCAGCTGAGGCTGAGTCGGCCTTGAAAGCTACCTCCTTGTTCTTTTCATCAGCCTTCTTGCTGGTGGAAGGCTGGGTTGATCCATGGATGCGGATCATCTCATACTCATTTCCGACAAGAATGTCGAAAAGATCTTCAGTGGTGAGGTAGTTGAAATCCGATCGGGCTGGATGCATGGCGGCGTATACGTGCCAATTTGCAGGGAGGGCACGTATCACTTTGAGATTCTTCTCGCGCTGCATATACTTGTATGGGTTGATGGCAGCCACTTCAAGAACAATCTCGGTGAAGCGAATTTTCATTGCTTCGATGGTTTCTCCCGAAACCATCTTGAAGTCATCGAACTTGCTGCACGCCATGGACAGCTTGTTCTCCTTCATTTCCTCTGAGCCAAGGCTGATGGACCGGAGGGTGTCCCACATTTCTTTGGCCGTTTCAAGATTTCTGATCTTGGCCAGGTAGACGCCCTTCACGGTGCTGGAGATGAGTCCCTTTGCATAATCATCGAGACCGGCCTCCTTCCTTTCCTCGGTTGTGTAATCGCGAGGATTCTTAAGGACTTTCTCGTATGTAGCCTCCCCGGGGGCTGTTCCATCCACGATAATCTTCGCAGCATAAATGGGGGAGGGTCCGTTCTCGATGATGTCCCACATAAGGACGTGATGTGCCTTGAGACACATCTTGATTCGAAAGCTCCAATCTTCATAGCCTTGAACGGAGAAGTCTTCACATACCCTGAGAAGAGAAGCCTCCATAGCAGAATAATATGATATGAATGAATGAAAAAGATTTTTCTAAGGATCGGTTCAAAATGACCAAAAGTTTGATAAAGAACTCTTAGTATGCAAAGCAGCGGTCAAAAGAACCACTGCTCTGATACCACTTGTTGGTCCCGGGAAAGAGTAATTGGTGTATGGGGGGGGGGAATACACCAATAACCAACCGTTTTTGACTTTTTTTAAAATTCAGGTCGATCTGCAGGTCGATTGTCAAGGTCGACCTTATCAGAGGCAGTTTGATCTATCAAGCTCGTATGGTATCAAGCTTGATTTATCAAACTGTTAATGCGGAAGTTGGTGGAGGTTGATTACTCTTTGAAAAATCTTAAGGCTGAAAATGGATAGCAGGTTGATTCGTGTAATGCAGGTTGATGCTCGTCAGTTAGATAATAAAAATGTAAGTGCAATAAACAAAGAGAGAGAGAAACACCGCAATGTAGCGTGGTTCGGAGAAACCCTCCTACGTCCACGTCAGGTCGACTCGACCTGAGAATCCCTTTTCTTTTGGATCCACCTCTCTCTTATTTATACTGACTGAGTATCAGTTCTAGATACAATCTAACTTGAGAGTAACTAGACACGAGTTTTGGGTCGTGACCCTTACAACCTTCGTACTGAAACGAACTAACAACCTTATGCTTTTACAGAGCTTGACTAACTCTATAATGGCGAAAATAAAAACAAGCTTTCTAACTTCGAACAAGTCGGAGAAGAAGTTGTTTGAATAATCGACAAGCAGCAGTGAACGCTTCGTCGTTGTGGTGTTTTTTCGGAATCGGAAACCTCTCTTGTCAAGTGTTTGGGAAACTAATCGAATTTCGAACACTTGAATGGATATGAGCTTTGAGAGAGATTTGGGCAGAGATATGGCGTTGATAGCTTGTGTTTCCCGTACTTGAATCCGAAAATGGCTGAAGTATTTATAGGCAGTTTTGAAAAACTAGCCGTTGGAGTCGGGCTGACGTGGCACTAGCCGTTGGATGCTGACTCACTTCTAGCCGTTGGGAATATTCGTCCTTGCTGGCACTCGACATGGCAAGGATCAGGTCGTGACGCTCCATGAAGGCGGAGCATCGACCTTGATTGATAATCCAGCTCTTGAAATCTTCTAAGGCAATGCCAGCTGGAAGCTTGATAGGGGAGGTCGATAGACAGGCTGATGATCCAGCTCGATCCAATTGAGGCAGGTCGATACATCGACCTTTCTCTTACAGGGTGGATCGAACTTGATACTAAACGTTAAAGGGCATCGACCTGCACTAACAGGTAGCAGGTCGATCTATCGGCCTTGACCCTAAACAAAGTAAAATATGCCTAAGTGTGGTTTCGATAAACATCATCAAAATCAAACTGCAAGGGGTTCCCAACAGTGAGGAAGTCTTCCTCTTGCACCGTGGTCATAAGAGGTAATTTGGTAGCCAATTCTTGAGCCACACTTGAGTTTTTAAGAGTATGCTTCTGCTTATACGTTCCAGGGGTGCTCTTACTACCCCCTCCTTTATGGACAACGTTTTGGGCATCTGTTCCTTTGAGATTCATCCCTAGGGCATTGAGCTTTTTATCCACAACTCCATCAATTGCACCTTCTATAAGGGCTTTCATTTGTAACAGCATTGCGGGAGAGAAAGTAGCTTCAGCATTAATGCTAGCTTATGTTAGCAAAATGTTTCTCCCTTCATTTCCGAGCGGGGAATTCTCTGTATTTCCCGGAGCTTGTGAACCTTTCTTCGGAACAACATCTAAGCTATCAGCCATCTTTGTGTGGTTCTGTAGATTTTCAAAAGTTAAGAACATTAGTTTCAGGTGCCCATTAGATAGGAGTTAAATAGATATTGCCTATTAAGTAGGGCGTGATAGATGTTGCCTATTTTCATAGGGCTTGATGTATATTGCCTATTCATATAGGGCTTGATGGATGTTGCCTATTTATATAGGGGCTTGATGTATCGCCTATTCATATAGGGCTTTGATGGATGTTGCCTATTTATATAGGGCTTGATTAATGTTGCCTATTTATATAGGGCTTGATGGATGTTGCCTATTTATATGGGGCTTGATGGATGTTGTCTATTTATATAGGGCTTTTGAAGTTTTTGCCTATTAGATAGGGCTTACGGATATTTCCTATTAGATAGGGCTTTTGAAGTTTTTGTCTATTAGATAGGGCTTATGGAGATTTTGCCTATTAGATAGGGCTTTTGAAGTTTTTGCCTATTGGATAGGGCTTATTGAGTTTTTGCCTATTAGATAGGGCTTGATCAAGCATTTTACCTTGATTGCAGAGAATTGATGCCTTTCAATGTGGGGCCCCCTTATCATAGTAAGGGGGGAGACCTCGTCATTTTGGCTCTCTGTTTTTAGTTTTGCCTTTTGTGGTTTTCGGTTCATGATAGCACAGGGACCTATGATTTTATCATAGTGTTTCCTCTGTCCTTATCAATTTCTCATAACCAGAAGGCTGATTCTATGATTCATGACTTTCGGCGGAACTCTAGACTCACCAATTGTCAGGAATGAGGGCGTGTGCTTTGGAACTTTCTCCAACTTTGATTCGAGCTTTTGATTTCCCCAAATGTTCGAAGGCAGTATCCGCCTCAATACTATCATCACAAGAAACGCAGTTTAGTCATCAATCCATATTTTGTAGTTCGGAATCAAGGAGAAATAAGCAGAGATTGTTTAATATTATTCACATCTGAATTTTTGCAAATTACTCAGCAAATACAACTTACCCATTTACTCTACCCCTCAGTTTTTCTTAGCTCTCACATAAGAAAATAAGAAAGAATTTCATCAATGACATTATAATGACGAGCTGGGAGTTTATTCATAAAGGGAAAATCGACGTCTTAGACTCAAGATTTCCCACAGATGGCGCTAGTTGCTAGATCCGGGTCAAAGATTAACAACAATAGTGTAATTATCTATTTCACTTACAGATTTACTAAGTGTGTTTAAATACAAATGAATGTGAACTGAGTTATTACGAATACAACGCAAGGCGCTGATCTTCATAGCTTAGCCTCCATGAAATACCTTTCCTCTGTGAAAGTAATTAAGATAGAGGCAAAACGCAAGGCGTTAAAACCATCGATCCAACCCCGTTCATGAAGAAAAGGCATAACAAAGAAGAGTGGAGGATGAATTGGTAAACGCAAGGCGTCCTTCCATTCATCATCGTAAACTTACGGTGAGATACCTTCGAGCTCCGCCACAATCGTCGCCGTACTCCTGCAAAACAGAGCCGGAGGAACAAAGGGGGAGGTTCCTCCAGGAAGAACCTCCAACGCTCAAGTCAGTATGAGTATGAAAATTCCAAAGAGAGAGTATCAATGGAACAGTGTAGAAAAGTATAGAACTCGTACCTCAGAATGATGAAATCACTATCTATTTATAGGCGTAGAAAGGGGTGAAAAGGTTAATGTACCTAGGAGGGAAGGACAGAAAAGGAATTTTTGGGGGGACAAGATTCCCTCCGTCATTAATTTAGTGGTCCTCACCCTAAGGTACGTAGAGTCATGCAGAGTGCATGTTCGGCAGATCCCTGTGCTCTTAGCAGATGCTGAAAGATCTGGGGTAGCTTCTGTGTGAGGATAGATCTATACAGAGCTTATGGCTTCTGCCTAGTACATGGCCTCTGCACTGAGGCAACATCTGAGGCTTCTGGGATACGGATCCAGTCAGCATCAGGGAATGCCACATGGCAAGGTTGATATTGGTCCCTATCACACACCATCCTGACGAGGATGAATGTGTTGCCCTAAAGAGACATGCATCTCGGGCATGTAAACAATAAATTAAACGCGTATGAGGAGCCCACTTCTACCAATATTTCTCAGCAAACATGGAGACTAAGCCCGATTTAGTTCAGCCACTAAGCCCGATTCAGTTCGGCCATTGAGCCCGATTCATTTCGGCCACCAAGCCCACTCAGTTTGGCAACCAAGCCCGATTCATTTCGGCCACCTAAGCCCGATTCATTTAGGCCACTAAGCCCGATTCATCTCGGCCAATAAGCCTGATTCATTTAGGCCAAACAAAAACCCGATTCCATTTGGAAAGTTTATTTATAAAACATTTAACATCTATATACTATATAAAAGCCAAGTACGAAGGGTAACTTTGTAATTTCACTTCTACTATTTTATTTTCTTAAAAAAAATTATATTAAATATCAGAATATTGTGCCTTTTAACTCCTTAACCGTTCAACAACATAGACGTGTTTAATTTTATTTTATTTCAAAGTGAACAGATGCAACGTTATAAAGTGAACGTTCATTTATGGAGTTTTTTATTTATTTATTTTTAATTCCTTAACCAGACGGAATATAATACTCATGCATGCCTACCAACTCACAACCATTCACGAAAATTGCCAAATTTCAGTCTCTATTTTTCTTTCACTTCACAAAATTTAATTATTTTCGATCATACTTTGTAATTCGTTTCTTTCTTTAATTTATAATTTTGTTATAACTTATGGCGAGGAAAGAGACAATGCCGCCGTCGCCTGTCGGTAATCGGTATGCATCAGTTCAACGTCGCCGTCACCTTACGGTATGCATCTTTTACTTATCATATCATAGTCAGAATCATAATCATAATAAATATAAAAATAAGATTAAAAGGATATTTTGGTATTTCACAATAGATTCTTTTCCTAATATTTCCAGTTTTCTCAATACATTTTTTTTTTTGGAGAGGTTAGTTTTGTGTTTTAACAGACACAATTTTTGAAAAGAGTTACTAGCAATTTGATTCTGGCAATAAAAAACAATCGACACAAATGTTTTGGAGAAGACGCATTTCATGCTATAAGTACATTTTTTGTTGGAAGATATATTTTTTTATTGTTATATACAAAGATATTTATTATTAGATTCCATTCAACTATGCCTTAATGTGTCGACCTAACACGACGTGTTCAAAAACAATTGAACATGTTTAGTTTTCTGTTCATCGCCAAACAGCGGAACCACTCTCACGTAATGTAAGGTGGTCATCTATAATTATTCATCATATAATTTCTTTGTTTACCGTTTGAAACTCTCTAAAATTTTTACATTAATTTATTCAGTTTACTTAATTATTATTCATTTATCTTTAGCAAGTGTTAATTGTGGTATGCCTCTTTAATGCAATAGATTAAAGTTCTATAGTCACATGCATATCAAATTGCAATTCAATTTTATTTACAAAAGATGAACACTAAGTGAAAAGGAATATAAACGTTCTCTATCAATCGAGAGAAGTGTGTAAGTTTTCTTTCGTGTGCAACTTAAAACATTTTTCTTCCATTATAATGTATTTTTCTGTTTTATTTTCTTGTAGGGGTTACAATAATTAATCTCAATATTTTGAAAGAATTATGATGAATATAGAGTACGAGGACAATATTATTTGGTATACAACATCCTTTTATGTTTGGGTCTCTCCCTATATATGTTTATAGATTAATAATTATATTATAAATTATTGTTTGTGGATCATACATGATAGATACCACGTTTATTAATGAAAAAAATTATATATATGCATACCATAAGTTTGTACTGTTTAATATAATACTTTAAGTGTCATTATTAGTTTTTTAAGTTTTAAAGATTCAACCATTTCAAGTGTCATTATTAGTTTTTTAAGTTTTTTTTTTTTTTTACATCAAATTTTACAACTATATATACACTACTCATATACATGAGATATTAGTTTTTTAAGTTTTAAAGATTCAACCAATTCATGTATATCATTCATTTAAATTGATTAAAAAAAAAAAGGAGTATTTTACAATCCTCTCTATAAAAATCCATGTAAATTAATAAAAAAAATAAATAAATAGCAAACTATGGAATTTCTAAATAAACAGAAACACCCTCTGAATTTTAGTATTTAGACAAGTGAAATAAATATTTGATATTTTTTTAAAGATCCATGTTCGTGTATTTTGTCAAAGCATGGAAATTTGAAAAGTACTCCGTCCGTCCCACTGGGATATAGACCTTTTTTCCGGCGTGAGAATTATGACAAGAATGATGATAGTGGGATAAAGTGAAAGGTAGTGGGTTAAAGAGATGTGTCAGAATTTTATTGGGTTAGAATTTTCCATTTCAGAAAAGATCCCTATATCAGTGGACAGAGGGAGTATGATTTGAAATCTATGCCTACACCAATTTAACAGTTAAAGGCATTTTTTTTTTTAATTTCCTTTTCTTTTCAATGACCATGAAAATATTATTTTAGCTTATTATTTATAGTTAACTCAAACAGAACTAAGTTTTATATATCACTAAAACATAACATATATTACTTCCCGTGCATAGCACGGGAGAACATTCTAGTTGCAAATTATTCATAAATCTTTCTTTTACATGACTAATATACATCATGACGAAGGACCAGCACCAGAGTTCGGGCTGCAGTTGAATCATCTCATGGCCGCATTCGGCCTAATAATATCGTCAACACTGATCTGCGACAGCCCACGACCTCGGGCTGGCCCTAACTCATTCCGACCTCGCCCCCTACTCTGGTCGCGCCCTCTCGGCGCACCACGTGAGGCAGTTCAGCTGGATTCCCCCGCAACAGTCGAACTGGTGCTCTGTATTCCAGGCACGCGTGGCCGATTTACTTGAGCTGGGAACGACATTGACTCACCAGCAGCTCGATCGGGCGCAGCACCCCCAGTCTAGGTCAGGCATTGCGGACTAATTATGCGTAACCCAGCAGCCCCGCGCTGCAAAACATTGGAATGCACGTCGGGAAGAACATTGACCCATTCTTTGATCAAAGGATCCCGTTCAGCCACGACCGTGAACACCGATGTCAGACGTTTTAGCTCGGCGACATCCTACATCAGCTCCCACGAGCTCGGGCCATACTGCTCTTGGTGCTTGATGCATCTCCCCACTATCCGCAGAGCCTCGGTCTCCACTTCGGATATCGTAGCAAAGCTAACCTCGTGAAGCACTCGCTCGTACTCGCGGTGCTCCTGCCTAATGACTAGGCTATTTCTAACCTAGCAATAATATCGAACTATGGAAGTCCGAGTATCGAACACGGAGAGTGAATGTATTAATAGACTATCAAATAGTTCATATCGTCTCCGTTATACTATCTAAGCACATATTCATGATTTTTGTTGTTTTATAACTAGGCAAGTAATGAGAAAGTAAAATAACAATTAAAAATAAAGGCAAGTAATGTAAAGAACAAGTAAAGAAACGTAAAGAAGACAAGTAAAGAAGATAAGGTTTCAAACGATTTCCGATGTGATTAGGCTAAGGATTATGCATTTGATGTGTCAAACCATTTTAATTCCCTTGAGTGGCATTCTTACATAATTCAAGTTATCTTATCCTCCTAAGACTTGATACTAGTAGATTGAATAATATGTTTACCATTCTAAACACATTACCAACTCCTAAAAGCACAATACCTATTAGCTAACAATCATTCGCATAATTCTTACTAGGAACGATGCAAAATCAAAGCTAGCTAATATGAGCAAGGATTCATGCCAAATGCTATAAATGGAAGCTTACTAGGCATTCATCAAACACCTTGTATGCATCAATGGTTGTCAATCATTTATGCAATTAAATTCAATCAAATCCAAGGGCAACTCAAGGGAAAGGTAAATCAACACCAATATCCATCACATCCTAGCCTAATTCACATCATCCATCATTTGAAACCTCAATGGATCTAGCCTAGCATGGATCTAGGCATCAAACCACCAACAGCAAGCAAAAACATAATGAAAATGACAAAGAAAGAAAATAGAGAAGAAATCTTCAATAAATCTTCAAAGATCAAGCATAATCCTCTTGGGAGATTAAAAAATACATAAATAGAAAGAGGAAAATGCTTTTAGGGTTCTAAGAGAGGTAAAGCATGAAAAGCCAAGTGTATCATGTCCCAAAAGAGGAAAATAAACAAGTATTTATAGTCTTCCCACAAGTTGGGGCCAAATTGCAATAAGTAGAAAATGGTGTAGAGAAGGTGGGGTAAAAACTGTAATTTCCGGAATATATGCTCAAGGGTTTGTGTGTGTTTCTCGGCCTCCTTCGTCTCTCTGCGCACTCGTACGGTTTTGGCTCGTTCTCTCTCGTCCGACCTCGGAAAATAATCCGCGAAATGTTGTGGCTTCCTCTTTCGATCCTCTTCGACATGGTATGATTCACACATACACAGAAAATTTCCACAGCACCTGAAAATCGCATGGAAACCAAGAGAAAAACGATAAAGTATAGAAAACGCATAAGTCGTAAAACCTATCATTTCCTATCCATTTAAACACATAATACACCCAAAACACGCATCGAGATGCACTCTAAAGCATGCAAAATATGTGGTTATCACCTAATGACCTGAAGCTTCCTCTTTGCTCGATCTCGCCGATCCTTCATGTCGACATATCGAGCCTCCAACCCATCACTATGAGTCCACATAGCCTCGTACTTGACATCTGATTCAGTCCAGATATGCTCAACTATCCCTTGCATATGCAGAATTTCAGTGTCCTTGGAGTCTATGATTCTCCTCAAATGCCTAATCTCTTCTAGGTACGGAGACACAACTACGGTTTCGTTGTTTGACTACATCACAATATATAAAGACGTGATCAGCGAAGAGAAAGAGTTTTCATTCATTAAAATAAGGAGCATACATCGTTCGCGGAGCGATTACAAAAAGGAGAAAGGAAAAATTAAGGAAGGGATCCACTGACCCCTCCTTGCCCGCTAGTTTGCCCCTGCTCAGGAGCATCCTTCTGTTGCACCGCCTCCTCACCCGCGGTCTCCTCCTCCTCTAGCTCCTCCTTTTCGTCCTCTTGCCCGAGCTCCACTATGGCTTTGACGAGGTTAGTATATTCATCCTCATCGCATGCCATAACGGCCTCCGGCATAAACAGTTCGGAGGACACGCAGAGCTTCTTCAACAGAGGGGCAGAAGCAGCGAAGTCCACAACGGCGGCCGCGTAGCACGCCAACATGTCCTCATTGGACCGCCGTTCGTACCCGAACTTTGGCACGTCGATGTTCGGGCCTTCACCATGGCGTCCAGGGCATCTGCCTTCACCGGGATCGACAGCAAGGATCCCAGCGTGCTAGCCAAAGTGGAGAAGCAGTTAGACCGTAACACCTTCTCCACCATGGCTTGCACCACCCCGACCTGCGAGGCCAGCATCTTGGCCTCCCGAGCTTTTGCAGCCGCGACCTCTGCCTCCAAGGCCGCTACTTTGGAGGTCTGGACCTCTGCCCTACCCGCCGCAGACTCCAAGGATGCCCGCAGATCAACAACCTCGGCATCCTTCTCACTCAGCTTGCGCCCGAGCCGACGCTTCTCCCAGGACATCGTCTCCCGCAACTCGACCAGCAAAGTGAATTGCGTAGCCTCGCAGCGAAGATACTCAGCTACACGGCTTAGCTCACCACAAACTTGCTCGGCACCCTACACCATAGCCACAATTCAGAACTAGTACGTGTTTTCGACATAATAATTGGGAGAACGGGACCAACAGTTACTTCGGGAAAAGGCGGCAGCGGCGACTCTTTCTCAACCACGAAGCACTCTTCGACGCCACTGAGCACGACTTCAGAAAAGGGCTCTTTCCCCGCACGTCGAGAAGGACTGGACTATGGCGGCTACTCCGTCACTGTGACGGTTTTCTCTGATACGCGCCAGTTGATTCTGCCACCAGCTCGCTAGTCGAGGACACCTTCATCCTCTTCCTCTTGTTCTTGTTCGCGGAGGGGGAAGGGGGGGAGGAGGAGGTGCAACTGGGGTAAATGCCACTGAAAAAGAACAAGCGGAAGAGGTTAAAAAAAACAAAAACAAAAACAAAAAGTAGGAAAAGCAAGGCGCAGACAACAATATGGTCACAACGCGAAGTAAGAAAGCCTCACCCCTCCCCGGAGCCAACGAAGTGGCTGGATCATTGGAGCTTAGCCCGGCACGAATGAGATCGGCCTCGACAAACCTATCCTTGACCTTCCTATGGTCATTCAAGATCGGCAAAAGATTACCGAACTTATCATGAGAGATCCATCCCTTGATTCTACCATTCTTCCACTTGAACTGGAGTGCGCCATCGAGCTGGCAGAAAAAGAATCTCTTTTCCAAGTCTAGGACCTTGTTCTCACCCTTAGCTCGGAACCGGAGGTGCGGCGTGAGGTAGTACCAGCTATCCTTATTTTTTAAGGAAAAGAAACGGATCACTAACCCTGCCGTCACCGGAAAATTTTGGCGATGGGAAAGGACGCTGCTTCACTAAAAAGTGTTTGCAATAGAACAAAATCCTATCATAGCACTAGCAAGTAAAACCCATTGTCGAATCTCTAAGGAAAACTTAGTAGAGCAATTAATTATGCAGTAAAATCCTAATCTAGCCTAAATCTAGGAAAGCAAGTAAATAAGATTTTTGGGTTTTTGTTTAAATACCTAGGCAAGAAACTAAATCAAAGCAATAAATAAAAGCAAGTAAATAATTAATCTAAGAGCAAGAAATAAATCTAAGGATTAAACTAAAATAAATCGATTAATCTACCTAGGCAAGAATCGAAAAGAAAGCAATAAAGGAAGCAACAAAGAAAGCAATAACTATTCTAGACATGTTTAATGTAATCTGGAAATTAAAAGGGAAATAAATCTAACTTGAAAACTTTGAAAAACGAGAGACTTGAAAGCAAGAAAAACGAATCTAAACTAGAACTTGAAAACCGAACGAACGAAACTAAACTAGGGAAATTAAACGAAGCAATTAAGAATTTGAATCTAAAACGAAAGCAAGCAATTAAAGACAAATAAACGAAAGTAATAAAATAACTTACGAAATTTCGACGAAGAACGAAGAATGCAAAATAAAAGAGAAGTCTTGAATTAAATTGCAACGACGAAGAATTCGAATCCGAACAATAGAAAGCTAATCTAAAGTGTTTGAATGTAAAAACTGAAGCTAAAAGAGGGTAAAAGTTCATACAAAGTCGTGCATAAGAGGTAATATATATACTAGGTATAAAACCTAGTTATAAAAGGAAAGTACAACTGGCCGCCGGAGTTGGACGGCCGTCCAACTTAGTTGGACGTACGTCCAACTCATAAAACTGCATGAATTGGCTTTTGCACGCTGGACGCCCGTCCAGCACTTGGACGTGATCTTGGACGGTTGTCCAGATGAGTTGGACGGCCGTCCAACTCTCCGTTCTGCCCTCCGAAGTCCAAACTTCAACTTTTTCGCCTTTTCGACCCGTTTCCGCTCCTTTTCCATTTATAGACACCTACAAGCACCAAAAACTCCAAACAACCAAATCATAGCCATAAACACACACAAAGACATGAAAACATAACGAAAACAGACTCGAAAACACTACGAAAATCCTAACATCTAAACACCAATCAAAACCCCCCACACTTAGAACTTTGCTTGTCCTCAAGCAATATAAACATACAACTTAGACTCAATCCAAACAATCCAAATCATAGAACATTTAATCACCGGAATTGACAAACTCAAACGAGGTCACTTTAATCCCAAGTTACAATCAATCAATCATCGACAAACTATGTGGCTTATAAATCAATCCAAGCATGAGGAAAAGCAATGATTCACACATCTCACAAATATCTAGATCAACACAACTTAGACGTCTAGCCTACTTCCCCTTTTATTCAATAGAACTTTTTTTTTCCTTTTTTTTTTTTACAAGTGAATTTTTTTGGCACATAATTCACTAGGTTTAATCATCGATGGGTCTCATCGAGCTTCCTAGTACGGTTTCCCGTACCCATTGTCAAGAGGGGTAGAGTACCTACGAACACATTATTCTAATATACACGAGTATCATCTAGGACATAGTTCATGAAATGTGATCATTCGAGGGTCCCTCGAAGCCTTTTCATGTGATTTCCCATGCTCATTACTCTAGTATTTTCATACGTTACAAGTAAGAGGAGCAGAATCCTATCAACTCTTTATTCACACATAAACACAACTTTTTTTTTTTTTTTGTTTTTCCTTTTTAAAGGGAAAAGTAAACTAGCAATCCAAAGTTGCAACAATCTAAATTTATCACTCATAATCCAAAAATCATAAATCGTCTCCTCACACACAAATCAATCCATGCCCCACAATTCATCAAATCATAATAAATCACAACTCAAGACTAAACCAACCTAATTCATGCTCAAATCAATTCCAACAACTAAATACTCCATCATCGAATCATTCACATCGATCCTAAGTCACATGAATATAAGCTCAACTTCAAACAAATTCCTAAGTGGGGAAACATGAAGACTCGATCAACTAGACTCAATCAAACCAAACAAGACTCGATCAAGACACAAACACAAACACTTCATGCCAAAAGTTTCAAAGACCCCCCCCCCCCCCCCACACACACACACACACACACTTAAAATCTAGCAATGCCCTCATTGCGAGAAAATAAAATAGAGAAGGGATAGAAGGAACTTATCGCAAGAACATAACCAAAATACTTGCAATCCCGAGAGACTCCAAGTAGCACCTACAAAATAAACACGAAAACAAAACGCGAAAGCGTAAAAGTGCACAAAATAAAGAAAATAAAATAAAAGACTCAAAACAAAAATAAAAGACACAAAACAAGGCTATTTAGTTGAAAGGACCTCAGAACCGGGGATCACTCCAACGGGGATCAAGAGGAGACTAATATCGTGGATCGTTCGGGTCCGGTGGAGCGGAGGTGGAGCCAACCAAAAAATCGGTGTATCGCATCAAGTGGCTCTCAATGTGGGACACCCTCCTATCCAACCCCGTCACTTGGGTAGACAATGAGTCGAACCGATCAAACATACCTTGTTGAAAATGTGTAAAATCAGTCCGAAACTCGGCCCAATACGGGGGAATCTCGGCCTCCATGGCCTACCGGGCCCGAACTCGGTCGCGATGTGTGTAGTGGCGAACTAGGAGGTCATCATCGGCCGGGACCTCTTAGTGCTCCTCTTGTTGCTCTTCTTCTTCACCACCGCCTCCCTCTTCATCATCACCTCCGGCCTCGTAGGCCTGCTCCTCCTCGGCTTGTTCTTCCTTGTGCACAATCCCTCATCGTCTAAGATTTGTGTAATGAGTCACCACCTAGCGGCGCTCTTGCATAGGAATGAACTCGGTCGGGGTAAGCATAAGATGAGCTTTGATGAAGTCAGTAGGGGCGATCTCTTGGCTCGGGGTTCTCCCTTCGCACTGCGTGACGTCGACTCCGAAATGGCGAGCTAAACCTGTGGCAATGTAACTCAAAGTAGGGTGTGCTCCCCTCTTGTTTTGCACATTAGCCAACTGAGCCCAAATAAACGGGGCTAAACAGACACGCACATTATCACGAGCACATGTAAGCAAATATATCTCAACAGCATTTACTTTACTATATTCCTTCTTAGCAGTGACCATGCAAGACAAGAAATGGTGAAGGATAAGTAAAGCGTCATCACGAATAAAAGCACTCGAGACCCCCGAAATCTTATAGTTTGCTACCCCCGACAAAGAATACCAAGCCGAACCCACATCAAAATTCGCAGGCACAAATTCAGACAAGTCGTCACCAACATGAAATCCAAAAACAGTACTCATCACAGCCTTAGTCACTTCCCATAACACACCATTAAATGTACTATACATGCATAATTCCCCTTCCTCATTCAACTCAAGCCTAAAGCTACAGCACATTTCCAAACAAAGGCTATTGTTGCCCTCCCATTGATTCGTAACCAATCTAAACAATCCTAAACAGTTAAGATATCCTCTAAGTGTATTCCACACAGGAAAATTATGAAGGAAATCAACTCGATAATGTCAAGGAGGCCTAATATCTAAATCACGCAATCTAAGATATAAGTGAGTAGTAGCGCACCTTTCAGTGGGGAATGGAACGCCTTGATGCACACCGAGTTCCTCCGGTGTGGCTCCGGTGGGTCGAGCCGAGTGCCGAGGGCAACTCGGGCATTGTTGAAAGCGTTTCCACGGGCCATGGTAGAAGTAGGGAGGCTGGAGAGGAAAATCGGGACGAGAACGGGGAAATTTGATGCACTAATCGCGCCAGACAGCAGGCAACACTGGACGGCCGTCCAAGTATTGTTGGACGCACGTCCAACTTCAAATTGGCGCTGGGCGCTCTCCGATGGAAACTCGGCGGCGGTGGCTGTAACGGCGACGGCGTTGAACGGCGGCGACGTTAGACGGCGGCGATGTTGGCGAGGTGCAGTGTGGTGGCTGAGGGGTGCGACGGCGGAAGCAACGAGCGGGGGCAGCAACGAGCGGCAGCGAATTGACGGACGGCGAATCGACGGATGGCGACGGACGACGGTGGCTGGTAGTCGACGGGCGGCGGCGGCTGTCTGCAATTCGAGAGGCGAGAGAAAAAGTGAGAAAGAAGAGAATTCAATTAGGTATAAGTAAAAGGAAGAAATCGATTTTGAAAAGGAATTTGCTCTCCCGTTCAGGGTTGGACGACCGTCCAACTCTCGTTCCTGAGTTGGTGCATTAGGGGTTGGACGCCCGTCCAACTTGGGTTGGACGGCGTCCAACTCGCGATACTGAGCTCGAGAGGCACATGTTGGACGTACGTCCAACTAAAGTTGGACGGCATCCAACTCTCGAATCTGTCCGAAAGTTGACTTTTTTTCCTCGTCTCGACCTCTCTTCACGCCGATCCTTGTGTACAACTCTCTGCACAAAAAATCAAAAAGAAAAACAAACGAAAACACGAAAAATAACAAAAATGAAACCTGAACTACATTTTTTTATTTTTTTTACGTGGGTTGCCTCCCACCAAGCGCTTGTTTATCGTCATTAGCTTGACGCACCAAATACTCAAGAGGAAAGTGGGGGGTCGGAGATGAGAATCGTCTCCACCGTTTGAGGCAATTGATAGATCCGGGTTGAAGATCCACAACAATTTAGGAGAATATTCGTCATGTTTTGCAAGGAGCATTCATGAATGAAGCGTTAAAGCGATAAAGAGCTAGAGATTTGTACATTCAAAGAGCTATAAACATGTATTTTGTACAGAGCATAGTTTGCGCGGAAATGGCGAGTAGTAATCAAGCTATATGTTTAGATAAAAGGTGTATTAAGGCACATTTGGCTACGAACTAGTAGAATCCATAGAGTATAATAATCATTCAAGTAAACGATGAAGAAATAAAGCAACGGGAAGAAGAAAGAAATGAGGAGCACGAAGCTCCGTTCGGCCTCATTCCCTTTGGAGAATGAGGGTTTTACCTTGAGCTCAAGTCGGTAAATGAAAGAGACCCTCCTCGGTGTTGAGGAAGAGGGATGGAGATGACTGCGAGTGATGATTCCGGGCGGGAGGCTTCGGAAGCCTAGACTGCTCAAGCCAAAAGGAGCTCGGAGAGTAAGATGTAAGTGGATGAAACAGTACGCAAGAGTGCGTGTTTGTATGGAGAGTTGAGTTGTGATTATGATAATGAATGATGGTGAGAAGTGCGATATTTATAGGTGCAAAAAGGTTGAAAAAGCGAGCATTTGTGTGAAGGAAGGACAGAAAAGGAATTCTCATAGGGGTAAGATTCCCTTCGTCATGAATGCAGTGGTCCTCACTCTAAGAGTTCGTAGAGTCATGCGGATGGCGTGCTGCACAGAACCCAGGGTTCTGCAGGATGCCTATGGGAACCAGTCAGATCCTTTGATCTATGACAGATGCCAATAAATCCCATGTGGCTTCTGAGAGGAGATAAAACTTCTAGCTTCTGCGCGGGACGCGCCTTATACTCATATTGAGCATCTGAAACCTTTAGATGCCCATAGAACTTCCGGTCATATGATACCATATGCTCATAAGAAGAGTGTCTTTCTAGTGAATCGATCTATTTGGATAACGAAGCTGATATTTGGTCCCTATCAGCTACTCCCCCCCAGGTCCAGAAGTACCAGTATGAGGGCTTCTGATGAGTATATATATATAAATATATTTTTTAGCGCAGATGCTTGATAGCATAGGAAATCGGAACGGCGGTTATTCTCCCGAGAATATAGCTGGACCTATTATCTTGGCTCATCATTACTCCTTCCTCTAGGGAAAGGGAATATGGGGTTATTAAAAATGCGTTTTGAAATATGTATTATTATTACTCTGTATCATTTGCAGGCGAAAAGGCGCTTTGCTTTTTCTAAGACGACGTGGCGCGATAAATAGGGAATTACTTCACTCTTCCTTTTCAACTTCTACGTTTCTCTCTCTTTGCATTATGCTTCGGAAAGAGGAGGGCAGTGATATTTCGAATCGTCGGCTTGTTCCCAACGATTGCTGCGACGATAACCTTACTGCTATCTTCTTTCAGGTACAGCATTACATTTTTATTTTCCTATGCTCTTGGGCAGGCTTCTTTTTGAATTCCTTAAGGTTAGGGCAATTTTTACTGTTTCCCCTGTTCTCGTTTTGTATATTTGAAAGAATATTGCTAGCCCCAGTTTTCCTGGACGGTGAAACCAATCGCAATGTGAATGTAGTTGATGCTCTATCCTTAAAACTATCGATCGGTTAGGAAATTCTAAGAAATTGGACTTATCCCTGTTTATCTGAGATTCCACTCCTTTACTTTCCCTCACCGGTAATTGTTTCTATTATGTAGCCATGAATACTGCAAAGCTGAATATGAAGCAGAAGATCCATGAAAAGCTACTGAAAAGAATC
This sequence comes from Thymus mandschuricus, assembly GCA_029379335.1. Taxonomy (NCBI): domain Eukaryota; kingdom Viridiplantae; phylum Streptophyta; class Magnoliopsida; order Lamiales; family Lamiaceae; genus Thymus; species Thymus mandschuricus. The sequence continues at coordinate 20,007,423 of CM057081.1, forward strand.
GATCAAGCGGGAAACAGCGATCCCAACCCTGTTCTGTCGGGAGGCAAAACACCTTCTCCAGTACCTGTAGAACCTGAAAGCCCTAAAGCTTCTCAGGAAGTTTCCCGAGAGGTAGAGACTGCGAGACCTCAGTTGAAACCTTTTCTATCCACATTTGGTTACTTCCAACCGGCCAACTTCATATTCTCCTACTTTTATTGATGTAGATGCTGATACCTCCACCCTGGCTGCCCTAGAGCCTCGCTCTTCCTCCTTAAAGAGGAAAAGTGATTCTCCCTCTTCCCCAATCAAGAAGAAGGGTAAAATGTTGGAGAATCCCCCTTCTGCCCAAGCGCTAAGCCTGGAACACTTGAAGGAGCATCTTTCCCAATCTGAGAAGAGTAGAGAACAACTCCAAGTTGAAGTTCACCAACTTCGATGCCTCCTGCGGGGTAAGGAGGAGCATTGTTCTATCATTGAGCAGAATGCACTTTCCCTTTCTGAACGAGTAAAGGAACTTGAGGGAGCTTTGAAGGCCTCATCAAATAGAGTGGAGCTATTACAGGAAATCCATGCAGCGAAAGTGGGACAACTAACGCTTACTCATGAGCGGGAGATAGCGCGAGCCCAAGCTTCCACTTTCACTGAAGGAAAAAGGGAAGGGGTGAATCAGGGCATTTCTTCTGGGATTAAGGACTGTAGGTCCAATCTATTGATGACCCCTCATGGTCAAGCTTTCCTAGATTCTTTGATTAAGCGTCTGCCAGAAGCTTATCTTCGATCTCAGGATTTCTGGCTTCGAATGTTCGACCCCCTTACCGAGTGGACGGTCTCTGCCATCCATGAATGCTGTCAACAGCTAGGTGTTCCTGATCGCGCGGCCACCATCAATGCGGGGCCCATAGTAAGGATGTTTGACATAGAGCCTGATTCTCTTCGGAAAAATTGACTCGCTTCTTTTAAGGAGCCTTGGTTTATGCCCGTGTTAAGAGAAGCATCTCAAATCCTCCGCCAACCTGCTGGAGTCTTGGCAGATCTCCCTCCTTGGCATGCTCCTTTGTTTCCTCTTTCCCCTCATAATACAATGGTTATGAGATCGATACGAAAAGCTTTTGATCAGGTATCTTCCCTTTTTCTTCCTTTTCTTTATTTTTTATTTTTAGAGTTTATTCACTTATTATGAAATTTTCTCTCCTATTAGGAACTAAGAGAGAGGAAAGCTTCAAGCCCCTCTGCCGGCGAGGAAGGTGCTTCCTTACTACCCACTTTTAAAGAGACGAAGGATGATCCGAACGAGGGGAGTGCTCTACAAGTTCTCGCAAACCCTCCCAAGGGTGACCCCTCTGTTTCCTCTGCTTTAGCTGCTATCGAGGAATGGTCTTCTTCCTCTCATTCATCGAGCTCAGAGGATTTAGCTTCTGCTCCAGATCCCTCTCTTTAATTTTGTTGCTTTGGATAGGATGTTTTTAAACAATTTACTTTTTGAGTATTTGTGATGGGGTGCTCACTTATGACCCTGAAATCGTGCTGATGGTGCATAAACAATCGTCACTCTTTTCTGATTTTGGCCGGGTGCTTCTTTGAAGGCCTCGTTTTTAACATGTTTCTGCTGTTTCTTAACAACCGAGAATATCATCCTTCTACTTTTGTGTTTATACAGGTTTTGTTTTTTACCCTATTTCTGCTTACTAGAGCATTTTTAAGATAATGAGATAAAACAATGGGATAGCATTTTAAGATAATTGGATATGGGTATCCGGATATGGGTATCCCCTACTCCCCCCCCCCCCCCCCCCCCCCCCCAAAGTGAGGTGCAAGGGACTGAAGGAATTACGCCTCATTTGAGGGCTAAACATTTGCCAAATATAACCATCTTAAAGGTAAAATGGTATGATCCAAGGTTTCCACAAATTAACTAGTGATAAGATAAGAATTTAAAAGGCAGATAAGGGGTTATAACCCATCATTCTTCCCTTCTTGAAGATAACTCCTAATTTTCTCTGCACGTTTCGAGGGTTATACCTTTTTCTTTGCCTGCCGTCTCCTCGGCATTTTCTTGATCCGGCATTTCCTTTGCACTTTTGACTTTTGCCCTTGCCTGGGCTATCAAAGCTTTCCATTGCCCCTTCACAATTGGGGCGTGGCGCATGCTTGTTGCCTCAGCTTCAAGTCCTTTGCTTTCACTGATCTGTTGGAGCAACTGCTTGTCTGAGTCTTTGGATAGTGGAGATTCTCCAGAGGAACTGGTGTTGGTGATCAGCAGGTGCTCCATTGGAGTGGAGAGATTTTGACTTTCTTCTGCCGGAGTCAAGGCCTTGAGCCTTTTTTCTTCAGGTTTCATTTCATCTTTATCACCAACAGGTTCTGCTATTGACCTTTTCTTGGCCTCTCCTGTTTGCACCGATTGGATATAGCATTTCCGGGAGATTCCCTGATCTCCTGACACCTGTCCCACCTGGCTTCCCACGGGGAATTTCATCATCAGGTGGTAAGTGGAAACCACTGCTTGGAATGGATTTAAGGCAGTTCTCCCTAGGATAATATTATAAGAAGATAGTTGCCGCACCACCAGGAAAGTGACTGGCTTTGATACCCACATAGGTCCTTCACCTAGGGTGAGCATCAAGTCGATTGATCCCAATGACATTATAGGATCTCCTGAGAAGCCATGCAGGGCTGTGGCTACGCCACTTAAAGGCTTCTGCAAACTCATTTGATTGAAGCAGCTTTCGAATATAACATTAACTGCGGCCCCTGTATCCACAAAGACCCTTTGGACTTGATATCTTTCTACCTCCACTGTGATGACCAAGGCATCGTCATGTGGATGAGTTACTTTCTGATTATCTTCAGGTCCAAATTTCTGGTGGGGGTAGGCCTTTTTCGACCTTCCAGACCCCATGTCTTTCGTGCATATGTAGCTCTCTGGCAGATGCTTTTCGACTTCTGTTGAAATCACCTATGGTTGGTCCACCATAAATTATTTTGATAATGCCCTTAGGCTCTGGTCCTTGACCAGCATCTGGCGATTTTTCAGGAGCTTCTTTGCGCCTTTTGTTCTGTTCTGTCTCTCTTTTGACATATTCCAAGAGTTCTCCTTCTTGGATTAGTTTCTCAATAGCAATCCTCAGATTTCTGCAATCATTGGTCATGTGACCAAAATCATTGTGAAAATTTGCAAAACTTTTCAGAAGGTGGGTTCCTTGGTGGCTGCCTATGTCCAGCAGGGATCTGGACCCCCGGTTTTTTCATGACCACCTCTAGCAAGTCAACAGGTTGCTTGATGAGTGGCGTAAAAGATCTCAGAAATCTTTCATTTTTATCAGTTTTCTTGGCATCTGGGGCTGGTCTTTTCCTTTCCTCAGGCTTCTTTTCCCTTTGGGAAGCTAATTCGGCCCTCTTGCTGCTTAGGGCTTCTTCCATATGAATATATTTTTGAACCCTTGTCAATAGCTCTTCAAAAGAGGTGGCTTCTTTTTTGATAAGAGACGCGAAGAATTGCCCTGGCTTCAAGCCGTCTACACAGGCATGTACTTTCAGCTTTGGTTCTACTCCTGGTATTTCCAAGACAGCCTCATTGAAGCATGTCATGTAGTCTCTCAGACTCTCATTAGCGCCTTGCTTGATGGTTGTCAGGTGTAGTGAGTTTCTGGTAGTTCTTTTAGCACTGACAAACTGTTGGAGAAAAACATCCCTCAGATCCATAAAGGAGTGGATAGAAGCTTTTGGCAGCTGCTTGAACCAATGTTGAGCAGTCCCTGACAGGGTTGTGAGGAATACTCGGCACTTGACGCCTTCTGAATATTGATGGAGGAGGCATAAGCTCTCGAATTTCATTAAATGTTCTTCAGGATCTCCCTTTCCTTGGTACTCACAAGAGATTGTTTTGAAGTTGCTGGGAACAGGATCAGTTTGAATGTCCACAGAAAATGGACTATTCTCATCGATGTATAAGGAGAAAAGCTCTGACTTGTTCCCATTACCCTGGTTATTGGGAAAGTGTTTGTGGTTCTCTTTCTCATTTAGGTTGTGCACTTCTCTTTCACTTGCCCCTGTTTCCTTTGAAGCCCTTTCTGCAGCTTGCTTTTGCTCTTTTAGCTTTTTTACTTCTTTTGCTAGGAGCTTCATCTGCTCTTGTTGCTGGGCATACTTCTTGGCCCACGTGTTATTGGTATTCTCATTAGGGTTCCCTTCAATTTCCTCCGGTCCCTCTTCATCTGGGGATTCCCAATCAGTTGAAAATCCCTCCTCTATTTCATTCATTATAGGAGGCAGCTTTGAAATCAATTCTTGATTTGTGTTTGGATTTGTGGGCTTCTGCTTGTGCGCGGCAGGGGTGCTTTTGCTTCCCCCGCCCTTTGGGTTTTCACCTGGGGGATCTGGGATTTGGGAATTCACTCCCAAGGTGTGAAGTCTTTTCTCGACAGCCCCTTCAACCGCGCCTTCTACGAGCGTTTTCATTTGGAGGAGCATGGCTGGAGAGAACTGAGCCTCCATATTGACACTGGCTTCTGTTACCACAGTGCCTTTTCCTTTATTCCCCAGTAGGTGATTCGCCGGATTTCCCATAGCTTGGGCCGCTTCTTTTGAAGCAGCGTCTGAGACAGTATTCATTTTTGTAGAGTTCTACAAATATTCAAGGATATTCAGAATAATCAGCTCTAGATGCTCTTTGAAGGGAGCTTAAAGTATGTATAATTTATGTTTAGTGGACTCTTTTGCAATCATGGACTCTTCCAGGTAATTTTGATGAACGTTGCCTGTCTGTTACAAGGCTTCTTAAAGGATGGCTTCTGCCAATGTATGATGAAGACAAGTGATGACTTATTGATAAGAAACTAATTATGATGCAGGGCTCTTATACAGTTCCCTCTTTTATGGGCCTCCAGTACGAGGCATCTGGTCGTGAAGAATTCAGTTGTGGGATACTGCTGGGTTAACAGATCCTCGCAGACCATTTATGGTAGCCCTAACAAGTGTTACTTGATATAGGGTTTTGTCAAGGGTGGTTTTTGCCTTTATTGGGTTGGGGATAAGCAGCACCTGCTCTTGCGAGACCCATTATTAGTGCATCTATTCTCCTAGAGCATTTTTCATGAGGATCTTAAGGAAGATCTGGTCATGGTGAGAAGTTTTTTAGGTCTCATATGGTCTCTTATCTTATGAGATTCAATGCAAGATGTTTGGCCATGCCGGCGTTTTATGCATAATGTCCACTATGGAGAGCTTTTTATGCGATGCTTATTTTGCAAGGCTTTTTTAGTGGGGTGTCCTCTGTTAGACGATGTTTAATGAGAGTAGCGTCCCTTGTGAGGGGGTCATGAGAATGCGGCCTTTTAAATAAAGCTTGCAAGAATAGTGTCTATTAAGTGAGGCTTATGAAGGATTCCACCCATCACATGGCGCTTTAAAGAGCGTTGCCTACTAAATGGGGCTGGCAAAAATATCACCCTTTAGATAGGGTGTAGGCAGGGTTCTGTCCCTTATATGGGACTTATGAAAATATCGCCTATTAAATAGGATTTTTGAAAATATTACTTACTGAACCAGGCTTATGAAAGGTTTGCTCATTATATGGTCTTAAGGGAATATTTCCCATTATGTGGAGCTTTTAGAAGGTTCTGCCTTTTTCATGAGGCTTGTGTGGATGTTGCCTATTGAATAGGGCTCTTGAAAGGTTCCGCCCATTACATGGGACTTATGAGGATGTTGCCTACTAGGTAGGGCTTTTGAAAGGTTCTGCCCATTATATGGGGCTTACGAGGATGTTGCCTACTAGGTAGGGCTTTTGAAAGGTTCTGCCCATTATATGGGGCTTACGAGGATGTTGCCTACTAGGTAGGGCTTTTGAAAGGTTCTGCCCATTATATGGGGCTTACGAGGATGTTGCCTACTAGGTAGGGCTTTTGAATGGTTCTGCCCATTATATGGGGCTTACGAGGATTTTGCCTATTAGATACGGCTTGATTAATGATGTTATACCTATTATGTAGGGCTTTTGAAGGTGTGCCTATTGGATAGGGCTTGTGCTGCCTATTAGATAGGGCTTACGAGAGATCTAGCCCATTATATGGGGCTTATGATAGTGCTGCCTATCAGATAGGGCTTATGCGGAGGTTGCCTGTTAGACAGGGCTTCTGAGCGTATTGCCTGTTAGACAGGGCTTCTGAGGGATGTTTGCCTGTTAGACAGGGCTTCTGAAGGATGTTTGCCTGTTAGACAGGGCTTCTGAGGGCTCTGCCCCTTATGTGGGGCTTATGGGAGGTTCCGCTTTCAGATGCAGGGCCCCTTCGTCAGGGTGAATGGGGTAACCTTGTCATCCTTAGCTCTCCACTTTTTATTGTTTTTTATTAGGTGGATTTTTTATTCATAAAAATGTAGGAGCATATATGAAGTGGTTGAGAAATGAAGCTTCCTCTATATTTATTAATCCTTTATAGCCCACCAATAGATTTAGCATTTTGAGATAGCTATAGGAATTGTAGACTCACCAATTACGCAAGGTGAGCTGAATGTGCTCTGAAACTGCAGTAACTTTTGATCTGGCTTTCCTTTGGTTTTGTCGCGACCTTAGGATTTTAACAAATAGAGCAGTTTAGTTATCACAATTTATATTATAAGGAAAACATGGTCTCGAAGTCATCTCCGACTCCTTTGTCCTGCCGTTACAAGCGACACAACTACGGTGAACTCATGATATTCATGCTCAGATTTCCTTAGAATAGCATCACACTGACATTCAACATTTATTTATTCTATTACCCTTATTCTCAAGCATCTCGGGCAACAGGGGAATAACAGAGCAAACTCATGAACATATCATCACAATCAGCTAAAACTCCGAAGCTATCGTGGAGGATAATGCTCCACATTCAACAGTTTTCAACAGCGTTTCCAGGTGAAAAGCTTAAATTCACATATAGGGAAAGAAAAATCAATCTCTCAGATACGAACTTCCCTTTGACAGGGTATCTATCCCAATCATTATTAAAAATGAGAGCGCAAGCTGAGAATCATGCTATATTTTTCCAACAGGGGAACGTAATCTTGAAAATCATGTCACATTTTATAGTTTACAATCATGGAGATCTCAACAGAACTCAAGCAATAGCACACGTATTTGGGCTTTCGCCGATTGAACAACAGAAACAGCGCACCCATTCAGTTTAATATCCAGCTTTCACATATTTTTCACATAAGAATGCTGTATGCAAAATCATCTGCAACAATGCAAAGGCTAACTAGAATTTCACATAAAACAGGGGGAATCAACATCTTAGACTCAATTTCCCACAGACGGCGCCAGTTGATAGATCCGGGTTGAAGATCCACAACAATTTAGGAGATTATTCGTCATGTTTTGCAAGGAGCATTCATGAATGAAGCGTTAAAGCGATAAAAAGCTAGAGATTTGTACATTCAAAGAGCTATAAACATGTATTTTGTACAGAGCATAGTTTGCGCGGAAATGGCGAGTAGTAATCAAGCAATATGTTTAGATAAAAGGTGTATTAAGGCACATTTGACTACGAACTAGTAGAATCCATAGAGTATAATAATCATTCAAGTAAACGATGAAGAAACGAAGCAACGGGAAGAAGAAAGAAATGAGGAGCACGAAGCTCCGTTCAGCCTCATTCCCTTTTGGAGAATGAGGGTTTTACCTTGAGCTCAAGGCGGTAAATGAAAGAGACCCTCCTCGGTGTTGAGGAAGAGGGATGGAGATGACTGCGAGTGATGATTCCGGGCGGGAGGCTTCGGAAGCCTAGACTGCTCAAGCCCAAAGGAGCTCGGAGAGTAAGATGTAAGTGGATGAAACAGTACGCAAGAGTGCGTGTTTGTATGGAGAGTTGAGTTGTGATTATGATAATGAATGATGGTGAGAAGTGAGATATTTATAGGTGCAAAAAGGTTGAAAAAGCGAGCATTCATGTGAAGGAAGGACAGAAAAGGAATTCTCATAGGGGTAAGATTCCCTTTGTCATGAATGCAGTGGTCCTCACTCTAAGAGTTCGTAGAGTCATGCGGATGGCGTGCTGCACAGAACCCAGGGTTCTGCCAGATGCCTATGGGGAACCAGTCAGATCCTTTGATCTATGACAGATGCCAATAAATCCCATGTGGCTTCTGAGAGGAGATAAAACTTCTAGCTTCTGCGCGGGACGCGCCTTATACTCATATTGAGCATCTGAAACCTTTAGATGCCCATAGAACTTCCGGTCATATGATACCATATGCTCATAAGAAGAGTGTCTTTCTAGTGAATCGATCTATTTGGATAACGAAGCTGATATTTGGTCCCTATCAGCAATGTTGTCCCTTCGATGTACGGCTTCAATCGTTGCCCGTTGACTGAGAAGATGTATCCCGAATCCTCGTTCTTGATCTCTATCGCACCATGGGGGAAAACATGCACCACCGTGTATGGACCTCCCGATCTAGACTTTAGATTACCCAGAAATAATCGAAGACGAGAGTGAAAGAGAAGTACATTCATTCCGGGTTTGAACTCCTTGTAGGCTATTCGTCTATCATGTAAACGCTTCACCTTGTCCTTGTAGATCTTGGCATTGTCGTAGGCCTCGTTCTTAAGCTCGTCAAGCTCCTCCATTTGCAAAATTCTCCGATCGTGAGCGTCATCGAGGTCGAAGTTGATGCGCTTGAGGGCCCAATACGCCTTGAACTCGATCTCAACGGGCAAATGGCATGACTTACCATAGACGAGCCTATAGGGACTCATCCCAAGCACGCCTTTGTAAGCCGTACGATATGCCCAAAGAGCGCCGTTCAATTTGTCGGCCCAATCCTTCCTTGATGGTTTCACCGTCTTCTCGAGGATCCCTTTGATTTGCCGATTGCTCGTCTCCGCTTGTCCCGAAGTTTGTGGATGATAAGGAGTCGCCACCTTGTGTGTGATGGCGTTCTTCTTCATGAGCTTGGCGAACAATTTGTTGCAAAAATGCTTTTCCCCGCCACTAATGATCACACGAGGGAAACCAAACCTACACAAAATATTTTCCTGCACAAACTTCAAGACAACGTGAGGGTCACATGTCTTCGTGGGTATGGCTTCTACCCACTTAGACACATAATCGACGGCAAGTAAAATATACTCAAATCCATAAGACTTGGGAAAAGGACCCATAAAATCAATTCCCAATACATCAAATACCTCGACCACCAAGATAGGATTTAAAGGCATCTCATTGCGTCGACTAATCAAGCCAACACGTTGACAACGATCACAAGAAAGGTAGAAGGCTTGGGCATCCTTAAAAAGAGTGGGCCAATATAGCCCACTTTGAAGTACCTTATGTGCAGTCTTTTGCCCACCAAAATGGCCTCCACTCGGTTCCTCGTGACAATGTCGCAACACCTCAGCTTGCTCGTGGTCGGGAACGCATCTTTGAATCACCTCGTCCTTCCCAAGCTTGAATAAGTGAGGGTCCTCCCAATAGTATTGCCTACACAAACGAATAAACCTTTTCTCTTCTTGAGCGTTAAGGACGGGTTTAGTGTCCTTATCGGCCAAGTAGTTAGCAGTATCGGCAAACCAAGGAGTAACATCCACTTCATTAACATTCTCAAAAGGGAAAGAATCACAAATATCATCAAGAGAAGCATAAGGGGGAGGTGAATCGAGTCGAGAGAGATGGTCGGCCACAAGATTATCACTACCTTTCCTATCACGAATTTCAATATCAAATTCTTGCAACAATAAGACCCATCTAATCAACCTAGGTTTTGCTTGGGCTTTAGTCAAAAGATGTTTAAGAGCACCATGATCACTATAAATAATCACCTTAGACCCTATGATATAAGATCTAAATTTATCTAAGGCAAAAACAACAACAAGCATCTCTTGTTCGGTGGTGGTGTAATTCGCTTGAGCAGGATTAAGAGTTAGACTAGCATAGTAAATCACACGAAGCATCTTATTGACTCTTTAACCCAAAACAGCCCCTACGGCATTATTAGAAGCATCACACATGATTTCAAAAGGCAATGACCAATCGGGTCCAACTACAACGGGGGCAGAGATGAGTTTTTCCTTCAAGGTGAGAAAATCATGCATACAAGAATCATCAAAGTGGAAAGGAACATCTTGAGCAAGTAAACGACAAAGAGGTTGGCTAATCTTAGAAAAATCCTTAATAAATCGTCTATAAAAACCCGCATGACCAAGGAAACTCCTAATACCTTTGACATCACTAGGTGGTGGCAATTTTTCAATAACCTCCACTTTCGCTTTGTCGATCTCTATACCCTTACTCGAGACTACATGGCCTAAAACAATACCCCTTATAACCATAAAATGACTCTTTTCCCAACTCAAAGTAAGACCACTCTCAATGCATCTCTTAAGGACTCTCTCTATCTTCATCAAGAAATCATGAAAAGACGACCCAAAACAGAAAAATCATCCATAAAAATCTCTACAAAATCACCAATAAATTCCGAGAAAATAGACATCATACATCTTTGGAACGTACCCGGTGCATTGCAGAGACCAAATGGCATCCTCCTATAAGCATAGGTCCCAAAAGGGCTTGTGAAGGCCGTCTTTGCTTGATCCTTCGGAGCTATCGCAATTTGATAGTAACCTGACAAGCCATCAAGAAAACAATAAAATTCCTGCTCGGCTAACTTATCAAGCATTTGATCAATAAAAGGGAGAGGAAAGTGTCCTTTTTGGTGGAAGCGTTGAGCTTCCTATAATCAATGCACATCCTCCAACCGGTAACCGGGCGCGAGGCGACCAACTCATCCTTCTTGTTCTTGGACACTGTGATTCCTCCCTTCTTTGGAATGACGTGCACCGGGCTAACCCACTCACTATCGGCGATGGCATAAATAATGCCCTCCGCCAATAGCTTTTAAATATCCTTGCACACGACCTCCATGAGCATTGGATTGAGCCTCCTTTGTCCATCTCGTTTGGGGCGAGCGCCTTCTTCGAGATTGATGCGATGCATGCACGTGGCCGGGCTAATCCCTCGAATATCTGCCAAGCTCCATCCAAAAGCGAGCTTGTTCTCCTTGAGTATGCCCACCAATGCTCCTTCCTCTTCAAGAGACAAAGAAGAAGAGATAATTACGGGTTTTTGATTGCCTCCCTCTAAAAACACATATTTCCAATGCGAAGGAAGCTCTTTCAACTCCAACGGCTCCAAACTTTTCGAGCCGGGTTCGGGATCTTGAGGTGGAAACGGAAGCTTGATTCCGATATCCCTCTCCATTCGCTCCCATTCTATTTGATCTCCGGATCCCCAACATACTTCCTCGGTGTCAAAATCCTGCACAAAATAGCACTCGACCAAGGCATCAACCTTATCGATGAAAGAACAATTATCAATTAAATTGACCGATGACATAGGTCGACTCTTATGCACAGAAATGAGACATCCTCTCTTAAAACCGACATCTTGATCACACCACTCTTCACATCAATCAAAGTATTAGTCGTAGCCATGAAAGGACGACCTAACAAAAGTGTGTGTTCAATTCCGTTCTCTTGTACCTTACCTATCTCCAAAATAACAAAATCAACGGGAACAATCAACCCCCCCACACGAACAAGGATATCCTCAATAATACCTCTAGGGTACCTAATAGACCTATCCGCCAATTGAAGGCTCATGCGAGTGGGTTTAAGCTCTCCTAACTCTAATTGCTTAAAGATTGAATAAGGCATAAGATTAATACCGGCACCTAAATCTAGCATACCACATGCTTCCTTACCATTACCTAAAGAGATAGTGATAACGAAAGAACCTGGATCGCGTTGCTTAGGCGGAAGAGGGTGTTGCATAATGGATGTCGCCACCTCCGACACCGCAATCGTCTCCATCTCATCGAACGGCTTTTTCCTTGATGTCAACTCCTTCACGAACCTCACGAACGGTGGCACGTTGCGAATAACATCAAGAAGGGGCAAGTTCACGTCCACCTTTGAAAGAAGCTTGTATAGATCCATGAATTGTTGATCGCGCTTCTTGTTCTTCACACGACATGGATAAGGAATGGGAGGAGCATAAGGGTTGGACGTCTTGTGAAGAGGTGGGGACTCCTTCTCGGGCTCCTCGGTCTCCGTGCGTTGCTCGTCGGGGTTGGACGGCCGTCCAGTAGGGTTGGACAGACGACCAACTTCGGGAACTGTTGAACGCTGAATATCGGAGTTGGACGTACGTCCAGAAATGTTGGACGGCCGTCCAGATCCTGCTACTGTTAGATGCTGAGTATGCTCGTTGGGCGCACATCCAGAAGGGGTGGACGCCCGTCCAGAGTTGGACGGCCGTCTAGAAAATTTGGACGTCCGTCCAACTCCGGAATCTGCCGGATATCTGTCGTTGCTCTAACGCTTGCTCGGGCTCCATCTATCACTTGAATGCCCTTGAGGTGGCATAGTAACACCATTTTCCACCTGTCTTCCACTCCGCAATACCGAAACTGCTTGGGCTTGATGAGGTGGAAAAGGCGGAACGTACGGGGGATATGGAGCTTGCACCTCGTTGGCTTGTTGTGGTTGAAACCCTTGACTCGGAATTCACCCCGGTTGTTGCATCAAGTGCATGGAACCAGAAATTTGGCCAATGGCCATCTCGAGCCGATTTATGTTAGCATCTTGTGCCTCTCGAGCCAATTTAGCCTCATGTAGGAATGTAGAGAGACTCTCAACGATGGGAGGATTATGTGGAGGTCCTTGAGGACGAGAATTTGGGTATGATGGTGGCGGTGTAGGAGTAGGTTGAGGGGGTTAGTATGGAGGTGGTGGATAATATGGATTGGGAGGATATTGTAGAGGTGGATAATATGGTGGAGGTTGAGAGTAGTAGGGATTTGGTGGAGGGTAAGGGTTATTATATGGTAGAGGGCACCTATTAGGATAGGTAGGAGGATTACCTTGCCCTTGTGTCGGCCTCGGATTTTGGTAGCGTCCATTGTATCCCCCTTGATACCCTTGAGGTGGAGGCACTTGAAGCGGGTATCCTTGAGCGGCGTACACCTCGGCTCCTCCTTCGTATGGAAACTCCCCCATGTTGTGGCACACCTCCTTGATGTGTCCAAGCTCTCCACAAATCTCGCATTGGTCCGGCTTCCACTCTTCCCCCTTCAGGGCCGGTGCACTTTGCTTCATCTTCAAGTTCTCGAGATCCCTATACATGTCGGCAATTTGCTTCTTCAAATCGGGGCTCAACGAAATTGCACTAGCCTCCACTTTCCTTGTGTTGGATCCGTGAAGATCGCTCGGATGTTAATCAATTAAACAAAAACATATCATACAATTTCCTAGATCCTAAAGCGGAAACAGATCTAGATTGCATACCTTTGTCGGGGCAGATCCAGCCGGAATAATGAGATTTCGGTGAAGAATTCCTCGCACTAGATCTCTGCACACGAGATCTAGCTCTTCTCGTAAACCTTGAGATCTTCTAGAGTATTCCCGAGCACAAACAAGAATTCCGGATGGACGGAAATCTTTCTTCTTTTCCTCACAGTAAAACCCTAGCCGTCACTCTAAATCTCGTATGTGAACTTATTTCGTTGTGACGGAATCCCTAATCACCATCTATATATATAGAGGCAGATTAGGGTTAGGGTTTCTCTTACTGGGCCAGGCCTGCTTCTATTGGGCTACACTAGGGATCTTAAGGAGGATATGGACTGGGCCTCCCAATATAATTAATAATCCAAGTATTCTCTGGGCCCGAATACTTTACTTAATTATATTAATATTATTTCACTCCACTAAAGAAATAATATTGCACTGCCGTCCATTTCCCAAATTATAACATACCGGGCTCCTTTTTGATTTATATTATTTCCCGTGTTTAAGATATCGCATGTCCATTAATTAATTAAGCTACTGATAGCTCTAATAATTAATATCTCAACCGAGAGTAGTACCCGCTCGACCTTATTATTATATCGGAACTTAATCCACCTGCAGGGTTTAATATAATAATCTTTGGAGCGCCTCAAGGGGATATCATCAACTCGGACTCCGCCGAGACACGATTTCTAGCTATAATATTAATTATCATATTTATAATATTATTACCCAAGATATCGAGATACTTTGAGTTGCAATAACTCTCACTCATCTATTATATATATAAAAGCAGAAAACATATTCACAAAATTTTTCCCGCCCAAATTCACACTCACATTATTATTATATTAGTAAAAATATCTACACTGTCAAAGCAATAACTACCCTACACGTGTATCTACTCTTGCAAGGTGGGGCCCTGGGCCCATCAATGATGTCATGTATGGTGCAACCTGCAAAATCAACTTTCAATGTTTAACTTTTTTTTTTTTTTTTTTTTTTTCAATTTACGTGAGTTTTCTTTTCTTTATTTCTCTTTTTCTGTTTTTGCATTTTTACATTTATATTTTTTTCTTCTTTCATTCCAATTAATCAATTGTTTTTGCTCTTTCAAAAATTATAATTGAAGGAGTTCTTTTTCCGTTGGCTATATATTTCGACCAAATAATTAATGTAATTATAAATTTATTATAATTGTATAGTTTGATTTATTAGTTTTGAAATAATTGTTATAGTTCCTTACAAGGGCCCATCAACAATGATGTGATGCCTGCAACTTTTAATGTTCATATTTTTTTTTAATATACTACATGGATTTTCTTTTCTTTATTTATTTTCCTCATTTTTTTTTTTTTTTTTTTTTGAAATTTTACATTCATGTTATTTTTTGCTTTCACTTCAATTAGTCGATTTTTTTTTTTTTTCTGCTCTCTCTCAAAAAAGTATAATTGAAGAATTTCTTTTTCTATAGAACATATACTTGACTAAAATGATAATGATGTAATTATGAATTTGTTTATACTCATATCATGTATATATCCGATAGAAAAAGAACTCCTCCAATTATAAATTTTGAAACAGAGCAAAAATAATTGATTAAATGAAATGAAAGAGAAATACTATAAATGTAAAAAATGTTAAAACAAAAAAATAAAAGTACTAAGAAATAAGGAAAAATAAAACTCACGTAAATAAAGAAAGAATAAAATGGATTGGAAGGTTGTTTTGCATGGGTAAATTAAAATTGTTGAAAGGTTATTTTGCAGGTTGCAGCACCCCGCCTTGCAAGTTACACGTGTATGGTATAGTGATGGCTTCGGCAGCGCCGAAGGTGTTAGCATCGGTAGTTGTGTAACATATTTTACTTTCACAAGGGTAATGAGATGCAACTAATTAAAATGTCTTTATTTAAAATGTCTTTATTCTACGATTTGCATTTACAATGTCTTTATTTATTTAACTAATTAAATATTTGATTCATGCATTACCGTACTACAACCTAAATATAAACAACTTCATCATGCGTCCGTTCACTTACCGAAAAAATCAAAAGTGCTCCTCATCTCAAGAACTCATAAAAGGGCCACACAACATGAGAAGAAAAAAAAATCTCAATCAAGTTCATGACATTTTTTCTAATTGGATCCTTATGTTCGCGGGTTTCACTGTATTTATAGATGCTACTGCAACTAGAATAAATGATGAGATTAAGATATTGTAACTTGAGGCACTCTAATGGCTTTATGCATAGCTAGCATTTTTACTCTCGATTATAAAGATTATGCAAGGAAATTGTCAATTAATTAGAAATCCCTTAATTTAGTAGGGTTCAACGTATGGTTTTACTTAAAAATCATAGTGGCACTTTTTTTAAAATTAAAATTTTATTCTCTCAATATATCATGAAATACAACTTTCTTTTGTACTCCGTATATTACTAATTTCTTATTTATTTTTTTTCATCTTTCAATGTTGGCAATATTTATGCTACACAATTATATAAAAGAAAATATTGAGGAGGGGTAAATGTATAATATAATGCATCATTAATATGAAAAGAACCATAAATCAGGTTTTGTGGGCAGATTTTGTGGCTCAAACAATTCAATCATCAGCATTATGTTGTCCATCCTCTCCTACAACTATTCTGCTTTGGATGTTCAGGGCATAAAACGATGGAAACCAAATAATTCAAATTGTCCCACTGAAATAGATTACTTTTGATCTTAAAGTATCACTTTGTTTATGTAATTTGTCCCACCGATATTATATTTGTTTATGTATAAAGTGCAAATACAGTCACAATATAATTAGATTATTAAATTTACATAAAAATATCAAAATATATATCATAAAGTGCTTAGCCGTGCATCGCACGGGAAACATACTAGTTGATAAATCAAAGTAATAATTATCATAAATATATAATTAAATATTATACAACTAGAATTAAGAAATAATAATCGTCTGAGATCTTAGATCCTTTATTAAATCAGTATAAAATGATTTATCTCACCGCGATCCTGTTCAATGCAACTGGATGCATTAGTATAAGCTACTTAGCCAAGATCAGCTAATATCAAGCATTATACTACAACCTTAACAAGTAATTTGTCCATGATTACTTAGGTTGCGAACACCATTTAAGTATATAAGAAAGTGATAATATGATCTTTCGTGTGACTACCCACACCATATTATCCATAATATATACTACAGGACGTTTATTTGCATAACCATAACACGAATAAATATGCAAAACATATGACTTTATTTCATAAAACAGGAAGAAGTAGTATACAACTAAGCATAAAAAGTATGCTTTTCAGTATATAATCCCAACAATCTCCCACTTATACTCAAAAGCATGCTTTCAAGTATACTACTACACTACTATCTCTCCCACTTATACTCAAAGCAGTGCTGTCATGCATCGAACTCCCGTGCCTCCAACATGCCTTTCGAACGCCTTGATAGACAAGGCCTTCGTGAAAGGATCAGCCAGGTTATCCTCCAAAGCAATCTTTGACACCACGACCTCTCCTCTTTTCACATACTCTCGTATGAGGTGGTACTTCCTTTCAATGTGTTTACTGGCCTTATGGGTTCGTGGTTCCTTTGAATTTGCCACTGCACCAGAATTGTCACAATAATTTGTGATCGTCTGAGGCAAATTCGGAATCACATCCAAATCCATCAAGAAGTTCCAGAGCCATACAGTCTCTTTGGCTGCTTCCGAGGCTGCCACATACTGAGCCTCCATTGTGGAGTCAGCAATGCATTTCTGCTTTATGCTCCTCCGATAAATGGCTCCACCTCCCAGTGTAAAAACACATCCTGAGGTAGACTTTCGAGAATCCCTATCTGATTGGAAATCAGAATCAGTGTATCCCAGAGGAAGTAGACTGTCAGACTGAAAGACCAACATATAATCCCTAGTCCTTCTCAGGTACTTGATTATATTCTTTACAGCAGTCCAGTGTCCTTTTCCTGGGTTAGACTAATATCTGGCAACCATGCCCACTGCATAACAGATATCCTGTCTAGTGCAAAGCATAGCATACATGAGGCTTCCAACTGCTGAAGCATATGGAACTCCCTTCATGTCATCTATCTCACCTTGTGTCTTCGGACACATTTCTTTCGATAGATGGATTCCACTTTGGAGAGGCAAAGATCCCCTCTTGGAATCTTCCATGCTAAACCGCTTTACAACCGTATCTATATAGGTTGCTTGGGAAAGACACATCATTCTCTTCTTTCGATCTCTAAAGATCTTGATCCCAAGAATGTGTCCTGCTTCTCCCAAATCCATCATCTTGAATTGCTTGGACAACCACATCCGTACACCCGATAACATATCTACGTTGTTGCCAATCAATAGAATGTCATCTACATACAGTACTAGAAACACCAAGTCGTTTCCTTCACACTTCTTATAAACACAACTCTCATATACACACTGCGTGAATCCATATGACTGGATTACCTCGTCAAACCGTGTGTTCCAAGACCTAGATGCTTGCTTAAGTCCATAAATGGATCGCTTAAGCCTGCACGCAAGATGCTCACTTCCTTCGGCAATATAACCCTCTGGTTGGCGCATGTAAATGGGCTTATCAAGACTACCATTAAGGAAAGCAGTCTTGACATCCATCTGCCAAATCTCCAGATCCATATGGGCCACAATGGCCAAGAGAATCCGGATCGACTTAAGCATGACGACAGGCGAGAAGGTTTCATCATAATCGATGCCCTCTTTCTAAGTGAAACCTTTTGCCACAAGTCTAGCCTTGAAAGTTTCAATCTTTCCGTCAGGTCCTCTCTTACGTTTGTAGACCCATTTGCACCCGATGGGTTTAACCCCTTCAGGAAGTTCTACAACGTCATACACATCGTTCTCATGCATGGATTCGATTTCCAAATCCATTGCAACTTGCCAAAACTGTGCATCTTTGTCTTGGATTGCCTCTTTGTATGTCCAGGGGTCAGAGTCATCTTCACCAGGTAAGTTGTCCGAAGACTCCCAAACACAACCATCTTTCAGGTTGAATGATGACCCTCCCACAGCGACGAGGCATATTCTGAGGTTGTGTACTAGTGTCAACACGTGGTGCAGTTGATGGTGTCACATCTAGTACGGGTGGTTCAGGCGGGTTTGTATCCCTCATCTCTTCTAAGATGACCTCACTCATGGGTTTGTGATTGTTCATGTAGCCTTCTTCCAAGAAATGAGCATTGGTGCTGACAATGATCTTTTGTTCCCTTGGACTATAGAACAATCCACCTCTCGTTCCTTTAGGGTACCCTACAAACAGCCGTAATTCAGTTCTCGACTCCAACTTATCAGCATCCTTGCGTAACACATGTGCAGGACAACCCCAGATCCGAATGTGTTCAAGGTTGGCCTTTCGGCCTGACCACAACTCCAAGGGCGTTTTGGGTACCGATTTGGAAGGAACTAAGTTTAGAATATACGTCGCAGTTTCTAAGGCATAGCCCCAAAACGAAGTAGGTAGCTCAGAATAGCTCATCATCGACCGAATCATGTTTAACAATATTCGGTTCCTGCGTTCTGCCACACCATTCTGCGGTGGTGTTCTTGGCGCAGTAAGCTGGGACGTGATCCCGGCTTGTGACATGGTACTCTCCACCTCGATCAGATCGAATGGACTTAATGGATTTATTATGCTGATTTTCAACTTCCGCCTTGAAAGCTTTGAATTTATCAAAGGATTCAGACTTCTGTTTCATCAGATAAACGTATTCAAATCTTGAGTAATCATCGATAAAAGTGATGAAGTACTCAAAACCACCTTTAGCCTAAATAGACATTGGACCACACACATCTGTATGAATCAAGTCCAACACATTCTCTGATCTGTTGCCCTTGGATTTGAAAATCCTTTTTGTCATCTTACCTTCTAAGCAAGATTCGCAAGTTGGTATCGGTCCAATTTGGAGTTTATCCAAGGGACCGTCTTTCACCAACCTTTGAATTCGCTTGAGGTTAATGTGAACTAGCCTCAGATGCCAGAGAAGTGTTTGATTCACACCTGAAGAAACCTTACGTTTCTTCGAACTCGATGATGTGCTATAAATAGCAGGTACAGTACAGTTAATGGTGTAGAGATTGTTAGACATAATACCCGAACAAATGACATCATTGTTATGAAAAAATAGTAACGTCATTTAAACCGAAAGTAACCGAATATCCATCCAAATACAATTTGGAAACCGAAATAAGGTTCCTTTTAAAACCAGGTACTAACAAAACGTCTCTCAAAACCAATGTTTTATCCAAAAAAGGTAAACTGACAACTCCCACTGCAGAAACCGCCACGTGTGTAGCATTCCCCATGGTGATGGTAATCTCTCTAGCATTAAGTCTTCGGGTTTGTGAAAACCCCTGCAAGTCAAAACACACGTGATCAGTGGCTCCCGTATCTACAACCCAAGTATGTGTAGAACGAGCCGTTAAACAGGCTTCGACAACTAATGCACAAGATATACCTTTAGGATTGCCTCTTAACTAAGGACAAACCGCCTTGTAATGTCCCTTCTCTCCACAACGGTAACACTTCCCCTTAGGCTTCTTTATGCCACCCTGAGGTCCTCCCACTCTTTGATTTGCTCCCTTTTGAGCTTGGCCACCCTGTTTCTTCTTCTTCTTAATTCTACCTTTCGGCTTAGAAGATATAGAAACAGTGGCTACATGCACCTGAGGTTCAACCCTAAGAACTTCCTCAGCTTGCACAAGCTCATTGAGCAATTCGGATAGCGTGTACAACTTTTGATTCATGTTGTAGTTCATCCGAAACTGATCAAAAGATCTAGGAAGCGACTCTATAATAATATCGACCTGGGTTTCCCCATCGATCTCAGCACCAAGGACCTCAAGTTTATTGAGATGACCAATCATCTTTAGAACATGTTCCTTTACAGAATCACCATCACCCATGCGCATAGTCATAATGGCTCTCATAGCCTTCTGACGAGCTTGGCGACCATGGTGCTCGAACATTTCCGTAAGGCTATAGATCATATCAGCTGCAGATCGGACATGTTGATTTTGATGCTGCAAAATGCTTGACATTGAAGCCAGTATATAGCATTTTGCCATCTCATCAGCCCTTTTCCAGCTGGTATAAGCCTCACGCTGTTCTGGCGTGGATTCATCAGTAGGTTCAGGGGGGCAAGCCTGAATGAGGACATATTTGTGTCCGTCAGCAGTAAGAACAATATCCAAGTTTCTTTTCCAATCAATATAATTGGAACCCTCGAGTTTGTTTTCTTTGAGAATCGTAGCAAGCGGATTAAGAGACATAGTGAAGCTGAAATAAATAAATAAACACCACATCAACAGTCATATAAAATTTGAAGCAAATTATATTGATAAGCCTTGAAACAATATAAAAAGCATCCCCCAACACCTTAAGTTTTTATACATAAGCCACTATAGGTGGACTGTACACATAATCCCTTAAGTAGATTTTTTTGCATCTTTAACTTATTATCCAATCAACCTTAGCCTTCTGATTGATAAGTTCATAGTTGGTCCTCCTAGCCATGCAAAATTAATTAATCACCTTTCCTATAGGGAAATAATCAATAATTCGCATCTAAGTGAATACCATAATTTAATATTTCAAAAAATGATTTCTATAAAGAGTAACCCTACCAGAAGGAGCAGTTACCTAAATAAAACATTTTTCCAATATTATCATCTTGATTTAACCAACGAATTCTATAATCAGTGTCTCCTATAGGGAGGAAGACTCATTGTCTAGAAGGGTTTTCTTCCCTTCAGACATGGCATACCTCTATCTAAGGACATGTGTCCGAAGACACAAGAAGAGATAGAGGGCATGAAGACTATACCGTATGCTTCCGCGGTTGGAAGTCTCATGTATGCAATACTGTGTACTAGACCAGATATCTGCTATGCGGTTGGCATGGTGGCGAGATATCAGTCTAACCCTAGTCAGGGACTTTGGACGGCTGTCAAGCACATATTGAAGTATCTCAAGAGGACAAGAGATCATGTGCTAGTTTATCAGTCCAATGAGATGATCCCGATAGGGTATACGGACTCAGACTTCCAGGCTGATCGAGATGAGAGGAAATCTACCTCGGACTATGTGTTCACCTTGGGAGGTGGAGCTATCACTTGGAAGGGTGTGATGCAGGAGGGCGTCACGGAGACTCTACCATGTAGCCGAATATGTAGCTTCTTGTAACGCTACTGAAAGGTTGTGAAGCTCCTGAACTTCCTAAATGAGCTAGACCTGGTTCCCAGTTTGCCCAAAGGTATCACACCGTGTTGTGATAATGTTGGAGCAGTTGCAAACTGCATGGAACTCAGAGCTCACAAGGTAAGTAACAACATAGAGAGTACCACTGCACGAGAAATCGTCTAAGGAGGAGAAGTGGAAGTTGAGATAATCCCTTCAACGGTAGATCTAGCGGATCTATGCACAAGGAGCGCATCCTATACTAGTAAACTTTGAGTATAAGTGGGAGAAAATGTGTAATAGATGCTAGATTGTAGACACTTTGCCTATTTGTCACATGATATACTAAAAGTTTGCTTTAGTATAAGTGGGAGATTGATGGATATGTATACTAGAAAGCAGGCCTTTTAGCTTGTATGCATGTGTCGTCCATAGCCACTAACAATCTTCTATCTGATTAAGTATGAATTGTTATCTATGCATCAAACACCTATCCATTATCTCAAAGTTGTAGGCTTTATGGTGTGTTGTAGATCACAGAAGACCATAGTTGCCGGTTCCTCACTAGATATAAAAGGGTATCACAATTGAGACAGTTCTGGATATAACTGTCGGTTTAGGCTGTAGTATAGGCTGCATAAGTAGCTTGTCTTGGCTACTTGTCTATACTAGTACGTGCGTGTACTGATAGGATCACGGTGAGGTGTATTCTTCTATTCTGACCGAATGTAGAAAGAATCAAGACCTCGGTGACTTAAGATGAACCTTAACTCTAGTTGAGTCCTAAGGGTGTATAGTTATAGTATGCTTCTTTGATTTACCATGGGTGAGAGTTCAGAGTATCTGTAACTCCAATATGCTCCGTATCTTGGGAAGCAACTATAACTAGTACGACTCTTAGTGCAACTGCAACAGAGCACCATATCCTGGTAGAACAAGTTGATCACATCCCCTGAGGAATTCATTAAGGACTATCATACCAAACCTTGCAGGTGGATTAAATTCCGGTATGATGAGTAAGGAATGAATGGTGCTACTCAGGAATAAAAGAAGTTGAATAACACAAGCAGTCAGAAGCTCTAAGTTAATCAACGGATGTGGGATATCTTAAATATGGGGGTCGCTAAGTCTATACTAGCCCTGAACTCAACAGGGGTAAAACAGGTAATTTAGTACTATTACTCTAGTGGAATGTTTTAGTACTTATGGACTAAATTATACTCTGGGCTGAGTATGGAGAATTTAGCCATTGGGAGGCCTCGGTTTTACCAGCTAGTAGATCCCTGATCTGGCCCAAAAAGCTCAATAGGCCACAGTATAAGGAATAAGTGGGCCACCACACAATTGGGCCCAGTATGGGGCGCCAATCTGCTAATGGACGCCTAGTCCATGTGTTGCAGGCCTGGCCTGCAACTTAAGCCCAAGTCTCACTTGGTCTCCTCTCTATATATACCCCCTCAAGGTCTTGTTTAACCTAATGATCAGAATAATCGAGTGCACTTATATATTCTGAACAAGAAAGGGAGGCTAGGGTTAGAGAGAGAGAGAGAGACGCGCGGCCGGGCGAGTAGCAGTTCGGTGGTTCCCGTTTTCCGTGGCTGATTCCGAGGTTCGTTGTCCATCCAACGTCAGAATCGAGGAGGGATACAGATCAGAAGATCTATTCGCGAGTTCTCTACTTTTTCAGGTAATCGATCTATAAACCCCCTATGATTCCGCACTAAATTCATAGGAGCATGATAGGTTTTATTCGATAGTTAGATATCCGAAATAGATCCTCGGGCGAACCGATCTTCACCGATCAGATATGGTTCCTTCAGGGCTGCCGCTGCTCCCTCCTCCGACCTGTTCCCGTCGTCGAGGGGGTCGAGCGGTGGCTCCCACCGGCGAAGCCGAGCAGCAACAGCCACGTAGGGTGAAATCCTAGCGCGTTGCGCCCTTCGCCGTCGAGCCGCTGCCGTCTCCTTCAATCCCGACGAGATCTTCGTCTCCTCTTCTCCGGATTTGATCGGTTACATTGATAGGAAATATTTACATCGAATTTACATGGAAAAACGAAAAATAAAACCTAATCTAACACGATCAACCCTCGTGTTTTACAAACGCGGCCAAAAACAGACCGATTTTAATACATAATTAAAACCGAAAAACATTCATATTAACCATGACAATTGGATCTCTGCAAAATACAAAATTCGCATCCAAGAACACATAATATGAAACATATAATTTTAATTAATCAATTAACAGAGCCGAGTTGGCTCTGATACCAATTGTTGGATCCGTGAAGATCGCTCGGATGTTAATCAATTAAACAAAAACATATCATGCAATTTCCTAGATCCTAAAGCGGAAACAGATCTAGATTGCATACCTTTGTCGGGGCAGATCCAGCCGGAATAATGAGATTTCGGTGAAGAATTCCTCGCACTAGATCTCTGCACACGAGATCTAGCTCTTCTCGTAAACCTCGAGATCTTCTAGAGTATTCCCGAGCACAAAGAAGAATTCCGGATGGACGGAAATCTTTCTTCTTTTCCTCACAGTAAAACCCTAGCCGTCACTCTAAATCTCGTATGTGAACTTATTTCGTTGTGACGGAATCCCTAATCACCATCTATATATATAGAGGCAGATTAGGGTTAGGGTTTCTCTTATTGGGCCAGGCCTGCTTCTGTTGGGCTACACTAGGGATCTTAAGGAGGATATGGACTAGTCCTCCCAATATAATTAATAATCCAAGTATTCTCTGGGCCCGAATACTTTACTTAATTATATTAATATTATTTCACTCCACTAAAGAAATAATATTGCACTGCCGTCCATTTCCCAAATTATAACATACCGGGCTCCTTTTTGAATTATATTATTTCTCGTGTTTAAGATATCGCATGTCCATTAATTAATTAAGCGACTGATAGCTCTATTAATTAATATCTCAACCGAGAGTAGTACCCGCTCGACCTTATTATTATATCGGAACTTAATCCACCTGCAGGGTTTAATATAATAATCTTTGGAGCGCCTCAAGGGGACATCATCAACTCGGACTCCGCCGAGACAAGATTTCTAGCTATAATATCAATTATCATATTTATAATATTATTACCCAAGATATCGAGATACTTTGAGTTGCAATAACTCTCACTCATTGATAAATCAAAGTAATAATTATCATAAATATATAATTCAATATTATACAACTAGAATTAAGAAATAATAATCGTCTGAGATCTTAGATCCTTTATTAAATCAGTATAAAAGGATTTATCTCACCGCGATCCTATTCAATGCAACTGGATGCATTAGTATAAGCTACTTAGCCAAGATCAGCTAATATCAAGCATTATACTACAACCTTAACAAGTAATTTGTCCATGATTACTTAGGTTGCGAACACCATTTAAATATATAAGAAAGTGATAATATGATCTTCCGTGTGACTACCCACACCATATTATCTATAATATATACTACAGGACGTTTATTTGCATAACCATAACACGAATAAATATGCAAAACATATGACTTTATTTATTTCATAAAACAGGAAGAAGTAGTATACAACTAAGCATAAAAAGTATGATTTTCAGTATATAATCCCAACACCTTGGCCTAGCTGATTTTTGTTGAGAACTCGCATCGAGCATCTTGAAAATAGTCCTCATCTCGTCAGCTGTCTTGACCGCTATGTTGCCTCCGGCCGAACTATCCACCATGAACTGACAAGTTTGATTGAGGGCGTCGTAGAAATATTGCCAAAGCAACTCCGATGTCATTTGATGATGAGGGCATTGTTGAAGTAGCTCTTGGAACCTCTCCCATGCTTCGTGAAACGGCTTATTGTTGTCTTGGGAAAAGTTCATAATCTTCAACCGTACCTCTTGAGTCTTGCGGTTCGGGTAGTACTTGAGCATGAATTTCTCAATTACCGCATTCCATGTGGTGAGAGAGTTGGCCGGGATCGCCAAATACCACGACTTTGCTCGATCCTTGAGGGTGTAAGGGAAGCACTTCATCTTCAAGTTGTCCTCCGTGAGTCCCGAGAGTGGGAAAGTTTGCACCACCGTGCAATACTCTCGAATGAATGTCAATGCATATATCCTCGTTGGCAGCCCGTGGTAGGATGGGAGCAATGCCATGTGGTGAGGTTTAAGATCATGATTCCTGACCGCTTCCGTCAGGACAATCGCCGAAGTGGTGGCCGTGAATGTGGGGCGAGCAAAATCGCCCATGACTCTAGCTGCCATGGCTTCGGGCTCTGCAAATAACAAGACCAAAGAAAATTCTTGGGAATCAATCTCCTCCTTCTCCTTAGCGGCTAAAATCGCTTTCCTTTGATGGATGTTGTCGAAGTAGGGCGCTAAATTCCTTTGAAGACTTCGGCGACCATGCATACACAACACTCAACAAAAGGGTTAAACACACCGAGTGGGAGAAACAAGAAATCGAATAAACACAAATTAAAATAAAACAAATAAAAATACTACACAATTAAACGCCTAAAGTTTTCCCCGGCAACGGCGCCAAGATTTGTTTCACTAAAAAGTGTTTGCAATAGAACAAAATCATATCGTAGCACTAGCAAGTAAAACCCAATGTCGAATCTCTAAGGAAAACTTAGCAGGGCAATTAATTATGTAGTAAAATCCTAATCTAGCCTAAATCTAGGAAAGCAAGTAAATAAGATTTTTGGGTTTTTGTTTAAAGTCCTCGGCAAGAAAATAAATCAAAGAAATAAATAAAAGCAAGTAAATAATTAATCTAAAAGCAAGAAATAAATCTAAGGATTAAACTAAAATAAAACGATTAATCTACCTAGGCAAAAATCGAAAAGAAAGCAATAAAGGAAGCAACAAAGAAAGCAATAACTATTCTAGAGATGTTTAATGAAATCTGGAAATTAAAAGGGAAATAAATCTAACTTGAAAACTTTGAAAAACGAGAGACTTGAAAGCAAGAAAAACGAATCTAAACTAGAACTTGAAAACCGAACGAACGAAATTAAACTAAGGAAATTAAACGAAGCAATTAAGAATTTGAATCTAAAATGAAAGCAAGCAATTAAAGACAAATAAATGAAAGCAATAAAATAACTTACGAAATTTAGACGAAGAACGAAGAACGCAAAATAAAAGAGAAGTCTTGAATTAAATTGCAACGACGAAAAATTAGGATCCGAACAATAGAAAGCTAATCTAAAGTGTTTAAATGTAAAAACTGAAGCTAAAAGAGGGTAAAAGTTCATACAAAGTCGGCACAAGAGGTAATATATATACTAGGTATAAAACCTAGTTATAAAAGGAAAGTACAACTGGCCGCCGGAGTTGGACGGTTGGACGGCCTCATGAAACTGCATGAATTGGCTTTTGCACACTGGACGCCCGCCCAGCACTTGGACGTGATCTTGGACGGCCGTCCAGATGAGTTGGACGGCCGTCCAACTCTCCGTTCTGCCCTCCGAAGTCCAAACTTCGACTTTTTTGCCTTTTCGACCCGTTTCCGCTCCTTTTCCATTTATAGACACCTACAAGCACCAAAACTCCAAACAACCAAATCATAGCCATAAACACACACAAAGACACGAAAACATAACGAAAACGGATTCGAAAACACTACGAAAATCCTAACATCTAAACACCAATCAGACGCCGAGGGAGACTATGTGATAAAAGGAATTGGGGGTTAGCTGGGCAATGGACACACCAAGACGGCACTCCATCTCAGTGTAGACCCTAGGGTATGGGACACGGAGGCCACACCGAAGCAAGTCCTCATAAACCGTGACAAACCCTATCGGCGGCCAACAGGCCATATCCACGGCTTTACGAACGGCGAGAATGGCGAAGGAAGGGAATCCATAAACGTTGCTAATTCGGATCAAGTCACCGGAGGTTAGTGTGGATTTATAATCTTTGACCTTCCCATCCACCGATGCCCCCCGACCGGGAAACTCTAAGTCTAAATCGTAAACAGCGGGAGGACACCCGAAAACAGTCTCTAACCTAACCCGCCCACCGGAGGGCTCGCAGATGAAGAAGAAGAAGAAGAAGAAGAAGAAACAGGAATGGTAGAAGAAGAGGGATTCATACTCACTTGATTCTTAGGTATGTACGAAACCCGGTCGTCGGGAAAATTGCAGCGACGGAGATGGAGATGAACAGTGGAGAGCGAAATTTGCCTTCTTTGATTTTCGAAAAGATGAAAAGTGAATAGAGTGTGGAGAGGAAGCCACCCTTTAACCTACGACGAAACGGTTCGGTTCCCCGCAACCTACGACGAAACGGTTCGGTTCCCCGCGCCCTGTCACATCCTTACTTTTTCGGGATCCCAATCGGCGCATTTAATGTGTCTGACCCGCACCAATCTTGACCTCGCTGTAATCGCCAGCTCAGTAGTTCACCAGTGCGCATGGCGACGGAGTCCGCACTACTATGCTCGACCAGTACGGATCTCCAGTTCGGAGATATCGCGAACTTACCACATCAAAGCCCTGCTCCTCATCTTCTACGCTTTTCGGGGGGGGGGGGGGGGGTGTGATAGGACACGGCCCAGCTCTCTGGCCCAACAAGAGGTCCGACTGAGATCGGGCACATTCTTATAGCCAGGCCCACGAGCTCGGCCCACCAGCGCGGCCCACGTTGCATGTTTCGACCTAGCCGGCGTAGAAGATGACACCTAGATATATACGGAAGGTGCGATCTGAGGGATAACGTCTCCCTAATTATAAGGAATGGAGCTGATATGGAGGGATTCCATATATCGGCACCTATATATACATCGATGTCCTAGTGATAGCGATCATCAACTCTCTTGTATTCACACACGAAAACCCTAATAAACACATTCACTCTTTCTCCCCCGTGGACGTAGATCTGCAAGCGGATCGAACCACTTAAATCTCCCTCGTCCTTGTTCTTTGTTATTTTCTTGTTGGTTATACACAAAAATCCGTACTCGATCAATATCCAAAGCTTAGAAGAAGAATCTTAACCCTTACATTCATTATAAAAGATTCTTCACTTAGAGTGTGTGTTCGCAAACCCAACCCAAAACCCTTTGTCTTTGTCTAGTCTAGTGTGTTAGTGTTGTTTGTGTTTGTTGTAAGGTTGTGGTAAGATCCAAGGTTTCGCTTTCATCGATTGCAAAAACCTCAATCGAAAAGTTGTTGTGTCGTAGGGATCCAAGCTTACACTCTCATCGATTGTGTGAAGCTCGATCTTTGCCTTAGGTTTTTCGGAGAACCCGTAATCTCTGAAAATTTCTTGAGTGAAGAGAAATTGTTCCAGTGTGGAACAAAGTGGATGTAGGAGCTTTATCTCCGAACCACTATAAATCTCCGTGTGCAGTATCTCTCTAACACTTACTCTTCCATTTATTGTTTACAAGCTTTGATTATCATATTTTCATTCTCACGTAAACAAACTTAAATCGGGATTTTTAAATACTTAAGAAAGAATAGCTCACTAAATTCCGCATTCAAGCAAGCTAGCAACTCAACAGATCAGGCTCTCGCTTTGGTCTCTGGAAAGCTTAACTGTAGATCAAGCTTAGGCTTTGGTCTTAAGATTCAAGCAGCTCACTTTGCTTACTCTGAGGCAAGTTTGGAAAAGAAGTTGAAAAACTTCTTACACACGTATTCACCCCTCCCCCCTGTACGTGTGTTCCTACTTGTCATGCCGGGACCAACACTTGTTTATGTAATAGATAGAACTCTCGGTAATACATGTCTTCATACATGTATTCACGTACTATTTCCACTACGTACACTCTTCTGTGATTATTCAAGTGTTATTCTATGCACTATTTTAGTCTATGTAATGGTTAAGACAAATACTCTTGTATTCTCTTTGAGCCTTGGGCCGAAATTCGCCGTTTAACGCGATGTTCTAGTATTCTTACGAGTCATGCATGTTCCGCATTTATTTCATTACCCCTTTCTTTCCCCGTTCTTAATCCTATCCCTAGTCACGGTTCCCCAGCTAAGCTATCCTTAGCAAAGTTCGGTCGTGATATGAACTTATCTATGTAATAATACTATAATACTCTCTTCGTCTATGAAATTCGTGTTGGACTTTTTTTTTTTGGGATGTCCACCATATATATGTTATTTTCTGAAATGAAAAGTCTTTTATACACTACTTTACTAAAATGCCTTTATTTTCACATTTGTTTACCTAATACGCTTACCAAAATATCTTTACTTTCACTAAAACATTGGAACCCTTCCTTCACTACCAATTAATCACTTTTAACAACATTTTTTGGTTCTCGTACCAAATAAAATGCGACATGTGAACGGAGGGAGTACCTTTATATACAAGAAAATGAATTCTAATTTTATTTTTATATTTTGAAAATGAAACATTATTATTATAGTTAAGAAAATTTTGGTTAATTATTTAGCATACCACAATGATCTTTAGGTTTATAACATAAGTTTATTTGGTATAAAAAAATTCTCATAACTAATTCTAGAACAAGAACATATATTTAGCAGTTTACCAGAACACTCTTATACATAGATCTCGAAAGAGAAACAAGACAATTTAATATGATACACTTAAAACAAAGAACGATAAACTACAAAATTAGACACATAACAATATCCAAATAACTTACCCAATCAATCACTATAAGGTTGTGTTCTCTTTGATGTGAAAGAAAATGAGAGAAAAGAGAAACACCCTATAAATTCCACCCCTTTTCTCACCTTTTCTCATTTTTTCTATTTTTCCCCTTCATTTGCACTACAATGGAGAGAAAATATTATCTCTCCAATTTGGTGTTGTAAATATTTTCTCCAATTTAAGGAGTAAAATCCTCCCTCATTGATAAAAGGTAAGAAAATGGGAGAAAATGGGTGGAATTTATAGTGTAATTTTCTTTTTTCTCTCTTTTTCTTTCGCATCAAAGAGAACGCAACCTAACAGTAAGAAGTACGATTTACAATTTCCAAAACTCAAATCAAATACTCATAATCAAATAATAAACTTAATTTCAGTTCAATAAGAGCAACATTTACTAGTTTGTTTAGTGGCAGACACTTCATCAATACATATGATTTCCTTGTTCCCATTTAACGTTTCAACATTGACACTACTACTCTTTTGATCACTTGATTTAGCATCTAGGGTTTTGTGAGAAGTGACTTGATAGATCCTATTGATCATTTGCAAGAATGCATTTTCCACATTCAAATTCTCCTTGGCTGAAGTTTCCATGAAGGAGAGGTCCTCTAGTTGAGCTAGGGTTTGGCCGTCTTCCAAGCTGACCTCCCTCGAATGGGTGAGGTCGGACTTGTTCCCAACAAGCACCACCACCATCTCACGACTACTAAAGTCCCTCAACTCCTTGAGCCACTTTCGCAGGCTTTCAAATGTTGATCTCCTTGTTATGTCGTACACGAGAAGGGCACCCATTGCCCCACGGTAGTATGAGCTCGTTATGGCTCGAAATCTAGAACAAAACATTTATTGATTGCTACTCAATTAGTATATTTTGAAACTATATTTTGAAACCAAAATAATTATTTTAGCTAACGAAGCGAGCCCGCTTTTTTGGCACAATAATTAATACCTTTTATTTAGACATAAAATGTAGGATTTAATATTTTAGTACATAGAGGATGGATCATATAGAAATAAATCATGGTGTGAGAAATAAGAATAGATCTGAACATTGATCAGAATTTGATTTATGGCTGGAATTGATTTAAGCATGATTATAAGGTATTATAAGCATGACTAGGTTTAAGCATGAATTTGTACATTAAAAAACATGATGGTGTTGTAATCATAAATATATACTGATTTAAGCATGATTTTGTATAGCTTTAAGCATTTTTCACATTTTAGCACGCAAGGATTTATTTGCACACGAACCACTCCCTTAGTACATATTTATATATATTTTTTAAATTAAAGCACCATAAATTCATAAGTAAGAAAAAGTATGATTATTGATTTTGAATGAAAGATGGCAGTGAGGCTGTTATTTGATAAAAAAAAAAATAATTAAAAAAAAAAAAAAAAAAAAAAAAAATCGCAAGAGTCCAAGAATCATGTAATTATAATTTTATACCGACAGTTTCTACCTTAGTCAAAGGACTTTTCTACAACATATCATTTTCCAATGAAAAAAGTAAGGGCAATTTAGAAATCTTATATTCTATAAAGTAAAGAACATATATACGTATATAATGTAAAAAGTTTATATATAAATCTATTATATATCATTCAAAGTAACATGATAAATATAAAAAAAAAAAAAAAAAAAAAAAAAAAAAAAATTGATCTCATTATTTTGTTATAAGTTTGTATCATTTTTTGATCAATTTTTATATTTTGATACCCTCTCCTTTTTCTTTTTATAAGGGGTTTAGACTTCTGTTATTGTTTTTTTATTATAAGGTGTTTTTATATTTCTAGGTAAAATTTTCAATACCAACTCAATATTTTTCATTTTTTCTCTTGTTTTCAATGTCTTCATTTATCACAATTAATGTTTATCTCTTCTTTTAAGATAATTTCATTTATTTTTACATTAAAAGGGTGACTTACAAAAAAAAATACAGATGAACATAAAAGAATTGTCTTTAAGTTTTATTAATTTATGTGTCTGAGCTAAAAACCCCTTATAAAAAAAAACGGAGGGAATTAATAAATAATTTTATTTGATGATAAAAATTAATTAACTCACTAATTATCTACATGGATTTATTTGAATTTCAAGATTTTAAATTAGAATAACTTATTCGTTTCATTTAAGATCAATAACTATATGTTTTACGGATTTATATGATCTAGTGTTAAAAAAGTTAAAGATTTACATTAAAATATTAAATTAAGGTTGCGTTCTCTTCGATGTGAAAGAAAAGAAGAGAAAAGAGAAAATCACCCTATAAATTTCACCCCTTTTCTCACATTTTCTCACATTTTCTATTTTTTCCCCTTCATTTGCACTACAATTGAGAGAAAATATTATCTCTCTAATTTGGTGTTGTAAATATTTTTTACAATTTAAGGAGTTAATATCCCCCCTCATTTATAAAATGTTAGAAAATGGGTGGAATTTATAGAGTAAAATTTTTCTTTTCTCTCATTTTCTTTCGTATCGAAGAGAACGCAAGCTAAGACTACATTTGTAACCTAGATCATTTTAATATCCATGCTAAAACAAGTTGAGCTCGTTATAACTGATCAGGATGAACTGGTCATTATTTTTACTACGAATCTCGTTGTAAGTTGTGACTCTGTTAGCACTAGATCACATAACATGTAGAGATCTAACTTTACTTTTACACAAAGAGAGAGAGGGGGAAAAGAAAAGAAAAGAGACACTACA
The DNA here is from genome assembly GCA_029379335.1 of Thymus mandschuricus. NCBI lineage: Eukaryota > Viridiplantae > Streptophyta > Magnoliopsida > Lamiales > Lamiaceae > Thymus > Thymus mandschuricus. The sequence goes on from CM057081.1 coordinate 20,040,315, forward strand.
TTGACTATACAAAAGACAAAAGAATAGCTGTAAATAATCATTTCCCGAAGGGTCATATGCTTATTCAATTAATCCGTCGTTCTATTTTTTTTCCCATTCCCATAAACTATGACTAATTAAATATTATCACAATATATGGACGGTATGGACCCATGAAACTCATATTACTCATACTTTTTCAGATTGAATATTTTCTCTGAACCGTTTTCATAAAATTATGGTTTATACATCTTACAAAAATTAAAATCAAGGATTTTTTCTTACAATTTTCTTAGTTTTCGCACAATTTTTCATTTTGATGAAATAGGAACTCACATGGGGTCGATGTGTTTGATATTCATGAAAGGAATTATACTTTCAAGTCAAGGAAATCGGTAGTCATGAGACTCATGAAAATTTCTTTCTCACCCTAATGCAAAATTATTTGTGAATTGGAAAGAACTTAAATAGGTAAAAATTAGCATAAGATTTGGGAATCGTTCGCTTTACTAAAATCACGATAATTTTTTGTGTGTTTTAAATCACTTCAACTATTTGAGTCATTCCACTATAGCTATTAATCTTGGGAAATTATCATTTGGTAATTTGTCTATATAAGTAAAATAATGTAATTTTAATGAAACACGGAGTAGTAAGAAATGACAATATTTCCGCATTCAAGAGGAACACTCCACTATCTACTATCTTAAGTATATTTCACTTAATTATATAAGCGTAATATTGATATAACTAAGAAATTTTATTATTTATTTATTTTATAAACAAATTCTACCAAAACTATTTTAACTTGAGTAAAAAAAAAAACTGAATTCTAAATAAAAAAATTTCACGTATACATACGATAGGTAGGAAATTGATTTTTTATCCTTTCAAACTGAAAATATGTTTGAATCATAATGTTAGCTAGATACCTAAATATTGACATTCTTCAATATATAAATTCCTGAATTACTCCAAACTCCATCAGGGTGGGTACATGATGAACACCAAATAATTTGAAATTTTTATAGGGCAACTAAACCCTTTCTTTATCAAGTTATTATCCCTAAGAAATTAAATTAAATTTGATTTTAAATCAAAGGTTAATTTGGTGGATTAAGAGAGAGGGTGCATTATAAGAAGATGACTTATTTCTTAGTGATTTTAGGCGTCACTCTAACTCTCTCTCTCTCTTCAAATCCTCCTTCCTAAAATCTTGAACAAAAATTGAAATTAGAAAAATAAAATCAAAATCTATGTGATTACCATATTGCAAGAATCAAATGAAATTTACCGGCACAAAAAACCATTCTATCGAACTAAAATCAATTCCTACTATTATACTACTACTATTGATAGTTTACCATAACAAGAATCAAAGCTCATTCACAATAACACATGATATCCACCAACTCCTCTCATCAACTACTAAAATTATATTCCTATTTTATTTCACGAGCACAAAAGTCCAGCTATCCTATCCATCAATAACACAGACAAAAGAAATAACTTCCCAGAAAACACACACACACACAAGAAGAGGAAGAGCAATAATCACCTTTCTTGGCCAGCAGTATCCCATATCTGAGCTTTAATAAGCTTATTGCCGATTCTAATATTCCGGTAAGCGAATTCGACTCCGATGGTAGGCTTCGAATCCAAACAGAATTCATCTTTAGCGAATCTCGAGAGCAAATTCGATTTCCCAACAGCAGAGTCTCCTATAAGAACTGCTTTGAACAGATAGTCACACTCTTCATCGAAGGAGCTATCCATGATCTAGATTAAACTAAAATCGAAATCGAAGGATTATGAGCTAGCTAGCAAATATCTCCCAGTATATATATGCATATATATGTAGTTGAAAATTGAAGATTGGTGCTAAAAGCTATGAAAAGAAAAGTCTTTATGTGATGATCTTAAAACATAGGTAGAAAAGGCAAAGCAAATTCACAAATGGTATTGGATATATGTGGATGTATTGATGAGTATTGGCATGTGAAAGCATTAAGATAGTGACATATTTCGGTTGTTGCTTCATTATTGTTATCAAATGGCTTTGTTGGCTTTAACTCTTTGTTCTTTTTTTCTTTTTCTTTTTTTTTTTTTAATAAATAATGGTACTAGTTGCTTTATTTTTCTCAAAAAAAAACATTCAAGAAATTGAGAAAAGTTGCCAAACCTACTTGACTTTCTTGGAAACTCTATGAGTGGGGAGCTTCGACCTTGCATGGCTTTGCACATGCAAACCCCTTCATCAGAGTCCTACACGTGTCATAGTAATTTTCTGTTTTCATTTCTTTCTTTTAGGCGGACCCACCATTTACTCATGCCATGACATGACATCATGCCTTTAAAATAATATGTTATTTATTTCGTATTGTTAACAAATTCGATTGATTAATAATTAAACATGTACTAGTATTACTACAAATTCCGATTTTATAATTTTATTTATTTATAAGAGATATTATAATTATTACTATGATTGGAGGCTCGAGTAAATTGTAGTGTCATAGTTAAATAGTCAAGTTTTAATTAAATTTATAACTATTATCAAAAAAAATAACCCAAACTATATGTATATAAATAATTAGGGAAAAATAAAAATATACTCCCTTCGTCCTCCATTTAATGATCCTCACCTTTGGGCACAAGTGTTTTTTGATTTGTGATGATATAGTAATAAATTAATGTGTTAAAGTGAAATACTTGTGAGTTCATTTGGTTTTTTTTAATAGTATTAAAATGTTAAAGTATTAAAAAGTAGATGGATAAAACATTAAAGTGTTATTCCTACGTCCTAAAAAGGGAAAGAGTCAATAAATAAAGGAAGGAGGGAGTATTTTAATTACATTTTTTTGAAACTATACTATTCATATTTCAATTATTACAAATATTATTATTTTTATTTAGAATAAATAATATATTTATTTGCGATAATTATCACTTTTTATAAAATAAGAAAATATGATGTAAAGTATAAAAAATGGTATGATTTTACGTTTTTAAAATTTAACTTTTACATATATAAAAAAGATAAGACATTTAGAAATAATATTTCCTATGAAAAAAAATAAGTTTATGCTAGTCACGCACATCTTATAATAGTGGATCGTAACAAACAAAATATTGAATATGGTGTCCAAACTAAATGAGACATTTTAAATGGAATGGAGGAAGTATAACTCATATAGTAAAATTAGATATTTTAAATAGAACAAGAAGTACTCTGTTAAATACCGTATAACTCGATAGATATATATATATGGAACTACCATTTGAGAAAAAAAAATTAAAATCCAAATATATACTAATAGAAATATTTCCAAATATTTCATACAATGCTAAATATCTCAATTTAGCAAATTACATAAAATAAAGATGTATTTATGAATAAGAAAAATAAAAAATATAAAGCAATAAAATATAAAAAATAAATACGGAAAGAAAGAAATAATAGTACCAATAAAATAAAAAATAATGCTACAGGATGAGAGTAGAGGAGTAATCGAGTGAGGGCAAGAGGGTCCACTCCTTTAACATAAAATACACGTGTACAGTCAGATTGGGGGGTTTGCATTGCAAACGTTTTTGCTTGTTTGCAAGATCGAATTCCCCCTATGAGTGCAAGTCGCATGCTAGCTCGCAGGCGACAAGTAGGTGATTTGAAATTTCTTGGTCATATCCAATTGGATACCTCCGCGTGTCAACAAAAATTCGAGATTTTGTTTTTAAAGTTAATGGTTGTTTTCCAGAATATGAAATCCGCATATATATTGCTATTGACTTGTATAATTGTTTTATATGGATGAAATCCAACTGAAATCAGATCAGTCCATGATTATTTCATACCTGAGTATATTTTAATTATCCATTTTTGGTAATCCATCTTATCATATTTGCAAATTATTGACAGCTAATTTAGGCTTTATTTAAATTATGATTACGAATGAGTGGGACTCTTCGGATCAGTGTTCATCACAGTTTACCTGACTATGAGGTCTATTTTTTTGCCCCCATGTACAATTATGAAGCTATTTCCAAAATATTTAAATACTATAACCCTTTACAAGTGGAACTATGACGAAAAGTAAAATAAAATGAAATTAATTTTAATTAGGAATTGGGTTGACATATTATTTGTCACCATGCTGTTAGGTTATCATATATTGGACGTCGGTTCGAAGAAAAATATGAACAGGTATATACATCGCAAGCTTGGACCTTTGTGAGTGTAGTTTAAATTCCTTATTATTCTTCCCTCCAAACTCATTTTAGATTTTGTTTCTAAAATAAGTTTGGGGGAGGGGGGTAGGATAAGGTCTTTAAACTACTTTTCTCTCTTCGGTTTTTCATTAAAGTTGCGATTTTTAAGCTTGTATTTGCTTGATGAAGTTGATTGTGCTTGATTGGATGCTTGAAAGTGATGAATTTGTTTGGGTGAGTTTGGTATATGATGAGAGTGAATAAGTTGGAATGTGATTCAAGTGATTCATATGTGTGTAAATGTATGTTTACTTGCAAATTTTGCAAAATTTTTAAAACTTCTTTCGAATGAATCACTTGATGTCTTGGTTTTCATAGTGCGGTTGTTAACTCCTTTGCTTTCAAAAGAGATGTCGATGATGAGTTGAGCGAAAAATGATATCATATTTTTGGAATCTTTCATGTGTGTATTGAGTATGAAATGATTGCATAACATGATTAACTAGGAATGATTGATCTTAGGCACATGAACTCTAAACAAAAGCTTGTGAGATTTGGGCCAAAACGTTGAATTGATAACGTTCTTTTTATTTCTTGAGAGTTTGCCATGTATTGCATTGTTATCTTCTAGAACTTGCCTTCAATCTCGATCGAGGTTGCTATATGTGCTACGAGAACTTAGAAATGATTTTAGGCCCTCACTTGTTAGCCTCATTATTTCCTAAACACAAATCAAATGAAACGTTAACTTTGTGGTCCCCCTTGAGCCTTTGAAGCCCTTGTTGCTAAACCGGATGAAAGGGGGTGAAGGTTGGTTAAGGGAATCCATTAAGAGGTTGTGAAGTAAGTGAGAAAGCGAGGTTTGAGGAGTTTGATTGAAGAGGTCGTTGTGAGATGAGAATACTCCTATGAGCTCTAATGTAAAATAAAAAAAAAAAAATGAAAGAGATGAGATTGGAATTCTCATAGACAAAAAAGAAGTGAAAAAAAAAATGATGAGAAAAGAAAAGAAAAAAAAAAGAAAGAAAAGTGTTGAAAAGAAAGAAAAAGTTTGAATAAAGTTAGTTGTGTATGAGAGCATAAAGGAGTTATTCATGAATATTTAGAAGCTTCAATCAAGCTTGGGTATCAAAGAGTGTAAAAAGGTGAAATGGTGAAGGTAGAAGGTGGAGAAATTCACACTTAGAGTGGAAAAGAGAGGGTGAAAGCTCATAGGAGATATCTGATGGATTTGTGTTTCACTAAAAAGTGTTCGCAATAGAACGAAATCCTATCGTAGCACTAGCAAGTAAAACCCAATGTCGAATCTCGAAGGAAAACTTTGCAGGGCAATTAATTATGTAGTAAATCCTAATCTAGCCTAAATCTAGGAAAGTAAGTAAAGAAGAATTTGGGGTTTTTGTTTTAAATCCTAGGCAAGAAAATAAATAAAAGCAATAAATTAAAGCAAGTAAATAATCTAATCTAGAACTTGAGAAATAAATCTAAGAATTAAACTAAGAAAGCGATTAATCTACCTAGGCAAGAATCGAAAGGAAAGCAATAAAGAAAGCAATAAAGAAAGCATAAACTACTCTAGACATGATGAATAAAATCTGGAAATTAAAAGGCTAATTAATCTAACTATGAAAGCTTTGAAAAACGAGAGAATCGAAACTAGAAAAACGAATCTAAACTTTAAACTAGAAATCGAAAGAACGAAATTAAAACTAAGGAAATTAAACGAAGCAATTAAGAGAACGAATCTAAAACTAAAGCAAAGCAATTAAAGCAAATAAACGAAAGCAATAAAAGAACTTACGAGAAATAAACGAAGACGAAGAACGCAAATTAAATAAAGAAGTCTTGAATTAAACAAACTACGAATCCGGATCCGAACAAAGTAAAGCTAATCTAGAGAATTTTAGTGCTGAAAAATAAAGCAAACTAATGCTAAAAACTGATACCAATTCGTGCACAAGGATGATATATATATACTAGGTAAAAACCTAGATGAAAAAGGAAAGATTTGCTGGCCGCCTAAGTTGGACGGCGTCCAACTTATTCTGGACGGCGTCCAGAAGCTGACTCTGCATAACTTGGCTTCGAACACGCGTTGGACGGCGTCCAGATGAGTTTGGACGGCGTCCAGATGTTGGACGGCGTCCAGAGATGAGCTGGACGGCGTCCAGATCCTGAATCTGATCACTTTGCGCATCTTTCTTGTTTCGGCCGTATCTTCCTCGTCCGAACTCCAAATTGACCTCCGTTTTCGCCTACGTGCTCCTATCGAACCCCTCTTCGATATAATGCTTCTTTCTTCTTGTTTTCTTCTCGTTTCCGCCCTTTTCATCCTACAATACCAAAGACTCCAAAACAACCAAATCATAGCCCTAAAGACACACAAAGACACGAAAACACAACGAAAACGGACTCGAAAACACTATGAAAATCCTAACATCTAAACACCAATCAAAATCCCCCACACTTAGACCTTTGCTTGTCCTCAAGCAACATAAACACATAACTTAGATTCAATCCAAACAATCCAAAGTATAGAACATTTAATCACCGGAATCGACAAACTCAAACAAGGTCACTTTAATCCCAAGTTACGAACAATCATCATCAACAAACTATGCGGCTTATAAATCAATCTAAGTAAGAGGAAAGCAATGATAACACACATCTCACAATATCTTGATCATCACAACTTAGACGACTAGTCTACTCCCCCTTTTTATTCAACAAATAAACAACTCCTTTTTCTTTTGCTTTTCTATTTTTTTAAACTTGTGAACGTTTATGGCACAAAATTCACTAGGTTTAATCATCGATGGGTCACATCGAGCCTCCTAGTGCGGTTTCCCGTATCCATTGTCAAGAGGGGTAGAATGCCTACGAACACTTATTCTAATATACACGAGTATCATCTAGGACAAGGTTCATGAAATGTGATCATTCGAGGGTCTCTCGAAGCCTTTTCATGTGGTTTCCCATGCTCATTTACTCTAGTATTTTCATACGTTACAAGCAAGAGGAGCAGAATCCTATCAACTCTTTTATTCACATATAAGCACAACTCTTTTTCATTCTCTATTTTTTTAAGGGGAAAGTAAACTAGCAATCCTAGTCGCAACAATCTAGATTTAACACTCAACCAAAAATCATAAATCATTTCCTCAAACTCACACCAATCCATGCCCCACAATTCATCGAATCATAATATATCACAACTCAAGATTAAACCAACCTAATTTATGCTCAAATCAATTCCAACAACTAAAGATTCCAACTTTAAATCATTCACATTGATCCTAAGTTACATGCTTATAAGGCTCAAAATCAAACAAAATCCTAAGTGAGGGAACATGATGACTCAATCACAAACTAGACTCGATCCAAAATCAAATAAGACTCGATCAACAAGACATAAAAACAAAAACTACATGCCAAAAGTTCAAAGACCCTCCCCCACACTTAAAATCAAGCAATGTCCCCATTGCAAGAAAATAAAAAGGAGAAGGAAAGAAAAACTTATCGCATGACGACCAAATACTCAAAATCTCGAGAGACTCCAAGTAACACCTACAAAACAAACACAAAACAAAACAAATACCAAAGCGTAAAACTGAACTAAATAAAGGGAACAAAAATAACGGACTTAAAACAGAACGTAAAGATACAAACAAGGCTATATCCAGCTGCAAGGAACTCGGAATCATGGGTCATTCCAACGGGGTCAAGAGGAGTCCAAAAACGGGAAGTGTGCAAGGTTGGACGGCGTCCAACTCGCCATTCTGTCCGACGTTGAGTTTCCTTCTTGTCTCGCCCTCTCCTCACGTCAATCCTTGCATACTATTCCCTGCACGAAAAACCAAAAGGGAAACAAAAGAAAATACGAAAATAACAAAAATAAAACCTAAGCTACATATTTTAAAAAATTTCTATACGTGGGTTGCCTCCCACCAAGCGCTTATTTAACGTCATTAGCTTGACGAAGGCTACGATCAACCGAAACCCGTAGCACCAAGCGACGTGTTGGTACTCCTCGCGACATATCCACTCTTCGTTTCCGACAAATATCGAAGAACTCGGTTATCATCAACTCTTGACTCCCCCACACTTAGTTCGAACTCCTCCTCAAATATCGTCAATTTAAACTCTGCAAGAAAAGAAGTTACACAGTTGGTGAGGTTAGAAAGAAAAGAGTTAACGACAACTTCCTCTTTCGATGCATGGTTCAAGTGTTCCTCTTCCACTTCATCAACCTCCTCCAAATTCCCAAGATATTGCTCGATTATATCCTCTTCCTCATCCACACAACTAAAGAACTCGTCATCTTCAATGGACTCCTCATCTTCAAAGAATTCTTCTCGAGCCGCTCCCTTGTCAAAAATCTCACAAATATTTTCCTCAACACAAGGGTTAGCGAGCTTAACATAAGAGCATAAATGAAAAGAAGAACTAGGAATAGAAGGTGATTTTCCAAAGATCGAAAATGTTACCGAACCTCCTTCACCGGCCAAGCTCAATGTGCCGGTGCCTACATCAATCCGAGCTCGAGTAGTGGCCATAAATGGTCGTCCCAACAATAGAAGATGTCCGGTTGCGCTCTTAGCTCCTTTGCCTTCATGAAGCACAACAAAGTCGGTAACGACTCGAATTCCACCAACAAGGACAGTGACATCTTCCACAACTCCCAAAGGACTGCTCACGGTGCCGTCTGCTAGCTCAATGCGCATATCGGTAGCTTGAAGGACTCTTGAGTTCATCTTCTCGAAAATAGAATACGGCATTAAGTTCACCGCAACTCCTAAGTCCATTAATCCCGAGACGGTCTCTCCACTATCCAAAACGATGCTCAAGTCGAAACCTCCCGGATCTCCTCTTTTTGGAAACGAATTGATAGGCTCGAAATCCTTCTTCTCCTTCTTCACAACACTCTGAATAGGTGGAGCATACGGGTTGAGCGTCTTGTTTTTCACACGACTTGGAAAAGGAATGGGAGGAACATAAGGGTTGAAAGTCTTGTGTAGAGGTGGGGACTCCTTCTCGGGTTCCTTGGGCTCCGTCTCGGGTTCCTTGGGCTCCGTGCGCTGCTCGTCGGGTTTGGACGCCGTCCAACTTGGATCTGGACGCCGTCCAGATCCTGATTCTGTATGAATTTGGGGCTGCGCCTGGGGTTCCCGTCCAGAAGGGGTGGACGGCCGTCCAGAGTTGGACGCCGTCCAACAGACTCTGGACGCCGTCCAAAACCTTGTTCTGCCCGATTTTTTCCTTCGCTCCGTTGCTTGCTCGGGCTCCATCTATCACTTGAACTCCCTTGGGGCGACCTCGTGACACCGTTGCGTTGTAACACCGTGATTGCATGAGCTTGGTGAGGCGGAACGGGAGGAACATATGGGGGATATTGCACCTCGTTGGCTTGTTGCGGTTGAATCCCTTGGCTCGGAATTCGCCCCGGTTGTTGCATTAGGTGCATGGAACTGGAAATTTGGCCAATGGCTGTCTCGAGCCTCTTAATGTTTGCATCAAGTGCATGGAGACGATCCTCATCGACGGGGGGCTTTTGTGGAGGTCCTTGGGGACGAGCATTTGGATATGTAGGTGGTGTAGGAGTAGGTTGAGGAGGGTAGTATGGAGGTGGTGGATAATATGGATTTGGAGGGTATTGAGGAGGTGGATAATATGGTGGAGGTTGAGAGTAGTAAGGGGTGGAGGAGGATAGGAGTTATTATATGGTGGAGTACGCCTATTAGGATAGGTAGGAGGAATACCTTGCCCTTGTATCGGCCTCGAATTTTGATAGTATCCCCCTTGATATCCTTGAGGTGGAGGCACTTGAGGTGGGTATCCTTGAGCGGCGTAGACCTCGGCCCCTCCTTCGTATGGAAACTCTCCCATGTTGTGGCACACCTCCTTGATGTGCCCAAGCTCTCCACAAATTTCGCATTGATCGGGCTTCCTCTCTTCCTCCTTTGGGGCCGGTGCACTTTGCTTCATCTTCAAGTTTTCGAGATCCCTCAACATGTCGGCCATTTGCTTCTTCAAATCGGGGCTCATCGAAATTGCACTCGCCTCCACTTTCCTTGGCCTAGCTGATTTTTGTTGAGAACTCGCAGCGAGCGTCTCGAATATATCCTTCAACTCTTCAGCTGTCTTGACCGCTATGTTGCCTCCGGCCGAACTATCCACCATGAATTGGCAAGTTTGGTTGAGGGCGTCGTAGAAATATTGCCAAAGCAACTCCGGTGCCATTTGATGATGAGGGCATTGTTGAAGTAGCTCTTGGAACCTCTCCCATGCTTCGTGAAACGGCTCATCGTTGTCTTGGGAGAAATTCATAATCTTTGACCGCACCTCTTGAGTCTTGCGGTTCGGGTAGTACTTGAGCATGAACTTTTCGCACACCGCATTCCATGTGGCAAGAGAGTTGGCCGGGAGTGCCAAATACCACGACTTTGCTCGATCCTTGAGGGTGTACGGGAAGCACTTCATCTTCAAGGTGTCCTCCGTGAGTCCCGCGAGTGGGAAAGTTTGCACCACCGTGCAAAACTCTCGGATGAACGTCAAAGCATCCTCGTTGGCTAGCCCGTGGTAGGATGGGAGCAACGCCATGTGGTGAGGTTTAAGCTCATGATTCCTGACCGCTTCCGTCAGGACAATCGCCGAAGTGGTGGCCGTGAATGTGGGGCGAGCAAAATCGCCCATGACTCTAGCTGCCATGGCTTCGGGCTCTGCAAACAACAAGACTAAACCAAAATCTTGAGAATCGATCTCCTCCTTCTCCTTCGCGGCTAATATCGCTTTCCTTTGATGGATGTTGTCGAAGTAGGGCGCTAAATTCCTTTGAAGACTTCGGCGACCATGCATAAACAACACTCAACAAACGGGTTAAACGCATCGAGTGGGAGAAACAAGAAAATCGAAGAAACACAAATAAAAATAAAACAAATAAAAATACTACACAATAAATCGCCTAAAGTTTTCCCCGGCAACGGCGCCAAAATTTGTTTCACTAAAAAGTGTTCGCAATAGAACGAAATCCTATCGTAGCACTAGCAAGTAAAACCCAATGTCGAATCTCGAAGGAAAACTTTGCAGGGCAATTAATTATGTAGTAAATCCTAATCTAGCCTAAATCTAGGAAAGCAAGTAAAGAAGAATTTGGGGTTTTTGTTTTAAATCCTAGGCAAGAAAATAAATAAAAGCAATAAATTAAAGCAAGTAAATAATCTAATCTAGAACTTGAGAAATAAATCTAAGAATTAAACTAAGAAAGCGATTAATCTACCTAGGCAAGAATCGAAAGGAAAGCAATAAAGAAAGCAATAAAGAAAGCATAAACTACTCTAGACATGATGAATAAAATCTGGAAATTAAAAGGCTAATTAATCTAACTATGAAAGCTTTGAAAAACGAGAGAATCGAAACTAGAAAAACGAATCTAAACTTTAAACTAGAAATCGAAAGAACGAAATTAAAACTAAGCAAATTAAACGAAGCAATTAAGAGAACGAATCTAAAACTAAAGCAAAGCAATTAAAGCAAATAAACGAAAGCAATAAAAGAACTTACGAGAAATAAACGAAGACGAAGAACGCGAATTAAATAAAGAAGTCTTGAATTAAACAAACTACGAATCCGGATCCGAACAAAGTAAAGCTAATCTAGAGAATTTTAGTGCTGAAAAATAAAGCTAACTAATGCTAAAAACTGATACCAATTTGTGCACAAGGATGATATATATATACTAGGTAAAAACCTAGATGAAAAAGGAAAGATTTGCTGGCCGCCTAAGTTGGACGGCGTCCAACTTATTCTGGACGGCGTCCAGAAGCTGACTCTGCATAACTTGGCTTCGAACACGCGTTGGACGACGTCCAGATGAGTTTGGACGGCGTCCAGATGTTGGACGGCGTCCAGAGATGAGCTGGACGGCGTCCAGATCCTGAATCTGATCACTTTGCGCATCTTTCTTGTTTCGGCCGTATCTTCCTCGTCCGAACTCCAAATTGACCTCCGTTTTCGCCTACGTGCTCCTATCGAACCCCTCTTCGATATAATGCTTCTTTCTTCTTGTTTCTTCTCGTTTCCGCCCTTTTCATCCTACAATACCAAAGACTCCAAAACAACCAAATCATAGCCCTAAAGACACACAAAGACTCGAAAACACAACGAAAACGGACTCGAAAACACTATGAAAATCCTAACATCTAAACACCAATCAATTTGTATACTAGAAAGCAGGCCTTTTAGCTTGTATGCATGTGTTGTCCACAACCACTAACAATCTTCTATCTGATTAAGTATGAATTGTCATCCATGCATCAAACATCTATCCATTATCTCAAAGTTGTAGGCTTTATGGTGTGTTGTAGATCACAGAAGACCATAGTTGCCGGTTCCTCACGAGATATAAAAAGGTATCACAGTTGAGACAGTTCTGGATATAACTGTCGGTTTAGGCTGTAGTATAGGCTGCATAAGTAGCTTGTCTTGGCTACTTGTCTATACTAGTACGTGCGTGTACTGATAGGATCACGGTGAGGTGTATTCTTCTATTCTGACCGAATGTAGAAAGAATCAAGACCTCGGTGACTTAAGATGAACCTTAACTCTAGTTGAGTCCTAAGGGTGTATAGTTGTAGTCTGCTTCTTTGATTTACCATGGGTGAGAGTTCAGAGTATCTGCAACTCAATATGCTCCGTATCTTGGGAAGCAACTACAACTAGTACGACTCTTAGTGTAACTGCAACAGAGCACCATATCCTGGTAGAACAGGTTGATCACATCCCCTGAGGAATTCATTAAGGATTATCATACCAAACCCTGCAGGTGGATTAATTTCCGGTATGATGAATAAGGAATGAATGGTACTACTCAGGAATAAAGAGGTTGAATAACACGAGCAGTCAGAAGCTCTAAGTTAATCAACGGATGTGGGATATCTTAAATATGGGGGTCGCTAAGTCTAATACTAGCCCTGAACTCAACAGGGGTAAAACATGTAATTCAGTACTATTACTCTAGTGGAATGTTTTAGTACTTATGGACTAAATTATACTCTGGGCTGAGTATGGAGAATTTAGCCATTGGGAGGCCTCGGTTTTACCAGCTAGTAGATCCCTGATCTGGCCCAAAAAGCTCAATAGGCTACAGTATAAGGAATAAGTGGGCCACCACTTAATTGGGCCCAGTGGGGGCGCCAATACTGCTCATGGGCGGCCAGTCCATGTGTTGCAGGCCTGGCCTGCAACTTAAGCCCAGTCTCACTTGGTCTCCTCTATATATACCCCCTCAAGGTCTTGTTTAGACCTAACGATCAGAATAATCGAGTGCACATAAATATTCTGAACAAGAAAGGGAGGCTAGGGTTAGAGAGAGAGAGACGCGCGGCCGAGCAGTAGCATTCGGTGGGGATCCCGTTTCCGTGGCTGATTCCGAAGATCGTTGTCCATCCAAAGTCAGAATCGAGCTGGGATACAGATTAGAAGATCTATTCGCGAGTTCTCTACTTCTTCAGGTAATCGATCTACAAACCCCCTATGATTCCGCACTTAATTCATAGGAGCATGATAGGTTTTATTCGATAGTTAGATATCCGAAATAGATCCTCGGGCGAACCGATCTTCACCGATCAGATATGGTTCCTTCAATATCTTAGTCACTTAGCCTAAAAATGCCTACCTAAACCAATGTCCCCACATTACAAGCCTAAATAGAAGACCTAATTGATCTTAGTTCGAGTGCATAATCAAGCGATGGAGATCTTGAGATTTAGGCAAGCTTATGGTTAGAGCAATGCATGCATGATTTCGATGAGTGTAAACTTCTTTCCATACACTTGAGAGAAAGAGCGATACACTTACTCCTAGTGAGGTTTAGATTTTCATTATGCTTGAGTGATTGATTTCTTAGTTGAAAGTGTTGTGTGATTATGGATTGTTCGATGCACCTTGGGAGTTCCATGATTGAAAATGCTTTGTTGAGTGAGTACTTTGAGACATCGATGATCTTGAATTGCATACCCATTCGGTTTGAGTGTTTTGATTGTTTTGTTCCGTTTTCGGGACGAATAATGGCTTAAGTTTGGGGGAGTTGACAAACCGATATTTTATATGCATTTCAAGATGTTTTTGGTAGGTTTTGGCGTTGATATGTGTGCTTAAATGAATAGGAAATGATAGGTTTTCATACTTATGTGTTTTCTATATGCTTTGCGCTTTCTCTCATTTTCCGTGCTAATTTCAGATGTTGCTGCAATTTTCTGGGCAAGTTTGACTTATCCTATGTCGAAGAGGATAGAAAGAGGAAGCCGTAACACTTTGCGGATTAATTTTCCGATGCCGGACGAGAGAGAACGAGCCAAAACCGTGAGAGCGCGCAAACTGTGAGATGTGGACGGAAATGCACAAGTCAACCCTTGGTCAACTTTCAAGAAATTACAAATTTTACCCCACCTTCTTACTCAAGTTTCTCTTTATTGCAATTTGACCCCAACTTATGAGAAGTCTATAAATACCTTGTTATTTGCCTCATTTGGGGAGAATCTAACACTTGTAATTCATTTGTGCACAACAACTTTAGAACCCTAGCTTTCCCTCTTTCCTTTTTAGTATTTTCAAATATTAATGAAGATTATGCTTGAAGTTTGAAGAGATTGTTGAAGATTTCTTCTCTACTTTTCTTTCCTTGTTATTTTACATTATGTTTTTGCTTATTGTTTATGGATTGATGCTTAGATCCATGCTAGGCTAGATCTATTGAGGTTTCAAATGATGGATGATGTGAATTAGGCTAGGATGTGAGGGCTATTGATGTGGATCTACCTTTCCTTTGAGTTGCCCTTGGATTTGATTGGATTTAATTGCATGAATGATTGACAACCATGAGTGCATACAAGGTGTTTGATGGAATGCCTAGGAAGCTTCCATTCATAGCACTTGGCATGAATCCTTGCTCATATTATCTAGTATTGATTTGCATTGCTCCTAGAAAGAATTATGTGAATTGATGTTAGATTAATAGGCATTGTGCTTTTAGGAGTTGGTAATATGTTTAGAATGGTAAGCATGTTATTCAATCCGCTAGTTATCAAGTCTTAGGAGGATGAGATAGCTTGATTTATGTAATAATGCCACTCAAAGGAATTAAAATGGTTTGATACATCACATGCCTAATCCTTAGCTTAATCACATCGGAAATTGTTTGAAACATTTTCTTCTTTACTTGTTCCTTTACTTGTTCTTTACATTCCTTGCCTTTATTTTTGCTTGTTATTTCATTTACTTATTGCTTGCCTAGTTATAAAACACCAAAACAAAGTCTATGTGCTCAAATAGGATAATAGAGACAAGACGAACTACTTGATTATCTCTCGACACATTCACTCCTTGTGGTTCGACCCGGACTACTAGCTAGTTCGGTTATTGTATTATTGATAGGCTAGAAATAGCCTAGTCAGTTATACAACAACCCCAACAGCAGGCCAGGCCTGCAACACATGGACTAGCCGTCCAACAGCAGTATTGGCGCCCTCACTAGGCCCAATTAAGTGGTGGCCCACTTATTCCTTATATTGTGGCCTGTTGAGCTTTTTGGGCCAGATCAGGGATCTACTAGCTGGTAAAACCGAGGCCTCCCAATGGCTAAATTCTCCATACTCAGCCCAGAGTATAATTTAGTCCATAAGTACTAAAACATTCCACTAGAGTAATAGTACTGAATTACCTGTTTTACCCTTGTTGAGTTCAGGGCTAGTATTAGACTTAGCGACCCCTATATTTAAGATATCCCACATCCGTTGATTAACTTAGAGCTTCTGACTGCTCGTGTTATTCAACTTCTTTTATTCCTGAGTAGTACCATTCATTCCTTATTCATCATACCGGAAATTAATCCACCTGCAGGGTTTGGTATGATAGTCCTTAATGAATTCCTCAGGGGATGTGATCAACTTGTTCTACCAGGATATGGTGCTCTGTTGCAGTTGCACTAAGAGTCGTACTAGTTATAGTTGCTTCCCAAGATACGGAGCATATTGAGTTACAGATGCTCTGAACTCTCACCCATGGTAAATCAAAGAAGCAGACTATAACTATACACCCTTAGGACTCAACTAGAGTTAAGGTTCATCTTAAGTCACCGAGGTCTTGATTCTTTCTACATTCGGTCAGAATAGAAGAATACACCTCACCGTGATCCTATCAGTACACGCACGTACTAGTAGAGACAAGTAGCCAAGACAAGCTACTTATGCAGCCTATACTACAGCCTAAACCGACAGTTATATCCAGAACTGTCTCGACTGTGATACCCTTTTATATCTCGTGAGGAACCGGCAACTATGGTCTTCTGTGATCTACAACACACCATAAAGCCTACAACTTTGAGATAATGGATAGATGTTTGATGCATAGATAACAATTCATACTTAATCAGATTGAAGATTGTTAGTGGTTATGGACAACACATGCATACAAGCTAAAAGGTTCAAGTAGGTAATATTAATTTTGATTGCTTCATTCCATATATAACATACAGATTCATTGAATTTAGCACCTCTTTTGTTTTTATCGGATACAAATAATTTTAGCCTCTCATTCTCAAATCTATATAATTATACTAAATTAAAATAGTTTCACAAATCCATTTTCCCACCTAAACACTCCTTAATTAATGAGTTAATAAAAAAAATCAGTTAATCAATATCATTAATATAATAATTAATGAATATAGACAAAGTCCAATTCATTTCCAATTAATGAATAGTATACTAATTAACTCAATGAAGTAAAGGTGCGGTTCACTTCTCAAAAAAAAAGTTTGCATTTTCAAATCATCATTAAAAATTAAAATCAACACCTTATTATTATTTCTCTTTAGATTTCCAATATAATAAATATATTACTTCCGATCTTCATTTTTATTTACTTTTATTTTTCAGAAGTGTCAATTAAGTTCCCTAGATAGATACATCTTTGATTTATTAATTTCCAAGTCAAGGCAGTTGGTTCATTAGTACCAATTAACATAGTTTTTATAAATATATGCATTAATTTTGATAAAAGTTAAAGATTAAAATTTGAAGCCATTTTCACAATTAATTATAAATACTACTCCATACCCATTCATCTCACAAGGTTTATCATCATGTTTACCCTTTCGTCGCTTTATACTATTCTTTATAGTTTTTGATATTGTGTTCCTTTCCGAATATACTCCATATATATGAGTTTCTTTTATCATTTTAACGCTTTTACTTTTTTTCTTGAATTCGTAACAGATGGTCATCAATATGTGATGTATCGAAAATGCATCAAGTTCATTCTCTTGGTAAAAAGGATAACAACCACCAAATCAAAGGTATCCATACATGTAATATTTAATTATCATTTTTTTTTGAAGCTTCACTTTTTTGGAAATCTTCATCCATGTTCAAAAATAATAAGATTTCTAAGATATGTTTCTACTTATTTGAACCCGTGAACTATTGATCACATAGGTTGGCCCTTAACTACTAGACTACCCTCAATCATTAGTTCCTCCATGAGAAACATTTTTATACAAATTTTAATGTTTAGATATTAAATATTTATAAATTACCCTGCAACGCGGGTGGAAAATACTAGTTTCTATATATTACCACTTGTCTTTAAATAGGGAGATAATAGCTTATAAATTTATATTCAACATAATTCATATCAGCAAAAACATTATTTTCAAATGAATCCGTCAACAAGAGAGAGAGAAGGGGCGGGAGAAGGGGCGGAGGGGCAGTTCGGATTGAGAATAAGTGTGAAAGGCACGAGACAGGCAGAAGAACAATAAATGAGGTTGTAAGAAAGGTGATGAGGCTTATGATAACCCTCATGATCGTCACGTCCCTCTCTCTTCACGTCTATCGATAACTCAATCCCCCTCCTCCCTTCCACCCCGCCCCACCCCACCCTACCCCATCCACCCCATCCAGAATTCCACGACCCCCCCCCCCCCCCCCCCCCCCACCCCCCCACTTTTTATTTATTTTTCTTCGTTCTCATAAACACTCTCTCTCTCTCTCTCTCTCTCTCTACAATTCCAAATATTTGTGCTTTGTGACTGCTGCTGCCCCCTATCTCCTCCTCCCTCTTCATTTTCTCTCATCATTCTATACCCCAGTAAACCTCCACTTTTGTTTCAATTTTTACCAACACTACCTTATACCCTTGCTTCGTTCATCTCTCTCTCTCACTCTGCAATTACTTACTTCTTCTCACTACCTATTTCCCTGCTCGTAAACTTATTTCACCTCTTTAAATTTTTAGCTATGTATTTTACTCTATAAAGCCGTCCACTGCTACCTTTTTCATTTCTCGTCCAGGCTAGATGAATTCCTTGTTAATTTCCCACTTCTGAAAGGCGTTGTTTTGATTGTAAGCTGACCTCAGAGAGAGAAGGAAAGAGCTTTAATATTCTTAAGAAGAAAGAAAGTTAATTATTCAATCTTTGATATCCCAAGAAAAGCAGCAACGCATGATCCCATAATCATGTGGATGATGGGATACAGCGATGCCGGAGACATCAACGACCCTTTCTCCGGCCGGAAACTCCGCCCCCTCATGCCCCGACCAACCACGGCGGCGGTCGCTACCCCTCCTTGTCTAACACGTATCCATGGCAACGATATCTTTGCCCTAAACCACCATCTCGGTATATAGCACTACAAATTTTATCATAGTATATATGTGCATGAGTATGTTTTTATTGGGCGGTTTTTCCCCTTTTTTTCTGTATGAGTAGCATCTGCAGCAATGGCAGAGCAAAACAAACGAGATCTCAATACGCAGCAAGTGGTGGTGAGCTCACGGTGGAACCCGACGCCGGAGCAGCTCCATACCCTGGAAGAACTGTACCGAAGGGGCACGCGGACACCCTCGGCGGAGCAAATCCAGCACATCACCGCGCAGCTCCGCCGGTACGGCAAGATCGAGGGCAAGAACGTCTTTTACTGGTTCCAGAACCACAAGGCCAGAGAGCGGCAGAAGCGCCGACGGCAACTCGAGTCGTTCGCCGACGAAAATGGCGAGAAGAGAGAAGCGTCAGGTAAAAGACATACATACATGCGACAGGCAAGAAAATTAATAAAATAAAAATTATTTTGAAGTATGGGGGCATGACGTGTTTGTGTGTGTGATTCTCTTCAGTCCTTTGGAAACCCCATTTGTTTTGTAGCGCAAAATCTGGCATGTAAAGTAGCGATCGGTTGTGGATTTAGCATTGTTTCTTCTGGTATATATATATATATTTGTTGATTTATCTGATTTGTAAATTAGCTATAGTGATATATATATTTTTTTTTTCCTTGTGTGCGAGTGCAGGAACAGGAACAAATAGGGCATTGTGTGAAGTTGAACAGATTAAGAACTGGGCATCTCCTACCAGCTCCAGTACAGCTGCAGAGGTTCGCTCCTTCCTTTTAACCAAGTCTTTCTTTGCTAATCTTTAAATCGTCTATATATCCTTTTATAAATGGGACGGACGAGTAGTTGATTATAACCTAAGCTCAATTCCTTGTATGCGTTCTATTTTGAATTCGTATTGAAATAGTAGTATTAGGGAAATAAGGAGACATTTCGAAAAATTCATGACAGATAGGAGTAGTTTCCAAGAAAGTAATGTGGTAGTACTATTAGAGTTAACTAATTAGCTCATAATTATCACATGATTATGAATATTAGGTTTTTCTTCTCTGGTTGGAAAATAGTGTTTCAGGCCAGAGGTAAGAGAGAAGAAGCAGCAAAAGCTATTTTTGTTGGGAAATGAAAATGATCCAAAAGCTGCATACCTTCCTTTCTGTCGGGGCATTTGTTACGAAAACAAATTTCAAGGGTTTTTGGGGTTCGTGCTTTCTTCATTACTTTTTGGAAACAATATTAATAGTGTTATCGTCTCTAAAGTCAGGTTCACCCTTTCTCAACTTCCTCCAACTTTGCGGTTGAGAATCAATATTCCAATATTAGGAATTAATTTTATGAATATATCTACATATGATATAAAGAGTCAAATTTTCAATTTTAAATTTCACTTGAAAAGAAAGTACAATTTTATTTCTTGGAGTATCTTGCGATTTAGGGCTACCTATGTATGAGCTATATTAGCTACTTCCAGATTTCTCATTTATACCTGAGATAAGGCAATTTTTTAAAATTTTGTGACAGAATTTAGTGATGTGGTTTCTCTCTGCCCCTCTATCTTATCTCTCTCTCTCTCTATATATATATATATACTTATATTGTATATTTAAAATATTAATAGGAGTATATTAGGTTAGATAATAGATAGTCATTGACTAGCGCTAAGCTACTTTTGCATGCAATAAATATTGATTATCAGAAAAGTGGGGAAGCAGAGGCAGAATGTAAAGCAGATGATGGATGGGTACAGCTCGATGATGATACAGAATTACAACGGAGGAATGCCACGTGGCAGATGATGAATTTGTCTTGTTCTTCCTCCTCCACCAACCTCATCAACTCGTCCTCTGCCCCTACTGTCACTGTACCTGCAGTTCCATCAACGCTCGCTACAGTGCGCTTCAAGCCTCAAAATTTTATCAATATCTTCTTGGAACCCTACTCCCCTCACGGCGCAGCCGCCGCCGAGGCGCAGACCCTTCAGCTCTTCCCCCTCCAGAGCGGCGGCGGCCGCCGTAACGACGAGGAGTGTTCCGATAACGAGGAGGAGGAAGAGGAGGAATCAGGGGGTTCATCGTTTAATAATATTGCTACTCCTCCATGCCAGTTCTTTGAGTTTCTTCCGTTAAAGAACTGAAACGTGATCGATTTATGTAATGGAATGATTTGGGTTTTGTTGTTTGTATCATTGCACACGGCAAAACTGGAATTATTTGATATATTTTTAAGAAAAATGGTAGAATTTTGATGTTTGAAATGAGACTGAAATGAAAAGATAAGATGTGCCTTCATTGATTTGTCGTTTGTTGAAGTTTGGGAGAATCAATTACTCCCTCCTCCCTCCGTCCCATGGTATTAGTCCCATTTGGATATGACACAGTAACCAAAACATGCAGAGATAAAGGGGTTTTAAAAGGTATTTTTGTGTGTTAAATTATTTCCTTTTAAGAAAATGAGACTAATAAATGGGACAGACAAAAAAGGAAAGTGAGACTAATGTCACAGGACAGAGGGAGAGGGAGGGAGTACATTGCTATAGCTAAGGAAATTCGAGGAAGCTGGGTCTATGTTTCTTGACAGCAGTGTAGAGTTTTCGATATTGTATAGAGAGAGAAAGTCCCAATGAGATCCTAAATCTTGAACGTATGAGATTTATCCTAAATTTAAGAAAGTTCTTAGTTTAAAACGGGTATTAGACTATTAGTTACTCCACATGTTCCACTTCATTTAATTTGCTCTATTATTTTACATCTTACGTATATTCATTTTATAATTCAAATGGAATAATGGAGGGAGGATTTAGAGGATGTTTATTTAGATAAAAAATATATATATATATTATTATATAATATTTTAATGAATATAATTCACTTTTATTTTAGAGTGGTGTTATTTGGCCACATTATGGCCAGCCATAATCTGGTTTAATTAAAGAACCGGTTTAATTAATAATGATTTACTAAAAAAAAAACGGTTTATTACTAACTTAAATTACCATTTTATCCTTATTACTTTTTGGCTCCAAAATTACTCATTTTGTCCCCTAATGCAATTTCTTTTCATTAAGGCAAAATCTTGTATGTGGCCGGCCGCACCATGCGGCCGGATCCACTTGCCCCGCCCGGCCTGCCAACCCGACCCTGCCCGGCCCGGCCCAACTGTGGTCAACCCGACCCGGTTGACTCAATTTCGGGTCGGGTCAACCCGACCCGGTCCGTGTTGACCCGACCCGTTTACGTAAAGTGCCAATCTTTGTTAATAAAAATGCTAATCTTTATGAACAAAAGTGTCAATCTTATAAATAAAAATTTATACGTAATTTGTATGTAAGTAGTAATTTTAAAATTACTTTATAGGGTTCATATATCAATTTAGGGTTTTATAATTATTGTTTGGTATTTAACTTCAATTTTATAATGTTGAATATAGATTATAAATTGAAACTTAGGATATATAATTCTCCAGCAAAAGTGTCAATCTTAATGAATAAAAGTGTCAATTGTTCTGAATGAAATTGCCAATCTATTTGATATCGAAAATTTTATATTTTTTTTTATCGACTTGTTATTATAATGTTTTGATATTATGGTTATATATATATATATATATATATATATATATATATATATATATTTATTTCCATAACATGAAATTAATATTCATTATTAACGTATTTTTCGTAAAAGTGCCAATTATTATGAATAAAAGTGCCAATGTTTCAAAAGTGTCAATCTTTGTAAACAAAAGTGCCAATGTTTCAAAGTGTCAATCTTTATAAACAAAAGTGTCAATCTTAATCCGGCCTCACGGTGAGGCCGGCCTCACATGAGTGTGCCCCTTTCATTAATACCATTTTAATAAAATAATAAATATTTATTTTTTTTGGCAAAATCATTTAAGGCAACCATTAACACCATACCATCAAAATCTATCATCTTCTTCCCTATAATTTTGACAGTATCTTAGTTCTTCAACTACTCAACTACTCTCTCCATGGCAGTTTCTAAAAGTCCGAAAACCATCCCAACCAAGAAGAAAACACCTAAAAAAAGTCCCAAGTCCAATGTTACTGCAAACCAACTCTTTCGCAGTCCATTGAAGAGAGCTCTTTCCCCTGAATGAGATGTTCCACCTTCTCCCAAAAGTCTGGAACTTATGTACAACAATGTATGCAAAGAAAATGTTGCCGTGAAGTTCGAGCTGCAGGAGTTCTTCACTCGTTTGTTGACAGGTTTTCCGGACAAGAATCTCCGAGATTTGTTGCTAGAGAAATTTCCATTGATGAAGTTGTATGACTTCTACTTACAGTTGAAGCCGTGTGTCGGAGGTAATGCAAATGGCGATGATGAGGGCAACCCCAAACCAGCCAAAAAAATAGTTTATGTGACGATTTCATCCTCGTCCAACAATGCTTAGTTTGCTTTGACGCTTATTTTTGTATTTTGAATTCTAAGATTATGGTTTCTATGTTCCTTTTGCATCTGCAGTTGTAATTTCTAAGGCCAAATTTTCCAAATTCTGGCCTAAGTTCAAGCAACTTATCATTATCTCTAATATATTATGTCATATTCTATTTTAACTTGGCTTGGAGTTTTTAGACATGAATGTTATTATGTAATTTTGTTCTCTTATTCTTGTAGGTCGAATTAGTACTTAAAATATAAGAAAAATTAATACTTAAAAGGTAAATATGATAAAGATACAACTAGAATGATAAAAAAGTTAATGTCAGCTCCATAAAGACCTATCCTTTTGTTTTGGGAATTTCAACAAACAATTTATGGGCATACTTTTTACTCCTGTTATCTTACTTCCCTTTCAATCTTTTTATTTGCGGTTTTTTTATCCCGCTTAGCGAAATGGGCCTACTAATTTACGTAGGAAATTTGCAGTAATAGAGTAGCTTGTAAAGAGAATTGAGGGAGGAAAGATCGAGAGAAGAGAGGAAAAGGGTGAATGTTGGGAATTGTTAAGGATAACATGTTAAGGGGGAACTCAAATGGGACGTTTTGAAATAAGTGTATATATTTTGATTTGATCTCAAAACCCCTAAGTATCCTATTCCCAAGCGACCCTATTTTGATGTAGAATATGTTAGAATTTTTTCTAAGCCTATACTGTTAGGATGACTTCATTTTTGCTTTAGATGCTTAGGTTTTAGACTGCAGGATTTTCAAGCGAAGGCCACTCGCTTGAGTGTGTTTTCCAAGCGAAGCGAGTCTAACGAGCCGAAGTGAAGCGTGCCGAGGAATAGCGAAACGAAGCGACCGCTACAGTAGATTCAAAGCGGGTCTGCTAAAGCTAAGCGAAGCGAGCGCTACAGTGAAAGTCAAAGCGAGTCAACGATACTTAAGTGAATACTCGAAAATCTAATTTCTAAGTATACGCTACAGTTTCACTTGAAGCTACTCATCCGAAGCGGACGCTCCGAATCTGAAGCGAAGTGAGCCCCTACCTAACAGAAAGCGATAGTTCAATTCCCGCTCCGATTTAAACCTAAAGTTCAAACTCCAGTCAAGTGCAGATCGACGCATTAATTGCGTATCTCCACGTGTCAATAGGAGAGAGGAGCAACGGAGTTGACCGCCAGGCCGACAAGGGCTCCGCAACAGTGCTGGACCGCTCAAGTTACTGTTGAATTGGAACTTAGCCATTTTTGGCAAAGGGACAAATCTGCGCGTCTGAAAAGCAGCAGACCTGTGCAAGTACTGTCGAGAGGAGGAGGGACAAAGCCACCAACCAACAACGGCTCTTGCCCATCCCTCCGCCTATAAATAGTGGAGGTAGAAGACGGAGAAGAGTAGAACACAACTTGAGCATTCAGCGCATACAACAAACAAACACTCCCAGCCTTCGAGCTATCTTCGAGTTTTTGTTTAAGTATTCTCCGAGCTTTAGCAACATCAAAGCTCGTTTCCGCAACCTTCACACTTAGAAATCTAAGCCCATTCCATATCCAAGCTTAGAGAAGAACTCTAGCCTTCTTTGCGTTCATTGTAAAGAGTTCTTCATTAGTTTGTCCATCGAAAACCAAAAACCCTAGTTTGTCTGTTAGGTTTTGAGTTTGTCGAAAGGTTGTCACGATCCAAGACTCTACTTTCCCCGATAGTAGAAGTCTCGATCATAGAGTCTAGATCTAAGCCTAGCACAATCCTCGATTGTGTGAAGCTCGATCGAAACTAGGTTTGTGTGGAGAGCCTGTAATCTCCCAGTTTCGGACTGAAGCGAGTGAAGCTTAGTTCAGTCTAGGGCTTAAGGAGAACCCGCAATCTCCCTGTCGTTGTCAGATCCAAGCAAGTGAAGCTCGATCTTGACCAGGTTTTTGAAGAACTCGTAATCTTCAAGATTCTTGAGTAAAGAGACTCAGTTGCCTTGTGCAACAAAGTGGACGTAGGTGTTTTATCACCGAACCACTCTAAACCCTGGTGTTTGTATTTCTTGCTCAAACTTTTCATTTGTTTACTGCCTTGATTATACATACTGCACAAGCATCGTAAACAACTTAATTTGAGTTTGTAAATACTTAGGAAACATTAGCTCACTAAATTTCGCATCTCGAGTAAAGCCTCACTCTTGATCAAGCATTCGCTTAGGTCAAGAGGTTTGCTAGCACTGTAGATCTAGCTTTCTGCTAGGTCTTAAGTCTTTGAAGCGAGCGTTTTACTTGTCACTCTGAGATAAAGGAAAAAGAAGTTGAAAAACTTCAAAACACGTATTCACCCCCCCCCCCCCCCCCCAACATGTGTTTCCTCTATCAAACCGAGACCAACAGTGAAGATATATCCATTATGATTGACACTTCCCCAAAACAGAGTACTACTGTAGTCAACATATATTCAATAAAAAATGACAAAAGCGTGTTTCCTAACTAAGACAACTAAAGTAAAAAAGAAAAGAAAAAGACTTACTTCCTCCATCTCATATAAGTAGTCCCATTTGGAATGGGCACAGTAGCCAATAAAGGAGGAAATGTGTGGCTGTAATTGATTCTGAAGAGAGAGAGTTAATTTTAGCCAAGTATTCTTTGCCATTTTAGGAAATGGGACTAATAGATGAGACGGACTAAATTGGCAAATGGGACTACTTATATGAGATGGAGGTAGTATTAACCTTAACACTCTCCCAATGTCGATGGTTGCCACGTGGATGGACTAGATTATTTGTTGGTCCCGAGAAAGAGTAATTGGTGTATGGGGGGGGGGGGGGGGGGGGGAATACACCAATAACCAACCGTTTTTTACGTTTTAAAATTCAGGTCGATCTACAGGTCGATTGTCAAGGTCGACCTTATCAGAGGCAGTTTGATCTATCAAGCTCGTATGGTATCAAGCTTGATTTATCAAACTGTTGTTAATGCGGAAGTTGGTGGAGGTTGATTACTCTTTGAAAAATCTTAAGGCTGAATATGGATAGCAGGTTGATTCGTGTAATGCAGGTTGATGCTCGTCAGTTAGATAATAAAATGTAAGTGCGATAAATAGAGAGAGAGAAACACCGCGATGTAGCGTGGTTCGGAGAAACCCTCCTACGTCCACGTCAGGTCGACTCGACCTGAGAATCCCTTTTCTTTTGGATCCACCTCTCTCTTATTTATACTGACTGAGTATCAGTTCTAGATACAATCTAACTTGAGAGTAACTAGACACGAGTTTTGGGTCGTGACCCTTACAACCTTCGTACTAAAACGTACAAACAACCTTACGCTTTTACAGAGCTTGACTAACTCTATAATGGCGAAAATAAAAACAAGCTTTCTAACTTCGAACAAGTCGGAGAAGAAGTTGTTTGAACAATCGACAAGCAGCAGTGAACGCTTCGTCGTTGTGGTGTTTTTCGGAATCGAAAACCTCTCTTCGTCAAGTGTTTGGGAAACTAATCGGATTTCGAACACTTGAATAGATATGAGCTTTGAGAGAGATTTGGGCAGAGATATGGCGTTGATAGTATGTGTTTCCCGTACTTGAATCCGAAAATGGCTGAAGTATTTATAGGCAGTTTTGAAAAACTAGCCGTTGGAGTCGGGCTGACGTGGCACTAGCCGTTGGAAGCTGACTCACTTCTAGCCGTTGGGAATATTCGTCCTTGCTGGCACTCGACGTGGCAAGGATCAGGTCGTGACGCTCCATGAAGGCGGAGCATCGACCTTGATTGATAATCCAGCTCTTGAAATCTTCTAAGTCAAAGCGGGCTGGAAGCTTGATAGGGAAGGTCGATAGACAGGCTGATGATCCAGCTCGATCCAATTGAGACAGGTCGATACATCGACCTTACTCTTACAGGGTGGATCGAACTTGATACTAAACGTTAGAGGACATCGACCTGCACTAACAGGTAGCAGGTCGATCTATCGGCCTTGACCCTAAACAAAGTAAAATATGCCTAAGTGTGGTTTCGATAAACATCATCAAAATCAAACTGCAAGGGGTTCCCAACAATTTCCCCCTTTTTGATGATGTCGAAACCAAACACTTTACAAATAATTCCTAAGATAAAACACTGAAAGATGGTATCAGAGCTTGAAAATTTTTCAATCATGAAGATTGATAAGGAATTAAATGAAAGGCAGCTAATAAAGTAAAGCAAATAAAGCAGTAAAGGCAGATGCCTGGACAAAGAGATATTGTCGTCAGGACGAAAGATGATTTTGCTTCATTAAGCTCGATAGCAGAATACATGGAGAATTTACAACGGGCTGAGAGCATAAATGAAAAACAAAATATTACAAATTCATCTATCTACATCGCCTGGATCTTGGCACGGGCTGCAAGGCGCTCTTCCTGGACCTGCTCCCTCGACTTCGACTGCATGCTTGCGTAGATTCCATCCCTGATACGACGATAGTCGGGATCGGAATTCGACACGTTGACGCCTAGGCCGATGGCAGTTTGCGCGATGTATTGGTCGACTCGAGAGTAATCCAAATACTCCGAGGCACCAAGACGCAAGGGCGCAAAATATTGTTGAGCAGGGGCCCTTATCGTCACACCGGCCTCTGCAGCCTTTTTCCGAAGATCACCAATGAATTTTTGGTACGGAAACTTGAGCATATAGGCTGCATACGCTTCGTCGGCATCGGCAGGAAGGGAGGGGTCCTTGATCCAGTAGTGCAACAGGATGAAGCAAGAATTGAGCTCCCGCAGCAGGTTGTTTTGAGATTCATCAAGCCATTCAACGACCTGCTGCAGTCCTCCAGCATTCAAAACAAGGGCGGACTGGCTGATCCAGTCCAACTCCCTTTTCCTCCTTGCTTCAGCAGCCCGGCGCTCGGCCTTGAAACGCTGCTGCTCTTCTTGATTTGCGGCCTGCTCCGGCGTAGCACCAGCCAGTATCATGGCTGAAATAAGATCGGCCTCGGCAGCCAATCGAGCTTTGGCGGCGGCAGCCTGCTCCGCACCAAGCTGAGAGATTGGATCGGCATGAGAGGCAACGGCCTTGGAGGCAACTACCTTGGAGGCATCAGCCTGGGAGGGCTTCTTTTGAGGAGGAGGAGGGGCCACAGAAGTTGAAGGGGTTTTGGATTTTGGAGTCTTCTTCTTCTTCGTGGCGACGACAGCTCTTTCCTCTTCCCCCTTTTCGACATCATCAGAAAGGGCTCTGATGAGGGAAAGAAGAGTTGCATCCTCCTGCTGCAGCTTGGTCACGGCATCCTTCAACTCTTGTTGGCCATTGAGGAGGGAGTTGATGGTGCCGTGAATGGCATTGACTTGCTCATTGGAGGTCGATGCCGAGTTTGAGATAGAGGAATTCAGGTTGTCTACTCGCTCATCGACCTTGGCCAAGTCCTCCAATACTTCCGCGATCTGGTCACGGGACGCCATGTTGAGCTCCTCAAGCTGGCCCGGCAGAAGCTTGTCGGTATATTCTTTCAAGAGCTTCACGGCAAAGTCCGTGACGCGCTCCCTGGCAGCTTCATCGGCCTGGGCTTTGGCATCTTTCATTATGTCAGGCCGGGCCTCTGCTACGGCCTGCTTGATTTGCTCTGGGAGGCTGGTGATGATGGACTCAAGCTTGACAGAAATTTCATCCAGCACAGCCTCCATATCAACTTTTGGAGACGGAGCAGCAGCAACAAGAGGCTGATCATCACCCTCAATCCTGGGTGATGATTGCTCCGGAGTTTGAATCCGATCAAACTCGTCTCCAGCTACTGCAGCGGAGTTGTAGAGAGCACGAGAGTGTGCATAGAGGGGGCGAAGGTCGATGCCCAAAATTTTGGCTTCGACCTTCATGCGGCGAAGCACCAAAGATCGAAAATTTGAGGCCGCATCCCCCACAGTGAAGAATCCGAACTCCGATTCCAGTACTAACTCCTCGACCTTCAGGTCGTCGAGAGTGACGACCTGCAGCAATGCCTCAAAGACGTAATAGTAACTCGACTTACAATCCAGGTAGAACTGGAGGCGAGTGGCGAGGTCGAGGGACTTGGGGAGTTGGGCTATCCCTGGCATCAGGTCGATGACCTTCAGCTTGGCCTCGGCCTTCATGGTAGCGACCTGGGAGTGAGCAGCAGACATTGGCTGCTCATCAAACGGCTGGACCTCCAGCACGACGTCCTCCTCTACGGGCGCGTCTCGAACTGGGGAAGATAGAGATTCTTCAGCAGTGAGATCCGTGATCTCAACGGATCCAGCGCGTTGGACTGGGGGAGGCCTCTGTGGAGAGGGGGCAACGACCTGCTGAGAGGATGCAGGGCGTTGCTGCGAGGCGGACTGCTCGGCGGCGGAACGGACTGGAGATGGAGTCCGTTCGGCTGATAAGGAGGGCGATGAGGCGGGCGAGGACTCCCTGGGAGGTGCAGAAACCTCGAAATCCAGAGGGAGGATTTTATGAAACGGCCTGGGAGGCTCACCGGAGGCCGACTGCGTCCTGCGAGGGGGAGTCCTCTTCACTGGCAGCGCCTTCTTGACAGGGCGCGAGGGAACCAGATCGACATCGGCCTTCCTCTTCTTTTGAGCAGGTCGATCCGGAATCCTCCAGCCAACTTTGGATTGGCCGGTCTTGGCGAGATGCGCCCTGACATCGTCGGAGGAGTTGTAATAAATCTGCCCCGACACCCCTATCGCCATCTCCAGCTGGTGGAGATCTTTTGGAATAAACAGAGGGGGAAAGGCCGGATCTTTGGACCATGTCCTCTGCTTGAAGTGGGAGATGATGATGGAGGTGACCTTCGTCCCAAGGCGAAGCGGTTTGTTGTTGTGAAGGGACACTTTCACAACGACCTCTCCCTCTGTCTCGGTGATGATCAGCCTGGCTTCATCCCAGAGCAGCGAGACCATCAGCTTGGCCCAACAGATGGGTAGGTCGAGAATTACGGCCGTCATGATTTGGAATTTGAACGGGGTGACCTGGTCGTAATTCCCTATGTGCCCTAGAAAGCACTTCTGCACGTAGTCCATCAAGAGGCGGTATTTGGGCCGGAGGTCGCTCCTCTTGAAGGCAACGGGCACGTACTGCCTTTGCTCGATTAGGACACGGTCTGCAACCTGCTGCAGTTGGTCCCTAGAAATCTCCGAGAGCTGCATTGAACCCTCCTCTTCAATGCCGAAGGCCGCCTTCACGGCGTCGAGAACGTTGATGGTGACCAGAGATTTCGTGGTGCCAAGGGAGACCGTGTGGGAAGAAACGGAATCACCTTCATTCCAATTATAGAAGAAGGCACACACGAGCTTGGGAAGGCTTTTCGCAGGCCTGGTGGTGATAATCTGATAGAAGGAAGAACACTTTTCCACCAGGGCGAACATGGAGTCGAGATCGCGAAAACCGAAGTTATTGCGCTCCATGTAGGGTTCGAATTTGAGGTGAGCCGTCAAGATCTCCTCGATTTCAGACCAAGGCATCTCCTTTCGACCGGAAGTAGAAACCCTTTCTGCCATTGATTTTTCTGCAAGTTTTTCGAGAAAGATTAGAAAATAAAGACAGTAAAGAATCTTGACAGAAATGTAAAATGTAATCGGTGAAAAGAGTACAAACCACGCGAGTGATTTGATGCAGATAGTGAGAATGCAGAAAAGTGAAGAACACGACGGTGGCAGTTTTAGTATTTGCAGAGATAAATTTAGGTTTTTCGAAGAAGATGAAGAAGGCAAGTAAGAATGAGAGAAAACTGCATGCCATATTTATAGAATTTTCGAACGGTTGAGATCGTTCGAATTTGAAAAGGTGAAAATATCTCTTTAATTCTCAACCACACGATGTGTGCGCGTGAAATGTGAAACGTTACACATTCGCGCGTGAGTTATTGAGAACGTGCGATAACTTGCACTTTTGCAGAGAGAGACGGCAGGGAATTAAATGCGGCCTCGGTCAATGTGTCAAAGTTTGACACTTGACTGGATGTTTTACAAAAATGGTAATCATTTTTTTCCTCATTTTCTGCAAGTTATCAGACCCTTAAATAATGAAACACATTGAGAAATAAATAACATTTATAAAGAATTCAATGCGTATTAAAGAAGTCATAGGACAAAAGGGTGATACTGCCCCTTTAATTTTTACTTCACAAATGCAGTTGCATTCAGGTTGAAGTCTGATGATATCGGCCTTGTGACAGAGAACGGCCTGACGAAATGAAGGTCTGTATTTGTGATATTGGCCTGGAAATATATCGATCTGAAGACAGATGATATCGACCTTGAAATACAAACGGCCTGGACATATGAAATCGGCCTGTCGAGGTGGAACTGCCTGGACTTAAGATGTCGGCCTGGCGAAATAAACGTCCTGGAGACAGACAACGGCCTTTGTTCCCCCTCAAATGATGGTTCACTTTGGTCAAGTGTTCCCCCTCAATTTGAGGAATACAGGTCGATGTGCTGAATAGACGACGGCCTGATGATGGACACGGTCTGTTGACAGACACAGTCTGTTGACAGGCACGGCCTGTCCAAATAGTAACTCCCTGTTCAAATGGTAACGGCCTGTTGAGAGTTGTCGGCCTGTTCCCCCTTAATATCTGCCGGTTTGTAAAAAGACGGCCTGCGTTTTGTTACCGATTGTTGGTTCCGCACAGGCTTTTGATAGATGTGGCAGGCTGATGAGGAGATAACGGCCTGGAGGCTTACGATCGGCCTGATGACTCAACATTTAATAACCCTAGCTTTCCACATAGCATTTTGAATCTTTCTTCGGCTAGGGGTTTGGTTAGAATATCAGCTCGTTGAATGTCAGTGTGTATCTTCTCAATAACCACGTTCTTCTTTTCCACGTGATCACGAATAAAATGATGTCGAATATCCACGTGTTTGCATCTTGAATGAAGAACTGGATTCTGAGTAATGGTGATGGCACTCGAGCTGTCGCAGAATATAGGCACTTCACTGACTTCAACTTCATAATCCTTAAGTTGTTGTTTGATCCACAAAATTTGTGCACAACAACTTCCTGCGGCCATGTACTCGGCCTCTGTGGTGGAGGTGGCTACTGAAGTTTGCTTCTTTGAAAACCAAGAAATCAGCTTGTTTCCGAGAAAATGGCAAGTACCCGAGGTAGATTTCCTATCGAGCTTGCACCCAGCATGATCTGAATCTGAATAACCTGTAAGCTGCAAGTTATCATCACAAGGATACCAAAGACCTAAATTTGTGGTTCCTTTGATATAACGAAGAATTTTCTTTGCTGCTTCCAAGTGAGATTCCTTCGGATTAGCTTGAAATCTAGCACACACTCCAACTGCAAAAGTGATGTCAGGTCGACTAGCAGTTAGATAAAGTAATGAACCAATTATACCCCTGTACTGTGTTATGTTGGCAGGTTTTCCTTCGGGATCCGGGTCGATCTTCCCACCAGAGAGCATCGGTATTTTGACAGGCTTGCTGTCTTTGACACCAAACTTGTCGACCAGCTCGTGTGCGTACTTCGTTTGGCTAATGAAGATTCCTTCATCGGACTGCTTTACCTGCAACCCTAGAAAGAAATTCATTTCCCCCATCATAGACATTTTATATTTTTCCGTCATGAGGTTACCAAATTTTTCGCACAAAATGGGAGATTTAGATCCAAAAATAATATCATCAACATAAATTTGTACTAAAAGGATATGTTCATTCACTTTGATAGTGAATAGCGTCTTGTCGACTGAACCACGCTTGAATCCTGATTCGATGAGAAAGGATGATAGCGTCTCATACCAAGCTCGAGGAGCTTGCTTAAGACCGTAGACGGCCTTGTGCAGTTTGTAGACTTTGCTTGAATCACCCTCCTCGAATCCAGGAGGCTGTTCCACATAGACTTCCTCTTCGAGAATGCCATTGAGGAACGCACTTTTAACATCCATCTGGTAGACTTTGAATTGTTGATGAGCGGCATAAGCTAGAAACAGCCTTATAGCTTCTAATCTTGCAACGGGAGCAAACGTCTCATCATAGTCGATTCCTTCTTGTTGACAGTAACCCTTTGCAACCAATCGGGCTTTATTTCTGACAACTTCTCCAGATTCATCTCTCTTGTTCTTGTAAACCCATTTGACTCCAATGACGCCCTGATGGTAAGGACGATCAACTAGAGACCACACTTCATTTCTTTTGAATTCATTGAGTTCTTCTTGCATGGCCTGAATCCAGTCAGCATCTTGAAGAGCTTCAAAGGCATCTTTGGGTTCTATTCGAGAGAGATAGCAACTTAATAGCGCACTTTCACCAATCGTCCTTCTAGTTCGCACTCCTTGGGTTGGGTTCCCAACAATGAGTTCTTTTGGATGAGCATCGATCCAACATCTGCGTCGAGCTCTTTTTCTTCATTTGAAATGATTGGCTCGGGCTCATTAATGGGTTCGTCAAACTCCGGATGAGCAGAAGGTTGATCAGTGGGCACATGATGTTGCTCGGGCTGTTGATCAGGCTGCTGTTCGGCCTGTATGTTGAGCTGCTCCATTGTGTTGTCGAGCTGCTCGATTTGGGATGTAAGGTCGTGAACAGCATCAGTCTTGGGGACTGAGGAAGGGGGATCAGCTTGGTTAAGTCCGGCTGATGTATTACAGCTCGAAGTGTCATTTGCATCACTTCCCCCTTGCTGTGTGACCTTTGGATCAGATTGATCCTCTTCCTCCAAATCATTTGGAGTCCATACTAGCAGGTCGTCAATGGGGGAGTTAGACGGCCTGTTAGCAGCGGGCTGTTCTGTACCTGTACTTGATTCTCTGTACAGACAAGTAGATTCATCAAATACAACATGAGGTGTTACCTCCACAACTAGGGTTTTCTTATTAAAAACTCTATAAGCTTTGCTAACCTCCGAGTATCCTAAAAATACTCCTGGATCAGCCTTGCTATCAAAAGTTTTCAATTTGGATTTCCCATTGTTATGAAAGTAACACAAGCACCCAAAAGCTTTAAAATACTTTAACCTGGGGAGCTTGTTGTTCCACAGCTCGTATGGAGTTTTTCCATGTCGGGTTGTGATGATCGACCTGTTTTGGGTGTAGCAGGCTGTATTAACGGCCTCTGCCCAAAACTTCTTTGGAAGATTGGTTTCATCCAACATGGTACGAGCTGCTTCCTTCAGCGACCTGTTACGACGTTCCACCACGCCGTTTTGTTGAGGTGTGCGTGCAGCTGAAGTTTGATGATGAATCCCACTCTTTGTGCAATATTCTTCGATCATTACATTGATAAATTCGGTGCCTCGATCTGATCGAATGGAGATGATGGATTTCTCCTTTTGATTGCATAGCTTGCTCAGCAAAGCAGGTAGCTTCTCCAAGGTCTCCTTCTTTTTGTACATGAAAATAACCCACGTAAATCTAGAATAATCATCTATAATAACGAGAGCGTATTTTCTACCGTTTATACTCAATGGAGTGACAGGACCGAAAAGGTCGAGGTGGAGAAGCTCAAGAATTCGATTTGATGATTGTGCTGTCACGCTTGGAAATGATGATCTTGTTTGCTTTCCAGCTTGACATGCTCTGCAGATGTGATCACGATCGAAGACTTGATCTGGCATGTCGTTCACCAGCTTGTTGCGTGCGAGCTTGTTGATGGCCTTGAAGTTTAAGTGACTCAACCTCTTGTGCCATAGCCAGCTTGTCTCGGAATCAGCCTTTGTGACCAGGCAGGTCTCTATCCAATCTGTCCATTGTACAATATAGAGTCTATCCTGCAAAACTCCGGTAAGAAGTGTTTCTCCTTCCTCATTTTTCACGAGACATTTGTTAGCGGTGAATTCTACTCGTTTACCACTCGAGCAGAATTGAGACACAGAGAATAGGTTATGATTAAGACCTTCAACATAAGAAACGTTAGAAATAGTTGTTTTACCAACTTTTAGATCGCCCTGGCCTCTAGTAAATCCCTTAGAATTTCCTCCAAAGGTTACAAGTGGCCCGTCTCGTTCTTGAAAATTTGATAGTAGCGTTTTGTCACACGTCATGTGCTTTGAGCATCCACTATCAATGATCCATACAGCTCCATGAGCTGCTTGGCTCCTTCTTTGAGCCTTCCCAACCTGCAATTAGTTAAACTTAGCAACCCACTTGAGATTGGGTGCTACATCGGTTGCGGGAACGGCCTTGGGGACCCAAATTTGTTTCACCGGTTTGCTTCTATCCGAGGCTGAGGACGAGGCAGTGGCGGTCTTGGACTTGGGAGCCTTGGATTTCTTCGAGCGAGGGCGACGAGGCTGATAATATTGTTCTTCGTAAAACCCAGGTTGATACTGCCAGTCTTGAAAATTTGACTGTTGAGAGTAGTGGCAGTAGCATCCTTGATAATCCGGATGGAAGAACTCAGGGTGATACGGCCTTTGATAGAACTGGCCTTGGTATCGCCTTGGTTGAACAGCTTGATTTTTGTAGGTGGAGGCAGGTCGACGTTGCTGGGCAGGTCGACTCTCCTTCTTTTGAGGAACGGGCTGTTCTTTCTTTTGCTGTTTTAGTAGGATGGCTTGGGGCTGTCGAGCTGGATTCTTCAGCTTGACCATCTTGTCAGGGAGAGCTTGATGGACTTTCCGGACACTCTTTGATTTTAACTGTGCTTTTACGAATTTGACCTTACAGTCTTTATCCTTGTTTTTCTTGGATTCTCCGCTGAATCCAATCCCAGAGTGATTGCGCGGATTGCGTTGCATGGATTGGACTTCTTCCAACTTCTTTCCGCTTTTCTTCAACTGACTTAAGGTGAGTTGAAGTTTTTCTTCCTTTTTCATGAGGAGTTCGTGTCGAATTACTAAGTCAGCCAATTTTGAAGTAAGGCTGTGTATTTCGGCATCTTTGGTCTTGAGGGTCTCGTCCTTCTCGAGGGCCCTGGTATCGAACTCCTTGACCCGTAAAGTCAACTCGTCAACCTTTGACTTTAGGGCTTCGATCTCCCTTTCCTTTTCTTCATCTTAGGGAGAGAATCTTTCTTCTAATGCTAGCTTGTATTTTTCATTTTTGTTCATAAGCTCAGCATTATCTTCAACGACCTCCTTGAGAGTATCCACGAGATCGGCATAGTCATCGAGCTGTTTCTTGATTTCTTCCCAAGACACAGCCTCGGATAGATCTTCATCACCTTCTTCTGCACAATCATCGTCAGAAAAAGAAAGTGAAATGGGTTGAAGATCTACCTTTGAAGATCCCTCGTTTTGTTGGTGCTCTCCAACGAAACATTCTTCATCGTCACTTTCGTCGAAAGCGATGTAACCTTCGTCATCACTTGACGAGCTATCCGAGAGGTGAGCTTCCTTTGTTTCTTCGGCAATCATTGCAGCTCGTTGATCTTTGAGCTTCTTATCGCGCTTTGCACGGAGCTCGT
This sequence comes from Thymus mandschuricus, assembly GCA_029379335.1. Taxonomy (NCBI): domain Eukaryota; kingdom Viridiplantae; phylum Streptophyta; class Magnoliopsida; order Lamiales; family Lamiaceae; genus Thymus; species Thymus mandschuricus. The sequence continues at coordinate 20,076,893 of CM057081.1, forward strand.
CTCTCTCGGCCTTGGTAAGGTCCGGGCAGTCGGTCTTGTAGTGACCTGGCCTGCCACAATTGAAACAACCACCCTCGGGTGTGTTAGAAGAATTGAAGGTTGAGGGTTTACCTTCTCCCTTTTTGTCAGAGCGGTCGTGGTTGCGGTTTGAGAAGTTTCGCTTGTTGTCACGGTAGAATTTCTTGTATTTGACAACCTTCCCTAGGAGCTTCTCATTTCTCCTAGCAGCTAGAGCATAGTCGAGAGTCATCTTCTCGAACTTCTTGACGATGGATTCGTCAATCGGATTTGGGGGTAGCGGCGGAGGCTGAGTCGGCCTTGAAAGTTACCTCCTTGTTCTTTTCATCAGCCTTCTTGCTGGTGGAAGGCTGTGTTGATCCATGGATGCGGATCATCTCATATTCATTTCCGACAAGAATGTCGAAAAGATCTTCAGTGGTGAGGGAGTTGAAATCCGATCGTGCTGGATGCATGGCGGCGTATACGTGCCACTTTGCAGGGAGGGCACGTATCACTTTGAGATTCTTCTCGCGCTGCGTATACTTGTATGGGTTGATGGCAGCCACTTCAAGAACAATCTCGGTGAAGCGAATTTTCATCGCTTCAATGGTTTCTCCCGAAACCATCTTGAAGTCATCGAACTTGCTGCACGCCATAGACAGCTTGTTCTCCTTCATTTCCTCTGAGCCAAGGCTGATGGACCGGAGGGTGTCCCACATTTCTTTGGCCGTTTCAAGATTTTTGATCTTGGCCAGGTAGACGCCCTTCACGGTGCTGGAGATGAGTCCCTTTGCGTAATCATCGAGACCGGCCTCCTTCCTTTCCTCGGTTGTGTAATCGCGAGGATTCTTGAGGACTTTCTCGTATATAGCCTCCCCGGGGGCTGTTCCATCCACGATAATCTTCGCAGCATAAATGGGGGAGGGTCCGTTCTCGATGATGTCCCACATAAGGACGTGATGTGCCTTGAGACACATCTTGATTCGAAAGCTCCAATCTTCATAGCCTTGAACGGAGAAGTCTTCACATACCCTGAGAAGAGAAGCCTCCATAGCAAAATAATATGATATGAATGAATGAAAAAGATTTTTCTAAGGATCGGTTCAAAATGACCAAAAGTTTGATAAAAGAACTTTTAGTATGCAAAGCAGCGGTCAAAAGAACCACTGCTCTGATACCACTTGTTGGTCCCGAGAAAGAGTAATTGGTGTATGGGGGGGGGGGGGGGGGGGGGGGGAATACACCAATAACCAACCGTTTTTGACTTTTTAAAATTCAGGTCGATCTGCAGGTCGATTGTCAAGGTCGACCTTATCAGAGGCAGTTTGATCTATCAAGCTCGTATGGTATCAAGCTTGATTTATCAAACTGTTGTTAATGCGGAAGTTGGTGGAGGTTGATTACTCTTTGAAAAATCTTAAGGCTGAATATGGATAGCAGGTTGATTCGTGTAATGCAGGTTGATGCTCGTCAGTTAGATAATAAAATGTAAGTGCGATAAATAGAGAGAGAGAAACACCGCGATGTAGCGTGGTTCGGAGAAACCCTCCTACGTCCACGTCAGGTCGACTCGACCTGAGAATCCCTTTTCTTTTGGATCCACCTCTCTCTTATTTATACTGACTGAGTATCAGTTCTAGATACAATCTAACTTGAGAGTAACTAGACACGAGTTTTGGGTCGTGACCCTTACAACCTTCGTACTAAAACGTACAAACAACCTTACGCTTTTACAGAGCTTGACTAACTCTATAATGGCGAAAATAAAAACAAGCTTTCTAACTTCGAACAAGTCGGAGAAGAAGTTGTTTGAACAATCGACAAGCAGCAGTGAACGCTTCGTCGTTGTGGTGTTTTTCAGAATCGAAAACCTCTCTTCGTCAAGTGTTTGGGAAACTAATCGGATTTCGAACACTTGAATAGATATGAGCTTTGAGAGAGATTTGGGCAGAGATATGGCATTGATAGTATGTGTTTCCCGTACTTGAATCCGAAAATGGCTGAAGTATTTATAGGCAGTTTTGAAAAACTAGCCGTTGGAGTCGGGCTGACGTGGCACTAGCCGTTGGAAGCTGACTCACTTCTAGCCGTTGGGAATATTCGTCCTTGCTGGCACTCGACGTGGCAAGGATCAGGTCGTGACGCTCCATGAAGGCGGAGCATCGACCTTGATTGATAATCCAGCTCTTGAAATCTTCTAAGTCAAAGCGGGCTGGAAGCTTGATAGGGAAGGTCGATAGACAGGCTGATGATCCAGCTCGATCCAATTGAGACAGGTCGATACATCGACCTTACTCTTACAGGGTGGATCGAACTTGATACTAAACGTTAGAGGACATCGACCTGCACTAACAGGTAGCAGGTCGATCTATCGGCCTTGACCCTAAACAAAGTAAAATATGCCTAAGTGTGGTTTCGATAAACATCATCAAAATCAAACTGCAAGGGGTTCCCAACATTATTCAATCTTCCCCAAATGTTTTCCCTTTCCTGCATTCATATCCAATTCAACGAAAAGTCCTAATTTTTCCGTCTTCTTTAGTGTTCCAAAATCTCGACCTTCTTTTATCCATTTCACTGCCGTGACTCTCAAAATGTTTTTTTATTGTACGGAACACATCCTAACTTCGGTCCAGACTTCGGAAATACTACTAATATATGCAAATCGGAGACGGACGACCACGGTCCCAACCTTCCCAACACCAGTGTCGCCTAGCGGAGCCTATAAGAAGGTGACTCGCGCAGACAACTAAGAGATCTATCGGCTGGCAAACCGGAGACGGACGACCACTGTCCCAACCTTACCAACACTGTGTATTTGCGGGTAGAGCGAGAAAAGGAAAAGGAAATACAAATAATTTTATTGGAAATTTGGAAACGTAAATCAACAAATACTATATTTTTGTAATTTAAAAAATAGATTCAAATTTTAATTTCTTTAAATGATTTTGAATAGTTGGAAAGGGTAAAGAATTAAAATTCCATAGCCCATTAAACATATATTATTCTATTACTCATATAAAAGCAAATTTACAAAAATATCCTCATTATGGCTGGCCATAATGTGGCCAAATAGCTTTATTGTTTATTTTATGCCAGCTTAGATTATATATGTGCGAAGCACATATAATTTTATTGTACATTTAATGTTATTAATTTATTATAAAGATTAATATACTTGATGATGAATATAATTTATTATAAGTAATAAAATTAAAAATCACTCCCTCCGTTCTATTGAAGATGTCCCATTTGGTTTGTGCACAATAATCAATATATTGTTTGTTAAGTACGTTCACTCTTATAAGGTGTGTAATTAGCATAACCTTAATTATTTTTTAATTATTTTTTTTCATATTTCATAATAATTAATATTTACTTATTAGGATTTACATTTACATAATTAATTGAGCTTCTAATCTATGTTGGGTTTGGACTAATTATTTCCATATAAGGAAATGGGTCGTCTTCAATGGGACGTCCCAAAATAGCAAATGAGTCGTCTGCAATGGGACGGGGGAGTATTTGTTATCAACTTCAAGAAAATATTAGAAAACATATGTGTATATAATAAATTAAACAAATTTATCATAAATGTTACTTACATTTCATATTTTGCTTACATTTTTTTCAAGAAAAAAATTATATTATGAAAAATTATAATGAATTTAATCATATATCTAATCATTCTCTTCCTCTTTATAGACCACTTTAAAACGTAAATTGTACATCGGTTTTTTTGGAAAACTTTCGTTATTAAGCTTTTAGGGCATGTTCAATGCTAGAACCCCAAATGGGGTTCTTAAAGGTGCCACATAGACAAAATCTCATTCATATTAAAAAATCACAATGGTAAGGCTCTTAATAAATGTTCTTATCATAATTAAAGGGTCCCACAAATTTAATTATTTGAGAAAATAAGAGAGAGAGGAAAAAAATAAAAAGGAATTTGGGCCCCACTTTTTCTTAAGAACCAGTATCTTATATAAGAACCCGGGTTCTTATTTAGGGGATCTCCAATGTGGGTGCTAATTAAGGTGTGAGTTCTTTTTTTTGCCACATAGACAAGAACCACTCCATTGTACATGCTCTTATATGTAAGCTAAGTCTTGCTCCAATTTGCTTATTTTGTACTAAACACCAAGTTTCGATTTTTTTTTTTCTTTTTCATTTCAATAGAATTAATAGATTTCATAAGATGAATAGTTAAAAAGCTTACAACTAAGACCCTTAGAAACCAAGAGTTGTCTTCTTTTATAAACAATTTTGACAATAAAATCTAAAAAATGGAGCCATCAAGAACTCCAACCTAAAACTTTTATTGCAAATTTTTATGTCATTAGTCACATTATTTTTAGGCCATCAATCGCACACAGAAATTTACCTTCAATTAGTCACATTTCCTTCAATTTAAAACTGTTTTTGCCAATAAAACTAAATTATCAACAAAATTCATCCCTCGGAATGTCACTTTCCTCGACCCGAAAATCATCTTAGAACCGAGCTAGCTTGATCATCCTCTTCCAAAGGAAAATATTGATTTACATGACTTATCCCCAACCCTATTAGTAAAAGTCATAGGGGTGTTTGACTAAGCTTATTTTGAAGAGCTAATAAGGTCTAGGTGCTCATAAGATGTTTGAAGAGCTTATAACATTTCACAGTGTTTGGATAAAAGAGCTTATAAGCTCAAATGAAATTAAAATCTGAAAAATTTTAAAAAAAAAAAATTAAAAAATGATTTTTTTTTGGAATATATAATTTTATACGACCAAATGGAAGTGTATTTAATCGAAATATAAAAAATAATGTGAAGTTATACAATGAAAAAATGAAATTTAAAAAAATATAAGTTGGGATGAAGGAGCTTATTTTTTGAAGTGCTTATAAGCACTTGGAGCTTATTTTTGGAGATTATAAGCTCTTTAGGTGCTTACGGTGCTTACTTTGCCAAACACTTTTAGATTACTTATAAGGTTAGCCAAACAACTTATAAGCTTAGCCAAACAACCTCTTAATATTGATCCTTCCACTATATAAAATTCATATTATTCTTTCCTAACTCTAACCCTTATACCAAGTTTGAGAATTCTATAATCTAAAAAGAATTATCCATTTCATTCATCTAAAAACCCATTAAAATATTAACCTTGAGTAATATATTTAACTATACTATTAGTTTATAATAATACTCAAAAATAATAATTTTCATGAATACTATACTACAAGAAAACAACATTTCCATGGCTGATAATTCCGCAACAGAAGCCTTAATTATGTCACATAAAATTTTATTTATAAAATAAAATTAAATGTTATTTATTAGAGATATATTGAGAATTGGCATTTTAATCCATACTAAAATCCCATTCATTCTCAATATTTACTAGAAGCCTAATACTACTAATAAAGAACTAGTAGTAAAGAAGTATAAACTAAAGTAACAACAATTATATTTTGTTAATGTCTGTATAAGTTGAAATGAAATTTGGGGCAACCCCTAAAATAGCCATATCGATATAACAAATATAAAAACTAGCCACCCATATTAAAAACATAAAAACTAGTCACTCTTACCAAATTACCCTTATACATGAATACAAGACTTGTTTGTTCTTGTATTATGCAATAAATTTAAACAAATACATGACTAACATTACATGACTCATGTATTCAAATACATGACTCATATATTCATATATTATGAAATAAACTTTGACCAATACATGAATACATGATTACATGATCATGTATTATGAAAAAAAAAAAAAAAATGTGACAAATACAATAATATATTAATATTTGACCAATACATGAATACACAATGTGTGTTCGGAAGCTTGGGGTTGGGCAGTTGTGGAAGTTTGTGGTTGCGGCTCTGGGGTGGCTTGGGTTGGTTGGGGTTCTTTGGTTTGAGATTTGGGTTGGCTTTGTATATGGGCTGGGGAGGTTTGAGGTTGATCAACTTCCACATCTTCAGCAAGCGGTTGCTCCTCCTGCTCCTCGCTTGCTTCCACGATCGAAGAGACTCGCTTCAATTTCTGTCGCTTGGGAGCCGCTCGCTTCGCGGGTAAAGCGGCTCGCTTGGACTTTTTCCCTCCTCGCTTCTCAGCGATAGGGACTGCAGGGAGCACTTCCTTCTACAGAATTCCTCTGTCAATGATGACTTTGTCCATCTTGAACATGTCATAGAAGACGCTCGTCTTCTTGTACTCTTTCGTTCTTGTCTAGTTCCTCTCCGGGAACATCTGCTCCAGTGCATTGGACAACTTCGTGAAGAAGCGAAGCTTCCCCTTTCGTACGATATCGACGGCGCTTCCCTTCTATTACTTGAAATCCTTGGCAGTCTCGTGGATTTGGTTGATGAACCAATCATGCCAGTTGAACTTCGTCCCAGACAGGTTGACAACGATGGCGCTGACGGCAAAGATTTTGGAATCGGAAACCTGTGCTAGGGTTCCGATGTTGCACACCACAAATTTGGTGTACAACTCGCAGATTAGGTTGAAGCGCTTCTCTAGATCCGTCCTCATATTGCTTCCCTTCACCTTCCACTCTTCATTTTTGTTGACGGCGAATTCAACCTCCACAGACAGCTCAAGCTTCGAGAGAGCGTACACTTCCTATCTCGGCAGCTTGAATACTTCGGCTACGTCGGCAAGGTCCACTTCCACCAATTCTCCATCATCGGGATCTGTGATTGTCGACGCAGCTTGGCCCTCCTTCAGATTCAACAGGAATTGGGCCACTTGAGGAGCAAGAATCCTCGAAGGTTTTGCAGTAACGAAATTCCACAATCCGGCCGTGGTCACGGCCTTGCGAAAGAAGCCGTTAGGCTCAACAATCCCTTCATCGAGATGGGGCTCGACGTTGATATGATCTTCGATTCTGGCAAGAAATTGCTCCATGGTTTGAGTAGCAGTCTTCTTCACCATTGTTTATGATTTGAGAGAGAGATTGAGGATGAAGAAATAGGATTTGAGACTCGTGAAATTGTAGGAAAAGCAGAGAGTTTTCGAAAGAATGGCAATTTTGGGGGTGATAAAATTTCTGTAGTTCTGCGTCGACGCCCATATATAGCTTTAGGGTTTGGCTGACGTGGTGGAGAGAGGCGCGGTAATTTCCTCGAAATTTCTGTGTAGGCGGCGGCTATAGGCGACGTGACTGACGTGTCCGGTTAGGTTCGGCGTCACCACAGTTAAAAGTGAACCGCCTAAGTGAGTCAGCACTCCACGTGGCCTACCGTGATTCGCTTGCCTGGACGATGTTGATCCAGCGGTTGTGATTTGAAAACTTTTGAGATTCAACGGCTCGATTGCTCGCAAATTTGGCGCTTCAAATTTGAAGTGAACACCACGCGCCCGGATTCTCAGCCCTATTCCTTTACTGCATTAAATGCAAAGTAAAAGGTAAAATAGCACTCGTGTATGTACAGCTCATACGGCTCGCTTCGTACTTGCTCGCTTGAGTGTAGCCGCTTGGCTTTTACTCGCTTGCGAAGTACTCGCTTGACGTGACTGTTCCACACTCGCTTGCGATGGTTCGCTTGAGTGTCGAAGTACTCGCTTGACCATCTTAAAGCGAATAATTTAAGAATTGAATTTTCTTTGCTTTTAATTTAAAATGTTTCTGACTAACATACTTCGAGGATAAACAAGAATGTTTTCCTCTATGTATTTGTGTCAGATTCATTCGTATTTTCCACATAGCAAGTGAAGGTTTCTAGCACGCTTCACTTTGCTTAGTCTACTTGAATTGAAACACTTACCAGTCATTCTCACTTCGTAGGAGATTGATACCACGTATGTAGACCTTCTTAAGCTTGATCTTCTTGGCATTCATCTCTTCCATCTTCCTCTACGATTTAGAGAGTCTTCTATCGAAGCGAAGGGAGACTCGCTTGAGTGCTATTCACAATGAATGAGAGATGAGTACAAGATCTTTTCACAGCATGGGAAAAGACCAGGATGACAATGAGAAGCTCTAACAAGCCATTCTCGATTTTTAAGCAAAGACATGTCACCAATCATGCAACCTTTAGAAGTAAAGGGAACCCTTAAAGCTCTCCACTTAAAGATCTACAGAATGAATAAGCATCCGACTCGCTTGACCCAAACTAGGGAAAAATTAGAGCGATGCATTATTCAGGGAGGGGGATGAATGAATAAGCACCCGGCAGCTCAACTTAGTTAAGAGTGAGTAAAAAGTGAGTGATTATTCACGACGAAGGAGATGAGAAGACATGCTCCTCTTCGACGGAAAGATGGGAAGAGGACGCAAGGTCTAGGTGCTAGCCCTGCCTAAGCTTTCACCGTTTTTACATGGGAAGGCCCGATACAAGACCCCACAACCTTTACTAGAAAAGGTACTTGCATGTGTTTATACCCACTTGCTAGGAATCCTAGGCTAGGTAGCATCTTTCCTTGCTCGCTTTGGAAGTAGACTACTCCGAGAGCAATCAATAGTTCCGCCTTAACCATAGACTTAACAATCCTGTTAGTTGGTAGGGAACATCTTCCAACACTCCACCTTTCTCCACCTTATTTCTCTTTCTTTAAGCGAGTGAGATTTGAAGCGACTCGCTTGAGTTGGTGAAGATCCAAGGCGAGGGATGCTTGACGGCAAGCTTCCACTCTCCTTGTGCATCCTAAAACTAGCACTCTTCACCAGGGTCTAGTAACCCTAATTCCATGCATAACTGGTTGAAACGAGACTCAGCTAGAGGCTTGGTGAGGATATCTGCTCGCTGGAGATCGGTATGGATTTTCTCGAGCTTGATATTCTTTTTCTCGACATGATCATGACTCGGCTATTTCTAGCCTATCAATAATACAATAACCGAACTAGCTAGTAGTCCGGGTCGAACCACAAGGAGTGAATGTATCAATAGACTTTCAAGTAGTTCATATCATCTCTATCATACTATCTAAGCACATAAACTTGGTTTTGGTGTTATATAACTAGGCAATCAATGAGTAAGTAAAATAACAAGCAAAAATAAAGGCAAGTAATGTAAAGAACAAATAAAGGAGCAAGTAGTAGAAATTCGATAAAAGCAAGCAAGGATTCAAATGATTTCCGGTGTGATTAGGCTAAGGACTAGGCAAGTGATGTATCAAACCATTTTAATTCCTTTGAGTGGCATTATTACATAAATCAAGCTATCTCATCCTCCTAAGACTTGATAACTAGTGGATTGAATAACATGCTTACCATTCTAAACATATTATCAACTCCTAAAAGCACAATGCCTACTAATCTAACATCAATTCACATAATTCTTTCTAGGAGCAATGCAAATCAATACTAGATAGTATGAGAAAGGATTCATGCCAAGTGCTATGAATGGAAGCTTCCTAGGCATTCCATCAAACACCTTGTATGCACTCATGGATGTCAATCATTCATGCAATTAAATTCAATCAAATCCAAGGGCAACTCAAAGGAAAGGTAGATCCACATCCTAAACCATTAAATCCTAGCCTAATTCACACCATCCATCATTTGAAACCTCTAAAAGATCTAGCCATTCATCATAGATCTAACAATCAAACCAACAAAGAGAAGAGAATTCATGGTAAAAAGAACAAAGGAAAGTAAAAGGAAATGAAATGCTTCAATAATCTTCAATCTTCAAGCTTGATCATCCAACAAAATTCAAATCTACCAAAAAGGAAAGAGGGAAAAGCTAGGGTTCTAAGCAATAATGCAAGAGTGAATTTACAAGTGATAAAAGTTGCCAATTGAGGCAAATAAGAAGGTATTTATAGTTTTCCCACAAATTGGGGTCAAATTGCAAATAACAGAAACTTGAGTTGAGAAGGTGGGGTAAAATTTGTAATTTCTGGAAAGTTGACTAGAGGTTTGACTTGTGCATTTCAGCCCACATGTCACAGCTTGCGCGCTCTCACGGTTTTGGCTCGTTCTCTCTCGTCCGGCATCGGAAAATTAATCCGCAAAGTTCTACGGCTTCCTCTCTCGATCCTCTTCGACATAGGATAAGTCAAACGTTCCTAGAAAATTGCCACAGCACCTGAAATAGGTACGGAACTCGAGAGAAAACGCAAAGCATATAGAAAACGCATAAGTATGAAAACATATCATTTCCTATTCATTTAAGCACACATATCAAATCCAAAACCTACCAAAAACATCTTGAAATGCATATAAAATATCGGTTTGTCAACTCCCCCAAACTTAAGCCATTATTCGTCCCGAAAATGGAACAAAACAATCAAAACACTCAAACCGAATGGGTTTGCAATTCAAGATCATCGATGTCTCAAAATACTCACTCAACAAAACATTTTCAATCATGGAACTCCCAAGGTGAATCGAAAAATCCATAATCACACAACACTTTCAATCAAGAAATCAATCACTCAAACATCATGAAATTCCAAAACTCTCTAGGTGTAAGTGTATCGCTCTTTCTCTCAAGTATATGGAAGGAAGTTTACACTCATCGAACTCATGCATGCATCGCTCTTACCATAAGCTTGCCCTAAATCTCAAGATCTCCATCGCTTGATTGTGCACTCGAACTAAGATCAATTAGGTCTTTTATTTAGGCTTGTAATGTAGGGACATTGGTTTAGGTAAGGAAATTTAGGCTAAGTGACTCAAAACGTCTTCTAAGTACTCCACCCTTCTCGTCTCCACTCTAAGTATAGATTTCTCCATCTTCTACCACACCATTTCACCTTTTCAATCAATGAAACTCAAATCTTTTGATGGAATGTTTCGAAAATTTTCTAAAGACTACTCCTTTATGCTCTTATTCTTTCATGCTTCCTTTGATTCTTTTTTTTTTTTTTCATTTCTTTTTGAGAGAACTTTGTTCTCATTTTTTTTATTTTTTTTTTTCTTTTCACAAATGAGCTTATAGGAGTATCTTTTCTATCAAACATCTTCCCATATCAATTCAACTCTCATCATCATTTCAAGCATGTACTCAAAGTAAACCAAGGATTCCCTTAACCAACCTTCACACCCCTATCATCCGGTTTAAGAATAAAGGCTTCTTTAGGCTCAAAACGGGACCACAAAGGTAATGAATTAGGGTTAGTGTTTGGGAATAATAAGCTTCTCAAATGATGGCCTAAAATCATTCCAAAGTTCTAGTAGCACATATAGCAACCTCGATTGAGATTAAAGGCAAGTTCTAGAAGATAACAATGCAATACATGGCAAACTCTCAAGAAAGAAAAAAACGTTATCAATTCAACGTTTTGGCTCAAACCTCACAAGCTTTTGTTTAGAGTTCATGTGCCTAAGGTCGATCATTCCTCGTTAATTGTGTCATGCAACCATTTCATGCTCAATACACACATGAAAGATTCCAAAAATATGATATCATTTTTCGCTCAACTTCATCATCGACACCTCTCTTGAAAGCAAAGGAGTGAAAAACACGATATGAAAATCAAGACTTCAAGTGATTCATTCGAAATAAATTTTAAAAAATTTGCAAAATTTGCAAGTAAGCATACATTTACACACATATGAACCACTTGAATCACATTCCAACTAATACACTCTCATCATACACCAAACACACTCAAACAAATTCATCCTTTTCAAGCATCCAATTAAGCACAATCAACTTCATCAAGCAAATACAAGCTTAAAAATCACAACTTTAATGAAAAACCGAAGAGAGAAAAGTAGTTTAAAGACCTTATCCTACCCCCTCCCCCAAACTTATTTTAGAAATAAAATCTAAAATGTGTTTGGAGGGAAGAATAATAAGGAATTTAAACTACACTCACAAAGGTCCAAGCTTGCGATGTAAATCACGTTCAATGTTGCTCATTCCGGTACATGCTCGATTAAGTTCAATCCTTTTCTTTGTCATTCTTAGCTCCTCTCAATTTTTTTTATTTATTTCAAGAACTTGTTCATCATCTCAAGAAAAATAAATGAATAAGCAAGAGAAATGAGGTAAGAGAGGTGTAGGAGATAAGAGATAATAGCAAAAAGAAAATTGAAAAACAAATTGAAAAATAGGGGGGGAAGGGAGAGCTGCGGTCAACGCCCGTTGACCGCAGTTGAGTGGCCTTCGGGAGCATCGTGGACTGCGACCCAAGGCTAGGTCACAATTGAGCCAGCAGTTTGCGACCAAAGCTGCGACCCGGGGCTCGGTCTGGCATTTGGTCGCATTTGAGTCTATACCCGGGCTTGGCCCAGGCCGGTCCAGGACGGGAATTGGTCCTCCCCCCTACTCTCGAGTCTTAGGAACTCAACGCAATCGACAGAATCAAATTCCGACAAGTTTTGCTATTTCTTTTCGATTTTACCGCCGGACTGCGCAAAACTGGAAATTCACCTCCGAAATTTTTTCTAAGTGTTGGAGCTTAAAAACTTGAAAATTCTCAAAAATTTTCTAAGGCATGAAATTGCCAACTTGAAAAATCTCAAAAATTCTCTAAGGCATAGGAAAGCATCCAACACTTAGAAATTCCTTTCCATAACATATTAAACCACTTCTCAACTCTTATTCGACTAAAACGACTAAACTTGAAGAAAAACGAGAAAAATAAAGGATACGTGTTGGGGTGCCTCCCAACGAGCGCTTGTTTAACGTCGTTAGCTCGACGATACCTCAAAAGGTGAATCAAGGGACATCAAACGAACTCTTGTCCCGGCTCCCAAAGCTTGAAAAACATTCAACATGTGCAACCTTCTCATGACATGGACCTCCGATCTCGTCTTGAAACTTGATTCCCCCAAACTTGGTGAAACCTCCACTTCGAGATGGATAATTCACCTTCTCCTTGGGCTTCACTCCTTGCTTCTTCAAACCACGCCCTTGAGGCACTTGATCGAGCTTTGATGGCGAGGCAACCTCGAGCTTGTAGCAAGACGCTTTCCTCGGCTCCTTCATTGAATCATACATTGAAATGACCATCTTCTCATCATCCCCTCGAAATGTGAGATTTCCACTCTCAATGTCCATAGAAGCTCTTCCGGTAGAGAGGAATGGGCGGCCAAGAATGAGAGGAGTGTCTTGATCCTCCAGCATGTCGAGTACAACAAAGTCGGCCGGAAACACAAACTTCCCAACTTTTACGAGCACATCCTCCACCATTCCTTGAGGCCTAGTGATGGACTCGTCGGCCATTTGAAGCTCTATCAAGGTAGGCTTGAACTTTCCAATCTTCAACCTTCTAAAAATCGAGAGGGGCATCAAATTGATGCTAGCTCCAAGATCACACAAAGCTCTCTCAAATCTTTGGCCTTCAATCTCACAAGGAATTGAAAAGCTACCGAGGTCTTTCCTTTTAAGGGGCAAATTTCTTTGCACAATGGCATGACACTCTTCATAAAGCTCCATGGTTTCACAAGCTTCTAGTTTCTTCTTCTTGGCAACTAATTCCTTTAAAAACTTTGCATACCCCGGCATGTCCTTCAAAGCATCAATGAGAGGAATGTTGACATTTACTTTCTCAAACATCTCAACAAACCTATTCATTTTGGGGTCCACCTTGGGCTTGGCCAAACGAGAAGGAAACGGAGCTTTGGAAATCACGTCCTTCTTCGGAGTAGGGAACTCTATCCACTCATGAGGTGGTTCATCTTTTTCATAATCAAAAACTTTCTTCTTGGGAACATCTTCCTTCGGCATAGGTGCTTTTGAGGAATCCATTTCTTCCTCTTCATCATCAACGTCCTCCACTAGGACTTCTTCCATATCCTTTTCATCTTTTTCTTCACCAAGCCTCATTGTAATAGCATCCAAACTATCAAGAGACTCACTCAAACTCACTATTTCCAAGGGGGTTGTAGGATAGATACCTTGGAACTCTGCATAACTTCTTCGTTCTTTGATAACCCTTCCAAGCTCATGGATGTAGTAAGCCTTCTCCATCCTCTTCAAATCCATCCCCCTTGCATACATCACCCCATTGTTAGCTCTCATTCTTTGATAGTAAGAGCTCATCCTCTCTTTCTCTTGAGCTTCACGTGGAAGGTTCTCATAAGGTGGCCAATGATCCGACTTTGTGAGAAAATAAATCTCATCTCCAAGGGTCATTGGAGTCTTCCTCTTTTCATAGCTATCATGGTCATGGGAAAGGTCCCATGGAGGAACTCTTTGACCTCCCCATTCTTGTTCTCCAAAAGGTCGCATCGACTCAACCTCATTGACCACACAAACCACCTTGCATTGTTGATTTGGATTGATCTGCGTGTTACTTGGAAACTTTCCTTGTTGATGTTGAGAGGAAGCTTGGTTTGCCATTTGGCCTATTTGACCTTCTAACATCTTGATATGCTTTTCCATAGAAGAAACGGTGTTCTCCAAATTTGTGACCTTTTGACCCGTTTGAGCAATGAAAGTGCTTTGTTGAGCGGCCATTTGTTGGATGATGCCTTCCAACCCCGGTTGAAGAGGCTTCTTTTCTTCAACAACATGATGTGAAACACCAAATCCGGGAGGAGAAGATTGATAAGCATTGATAGCATTTTGGGGATTTCCATAGGAGAGGTTTGGATGATTATTGAAGGTAGGATTACCATAATTCCTTTGATAATTACCTTGGTTCCATCCACCCCTTTGGTTAATGAATTTAACCTCCTCTTCACTTAAAACTTCACCATTCTCAAATTTCTTAATGGCTAGCATCTCCTTCATGTCTCTTTGGCCCTTATCTTAGTCCTTCTTAAAAGTAGTGAATAATGAAGTCAATTCGTCATATCTCTCATCCGATAGAGACGCAACCCTCTTTGTGGAAGTCCGTTCCATAGGCCATTGGTAGGCATGAGCGGCCATCTCCTCAATTATCCTCAATGCTTCCTTAGCATGTTTGTTCAACAAGCAACCCCCCGCGGTGGCATCAACTACACTTCTTGCGTGAGAAGTGAGTCCACTATAGAAATAGTAACTTGTTGATCTTCACTTAAACCGTGATGAGGACACTTACGGATAAGCTCTCTATACATCTCCCAAGCTTCAAATAAGGTTTCATCCCCATGTTGAGAGAAATGGGAAATCTCCGAAATCATCTTGTGAGCCTTTGAGGGAGGGAAATAATTCGATAAGAAAGCTTTGCAAAGATCTTGCCAAGTGTTTATCTCCAACTTATCCAATCCCTTGTACCAATCCTTAGCTCTATCCCTCAAAGAGAAACCAAACATCCTTAATCGAATGGCATCACAAGGGACACCATTTAGCTTAACGGTTTCACAAATCTCCAAGAAGGAATTGAGATGTGCATTTGGATCCTCTAGGGGGCTTCCTCCAAATTGAGCATTCATAACCATTTGAATCAAGCCGGTCTTTAACTCAAAATTATTGGCATTGATCGTGCCCCACTCCCCTCTTTGATATTGTTCCGTTGGAGCTTGATACATAAAGTTGATGGGAGGTGGTGGCACCTCATTTGCCTTCCTCCTTTGTTCATTTATCTCCGCTTGCATCTCTTCCATCCTCCTCATGATGGCTTCCATATTTGGGTTTTGATCACCCATTCTTTCTTCTTTTATAGATTTCCTTCTTCTATGCCTTCTCTCAAATTCCAAGACAAGTGGCTCTACAAGTCTTCCCTTAGACCTTGTGAGCATGTACCTTCAAAACAAAAAGAAAAAGAGATTAAAAATAAGCTTAGATAGTAACAAGTGACTAAACAAACTATTGAAATGTCAATCTAATCACTCCCCGGCAACGGCGCCAAAAATTGACTCGGCTATTTCTAGCCTATCAATAATACAATAACCGAACTAGCTAGTAGTCCGGGTCGAACCACAAGGAGTGAATGTATCAATAGACTTTCAAGTAGTTCATATCATCTCTATCATACTATCTAAGCACATAAACTTGGTTTTGGTGTTTTATAACTAGGCAAGCAATGAGTAAGTAAAATAACAAGCAAAAATAAAGGCAAGTAATGTAAAGAACAAATAAAGGAGCAAGTAGTAGAAATTCGATAAAAGCAAGCAAGGATTCAAATGATTTCCGGTGTGATTAGGCTAAGGACTAGGCAAGTGATGTATCAAACCATTTTAATTCCTTTGAGTGGCATTATTACATAAATCAAGCTATCTCATCCTCCTAAGACTTGATAACTAGTGGATTGAATAACATGCTTACCATTCTAAACATATTACCAAATCCTAAAAGCACAATGCCTACTAATCTAACATCAATTCACATAATTCATTCTAGGAGCAATGCAAATCAATACTAGATAGTATGAGAAAGGATTCATGCCAAGTGCTATGAATGGAAGCTTCCTAGGCATTCCATCAAACACCTTGTATGCACTCATGGATGTCAATCATTCATGCAATTAAATTCAATCAAATCCAAGGGCAACTCAAAGGAAAGGTAGATCCACATCATAAACCATTAAATCCTAGCCTAATTCACACCATCCATCATTTGAAACCTCTAAAAGATCTAGCCACTCATCATAGAACTAACAATCAAACCAACAAAAAGAAGAGAATTCATGGTAAACAGAACAAGGAAAGTAAAAGGAAATGAAATGCTTCAATAATCTTCAATCTTCAAGCTTGATCATCCAACAAAATTCAAATCTACCAAAAAGGAAAGAGGGAAAAGCTAGGGTTCTAAGCAATAATGCAAGAGTGAATTTACAAGTGATAAAAGTTGCCAATTGAGGCAAATAAGAAGGTATTTATAGTTTTCCTACAAATTGGGGTCAAATTGCAAATAACAGAAACTTGAGTTGAGAAGGTGGGGTAAAATTTGTAATTTCTGGAAAGTTGACTAGATGTTTGACTTGTGCATTTCCGCCCACATTTCACAGTTTGCGCGCTCTCATGGTTTTGGCTCGTTCTCTCACGTCCGGCATCGGAAAATTAATCCACAAAGTGCTACGGCTTCCTCTCTCGATCCTCTTCGACATAGGATAAGTCAAATGTTCCCAGAAAATTGCCGCAGCACCTGAAATAGGCACGGAACTCGAGAGAAAATGCAAATCATATAGAAAACGCGTAAGTATGAAAACCTACCATTTCCTATTCATTTAAGCACACATATCAAAGCCAAAACCTACCAAAAACATCTTGAAATGCATATAAAATATCAGTTTGTCAGATCACGAATGAAGTGATGTCGAATCTCCACATGCTTGCACTTGGTGTGAAGCACTGGATTCTGCGAGATACATATGGCACTATTGTTGTCGCAGAAGATTGGAACCTCATTCGCTTCAACTTGATAGTCCTTCAACTGCTGACAAAGCCATAAGATTTGAGAACAGCAGCTTCCGGCGGCCATGTACTCGGCTTCAGTCGTTGAAGTAGCTACGCTTGACTGCTTCTTCAAGAACCACAAGACAAGCTTGCTTCCCAAGAACTGACACGTGCCCGAAGTTGATTTCCTATCAATTCGGCATGCCCCATTGATAGGGAATAATATCAGCCTTGCCAGGTGGCACTCTTTAGCTGGTGGTCCCGGTTTGATAAGGGAAGCACACGTAGGGGAGGGGGGGGGGGGGGGGGGTGAATATGTGTGTAGAAGTTTTTCAACTTCTTTTACCTTTATCTTAGAGTTAGCAAGTTATAGCACTCGCTCCAAATACCTAAGACCTAACTTCAAGCTAGATCTACAGTGGGAGCTTGCTACTTGATCTAAGCAGATGCTTGAACAAGAGTGAGGCTACTTGCAATGCGGAATTTATTGAGCTAATCTTTCCTAAGTAATTAAAGCTTCGTGTTAAGTTTGTTTACGATGCTTGTGCAATATGAATAATCGAAGCAATAAACAAATGAAAGCTAGGGTAAAGAAATACGACACCAAGGTTTATAGTGGTTCGGTGATGAAACACCTACGTCCACTTTGTTGCACGTAGCAACAGATTCTCTTCACTCAAGAATCTTGAGGATTGTAGGTTCCTCAAAAACCAAGTCTGGATCGAGCTTCACTCGCTTGGATCCGACGCACAACATGGAGATTGCGGGTTCTCCACTAGACCTAAACTGGACTAAGCTTCACTCGCTTGAATCCGACAACTGGGAGATTACGGGTTCTCCACACACACCTAGCTTCGATCGAGCTTCACACAATCGAGGACTGTACTAGCTTGCATCTAGACTCTATGATCGAGACTTCTACTATCGAGGAAAGTAGAGTCTTGGATCTTACAACACGACAACCTTTCTTTTAACACAAAACCTATCACATAGAACTAGGGTGGGTTTAGGGTTTTGGTTTCGACAAACAATCTAAATGAAGAACTCTTTACAATAGATGCAAAGATGGCTAGAGTTATTCTCTAAGCTTTGGATATGGAATGGGCTTAGATCTTTGGAGTGTGAAGGTTGCGGAGATGAGTTTCGATGTTGCTGAAGCTCGGAGAACACTTAAACAAAAACTCAGAAGTTTGCTTGAAGGCTGGGAGTATTTGTTTGCAGTAGGCGCTGAAAGCTCAAGTAGTGTTTTTCTCTTCTCCGTCTTTGACCTTCACTATTTATAGGCGAAGAGATGGGCAAGAGCCATTTGATGGTTGGTGGCTTTGTCCCTCCTTCTCTCAATAGTACTCGCCTTGACCATCATCTTTTCAGACGCGTCGATTTGTCTCTATGCCGAAAATGGCTAAGAGCCAATTTTAATAGCAACTGGAGAGCCTAGTACTATTGCGGCGTCCTTGTCGGCCTGGCGGTCAACTCCGGTGCTCCATTCTTCTATCGATACGTGGAGATACGCAATTAATGCGTCGATCTTCACTTGATTGAAGTTTGAATTTCTTGTTTAAATTGGAGCGAGAATTGAGCTGTCGCTTTCTGTTAGGTAGAGGCTCTCTTCGCTTCAGATTTGGAGCGTCCGCTTTGAATGAGTCGCTTCAAGTCATACTGTAGCGTATGCTTTAGAAAAAAATTTCTTAAGCGTCTGCTTTAGTAAGTGTTGACTCGCTTTGACTTTTACTATGGCGCTCGCTTCGCTTCGCTTTAGCAGACTCGCTTTGATTCTACTGTAGCATTCGTTTCGCTTCGCTTCGCTTCGCTATTCTTCGGCACGCTTCGCTTCGGCTCGGTACACTCGCTTCGCTTGGAAAACACACTCAAGCGAGTGGCCTTCACTTGAACTTCTAGCAGTCTAAAAACCTAAGTATCTAAAGCATAAAAATAATCCTTCCTAACATTTATTGGCTTAATTTTTTTTTTTTTTTAACCTATCTACATCAAAATAGGGTCGCTTGGGAATATGATACATAGGGGGTTTTGGGATTGAATCAAAACATATAATTTTATACATTCAAAGCGTCCCGTTGTGAGTTCCTCCTTAACAAGTGATCCTTAACAATTTCCCAAAAATTTCCCCCTTTTTGATGATGCCAAAACCTAACTTCTTTAACCGTGAAAAGAACTTCAAGCGACTGCTTCCTTTGCAAATTTGTTCATTTTTTTATTTTTTTTAAGTTCTTTTCCCTTTTTTTTCGGTTAAGATTGTGAGTTTGTAGCATGAAGGATAAAAACACATAACGCAAATAAATGAGACTCGCTTGACAAGAAAGTCAAGATTGATAGATTGTTCAAGCAGGTGACAAAATATATATGCAGTTTAAAGATTCTTCAGTGGGCTTCTCCGAATCTTCCTTGGTGAAGTAAGCAGATACGACCTTTACCTCCATCGTCTTGATATTTTCTTTTCTCACTGTGAGAGTTATCCATCAACAATGCTTCATCCACCTCTGCTTCGATGAGTCTTCTGTTTGGTACACTTGATTTTGGCATAAGTGGCATGGGGAACTGCTGCTTCTTAGGCACAATGATGATCTTCTTCTTGGGCTCCGCGAGCTTCGCCTGTATGAAGATCTTCCTGCGCAGCTCCTCATAGCACAAGAACATGAAGTTATTTAGTGCATCAAGTTTGGAGCAATCCTCTTGGAGTGGCACAACTTGCCAGAAGTAATATGCTTTTATGAATTTGTCCTTGCACTCATTCCACTCGTTCATCAGGTCATCTGAGATGAACTTCTCAATCTCGCAAGAGTCTGGATGTTGAGCTCTCCTCTCTTCAATTTCCTCTTCCGACCTCTCCGACAACTCCTTCATCTTTTTGTTGAACTTATCACCCATCTCGGAGTTGAACTTGGGAAGCCTTAGGTTGATGCATTTGCGGATTATGTCATACTCATCCTCAGTGTAGCGGTGGGAGTCAATCATCTCCTTGATTGTGACTCTGCACGCATCGATGTCAGCCTGAGTAGCGCACGCTTCAGATTCCTCGGGAGTGAATGTAATGAAAGCGCTTCGGACGAGGCAAGATTGAATGAGCTTCACTTCTTCCCATAGGTTGGCGGCTCGCTCTTCCACTTTCTTCACTCGAGCGACTCTGAGCCTTTCTTCATTAGCAGCTTTCCTCCTTCTCTCTTCTTCACCCATCTTCTTCTGCTCCAAGCAGTTGGATTTTGCGGTGATGGACTGTTGGATCTTCTGGCGCTTAGCCGCGGGATCCAACTCCTCCATTGGAGCGGCTCGCTTTGGTGCTGAAGATGGTGGTGGCATTGACTTTTTCGGTGCTGGAGGTGAGGTAGTTTTCTTTGATGAAGGAGCGGTAGCAGAGGGAGTAGAGAGTGTAAGAGCCGGAGCGGGCGCTTGAGTAGCTGAAGATGAAGCACCGGCTTGTGAAGACATAGCTTGAAGCGGCTTGACCATTGGTATTTCAGTCACTTCCTTCCCACTCAATCCAAAATCATGCTCCATTTGCATAGCCAGAGCAAGTGCTGCATCATCAGCAATCTGCTGTTCAACATGACCGGCTGAAGCGGCATGGGCTACAAGCGATGCCGATAGCAGCTTCTGCGATTGCGGCTTTGGCTTTTCTTGGAATACCGCAACCTCCTTTCCTTTTCTGCGTGCTTCCTCCACCCGCGCTTGCTCCACATCCTCTTCAACATTTCCTTCCCCCTTGTATGCAGCTTCCTTAAAAGCTACAATATCTCTTCCTTCACTTTCTCCTTCCCCCTTTTTAGCATCATCATTGCCAGAGGGAACTGGAACAAGGGCTTTCCCGGTGATAGCTTGGCGGAGGGAGGAAAATTCATTGAAAACTGCATGAAGCATTTCCTCGGTACGTTTTGCAAACGTTTCCTCCGTTACTAGGAAAATCTCTGCAGTTTTGATGGAGATTTCCTCTAGTAAATGCTTGCATTGTTCTTCACGCTCAACAACTGAAGCTTCCCTTCGGACAACTTTAGCTATCACATCCTCCAGGGGCTCCACTGCTCTGAAGCGAGCATCCAACTCTGCTTCAATTTCAGCTCTCATCTTTCTCTTTTCATCCTGCAAGACAAGATCAAAGTGAGTTTTAACTGCATCGAGTTCGGCTTCTCGAGCATTCAGACTCCTCTCTTGCTTGCTAAGCTTTGTGTGAATCTGGGCAACATCACACATTTTCAATGCTAGACTGTCAGCATCCTTGCTCGCTCTCGCCAGTGTAGCGATCAGCTCGGCATGCTTCAAGTCAAAAGCGTGAGTTTCCCTTCGACGGCTTTCAAGCTCGCAGTTTGCTTCATCAAGCTTGTTTTTGATAATTTTAATTTCTGTCTCATGGTTTAAAATGTCAAGTTTTATGCGGTTGAGCTCGCTTCCCATCTTCACAAGCTCTCCTTCTTTTTCTGATGCATAATCCTCCAACTTATTCACAGAGCTTGTAGCCTTGTTTAGATTTTCATTGAACTTCTCTTTCATCGATTCCTTCCCTTTCTGCTCGGCTGCTACTTGTCCTTCCAAAGCAACAAGTTTTGAAGTGAATTCTTTTAGCCTGCTCCTTTTGTCCTCAAATGCTTGCTTGGCCTCCTTCAATTGCTTGGAATCCTCCTCGAGCTTCCTCGTAAGCTCGGATTTCTCCTTTTCGAAGTCTCTACGCAGACTCTCGACCTTCAGACTCTTCTCCTCTACCTCCTTCGATCTCCTGGTTATCTCATCTTGGAGATTAGCAATCTCCTGCTCTTTTATCAGCAGCTCGGCCTCATGCTGCTTGATTAGTTTCTGCTCGTGAGCAGAGGGCGTTCGCTCTGGGAGCTCTGTGTTGGGATACGAACGCTTCACTTTGGCGTCGAGCAGCTCCAGGTATTTTTCTTTGTTGATGAAGGCATTGAAGCCATCTACTCCTATGAACTGGAGCATTTCCGCCTCCTTTACTGCAAGAGTATCTTCTGAGAAAACGTGGCGGAGGGCACATATTTTATAGTACTCTGTTCCACGGTAGGTTATATATGTTAGGAAATCAGTGACTTGGGTGCAGAAGGCTTCAATCATTTGGAGGTTTGGGTAGCGGTTCTGTAGTTCCTCTAGATCCCTATCAGCTGTGTAGTGTCGTAGGGCTCTTTCCTCAGCGGTTGGGGGTGGTGGTTTAGTAGGCACTGGGATAGTGATTTCAGTGTTGGTCGTGTCGGTGGTGTCGACGGTGTTGGTGGGAGAATTGGGAGTTGAGGCTTGGATGGTTTGGGTAGCTTGGGTAGGTTAATATGTAGCGAATGCTGTGGTTGGGTCGGGGTTGAGTAGGGGCATATCTGGGAGAGTGTTTGTAGATACATCCTCGTACGGTGAATGTTCAGAGGCTTCGGTTTTGGGAGCTTGGGTTAAGGGTTGAGCTGTTGTGGAAGTTTGGGGTTCTTGGGGTTGTTGGGCTTGAGGTTGAATGATTTGGTGTTGTGAGGATGAGGCTTGCGGAATGGTTTGGTTCACTTCTTGAGTCTCCTCAAGCGGCTGCTCCTCCTGCTCCTCGCTTGCCTCAATGATCGAAGCGACTCGCTTCACCTTCTGTCGCTTGAGAGCCGCTCGCTTCACAGGTGAAGCGGCTCGCTTGGACATTTTCTTCCCTTGCTTTTCTGCGATTGGCACGGAAGGAAGCACGTCCTTCTGCAGAATACCTTTGTCAATCACGACCTTGTTGTTGGATTTGTAAATGTCGAGGAATACGCTTCCCTTCTTGTACTCCTTTATCCCCGGCCACTTCCCCCCTGGGAACAACTCCTTCAGTGCGTAGGAAAGCTTCCCGAAGAACTTCAGCTTTCCTTGGCGCACAATTGTAGTGGTGCTTCCTGCCTGCTACTCAAAGTCTTTGGCAGCTTCCTATATTTGGTTGATAAACCAATCGAACCAGTTGAATTTGGTTCCGGTGAGACTGTCAACGATGGCGCTGTCGGTGAAAATTTTTGAATCGGAAAGTTGCCCTAGGGTTCCGATGTTGCACACCACTGACTTGGTGTACAACTCGCAAATGTAATTGAAGGGCTTTTCCAGGTCAGTCCGCATGTTGTTTCCCTTCACCTTCCATTCAGCGTTCTTATCGGCAGCGAATCTGGCGAATTCAACCTCTACCAATAACTCTAGCTTCGAGAGAGCATCAACTCCTTCTCTCGGGAGCTTGAAAATCTCTGCAACGTCGGCCATATGCACTTCTGCTAGCTCTCCATCCTCTGGATCTGTAATGGCTGACACAGTCTGTCCTTCCCTTAGATTTAATAAGAATTCAGCAACAGTCTGGGCTAGGACTTCTGTTGGTTTTGCAGTGACGAGTGATAGGGTGCATTTTTACCCTATCATCTAAGTGTTATATTATCGTTTTCTTGTCGTATTTTGATAGTTTAGCTCATGATTTATATTTTTTATGTTATTTCGAGCTAGATTACGCTTTTGGGTTGTTTTGAGTGTTTTTAGGGCATTTGAGTCGAGAAAACCCAAGATAAGACCAGAGGCGATGAAACCAAGGAAGAGATGAAGTATTGATCCCAAGTTCTGACTTTTCACGATTTTGTAAAAGAGTTATTCTGGAAAAGTGGAAGCATAGTATTGAAGAGGAGTTCGATAGGAGCACGTAGGCAAAAACGGAGGTCAATTCGGAGCTCGGATGAGGAAGATATGACCGAAATAAGAAAGTTGCGCAGAACTCTCTCGACCCTCTCGACCACCCTCTCGATCGAGAGAGGTGTCGAGAGGTGCCTCCTGTTTTCCAGACGGGATTTTCTCTAAAAGGCTATTTTTGACTTTTTCTTGGTTTCCTTGTACAATTAGGTATTAGATGTAAACTTCTACCCTATAAATACCTCTAAACCTATCATTGTAAACAAGTTCCTCCACTCTCCTACATTCTTTAGATTAGTTTTTATTCTTTTCTCCATACTTTTATACTTTTAGATCTAGATTTATTTTATGTATGAAGACAATTGAAGATTGAAGATTTATCAAGATTCAAGAGTTTTTCTATCTCTTTCTTTTTACTTTATGCTTTTGATTATGTTTATTCTTCCTTCTACCTTTCTTTTAATTATGTCTAGCTAAATCCTTTAGTTGATTTTAGGGATTGAATGCCTAATTGAATTTATGTAAGTGTTCTTGTGTACAATTAGCCTTCCAATCTAGATGCATGTTTCATGGTGCTTATTCTCATGCATGATTAATGATCACTAATTATGTATGCATAGTTATGTTTATATGCCTTGATAGGATATTGCATAATAGATCTCATGAATACATGGTATGATGATTTGATTTGTCTTAATTGATAATTGAATTATCATATGTTTGCATATAGTCAATTTAGGTGTCTTAATTGAACCTAGTTGATTATATTATTGATACTTGTTCTATTTTGCACTTGATTTGATTCTTACAATTCGAAAGAATATTAGGATCTTGTTAGGTGACAACTTGCATTGCTTTAATTAGGGTGTAGGTTATTTTTGCATGTATCACATTTAGATTGGATTAAATTGGTTAATTGTATTCATTAATTGTTTGCATAGATTTGATTAGGTAGGCTTCCCTAGAATCAACCTTGTTTCCTTATTTGATTTATTTATTTCCTTATTTGCTTATTTGCCTTATTTGTTTAATTGTTTATTTATTTGTTTTCTTATTTGTGTTCTCTTTTATTTATTTTATTTATTTTCCTAGCATATAATACCACATCTTTAAATTCTTAATTGCCTAGACATCAGTTTAATTCTTGAGTAGAGGTATTGTGTGTGATTTCGATATATCAATCCCTGTGGATACGATACTCGTACTTTCGTATACTATACCTATTTTGTGTGGTAGAAAATAGTGCGATCAAATTTTGGCACCGTTGCCGGGGATTGATTAGATTTCACATAGATATTTTGAAATAGGATTAATAGGTGATTTAGGCTTTTATTTTTCTATTTTTATTTGATTGATCTAACGTTTTCTTTATCTTTTGCTTTTAAGGTAATAAAGAAGGATCGAGACGAAGTTGAGATTGATCAATCACCACCATCCACCATGGGAGATCCACAACCAAAGAGGACTCTCTACGATCGGTTCCATCGAACCTATCCTCAACAACTCCCATTGGAAAAGACTCCTATAGAAAAGATGTTGGAGAGCTTTATATCCACGTTGGAGTCGAAGTTCGAAGCCTTGGAGCATAATGTCACTACTCTCGGAAACACGGTCATAGGTATGAGCACTCATATCAAGACTTTGGAGGCGCAAGTAGAACAATTGGAGAAGGCCCAATTCGTACCCCAATTCAATGCTAGTGAGGTACAAGATGAGGAGTCTGAGGAGTTCGAGGCCCCGAAAATTGAGAAAGTTGAAGATGAAAGTGAATCGGAGTTCGAGGAGACGAGGAGACAAGTGCCGAATCGAGGACCTCTCGATACCTCTCTCGATCGAGAGGCCTATCGAGAGGTCAATACTGGAGTACAGAATACCCCTCTCGATACCCCTATCGATCGAGATGGGGATCGAGACATGTTCGACGAGGAGCTTCAAGATGACCCTCTCGACACCTCTCTCGATCGAGAGGCTGGTCGAGAGGCTGCCTA
This sequence comes from Thymus mandschuricus, assembly GCA_029379335.1. Classification (NCBI taxonomy): domain Eukaryota; kingdom Viridiplantae; phylum Streptophyta; class Magnoliopsida; order Lamiales; family Lamiaceae; genus Thymus; species Thymus mandschuricus. The sequence continues at coordinate 20,102,659 of CM057081.1, forward strand.
GAAAAGTCAGAATGTTCCTCTCGACACCCCTATCGATCGAGAGGGGGGTCGAGAGGTCCCTCTTTCGATCGAAACGTGCGATTTCTTCTCCGACGATTTTTCCCTTCAATATTTGTTCGATCCCACGCCCGATGAAGAGTCCATACAAACTAAAGGAGTAGTTGGAGATGTTCGTGTTCGAGTTCGAGGGTTCGACTTTCCGGCCGACTTCGTGATCGTGGAGATGAAGGAAGATGTTAATCAACCTCTGATTTTGGGATGTTCGTTCTTAGCAATGAGTGGAGATTGTTTCGACATGGAAAGTGGTGATCTCCCAGTTCGAGTACACAAAGAAGAGCTAAAGATTTCGGTCTTAGGAGCTAAAAGAAGAAAACTCAAAGATGGGGGAGAAAAGAGCTTTCATTTTTATCCGCCTTGAAAAGAGGTAACGTCGGGCTAAAGACGTAAAACGTAGCACTTGTTGGGAGGTAACCCAACTCTATCTTTAATTTTCAGTTTTTGTTTTATTTTTGTTTTTATTTTTCTTTGAGACTTATCTTTTATTAAGCTCTTTATCCAAGAATTTTCGAAGCTTGTGAGTTGTAGGTTTTCTTGACGAGGTTTCGACTAAGAGGAGAAGATCGATAGTAAGCTAGCTTCGGTGAAAGGTACGCTCGTTAACTTAACCACTCCTTCTTTTTAAACTTATTCCTTCATCATGATTCGAAATAAGTTTGGGGGAGGGGGAAGTGTGGCTTTGTTAACTCGTTTACATGGGTTCTTGGATTGTAGCTTAATTTTTGGATATTTCATTAGTAGTTTTTGTTTTTGTTGAGTCTTAGGTATTTAAGTTGAGTCAAATAAGCATGTGATGATAGTATTGTGAATTTGGCCGATGATAGAAAATTTTTGTTGATTTTTGGAGAAAATTCATGATCTTTATTATGCATGGAACCTTGGCGAAGCGACGCAATTTATTTGGTGAATTTGAAGTATGCTATGATGTCGGGAACTAGTTAGTTTGAACCCGTGAGATTTGAGCTATTTGTGCATATTTATGCCTATTCTTTGATTGAGTGATCATGCATTCTTCATTGTTTCTAGAACTTGCCTTATTTCTCCATCAAGACCTTAGTATATTTATGAACTAGGAGATGATCTTAGGCCATCTTTCTTTAGCCACATGATTCCTATACACTAACCTTGTTCATAATCCTTTGCTTACCCCTTTTGAGCCTTTATTAGCCGTTCTTTGTAAAACCGGATGATAGGAGGTTTGGATGATTATGGGTATCCTTTGTTGTGGTTGGTGGTATGGAAGGAGTTGAAAAAAAATATATTTGTTGTGGTGTAAAAGGAGAAAAAGAAAAGAAAACCTAGATGCTTGTTTAAGTATAGTTAGCTATCCCTATAAGCTTAGAAAAATAGTTGTGAAAAGAAAAAAAAAATAGAGCTTTTGATTATCATTAGAAAGAATATCTTTAGATGAGCTCTATGAAAAGAGAAAAGAAAGAAAAAAATATATAAGCATAAGGGGATAATTAGCTTTGATTTGTATAGTTGGTATTGTTTGCATCTTTGATATGTTGTTGTATTGTAGTTGGTGTATTGGATGGTAGAAGATGGAGTAAAAATCCGTACTTTGGTTGGAGTTGAAAAGAGGTTGATGATTTGGAGTATTTTGAGTCACTTAGCCTATATATTCCCTACCTTAACCAATGTCCCTACATTACAAGCTTTTATAAAGTCCTTCTTGATCCTAGTTTATGAGTATTACATTAGGTGGAGATGTTGAGAAAAAGGGCAAGCCTATGGTAAACATGTTGCATTGCATTGATATTGAGTGAACCCTTATGATGTGCATTATCTTATACATCTTTTCTTTGAGAGAGTTGAGTGTTCACTTATACACATATAATTTCACATGTTTGAGAGTGTTCCTTGATTGATTTGCATGCTTTAAATTTGTTGAATAGATTGTGTTATTGATGCTAAGGTTGTATGCATAGTTTTGATCATGATCATGAGCTTGTTTTTGAAAAAAGTTTTGAGGCCTACATAGTTCACAATGCTTGAGTCTATTGTTTATTCGTTTTTGTTATTGTTCGGGACGAACAATGTTTAAGTTTGGGGGATTTTGATAGGGTGCATTTTTACCCTATCATCTAAGTGTTATATTATCGTTTTCTTGTCGTATTTTGATAGTTTAGCTCATGATTTATATTGTTTATGTTATTTCAAGCTAGATTACGCTTTTGGGTTGTTTTGAGTGTTTTTAGGGCTTTTGAGTCGAGAAAACCCAAGATAAGACCAGAGGCGATGAAACCAAGGAAGAGATGAAGTATTGATCCCAAGTTCTGACTTTTCAAGATTTTGTAAAAGAGTTATTCTGGAAAAGTGGAAGCATAGTATTGAAGAGGAGTTCGATAGGAGCACGTAGGCGAAAACGGAGGTCAATTCGGAGCTCGGATGAGGAAGATATGACCGAAATAAGAAAGTTGCGCAGAACTCTCTCGACCCTCTCAACCACCCTCTCGATCGAGAGAGGTGTCGAGAGGTGCCTCCTGTTTTCCAGACGGGATTTTCTCTAAAAGGCTATTTTTGACTTTTTCTTGGTTTCCTTGTACAATTAGGTATTAGATGTAAACTTCTACCCTATAAATACCTCTAAACCTATCATTGTAAACAAGTTCCTCCACTCTCCTACATTCTTTAGATTAGTTTTTATTCTTTTCTCCATACTTTTATACTTTTAGATCTAGATTTATTTTATGTATGAAGACAATTGAAGATTGAAGATTTATCAAGATTCAAGAGTTTTACTATCCCTTTCTTTTTACTTTATGCTTTGATTATGTTTATTCTTCCTTCTACCTTTCTTTTAATTATGTCTAGCTAAATCCTTTAGTTGATTTTAGGGATTGAATGCCTAATTGAATTTATGTAAGTGTTCTTGTGTACAATTAGCCTTCCAATCTAGATGCATGTTTCATGGTGCTTATTCTCATGCATGATTAATTGATCACTAATTATGTATGCATAGTTATGTTTATATGCCTTGATAGGATATTGCATAATAGATCTCATGAATACATGGTATGATGATTTGATTTGTCTTAATTGATAATTGAATTATCATATGTTTGCATATAGCCAATTTAGGTGTCTTAATTGAACCTAGTTGATTATATTATTGATACTTGTTCTATTTCGCACTTGATTTGATTCTTACAATTCGAAAGAATATTAGGATCTTGTTAGGTGACAACTTGCATTGCTTTAATTAGGGTGTAGGTTATTTTTGCATGTATCACATTTAGATTGGATTAAATTGGTTAATTGTATTCATTAATTGTTTGCATAGATTTGATTAGGTAGGCTTCCCTAGAATCAACCTTGTTTCCTTATTTGATTTATTTATTTCCTTATTTGCTTATTTGCCTTATTTGTTTAATTGTTTATTTATTTGTTTTCTTATTTGTGTTCTCTTTTATTTATTTTATTTATTTTCCTAGCATATAATACCACATCTTTAAATTCTTAATTGCCTAGACATCAGTTTAATTCTTGAGTAGAGGTATTGTGTGTGATTTCGATATATCAATCCCTGTGGATACGATACTCGTACTTTCGTATACTATACCTATTTTGTGTGGTAGAAAATAGTGCGATCAACGAGGTTCCACAATCCGGCCTTGGTCACGGCCCTGCGGAAGAAGCCTTTCTTCTCCACCATGGCTTCGTTGAGATGGGCCTCGACGTTGATGTTGTCTTCAACGGTGGCCATGGACTGCTCGAAGGTTTGATTTGCAGTTTTCTTCACCATGTTGATGATTTGAGAGAGATTTGGTAAAGATTTAAAGGTTTGAGACTTGTGAAATTTGCAGAAGATGCAGAAATATTTTCACAAGAATGGCAAATATAGGGGGGGTGATAAAGTTTCTGCAGATCTGCTTCAATCCCCTTATATAGGTTTAGGGTTCAGTGCTGACGTGGCGAGGGAGGCGCGGTAATTTCCCCGAAAGTTCTGTGTAGGCCGCGGCTACTGGCGACGTGACTGACGTGTCCGGCGTCACCAAAGTTAAAAGTGAACCGTCTAAATGAGTTGGCACTCCACGTGGCCTCCCGTGATTTGCTTCCTTGAGTGGCGATGATCCAACAGTTGAGATTTGAGGTCTGTTGCGATTCGACGGTTGGATCACACGCGAATTTGGCGCTTCAAATTTGAAGTGTACACCACGCGCCCGGATTCTCGGTCCTGTACCTCTACTGCATTTAACGCAATGTAAAAGGTAAAATTGCACTCGAGTGTGTACAGCTCATACGGCTCGCTTCGTACTTGCTCGCTTGAGTGTGGCCGTTTGGCTTTAACTCGCTTTGCGAAGTACTCGCTTGACGTGACTGTTCCACACTCGCTTGCGATGGCTCGCTTTGAGTGTCGAAGCACTCGCTTGGCCATTTTGGAGCGACTAACTTAAAATTGACATTTCTTTACTTAAATTTAAAATGTTTCTGACTAACATACTTCGAGGATAAACAAGAGTGTTTTCCTCTTTGTATTTGTGTCAGATTCATTTATATTTTCCACATAACAAGTGAAGGTTTCTAGCACGCTTCACTATACTTAGTGTACTTGGATTGATACACTTACCAGTCACTCTCTCATTGTAGGAGATTGATACCACGTATGTAGATTATGAGCTTGGTCTTCATGGCATTTATCTCTTCCATCTTCTTCTACGAACTAGAGAGTCCTCCATCGAAGGGGATGAAAGGGAGAATGAATAATACACTTAAGCTTTCTTCAACCCGAAGGGAGACTCGCTTAGAGTGCTATTCACGATGAATGGGAGATGAGTACATGTCCTTATCTCAGGTCGGAATATGACAGGATGACAATGAGAAGCGCTGACAAACCATTCTCGTTTTTTTTATGCAAAGACATGTCACCAGTCATGCAACCTTTAAAAGTAAAGGGAACCCTTCATGCTCTCCACTTAAGATCTACAGAATGAATAAGCATTCGACTCGCTTGACCCAAAATAGGGGAAAATGAAGCGATGCATTATTCAAAGAGAGGGATGAATAAATAAGCACCCGAGAGCTCAACTCAGTTAAGAGTGAGTAATAAGTGAGTGATTATCCACGACGAAGGAGATGAGAAGACATGCTCCTCTTCGGCGGAAAGATGGAAAGAGGACGCAAGGTCTAGGTGCCAGCCCTGCCTAAGCTTTCACCGTTTTTACGTGGGAAGGCCCGATACAAGACCCACAACCTTTACTCGAAAAGGTATTTGCAAGTGTTTATACCCACTTGCGAGGAATCCTAGGCTAGGTAGCAGCTTTCCTTGCTCGCTTTGGAAGTAGATTACTCCGAGAGCAGTCAACTGTTCCCCCTTAACCATAGCCTTAACAATATTGTTAGTTGGTAGGGAACATCTTCTAACACTCCACCTTTCTCCACCTTATTCCTCCTTCTTCAAGCAAGTGAGGTTTGAAGCGACTCGCTTGAATTGGTGAAGATCCAAGGCGAGGGACGCTTGACGGCAAGCTTCCACTCCTTTGTGCATCCTGGATCTAGCACTCTTCACCAGGGTCTAGTAACCTTAATTCCATGCATAGCTGGTTGTAGCAAGACTCAGCTAGAGGCTTGGTGAGGATATCTACTCACTGGAGATCGGTGTGGATTTTCTCGAGCTTGATATCCTTCTTCTCGACATGATCACGAATGAAGTGATGTCGGATTTCCACATGCTTGCATATGGTGTGATACAAATAGCACTGTTGTTGTCGCAGAAGATTGGAATCTCATTTGCTTCAACTCGATAGTCCTTAATCTGCTGGTGAAGCCATAAGATTTGAGAACAGCAGCTTCCTGCGGCCATGTACTCGGCTACAGTTGTTGAAGTGGCTACGCTTGACTGCTTCTTCGAGAACCACGAGACAAGCTTGCTTCCCAAGAACTGACACGTGCCCGAAGTTGATTTCCTATCAATTCGACATCCTCCATAGTCAAAATCTGAGTATCCTGTGAGCTCCAGATTATCTTCAGCAGGATACCATAGCCCCATATTGACGGTGCCTTTGAGATAGCGAAGGATTCGCTTTGCAGCTTCAAAGTGGCTAAGCTTGGGATTGCTTTGGAAGCGAGCGCACACTCCAACTGCAAACGCTATATCTGGCCTGCTTGCAGTGAGATAGAGAAGGGATCCGATCAAAGCACGGTAGTCTGTAGCATCCACAGACTTCCCTTCTAGGTCTGGCTCCATCTTCCAGTTGGTATTCATCGGAATCTTCACAGCTTTAGCATGCTGAACACCAAACTTGGCAAGGATTTCCCGAGTATACTTCGCTTGATTGATGAAAATCCCATCATCTTGCTGCTTCACTTGGAGACCTAGGAAGCTACTCATCAAGCCTATCATCAACATTTCATACTTGGTCTTCATCAGCTCTCCAAACTTCTCGCTAAGCAACTGGTTTAGCGATCCAAATATGATGTCGTCGACGTAGATCTGGACACATAGCATATCTTCCCCATCATTGATGGTGAAGAGAGTCCGATCTATCTTTCCTTTGATAAAACCATTATCCACCAAGAACTGAGATAGCGTATCATACCACGCTCTAGGCGCTTGCTTCAATCCATACAAGGTCTTCTTCAATCGATACATGTTGGTCCCGGTTTGTTAATGGGAAAAATACGTAGAGGGGGGGGTGAATACGTATTTTGAAGTTTTTCAACTTCAAATCCCTTAACTCAGAGTAACAAGTAAAGAGCTCTTTTTGAAACTTAAGACCTAGCTGAAGCTAGATCTACAGTACGTAGCTTGCCTGCTTGACCGAAGTGAACACTTGATCAAGAGGGAGTCTTTACTCGTATGTACGGAATTTGGTGAGCTAAATCTTTCCTAAGTATTTAAAATTTCCAGATTAGGTTTGTTTAGATGCAATATGCAATGAATAATCAAATAAGAAAGAGTTTAGGGTTAGAGAGATACGACACGAAGATTTATAGTGGTTCGGAGATAACGCTCCTACGTCCACTTTGCTGCACGACGGCAACTGTTCTTTTCACTCAAGAACTTGAAGATTTCGGGCTCTTCAAAAGCCTGGTCAAGATCGAGCTTCACTCGCTTGGATCTGACAAACGCTGGGTGATTCCGGGTTCACACCAAAAACCTAACTAGACTTGAAGCTTCACTCGCTTCAGTCGAACAGACAGGGAGATTACGGGCTCTCCTTACAGCCTAGCTTCGATCGAGCTTTACACAAACGGTGTAGGTGCAAGCTTGGATCTAAAATCTATGATCGAGGCTTCTCCAATCGATGAAAGAAGAGCCTTGGATCGAAACAACCTAACGACAACACTCAAAAACCTAACAGACAGAGTTTAGGGTTTTTGTTTGACGAAACACACTATGAAGAGCTCTTTACAATAAGTGCAAAGATGGCTAGAGCTCTTCTTCTAAGCTTGGATATGGAATGGGCTTAGACTCTAAGTGTGAAGGTTGTGAAGACGAGTTCCGATGAACTGGAAACTCGGAGAACACTGGAAAACAAAGACTCGAAGATTTGCTCGAAGGCTTGGGAGTGTTTGTTTGCTGTATGCGCTCGAATGCTCAAGTAGTGTTCTACTTCTTCACGTTGTGATCCTTCACTATTTATAGGCGGAGAGATGGCTGAGATCCGTTGCTTGGTTTGTGGCCTTGTCCCTCCTCCACTCGACAGTACTTTGTGCAGCCAGTATGCTTTTGCAGATGCGCAGTTTGTCTGTTTGCCAAATCTGGCTAAACTCCAACTTTAACAGTAACTGGAGCGAGCCAGTACTGTAGCGGCGCCCTGTCGGCCTGGCAGTCAACTCTTCCGCTCCACTCCGCTTTCGACACGTGGAGATCTTGTAATTAATGCTACGATCTCCTGTTGACTGGAGTTCAAAATATGGGCGGGAGTCGCGCTGTCGCTTTCTGGTAGGTAGTGGCTCACTTTGCTTTGAAGTTATAGCGTCCGCTTTAGTTGAGTCACTTCGTAGTCAATCTGTAGTGAGCCGCTTCGGGAAATAGATTTCCCTAGTGACTGCTTTGGAAACTGATGACTAGCTTTGACTCTTTACTGTAGCGCTTGCTTCGCTTCACTTTGGCTTTGAACTGTAGCGCTTGCTTCGCTTCGCTTTAGCTTTGAACTGTAGAGCTCACTTCGCTTTGCTTTGGCAGACTCACTTCGAATCTACTGTAGCAATCGCTTCGCTACACTGTTCTTCGGCACGCTTCACTTCAGTTGCTAGACTTGCTTCGCTTCGGAAAACACACTCAAGCGAGTGGCCTTCACTTGAAAATTTGAAGCCTAAAATCTAAGCAAATTAAAGATCCATCCTAACAGAGTAGGCTTTAGAAAAATTCTAACTTATCAACTACATCAAATGGGTCGCTTGGGAACAGAACGCTTTGGGGTTTTGGGATCAAATCAAAACACTAAAATATCCCTTATAGGTTCCCCCTTAACATATTCGTTCTTAACAATTCCCAACAATTTCCCCCTTTTTGATGATGCCAAAACCCATTTGACTTAGATAAAAATGAATCTAGTCTATCTAACCGTGAAGGGAACTTCAAGCGACTGCTTCCTTTGCAGTTTCGTTTGTAATTTTCTTTTAAGTTCCTTTCCCTCTTTTTTTTCGGTTAAATTAATGAGTTTGTAGCAAAAATGTAAAGTCATTCACAAAGCGAGTAAATGACACAGAGGAGACAGAAATTGAAATGAGATAGATGAACAAGCAGTTCACAAAAAGAGATATGTTAAGAAGCTTGAAACTCAAAGGTTTCCTGCAGCTTCATCCTCCTTCTCCTTCTCCTTCCCTTCTTCCTCCTCCTTCTTCTCTTCTTCAATAGCAGCAGTATCCACGTAAGCTGATAGAACTCTCGATTCCATAGAGTCTACCGTGTGAATACTAGGTCTTCTCCATGCACTCTCCAGCCTGAAAGCTTCAGTCACCTCCTCATCTATTATCCCTCTGTCTGGAATGTCCGTGCCTCGATGATACGGCATGGGGAATTCCTTTAGAGCAGGAACCTTGACAACAATTGGCATGGGTTGAGTTTGTTCAGCCAAGGTGAAGATTTTTCGTAGCAGTTTGTCATCATAGGCGGCGAGAAAATTGTTGAGGGCACTTATCCTAGAGCATTGATCCTGCAGCGGCACTACCTCCCAGTAATAATAGGCCTTGATGAATAAGTCCTTGTAGTATAACCACAGATCAAGCAGATCTCTCGGAATAAAAGCCTCAATTTCCCTTGCATCAGGGTGCTCGTCCCTTCGCTTGGCTAACTCCTCTTCAGACCTCTTTGACAGTTCAGTCATGGTCGCTTTGAACTTCTTTCCTGATTCACCACTCCACAAAGGACGCTTTTCATTGAGTCGCTTCCGTATGTAGTTTTGTTCATCCTTGCGTGGGTAGCGACCAGACTCAACCATTTCCTTAGTCGCTACGTCGCATGCATCGGCTATGGCTTGAGCTTCGCAAGCTTCGGACTCATCAGGCATGTGAGGAATAAAGGTACTGCGCACCAACAAAGATTGGATAAGTAACACTTCATTGAATTATTCCTCAATCCGTGCGTCAATCACTTGGAGTCCCCTGTCATTTGACCTCCTCTTCCTCTCGCCTTCGCTCCTCCCTTCTTCTCTTTCCTTCCTCTTTCTCTCCTCCCTTCCAGCTTTTGAAGCAACTGCTTGCTTGACCTTTTGGCGCTTGGCCTCGGTGTCATCTTTCTTAGAATCTGGGGCAGCTTGCTTCAATGGCAGCTTCGGTGGTGGGGGAGGCGGCATATCCTTCTTCGTAGCGGCACTAGAGGGGACAACTGCGGATGAAGCGAGTGCGGCAGTTGAAGCTAGTGCGGCTGATGAAGCTGGCGTGGCGGCTGAAGCGGGCGCTTTGGGTGTAGCGGCCGATTGGGAACTAGATGAAGCACCTGCAGCAATAGAATTTTTGGTTAGTTGAAAAAGCTGCTCCATCTCCCACGCCAAGGCAGCATCCTTCTCCACCTGTATCCGCTTTTCCTCCTTCGTAATTACGGTCACCGGAGGATGCCGTGCGATTGAAGCACTCAGCACTTTCTCTTGAAGCGGCCTGCTGGGCTCTTCGAGTTGTTTTAATAACTCCTCCTCCGTGAGTTTTTTCTTGCCCAGAGCCCTCCCTTCATCTACATCCTCCTTTTCACCGGCACCACTGCCTCCCTCCAGCATCAACTCCACACCAACTCTACTTCCCCCTGAACCTCCAGCTCCTCCTAGCTTCACTTGCCCTTCCCCCTTTTTGGCATCATCACTGCCAGGGGTTAGGATCATAGATTTTCCTGAAATGGTTTGGTGAAGTGAGTTGCCAGAGTTGAGAATGGCCTCCAACATCTTTTCGGCTTTTCCCACAGTTGGAGCCACCAGATCAGCAGTCTTGATTGAAATTTCTTCGAGTAGATACTCGCACTGCTTCTCTCTCTCCACAACTGATGCCATCATCCTTTCTAAGGGTTCCACTTCTCTGAAGCGAGCCTCCAGCTCCGCTTCAATTTCCCTCCTTATATCTGCCTTCTCCTCTTGCAGGTTGAAGTACCAAAATTCCTGAGCCGCTTGAAGTTCAGCTTGCATTGTCTCAAGGCTCCTCTCTCTCTGGTTTAGAGAGAGATGGAATTCGGCACTTGCAGCCATCTTTTCTGTGTAAGCTTCGCCCAGCTCCTTGACCTTTTCCAGAAGTAGTGTTAATTCTGCATTCCTTAGGTCAATAGCTTGCGCACTCTTCCTCCTACTCTCTAGCTCCTTCTTATCAGTCTCACTCTCTTGCTTGAGCAGCTTCATTTCATTCCTGAGTGAGTCGAGAGTCTTTTTAGTGCTCAGCAGCTCGCTTCCTGTCCTAATCAACTCCTCTTCTCTCTTCTCATACGCCTCCTTCAACTTCTTTACCTCCTTCTCCAGCTCCTTCTTTTCTTTGCCAAGAGAGACAAGTTTGGCATTCACCTCCCTCAAACGGCTCCTTTCCGCATCAAGCGAGCCTTTGAGTTCAGTGATTGTTGTAGATTGATCTCCTACCAACTTCACCTGTTCCTCCAGCGCCTTCTCTTTCTCTCCTAGCAACTTCTCCTTTTCCTCCACCTTTTCCTCCAACTCCTTCTTCTTCCTGTCAAAGTCTTCTCTAAGACTGATGACCTCCCCCGCCTTCTTCTCCATGTCCTCACTCATTTTTGTAATCACGCTGTGAAGGCTAGCGATCTCCGCATCCTTCAACTCCACCTCCTCCTTATACTCCCTGATGAGCTTCCTTTCATGGGAAGAGGGCACTCGCTTCGGAACTGTGGCGAGTGGATATGATTCTTTCACCTTAGCATCCAGCTTCTCCCAGAAGCTGGTCCCTTCAAGGAAAGCATGGAAGCCATTTTCGCCAATGAAGTTGAGTATCTTGGCCTCCATTTGAATCAGCTCCTCCTCTGTGAAGGCTTTGAGGAGCCTGAAGATTTTGTAGTACTCCGTTCCTCGATACGTGATGTACGTCAGAAAGTCGACTACATTGGTGTAAAACACGTCGCTCCATGCAACGTTCGTGGAGCGAAGATTGTAGCGAAGATTGATTGTCTCAGCGGCTTGCTCTCTGTCTAGGACATAGCGTTCGAGAGCCCGCTTGTGTACGGTGAGGGCAGGGGGAATGAATTGTGGAATGATGGGAAGTTCTCCGACAGTATGGGCGGTATCGGCTGTAGCTGCCGATGTCGAGGGGGATTGGGTAGGTGATGAGGTTTCTTGGGTTTCTGAAATTTGGATGGCTTCGGTGAGGGGTGGTTGTGTTTGCTGGGTTTGGAATGGCTGGAAAGTGGTGTAAGCTTCGACTGGGTCGACATGGAGTAAGGGCATTTCGGGCATATGAAAAGAAGAATCAGTTTCTTCTTCACGAGGAGAGAGGGGGGTTGTTTTTGTGAGGGGTCGTTGGGTCGATGAGGCTTGGGGTTCTGGTATTTGGGTAATGTGGGTTTGGATTTGGAGTGGAGGTGATTTGGCTTTGATTGGTGAAGGCTGGGGTTGAGTCTCTTCAACGTTCTCAAGCGGCTTCTCCACCGCCTCGCTTTCTTGAACGATTGAAGCGACTCGCTTCATCTTCTTGCCTCGCTTCGGCGCGGCTCGCTTCCCGGGTGAAGCGACCGGCCTTACTTAGCTCACTTCGGCTTGCCTTTCGGCAACCGGTCTCGCTACGGGCACTTCAACCTTGAGAAGCCCCAAATCCATCAATTGCTTGGACTTCCTCCATTTGTCGAAGTAGATGGATTGCTTGTTGTAGACGATGGTGTTTGTTTCCGGCCATGCTTTCCCCGAAAACTTCTTCTCCAATGCAAAGGAGAGTCTTGAGAAGAACTTCAGTTTCCCCTTGCGGAGAATCTGATCGGCGCTCCCCTTCATGAACGCAAAATCGGCAGCAGCTTCGTGAATTTGTTTGAGGAACCAGCCATGCCAGTTGAAGCTGGTTCCGGTGAGGCTGTCGACGATAACTGCTGTGGCGATCAGCTTCGTCTCGGAAAGAGTATCCAAGGTTCCGACGTAGCACGCGACACTCTTCGAGAAGAGCTCGCAAATATGGTTGAAGGGGGCCTTTAAACTCGAACGGATACTGGCCTCCTTGAAATTCGGATCTGCTTCGGCAGTTGCAAAACGACCGTACTGAACTCCGGCAGACAGACCCAAATCTAACAGTGAGTCTCCTCCTTCTCTCGGCAAATCAAACTCACCGATGAGTTCACTCATGTCCACCTCCACCGGCTTCCTGCTGCGTGGATCAGTGAAAGAAGACGTATTCTGCTCCTTCCTCAAGTTGAGCAGTAGTTCTCCAACGGCCTTCGCCAGAATCTTTGACGGAACTGCCGTCACGAATTTCCATAGACCGGCCGTGGTCACGGCTCTACGGAGAAAGCCACTCTTTTCGATAATGGCTGGATCGAGATGAGGCTCGACATTGATATGTTTGTCGACCTCCGCGAGAAACTCCTCCATCGTCTCGGTGTTCTTCTTCTTTCCCATGGTGATTTTAGAGAGATTTGAGCAGAGTTTAAAAAGAAAGGGTTGAGACTCGTGAGTTGCAGAAATCGCAGATCTAAGCAAGAGAATGGCAAATTTTGAAGACTGTGAAAGGTTTTGCAGTTCTGCCTCGTCCCATATATATAAAGTTAGGTCTTGGCTGACGTGGCAGGGGTAGGACGGTAATATTGCCGTAAGTCCTGTAGGTAGGCGGCGGACGTGCGGTGATGGTCTGACGTGTCCGGCGTCACCACAGTAAAAGTGAACCGCCACTTGCTCGGCGTCTCCACGTGGCCTGCTGCGATTGGGTTATCTTATACGGCGCTTATCCAACGGTTGCAGATTGGGGGCTGTTGAGATTCGATGGCTGGATCTTCTCCGCCGTTTCCCGCTTCAAATTTGAAGTGAGAACCACGCGCCCGTTATTTCCGCCGTTCCTGATTCTGCATTAAATACTTGGTAGAAAGTGAAATAGGCACTCGAGTGCAGACAGCTCATACCCGCTCGCTTCGTACCCGCTCGCTTCGAGTTGGGCTGCTTTGGCTTTTACTCGCTTGCGGAGTACTCGCTTTGAGTGACTGTTCCGCACTCGCTTGCGATGACTTGCGAAGTGACTCGTCACTTGCTTCGCCATCTGTAGCGACTGGAATATAGAAATGAAATTTCTTTGCTTTATTTAGAATGTTTCTGACTTACATACTTCGAGGATAAACAAGAGTGTTTTCCTCTTTGTATTTGTGTCAGATTCATTTCATATTTTCCACGTAGTGAGTGAAGGTTTCTAGCACGCTTCGGCTCACTTAGTGTACTTAAAATTGAAACACTTACCAGTCAATCTCACTTCGTAGGAGATTGATACCACTTGTTGAATGCTACACGTTGAATTAGATCTTCATGGCATTCATCTTCCTCTACGAATTAGAGAGTCCTCCATCGAAGTGAATGGGGGAGAGAATGAATATAGTACACAAGCTTACTACAACCCGAAGGGAGCATCACGTAAGTGTACTTATTCACGACGAATGGGGGATGAGTACAAGTCCTTATCTCAGAGCAGAAATGGACATGATGACAATGAGAATGCTCTGACAAGACAATCTCGTATTTTACGCAGAAGCATGTCACCAGCCCTGCAACCTTTTGTAGAAAAAGGTAAACCTTCAAGCTTTCCTACAATCTAGAGAATGAATCTGCAGTCGACTTGCTTTGACCCAAGCTAGGGCAAATTGAAGCGATGCAGAATTCAAGATAGCAGCATTCTTGCTCGCTTTGGAAGTAGCTTGCTCCGAGAGTAAGCATTAGTTCCCCCTTAACCATATACTTAACAATTCCTATAAGTTGGTAGGGAACTTCTTCCAATACTCCACCTTTCTCCACCTTACTTCATTTTCTTCAAGCGAGTGGAGTTTGAAGTGACTCGCTTGAGTTGGTGAAGATACGAAGCGAGTGCCTCACAGGGGAACAAGCGAACACTCCTTCGTGCATCCTGGAACTAGCATTCTTCACCAGGGTCTAATAACCCTAATTCCATGCATAGCTGGTTGAATCGAGACTCAGCTAGAGGCTTGGTGAGGATATCTGCTCGCTGGAGATCGGTATGAATTTTCTCGAGCTTGATATCCTTCTTCTCGACATGATCACGAATGAAATGATGTCGAATTTCCACATGCTTGCATCTGGTGTGAAGCACTGGATTCTGCGAAATACATATGGCACTGTTGTTGTCGCAGAAGATTGGAATTTCATTCGCTTCAACTTTGTAGTCCTTCAATTGTTGACGAAGCCATAGGATTTGAGAATAGCAGCTTCCAGCGGCCATGTACTCAGCTTCGGTTGTTGAAGTGGCTACGCTTGTTTGCTTATTTGAGAACCACGAGATCAGCTTGCTTCCCAAGAACTGACATGTGCCCGAAGTTGACTTCCTATCGACTCGGCAACCTCCATAGTCAGCATCAGAATATCCAGTGAGCTCCAAATTGTCCTCCGCTAGATACCACAGTCCCATGTTGACAGTGCCCTTCAAATATCGAAGAATCCTTTTGGCAGCTTCAAGATGGCTGTGCTTGGGGTTGCTTTGGAAGCGAGCGCAGACTCCGACTGCAAAAGCAATATCTGGCCTGCTTGCAGTGAGATAGAGTAGTGACCCAATTAGGGCACGATAATCTGTAGGATCTACAGATTTTCCTCCTTCGTCTGGCTCCATCTTCCAGTTGGTATTCATAGGAATCTTCACAGCTTTAGCATGTTGAACACCAAACTTGGCAAGCATATCTCTTGTGTACTTGGCTTGGTTGATGAAAATTCCATTATCCTGCTGCTTCACTTGAAGACCTAGAAAGCAGCTCATCAAGCCAATCATAGACATCTCATACTTGGTCTTCATCAGCTCTCCAAACTTCTCGCTAAGCGACTGGTTTGTGACCCAAATATGATGTCGTCCACGTAGATCTGAACCCATAGCATATCATTTCCATGATTGATAGTGAATAGAGTTCGATCTATTTTCCCTTTGTGGAAGCCATTCTCCACTAGGAATTGAGATAGTGTATCATACCAAGCTCTGGGAGCTTGTTTCAACCCATACAGGGCTTTCTTCAAGCGATACACTTTATCTCCCTGCTCGAAACCCGGTGGCTGCTCCACATATACTTCTTCCTTGAGTTCACCGTTGAGGAACGCGCTCTTTACATCCATTTGATAGACCTTGAACTTCTTGGCTGTTGCATAGGCTAGAAACAATCTGATAGCTTCAAGCCGTGCCACTGGAGCGAAGGTTTCGTCAAAGTCGATTCCTTCCTCTTGGCAGTAGCCTTTGGCAACGAGTCGCGCCTTGTTCCTCACTACGTTGTGGTCCTCGTCGGTCTTGTTCTTGAACACCCACTTGGTGCCAATAACATGCTGAAATTTGGGACGATCCACGAGGTACCATACGTCGTTCCTGGTGAATTGATTCAGCTCCTCTTGCATGGCTATCACCCAGTTAGAGTCGGTTAGGGCTTCCTCCACGCTTGATGGCTCAATGTTTGAGAGAAAGCAACTGAACATGGCACTTTCTCCAAACACTTGACTTCTGGTCACTACACCCTTGGATGGATCTCCAATGATTTGGCTTGGTGAGTGATCTTCGAGCCATGCAGGCTTGGATCCGCCAGCTTCATCTTCATCTTCTTCCTTGTCGCTTGCTTCACCATCTGAAGCGACTGGATTGGGTGCTTGGCCTGCACTAGCTTCAGGAATCTTAGGGGCAGCTTCGACTTCTCCTTTGGGATTCTGCTCGCTTGAGTCCTTGATCTCATCATCTTCATCGAGCACGTCCCAAGTGAGTTGATTTGAGGGTTCCTTGCTTTGATCCTTTTCATTCGCTTGAGCCTGTTCCTGTGGAAGACTTAAAGAAGACTCATCAAATACGACATGGGGTGATTCCTCCACAATTAGGGTTTTACAGTTAAACACTCTGTAGGCTTTGCTAGATGTAGAGTATCCTAAGAATACTCCTTCATCTGCTTTGCTTTCAAAAGCTTTCAACTGCGACTTCCCATTATTGTGAATGAAGACCCTACAACCAAAAATATGGAAATAAGATATGTTAGGAATTCTCCCTGTCCATATTTCATATGGAGTTTTGTCATGCCGTTTGTTGAGAAGTGTCCGATTCTGTGTATAGCATGCTGTGTTGGCAGCTTCAGCCCAATACTTCATCGGAAGCTTCGAGTCTGCAATCATGGTGCGAACAGCTTCTTTGATGATTTGATTTCTTCTTTCAGCAACTCCATTCTGCTGAGGAGTGCGTGCTGAAGAAGTTTGATGTGCTATGCCATGCTCCGTGCAATACGCTTCAATTGTAGAGTTCAAGAACTCTGTGCCTTTGTCGGAGCGGATGGTCACAATAGCTTGATTCTTTTCCACCGCCAATCGCTTGAGTAGTTGTGGCAGTTTGGTCAGTGTCTCCTTCTTGCTGAAAAGGAATACAACCCAAGTGTAGCGAGAGAAGTCGTCAACTACAACTAGAGTGTACTTCCTTCCATTTACGCTAACTGGAGTAACTGGACCAAACAGATCCATGTGAAGCAGCTCGAGCACTCGCTTTGATGAGGCTTCTTCGAGACTGGTGAAGTGCTTCTTCGTCTGCTTCCCTCGTTGGCATGGTGAACATGGATGGTCTTTGATGAAGACTTCATTCGGTATGCCATGCACCAAACCTTTTCGAGCTAAGCGATTGATAGCTTTGAAATTGAGGTGGTTCAAGCGTCTGTGCCATAGCCATCCAATTTCTGTAGCACTTCTTGCAACTAGGCAAGTTTCCTCTTTGCAGCTGTCCCATTGTGCTATGTAGACGTTCCTTTGCCTAATTCCAGTGAGCACAATCTGAGACGTGAGTTTGCTCTTCACAATGCACTTGTTGGAGATGAACTCCACCCTGTACCCCTTATCACAGAATTGTGAAATGGACAACAGGTTGTGCATGAGTCCTTCCACATAGGAGACTTCTTCAATTGTGAGCTTTCCAACTTTCAGTGCGCCGTATCCCCTGGTGCTTCCTCGAGAGTTGTCACCAAAGGTTACGTGTGGACCCTTCTTCTCTATGTAGCTGTGAAGTATAGCTTTCATGCCGGTCATGTGTCTTGAACATCCATTGTCCAAGTACCATACTTGTTGACCCTCACTTGGCATAGGATCCACGGCGCTCACCTGCAATTAGACAGATTTTGGTACCCAAATCAGTTTGGGTCCTTGCAGGTTAGTTCCCTTAGGTACCCACACTTGCTTCACTCTCTTTTGAGATGAAGCTTGCGTCTTGGGCTTCTCGACCTTCGAAAACTGTGATCTCTGCCTTAAAGCAGTTTCACACGTGCAACAGTGTGTGCAAGAGGGGTAGCGGCTCGCTTTAGACCTACCTATGCTCTTCCCATTTTGCTTATATCCTGAAGCGACTCGCTTCGGATTAGCTCTGGGTTTAGAGACTGACTTAGAGTTTTTAGTCTGTCGAAGCGGCTCGCTTGGTTTCCTCGAAGCGGTCCAACTAGGGTTTTGACCCTGACTCGCTTGAGAAACCTTGGGGACTCGCTTCGGATATGCAAAGCAGAGGCTCGAAAGAACCGCTGCTCTGATACCACTTGTTGGTCCCGGTTTGTTAATGGGAAAAATACGTAGAGGGGGGGGGGGGGGGTGAATACGTATTTTGAAGTTTTTCAACTTCAAATCCCTTAACTCAGAGTAACAAGTAAAGAGCTCTTTTTGAAACTTAAGACCTAGCTGAAGCTAGATCTACAGTACGTAGCTTGCCTGCTTGACCGAAGTGAACACTTGATCAAGAGGGAGTCTTTACTCGTATGTGCGGAATTTGGTGAGCTAAATCTTTCCTAAGTATTTAAAATTTCCAGATTAGGTTTGTTTAGATGCAATATGCAATGAATAATCAAATAAGAGGGTTAGAGAGATACGACACGAAGATTTATAGTGGTTCGGAGATAACGCTCCAACGTCTACTTTGCTGCACGACGGCAACTGTTCTTTTCACTCAAGAACTTGAAGATTTCGGGCTCTTCAAAAGCCTGGTCAAGATCGAGCTTCACTCGCTTGGATCTGACAAACGCTGGGTGATTCCGGGTTCACACCAAAAACCTAACTAGACTTGAAGCTTCACTCGCTTCAGTCGAACAGACAGGGAGATTACGGGCTCTCCTTACAGCCTAGCTTCGATCGAGCTTTACACAAACGGTGTAGGTGCAAGCTTGGATCTAAACTCTATGATCGAGGCTTCTCCAATCGATGAAAGAAGAGCCTTGGATCGAAACAACCTAACGACAACACTCAAAAACCTAACAGACAGAGTTTAGGGTTTTTGTTTGACGAAACACACTATGAAGAGCTCTTTACAATAAGTGCAAAGATGGCTAGAGCTCTTCTTCTAAGCTTGGATATGGAATGGGCTTAGACTCTAAGTGTGAAGGTTGTGAAGACGAGTTCCGATGAACTGGAAACTCGGAGAACACTGGAAAACAAAGACTCAAAGATTTGCTCGAAGGCTTGGGAGTGTTTGTTTGCTGTATGCGCTCGAATGCTCAAGTAGTGTTCTACTTCTTCACGTTGTGATCCTTCACTATTTATAGGCGGAGAGATGGCTGAGATCCGTTGCTTGGTTGGTGGCCTTGTCCCTCCTCCACTCGACAGTACTTTGTGCAGCCAGTATGCTTTTGCAGATGCGCAGTTTGTCTGTTTGCCAAATCTGGCTAAACTCCAACTTTAACAGTAACTGGAGCGAGCCAGTACTGTAGCGGTGCCCTGTCGGCCTGGCAGTCAACTCTTCCGCTCCACTCCGCTTTCGACACGTGGAGATCTTGTAATTAATGCTACGATCTCCTGTTGACTGGAGTTCAAAATATGGGCGGGAGTCGCGCTGTCGCTTTCTGGTAGGTAGTGGCTCACTTTGCTTTGAAGTTGTAGCGTCCGCTTTAGTTGAGTCACTTCGTAGTCAATCTGTAGTGAGCCGCTTCGGGAAATAAAGTTCCCTAGTGACTGCTTTGGAAACTGATGACTAGCTTTGACTCTTTACTGTAGCGCTTGCTTCGCTTCACTTTGGCTTTGAACTGTAGCGTTTGCTTCGCTTCGCTTTAGCTTTGAACTGTAGCGCTCGCTTCGCTTTGCTTTGGCAGACTCACTTCGAATCTACTGTAGCAATCGCTTCGCTACACTGTTCTTCGGCACGCTTCACTTCAGTTGCTAGACTTGCTTCGCTTCGGAAAACACACTCAAGCGAGTGGCCTTCACTTGAAAATTTGAAGCCTAAAATCTAAGCAAATTAAAGAGCCATCCTAACAGAGTAGGCTTTAGAAAAATTCTAACTTATCAACTACATCAAATGGGTCGCTTGGGAACAGAACGCTTTGGGGTTTTGGGATCAAATCAAAACACTAAAATATCCCTTATAGGTTCCCCCTTAACATATTCGTTCTTAACAATTCCCAACAATACACCTTATCTCCTTGCTCAAATCCCGGCGGCTGCTCCACATACACTTCTTCTTTGAGCTCTCCATTGAGAAACGCGCTCTTGACGTCCATTTGATAAACTTTGAATTTCTTAGCCACTGGATTGGCAAGAAATAGTCTAATGGCTTCAAGCCTGGCCACTGGAACGAAGGTCTCATCGAAATTGATCCCTTCCTCTTGGCAGTTACCCTTGGCGACGAGTCGAGGTTTGTTTCTCATGACGTTGTGGTCCCCGTCCGTCTTGTTCTTGAACACCCACTTGGTGCCAATCACATGCTGGAATTTAGGACGATCCACAAGATACCATAAGCCATTTCTGGTGAACTGATTGAGCTCCTCCTGCATGGCAATCACCCAATTTGAATCTGCTAGAGCTTCCTCCACGCTTGCCGGCTCAATATTGGATAGAAAGCAACTGAACATAGCACTTTCTCCAATCACTTGGCTTATGGTCACCACGCCTTTGGAAAGATCTCTAATGATTTGGCTTGGTGAATGATCTTTGAGCCACGCTCGCTTGGATCCTCCAGCTTCTGATTCTTCTTCAAGCGGGTCGCTTCCTTCTTCATCTGAAGCGACTGAAGCGGGTGCTTGGCCTGCAGTCTCTTCCTTTGATTTGGGGGCAGCTTCAACCTTCTCTAGAGCGATTTGATCGCTTGGGTCTTTGACATCTTCATCATCTTCAAGCATATCCCATGTCAATGGATTAATGGGTTCCTCGCTTGAAGTCTTGTCATTCGCTTGAACCTGTTCCTGTGGAAGACTTAAAGAAGATTCATCAAATACAACATGGGGTGATTCCTCCACAATTACGGTTTTACAATTGAACACCCTGTAAGCTTTGCTAAACGTAGAATATCCTAAGAATATTCCTTCATCTGCTTTGCTTTCAAAGGCTTTCAACTGTGTCTTCCCATTGTTGTGAATGAAGAACCGACAACCAAAAATATGGAAATAAGAAATGTTAGGAATTCTCCCTGTCCATATTTCATATGGTGTCTTGTCGAAGCGTTTGTTGAGAAGTGTCCGATTATGAGTGTAACATGCGGTGTTGGCAGCTTCAGCCCAGTACTTCATCGGAAGCTTCAATCTGCAATCATTGTGCGTACAACTTCTTTGATGATTCGATTTCTTCTTTCAGCAACTCCATTTTGTTGGGGTGTGCTAGCTGAAGATGTTTGGTGTGCTATCCCATGCTCCGTGCAGTATGCTTCAATTGTAGAGTTGAGAAATTTTGTGCCTTTGTCGAAGCGAATGGTAGTGATCGCTTGATTTTTCTCCACAACAAGGCGCCTGAGCAATTGAGGTAGTTCGCATAGCGTCTCCTTCTTGCTAAAGAGAAATACAACCCAAGTGTAGCGAGAGAAGTCGTCGACTACCACTAGAGTGTATTTTCTTCCATTGACGCTTACTGGAGTGACTGGTCCAAACAGATCCATATGTAGTAGCTCCAGCACTCGCTTGGAAGATGCTTCTTCTAAGATGGAGAAGTGCTTCTTCGTCTGCTTCCCTCATGGCATGGTGAGCAAGTATGGTCTTTGACGAAGACCTCATTAGATATCCCCTTCACCAAACCCTTACGAGCTAAGCGATTGATCATCTTGAAATTGAGGTGGCTTAAGCGTCGGTGCCATAGCCATCCAACTTCAGTTGCACTTCTAACGACCAAGCACGTATCTTCTTTGCAACTCTCCCATTGCGTAATGTAGACTATTTTTCTTCGTATTCCAGTGAGCGCAATCTGGGATGTGAGTTTGTTCTTCACAATGCAATTGTCGGAGATAAACTCCTCCTTGTATCCTTTATCACAAAACTGTGAAATGGATAGCAAGTTGTGCTTCAGTCCTTCCACATAGGAAACTTCTTTGATTCTAAGCTTTCCTATTTTCAGTGCGCCGTATCCCTTAATGGTTCCTCGAGAGTTGTCACCAAAGGTTACTTGTGGACCCCTCTTCTCTGTGTAGTCTTGGAGTAGAGACTTCATGCCCGTCATGTGTCTAGAACATCCACTGTCCAAGTACCAAATAACTTGACCTTTGCTGGGCATGGGATCCACGGCGCTCACCTGCATTTAAACAATTTTTGGTACCCAAATCAGTTTGGGTCCTTGCAGGTTAGCTTTCTTCGGTATCCACACTTGCTTCACTCTCCATTGAGTGTTAGCTCGTGTTTTAGGTTCCTCGGCCCTTTTAAAGTGTGACTTCTGCTTGGATGCAGCTTCACATGTGCAGCAGTGTGTGCATTGAGGGAAGTTTCGAGAGCGGCTCGCTTGAGACCAATCCATGCTCTTACCTCTTTGCTTATATCCTGAAGCGACTCGCTTCGGATTAGTCGTAGGTTTTGAGACAAATTTGGGGTTTCTAGTCTTAGCAAGCGTCTCGCTTGGTTTCTTTTGAGCAATCAACTTAGGGTTTTGAACCTGACTCGCTTGAGAAACCTTTGGGGTTTGAAGCTTCTTCTTGGTCGCTTCAAATACTTCCCCCTCAACGTAAGAACGGTTGGACCATCTCCAATCCGGCTCACGTGACACATAGACATTAGTTCTTCTCTACAAGGGAACATCCTTTGTCTTTGGTGTCTGTATTGAGAGCTTACAGCCTCAACAGTTTTCCCTTTACCTTTTGAATGGTTAGCTTTAGCATTTTTAGTGCTAGGGACTGTTGATGTTGGCTTTCCCTTAGGAACTTCCTTTGAAGAGATAGACATCCTCATCGGTCCCTTCTTTGGAGTCTCAATATTGCCCTTGTCTTTGTTAGTGGTTACTTTGGATGCTGTGGGCATATCCAAAGAAACTAATGGTGTTGTGTTAGAAGCACCAACAAAGACTGTAAGCTTGGAAGGTCCACCCTCATATCCAAGGCCTCCCTTTCTACCAAAAGGTAGAAGCGAGCTTTCTAGTGCTTGCCTAGAGAATGAAGCTTTGTTTAGATTAGCAACTAGAATGGATTGGGTTTCATACCTTCCTTCCAAGCTTTTGTGTCAAGCGAAGAGATCCTCAAACTTACTAGTCATAGCTCTTAAGTTAATCCTGACTACATCAAGTTCAGTGGCTAGCTTTCGGTTTTCTCTCTCGCTATCAGACATAACTTGTTTCAACACTTCGTGGTCGCTTAACAATTTGTGATGCTTGTTAACCAGCTCACTCCATGTCGAGGAATGAACTTCCTCTTCGTGCTTGTGTGCCAGTGTAATTGAATCGATAGGCGGATAGAAAAATACTTCTCCAGCGTCTTCATCAGTGAGCGCCATGAAGCCCAGATCTTCTCCATCACTCGAGTTAGGATATGTAAAAGCATCTGAGTCGCTTGGCACTTCCTCGCTTGGAGTGTCCAGCGGCTCGCTTGCGACAAGCGCTCACCGGGGAGCTTCCCTTTTGGCTTTCAATTCTTCACGTTCCTTGGCACTCAGCTTTGGGCAGTCAGACTTGTAGTGGCCCATTTTGTGGCAGTGATAGCACTCCACATCCATCATATCCCCTGAGATCGACTTTGATGTTTCTTCTCGCTTTCCTTTTCCATCTCGAGCATCAATGCTCTTTCCTTTGTATTACTTGTAAAATCTCTTGTATTTCCCCAAGCGTGAATTCATCTTGTTGAAATTCTTTGACAAGAATGCGTAGTGCTCTTCCAATTCTTCTCTTGACATTTTGGCAATCGTCTAGTCGCTTGGCGTTTCTACAGCTTTGAAAGCGACTCCCTTTGATGACATAGAACCTTCGTCTTCATCGTCCAGGCTCATTCGATTGAGATCGAATTCGTGAGCCTTAAGCTCGGAGAACAGGATCTCCGGTGTGAGCTTTGATAAATCCTTCGCCGCCAAGTACAACTCCTTCATTGTCTGCCATTTCCGTGTGAGGGCTTGAACAATTTGAGGTTGACTTCTTTGTCAGTGAATTCCTTGCCAAGAGAGATGAGAGTAGCAATGATGTTGGTGATGCGCAACTCGAAGGCGTCAATCGACTCTTCGGACTTCATTGTTAAGCTCTCGAACTCTCTCATCAGCACCGTGAGATTGTTCTCCTTGATCTTGTCAGTGCCGTGGGAGATTAGGGCTAGGGTTTCCCACATCTCCTTCGCTATTGTGCACTTCCTTATCCTGGGGAGATAAGCGTCTGATACAGTGCTCTGCATTGTATGGCGTGCTACACGGTCGAGATTGGCAATCTTGAAGTCGTTGGCGGTGTAGTCTTCTTTTGCCATTTCGAAAAGTTCTTGTCTGACATGAGCTTCTCGGCCTTCTGCAGTTGGAACGTTCACTGAGATGGTCTTCATGATCTCGATAGGTCCTTCTTCTATGACTTCCCACATCCTGTCGGGGATGGAGCATAGAAAACTTTCGACACGGAAAATCCATGTTTCGTATCCTTTAATCGAGAACTGAGGAAGATTGGATGCACTATAGGTAGACATGATGAACAATTAGTAGCGATGCAGTATGCGTGAGTGAGGGTTATGATGCACTTAGGAAAAAACCGGATCGGTTCAGTGAGACAACGTGAAGCGAGAGGGGACTCGCTTCAGGTATGCAAAGCAGTGGCTCGAAAGAACCCCTGCTCTGATACCACTTGTTGGACCCGGTTTGATAAGGGAAACACACGTAGGGGGGGGGGGATGAATACGTGTGTAGAAGTTTTTCAACTTCTTTTTCCTTTATTTTAGAGTTAGAAAGTTATAGCGCTCACTCCAAATACCTAAGACCTAGATCTACAGTGGAAGCTTGCTACTTGATCTAAGCAGATGCTTGAACAAGAGTGAGGCTACTTGCAATGCGGAATTTAGTGAGCTAATCTTTCCTAAGTAATTAAAGCTTCGTGTTAAGTTTGTTTATGATGCTTGTGTAATATGAATAATCGAAGCAATAAACAAATGAAAGCTAGGGTAAAGAAATACGACACCAAGGTTTATAGTGGTTCGGTGATGAAACACCTACGTCCACTTTGTTGCACGTAGCAACAGATTCTCTTCACTCAAGAATCGTGAGGATTGCAGGCTCCTCAAAAACCAAGTCTGGATCGAGCTTCACTCGCTTGGATCCGACGCACAACATGGAGATTGCGGGTTCTCCACTAGACCTAAACTGGACTAAGCTTCACTCTCTTGAATTTGACAATTGGGAGATTACGGGTTGTCCACACAAACCTAGCTTCGATCGAGCTTCACACAATTGAGGATTGTGCTAGGTTGGATCTAGACTCTATGATCGAGACTTCTACTATCGAGGAAAGTATAGTCTTGGATCTTACAACACGACAACCTATTTTTTAACACAAACCCTAAGGCACAGAACTAGGGTTTAAGGTTTTGGTTTCGACGAACACTCTAAATGAAGAACTCTTTACAATAGATGCAAATATGGCTAGAGTTCTTCTCTAAGCTTTGGATATGGAATGGCCTTAAATCTTTGGAGTGTGAAGGTTGCGGAGACAAGCTTCGATGTTGCTGAAGCTCGGAGAACACTTAAACAAAAACTCAGACTGGGAGTATTTGTTTGCAGTAGGTGCTGAAAGCTGTAGTAGTGTTCTGCACTTCTCTATCTTCGACCTTCACTATTTATAGGCGGAGGGATGGGCAAGAGCCGTTTGATGGTTGGCCGTTTGTCCCTCCTTCGCTCGACAGTACTCGCCTTGACCAGCAGCTTTTCAGATGCGTCAATTTGTCTCTTTGCCGAAAATGGCTAAGAGCCAATTTTAACAGCAACTGGAGCGCCCAGTACTGTTGCTGTCGGCCTGGCAGTCAACTCTGGTGCTCCATTCTTCTATCGACACGTGGAGATACGCAATTAATGCGTCGATCTTCACTTGATTGAAGTTTGAACTCGTTGTTTAAATTAGAGAGGGAATTGAGCTGTAGCTTTCTGTTAGGTAGAGGCTCGCATCGCATTAGATTTGGAGCATCCTCTTTGAATGAGTCGCTTCAAGTCATACTGTAGCGTATGCTTTAGAAATAAATTTCTTAAGCGTCTGCTTTAGTAAGTATTAACTAGCTTTGACTTTTACTGTGGCACTCGCTTCGCTTCGCTTTAGCAGACTCGCTTTGATTCAACTGTAGCATTCGCTTCACTTCGCTATTCTTCAGCACGCTTCGCTTCGGCTCGGTAGACTCGCTTCGCTTGGAAAACACACTCAAGCGAGTGGCCTTCACTTGAACTTCTAGCAGTCTAAAAACCTAAGCATCTAAAGCATAAAAATAAGCCTTCCTAACATTTATAGGCTTAATTTTTTTTTAAAACTATCTACATCAAAATAGTGTCGCTTGGGAATAGGATATATAGGGCGTTTTGGGATCGAATCAAAACATATAATTTTATGCATTCAAAGTATCCCATTGTGAGTTCCCCCTTAACAAGTGATCCTTAACAATTTCCCAGCATTAGCGCTGACTGGGCCATTCTTCTATGGGCCTCAGATGATCTATTCGGTACAGATGCCTAGGATATTCAGAGGCTAGAAGTTTCGAGTCTGATGTCCCAGGAACCATCCTTGAGGCAGATGCCCTGGCCAGGGCAGAAGCTATGAGGTTCCAAACAGATCTTGGCTTATGCGGAAGATGTCTAGATCCCACTAGCATCTACTAGGATTCAAGGATCTGCCTAACACACGGTCTGCGTGACTCTACTTACCCTAGGGTGAGGACCACAAAATTGATGACGAAGTGAATCCTGTCTCCTTAGAAATTCCTCTCTTGTCCTCCCCTGACACAGGCATTCACCTTTTTATCCCTTCAACACCTATAAATATCGAGTAATCACACTACTTCAACCAACCTAACACTTCACATACACACTATTCCATTCATACTCTGCTTCGCACCTCCACGAGCTAGAGCTACTGAAATCCTTCTTCAAGGATTTCCCATCTCTCATCACTCTCATCTACATTCTCCTTGGTAAAGAAGGAGACTCTCCACAATTCAAGCCAAAGGTATAATCCCCGTTGCTAAGAGAGTACGAAGTGTGAAGGTGCCTCGCATTCCTTACTTCGCCCCCTCCTTTTCTCCTCACTTTTCTGCCCAAATGAGCTCTAAGCTCTATGGATTTGACTAGTTTTTTGGTTATTAACACCCTTTACTTAATGTTTAGCTCGATCCTCTCTTTTATGTCTAAAAGGAAGATGCTCTGTAGAAAATGAGTTCTATCAATGTTTTAAAAATCGAACCGGACGTCGTACCAGTGAGGCTTTCGGGTCATGGTTCAATTGGTTGAACCGGTTAAACCATGGTTGAACCGTTATATAATTAAATTAATATTAAATAATATTAATAATAAATAAATACATGATATATATAAAAATATGAATAAATTTATATCTTATAAGGTAAAAAATACATTAAAGCTAAAAAAAATAATTTATTCTTAATATAATTTAAATATCATGTTTTAAAAATATTTTTTCAATAAAAATTTATTGATTAAATTTAATTTTTTATTCTTAGTAGCTATATGATGATTAAAAAAATGTAAAATTATCTTTATTATCATAAAATGAGAATAATGAACATTATGTTAATAGGTCGTTTTCTTGAAAAATAGTTGGGAATCAGAAAGAGAGAGATAAAATAGACATTTATGATAGGGATGAATATCAACCTGGCCAAGTGGCATCGGCTAGTGATGATTAGACCAGCCCTCCGAAAGCCTCAGATGACCTATCCGATGAGGATGCCATACCCAGGGCAGAAGCTGTGAGTCCGGCGCAGGTCCCTCCTTATGAAGGAGCTGTCCCAGATCCTTCCGCATCTGCCAGAGCACAAGGACCTGATGAACACTCAATCCGCGTGACTCTATATCTTAGGGTGAGGACCACAAAATCAATGACGGGAGAATCTTGTCTCCCTCAAAATTCCTTTTCTATCCCCCTTACGTATGTACACTTACCTTGCCCATCACCATCTGCACCTCCATTCTCATCATTGGAAGGAATACCCCCATCATTTCGAACCTGAGGTATAATTCTCTCTAACGAAGGAGGACGAAGCGTAAGAGCGATGCACAGTCTCTGCTTCATCCTCGTCCGTCTCCTCCATTTTTCTTCTCAAACGAGCCCCGCGCTCTATGGATTTAACTAGTCGTATGGTTACAAGCTTTCATTACTATACGTTTGCCTTAATTCTTTACATTTTGAAAGAGATACTATATGAAAAACGAGCTACTAACGCCCCTAAATCGCACTAATCCTTTACTTATTTCCATTTGTGATTCTCTACGCATGAATATTACTCCTTGATCTCTGAAATATGATGAATAATCACCTAAATTGTTGTAGATCTTTAACCCGGATCTATCAACTGGCGCCGTCTGTCGGAAAATTGAGTTTTAGACGTCTATTTCCTTGCTTATTTGCGAATTTTTTAGCTTGCTATTTGTAATACTGTTGAATTTTTTGAATCCGAAGTGTTAATCTCTTCGGTATCACTGAAATCCTAGCTGGTTTAGATAATATTGTTATGGATTTTCTCTGTTATTTCCTCGTGCGCGAGATGCCCGGAAAAGGGAGGTAAGCGCGAATGTATACTCTGTGCTAGTTAAGTAGTTTTCTTAGGAAAACCTAGGTATGCATATTGTAGATGAATCTCAGTTGAATCTTTTATGGTGTTGAGTTGCGAAATCGGAGGGTATCTTAAGATTATGTTCTCCTCATATGAATTGTGATAACTGACTTATATCCCGTGTTTGATCCAAAGGTTGTGGAGAATTTGAGGGAAAGCCGAATCAAAATTGCAGCAATCTTAGAGCGCATTCAACTCATATCTTATAATTGGTGAGTTTAAAATTCCGTTAAATGTGGCAAAATGTGAAGTTAGCTCGTGGGTTATGAGGGATTGGTAGTTACAGAGGAAGCACTACGACTCAGATAGTCTTAGGCCCCTGTATTGCCATGAACCGAAAACACACAGAGTGAAAACATTGAAAACAGAGGGCTGAAAATGACGAGGTCACCCCATTTACCTTGATGAAGGGGCCCCACGTTTGAAGGCAGAACCTCTCAGAAGCACTATCTAATAGGCAACATCTTCGTAAGCCCTATATAATAGGCAGAACTCTCAGAAGCCCTATCTAATAGGCAACATCATTGTAAGCCCTATATAATAGGCAGAACCCTCAAAAAGCCTTACACTTCAAAAAGCCCTACATAGTTAGGCATCATACAAAAAGCCCTACATAGTTAGGCACCATACATAAAGCCCAGCATAATCAGGCACCATGCATTGAGTCCTATGAAAATAGGCACTATACGTTAAGCTCTATGAAAATAGGCATCATACCTTAAACTCGTCTAAAGCAGGCACCATAACATTAAGTCCTGCAAAAGCAGGCGTCATTCCTTCCTACCCTATACAGGTAGAAGCTACCCTTTAAAGCCTTACATAAACAGGCAATATCTATGAAAACTCATACAGATGATCATAAAAGACTTGTCAAAAGCAAACCATATCTATTTTAAACCTTATCTCGAGAGCATCCAGAACTAATTCTCTAAAAATCTTCAAACGTTTACAGAACCTTGCAAAGATGGATATTAGCTCAGATGCTGCTTCAAAAGAAGCCGACCAAGCTACTGGAAATCCAGAAAATTCTCTACTCGGGAATAAAGGAAAAGGCACTGTGGTGACAGAGGCCAGTGTCAACATGGAAGCTCAGTTTTCCCCAACCATGCTCCTCCAGATGAAAGCGCTTGTAGAGGGCGCAGTCAAGGGGGCTGTTGAAAAAAGACTTCATATTTTGGGAATAAACTCCCAAAACGCAGATCCCCCGGGTGAAACCCAAGAAGGTGGAGGAAGTAAGAGCACCCCCGTGATACACAAGCAGAAACCTGTAACCCCAGGCATAGCCCAAGAACTAGTCTCAAAGTCGCCATCAATAATGGCAGGACAAGAGGAGGGATTCCTTACTGACTGGGAATCCCCAGATGAAGAAGGTCCTGAGGGACCCGAAGGAAATCTCAATGAGGACACTGACAATGCATGGGCCAAGAAATATGCGCAGCAACAAGAGTAGATGAGGCTCCTGGCGAAAGAAGTGAAAAGACTGAAAGAGCAAGCAGGCCCCAGAAAGGACCTCAAAGGAAACAGAAGCAAGTGAAAGAGGAATTCGCTATGCAAATGAAGAAAGGAACCTAAAGCACATTCCGGATTCTAAAAATGGGGGGCACAAGCTAGAGCTTTTACCCGTATATATTGATGAGAACAACCTATTCTCAGTGGATATCCAAACAGATCCTGTACCCAGTAACTTCAAAACAATTTCCTGTGAATATCAGGGGAAGGGGGATCCTGAAGAACATTTGATGAAATTTGAAAGCTTATGCCTCCTCCACCAATATTCGGAAGGCGTCAAGTGTAGAGTATTCCTCACAACTCTGTCAGGGATTGCCCAACATTGGTTTAAGTAGTTACCAAGAGCCTCTATTCACTCCTTCATGGATCTGAAGGAAGTTTTCCTACAACAGTTCGTCAGCGCTAAGAGGACTACTAGAAATTTCTTACACCTAACAACTATTAAGCAAGGTGCCAATGAAAGTTTGAGGGATTATATGATACGCTTCAATGAGGCTATCTTGGAAATCCCAGGAGTAGAGCCGAAGCTGAAGGTGCATGCCTGTGTAGATGGCCTAAAGTCGGGGCAGTTCTTCGCCTCTCTTATTAAGAAAGAAGCCACTTCTTTCGAAGAGCTGCTAACAAGGGTCCAAAAATATATCCATATGGAGGAGGCTCTAAGCAGCAAGAGGGCCGAGCTGGCCGCTCAAAAGGAAAAGAAGCCAGAAGAAAGAAAAAGGCCGGCCCCAGATGCCAAGAAAGCTGACAAAAAATGAGCGATTCCTGAGATCCTTCACTCCGCTCACCAAGCAGCCTGTTGATCTACTGGAGGTAGTCATGAGAAAGCCAGGGGTCCAGGTCCCCGTGCGACACAAGAAACCGCCTAAGAACCCACCCTCTGAAAAATTCTGCAAGTTCTATAATGACTTCGGTCACATGACAAATGACTGTAGAAATTTGAGAATTGCTATCGAGAAGTTGATCCAAGAGGGGGAACTCTTGGAATATGTCAAGAGAGAGACAGAACAAAACAAAAAACGCAAAGAAGCTCCTGAGAAAATGCCTGATGCTAACCAGGGATCAGAACCCAAAGGCGTCATTAAAATGATATACGGAGGAACGACCGTAGGGGACTCCAACAGAAGCCGAAAGGCATCTGCTAGAGAGCTGCATATGCACGAGAGACATGGGATCTGGAAGGTCGAAAAGGGCTTACACACACCAGAAATCTCGTTTGGACCAGAGGACAATCAAAATGTGATTCACCCACATGATGACGCATTGGTCATCACGGTGGAAGTAGAAAGATACCAAGTCCAAAGGGTCTTTGTGGATACAGGGGCTGCGGTTAATGTCATATTCGGGAATTGTTTCAACCAAATGAGCCTTCAGAAGCGTCTAAACGGGGTAGCCACGACTTGGCATGGCTTCTCAGGAGACCCCGTGATATCATTAGGTTCAATTGATCTAATGCTCACTCTAGGCGAAGGACCCATGCGGGTATCAAAACCAGTCACTTTTCTGGTGGTGCGACAACAATCTTCCTACAACATTATCTTGGGGAGAACTGCCCTGAACCCATTCCAAGCTGTGGTTTCCACTTACCATTTGATGATGAAATTTCTAGTAGGAAGACGGGTGGGACAAGTATCTGCAGACCAAGTGATCTCACGAAAATGTTATATCCAATCAGTACAGGCAGGAGAAGCCAGAAAAAGGTCAATGGCAGAACCCGCCAACGATAAGACTGAGGTAAAGCTTGATGAAAAAAGACTTAAAGCTACAACTACCGCGGAAGAGAGCCAGGATCTGTCCACTTCAATGGAACACTTGATGATTACCAACACTAGCTCCTATGAAAAGCTCACGCTACCCAAAGACTCAAACAAGCGGTCGCTCCAACAGAATGACGAAAGCAAAGGACTTGAAGCCAAAATAATAGGCACATGCAACGCCCCAATCGTGAAAGGGCAATGGGAAACTCTGATAGCCAAGGCAAGGGCAAAAGTCAAAGACACGATCAAAGTGTTAGATCAAGAGAATGCCGAAGAGACAACAAACGAGGAAAAAGGTAGTACCCTCGAAGTATGCAGGGAAAATTAAGCATGGATCTTAAAAAGAAGAGAATAAGGTTGATCATAACCTTTATCTATCTTAAAACTTTTTATCTTATAATTAGTCAATATGTGGAAAACACAGGATCATGCCTCCTTGTCCTTAAGGTAATTGTATTTTGCAAAGTGGTTAGCCCTAAAATGAGGTGTAATTCCTTCGGTTCCTTACACCTCACTTGGGGGGGGGGGGGGGGGGGGAGTAGGGGATACCCTACATCCCAATACCCGTATTCCATTATCTTAAAATGCTTTAGCCTGTGTTCTATTACCTCAAAATGCTTTAGCAGGAGAAACATAGCAGCAGATCGAAATAAAAAGAAAATATACACAAACATAAAAGCAGAAAGATAGTAGGCCAAAGTGGCTGGAAGTAGCAAGAGTATGATAGGGGCAAGGTCTCAAGAAGCACCTGGCCTCAGACAAAAGAAAATAAATTTGTTTTTGCCCCATTGGCATAATTCAGGGGCCATAAAAAAGCACCCCACTATAAACACCAAAAAGTAAATTGTTTTAAGACACCCCATTGAGAGCAGCATGATCAAAGAGAAGGGTCTGAGGCAGAAGCCAGATCCTTAGAACTAAACGAATGAGAAGATGAAGCCTGATTCCCAGAAACAGAGGGAGATTTAGCCGAATGCAAGGGAAGATCACCCTTGGGATGATCCGCTGAAATACTCAATGCATCCTTTTCTCCAGAATCGCTCTTCATAGTTGGCAGAGTACGTACAGCAGAAGTAGTTTCTTTGTGCAAAGGGGGGCACAGAACATTCTCCTTTCTTAGCTCCTAGCAGGGAAAAAGAATCGCTAAGTAAAAAATGATAAACTTCGACTGGGTAAACTTAACCATAATAAAAAGGAAAAAAAAAAGAGGGCACCTCGTCGAAGGCCTTTTTCATGAACCTCATGACAGTAGTGTCAAGAGAAAAGAGAGGAAAAGGGGGAGCATCCCAAGTAGGAAGATCCTCGGAGGATCGAACAGGCTGGCGAAGGGCCTCAGAAACTTCCCTCAATACCGGCATAAACCAAGGCTCTCCGAAAGGTAGGAAGCAGTTCCTCTTAAGAGCCTCAGATTTTGTCTCAAACATCCTTACTATAGGTCCCAAGTTGATAACGGTAGCCTGCTCGGGAAAATCCAATTGTTTGCAACATTCTAGAATAACAGAGGCTGCCCAATCGGTGAGGGGATCCAACATTCGTATCCAGAAATCAGGTGAGTGAAGGTACGCTTCTGGTAATCGTTTTACCAAGGAATCCACAAAAGCCTGGCCGTAAGGAGTCATTAAGAAATTAGACCGACAATCTTGTATCCCCATGGAAATGCCTTGATCTAAGCCTATCTTCCTCCCCTTAATAAAGGAAGAAATCTGGGAACGCTCTAACTCTTGCTCATGTGCGAGTGTTAGCTGCTTTACTTGGACGGCGAAAGTTTCTTGCGCTTGCGTTACTCGTTTTGACGAAGCCTCCAAGGTCCTCTCTAACTCCTCCACCCACTCCGATAAGGAAGACACGCGCTGTTCAAGAGCAGAGTAGTGTCTTCTCTTGTCACGAAGACGGTCTCGAAGGTCACAAACCTCAACTTGGAACTGATGTCTACTTTGCTCTGCTTGGGATAGAATCTCCAAAAACTGATCAAGGGTTAGAGCCGGGATATCAGGAGGGGGTACCGGAATCTGGATTGCTTTTGCGAAGGAAGAAGGAGAAAGATCGTTCTGCCTCTCCGAAGAAAAAATGTGAGCACCTGTGTCGATTAAGGCCAATGGTGAAGGGTAGGTCCCATCATGTTCTTCGAAACAACCAATCAAGAGGGAGTTGGGAAAACAAGGTTTCGAATGGGGTTTTATTGCCATCATTTCCAGAGGATCTTCTAGAGGAGGGTCCGAAATCCCAGTGTTTGGGACAGAAGTGCCACTTGTAGAGGAAACAAGTTCGAGATTAGGAGCTCTTGCTTACACCATTTTATGCACTAACCTTTCCTGGATTTTCCGTTCCAGGCTCTGTTTGTCTAGATCTATGCCTAAAAAAAAAAAACATTAAATGTCGCTAGACAAACCTAATCGAAACCAACGGGCAAGCCCTAACAGCCGGCTTTCGAGTGTATGATAGGATCTCTGCTTTAGGCTTCCATAATCAAAAGTACCAATACTACTAGTAAAAAAGTAACAGAACAATAGAGAAAATACTAGGGAACTGAATAATCACCGGGAGTACGGAGTAAGGCAGAGGAACAGAAATACTGTCGTTTCTCCTTAAGAAATAGTATGATGAATGAAAGGGAGAAAGGAAGGAGTTAAAAGGTTAAAAGGAAAAAGAGCGAAGTGGTACCCCACTCACTACTCCACGTTGGCTTGTGAAAAGGGAAGAGACGCCCTTTTCACTTACGAATAATGATACACCTTTCAGAATATATCCACTACAGCATCTCTCTACTCTAAGAAGGAAAGTAATGATGACTAGGGAGAATAGGCCCAGCTTTTTATCCTGGGGAAATCAACCGTCGCACCAATCTTCCACGCGACAAGACATCTGTAGCCTTAACCCAAAAAAGTAGTTTTCCCGCCAAGACACCCGGCAGAAGCTAACAAAGCATGCTTCTGGACCTGGGGGGGAGTAGGTGATAGGGATGAATATCAGCCTGGCCATGTGGCATCGGCTAGTGATGATTAGACCAGCCCTCTGAAAGCCTCAGATGACCTATCCGATGAGGATGCCATACCCAGGGCAGAAGCTGTGAGTCCGGCGCAGGTCCCTCCTTATGAAGGAGCTGTCCCAGATCCTTCCGTATCTGCCAGAGCACAAGGACCTGATGAACACTCAATCCGCGTGACTCTATATCTTAGGGTGAGGACCACAAAATCAATGATGGGAGAATTTTGTCTCCCTCAAAATTCCTTTTCTATCCCCATTACGTATGTACACTTACCTTTTTGTCCTTCTCCACACCTATAAATAGAGAGTGATCACACCACTTCGTCCAACTCAACTCTTCATAACACACACACTCTGCGTACTATTCCATTCACTTTCATGTTCTACTTTGAGCTCTCTCGATCTAGAGCGATCAGAGTACTCGAGGCATTCTCTTGAGAAACTTCGTCCATCACCATCTGCACCTCCATTCTCATCATTGGAAGGAATACCCCCATCATTTCGAACCTGAGGTATAATTCTCTCTAACGAAGGAGGACGAAGCGTAAGAGCGATGCGCAGAATCTGCTTCATCCTCGTCCTTCTCCTCCATTTTTCTTCTCAAACGAGCCCCGCGCTCTAAGGATTTAACTAGTCGTATGGTTACAAGCTTTCATTACTCTACATTTGCCTTATTTCTTTACATTTTACCTAGAAAGAGATGCTATATGAAAACCAGCTGCTAACGCCCCTAAATCGCACGAATCCTTTACTTATTTCCTTTTGTGATTCTCTACGCATGAATATTACTCCTTGATCTCTGAAATATGATGAATTATCACCTAAATTGTTGTAGATCTTTAACCCGGATCTATCAATTTATATAATAAATAATACATCTATTTAGTCAATTGTTAAATAAAATTAAATTTATATTATTTATAAGTAGTTATTGTAGTGTAGATGGTGAAATTCTAGTACATCAACCAGTAGGTCATGGGTTCAATTATCTTTAAATACAAAAGATATATATTTTTTGGGTAAGAGAGAGAACCGGCCGGTTTCTTGAAAACCGCCCCGGTTCGCCAGTTCATCCAGTATTGTCCGGTTTGAACCGGTTCGGGCGGTTCAAAGCCGGTTCTACAGTCCAAACCGGACCGGTCCATGGCCGGTTCACGGTCAAACCGGTTGAACCGGCCGGTCCGGTTCGGTTTTTAAAACATTGGTTGCTATGGCTAATGAATCACATGAATCTCTTACTTGCTACCGTTATAATCTTTTGTGCGTGAATACTCATTACAAATATGATGAATCATTACACAATTGTTGTAGATCTTCAACCCGGATCTATCAACTGGCGCCGTCTGTGGGAATCTTGAGTTTAAGACGTTGGTTTCCTTTCTTATATGCGGATTTTTAGCTTGCTATTTGTAATGTTGTTGAAGTTTTTGAATCTGAGGTGTTAATCTCTTCAGTATCACTAAAATTCTAGGTGTTTGTGATAATATTGTTATGAATTTTCTCTGTTATTTCCTCGTGCACGAGACGCCCGAGAAATGGATGTTAACACAAATGTATATTCAGTGTTTGTTAAGTAGTCTTCTCAGAAACTTTGTTATGCATACTGTGAGTTGATCTCAGTTGAGTCTTTCGTAATGTTGAAATGCGAAGTAGGAGGCGATCTTAAGATTATGTCCTCCTCAAAATATAAATTGTGATAACTGAATTATATTCTGTGTTTGGTTCAAAGGTTGTGGAGAATTTGAGAGAAAGTCGAATCAAAATTGCAGCAATCTTAGAGTGCGTTCAGCTTATCTCTTATAATTGGTGAGTTTAAAGTTCCGTTATATATTGCAAAACATGAAGTTAGCTCGTGGGTTATGAGGGATTGGTAGTTACAGAGGAAGCACTACGACTCAAATTCAGTCGCAGGCCCCTGTATTGCCATGAACCGATAACACACAGAGTGAAAACGTTAAAAACAGAGGGCCGAATATGACGAGGTCACCCCATTCACCTTGATGAAGGGGACCCACATTTGAAGGCAGAACCTCCCAGAAGCCCTATCTAATAGGCAACACTCTCGTAAGCCCTATATAATAGGCAAAATCTCCCATAAGCCCTATCTAATAGGCAACACTCTTGTAAGCCCTATATTATAGGCAGAAACCTCATAAGCCCTACACAGTAGGCATAACCCTTAAAAAGCCCTATGAAAATAGGCATAATACATTAAGCCCTATGAAGATAGGCATCATACATTAAGCCCTATGAAAATAGGCACCATACATTGAGCCCTACAAAATTATGCATAATACATCAAGCTCTGTGAAGATAGGCATCATACATTAAGCCCTGTGAAAATAGGCACCATACATCAAGCCCTGAGAAGATAGGCATCATACATTAAACCCATGAAAATAGGCACCATACGTTAAGCCCTGTGAAAATAGGCACCATCCATTCCTGCCTTATACAAACAGATGCCACTCTTTGAGCATTGCATAAGCCGACAATATATATAAAAACTTGTACGAATGGTTCCCAATCACAAAAGATCTGTCAGAAGCAAACAACATCTATTTTAGCCTCATTTTAAAGGCATCTGAAACTAATGCCCTAAAAAATCTTCAAACATTTGCAGAACATTGCAAAGATGAATACTAGCTCAGATGCTGCTTCAAAAGAAGCAGGACAAGCTCCTGGAAATCAAGAAAATTCTCTACTCGGGATATAGGAAAGGGCACTTTGGTGACAGAGACAAGTGTCAACATGGAAGCTCAGTTTTCCCCAACCATGCTCCTCCATATGAAAGCGCTTGTAGAGGGCGTAGTCGAGGGAGCTGTCGAAAAAAGACTTTATATTTTGGGAGTAAACTCCCAAAACGCAAATCCTCCGGGTGAAACCCAAGAAGGTGGAGGAAGTAAGAGCACCCCCGTGATACACAAGCAGAAACCTGTAACCCCAAGCATAGCTCAAGAATTGGCTGCAAAACCGCCATCAATAACGGCGGGACAAGAGGAGGGATTCTCCACTGACTGGGAATCCCCAGATGAGGAAGGTCCTGAGGAACCCAAAGGAAATCTTGACGAGGACATTGACAATGCATGGGCCAAGAAATATGCCCAACAACAAGAGAAGATGAAGCTCCTGGCAAAAGTACTAGAAAAGCTGAAAAACCAGAAGCAGGCCCCAGAGAGGGCCTCGAAAGAAACATAAGCAAGTGAAAGGGGGACTCGTTACGCAAATGAAAAAGGAACCTAAAGCATGTTCCAGATCCTAAAAGCGGGGGCACAAGCCAGAGCTTTTCTCTGTATATATTGACAAGAACAGCCAATTTTCAGTGGATATCCAAACAGATCCTGTTCCTAGTAACTTCAAAACAATTTCTTGGGAATATCAGAGGAAAGGGGACCCTGAGGAAAATTTGATGAAATTCGAAAGTCTATGCCTCCTCCACCAATACTCGGAAGGAGTCAAGTGTAGAGTATTTCTCACAACTCTGTCCGGGACTGCTCAACATTGGTTCAAGCAGTTAACAAGAGCCTCTATTCACTCCTTCATGGATCTGAGGGAAGTTTTCCTACAACAATTCGTCAGTGCTATGAGGACTACTAGAAATTCTTTACACCTAACAACTATTAAGCAAGGTGCCAATGAAAGTTTGAGGGATTATATGACGTGCTTCAATGAGGCAGTCCTGGAAATCCCAGGAGTAGAGCCGAAGCTAAAGGTGCATGCCTGTGTGGATGGTCTAAAGCTAGGGCAGTTCTTTGCCTCTCTCATTAATAAAGAAGCTACTTCTTTCGAAGAACTGCTGACAAGAGTCCAAAAATATATCCATATGGAGGAGGCTCTGAGCAGCAAGAGGGCCGAGCTGGCCTCTCAAAAGGAAAATAAGCCATAAGAAAGGAAAAAGCCAGCTCCAGATGCTAAGAAAACTGATAAGAATGAACGATTTCTGAGATCCTTTACTCCACTCACCAGACAGCCTGTTGATCTGCTGGAAGTAGTCATGAGAAAGCCGGGGGTCCAGGTCCCCGTGGGACACAGGCAACCGCCTAGGAACCCACCCTCTGAAAAATTCTGCAAATTCCATAATGACTTCGGTCACATGACAAACGATTGTAGAAATTTGAGAATTACTATCGAGAAGTTGATCCAAGAGGGGGAACTCTTGGAATATGTCAAGAGAGAGACAGAGCAAAACAAAAAGCGCAAAGAAGCTAATCAGAAAACACCCGATGCTAGCCTGGGATCAGAACCCAAAGGCGTCATTAAAATGATATATGGAGGACCGACCGTAGGGGACTTGAAAAGAAGCAGAAAGGTATCTGCTAGAGAACTGCACATGCATGAATGACACGGGGTCTGGAAAGTTGAAATGGGCTTACCTGTACCAGAAATCTCGTTTGGACCAGAAGACAATCAAAATGTGGTTCATCCACATGATGACACATTGGTCATCACGGTGGAGGTAGAAAGATACCAAGTCTAAAGGGTCTTTGTATATACAGGAGTTGCGGTTAATTTCATATTCGAAAGTTGTTTTAACCAAATGAGCCTTCAGAAGCCTCTAAACGGTGTAGCCACGGCCTTACACGGATTTTCAAGAGATCCCGTGATGTCATTAGGATCAATTGATCTAATGCTCACTTTAGGTGAGGGACCCATGCGGGTATCGAAACCCGTCACTTTTCTGGTGGTGCGACAACATTCTTCTTAAAACATTATCTTGGGGAGAACTGCCCTGGACCCATTCCAAGCCGTGGTTTCCACTTACCATTTGATAATTAAATTCCCGGTAGGAAGCCGGGTGGGACAAATATCTGGAGACCAAGCAATCTCATGAAAATGTTATACCCAATCAGTACAGGAAGGAGAAGCCTAGAAAAGGCCGATGGCAGAACTCACCGATGATAAGGCTGAAGCAAAGCCTGATGGAAAAAGGCTTAAAGCCACAACTATTGTAGAAGAGAACCAGGATCTCTCCACTTCAATGGAACACTTGATGATTACCAACACCAATTCCTCAGAAAATCTCACGCTCCCGAAGACTCAAATAAACGGTCGTTCCAACAGAATGACGAAAACAAAGGATTTGAAGCCAAAATAGTAGATGCATGCAACGGCCCAATTGTGAAAGGGCACTGGGAAACTCTGATAGCCAAAGCAAGGGCAAAGGTCAAGGATGCAATCAAAATGCCAGATCAAGAGAATGTCGGAGAGACAGCAAACGAGGAAAAAGGTAACACCCTCGAAGTATGCAGGGAAAATTAAGTGTTGTTCTTAAAAAGAAGAAGAATACGGTCGGTCAGAACCTTTACCTATCTTAAAACTTTTTATCTTATGATTAGTCAATATGTGGCAAGCACAGGATCATGTCTCCTTATCCTCAAAGTAATTGTATTTTGCAAAACGTTAGCCCTAAATGAGGTGTAATTCCTTCGGTTCCTTATACCTCACTTTGGGGGGGGAGGGGGGGGGGGGAGTAGGGGGTACCCTACATCCCAATACTCGTATTCCATTATCTCAAAATACTTTAGCAGGGAAAACATAGTAGTAGATGGAAATAAAATGAAAAGGCACACAAACATAAAAGCAGAAAGATAATAGGCCAAAGCGGCTGGAAGTAGCAGGAGCATGATAAAGGCAAGGTCTCAGAAAGCACCTGGCCAAAGACAGAAGGAAATAAATTTGTTTTTGCCCTACCGGCACGATTCAAGGGCCATATTAAAAATAAAAAAAAATTAAAAAAAAAAAAAAAAAAAAAAAAAAAAAAAAAAAAAACATTACTAATAAATTAAAAGTAAATTTGTTTTGAAAACATTCCACCATGATCAAAATAATTAAGGAGAAGGATCTGAAACAGAAGTAGGATCTTCGGAACCAAACGAATGAGAAGATAAAGCCCGATTCCCAGAAGCGGGGGAAGCTTTAGCCGAACACGAGGGAAGATCACCCTTGGGTTGATCTGTTGAAATACGCAAGGCATCCTTTTCCCCAGAACCGCCCTCCATGGCCGTCGGAGTACGTACAGAAGAAGTAGTTTCTTTGTTTAAAGGGAGGCCTAGAACATTCTCCTCTCTTAGCTCCTAGCAGGGAAGAAGAATCGCTAAGTGAAACATGATAAACAGTAAGTAGGCAAGCTTTACCATAAGAAAAAGAAGAAGGCACCTCGTCAAAGGCCTTTTTCAGAAACCTCATAACCATAGTGTTAAGAGGAAAGAGAGGAAAGGGGGGAGCATCCCAAGTAGGAAGATCCTCAGAGGATCGAGCCGGCTGGCAAAGGACCTCGGAGGCTTCCCTCAA
The DNA here is from genome assembly GCA_029379335.1 of Thymus mandschuricus. NCBI lineage: Eukaryota > Viridiplantae > Streptophyta > Magnoliopsida > Lamiales > Lamiaceae > Thymus > Thymus mandschuricus. The sequence goes on from CM057081.1 coordinate 20,143,755, forward strand.
CACAGGCATAAACCAAGGCTCTCTGGTAGGCAGGAAGCAGTTCCTCTTAAGAGCCTCGGATTTCGTCTCAAACATCCTTACTATAGGCCCTAAGTTGATAACGGTAGCTTGCTCGGGGAAACCCAACTATTGGCAGCACTCAAGAATAACAGAGGCTGCCCAATCTGTGAGGGGATCCAGCATCCGTACCCAGAAATCAGGCGAGTGAAGGTATGCCTCTGGCAATCGCTTCACCAAGGAATCCACAAAAGCCTGGCCATAAGGGGTCATCAAGAAATTAAACCGGCAATCTCGTATCCCCATGGAAATGCCTTGATCTAAGCCTATCTTCCTCCCTTTAGTGAAAGATGAAGTCCGGGAATGCTCTAATTCTTTTTCATGTGCAAGCGTTAGTTGCTTACTTCTACGGTAAAAGTCTCTTGCACTTGCATTACTCGTTTTGAGGAGGCCTCCAAGGTCCTCTCTAACTCCTCCACCCGCTCCGACAGGGTGGACACACGCTGTTTGAGAACAGAGCGGTATCTTTTCTCGTCACGTAGACAGTCTCGAAGGTCACGAACCTCAACTTGGAACTGATCTCTACTTTGCTCTGCCTGAGATAGAATCTCCAATAATTGATTAAGAGTCAGAGCCTGGATACCAGGAGGGGGTGCCTGAATTTGGCTTATCTTTGCGAAGGAAGGAGGAGAGAAATCGTTCTGCCTCTCCGAAGGAAAAATATGGGCACCTGCATCGGTAAAGGCCAATGGCGAAGGGTAAGGCCTATCATGTTCTTCAAAACAGCCAACCAGGAGTGAGTTGGGAAAGGAAGATTTCAAATGGGGTTTCACTGCCATCATTTCTTGAGGATCTCCCTAGGGAGGCTCCGAAATCCCAGAGGTTGGGATGGAAGCGCCACTTGGAGAGGAAACAGACTCGAGATTGGCAGCTCTTGCCTCCACCATTTTATGCACTAACCTTTCTTGGATTTTTCGTTCCAGGCACTGTTTGTCTGGATCTATGGCTGAAAAAAAAAAAAAAAAAAAAAAAAAAAAAAAAAAAAAAAAAAAAGAGAGAGAGAAAAGAAAACCACGGAAAAACATTAAATGTCGTTAGACAAACCTAATCGAAACCAACGTGCAAGCCCTAATAGCCAGCCGTCAGACGCATGATAAGGATCTCTATCTTAGGCTTCCACAGCTAAAGTTGCCAGGACTACTAGCAACAAGTAGCAGAACAATAGAGAAAATACCTGGGGGAGAAGGGGAGCAGAGTAATCGCCAGAAGTACAGAGTAAAGCAGAAGAACAGAAATACTGCTGTCTCTCTCTAAGATATAGTATGGTGAATGAAAGGGAGAAGAGGAGAAAGGAAGGAGTTAAAAAGTTAAAGGGAGAAAAGAGAGTGAAGTGGTACCCCACTTATTGTTCCACGTTGGCCTGTGAAAAGGGAAGAGACGCCTTTTCGCTTACAAGTAATAATAAAACTTTCAAATGAAAAATAAGCAATAATATTACACCTTTGGAAATATATCTACTATAATATCTCTCTACCCTAGAGGGGGGAGCAATGATGAGCACAGAAAGCAGATCCAACTTTTATCCTTGGGAAGTTAACCATCGCACCAATTTTCTATGTGACAAGGCATTTGTAGACTTAACCAAAAAAGCAGTTTCCCGCCAAGGCATTTGTCAGAAGCTAACGAAGCATGCTTCCAGACCTGGGGGGGGGGGGGGGGGGGGGAGTAGCTGATAGGGACTAATATCAGCCTTGCCAGGTGGCACTCTTTAGTACTGACTGGACCATTCTTCTAAGGGCCTCAGATGACCTATTCGGTACAGATGCCCAGGATATTCAGAGGCCTGAAGGTTCGGGTCAGATGTCCCAGGAACCATCCTTGAAGCAGATGCCCTGGCCAGGGCAGAAGCTATGAGGTTCCAAACAGATCTTGGCTTATACGGAAGATGTCTAGATCCCACTAGCATCTGCTAGGATTCAAGGATCTGCCTAACACACGGTCTGCGTGACTCTACTTACCCTAGGGTGAGGACCACAAAATTGATGACGAAGGGAATCCTGTCTCCTTAGAAATTCCTCTCTTGTCCTCCCTTGACACGGGCATTCACCTTTTTATCCCTTCAACACCTATAAATATCGAGTAATCACACTACTTCAACCAACCCAACACTTCACATACACACTATTCCATTCATACTCTGCTTCGCACCTCCGCGAGCTAGAGCTACTGAAATCCTTCTTCAAGGATTTCCCTTCTCTCATCACTCTCATCTACATTCTCCTTGGTAAAGAAGGAGACTCTCCACAATTCAAGCCAAAGGTATAATCCTCGTTGCTAAGAGAGGACGAAGTGTGAATGTGCCTCGCATTCCTTACTTCGCCCCCTCCTTTTCTCCTCACTTTTCTACCCAAATTAGCTCTAAGCTCTATGGATTTGACCAGTTTTTTGGTTATTAACACCCTTTGCTTAATGTTTAGCTTGATCCTCTCTTTTATGTCTAAAAGGAAGATGCTCTGTAGAAAATGAGTTGCTATGGATAATGAATCACATGAATCTCTTACTTGCTACCGTTATAATCTTTTGTGTGTGAATACTCTTTACAAATATGATGAATCATTACTCAATTGTGGTAGATCTTCAACCCGGATCTATCACCCATAGTCAGCATCTGAGTATCCTGTAAGCTCCATAATATCTTCAGCAGGATACCATAGCCCCATATTGACGGTGCCTTTGAGATAGCGAAGGATTCTCTTGGCAGCTTCAAAGTGGCTAAGCTTGGGATTGCTTTGGAAGCGAGCACATACTCCAACTGCAAACGCAATATCTGGCCTGCTTGCAGTGAGATAGAGAAGGGATACGATCAAGGCTCGGTAGTCTATAACATCCACAGACTTCCCTTCCAGGTCAGGCTCCATCTTCCAGTTGGTGTTCATCGGAATCTTCACAGCTTAAGCATGCTGAACACAATAATTGGCAAGCATATCTCGAGTATACTTCGTTTGATTGATGAAAATCCCATCATCTTGCTGCTTCACTTGAAGACCTAGGAAGCAACTCATTAAGCCTATCATCGACATTTCGTATTTGGTCTTCATCAGCTCTCCAAACTTCTCGCTAAGCGACTGGTTTGGGAAACCTAATATGATGTCGTCAATGTAGATCTGGACCCATAGCATATCTTCCCCATCATTGATGGTGAAGAGAGTCCGATCTATTTATCCCTTGTGGAATCCATTATCCAATAGGAACGGAGATAGCGTATCATACCACGCTCTAGGCGCTTGCTTTAATCGATACACCTTATCTCCTTGCTCAAATCCAGGCGGCTGCTCCACATAGACTTCTTCTTTGAGCTCTCCATTGAGAAACGCGCTCTTGACGTCCATTAGACAGACTTTGAATTTCTTAGTTGCTGCATAGGCAAGAAAAAGTCTGATGGCTTCAAGCCTGGTCACTGGAGAGAAGGTCTCATCGAAATCGATCCCTTCCTCTTCACAGTAGCCCTTGGCAAGGAGTTGAGCTTTGTTTCTCACGACGTTGTGGTCCTCGTCCGTCTTGTTCTTGAACACCCACTTGGTGCCAATCACATGCTGGAATTTAGGATGATCCACAAGATACCATACGTCGTTTCTGATGAATTGATTCAGCTCTTCCTGCATGGCGGTCACCCAATTTGAATCTGCTAGAGCTTCCTCTACGCTTGCCGGCTCGATATTGGATCAAAAGCAACTGAACATAGCACTTTCTCCAATCACTTGGCTTCTGGTCACCACACCTTTGGATAGATCTCCAATGATTTGGCTTGGTAAATGATATTTGAGCCATGCACGCTTGGATCCTCCAGCTTCTGCTTCTTCTTCAAGCAGGTTGCTTCCTTCTCCATCTGAAGCGACCGGACCGGGTGCTTGGCCTGCAGTCTCTTCATCGACTTTGGGGACAGCTTCAACCTTCTCTTGAGCAATTTGATCACTTGAGTCTTTGACTTCTTCATCGTTTTCAAGCATATCCCATGTCAATGGATTGATGGGCTCCTCGCTTGAAGTCTTTTCATTCGCTTGAACCTGTTCCTGTGGAATACTTAAAGTAGATTCATCAAATACAACATGGGGTGATTCCTCCACAATTAGGGTTTTGCAATTGAATACCCTAATCTTTGCTAGATGTAGAATATCCTAAGAATATTTCAATTGTGACTTCCCATTGTTGTGAATGAAGACCCGACAACCAAATATATGGAAATAGGAAATGTTAGGAATTCTCCCTGTCCATATTTCATATGGTGTCTTGTCGAAGCATTTTTTGAGAAGCGTCCGATTCTGATTGTAGCATGCGGTGTTAGCCGCTTAAGCCCAATACTTCATCGGAAACTTCGAATCTGCAATCATTGAGCGAACAGCTTCTTTAATGATTCTATTTCTTCTTTCAGCAACTCCATTCTGCTGAGGTGTGCAAGCTGCAGATGTTTGGTGTGCTATCCCATGCTCCGTGCAGTACGCTTCAATCGTAGAGTTGAGAAACTTTGTGCCTTTATCGGAGCGAAAGGTAGCGATCGCTTGATTTTTTTCCACAGCGAGGCGCCTGAGCAATTGTGGCAGTTTGGATAGCGTCTCCTTTTTGCTAAAGAGAAATACAACCCAAGTGTAACGAGAGTAATCATCGACTACCACTAGAGTGTACTTTCTTCCATTGATGATCACTGGAGTGACTGGTCCAAACAGATCCATATGCAGCAGCTCCAGTACTCGCTTGGAAGATGCTTCTTCTATGCTGGCGAAGTGCTTCTTCGTCTGCTTTCCTCGTTGGCATGGTGGGCAAGTATGGTCTTTGACGAAGACTTCATTTGGGATGCCCTTCACCAATCCCTTACGAGCTAAGTGATTGATAGTCTTGAAGTTGAGGTGGCTTAAGCGTCGGTGCCATAGCCATCCAGTCTCAGTTGCACTTCTCGCGATCAGACATGTATCCTCTTTGCAGCTCTCCCATTGTGCAATATACACGTTCCGCTTTCTTTCTCCAGTCAGAGCAACTTGGGAGGTGAGCTTGTTTCTCACAACACACTTGTTGGAGATGAACTCCACATTGTATCCCTTGTCACAGAATTGTGATATGGATATCAAGTTGTGTTTGATTCCTTCAATATAGGAGACATTTTCTATGCTCAGCTTCCCGATTCTTAGTACGCCGTATCCCTTGGTGCTTCCTCGTGAGTTGTCACCAAAGGTTACTTGTGGACCCCTCTTCTCTGTGTAGTCTTGGAGTAGAGACTTCATGCCCTTCATGTGTCTTGAACATCCACTGTCCAAGTACCAAGTAGCTTGACCTTTGTTGGGCATGTGATCCACGGCGCTCACCTGCATTAAAACAATTTTTGATACTCAAATCTGTTTGGGTCCTTGCAGGTTAGCTTTCTTAGGTACCCACACTTGCTTCACTCTCCTTTGAGTGTTATCTTGTGCATTAGGTTCCTCAGCCTTTCTGAATTGTGATTTCTGCTTGGATGCAGTTTCACATGTGCAGTAGTGTGTGCATGGAGGGAAGTTACGAGAGATGCTCGCTTGAGACTAACCCATGCTCTTGCCTCTTTGCTTATATCCTGAAGCGTCTCGCTTCGGATTAGCATTAGGCTTAGAGAATGACTTAGGGTTTCTAGTCTTGGCAAACGTCTCGCTTGGTTTCTTTTGAACGATCAACTTAGGGTTTTGACTTTGACTCGCTTGAGAAACCTTTGGGGTTTGAAGCTTCCTCTTGGGCATTTCAAATACTTCTCCCTCAATGTAAGAACGGTTGGACCATCTCCAATCCGACTCACGTGACACATAGACATTAGTTCTCTTTTTCAAGGGAACATCCTTTTTCTTTGGTGTCTGGGATTGAGAGCTTATAGCCTCAACAGTTTTCCCTTTACCTTTTGGATGGTAAGCTTTAGTATTTTTAGTGCTAGGGACTGTTGTTGTTGGCTTTCCCTTAGGAACTTCCTTTGAGGAGATGGACATCCTCATCGGTCCCTTCTTTGGAGTCTCAATCTTGCTCTTGTCCTTGTTAGTGGTCATTTTGGAGGCAGTGGGCACATCCAAATAGTATTGTGGATTTGGCCGATGATAGAAAATTTTTGTTGATTTTTGGAGAAAAATTCATGATCTTTATTATGCATGGAACCTTGGCGAAGCGACGCATTTTATTCATTGAATTTGAAGTATGCTATGATGTCGGGAACTAGTTAGTTTGAACCCGTGAGAATTGAGCTATTTGTGCATATTTATGCCTATTCTTTGATTGAGTGATCATGCATGCTTCGTTGTTTCTAGAACTTGCCTTGTTTCTCCATCAAGACCTTAGTATATTTACGAACTAGGAGATGATCTTAGGCCATCTTTCTTTAGCCACATGATTCCTATACACTAACCTTGTTCATAATCCTTTGTTTACCCCTTTTGAGCCTTTGTTAGCCGTTCTTTGTAAAACCGGATGATAGGAGGTTTGGATGGTTATGGGTATCCTTAGTATTTGTTGTTGGTAATATGGAAGGAGTTGAATAGAAAAATTTGGTTGTGGTGAAGAAGGAGGAGAAAGGTGTTTTAGATGCTTGATTTATGTAGTTAGCTATCCTATGAGCTTAAAAAAAGAAAAGAAAAAAAAAATAGATGAAAAAAAAAAAATAGAGCCCTTGTTCAACATTAGAAAGAACGTTTATTAGTGGAGCTCTAGAAAAAAAGAAAAGAAAGAAAGAGAGAATAAGAATATAAGCATAATGGGATAGTTAGCTTTGATTTATATAGTTGATATTTTAGCGTCTTTGAGTTTGTATTTGGTGTGTTGGATGGTAGAAGATGGAGTAAAAATCCATACTTTGGTTGGAGTTGAAAAGAGGTTGATGATTTATACTTTCCCTACCTTAACCAATGTCCCTACATTACAAGCTTATATAAAGACCTTTTTTATCCAAATTTGTAAGTATTACATTAGGTGGAGATGTTGAGATTGAAGGCAAGCCTATGGTAAACATGTTGCATTGCATTGATATTGAGTGAACCCTATGATGTGCATTATCTTATACATCTTTTCTTTGAGAGAGTTGAGTGTTCACTTTCATATATAAAATTTCACATGTTGGAGAGTGTTCTTTGATGGATTAGCATATTTTGAATTAGTTGAGTAGATTGTGTTGATTGATGCTAAGGTTGTGTGCATAGTTTTGATCATGATCATGAGAGTTTGTTTTCGAAAAGTTTTGAGGCATATATAGTTCACAATACTTGAGTCTATTGTTTATTTCATTTTTATATTGCTTGAGGACAAGCAAAGGTCTAAGTGGGGGGGATTTTGATTGGTGTTTAGATGTTAGGATTTTCGTCATGTTTTCGTGTCCGTTTTTGTTATGTTTTGTGTCTTTGTAGCTATGATTTGGGTGTTTCGAGTATTTTTATTGTTAGGGATCATGGGAGCCGAGAGAAGGAGAAAGAGCGAGAAAAGGACGGAAAAAGGAGCAGAAACTGGATGATTTGCGCGGAGCAAGTGGAGCGCCCGCTCCAGGTCAAAATTTCAAGATGGATTTGCGCAGCTATTACGGAGCGTCCGCTCCCGTCCTTTGGAGCGCCCGCTCCACGTCTGGCGTGTTTTATTAGTTGTTTCCTTATTGGAATAAAACTTCTATCTTATTATATATAGGCCATTAGGGCATGAATGAGAACAACCTTTTACCTTAGTTTTTCAGTTCTAAATACTTTAGCTTTAGTTTTTATTGCTTTCTTTTATTCGGATCCGGATTCCTCGTTTAGTTCGTTTAATTCAAGTTCTTCGTTCTTCGTCTTAATTTCGTAAGTTCTTTTATTGCTTTCGTTTATTTGCTTTAATTACTTGCTTTAGTTTTAGATTCGGTTTCTTAATTGCTTCGTTTAATTTCTTTAGTTTAATTTTGTTCGTTCGGTTTTCAAAGTCTAGTTTAGATTCATTTTTATCTCGTCTTCAATTCTCTCGTTTTTCAAAGTTCTTAGAGTTAGATTTATTTATTTAATTTCCAGATTTTCAGATTTAGTTTAATCATGCTTAGATTCGTTATTGCTTCCTTTATTGCTTTCTTTTCGATTCTTGCCTAGGTAGTTTAATTATTTTCTTTTAATACAATTCTCTAGTTTACTTAGTTTAATTTATTTCGAGCTTTCTAGATTAGATTTATTTGCTTTGATTTAATTGCTTTGATTTATTTTCTTGTCTAGGATTTAATTTTAAAAACAAAAAACCCAAATATTCTATTTACTTGCTTTCTTAGTTTAGGTTGTTTTTACTACACAGTTATTTGCCCTGTTAAGTTTTCCTTGAGAATCGACTTAGGTTTTTACTTACTAAGTGCTAGGATAGATTTCGTTCTATTGCGAACACTTTTTGGTGAAACAGAGTCCTTCCACGTAGGAGACTTCTTCAATCATGAGCTTTCCGACTTTCAGTGCGCCGTACCCTTTGGTGCTTCCTCGAGAGTTATCACCAAAAGTAACGTGTGGACCCTTCTTCTCTATGTAGTCATGAAGTAGAGCTCTCATGCCGGTCATGTGTCTTGAACATCCACTGTCCAAGTACCAGATTTGTTGACCCTCACTTGGCATGGTATCCACGGCGCTCACCTGCATTTAGACAGATTTTGGTACCCAAATCAGTTTGGGTCCTTGCAGGTTAGTTCCCTTAGGTACCCACACTTGCTTTACTTTCTTTTGAAAGGTAGCTTGTGCTTTGGGTTTCTCGACCTTTGAAAACTGTGATTTCTGCCTTAAAGCAGCTTCACACATGCAGCAGTGTGTGCAAGAGGGGTAGCGGCTCGCTTGAGGCTTACCTATGCTCTTACCCGCTTGCTTGAATCCTGAAGCGGTTCGCTTCGGATTAGCTATAGGCTTAGAGACTGACTTAGGGTTTACAGTCTGTCGAAGCGACTCATTAGGTTTTCTCGAAGCGGTCCAACTAGGGTTTTGACCCCGACTCGCTTGAGTGACATTGGGTGTTCGAAGCGGCCTCTTTGGTGCTTCGAATTCTTCCCCCTCAACGTTAGTCCGGTTGGACCATCTCCAGTCCGGATAACGTGACACATAGACATTACTCCTTTTCTTAAAAGGGAGATCCTTTGTATCTGGTGTCTTGGCCTGAGACTTAGAAGCTACAACTGGTTTCCCTTTACCTTTGGATTGATAAGCTTTAGCATTGTAAGTGCTAGGAACAGTTGGTCTCTGCTTGCCCATAGTTTCTGCCCTTGAAGATATAGACATCTTCATTGGCTTCTTCTTAGGGTTCTCAGCCATTTGGCCTTTATCCTTGTTGGTGGTCGCTTTGGATGCAGTGGGCATTTCCAAAGTGACTGATGGTGTCGTGTTAGTAGCACCAACAAAAACAGTCGGCTTGGAAGGTCCACCCTCATATCCGAGTCCTCCCTTTCTACCAAAAGGTAGAAGTGAGCTTTCTAGTGCCTGCCTAGCATATGAAGCTTTGTTCAAGTTGGCAACTAGAGCGGATTGGGTTTCATACCTTCCTTCCAAGCTTTGATGTCTAGCTAAGAGATCCTCGAACTTACTAGTCATAGCTCATAGGTTAAGTTTGACTTGGTCAAGATCAGTGGCTAGCTTTCGGTTCTCCTTCTCGCTTTGAGACAAAGCTTGTTTCAACACTTCGTGGTCGCTTGAGAATTTAATGTGCTTGTCAAGCAACTCACTCCATGTCGAGGAATTTGCTTCCTCTTGGTGAGTGTGTGCGAGTGTAATTGAGCTAGGTGAGGGATAGATGAATACCTCTCCAGTTTCCTCGTCGATGAGCGCCATGAGTCCAAGATCCTCTCCCTCACTGGAGTTGGGATCTGTGAATGCATCCGAGTCGCTTGAGACTTCTTCAGTTGAAGTGCTCGCCTCGGAGCTTCCCTCTTTGCTCTCAGTTCCTCTCGCTCTTTTGCACTCAGCTTCGGACAGTCGGATTTGTAGTGGCCCATTTTGTGGCAGTGGTAGCACTCCACTTCCATCATGTCCTTTGAGATCGGCTTGGTCGTCTCTTCTCTCTTCCCTTTTCCTTCTCGAGCATCAGTGCTCCCCCTTTGTACTGCTTGTAGAATCTTTTGTACTTGCCCACTCGAGAGTTCATTTTGTTGAAGTTCTTGGATAAGAACGCAACATGTTCTTCCAACTCTTCCCTCGTCATCTTGGCTAGCGACTGGTCACTTGGCCCTTCAGCAGCTTTGAAAGCTACACCCTTTGACGTCGTGGGAGCTTCATCCTCTTCGTCGAGGTTCATTCGATTCAGATCGAATTCATGAGCTTTGAGTTCGGAGAACAGAATCTCCGGTGTGAGCTTCAATAGATCTTTGGTAGCTAGGTACAGCTCCTTCATTGTCTGCCACTTCCTCGTGAGAGCTCGGACAATCTTCAGGTTGACTTCCTTATCTGTGAGTTCCTTCCCAAGTGAGTTGAGAGTTGCAATGATGTTGGTGACTCTCAAATCGAAGGCGTCGATGGACTCTCCTAGCTTCATTATCAGACTTTCAAACTCCCGCATTTGTACGGCGAGCTTGTTCTCTTTGATTATGTCCGTTCCTTGTGAAATGAGGGCTAGGGTTTCCCACATTTCCTTCCCCGTCGCACACTTCCTGATCCTAGGAAGGTAGGCATCCGACACAGTGCTCTGCATCGTGTGACGTGCGATCTTATCAAGGTTGGCGATCTTGAAGTCGTTGGCATTGTATTCATCTTTGTCCTTCTCGACATACTCCTGCCTAACATGAGCTTCGCGACCTTCGGCGGCTGGGACGTTCACAGATATGGCTTTCTTGATCTCGATTGGTCCGTCCTCTATGACTTCCCACATCCGGTCGTGGATGGAGCATAGGAAGCTCTCGACTCGGAAACTCCATGTCTCGTATCCTTCGATAGAGAACTGAGGAAGGCTTGATGCACTATATGTAGACATAGCAAACTATCAGAAGTAAATGCAATATGCGTGGGTGAGGTTTTTGATGCACTTAGGAAAATAGGATCCGGTTCAGTGAGACAACGTGAAGCGAGTGGGGACTCGCTTCTGATATGCAAAGCAGAGGCTCGAAAGAACCGCTGCTCTGATACCACTTGTTGGTCCCGGTTTGTTATAGGAAAACTACGTAGGGGGGGGGGGGGGGGGGTGAATACGTATTTTGAAGTTTTTCAACTTCAAATTCCTTAACTCAGAGTATGAAGTAAAGTGCTCGTAGAAATACTAAGACCTAGCCGAGAGCTAGATCTAAAGCAATCAAGATTCTCTTGACCTAAGCTTCAAGCTTGATCAAGAGTGAGACTTTACTTTAGTGCGGAATTCGGTGAGCTAATGTTTTTCCTAAGTATTTAAAAATCCAAGTTGTGTTTGTTTAGATGCAATATGCAATGAATAATCAAAGTAAAGAGTTTAGGGTTAGAGAAATACGACACAGAGATTTATAGTGGTTCGGAGATAACGCTCCTACGTCCACTTGTTGCACTCGGCAACAGTTCTCTTCACTCAAGAACTTGAAGATTACGGGCTCTTCAAAAGCCTAGTCGAGATCGAGCTTCACTCGCTTGGATCTGACAACAAATGCAGTGATTCCGGGTTCACTACAAAGACCTAGACTGTACTGGAAGCTTCACTCGCTTCAGTCCAAACAACAGACAGGGAGATTGCGGGCTCTCCTTACAGCCTAGCTTCGATCGAGCTTTACACAAACGATGTAAGTGCAAGCTTGGATCTAGACTTTATGATCGAGGCTTCTTCAATCGATGAAAGAAGGGCCTTGGATCGAAACAACCTAACGACGACGAACTCAAAAACCTATCAACAGATTTAGGGTTTTTGGTTTACGACGACACACTATGAAGAGCTCTTTACAATAAGTGCAAAGATGGCTAGAGCTCTTCTTCTAAGCTTGGATATGGAATGGGCTTAGACTCTAAGTGTGAAGGTTGCGAAGACGAGTTCCGATGAAACTAGAACTCGGAGAACACTTGGAAACAAAGACTCGGAATTTGCTATAAGGCTGAGAGTGTTTGTTTGCAGTAGGCTCGAATGCTCAGGAAGTGTTCTGCTTCTCCTCGTCTCCATCCTTCACTATTTATAGGCGGAGGGATGCCGAGATCCGTTGCTTGGTTGGTGGCTTTGTCCCTCCTCCTCTCGACAGTACTTGCACAGGCTGGCTGCTTTTCAGACGCGCAGATTTGGCTTTTTGCCGGAAATGGCTAAGATTCAATTTCAACAGTAACTGGAGCGACCCAGTACTGTTACGGCGCCCTGTCGGCCTGGCAGTCAACTCCGCCGCTCCTCTCCGCAATCGACACGTGGAGATCTCATAATAAATGTGGAGATCTCTAGTTGACTGGAGTTCAAATTCAGAGCGGGAATTGTGCTGTCGCTTTCTGGTAGGTAGTGGCTAGCGTCCGCTTAGATTTGAGTCACTTCGTAGTCATTTTGTAGTGAGTCGCTTGGGAAGTAAAGTTCCCTAGTGACTGACTTGGAAAATGTTGACCAGAGTTGACTCGCTTTGACTTTACACTGTAGCGCTCGCTTCGCTTCGCTTCGCTTTGGCAGACTCACTTTGAATCTACTGTAGCGCTTGCTTCGCTTCGCTATTCTTCGGCACGCTTCACTTCGGCTTGCTAGACTTGCTTCGCTTCAGAAAACACACTCAAGTGAGTGGCCTTCACTTGATCATTTGAAGTCTATATTCTAAGCATAATAAAGATCCATCCTAACAGAGTAGGCTTAGAAAAATTCTAACCTATTATCTATATCGAAAAAGTGGGTCGCTTGGGAACAGAACGCTTTGGGGTTTTGGGATCAAATCAAAACAATGAAGTGTCCCTTATAGGTTCCCCCTTAACATGTTGTTCTTAACAATTCCCAACAGGAAGTAGTGGAGTTGGAGGAAGTGGAGCTGAGAAGGAGATGGAGAAGGAGGAAGAAGCTCGGGCCGAGCGCGCGAGGAAATTGGGCAAAGAAAAAATCACAGAAGAGCCCCGCAGGCCGATTGAGGGAAAGCTGCTTGGCTCTTCCATTGCTACTCACCCTCATGTTTCTGTTTTGACCAGGGAACAAAGGGAGGAGCAAATCCGTGCAGACAAGGCCCTAGCTCGCGACTTGGAAATGCAGTTCGATCTGAAAGCGTTGAAAGTTCTTACCGAGTTCCAAGCGCCCGCTTCACCTCTGGCCGCTTCAACTCTTGCACTTATTTCAGATACTGCAGGAGCCACTTCATCTACTGCTGGAGCCACTTCATCCAGTCAAGCCATTATTCCAAGTGCCTCAGCAGTCATCCCTCCAAGTGAAGCAGAGAAGAAGAAGGACATGCCTCCACCGCCAGCACCTAAACAGACTTTGAAGCGGACCACACCCGAAGCTAGAGAAGATGATCCTGAGGCCAAGCGCCAAAAGATCAAACAAAAGGTCGCTTCACGAGCTGGTAAGTTGGAGAGGAGAAGGAAGAAAGGAGAAGAGAGAAAGAAGGAAGAAGAGAAGGAGAGAAAGATCAAGGCAAGGCATCTTGAGATCATTGAAGGTCGGATCGAGGAACACTTCAATGAAGTGAGACTCATCCAGTCCGCCCTTACTCGAAGCGCCTTCATCCCATTTCTGCCAGAAGAGTCAGAAGCGTGTGTTAAGCAAGCTTGGATGGACGCTTGCTACGTGACCACTAAGGAGATGATCGATTCAGGTCGCTACCCGCGCAGAGAAGAGCAACAATACATCCGCAGGCGACTGATTGATATTCTTCCGAAATGGAACACTGAGCTGAGTGCAAAGTTCAACGCCATCATGACGGAAATGTCGAGCAGGACAGAGGAGGAACTGATTGTGCGTAGGAATGAGCATCCTGATGCCCAAGAAATCGAGCAGTTCATCCCCGATGACCTACTTGAGCGGTGGCTGTACTACAAAGAAAAGTTCATAAAGCGTACTACTACTGGGAAGTAGTGCCACTTCAGACTGAGTGCTCGAGGATGAATGCGCTCAACAACTTCCTGTGTGCCTACGACGAGAAATTTAGGCGGAAGGTCTTCACTCTTGCAAAGCTTGCGAAGCCTATGCCTCTAATCGTCAAAGTGCCTGCTTCGAAGGACTTCCCCATGCCCTTCCTGCCCGGCACAAGCGTTCCAGATCGAAGAATCATAGACGCAGAGGTTGATGAAGCTTTCAAGTTGGAGCAGACTTGGAGGAGACCAAGCATTTACAACGTAGGAACCTTGGAAGTAAAAGTACTCTCTGCATATGTTGTTGAAGAGGAGATGATAGAGAAGGATGTGGAGACAGAGGAGAAGAACAAGGAAGAGGAGGTGATAGAAGACAAAGATGAGGCTGCAGGAAATCCTTGAATTTCAAGTTTCATATTTTGTGAACTGTTGTTCATCTATCTCATTTTAATTTCTGTCTCTCTTGTGTCATTTACAAGCTTTGTGAATGATTTATCCTTATGCTACAAAACTCAAATAACTTAACCGAAAAAAAAGGGGGAAGGAACTTAAAAGAAAATTTTCAACGAACATGCAAAGGAAGCAGTCGCTTGAAGTTCCTTCCACGGTTAGGTAGGCTAAATCTCTTAGTCTAAAAAGTTTGTTTTGGGTTTTGGCATCATCAAAAAGGGGGAAATTGTTGGGAATTGTTAAGGACAAACATGTTAAGGGGGAACCAATATGGGACATTTTAGAAATGTTACATATGTTTTGATTTGATCCCAAAACCCCAAGTGTCCAATTCTCAAGCGACCCATTTTTGATGTAGATAATAGGTTAGAAATTTTTCTAAGCCTATACTGTTAGGATGGCTTTATTTTGTTATAGTCTATTAGATTTTAGACCGCAGAAAATTCAAGTGAAGGCCACTCGCTTGAGTGTGTTTTCCAACGGCCCTGCGGAAGAAGCCTTTCTTCTCCACCATGGCTTCGTTGAGATGGGGCTCGACGTTGATATTGTCTTCAACGGTGGCCATGGACTGCTCGAAGGTTTGATTTGCAGTTTTCTTCACCATGTTGATGATTTGAGAGAGATTTGGTAAAGATTGAAAGGTTTGAGACTTGTGAAATTTGCAGAAGATGCAGAAATATTTTCACAAGAATGGCAAATATAGGGGGGGTGATAAAGTTTCTGCAGATCTGCTTCAATCCCCTTATATAGGTTTAGGGTTCAGTGCTGACGTGGCGAGGGAGGCGCGGTAATTTCCCCGAAAGTTCTGTGTAGGCTGCGGCTACTGGCGACGTGACTGACGTGTCCGGCGTCACCAAAGTTAAAAGTGAACCGTCTAAATGAGTTGGCACTCCACGTGGCCTCCCGTGATTTGCTTCCTTGAGTGGCGATGATCCAACAGTTGAGATTTGAGGTCTGTTGCGATTCGACGGTTGGATCACACGCGAATTTGGCGCTTCAAATTTGAAGTGTACACCACGCGCCCGGATTCTCGGTCCTGTACCTCTACTGCATTTAATGCAAAGTAAAAGGTAAAATTGCACTCGAGTGTGTACAGCTCATACGGCTCGCTTCGTACTTGCTCGCTTGAGTGTGGCCGTTTGGCTTTAACTCGCTTTGCGAAGTACTCGCTTGACGTGACTGTTCCACACTCGCTTGCGATGGCTCGCTTTGAGTGTCGAAGCACTCGCTTGGCCATTTTGGAGCGACTAACTTAAAATTGACATTTCTTTACTTAAATTTAAAATGTTTCTGACTAACATACTTCGAGGATAAACAAGAGTGTTTTCCTCTTTGTATTTGTGTCAGATTCATTTATATTTTCCACATAACAAGTGAAGGTTTCTAGCACGCTTCACTATACTTAGTGTACTTGGATTGAAACACTTACCAGTCAATCTCTCATTGTAGGAGATTGATACCACGTATGTAGATTCTGAGCTTGGTCTTCATGGCATTTATCTCTTCCATCTTCTTCTACGAACTAGAGAGTCCTCCATCGAAGGGGATGAAAGGGAGAATGAATAATACACTTAA
Organism: Thymus mandschuricus; assembly: GCA_029379335.1. NCBI lineage: Eukaryota > Viridiplantae > Streptophyta > Magnoliopsida > Lamiales > Lamiaceae > Thymus > Thymus mandschuricus. Next base: position 20,159,711 of record CM057081.1, read on the forward strand.
GCTTTCTTCAACCCGAAGGGAGACTCGCTTAGAGTGCTATTCACAATGAATGGGAGATGAGTACATGTCCTTATCTCAGGTCGGAATATGACAGGATGACAATGAGAAGCGCTGACAAACCATTCTCATTTTTTTTATGCAAAGACATGTCACCAGTCATGCAACCTTTAGAAGTAAAGGGAACCCTTCAAGCTCTCCACTTAAGATCTACAGAATGAATAAGCATTCGACTCGCTTGACCCAAAATAGGGAAAAATGAAGCGATGCATTATTCAAAGAGAGGGATGAATGAATAAGCACCCGAGAGCTCAACTCAGTTAAGAGTGAGTAATAAGTGAGTGATTATCCACGATGAAGGAGATGAGAAGACATGCTCCTCTTCGGTGGAAAGATGGGAAGAGGACGCAAGGTCTAGGTGCCAGCCCTGCCTAAGCTTTCACCGTTTTTACGTGGGAAGGCCCGATACAAGACCCACAACCTTTACTCGAAAAGGTATTTGCAAGTGTTTATACCCACTTGCGAGGAATCCTAGGCTAGGTAGCAGCTTTCCTTGCTCGCTTTGGAAGTAGATTACTCCGAGAGCAGTCAACTGTTCCCCCTTAACCATAGCCTTAACAATATTGTTAGTTGGTAGGGAACATCTTCTAACACTCCACCTTTCTCCACCTTATTCCTCCTTCTTCAAGCAAGTGAGGTTTGAAGCGACTCGCTTGAATTGGTGAAGATCCAAGGCGAGGAACGCTTGACGGCAAGCTTCCACTCCTTTGTGCATCCTGGATCTAGCACTCTTCACCAGGGTCTAGTAACCTTAATTCCATACATAACTGGTTGTAGCAAGACTCAGCTAGAGGCTTGGTGAGGATATCTACTCGCTGGAGATCGGTGTGGATTTTCTCGAGCTTGATATCCTTCTTCTCGACATGATCACGAATGAAGTGATGTCGGATTTCCACATGCTTGCATATGGTGTGAAGCACTAGTTTTTGTGAGATACAAATAGCACTGTTGTTGTCGCAGAAGATTGAAATCTCATTTGCTTCAACTCGATAGTCCTTAATCTGCTGGCGAAGCCATAAGATTTGAGAACAGCAGCTTCCTGCGGCCATGTACTCGGCTACAGTTGTTGAAGTGGCTACGCTTGACTGCTTCTTCGAGAACCACGAGACAAGTTTGCTTCCCAAGAACTGACACGTGCCCGAAGTTGATTTCCTATCAATTCGACATCCTCCATAGTCAACATCTGAGTATCCTGTGAGCTCCAGATTATCTTCAGCAGGATACCATAGCCCCATATTGACGGTGCCTTTGAGATAGCGAAGGATTCGCTTGGCAGTTTCAAAGTGGCTAAGCTTGGGATTGCTTTGGAAGCGAGCGCACACTCCAACTGCAAACGCTATATCTGGCCTGCTTGCAGTGAGATAGAGAAGGGATCCGATCAAAGCACGGTAGTCTGTAGCATCCACAGACTTCCCTTCTAGGTCTGGCTCCATCTTCCATTTGGTATTCATCGGAATCTTCACAGCTTTAGCATGCTGAACACCAAACTTGGCAAGGATTTCCCGAGTATACTTCGCCTGATTGATGAAAATCCCATCATCTTGTTGCTTCACTTGGAGACCTAGGAAGCTACTCATCAAGCCTATCATCAACATTTCATACTTGGTCTTCATCAGCTCTCCAAACTTCTCGCTAAGCGACTGGTTTGGTGATCCAAATATGATGTCGTCGACGTAGATCTGGACACATAGCATATCCTCCCCGTCATTGATGGTGAAGAGAGTCCGATCTATCTTTCCTTTGATAAAACCATTATCCACCAAGAACTGAGATAGCGTATCATACCACGCTCTAGGCGCTTGCTTCAATCCATACAAGGTCTTCTTCAATCGATACACCTTATCTCCTTGCTCAAATCCCGGCGGCTGCTCCACATACACTTCTTCTTTGAGCTCTCCATTGAGAAACGCGCTCTTGACGTCCATTTGATAAACTTTGAATTTCTTAGCCACTGCATTGGCAAGAAATAGTCTAATGGCTTCAAGCCTGGCCACTGGAACGAAGGTCTCATCGAAATCGATCCCTTCCTCTTGGCAGTTACCCTTGGCGACGAGTCGAGGTTTGTTTCTCATGACGTTGTGGTCCTCGTCCGTCTTGTTCTTGAACACCCACTTGGTGCCAATCACATGCTGGAATTTAGGACGATCCACAAGATACCATACGTCATTTCTGGTGAACTGATTGAGCTCCTCCTGCATGGCAATCACCCAATTTGAATCTGCTAGAGCTTCCTCCACGGTTGCCGGCTCAATATTGGATAGAAAGCAACTGAACATAGCACTTTCTCCAATCACTTGGTGACTCGGCTATTTCTAGCCTATCAATAATACAATAACCGAACTAGCTAGTAGTCCGGGTCGAACCACAAGGAGTGAATGTATCGATAGACAATCAAGTAGTTCACGTAGTCTCTATCATACTATCTAAGCACATGGTCATGAGTTTGGTGTTTTATAACTAGGCATGCATTAAGTAAATGAAATAACAAGCAAAAATAAAGGCAAGGAATGTAAAGAACAAGTAAAGGAACAAGTAAAGAAGATAAGGTTTCAAACGATTTCCGATGTGATTAGGCTAATGATTAGGCATTTGATGTATCAAACCATTTTAATTCCTTTGAGTGGCATTATTACATAAAGCAAGCTATCTCATCCTCCTAAGACTTGATAACTAGTAGATTGAATAACATGCTTACCATTTTAAACATATTACCAACTCCTAAAAGCACAATGCCTACTAATCTAACATCAATTCACATAATTCTTTCTAGGAGCAATGCAAATCAATACTAGATAATATGAGCAAGGATTCATGCCAAGTGCTATGAATGGAAGCTTCCTAGGCATTCCATCAAACACCTTGTATGCACTCATGGTTGTCAATCATTCATGCAATTAAATCCAATCAAATCCAAGGGCAACTCAAAGGAAAGGTAGATCCACATCAAAAACCATAAAATCCTAGCCTAATTCACACCATCCATCATTTGAAACCCAAATGGATCTAGCCTAGCATGGATCTAAGCATCAAACCATGAACAATAAGCAAAAACATAATGTAAATGACAAGGAATGAAAAGTAGAGAAGAAATCTTCAACAATCTCTTCAAACTCTAAGCATAATCTTCAACATAATTTGAAAATACTAAAGAGGAAAGAGGGAAATAGCTAGGGTTCTAAAGTAGAAGTGCAAGAGTGAATTACAAGTCATCAAAGATGACAAATAAGGAAAATAACTAGCTATTTATAGTTTTCCCAAGCAATGGGGCTAAATTGCAAATACTAGAAACTTAAGTTGAGAAGGTGGGGTAAAAACTGTAATTTCTGGAAAGTTAAATGAAGGGTTGACTAGTCCATTTTCGTGTGACCCGTGCATTTTCCGCCCACATTTCACAGTTTGCGCGCTCTCACGGTTTTGGCTCGTTCTCTCTCGTCCGGCATCGGAAAATTAATCCGCAAAGTGCTACGGCTTCCTATTTCGACCCTCTTCGAGATAGGATAAGTCAAACTTTCCCAGAAAATTGCCAAAGCACCTGAAATAGGCGCGGAAATCAAGGGAAAACACAAGGCATATAGAAAACGCATAAGTATGAAAACCTATCATTTCCTATTCATTTAAGCACACATATCAAAGCCAAAATCTACTAAAAACATCCTGAAATGCATATAAAATATCGGTTTGTCAACTCCCCCAAACTTAAGCCATTGCTCGTCCCGACAATGGAACAAAACAATCAAGACACTCAAACCGAATGGGTATGCAATTCAAGATCATCGATGTCTCAAAATACTCACTCAACAAAGCATTTTCAATCATGGAACTCCCAAGGTGAATCGAACAATCCATAATCACACAACACTTTCAACTAAGAAATCAATTACTCAAGCATAATGAAACTCCAAACCTCACTAGGTAAAAGTGTATCGCTCTTTCTCTCAAGTGTATGGTAGAAATGTTTACACTCATCGAACTCATGCATGCATTGCTCTTACCATAAGCTTGCCCTAAATCTCAAGATCTCCATCGCTTAGTTGTGCACTCGAACTAAGATCAATTAGGACTTTTATTTAGGCTTGTAATGTGGGGACATTGGTTTAGGTAGGGAAATTTAGGCTAAGTGACTAAGAAATCTTCTAAGTACTTTCACCCTCTCTTTTCCACTCTAAGTGTGAATTTCTCCATCTTCTACCTTCACCATTTCACCTCTTTACACTCTTTAATACCCAAGCTTGATTGAAGCTTCTCAAATATTCATGAATGACTCTTTTATGCTCTCATAACACAACTAACTTTATTCAAACTCTTTTCTTCTTCTTTTTTTTTTTTCATCATTTTTTCTTCCTTTTTCTTTTTTTTTTCTATGAGAATTCCATTCTCATTTCTTTCATTTTCTCTTTTTTTCCTTTTTTTTTTCACTAGAGCTCATAGGAGTATTCTATCTTAAAACGACATCTTCAATCAAACTACTCAAACCTCGTTTTCTCACTTACTTCACAACCTCTCAATAGATTCTCTTAACCAACCTTCACCCCCTTTCATCCGGTTTAGCAACAAAGGCTTCAAAGGCTCAAGGGGGACCACAAAGTTAACGTTTCATTTGGTTAGTGTTAAGGGAATAATGAGGGTAACAAGTGATGGCCTAAAATCCTCTCTAAGTTCTTGTGGCACATATAGCAACCTCGATCGAGATTAAAGGCAAGTTCTAGAAGAAAACAATGCAATACATGGCAAACTCACAAGAAAGAAAAAGAACGTTATTGATTCAACGTTTCGGCTCAAACCTCACAAGCTTTTGTTTAGAGTTCATGTGCCTAAGATCAATCATTCCTCGTTAATCGCATCATGCAACCATTTCATGCTCAATACACACATGAAAGATTCCAAAAATATGATATCATTTTTCACTCAACTTCATCATCGACATCTCTCTTGAAAGCAAAGGAGTGAAAAACACGATATGAAAACCAATATTTCAAGTGATTCATTCGAAAGAAATTTTTAAAAAATTTGCAAAATTTTGCAAGTAAGCATACATTTATACACATATGAACCACTTGAATCGCATTCCAACTTATACACTCTCATCATATACCAAACACACTCAAACAAATTCATCCTTTCCAAGCATCCAATTAAGCACAATCAACTTCAACAAGCAAATACAAGCTTAAAAATCGCAACTTTAATGAAAAACCGAAGAGAGAATAGTAGTTTAAAGACCTTATCCTACCCCCTCCCCCAAACTTATTTTAGAAACAAAATCTAAAATGAGTTTGGAGGGAAGAATAATAAGGAATTTAAACTACACTCACAAAGGTCCAAGCTAGCGATGTATGTCACGTTCAATGTTGCTCATTCCGGTACGTGCTCGATAGAGTTGAATCCTTCCTTTTCTTCATGCATTGCTTCTCTTTGTCACCCCCTAGCAACATTCAATCTCAATTCACACATTAGTAATCACATATCAAAGCATAGCTCAAGGGGTGAACAATAAGCTCATGTAAGGGGATGATTTGAGATACCTTCCTCCTCATATTCCAGCCCTAATTTGACCACTTATTTACACCAAACAAAACAAACAACAAAATTACTAAAAACAATCCTATGTTTCAGAGGGTTGAAAGAGGAATCCATACCAAAAAACGGAATGCAATTCGGAGTTCGTATGAGGGAGAACGAGGCGAAACGGCGAGACTGCGCAGATTTTGGCGAGTGAAGACTAGGTGGCTGGCGGGTGAAATGGCGGGTGAAGCCTAGGCCGCCATTTAGGCCGCCATTCTTGCTGACCTCCGTTTCTTGTCGGGCCCTTCCGGGCCCTTTCGGCCCGGGGGATGATCCTACCCCCTACTCTCGGGTCTTACGAATCCAATGCAATCGACGGAATCGAATTCCGACAAGTTTTGCTATTTTTTCTCGATTTTACCGTCGGACTGCGCAAAAGTAGAACTTAGACCCTCAAAATTTTTCTAAGTGTTGGAATACAAGAACTTGAAAATTCCCAAAATTTTTCTAAGGCATGAAATTGCCAACTTGAAAAAAAACTCAAAATTTTTCTAAGGCATAAGAAAGCATCCAACACTTAGAAATTCCTTTCCACAACATTTTAACCCACTCTCACTCTTATTCGACTAAAACAACTAAACTTAAAGAAAACGAGAAAATAAAGGATACGTGTTGGGGTGCCTCCCAACGAGCGCTTGTTTAACGTCGCTAGCTCGACGATACCTCAATGGACGACTCATGGCACATCAAACGAGGCCTTCTTGCCTAGACATTGAACTCTTCTACAATTTTCATGGAATGGATCGACAATCTTTTCTTTGAACTTTACTCCATCAAATTTTGTGAAGCCTCCTCCTCGAAATGGCTCATTAACTTTCTCCTCAAGTTCCACTCCTACATATTTGTCATGGAATGGATCTCCAATCTTCAATGGAAACTTCACTTCATTCATCCTCATCTTTCTCTTGTCCACATCCTCCAAGAACTTCTCATTATTTGGCATAGTTCTCACAAACTCAACCAAAGAAGCATTGATATCCAACTTCTTCAACATTTCCAACCTATCAAATCTCATCTCTACAACTTCCTCGTGAGGGATACTCTCTACAAGATCATCTCTCTTCTCACCCCCAAACTTAGCATGATTCTCATATCCATCATTCATGATACCATCATTCAACTCACTCACATCATCATTCTTCATAAAAGTTTGGGGAAAACGAGTAAGAGAGATACCTTCATCCTTCATTGAATATGGCAAATAGGGCTTTATTTCCTCTTGAGGCTCATGAATAGGCATGGAAAGTGGAGACATCAATGGAGCCTCATAACTCCAAGATTGGAGTGGATCATCTTCTACAAATTGTTGAGAAACCGAGAGAGGTTGTTGGTTGATGTGAATCACCTCTTCTTGGCCACGAATTCTTCCATTCTTTGGTCTTTGCCAAGCTCGTGTTTCCATCAACGCCTTTTTAATCTCTTCATGCTCCTTCTTGAGGTTGGTAATTTGGGAAGCAAGCTCTTCATATTTATCATCCATCATGGAGGTATCTTTCCTTGAATGCACCCTTTCCATAGGCCATTGAAAAGAGTTAGAGACCATCTCTTCAAGAATCCTCATAGCTTCTTTCACATTACGATTAAGCAAACAACCTCCGGAGGTAGCATCTACAATAGTTCTCGTTTGTGAACTCAAACCACCATAGAAGAAGAAGATTTGTCGACTCTCATCTAGGCCATGTGGAGGGCATTTCCACAAGAGCTCACGGAATCTCTCCCAAGCATCGAATATCGTCTCATCCTCATGTTGGGCAAATTGATAAATCTCCGAGATTAGGCGTTGTACCTTGGAAGGTGGAAAGTATCTTGAGAGAAAGGCTTTGCATAGGTCTTCCCAAGATTTGATTGACTTCCCATTGAGACCTTTGAACCACTCTTTAGCCCGGTCACGAAGTGAAAATCCGAAGAGTCTCATCCGGATTGTGTCATTTGGCACTCCTTCGAGCTTGAGGGTATCACAAATTTCAAGGAATGAGTATAGATGATCATTTGGGTCCTCGGTGACTTCTCCTCCAAATTGATTTGCTTGAACCAAACGAATCAAACCCGGCTTGAGCTCAAAGTTAGGTGCATCTATCGTGCCCCATTCTCTTCCTTGATAAATTTCTTTTGGAGGTTGGAATATCTCAATTATAGGAGGTAATCGAACCTCTTGAGTTCTCCTCCTTTGCTCGTCCAATCTTGCTTCCATAATCTCCAATTGCTTCCTAAGAACTTCCACTTCCCGATTGATTTCCACATCTTGCTCCTTGGAAGTTCTTTCTCTCTTCTCAAAATCCAAAACGAAAGATTCCACATGTTTAACCTTGGATCTATGAAGTGTGAACCTATCAAGCACACCAATAAAGAAATCAAAAATAGTCCAATAAAATGCTTGAATCAACAAGCAAAATACCATCCTATCTAAAAAAAAACAAGCTCAAATTAGCAACAAGAGACTAAACAATCTATTGATCATCAATCTATTCACTCCCCGGCAACGGCGCCAAAAATTGACTCGGCTATTTCTAGCCTATCAATAATACAATAACCGAACTAGCTAGTAGTCCGGGTCGAACCACAAGGAGTGAATGTATCGATAGACAATCAAGTAGTTCACGTAGTCTCTATCATACTATCTAAGCACATGGTCATGAGTTTGGTGTTTTATAACTAGGCATGCATTAAGTAAATGAAATAACAAGCAAAAATAAAGGCAAGGAATGTAAAGAACAAGTAAAGGAACAAGTAAAGAAGATAAGGTTTCAAACGATTTCCGATGTGATTAGGCTAATGATTAGGCATTTGATGTATCAAACCATTTTAATTCCTTTGAGTGGCATTATTACATAAAGCAAGCTATCTCATCCTCCTAAGACTTGATAACTAGTAGATTGAATAACATGCTTACCATTTTAAACATATTACCAACTCCTAAAAGCACAATGCCTACTAATCTAACATCAATTCACATAATTCTTTCTAGGAGCAATGCAAATCAATACTAGATAATATGAGCAAGGATTCATGCCAAGTGCTATGAATGGAAGCTTCCTAGGCATTCCATCAAACACCTTGTATGCACTCATGGTTGTCAATCATTCATGCAATTAAATCCAATCAAATCCAAGGGCAACTCAAAGGAAAGGTAGATCCACATCAAAAACCATAAAATCCTAGCCTAATTCACACCATCCATCATTTGAAACCCAAATGGATCTAGCCTAGCATGGATCTAAGCATCAAACCATGAACAATAAGCAAAAACATAATGTAAATGACAAGGAATGAAAAGTAGAGAAGAAATCTTCAACAATCTCTTCAAACTCTAAGCATAATCTTCAACATAATTTGAAAATACTAAAGAGGAAAGAGGGAAATAGCTAGGGTTCTAAAGTAGAAGTGCAAGAGTGAATTACAAGTCATCAAAGATGACAAATAAGGAAAATAACTAGCTATTTATAGTTTTCCCAAGCAATGGGGCTAAATTGCAAATACTAGAAACTTAAGTTGAGAAGGTGGGGTAAAAACTGTAATTTCTGGAAAGTTAAATGAAGGGTTGACTAGTCCATTTTCGTGTGACCCGTGCATTTTCCGCCCACATTTCACAGTTTGCGCGCTCTCACGGTTTTGGCTCGTTCTCTCTCGTCCGGCATCGGAAAATTAATCCGCAAAGTGCTACGGCTTCCTATTTCGACCCTCTTCGAGATAGGATAAGTCAAACTTTCCCAGAAAATTGCCAAAGCACCTGAAATAGGCGCGGAAATCAAGGGAAAACACAAGGCATATAGAAAACGCATAAGTATGAAAACCTATCATTTCCTATTCATTTAAGCACACATATCAAAGCCAAAATCTACTAAAAACATCCTGAAATGCATATAAAATATCGGTTTGTCACTTGGCTTATGGTCACCACGCCTTTGGAAAGATCTCCAATGATTTGGCTTGGTGAATGATCTTTGAGCCACGCTCGCTTGGATCCTCCAGCTTCTGATTCTTCTTCAAGCGGGTCACTTCCTTCTTCATCCGAAGCGACTGAAGCGGGTGCTTGGCCTGCAGTCTCTTCCTTTGATTTGGGGGCAGCTTCAACCTTCTCTTAAGCGATTTGATCGCTTGGGTCTTTGTAATCTTCATCATCTTCAAGCATATCCCATGTCAATGGATTAATGGGTTCCTCGCTTGAAGTCTTGTCATTCGCTTGAACCTGTTCCTGTGGAAGACTTAAAGAAGATTCATCAAATACCATATGGGGTGATTCCTCCACAATTACGGTTTTACAATTGAACACCCTGTAAGCTTTGCTAAACGTAGAATATCCTAAGAATATTCCTTCATCTGCTTTGCTTTCAAAGGCTTTCAACTGTGTCTTCCCATTGTTGTGAATGAAGAACCGACAACCAAAAATATGGAAATAAGAAATGTTAGGAATTCTCCCTGTCCATATTTTCATATGGTGTCTTGTCGAAGCGTTTGTTGAGAAGTGTCCGATTATGAGTGTAACATGCGGTGTTGGCAGCTTCAGCCCAGTACTTCATCGGAAGCTTCGAATCTGCAATCATTGTGCGTACAACTTCTTTGATGATTCGATTTCTTCTTTCAGCAACTCCATTTTGTTGGGGTGTGCTAGCTGAAGATGTCTGGTGTGCTATCCCATGCTCCGTGCAGTATGCTTCAATTGTAGAGTTGAGAAATTTTGTGCCTTTGTCGGAGCGAATGGTAGTGATCGCTTGATTTTTCTCCACAACAAGGAGCCTGAGCAATTGAGGTAGTTCGCGTAGCGTCTCCTTCTTGCTAAAGATAAATACAACCCAAGTGTAGCGAGAGAAGTCGTCGACTACCACTAGAGTGTATTTTCTTCCATTGACGCTTACTGGAGTGACTGGTCCAAACAGATCCATATGTAGTAGCTCCAGCACTCGCTTGGAAGATGCTTCTTCTAAGATGGAGAAGTGCTTCTTCGTCTGCTTCCCTCATTGGCATGGTGAGCAAGTATGGTCTTTGACGAAGACCTCATTAGATATCCCCTTCACCAAACCCTTACGAGCTAAGCGATTGATCATCTTGAAATTGAGGTGGCTTAAGCGTCGGTGCCATAGCCATCTGATCGCACTATTTTCTACCACACAAAAATAGGTATAGTATAAGAAAGTACGAGTATCGTATCCACAGGGATTGATATATCGAAATCACACAAAGTACCTCTACTCTAGAATTAAACTGATGTTTAGGCAATTAAGAAAATAAGAATGTGGTATTATAATCCTAGACAAATAAATAAAATAAATAAAAGAGAACACAAATAAGAAAACAAATAAATAAACAATTAAACAAATAAGGCAAATAAGCAAATAAGGAAATAAATAAATCAAATAAGGAAACAAGGTTGATTCTAGGGAAGCCTACCTAATCAAATATATGCAAGCAATTAATGAGTACAATTAACCAATTTAATCCAATCTAGATGTGATACATGAAAAATAACCTACACCCCGATTAAAGCAATGCAAGTCGTCACCTAATAAGATCCTAATATCCTTTCGGACGCATAGATATCAAATTAAGTGCAAAATAGAACAAGTATCAATGATATAATCAACTAGGTTCAATTATGACACCCAAATCAATTATATATGAACATATAATAATTCAATTATCAATTAAGACAAATCAAACTATCATATCATGTATTCATGAGATCTATTATGCAATATCCTATCAAGGCATATAAACATAACTATGCATACACAATTAGTGATCAATTAATCAAGCATGAGAATAAGCACCATGAAAACATGCATCTAGATTGAAAGGCTAATTGCAAACAAAAATACTCACATAAATTCAATTAGGCATTCAATCCCTAAAATCAACTAATAAAAATTAGCTAGACATAATTAAAAGAAAGGTAGAAGGAAGAATAAACATAATTAAAAGCATAAAGTAAAAAGAAAGGGATAGAAAAACTCTTGAATCTTGATGAATCTTCAATCTTCAATTGTCTTGATACATAAAATAAATCTAGATCTAAAAGTATAAAAGTATGGAGAAAAGAATAAAAACTAATCTAAAGAATGTAGGAGAGTGGAGGAACTTCTTTTACAATGATAGGTTTAGAGGTATTTATAGGGTAGAAGTTTGCATCCAATACCTAATTGTACAAGGAAACCAAGAAAAAGTCAAAAATAGCCTTTTAGAGAAAATCCCGTCTGGAAAACAGGAGGCCACCTCTCGACACCTCTCTCGATCGAGAGGTTGGTCGAGAGGGTCGAGAGAGTTCTGCGCAACTTTCTTGTTTCGGTCGTATCTTCCTCATCCGAACTCCGAATTGACCTCCGTTTTCGCCTACGTGCTCCTATCGAACCCCTCTTCAATGCTATGCTTTCACATTTCCAGAATAACTCTTCCAAAAAATCGTGAGAAGTCAGAACTTGGGATCAATACTTCATCTCTTCCTTGGTTTCATCGTCTCTTGTCTCATCTTGGGTTTTCTCGACTAAAAAGCCCTAAAAACACTCAAAACAACCCAAAAGCGTAATCTAGCTCGAAATAACATAAACAATACAAATCATGAGCTAAACTATCAAAATACGACAAGAAAACGATAATATAACACTTAGATGATAGGGTAAAAATGCACCCTATCACCATCCAACTTCAGTTACACTTCTAACGACCAAGCACGTATCTTCTTTGCAACTCTCCCATTGCGGAATGTAGACTATTTTTCTTGGTATTCCAGTGAGCGCAATCTGGGATGTGAGTTTGTTCTTCACAATGCATTTGTCGGAGATAAACTCCACCTTGTATCCTTTATCACAAAACTGTGAAATGGATAGCAAGTTGTGCTTCAGTCCTTCCACATAGGAAACTTCTTAGATTCTGAGCTTTCCTATTTTCAGTGCGTCGTATCCCTTAATGTGCCTCGAGAGTTTTCACCAAAGGTTACTTGTGGACCCCTCTTCTCTGTGTAGTCTTGGAGTAGAGACTTCATGCCCGTCATGTGTCTAGAACATCCACTGTCCAAGTACCAAATAACTTGACCTTTGCTGGGCATGGGATCCACGGCGCTCACCTGCATTTAAACAATTTTTGGTACCCAAATCAGTTTGGGTCCTTGCAGGTTAGCTTTCTTCGGTATCCACACTTGCTTCACTCTCCATTGAGTGTTAGCTCGTGTTTTAGGTTCCTCGGCCCTTTTAAAGTGTGACTTCTGCTTGGATGCAGCTTCACATGTGCAGCAGTGTGTGCATTGAGGGATGTTTCGAGAGTGGCTCGCTTGAGACCAATCCATGCTCTTACCTCTTTGCTTATATCCTGAAGCGACTCGCTTCGGATTAGCCGTAGGTTTTGAGAGAACTTAGGGTTTCTTTTGAGCGATCAACTATGGCGTGCTACACGGTCGAGATTGGCAATCTTGAAGTCGTTGGCGGTGTAGTCTTCTTTTGCCATTTCGAAAATTTCTTGTCTGACATGAGCTTCTCGGCCTTCTGCAGTTGGAACGTTCACTGAGATGGTCTTCATGATCTCGATAGGTCCTTCTTCTATGACTTCCCACATCCTGTCGGGGATGGAGCATAGAAATCTTTCGACACGGAAACTCCATGTTTCGTATCCTTCAATCGAGAACTGAGGAAGATTGGATGCACTATAGGTAGACATGATGAACAATTAGTAGCGATGCAGTATGCGTGAGTGAGGGTTATGATGCACTTAGGAAAAACCGGATCGGTTCAGTGAGACAACGTGAAGCGAGAGGGGACTCGCTTCAGGTATGCAAAGCAGTGGCTCGAAAGAACCCCTGCTCTGATACCACTTGTTGGACCCGGTTTGATAAGGGAAACACACGTAGGGGGGGGGGGGGGGGGGGGGGGTGAATACGTGTGTAGAAGTTTTTCAACTTCTTTTTCCTTTATTTCAGAGTTAGAAAGTTATAGCGCTTGCTCCAAATACCTAAGACCTAGATCTACAGTGGAAGCTTGCTACATGATCTAAGCAGATGCTTGAACAAGAGTGAGGCTACTTGCAATGCGGAATTTAGTGAGCTAATCTTTCCTAAGTAATTAAAGCTTCGTGTTAAGTTTGTTTATGATGCTTGTGTAATATGAATAATCGAAGCAATAAACAAATGAAAGCTAGGGTAAAGAAATACGACACCAAGGTTTATAGTGGTTCGGTGATGAAACACCTACGTCCACTTTGTTGCACGTAGCAACAGATTCTCTTCACTCAAGAATCTTGAGGATTGCAGGCTCCTCAAAAACCAAGTCTGGATCGAGCTTCACTCGCTTGGATCCGACGCACAACATGGAGATTGCGGGTTCTCCACTAGACCTAAACTGGACTAAGCTTCACTCTCTTAAATTCGACAATTGGGAGATTACGGGTTGTCCACACAAACCTAGCATCGATCGAGCTTCACACAATTGAGGACTGTGCTAGGTTGAATCTAGACTCTATGATCGAGACTTCTACTATCGAGGAAAGTAGAGTCTTGGATCTTACAACACGACAACCTATTTTTTAACACAAAACCTAAGGCACAGAACTAGGGTTTAGGGTTTTGGTTTCGACGAACACTCTAAATGAAGAACTCTTTACAATAGATGCAAATATGGCTAGAGTTCTTCTTTAAGCTTTGGATATGGAATGGGCTTAGATCTTTGGAGTGTGAAGGTTGCGGAGACAAGCTTCGATGTTGCTGAAGCTCGGAGAACACTTAAACAAAAACTCAGACTGGGAGTATTTGTTTGCAGTAGGCGCTGAAAGCTGAAGTAGTGTTCTGCACTTCTCCGTCTTCGACCTTCACTATTTATAGGCGGAGGGATGGGCAAGAGCCGTTTGATGGTTGGTGGCTTTGTCCCTCCTTCGCTCGACAGTACTCGCCTTGACCAGCAGCTTTTCAGATGCGTCAATTTGTCTCTTTGCCGAAAATGGCTAAGAGCCAATTTTAACAGCAACTGGAGCGCCCAGTACTGTTGCTGTCGGCCTGGCAGTCAACTCTGGTGCTCCATTCTTCTATCGACACGTGGAGATACGCAATTAATGCGTCGATCTTCACTTGACTGAAGTTTGAACTCGTTGTTTAAATTAGAACGGGAATTGAGCTGTCGCTTTCTGTTAGGTAGAGGCTCGCATCGCATTAGATTTGGAGCATCCTCTTTGAATGAGTCGCTTCAAGTCATACTGTAGCGTATGCTTAGAAATAAATTTCTTAAGCGTCTGCTTTAGTAAGTATTAACTAGCTTTGACTTTTACTGTGGCGCTCGCTTCGCTTCGCTTTAGCAGACTCGCTTTGATTCTACTGTAGCATTCGCTTCACTTCGCTATTCTTCAGCACGCTTCGCTTCGGCTCGGTAGACTCGCTTCGCTTGGAAAACACACTCAAGCGAGTGGCCTTCACTTGAACTTCTAGCAGTCTAAAAACCTAAGCATCTAAAGCATAAAAATAAGCCTTCCTAACATTTATAGGCTTAATTTTTTTTTTTAAACTATCTACATCAAAATAAGGTCGCTTGGGAATAGGATATATAGGGGGTTTTGGGATCGAATCAAAACATATAATTTTATGCATTCAAAGTATCCCATTGTGAGTTCCCCCTTAACAAGTGATCATTAACAATTTCCCAACATTAGCGCTGACTGGGCCATTCTTCTAAGGGCCTCAGATGATCTATTCGGTACAGATGCCTAGGATATTCAGAGGCTAGAAGTTTCGAGTCTGATGTCCCATGAACCATCCTCGAGGCAGATGCCCTGGCCAGGGCAGAAGCTATGAGGTTCCAAACAGATCTTGGCTTATGCGGAAGATGTCTAGATCCCACTAGCATCTACTAGGATTCAAGGATCTGCCTAACACACGGTCTGCGTGACTCTACTTACCCTAGGGTGAGGACCACAAAATTGATGACGAAGGGAATCCTGTCTCCTTAGAAATTCCTCTCTTGTCCTCCCCTGACACGGCATTCACCTTTTTATCCCTTCAACACTTATAAATATTGAGTAATCACACTACTTCAACCAACCTAACACTTCACATACACACTATTCCATTCATACTCTGCTTCGCACCTCCGCGAGCTAGAGCTACTGAAATCCTTCTTCAAGGATTTCCCATCTCTCATCACTCTCATCTACATTCTCCTTGGTAAAGAAGGAGACTCTCCACAATTCAAGCCAAAGGTATAATCCTCGTTGCTAAGAGAGTACGAAGTGTGAAGGTGCATCGCATTCCTTACTTCGCCCCCTCCTTTTCTCCTCACTTTTCTGCCCAAATGAGCTCTAAGCTCTATGGATTCGACTAGTTTTTTGGTTATTAACACCCTTTACTTAATGTTTAGCTCGATCCTCTCTTTTATGTCTAAAAGGAAGATGCTCTGTAGAAAATGAATTCTATCAATGTTTTAAAAATCGAACCGGACGTCGTACCAGTGAGACTTTCGGGTCATGGTTCAATTGGTTGAACCGGTTAAACCATGGTTGAACCGTTATATAATTAAATTAATATTAAATAATATTAATAATAAATAAATACATGATATATATAAAAATATGAATAAATTTATATCTTATAAGGTAAAAATACATTAAAGCTAAAAAAAATAATTTATTCTTAATATAATTTAAATATCATGTTTTAAAAATATTTTTTCATAAAAATTTATTGATTAAATTTAATTTTTTATTCTTAGTAGCTATATGACGATTAAAAAAATGTAAAATTATCTTTATTATCATAAAATGAAAATAATTAACATTATGTTAATAGGTCGTTTTCTTGAAAAATAGTTGGGAATCAGAAAGAGAGAGATAAAATAGACATTTATGATAGGGATGAATATCAACCTGGCCAAGTGGCATCGGCTAGTGATGATTAGACCAGCTCTCCGAAAGCCTCAGATGACCTATCCGATGAGGATGCCATACCCAGGGCAGAAGCTGTGAGTCCGGCGCAGGTCCCTCCTTATGAAGGAGCTGTCCCAGATCCTTCCGCATCTGCCAGAGCACAAGGACCTTATGAACACTCAATCCGCGTGACTCTATATCTTAGGGTGAGGACCACAAAATCAATGACGGGAGAATCTTGTCTCCCTCAAAATTCCTTTTCTATCCCCCTTACGTATGTACACTTACCTTTTTGTCCTTCTCCACACTTATAAATAGAGAGTGATCACACCACTTCGTCCAACTCAACTCTTCATAACACACACACTCTGCGTACTATTCCATTCACTTTCACGTTCTACTTTGAGCTCTCTCGAGCTAGAGCGATCAAAGTACTCGAGGCATTCTCCTGAGAAACCTTGCCCATCACCATCTGCACCTCCATTCTCATCATTGGAAGGAATACCCCCATCATTTCGAACCTGAGGTATAATTCTCTCTAACGAAGGAGGACGAAGCGTAAGAGCGATGCGCAGTCTCTGCTTCATCCTCGTCCGTCTCCTCCATTTTTCTTCTCAAACGAGCCCCGCGCTCTATGGATTTAACTATTCGTATGGTTACAAGTTTTCATTACTCTACGTTTGCCTTAATTCTTTACATTTTGCCTAGAAAGAGATACTATATGAAAAACGAGCTACTAATTCCCCTAAATCGCACGAATCCTTTACTTATTTCCATTTGTGATTCTCTACCCATGAATATTACTCCTTGATCTCTGAAATATGATGAATAATCACCTAAATTGTTGTAGATCTTTAACCCGGATCTATCAACTGGCGCCGTCTGTCGGAAAATTGAGTTTTAGACGTCTATTTCCTTGCTTATTTGCGAATTTTTTAGCTTGCTATTTGTAATACTGTTGAATTTTTTGAATCCGAAGTGTTAATCTCTTCGGTATCACTGAAATCCTAGCTGGTTTAGATAATATTGTTATGGATTTTCTCTGTTATTTCCTCGTGCGCGAGATGCCCGAAAAAGGGAGGTAAGCGCGAATGTATACTCTGTGCTAGTTAAGTAGTTTTCTTAGGAAAACCTGGGTATGCATATTGTAGATGAATCTCAGTTGAATCTTTTATGGTGTTGAGTTGCGAAATCGGAGGGGATCTTAAGATTATGTTCTCCTCATATGAATTGTGATAACTGACTTATATCCCGTGTTTGATCCAAAGGTTGTGGAGAATTTGAGGGAAAGCCGAATCAAAATTGCAGCAATCTTAGAGCGCATTCAACTCATATCTTATAATTGGTGAGTTTAAAATTCCGTTAAATGTGGCAAAATGTGAAGTTAGCTCGTGGGTTATGAGGGATTGGTAGTTACAGAGGAAGAAGCACTACGACTCAAATCCAGTCTTAGGCCCCTGTATTGCCATGAACCGAAAACACACAGAGTGAAAACATTGAAAACAGAGGGCTGAAAATGACGAGGTCACCCCATTTACCTTGATGAAGGGGCCCCACGTTTGAAGGCAGAACCTCTCAGAAGCCCTATCTAATAGGCAACATCTTCGTAAGCCCTATATATTAGGCAGAACTCTCAGAAGCCCTATCTAATAGGCAACATCATTGTAAGCCCTATATAATAGGCAGAACCCTCAAAAAGCCTTACACTTCAAAAAGCCCTACATAGTTAGGCATCATACAAAAAGCCCTACATAGTTAGGCACCATACATAAAGCCCAGCATAATCAGGCACCATGCATTGAGTCCTATGAAAATAGGCACTATACGTTAAGCTCTATGAAAATAGGCATCATACCTTAAACTCGTCTAAAGCAGGCACCATAACATTAAGTCCTGCAAAAGCAGGCGTCATTCCTTCCTACCCTATACAGGTAGAAGCTACCCTTTAAAGCCTTACATAAACAGGCAATATCTATGAAAACTCATACAGATGATCCCCAATCATAAAAGACTTGTCAAAAGCAAACCATATCTATTTTAAACCTTATCTCGAGAGCATCCAGAACTAATTCTCTAAAAATCTTCAAACGTTTACAGAACCTTGCAAAGATGGATATTAGCTCAGATGCTGCTTCAAAAGAAGCCGACCAAGCTACTGGAAATCCAGAAAATTCTCTACTCGGGAATAAAGGAAAAGGCACTGTGGTGACAGAGGCCAGTGTCAACATGGAAGCTCAGTTTTCCCCAACCATGCTCCTCCAGATGAAAGCGCTTGTAGAGGGCGCAGTCAAGGGGGCTGTTGAAAAAAGACTTCATATTTTGGGAATAAACTCCCAAAACGCAGATCCCCCGGGTGAAACCAAAGAAGGTGGAGGAAGTAAGAGCACCCCCGTGATACACAAGCAGAAACCTGTAACCCCAGGCATAGCCCAAGAACTAGTCTCAAAGCCTCCACCAATAATGGCAGGAAAAGAGGAGGGATTCCTTACTGACTGGGAATCCCCAGATGAAGAAGGTCCTGAGGGACCCGAAGGAAATCTCAATGAGGACACTGAAAATGCATGGGCCAAGAAATATGCGCAGCAACAAGAGTAGATGAGGCTCCTGGCGAAAGAAGTGAAAAGACTGAAAGAGCAAGCAGGCCCCAGAAAGGACCTCAAAGGAAACAGAAGCAAGTGAAAGAGGAATTCGCTATGCAAATGAAGAAAGGAACCTAAAGCACATTCCGGATTCTAAAAATGGGGGGCACAAGCTAGAGCTTTTACCCGTATATATTGATGAGAACAACCTATTCTCAGTGGATATCCAAACAGATCCTGTACCCAGTAACTTCAAAACAATTTCCTGTGAATATCAGGGGAAGGGGGATCCTGAAGAACATTTGATGAAATTTGAAAGCTTATGCCTCCTCCACCAATATTCGGAAGGCGTCAAGTGTAGAGTATTCCTCACAACTCTGTCAGGGATTGCCCAACATTGGTTTAAGTAGTTACCAAGAGCCTCTATTCACTCCTTCATGGATCTGAAGGAAGTTTTCCTACAACAGTTCGTCAGCGCTAAGAGGACTACTAGAAATTCCTTACACCTAACAACTATTAAGCAAGGTGCCAATGAAAGTTTGAGGGATTATATGATACGCTTCAATGAGGATATCTTGGAAATCCCAGGAGTAGAGCCGAAGCTGAAGGTGCATGCCTGTGTAGATGGCCTAAAGTCGGGGCAGTTCTTCGCCTCTCTTATTAAGAAAGAAGCCACTTCTTTCGAAGAGCTGCTAACAAGGGTCCAAAAATATATCCATATGGAGGAGGCTCTAAGCAGCAAGAGGGCCGAGCTGGCCGCTCAAAAGGAAAAGAAGCCAGAAGAAAGAAAAAGGCCGGCCCCAGATGCCAAGAAAGCTGACAAAAAATGAGCGATTCCTGAGATCCTTCACTCCGCTCACCAAGCAGCCTGTTGATCTACTGGAGGTAGTCATGAGAAAGCCAGGGGTCCAGGTCCCCGTGCGACACAAGCAACCGCCTAAGAACCCACCCTCTGAAAAATTCTGCAAGTTCTATAATGACTTCGGTCACATGACAAATGACTGTAGATATTTGAGAATTGCTATCGAGAAGTTGATCCAAGAGAGGGAACTCTTGGAATATGTCAAGAGAGAGACAGAACAAAACAAAAAACGCAAAGAAGCTCCTAAGAAAATGCCTGATGCTAACCAGGAATCAGAACCCAAAGGCGTCATTAAAATGATATACGGAGGAACGACCGTAGGGGACTCCAACAGAAGCCGAAAGGCATCTGCTAGAGAGCTGCATATGCACGAGAGACATGGGATCTGGAAGGTCGAAAAGAGCTTACACACACCAAAAATCTCGTTTGGACCAGAGGACAATCAAAATGTGATTCACCCACATGATGACGCATTGGTCATCACGGTGGAAGTAGAAAGATACCAAGTCCAAAGGGTCTTTGTGGATACAGGGGCTGCGGTTAATGTCATATTCGGGAATTGTTTCAACCAAATGAGCCTTCAGAAGCCTCTAAACGGGGTAGCCACGGCTTGGCATGGCTTCTCAGGAGACCCCGTGATATCATTAGGATCAATTGATCTAATGCTCACTCTAGGCGAAGGACCCATGCGGGTATCAAAACCAGTCACTTTTCTGGTGGTGCGACAACAATCTTCCTACAACATTATCTTGGGGAGAACTGCCCTGAACCCATTCCAAGCTGTGGTTTCCACTTACCATTTGATGATGAAATTTCCAGTAGGAAGACGGGTGGGACAAGTATCTGCAGACCAAGTGATCTCACGAAAATGTTATATCCAATCAGTACAGGCAGGAGAAGCCAGAAAAAGGCCAATGGCAGAACCCGCCAACGATAAGACTAAGGTAAAGCCTGATGAAAAAAGACTTAAAGCTACAACTACCGCGGAAGAGAGCCAGGATCTCTCCACTTCAATGGAACACTTGATGATTACCAACACTAGCTCCTATGAAAAGCTCACGCTAACCAAAGACTCAAACAAGTTGTCGCTCCAACAGAATGACGAAAGCAAAGGACTTGAAGCCAAAATAATAGGCACATGCAACGCCCCAATCGTGAAAGGGCAATGGGAAACTCTGATAGCCAAGGCAAGGGCAAAAGTCAAAGACACGATCAAAGTGCTAGATCAAGAGAATGCCGAAGAGACAACAAACGAGGAAAAAGGTAGTACCCTCGAAGTATGCAGGGAAAATTAAGCATGGATCTTAAAAAGAAGAGAATAAGGTTGATCATAACCTTTATCTATCTTAAAATTTTTTATCTTATAATTAGTCAATATGTGAAAAACACAGGATCATGCCTCCTTGTCCTTAAGGTAATTGTATTTTGCAAAATGAGGTGTAATTCCTTCGGTTCCTTACACCTCACTTGGGGGGGGGGGGGGGGGGGGGGGAGTAGGGGATACCCTACATCCCAATACCCGTATTCCATTATCTTAAAATGCTTTAGCCTGTGTTCTATTACCTCAAAATGCTTTAGCAGGAGAGACATAGCAGCAGATCGAAATAAAAAGAAAATATACACAAACATAAAAAGCAGAAAGATAGTAGGCCAAAGTGGCTGGAAGTAGCAAGAGCATGATTAGGGCAAGGTCTCAAGAAGCACCTGGCCTCAGACAAAAGAAAATAAATTTGTTTTTGCCCCATTGGCATAATTCAGGGGCCATAAAAAAGCACCCCACTATAAACACCAAAAAGTAAATTGTTTTAAGACACCCCATTGAGAGCAGCATGATCAAAGAGAAGGGTCTGAGGTAGAAGCCAGATCCTTAGAACTAAACGAATGAGAAGATGAAGCCTGATTCCCAGAAACAGAGGGAGATTTAGCCGAATGCAAGGGAAGATCACCCTTGGGATGATCCGCTGAAATACTCAATGCATCCTTTTCTCCAGAATCGCTCTTCATAGTTGGCAGAGTACATACAGCAGAAGTAGTTTCTTTGTGCAAAGGGGGGCACAGAACATTCTCCTTTCTTAGCTCCTAGCAGGAAAAAAGAATCGCTAAGTAAAAAATGATAAACTGCGAGTGGGTAAACTTAACCATAATAAAAAGGAAAAAAAAAAAAAAAAGAGGGCACCTCGTCGAAGGCCTTTTTCATGAACCTCATGACAGTAGTGTCAAGAGGAAAGAGAGGAAAAGGGGGAGCATCCCAAGTAGGAAGATCCTCGGAGGATCGAACAGGCTGGCGAAGGGCCTCAGAAACTTCCCTCAATACCGGCATAAACCAAGGCTCTCCGAAAGGTAGGAAGCAGTTCCTCTTAAGAGCCTCGGATTTTGTCTCAAACATCCTTACTATAGGTCCCAAGTTGATAACGGTAGCCTGCTCGGGAAAATCCAATTGTTTGCAACATTCTAGAATAACAGAGGCTGCCCAATCAGTGAGGGGATCCAACATCCGTACCCAGAAATCAGGTGAGTGAAGGTACGCTTCTGGTAATCGTTTTACCAAGGAATCCACAAAAGCCTGGCCGTAAGGAGTCATTAAGAAATTAGACCGACAATCTTGTATCCCCATGGAAATGCCTTGATCTAAGCCTATCTTCCTCCCCTTAGTAAAGGAAGAAATCTGGGAACGCTCTAACTCTTGCTCATGTGCGAGTGTTAGCTGCTTTACTTGGACGGCGAAAGTTTCTTGCGCTTGCGTTACTCGTTTTGACGAAGCCTCCAAGGTCCTCTCTAACTCCTCCACCCACTCCGATAAGGAAGACACGCGCTGTTCAAGAGCAGAGTAGTGTCTTTTCTTGTCACGAAGACGGTCTCGAAGGTCACAAACCTCAACTTGGAACTGATGTCTACTTTGCTCTGCTTGGGATAGAATCTCCAACAACTGATCAAGGGTTAGAGCCGGGATATCAGGACGGGGTACCGGAATCTGGATTGCTTTTGCGAAGGAAGAAGGAGAAAGATCGTTCTGCCTCTCCGAAGAAAAAATGTGAGCACCTGTGTCGATTAAGGCCAATGGTGAAGGGTAGGTCCCATCATGTTCTTCGAAACAACCAATCAAGAGGGAGTTGGGAAAACAAGGTTTGGAATGGGGTTTTATTGCCATCATTTCCAGAGGATCTTCTAGAGGAGGGTCCGAAATCCCAGTGTTTGGGACGGAAGTGCCACTTGTAGAGGAAATTAAACTAGAAGAAAACAATAAATCTACCTAGGCAAAAATCGAAAAGAAAGCAATAAAGGAAGCAAAGATAGAAGCATAAATAAATCTAGACATGATGAATAAATCTGGAAATTTAAAAGAAAATAAATCTAACTTTAAAAGCTTTGAAAAACTAGAGAATCGAAAGTAAAGAAAAACGAATCTAAACTAGAACTAGAAAATCGAAAGAACGAAATTAAACTAAGGAAATTAAACGAAGCAATTAAGAAAACGAATCTAAAACTAAAGCAAGCAATTAAAAGCAAGTAAACGAAAGCAGTAAAGAACTTACGAGAATTAAACAAAGAACGAAGAACTTGAATTAAACGAAAAGCCTTGAATTAAATTGCAACGAACAATGAATCCGGATCCGAACAATAGAAAGCTAATAAAAGTGTTTAAGTACTGAAAACTAAAGCTAAAATATGCTAAAAGATGTCTTGAATTCGTGTACAAGGATGATATATATATATACTAGGTAAAAACCTAGATAAATAAGGAAAAGACAGCTGGCCGGAGCGTTGGACGGTCGTCCAACATACGTTGGACGCTCGTCCAACGTCGCACTCGCACTTCGCTTCAATTCTTCCCTGGACGCTCTTCCAGGGTACTCTGCGCTCGTCCAGAGCTCGTCCAGTGTACTCTGGACGGCCGTCCACTGCCTTGGACGGTCGTCCAGCGTCGTGCTCGCTCCATGCTCGATTTTCCTCAACTTTCCGCCCTTTTCGACCCGTTTCCTTCCGTTTCTTCCACCTAATGATCCTACACGAACCAAACTCCAAACAACCGAATCATAGCAAAAGACAAACAAAATGACACAAAAACATAACGAAAACGGACTCGAAAACACTACGAAAATCCTAACATTTACACACCAATCACTTACGAAAGACGGAGAAGAGTAGAACACTACTTGAGATTTCAGCGCATACTGCAAACAAGCACTCACAGCCTTCGAGCAAATTCTTCGAGTTCTTGTCTAGTGTTCTCCAAGTTTCAGCAACATCGAAACTTGTCTCCGCAACCTTCACTCTCCTAGATTCTAAGCCTACTTAATATATCCGAGCTTAGAAAAGAACTCTCACCCTCTTTGCATTCACTGTAAGGAGTTCTTCATTTAGAGAGTCACCAAAACCAAAACCCTAAAACCTTGTTCAGTCAAGTTAGGTTTTTGTGTTGTTAGAAAGGTTGTTGTGTCAAAGATCTAAGACTCTACTTTCCTCGATAGTAGAAGTCTTGATCATAGAGTGTAGATCCAAGCTAGCACTGTCCTCGACTGTTTGAAGCTCGATCTTAGCTAGGTTTTTGTGGAGAACCTGTAATCACCCGGTTGTCGTAGTTTCGGATCTAAGCAAGTGAAGCTTGATCTAGTTTAGGTTTTTGGGGAACCCTTAATCCTCAAGGTTCTTAGTGAGAAGAATCTGTAGCAGCGAGCAACGAAGTGGACGTAGGTGTTTTATCACTGAACCACTATAAATCTCTGGTGTCGTATCTCTTTACTCAAAGCTTTCCATATTTTATTTACTTTGATTATTCATACTGCACGTGCATCGTAAACAAACTTAAATCGAAGTTTTAATTACTTAGGAAAGAATAGCTCACCTAATTCCGCATATCACAAGTGAGTCACTCTTGATCAAGCACCAGCTTAGGTCAAGACACAAGCTTCCACTGTAGATCTAGCTTGCGGCAAGGTCTTAAGTTCTTGAAGCGACTACTCTACTTGTTACTCTGAGTTAAGGGCAAAAGAAGTTGAAAAACTTCTTACACACGTATTCACCCCCCCCCCCCCCCCCCCCCCCCCCCCCCCCTCTCCCCACGTGTGTATCCCTTTAACAAACCGGGACCAACATGGTGGCAAAGTGAAAAAGGTTGAAGGTCATGAGGGAAGAGAGAGATCGAGGACGAGAATCATGTGGAGAGGGTGGAGGGCGCTGATGGCGGTGGGGGTAGGGAGTTTCAAGTTTCAGAAAGGGAAGAAGAAGAAGAAGAAAACATTTTATTTTCTTATTTTTTATTTAATTTTTTATATTAAATTTCATTAAGGGTATACAAGTCATTACAGGTCAGGGCGATGCTGAATACGTCTTTAGCAATTTTTGTGCAGACGTCCAACCAGAGTAAGCCACGTGTATAATGTTTATTCTCCTTTATTTAATTTGTGTGTTGACTCTTTACTCCAGCCAGCCGAGAATTGTGGCTCGGCTCAGACTCTCTTTTCACACATCACATCATTACTTCTCTCATTTGATAATTTACTCCCTTTACTTTTTTCTTTTTTTTTTTGCCTTTTTTTTTTTTTAATGTTTATTTTGAATTACTTAGATTAGTTGAATGTTTTATTTTACAAATAAATACTCACTACGTCCCACTTACAAAGCGATAACATTTTTCCGACATGGGAATTAAGACGAGAGTGATAGTGGTGGATAAAGTAGTGTGAATGAGTTTTAGTGGGTTAAAATTTTGTTATTTAAAATAGGGGCACACTCCTGTGAGGCCGGCCTCACCTTGAGGCCGGATTAAGATTGACACTTTTGTTTATAAAGATTTGCACTTTGAAACATTGGCACTTTTCTTTACAAAGATTGACACTTTTGAAACATTGGCACTTTTATTCATAATAATTAGCACTTTTACGAAAAATACGTTAATAATGAATATTAATTTCATGTTATGGAAATAAATAATAATAATAATAATAATAATAATAATAATAATAATAATAATAATAATAATAATAATAATAATAATAATAATAATAGTAATAATAATAATAATAATAATAATAATAATAATAATAATAATAATAATAATAATAATATTAATAATAATAATAATAATAATAATAATAATAATAATAATAATAATATCAAAATATTATAATAACAAGTCGATAAAAAAATATAAAATTTTCGATATCAAATAGATTGGCACTTTCATTCAGAACAATTGGCACTTTTATTCATTAAGATTGACACTTTTGCTGGAGAATTATATATCCTAAGTTTCAATTTATAATCCATATTCAACATTATAAAATTGAAGTTAAATACTACTAAACAATAATTATAAAACCCTAAATTGATATATGAACCCTATAAAGTAATTTTAAAATTACTACATACATACAAATTACGCATAAATTTTTATTTATAAGATTGACACTTTTGTTCATAAAGATTAGCACTTTTATTAACAAAGATTGGCACTTTACTTAAACGGATCGGTCAACACGGACCGGGTCGGGTTGACCCGACCCGAAATTGAGTCAACCGGGTCGGGTTGACCACAGTTGGGCCGGGCCGGGTGGGTCAAGTGGATCCGGCCGCACCATGCGGCCGGCCACACACAAGTCTTTGTCTTTAAATAATAATTCTATATGAGTGGGACGGACGAAAATAAAACTAATCCCTTTATAAATGAGATTGAGGGAGTACTTCGTAAACGAAATTGATATTTTAAATATACACGGCTTATTATATTTGAAATATTTGATTAAGTTACGTATATTTCTTTTTGAGTTGGTTAATGTTATAATTTGACATTTCTTATCTTGGAGGGTAAATTTATGTATAAATTTATGTATATTCTGTCACGACCCGCCCGCCAGAACTTGGCTGAACGAGGGTGCGACTCAAGAAAAAGGGAAACGAAATGAAATAAACGAACGACCTGGGGTGAAACGATGCGAAAACATAGCATTTGGAATACATTGAAGTTCTCCATCATTCGTCGAGAATGAATGGAAGGAAGAACTATTCATCAACGGAAGCGTTCTACATGATATAGGCGGAAGCGTTGTTCATAAAAAGAAAGCATTGTCTATGAAGGACCAATATGTTGCAACGGTACACAGAACTGAACTGAGTCTATCTACATAAGAATCACAGCGGAAGAACGTGAGATGCATGTATGGAGACATGCACCACCAAGAGGCTTCGACACTCTAACACTCGACAAAGCTCCTTTGGCAACTTCACTTCACCTGTTCAACCTGCACGTGGGAAATACGTACAGGGCTGAGTACTTTGAAGTACTCAGTGGGCTCATGCCAAAACATTTTATTGTCAGCCATTAAAGTGAGACATAGGGGTTTTAGGAAAAACCTATGCTCACGAAAACATTTTAAATCAAAAAGAAAAGACGCTTGCAAGCTAAATACTGGTAATCCATCATATATGACCTGGGGTGTACCCGGAGAGGTTGGCCAACCTCCCGGATACCTGACCGCGCCAACCCACGTTAGCTAACGGTAAACTGAGTGCACTAACCCATCGAGGAGCGACCCCGATAGGCCCGAATCGTTCTGATAAACTGAGGCAAAAGCCTTTAAGCTGAGGCATAAGCCTTTCCCAGATAGACCTCATACAAAACAAAACATTTTATGGTCTGACAATTCTTTAAGAAAAGAATTAAAGCATAAGGAAACATTTTAGTTTTCTGAAAGCCCACCTCGATAGCTTTCCTTTCCTGGATATGATTTATATAACTCTGAGCGCCGCCTTAGTCTCGGCCTTTTCCTTCGCCTAACCTCGTTCAAAGAACGTAAAATGAGAGACTTGAAAGGAAATCGATAATCTTATCGATCTGTGCGAAGGTTGTCTTTTATCGAGGTTATGATCTCTTTTACTGATGGATCTCTTTTACTGATAGATTTCTTAGACTGATAGATCTCTTTTACTGATAACGCTATCATGGTTATTCTTTTAATCGAGGGTTTCTCGATTCTCATTTGAAATCGATCACTTCGATCGATTCTTGTGTCTTACTGTCTTTTCATCCTCGACAGAGATCGCAGGATATTCGATTAAGCCATTAATGAGGCTTAGTGATTTTATTACGTGATATAAGTGGTCTACACTTATAAGGTTATCATGATTGGGCTTGATTTATTATTAATTCTAAGGTTAATACTTAAAAGGGGTCCAATAGAATCTTAGTAGTTAGGCCCGATATCGTAGGTCCGATGAAATATTAATTCAAGCTCGTAAATCTGTCCCGAGCGGCCCACATCCTCTGGTTGGAAAATCAGTCCAATGAAATAATTATTTCGGCCCAACTGGTTATTAATCTCGGCCCATTTGAAGAATAAGAGTCCAGTCCAACAATTAATTATTCTCGGCCCAACTAATAAATAGTTCTCGGCCCAACTGATTAGTAATTTCAGCCCAACTGAATTAGTGGCCCCGGCCCAAACGAATAACAATCCGGCCCAATGACCTTCCTCGGCCCATGGGCTCACCCGGCCCGAGTCCAAACCCGGCCCGGTTTAACACTTGGCAAACACTCACCTCTCTCTCCCTCTCTCTCTCTACGCATAACTCCCCATCTCTCTGAATTTTCTCTCGGCAGCCCTTCCGATACGCCATCGCCGTCCGTCTTTCATCTCCCCGCCGACGAGCGTCGGCCGGCGGTCTCCTCCGTCAATGGCCGATGCTTTCCCTCTCCCAATTACGAATTAAACGGGAAGAAGAAGCCCCAATTTGAGGTTTGGGGAAAAGTTCGGAGGAGTCCCACGGCTCCTATTCCTCTGGCACCGGCCTCGCCTCCGTCGATGCGATGAGCCGGTGCATCTCTCTTCTTCACCTCGCGGCTCCTTCGCCGCCGTCTCCGCCGCGCGTCGCCGCCGCGCCGCCTGTGGTCCTCGCCGTCTGTTGCCGCAGCATCTGCTGCTGGCGGCGGCTCTCCTCGCATCCGCCGGTGCTGCAGCTGCTATGTGAAGGCCGTCGCCGGCTGGGCAGTCTCCGGTAAGGCTCGGGAGATGCTCGGGTGCCCTGGCGTTGCCTCCATTCACTCCCGGTCTCTCTCCTTCTTCCGGGCAGCCTCAATGCCGCCGGTGTCTCCTTTCCTTCTCCATTCGTTCCCTCTCTCTCTGACCTCTTCCTCTTTCTCTTAATTTGCAGGTGATCCCGGCGATTCCGGCGCTGCAGTGGCTTCATCGAGGCCGTCGACTTCCGTGGCATCCTCCGGTGGTGACGTTGTGATGCTCCCGGCGTCTACTCCACCCTTCCCGTGGCCTTCTCTTCCCTTTTGACAGCTTACACCACCGTCGGTAATGCCGACGAGGTACATCTCTCGTCTTTCCTTTCTCGTTTTATGTTTGGTTCGTTAAGGATTTGAGGTTGGGTTGAGCAGTGAGTGAAGATATGTTGTTGATGAATTATTGAGGGATTTTTCCAGATTTACACATGGATGAAATTAGTATTCCATATCGGGTTGTTTCGTTCGAGTGAGGTTCGTTTTAGACCAATGTATTATGCTTGTTAAAACTGAAACCTTAGAGATTAACAAAGGTTTATAAATCTGATTTCAAGCTTCTATACACATGCAATGTTAATCGAATCTTTCTTCGTTTTCATGCTTGGCTTAATCGGGATGAACTATGTTATTCATGCTTCGGTTCTTAGGGACTTAAACTAGTTTTTAACATGCTTTAAGGTCTCCACAAACCAAGGCAACCTCTAAGTTGAGTTTTGGGTCATTCTTAAAGGTGAAATTCATACTCGAGGTTCTCTTAGATCTTAGGGAGAGTGTTTAGACACTTACTTGGTTCGAAACAAGGCTGAAAAATTGGAGTTCTCGTCTTGTAGGGCTGCCTCCTTCGTCTTCTCTTCGCAACCCGATTACTTACAACCTAGAGACGTAGGTTTGATTTCTATGAGTTTCAAGCTTTGCTAACTATTCTAATGGTAAGGGTGGGGGTTCTTTCTTACCGTCATGAAACCGAAAACGAGCTTCGAGCCTCCGATAAAAGCTGTCCTCTTCTCGATCT
Source organism: Thymus mandschuricus (assembly GCA_029379335.1). NCBI lineage: Eukaryota > Viridiplantae > Streptophyta > Magnoliopsida > Lamiales > Lamiaceae > Thymus > Thymus mandschuricus. Next base: position 20,189,611 of record CM057081.1, read on the forward strand.
TGTCTCGTATGCCTTCTTCCCTCTCATTCTTCCTCCTAGAGATAGTGGGGTTGAGTTCTAGTTATTGAGTGTTCAAACATGGTTCCTGAAGGGAGAATAGAACTAGAGATATTACCTAAGAGAGACGTAGAAGCTTCGAGGTTTTGAATGAACGAGAGTGGCTGGTTTCCGGTGGTTTCTCGGCCGGAAATTAGTGCTCTCCGGCTGTCCTCCTTACTCTTTACTTGCTCTCTTTCTTGCTCTCTCTATTGTGTGAGTATAAAGACTAATTGTGAGTTGTTTTGTGTAGGGTGGGTGCTTATGCTTGGGAAGAGATGTTCATGATTACAAAGGAGGGAAAGAGAGTGCCATGGATTGGGCAATTGAAGAGTGTGTTGCAGGATTTGAGTGTGGGAGGAGGCAAAGAGGGAGTGGGCGGCTGCATGCTTGGTGTTTCTGCGATTTCCCATGTATAAATAATGATGATGATGGTGATTTGTGATTTACTAATCTTCCTCTAATTGTAATTAGAGACGTTAACAATCCTCTAATGGTGCTTCCAAGAGAGATTAATGGGATTTCAAATCCCAGATTGTGCATTGGGTTCTCACGCCTACTGCATAGGCGTCATTATTGTTCCCTTCTTTTATTTATTTATTTCTATACAAATATGAATATTCACATAATTGTACTATGGGCTCTAGCAATGGGCCTTGGCCTTTTAAATGTTGGGTATTTTCAAAAAGCGTGGGCTTTCCTTTGGGCCAAATCGTACAAATAAGCCGTGAAATGGGCTTTGATCACTAAGTGGGCCTCGGCCTTTGAATATAATTAATCGATTCGTTTTATCGGACCTTTCTAAAATAATTCGACTTTCGTTTGGCACTAATAATATTACCAAATTTAACAATACTAATAATCGTTGTAATAATACTAATAATACTAAATTGATGCCGAAAGTTTTTATTAATCACTAATAAAAATTGCGGCCATTACTATCACTGTTTTTTCAAAATACAGTTGCTTAAAAAATGCTACCTCTTTAACTTTTTTTTAAAGTGATAAATAACGAATGTTTGACATTTAAACCGCATACAACTATTCGAAAAGTAATGACTCTTCTTAACAAGGTTTGTAGAGATTATAAACAGTAAATGTAACATCTCATAATTTAAATGAATGATACTATCACTATTAAAAATGATCACATCTCAATTTGTAAAGATGAATGAGGAATATTGTCCTCTTTAACATTGTCCAATTCAATGGTATATTTTTTTAATGAATTTTGAATACACTATATTTATGTAAATAATTATACTAACATGTATATTTTTTTTACTTCAAAATAGAGTTCAAAGAACTTACCAAGTTTTATGTATGAAACTACTCCCAAATGAAATACTATTACATATTGAATTTCGACGACATAAGTACATGTGATATACTACATTCCTTTACTTTTTCTATTTGTTAAAATAATAATGGGAGCTTGGAAATTTTAATGTGTTTCTTTTATACTCCCTCCGTCTCACGTAATTAGTCTCATGATTATTCAATGGAACTAATTAAGTGGCTGGGGGGTATATTATTTAGAAAAATAATATAAAGTTGAATTTTGACGGGATAACATACTACAATAAGAAAAATGTTATTCTTATTTTCTTATTTTATCTAAAAATTTCAAAATATTGGGATCCGTCGAATCAAGGTTACGAGAATCATTGCATTTTAAGTTAGTTATAATGGTTGCCTTCAAATACTCATTAAATCACTTAGTAACCTTCAAATTCACGATCCAATATATTCCCTCTGTCCCATTAATATAGGGATAAGTTTTATTTTTGTTTGTCCCACTGATATATGGATATTACGTAAAATGACAAAATATTACCATTAAAACTCGTTCACACTACTTTATCCACTATCATCACTCTCATCTTAATTCTTGTAGTGATAAAATGTTATCCTTGTATCACTGAGACGAAGAGAGTAAGATATAAAGCAACCATACATTATAATAACTTGAAAGAACACAGTTAGAACGATTGAAAAATCGAAGAAAGCAAGATGTTCGATCAATTAACCAGAGCTCATTTAGGCTTTATGAGTCGATAGTCAAACGACTTCAAAATTTGAATCTGATCTTCATAAATAATCTTAATCCATCGCAAACTATTAATTGGTTTAGCTACGTACGAGAATCCTTACATTAGTAAGTTTACAATCAAATCTATTTTCATTAACTTATTAGTTTTTATATAAATTTTGTAGTCTACAATAAATTTTTCTATTTTTCAACGCAATATTCATGTTCATTATATCCTCCGTCCCAATCGACTTGGCTAATGGAGTGAAACGGAAGGAATTAAATATATGCAATATTGTAAATATATGATCAATAAAAAATAAATGATGATCGCATATAAATCATTAATTCAGTTTGCAGATTTTTTTATTCAATTACCATAACAGTAAAGAATTTTATTAGACTTATAAGAAAATTGTTATCATCACATTTTATTAACTTATAGTCACATAATATAATTAGTATAATTTTTTTAAATTTACTGAATCGAACTCTAATTAAGATCGAGACTTTAATATTAATGTCTCGATCTTAATTATAATACTCATTAATGAGTATTATATATTTTTTGATGATTAGCAACGATATTAATTTAATATTAAAAATGTGTATAAATTGAAGAAAAAACTAACAAATTATGATAATTTAAGATTGATTGTCACGACCGGACTTTACTTAGGATAGTGAAGCCGGGAAACCATGACTAGGGATGGGATTAAAGAAGCGGGAATAGAAAGGGGGATGTAATTGTAATGCAGGAATACAATTGAACGAACGTGAGAAGTAATTATTATATCAATTGGCGTCGAGCCTTAAAGGAAAAGAAAGACATGTGTTCGATACGTTTACAGGACTCGAACACTCAACTAAAATCTATTGATATTTTCACAGCGGAAGTCTTATAGAATGCATGTATGAAGACACACATTACCGAGAGTCTTAATCTAACAAGCTAATATGATTCAGGATGACAAAAGCTTGGGCCAGCTCTCCATTCCATCTTGTTCAACCTGCACATTTAGAAATATATGCAGGGCTGAGTACAAAAGTACTCAGTGGGCACATTGCCGAAAACATACATATATAATTGTCAAGCCATTAATAGTAAGTCATAGGGATTTTGTTGAAAAGATCCTATGCTTACAAAAAGTTCTTGTGATTCTAAAAGTGTCTGCGCAGACTAAGTTCTTTAGTAATCCACCGTATATGTTCCTATGGTATCGAGAGAGTGGCCACTCTCACGATACCTTGACCGGCCAACCCGAAGATGACACACGGTCACATTGTGTACACTAGTCCAAGTAAGATAGCTATCTTACTAGGACCCGAATTCGACTATATAAATTGGCAAAGCCAACACAGATAGGTATCATACAAAATCAAAACATTTATGGCATGACAATATTTGAAAAATAATATTTTCAATCTAAACATGCTACAACTTTATTCGTATAAGAAAGCCCACCTCTTGAAGCGTAGAATATGCCCGGTCTTGATAGGCGAACAACGTCAAAACCTTGTCGAGTCGCGCCTATTCATAAAGGAATAATAAGAATCTACATTCTTATAATAAAACTTCCTATGGGAAAATAATCGTCTAGTATATTTTCCTATCTTATGAATCTGTTAGGGTTAACAGATTTATTTGAATCCTTTAAATCTTTTCATAATAGAATAATCTTTTATTACTCAGAATTGTTTCTTCCATTATTCGAGACCATTTATTTGTCGAATTAATTCCCGAAAACTATGTAAATCTTCAGGACATATTTTAAAGCTAAGCATAGCTTAATACTTAATTAATCTTAATTAATTAAATTCATAAGTTGAATAATCTTAATCATTCTTACTAATCTCAAGCGAATCCGATTTTAATAGTCGGGCCGTCCTTATTAATTAATTAACTAATTAATCTCGTGAGTATTTTACGAGAATATAATCCTTCAAAAATTAATTGAACATTCGATTAATAGAATTAAATCCGGACAAGTAAGCCCGTAATAATTCATTAGAAACGGCCCGAATGAATTATTGTCTCGGCCCAAATTACTGGGTTCGGCCCAAATCACTGGACTCGGCCCAAAACCACTAACCCGGTTCAGACCCACGGGGTTTGGCCCGAGACCCGACCCGGATCCGACCCGGTCGAACACATATAAAATCAGAAACCCTGACCCCCATTCTTCATACGCCTCTCTCGATTGAGCCCTAATCCCCTCTTCCTCTCGGATTCCTCCTGCCGCGCCACTACTCGCCGGCGTTGAGAGCTGCAGGCACCGGCGTCCTCTTCGTCGGCGGCAGCCCTCAATTACTCTTGTCACACCCCGATTTTCCTAACTCTAAAAATAATTAATTTAAATATAAACAATTAAATCGGGATGCAACGAAGGGTAAAATAAAAAGGGAGAAATCATAATTCATTTGATTTTAATTAGTTTTAATTAAAATTTGTTTTAGTTTAGCCCGGAAATTTGGGCAGCATCTCCCTTATACCAGGATCAAGTCGTAGTAAATACCAAAAGACTATTCATCAGCTAAACAAGTACATAAACCATAACGATGAGGTCGGACCAGACCGCGCCATCATCGGATCCAATTTATTTAACATAAATGTAACTACCGAGGCGGACCAGACCGCTCTACAGTAGGATCCAAAGTATATAAGAAATCATAACAACCGTGGCGGACCAGACCGCACTACAGTTGGATCCAGAATACATATATGAAAGCATAACAACTGTGGTGGACCAGACTGCACTACAGTTGGTTCCAAAATATATAATTACATCAAAGTTACGTTTAAATAGCGGAAGCGAAATAAATAAATGTTTATCAATGGTTATAGTTTTATAAATTCGTTTAAGTTTTCGTTATATGAATTCATATTTTCAAAACGTCAAGTTTCTAAATTCTAAGTTTAAGTTTTAAACTAAAAGAATAACGAATAACTTTAACGAACTTTAAACTTTCTAAGTTAACTAAAACTATAACTTTCATTTCATTTATTTAAGACGATAGTATTTCGATAGTTTTAGGGACGAAAGGAAAACTTATAATTAAATGAAACTTAAGAAATTGTTTATAACCAAATCGAAATTTAAGAAACGAGAAGGTCTAACGGATTTAAGTTTTATTTTCCATCGTCTCTTGATTCCTCCTTCTTCTCTCTCTCTTCTCCGTCACTACGCCTCCGGCTCCCAATCTGCTAAACAAAGAAAGTTCTGCAGGGCTGAGTACAACAAGCACTCAGTGTGATTATGCCGCAAATAAGAATAGCAGGTTATCAGAAATAAGTAGGGAGAATAGAAAGAAGTGGAATTCGATTTCCGTAAAACCGATTCCTTGACACGGGCCCATTTTCGGAAGTTCATGTTACTCTCATTTCATTTGCAGGGCGGCATATAAATGCGGGCCCATCTGCTATTTGCAGGGCAACACACGAACACCGTGTGCGACCCATCTGCTAGGTGCAGGGCTACATACGAAGAACGTACGCAACCCATCTGCTATTTGCAGGGCGGCCTACATAAGTTGTAAGCAAACCCATCTGCTGGAGATCAAGATTTGTGGTGATCAACCCACTCCTCTTGTCTCATGTGTACACAACTTCCTGAATTGATGTGTTAGACCAATCAAGAAGCCCGATCGTAAATATAAGAGCCTTAAACATGAAAGTCCGAGACACACAAAGTTTCCTGAACAAGCCTGCACTTGAAGAACATGAGCTAAACAAGCTCAGAGATAATATTAAAGAAATAAAGAATCCCCACCTTTACCAATTACTCGATTCTCGATTCTCGGGTCCAAATCTTAAGTTATCTTCTTCAGAGAATATCCCTACAAACATTTTCCTGATGTTAAGGTGCGTTCAGATTTCTGTTTAGAGTTTCCTAATATCAATATCTCTTAACTTTAGAATTTCCAAGAATAATAAAAATATTCATTTAACCTTCAAAAATTACTTTCTTTATGTATTCGTCATTTGGATGGCTTAGACATCAACACAAAAGTTGTTCAACTAAATATTTAGAATATTTTGGTGTAAAAACATTTAACATGCAAAAGGGTTAGGGTCCTTCAATTCAAAATGAACCTAGTTTCATTTTTAGAAAATTAACGGTGACTCCGATCGTTACCAAATTTTATAGGATGCTAGATAATATTACTTAGAACGTATATTAATATTTTTATAATATTTGGGCAGAGTCTCGACATGCAGGGAAACATTATCCGGGAAAAAGAAAGGTACACCATCAACAATTCGTTCTGATTAAGTGGTTAATTATTAGGTTACGAACAACTTTAATTCGGTGATATGGATGCAAAAAGGAACGCCGGCAACCACCAAAGAAAGGGCGGCTGCGAACGGCAATGGAGAAGAAGAGAAGGTGATGCATGTCTCATTTCGGGAGCTCGTGGCGACGATCAGCCACTATTCCTAGAATCGAAATCTCTCTACGAGTGGATAGGAACGAACGGCATACCTTCTGGATGATCGGAGGTGAAGATATGCAAGAAAGACGATCGACGGCGATCGGAGGCTGCTCGCGGCTTCCTTCGGCTTGAAGGAGGAGAGATGGCGGTGGAGGAGATGACGAAGACGAAGCTGCTGCCGCTGCAGCTGATTGGGATAGAGTGATGGTGTTGGGGTGGTGGACTGAGTGCGAGAGATGGAGAGAGGGGCTGTGCGAGGTAGAGAGATGGGGGAGAGAGTTGATGACGGTGATGGTGGCGTGAAGGGGGTGGGGAGATAGGTGCAGCAGCTGCTGCTGTTTGAGGGGAAGTGCTAGAGAGGTGGGGGAGTGAAGGGGAGGGGCTGTTGCTGCCGAGGAGAGGGAGAGGGGGGTGTTCGGTGGAGTTGGGGGGGGGGGGGGGGGGGGGGAGATGATGGAGGAGAGAGAGAGGAGAGGTTTCCTCTTGATGAAGTAATGGATAGGGGCTGATCAATTTTGAGGCGGTGATGGCCTCTATTTATAGGGGCCATCTCGTCTCCGGTTGGTCGCCTCGTTCCCCGACGAAAAGATATTTTTCCGGCAACGAGTTCCGATTTTAGGTTTCAAAGGGTTTACGGGATCCAAATAAAATATCGAACTCAACGATATAGGTTAAAGAATTTTCGGAGGAGTTTGATAGGTCAAGGAATTTTTAAAGAACGAAAAGGATCGAAATAGACAAAAGGCGACGCGGGTTTTCTTAACCGTTTATCCGAAAAATATCTAACTTCTTTTATAAATCTTTTAATGTCAAAACTAGATTAAAAGTGTTAGCATTATAGTTTTAGGATTTTCATTGAGCTAGATATAATATTTTAGTTAATGAATTTTAATTAAATTAATATTTCTCAAATTCTTATATCAAGTATTTTAAATTACTAAATTTTGAAAAGCTTTTATTTATGAAATTTTTTATCAATTCTAATTATTTAAACTTAAGGGGAATTTATTTTAATAAGGAAAACTATTTATTTTCTATTTTCTATTTTACTTAAATAAATTCCTACATCTTTTATTCAAGAATCTTAATAAATTTAATTACCCTTCTAAAGACTTTTATTTAATCTATTATTATTCTAAAAAAAAAAAATATTCGGGAAAATCTTAATTTTCTAAAGAAATTAATTTATTTTACTATTTTCTTTTATTTAAAAATCCGGGTTATTACACTCCACCCCCCTTAAAGAAAATTTTGTCCCGAAATTTAAGTACCTTCATATACTAGGTCGGGGTTTTGGGCTCTTATCCTTTGTCTTCTAGTTCCCACGTGGTTTCATCCTAGGTCGTAGCTAGTGGTTTTACAACTCCTTGACTCATTGGTTGTGGCAATCTCCTTGTTCCTAAGGAATTTGATTATAACAGGTATATATATATAATGTAAGGCAAGGTTGAGTTCTACCTCTTTATACTTGATGGCGTGCTTAGGTTTAAACACATACTTCCTAAGCATCGAGACCTGAGAGACATACCAGACATTGGCTAGACCGGGATGTAGTGCTAGACGGTGAACTTCTATTGGCCATAACGGTCCGGAATGTATTTCATAACGGCCTTCCTTCTGAACCAAAGCTCAGTGGTGAGCTTGTTCAGCTAGTTCTAGGCACAAGATCAAGCAGAAACCTCCTTTTGTCTATCCGACTAATCTTGACAAGTTTGCTTGGAATCCTTCTCAAATTTCCAAACAATGGGTATGCCATGGATGTTTTCTCTCCATTCTCAGATTCTTCTAGTTTGCCCCCAAATATTGCCTGGTTCTCCATCACAATGATCACAAACATATTTGCTCCATACTCTTGGTCTCTTATATCAAGACGATGCCTCGCATAAGGCCTCGGGGTTTCCATTTTATAGGTTATACAAATTTTGGAGAGAGGTTCTTCGTTCGGCTGGATACTATTGCCAAGTTCACATGCACTCGTTGTAATATGAAGGAAAGAGATGTGCTTGTATCAATCAAGCCACAAAAGGTATGTGATTGAGGTTGGGACATACCTAATAGGTTCCTTTACTCCATGCTCCTTAATCACAATTGAAGGCATAAGTCCTAGCTTGGTGGTTGGTGCAGATTCTTTGTAGCTCTTGGTCCCCTTTGTGGTTGTGGTGCAGATTAAAAGTGTTAGCATTATAGTTTTAGGATTTTCATTGAGCTAGATATAATATTTTAGTTAATGAATTTTAATTAAATTAATATTTCTCAAATTCTTATATCAAGTATTTTAAATTACTAAATTTTGAAAAGCTTTTATTTATGAAATCTTTTATCAATTCTAATTATTTAAACTTAAGGGGAATTTATTTTAATAAGGAAAACTATTTATTTTCTATTTTCTATTTTACTTAAATAAATTCCTACATCTTTTATTCAAGAATCTTAATAAATTTAATTACCCTTCTAAACACTTTTATTTAATCTATTATTATTCTAAAAAAAAAATTATTCGGGAAAATCTTAATTTTCTAAAGAAATTAATTTATTTTACTATTTTCTTTTATTTAAAAATCCGGGTTATTACACTCCACCCCCCTTAAAGAAAATTTTGTCCCGAAATTTAAGTACCTTCATATACTAGGTCGGGGTTTTGGGCTCTTATCCTTTGTCTTCTAGTTCCCACGTGGTTTCATCCTAGGTCGTAGCTAGTGGTTTTACAACTCCTTGACTCATTGGTTGTGGCAATCTCCTTGTTCCTAAGGAATTTGATTATAACAGGTATATATATACAATGTAAGGCAAGGTTGAGTTCTACCTCTTTATACTTGATGGCGTGCTTAGGTTTAAACACATACTTCCTAAGCATCGAGACCTGAGAGACATACCAGACATTGGCTAGGCCGGGATGTAGTGCTAGACGGTGAACTTCTATTGGCCATAACGGTCCGGAATGTATTTCATAACGGCCTTCCTTCTGAACCAAAGCTCAGTGGTGAGCTTGTTCAGCTAGTTCTAGGCACAAGATCAAGCAGAAACCTCCTTTTGTCTATCCGACTAATCTTGACAAGTTTGCTTGGAATCCTTCTCAAATTTCCAAACAATGGGTATGCCATGGATGTTTTCTCTCCATTCTCAGATTCTTCTAGTTTGCCCCCAAATATTGCCTGGTTCTCCATCACAATGATCACAAACATATTTGCTCCATACTCTTGGTCTCTTATATCAAGACGATGCCTCGCATAAGGCCTCGGGGTTTCCATTTTATAGGTTATACAAATTTTGGAGAGAGGTTCTTCGTTCGGCTGGATACTATTGCCAAGTTCACATGCACTCGTTGTAATATGAAGGAAAGAGATGTGCTTGTATCAATCAAGCCACAAAAGGTATGTGATTGAGGTTGGGACATACCTAATAGGTTCCTTTACTCCATGCTCCTTAATCACAATTGAAGGCATAAGTCCTAGCTTGGTGGTTGGTGCAGATTCTTTGTAGCTCTTGGTCCCCTTTGTGGTTGTGGTTGAGTTGGGTCTGAAAATTGTTGGTTTAACATACTTCCCGGATTCTGCGGGCATGAAAATGAGTAGTGTCCCCTCATTTTGCACCGGTAACATTGCACTGCTTTCAGGCGGCATCTTCCAAGATGGTTCTTCGAACATGTTGGGCAAAAAGGTTTATCCTCGACCGGGTTCACCTGTTGCGGCTGCATATTTCTGAATTGTTTGGGTTGTCGAGGTCTTGTCTTACATGTCAAACATACTTGTCGATTCTCGAACTTCTCATCTTCCCACTTTCTCTTTTCTTTGGTTGAGCCCGATCCTTGGTTAGACTCGTTTCCTCTATCTTTATCAGGTTGCAACAAAGATTCGATATCCATGGCTCGACTCAGTGCTTGGGCATAGGTGAGTGGGCCGTGGCTGGCAAGAGGGATGCCAATCTCGTGTCTTAGCCCACGTCTGAACTTGTCGGCTCGAGCAATGTCTGAATTTACTAAATGTGGAGCGTAGCGAGCAAGTTGGTTGAATATACGATCGTACTCGATAACGGTTCTCTTCTCCTGGCACAGGTTCCAAAACTCATTCTGACGGCGTTGGCGATAGCATTCTGGAATGTACTTCTCATAGAGTTCCACTTTAAACTCTTCCCAAGTATAATGGCTCAGTCGGGCAGGTGTGAAAGTTCGTTTAACGGACTCCCACCAAAAATCTGCTTCATCGGTTAGTTGATGGAGGCCAAAGGCTAGTTTGTCGGATTCAGAGCAGTTGAGGTAGTTAAAGATCTTGTCCATGGCACGGACCCATTTTTCGGCATCGGCAGGCTCACCAAGCCCACTGAAACTTGGAGGGTTCTGTCGGCGGAAACTCTTGTCATTCCTAGGGGTTTAAACCGTTTCTAGGGTATCACTTATCTCATTGTTCCTCCTAGACACCATTTCTTTGTTTTGCTAAGTCGTGGCACTAACTCTGAAACATAATGTCACCCGAAACATTAGTAACTTTTAATCAATAATATATGTTATATCCCAAATGACATTAATTATTAAGAATTTTCGGGGATTCAATATTTCAGAAATATACTCATTCTTTCAAGCAAAAAACATAATTCACATATATATCGTAAGCCCGATATAATCACATAAGTCACATATATATCGTAAACCCGATATAATCACACAATTCTCGTATCGTACCCCGATACTTTAAAAATCATATCACGTGTTAAGTTTCCAATATCAATCCCTCCCCGGATGATATAAATTTAAGCAATATCAATCCCTCCCCGGATGATATAAATTTAACCAATATCAATCCCTCCCCGGATGATATAAATTCAATCGTATCGTAACCCGATACATAACCTGTCAAAATTTCAATATCAATCCCTCCCCGGATGATAATTATCAATTGTATCATAACCCGATACATAGCCTGTCAAATTTTCAATATCAATCCCTCCCCGGATGATATATAATAATCAACTGTATCATAACCCGATACATAACCTGTCAAATTTTCACGTTTTGAACATAAATCCCTGCCCGGATTATAACAATTCAAATCTCTCAACATATAATTCACATTTTGCATCAAATATTGCAACTTTTCATGATTAGTCATTTCTCATGTTTCGTTTTTCACATAGTTCATGTTTTGCAATCAATCATGCAACTTTTGCAGATAACCATAAAATCATCAAGTCACGTAATCATATAACCATAGTCATAATCATAACCATATATATCATCAAAAGTTGATTCATTTGGAACGAATCTTAAGTACCTGCCCATATTATAATTTCATAACATAAATATTTTCAATTATCCTCGGTACACAACCGTTAAAAATATTAATTTCCCGACCTTTTCGTTGAGATGGTGATTCCCTACCCGGATCACAATATTATAACATGAATATATCTCAAGTTTAGCATTTTCACATAATCATGTCAACATTCTTCACATTCAAATCATACAATTACTTCACGTTTCAATTTTTCAAATTATTTCATTGTTTCGCAGATTTATATCACATATTCAACATTCCATATCCTCCAAAGCACCATATCACACTGGTAATATCATATAAGTGCATATATTCATTTTTCGTGAAATCATTTCATGTCGACATCAATGACAATAATGTTAATTAGACATACCATCTTTCACATACTTCATGTTCATTATAAAATACCCTCTCTTGGACTCATAACATCATCAAACCATCATACATAATACCAAAGTCATAACTCAAGAATTTCGATTTGAATGACATAGTGCATATTCCACATTTAATACATACATACGAATAAGTCATAAATCCAACATGATTTAGCCTTGTCAAAAGTATTGATTAACATTTCCCATATCGATATAATCATATCATATCTAATTTTTTAATAATCTTCATGGTATTATTATCTCATAATTCACATAGTCATGTTATTATATATATCTGTGAAGTTATCATTGTAACATTATCACATTATCTCATGAGGTTTCATTCCCACAATATATGTCGTTTTTATATAACACACCAACAACTAACATCTCCTTAATTATATAATAGCATGATCATATTGTTCTTCTGAAGACATCCAAATATTAATTTTCATATGATATCGTATTTGAGAAGTCATTAATATAGCAAGATTATTATGCATTATATAATATCATAAAGTTTCAATTTCACATAACATCATGTATCACTGAGATAATATATAACTCCCCCTTAATCATGTTATCACATAACCCTATCCTATTGTTAATCTGGAAAAATCATAAGTTTGTGTTTTGATAATATCATGCTTTTAGAATGTCATAGATAGTAGTCTTTCATTTTATTAATATAATCATGCATAACATATTTTAGAAAGCTATCATCATAAAATCATAAGGTTTCAATTGCATGTAACATGTTTCATTTTCATATATCCCATAAATAATGTAGCATCTTTGTAAATTACAATCATTGCATATTCATATAACTAGTCCATGCTATCTTAAGTTAACATATCAAACTTAGTCATGCAATATCATGTTTTATAGTTTATCTCACAACTAATGGTCTTTCATGTTCTTCACATAATTAAGCACATCATATCACCATATCATAATAACCCCTACTTCTATAGTCACTATTTAGCATATCACAAGAGCTCAAATCATATATATAATAACTTATCATAGAGTATTTTGCAAGTAACACGTGTACATGATTATTTGTTCAACTCGTTATAGTAAATTTCAAGTACACAATATATGTAAAAGCATGATTCCATACTCATACGAAGAATCACATAAATCACTACAACATATAAGTCACGTTCTCATCTCACATATGTTTCGATAAATATTTCTCAAAACGTTTCACGTAATCAAACTTTCAATCGTTAGTTTCAATCAATATAATCAAATAAGTTCGGAATGTACCTCGACGATGAGCTCGGAGCGATAGTGATCGAGAGAGAGAGGATGCATAGGTCGAACGTGAAATTATTTCATCTTAAATTCCTTAGATTAATGCATAGTCCATGCCTAGGATAAACTTTTCTCAAAATTTTAAATTTTAAGTTTATGAATAGTCTTTGGTATTCAGAACGACTACGCTCTGATACCATCCTGTCACACCCCGATTTTCCTAACTCTAAAAATAATTAATTTAAATATAAACAATTAAATCGGGATGCAACGAAGGGTAAAATAAAAAGGGAGAAATCATAATTCATTTGATTTTAATTAGTTTTAATTAAAATTTGTTTTAGTTTAGCCCGGAAATTTGGGCAGCATCTCCCTTATACCAGGATTAAGTCGTAGTAAATACCAAAAGACTATTCATCAGCTAACCAAGTACATAAACCATAACGATGAGGTCGGACCAGACCGTGCCATCATCGGATCCAATTTATTTAACATAAATGTAACTACCGAGGCGGACCAGACCGCTCTACAGTAGGATCCAAAGTATATAAGAAATCATAACAACCGTGGCGGACCAGACCGCACTACAGTTGGATCCAGAATACATATATGAAAGCATAACAACCGTGGCGGACCAGACCGCACTACAGTTGGTTCCAAAATATATAATTACATCAAAGTTACATTTAAATAGCGGAAGCGAAATAAATAAATGTTTATCAATGGTTATAGTTTTATAAATTCGTTTAAGTTTTCGTTATATGAATTCATATTTTCAAAACGTCAAGTTTCTAAATTCTAAGTTTAAGTTTTAAACTAAAAGAATAACGAATAACTTTAACGAACTTTAAACTTTCTAAGTTAACTAAAACTATAACTTTCATTTCATTTATTTAAGACGATAGTATTTCGATAGTTTTAGGGACGAAAGGAAAACTTATAATTAAAAGATGAAACTTAAGAAATTGTTTATAACCAAATCGAAATTTAAGAAACGAGAAGGTCTAACGGATTTAAGTTTTATTTTCCATCGTCTCTTGTTTCCTCCTTCTTCTCTCTCTCTTCTCCGTCACTACGCCTCCGGCTCCCAATCTGCAAAACAAAGAAAGTTCTGCAGGGCTGAGTACAACAAGCACTCAGTGTGATTATGCCGCAAATAAGAATAGCAGGTTATCAGAAATAAGTAGGGAGAATAGAAAGAAGTGGAATTCGATTTCACCGATTCCTTGACACGGGCCCATTTTCGGAAGTTCATGTTACTCTCATTTCATTTGCAGGGCGGCATATAAATGCGGGCCCATCTGCTATTTGCAGGGCAACACACGAACACCGTGTGCGACCCATCTGCTAGGTGCAGGGCTACATACGAAGAACGTACGCAACCCATCTGCTATTTGCAGGGCGGCCTACATAAGTTGTAAGCAAACCCATCTGCTGGAGATCAAGATTTGTGGTGATCAACCCACTCCTCTTGTCTCATGTGTACACAACTTCCCGAATTGATGTGTTAGACCAATCAAGAAGCCCGATCGTAAATATAAGAGCCTTAAACATGAAAGTCCGAGACACACAAAGTTTCCTGAACAAGCCTGCACTTGAAGAACATGAGCTAAACAAGCTCAGAGATAATATTAAAGAAATAAAGAATCCCCACCTTTACCAATTACTCGATTCTCGATTCTCGGGTCCAAATCTTAAGTTATCTTCTTCAGAGAATATCCCTACAAACATTTTCCTGATGTTAAGGTGCGTTCAGATTTCTGTTTAGAGTTTCCTAATATCAATATCTCTTAACTTTAGAATTTCCAAGAATAATAAAAATATTCATTTAACCTTCAAAAATTACTTTCTTTATGTATTCGTCATTTGGATGGCTTAGACATCAACACAAAAGTTGTTCAACTAAATATTTAGAATATTTTGGTGTAAAAACATTTAACATGCAAAAGGGTTAGGGTCCTTCAATTCAAAATGAACCTAGTTTCATTTTTAGAAAATTAACAGTGACTCCGATCGTTACCAAATTTTATAGGATGCTAGATAATATTACTTAGAACCTATATTAATATTTTTATAATATTTGGGCAGAGTCTCGACATGCAGGGAAACATTATCCGGGAAAAAGAAAGGTACACCATCAACAATTCGTTTTCAACAATTCGTTCCGATTAAGTGGTTAATTATTAGGTTACGAACAACTTTAATTCGGTGATATGGATGCAAAAAGGAACGCCGACAACCACCAAAGAAAGGGCGGCTGCGAACGACAATGGAGAAGAAGAGAAGGTGATGCATGTCTCATTTCGGGAGCTCGTGGCGACGATCAGCCACTATTCCTAGAATCGAAATCTCTCTACGGGTGGATAGGAACGAACGGCATACCTTTTGGATGATCGGAGGTGAAGATATGCAAGAAAGACGATCGACGGCGATCGGAGGCTGCTCGCGGCTTCCTTCGGCTTGAAGGAGGAGAGATGGCGGTAGAGGAGATGACGAAGACGAAGCTGCTGCCGCTGCAGCTGATTGGGATAGAGTGATGGTGTTGGGGTAGTGGACTGAGTGCGAGAGATGGAGAGAGGGGCTGTGCGAGGTAGAGAGATGGGGGAGAGAGTTGATGACGGTGATGGTGGCGTGAAGGGGGTGGGGAGATAGGTGCAGCAGCTGCTGCTGTTTGAGGGGAAGTGCTAGAGAGGTGGTGGAGTGAAGGGGAGGGGCTGTTGCTGCCGAGGAGAGGGAGAGGGGGGTGTTCGGTGGAGTTGGGGGGGGGGGGGGGGGGGGGGGGAGATGATGGAGAGAGAGAGGAGAGGTTTCCTCTTGATGAAGTAATGGATAGGGGCTGATCAATTTTGAGGCGGTGATGGCCTCTATTTATAGGGGCCATCTCGTCTCCGGTTGGTCGCCTCGTTCCTCGACGAAAAGATATTTTTCCGGCAACGAGTTCCGATTTTAGGTTTCAAAGGGTTTACGGGATCCAAATAAAATATCGAACTCAACGATATAGGTTAAAGAATTTTCGGAAGTAGTTTGATAGGTCAAGGAATTTTTAAAGAACGAAAAGGATCGAAATAGACAAAAGGCGACGCGGGTTTTCTTAACCGTTTATCCGAAAAATATCTAACTTCTTTTATAAATCTTTTAATGTCAAAACTAGATTAAAAGTGTTAGCATTATAGTTTTAGGATTTTCATTGAGCTAGATATAATATTTTAGTTAATGAATTTTAATTAAATTAATATTTCTCAAATTCTTTTATCAAGTATTTTAAATTACTAAATTTTGAAAAGCTTTTATTTATGAAATCTTTTATCAATTCTAATTATTTAAACTTAAGGGGAATTTATTTTAATAAGGAAAACTATTTATTTTCTATTTTTTATTTTACTTAAATAAATTCCTACATCTTTTATTCAAGAATCTTAATAAATTTAATTACCCTTCTAAAGACTTTTATTTAATCTATTATTATTCTAATAAAAAATTATTCGGGAAAATCTTAATTTTCTAAGGAAATTAATTTATTTTACTATTTTCTTTTATTTAAAAATCCGGGTTATTACAACTCTCTCCCCTTTTCTCTCTCTGAAAATACTCTAATTACTCCCTCCCTCTTTCTCTGCCGAATTCTCTCTCTCTCGGACTCTCTCTCTGCCGAACGTCGTCGGCGTTCCCTTTGCCGGCGGCGTCGGCCACATCCCCTCTTCTCTCCCTCGGCTTTCTGGTGCCTATGACCGCCGTCGCCATCGGCCATCGAGACTGGGAGCTCGCCGCTGGAATCGCCGTCGCCGGCCGAAGGTAAGGGTCCGATGCCCCTTTTCTCTGCATTTCCCTTTTGTATTTCTTTGCTTTTAGATTATCTTGCTTATTAGGGTTAATTAGTGTGGCAGCAGGGGATTCATTTGACTTGTGAATGATTTCCTGTTTTTCTCGAGAGCAGCATATACATATAGCTTAGATTACAGATTTCGTTTCATTGTTATTACGAAATTGTTGTAGGTTTCATGGTTTTCATGAGCATATAAGAGTACTTTGCAGTTATCAATTTATGAGTACATTTATTGTTCTCGTCCTTGTACGTTTGCTTTGGTGTATTTATATCTTGTATAGAACCGTGGTAGTTCTAGTAATGTTTCCCCTTGTTTAATCATAAGCATGAAACTTGATTCTTGAGCTTAAAACATGTGATTTACTTTGAAGGGTATTAGGAGTCTTAGTTTCGAACTCATGCTTTGGTTTTCACCATTATGTTCATAAGTAAATATTCAGTTTTAGCATGTTTGTGAACTGAAAATTCCACATTATTGTTTATGGGTTGAGGCTTAAATCATGTTCAAAGAACTTGAGGTTTAATTACTTACTTAGTGTTAGTAGTGCTGTTGTTGCTAGCTCACCACACTCCTTCCTTCTTCTTCTGTCCTCTGCTGCTTCTTCCCTCTCTCTCTCGAATATTCAGTGAGTAGTGAGTAAAAGGAAAGGGAACTGAAATGGTTTGGGTGTAGAGGTATTTATAGGGCTGATCTTGTGAGGACTGTAGCAACTTCATGTGATGGTAAGGGTTGGAGGAAAATCTGCTTTCCCCCATCCTTTCCCTACTGATTTTCTGTTGCTTGCAGGTTTATGCTACTTTCCTCAATCTTATCCTACTAATTGTCCTTTTTGTTTCTCTGCAAGTCTAGGTTGATTGTAAGAGATAGGGTCCTTTTTCTGATTTCTTCTCTAATCTCATCTCTTTGCAGTTTGCAAGTTGAGTCTTTGCAGGTTGCAAGTTGAGGGAAAGGTTGAGTAAGGTGACATTTCTTTCTTGTGGCTCAAGAAGGTGTAAGGGGGAATGAATGAAGCTGGAAAACTGGAAGGGATTTGCTCTACTGCTGATGTCCCTTCTCTGCCCCCTCTCTGCCATTTTTTTTTTTTTTTTTTTTTTTTTTTTTTTTTTTTTTTTTTTTTTTTGCAGAGGGATGGTTCCCTCACTAGTTGATTTGATTTCTTCTTGATGCCCAAGAAAGGTGGTGTAGAGGTGTAGGGGTGATGGAGCAATCCCTTCCTAGCAATTCTGCAAGTGGGAGGAGCAGCAGCCTGCTGCCGACATCTCCCTTCTTTACTTTTTCTTTTCTTTTCTTTTTCTTTTTCATTTTATAATTATTGTTATTATTATTCTTTTAATGTAACTTCTATTATTAATTAAACTTATTCATGTAATTGCGATCCTCTTATTATTAATCAAGGATTTTGTTAAGATTATCTTTTTAATACGAGTCTAATCTTATGTTTGGCCCGATCATCGTCTAACGGTTCATTATGAACCGATGGGCTTGGCCCATAATAAAAATTAATGAGATTGGACTATAACTCTTCTCTCTTGATCGATTCTCAATTATGTGAATCGATATGGAATGGAGAATCCATGCTATTCTACGATAGAATTAATTAAATACCCCATTATTTAGTTATTTGAAGTATTCATAATAATCAAATTACTAGTTGATTTTCCATAGAAATAAATACTTAACTAATTAATCACTCGAAGTGATCATATTTTGAATCATCTAATTAGAGAAGTCATTCTCCTCTTAATCAACTCACTAGAGAATTCTTTTCTCCAAAAATTCTATCTTCGTCGAGAATAGAATTTTATCTACTAAAGTTGAATTTCATCTAATTCACTAATTTGACTACTAATGTAGAGTTAGGAAAATGCGGGGCGTTACATTGATAACCCAAATTATATTGAGATGTGTGTATATGCCTTTAAGTGTTTGATATCATATGTAAATCTCGATTATTTCTTAAAATGAAATGACCCAAAAAAACTTGGAACATCCTAATACAGATATGTTAAAACAACTTTGTTGGTCCCGATTTGTAAAGAGGATTACACGTGGGGGGGGGGGGGGGGGGGGATACGTGTAATATAATAGAAGTTTTTCAACTTCTTTTTCAACTTTACTCAGAGTAGCAAGACTCAAGGTCGCTTCACAACTTAAGACCTAGCCGTAAGCTTGATCTACAGTGTAAGCTTAACTCTGGACCTAAGCGTACGCTTGATCACAGAGCGACTTGCTTGCAAATGCGGAATTAGGTGAGCTAGTCTTTCCTAAGTATTTAAAACTCCGTTTTAAGGTTTGTTAGAATGCAAGTGCAATATGATAAACAAAGCAGAAAATATATGAAAGCTTAAGTACGAGAGATACGACACCAGAGTTTAGAGTGGTTCGGTGATGAAACACCTACGTCCACTTTGTTGCACGCTGCAACAGTTTCTTCTCACTAAGAAACTTTGAGGATTACGGGTTCCTCAAAAACCTGAACTGGATCGAGCTTCACTCGCTTGGATCCGAAACAACGACGAGGAGATTACGGGTTCTCCACTAACCTAGCTAAGATCGAGCTTCACACAATCGATGAAAGTGCAAGCTTGGATCTACACTCTATGATCGAGGTTTCTACTATCGAGGAAAGTAGAACCTTAGATCTTTACAACACAACCTTTCTAAAACGACACAAAACCTAACAACTTGACGAACAAGGTTTTATGGTTTTGGTTTTGAAAACTCTCTAAGTGAAGAACTTTTTACAGTGAAGTGCAAGGGGTAGAGTTCTTCTCTAAGCTTGGATATATGAAGTGACTTCGAATCTAGGAGAGTGAAGGTTGCAGAGAACAAGTTTCGATGAAGTTGAAACTTGGAGAACACTATGACAAGGACTCTTAAAGAATGCTGGGAATTTTGAGAGTTCTTGTTTGCTTGAGCGCTGGAAATTCGTAAGTGTTCTACTTCTTCTCGTCTCTGGCCTCCACTATTTATAGTGTGGGAAGATGGACTGGAGCCGTTGAAGGTTGGTGGCTTTGTCCCTCCACACTCGACAGTACATGCCTTTGACCTGCAGCTTTTCAGACGCGCGCTTGTCTTCTTTCCGAAAATGGCTAAGAGCCAAGTTCAACAGTAACTGGAGCGCCCAGTACTGTAGCGACGGCTCTGCTGGTTGTAGTGGGCAAAATTCGTAAGCCCAAATTAAATGGCCCAACGTTCTTAACGGACCAGGCTGGACGGTCTAAACGGCCCAATAGAAAAGGCATACAAGCCCAATTTAATTACTTAGCCCTAGAGCTTATCCGGTTACGTCAGCCACGACGGTCAACACGGTCAGTACGTGTAACTCGTCATTTAAATTAAAGACCGAGTCAAAGTACGTTAACTCGGCCGCGGAAGTCGGAACGGATCGAGGGAGATGGACGCAAACCCTATGGGGGAGGCCGTCATATATATACTAACTGACTAGGTCGAGTCAGTCACGATCTATTCCACACTCACACTCTCCACTTCGCTCTCAACTACTCTCACGCACTCTGCACAATCACAACAGTCGCCGCCGTCGGAGTAAGCCGAACAAGCTTCCTCCGCCGTCAATCCTCCCTCACACGTTACTTCCTGTCACCTCCTTAACCGACCGAACGCTCTTAGTCGTCCGCGACCACCACAATTGCTTTGTTATTTATATTCATTTTCATTTATTTTTATATTCGATTATCTGAATACCGTACTAACTTGAGCGTCGGAGGTCCTACGACCGACACCCCCTCCGGTGTTCTTCGTAGGGCTCTAACGTGTCCGTTGTGTTGGTTAC
Organism: Thymus mandschuricus; assembly: GCA_029379335.1. NCBI lineage: Eukaryota > Viridiplantae > Streptophyta > Magnoliopsida > Lamiales > Lamiaceae > Thymus > Thymus mandschuricus. The sequence goes on from CM057081.1 coordinate 20,210,631, forward strand.
AGGTTGCTAGTGCCCTAATCGACCGGATCGACCGAATCGTCCGGCCAACCGTAATTGTAGATCCTACCTCTACAATTTGGCGCCCACCGTGGGGCCCTAGCAATCAAGCGAATCAGCACGATCCGAAAGCTTTCGAATTTCCAACCATTGGTGACGAACACAACATGTCCGATGCGCCTGTGGGGACCGATTTCGCCGCTCAACTTGCGTCCCTGACCGAACAGATGAACCGAGAGCGGGAGGCTAGGGAGAGGCTTGAAAAGGAGAATGCCGATTTACTCAAGCGTCTCGAGGCGGCCGCGAATCAAACCCAAAAGACTTCGACCTCTCGGCTGAAGACTCCGGTTGACCCGATGCAATCCCTGGAATATGAAGACCACTTCACTGATGACGACGACATCGACAATGTCAACCCCGGAGAGTCGTACGGTCCGATAAATAATCAAGGTTTCCATCAGTTTAATCCTGACCGTACTCGTGTGTCTTTCCTTACAGGCAACCCAGTATCTCTTGATCTCGAACCTCAACAAACCTTGACACGGCCAATACGATCTGCTGGAACTGGCTTGACCGTCCCGGCAGCCGGTGCGACCGAATCAATCCATCCAGCCATCGGTCTTCAGCATGTGACTCCCGAACCGGTTCGCACAACACCCGGAGTGAGTTTAAGCCATGCGGTCACTGGAGGCACGGGTCTGACGGCACATGCGGGCGTTCAACAGCCAATTCAGGGTGCAACCGTTACTGCGGTCCCAACAGCCGGAACCATGCAACCCGAGCGAAACTCTGGCTTCCCCCATCAGAACCAATTCATCACCGCCGAACCAGTCCGGACGGCCGCAATCGGGTTCTCCATGAACTTTGATGCAGATCTGGCCTACAAGTTAGTCGAGATGGAGGCAATGATTCAACGTATCCCCGGAGTGCCGGCACCCATAAAGAAGAACGCCGCAAGTTGCTATGTCGACTCACCGTTCGTAGATGACATCGCGTTGGTGGAGATGCCTCCTAAATTCAGCTTCCCCAACATGAAGCCATTTGATGGAACTACCGATCCAGACGACCACATTGCTCAGTACCGGCAGAGGATGTTTACGGTGGCTATCCCTCGCCAGTCGAGGGAAGCCTCATGTGTAAGGGGTTCGGTTCTAGTCTGATAGGACCGGCCCTCCAGTGGTATACCAATCTTCCAAATAACTCTATCTCTTCTTTTGCTCAACTAACTGATATGTTTGTGCAGCAATACGCCAGTAGCAGGAAGTTGGAGAAAATTTCGGAAGATTTGTACGTGATAGTCCAACGCGTAGGAGAACCCCTCCGCGACTACGTTGGACGTTTCAACAAAGAAAAGGTGTCGATAACCAACTGCAACCAGCAAACTGCCATCACTGCCTTCTGCAAAGGCCTTCTTCACGACTCCGATCTCTACAAGGAGCTCACCAAGTACCCGTGCAAGACGATGGAAGATATTCTAGCGAAGGCATGGGCGCAAATCAAGTGGGAGGAAGACCAGTACAACAATCAGAGGTCTCTCCCTCACAAAAATCCGAGGAGAGATACCAGATCCGACAGAAGGTCAAGTGACAGGCGTTCCGAACCGTATCCATCTCCTCAAAGATTCGATAGCAGGAGAAGGGATTACGGCCGAACATCTGAAACGCGGCCGAGGGAGAAAGCAAAAGTGCCAGAATATAACTTATCAATCTCCCCCGCTGAAGCAGTAATGGCCCTCAAACAATTGGGCAACAGAGTCAAGTGGCCGGAAAAGATGAGAGCACCGCCAGAACAGAGGGACCGGTCGAAATGGTGCGAATTCCATGCTGATCACGGGCACCGAACGGACGACTGCATCGCCCTGAAATTGGAGGTAGCCCAGTTGCTGAAACAAGGCCACCTGACCGACCTTCGACTGACAAGGGGAAACAAACCCTCCAAGAAGCAAGAGACAGACACGACGGCGCAGAGATGTTACCCCCCCCACGATCTCCGGTGCATGAGCGAACAGTAAACGTCATAACAGGCGGTTCCGAAGTCAGCGGAGTAACCCATTCGGCAGCCAAGAGGCATGCAAGAGAAGCAGGCCGATTCAGAGTAGAGTCCAGCCCAACGGAGAAGGACGTGACCGAGCACTCCGCCCAATCGATCTGCTTTACCACTTCGGAATCCACTAAGCTTCTCAACCCTCATCATGATGCTTTAGTTATTTCTCTTTATATTGCTAACTTTCTCACCAAACGTGTTCTAATCGACAACGGCAGCTCCGCCAATGTCCTGTTTCTTTCCACTCTCAGGGAAATGGCAATTGATGAGGCCAAGTTAGTCAAGAAAACCACATGCCTCGTCGGCTTCAGCGGAGAGCAAAAGAACGCGTTGGGAGAGATCGAACTCCCAGTCTATGCAGAAGGAGTCAACCTCTGCACTCGCTTCTTAGTGGTGGATTCTCCATCCGCTTACAATGTCATCTTGGGCCGTCCCTGGATCCACGAGATGGGAGCTGTACCGTCAACTTTCCATCAAGTGCTGAAGTTTCCAACCAAATGGGGGATAAAAGAGATAAGGGGAGATCAAAAGGATTCACGCGCATGCTACCAGACGACGAGAAGGCAAAGCAGGCTACCTTATAGCAATTACAGCAACAGAGACCGTCTGACCGATGTCACAACAGCCGAGTCACCCACACGAGCCAGAGGATGGACGCGACATCTCCAAGTAAATGAATTTTCACGCCCTGATCTTATAAAATCCAAGCAAAGGATGGACGTGACATCTCCAACAGTTTGAACAATCATCCACCTTATACAGTATCGTTTCTAAACCTAACCTTCCATTATAGTTTTCTTTAAGTCGGTAAAATTTTGTTATCCATTATAGTTTTCTTGAGCTTTAAATTCTATTATATCGGTACTTACGATATCATGAACATTTCGAGAACTACGTCTTGGCTTGATTCCTACTACGGATATGTAGGCAGCTCCACGGAGCCCGGCCAGTATCTTCTATCTTACCCGTCGTATCAGACTGTTTATGAAACAGGCCAGACTGTCTCCCCGGAGCACGACGCTTGACCGAAAGGTCCAACTTATCAACATGAAGGAAAAATGAACTCTCCGGTTCAAACGCTATTTCCTACTGCCCTCAGAAGAGGGAGACCGACGCGACTTTCTCAAAGTCGACAACTACAAACAGTAACGTGGTTGCTTTCATTATTTTTATCTCTACACATACCCGTGTTTACTTCCATAACAATTCTGACAATTCCATGTAGGACCTTGTCAGAACTACATTAGGGCTTGATCCCCAACGGGTATGTAGGCAGCTCTACGGAGTGCAGCCCAATCATTCCAGTCGCAACCATCTTTCCTGATCAAACTGAGTCAAGGGAAAGAGAACAATTTACTTCTCTACACCGAGTCTACAATACAACTCTCCATTCCTTCCATTGTAGACTCATCATTTGAGTCAACTGGCTCAACCACCGAAGTCGAATGTAACTGACTGATCCAAGCTCCGTCCAAGCCTGACATGCAGAACGTGAAAAATAATCCCTTACCGAAGTCGACAGCTCACAAAAGCAAAACGTGGGTCAACCGACTCGACAGAATCACTTGATTATATAGTATATTCTTTTCATCTCAGATGTCGACTAATGTAGCTGCTATAACAATATAGATTGTCCATTACTATCAAAGTTCAAGAGTTCATCTTTCTTTGACATTGAGTTCACTTTAATTGTGACTGCTACGGTGACTTGACTCAATGAAAAATTCAACTGTTTGGATTGTTCTCACTTGAAACCCGATGTGCTCGCAAATTTTCAGGAGCTAAAATCGGTGACACCACACATTTGTTACAGCCGACCGAATAGACAATATTCACGGTATTCCGAGCTCTCAATTACAACAATCAAAATCGAATGACAAGACAAACGCGACTGTCGTAGAAACATTCTTCATTCTTTAAGCCAAGTAAAGATAATGGTGGCCTATATTTTATAAAGGAATGAAATGGCAGCAGTTTGAATATGGCGAAAGAAACCAACGATTCCGATTCAACGAATGCAACAAATTCTTCCATTCCCGTAAACTCTCCGAAGGAGACCGTCGGGGCTGACAAACCTCACCACCAATTCCTTCAGTTGTCAAACAAGCTCTACACGCTACTTCTCAAACTAATCCCCAACCGCTCGCATCTCAATCCTTGCCCCAAACTGACGTACATAAGCTGTTCGATGAAACGCACAAGTGAAATGCTAAAACTATATTCTTATTTCAAGGTGCAAGATCACAGAGACGCACGCGACTTGCCTCCCGTCGCCATCGTTACCAATCGAAACGAAGAACCTAATTGATTTATTTGACGGAGAGTCCTCTCACTTGTGAAACTAGCGAACCCGAAAGGAAGATTATTCTGCTCATTTAGAATTAAATCGATAGAAGCGACAACTTGAATAACGAAGAGAACCAACTCCGCCTCTCGACGTAGCAGACTGAGTAGACACCTCTCTCGAAATAAAACATATCGAGCTACACCTTTCAATTCATTCTTCTAACTCGCATCCAAAAGTCGACAGTCACGGCAGGCTGATGAGTACTCTTGAAGGTGAAAGTAGGAACTGAGGAGAATTTCCAAACTGCAATTTCTAACACTGAAAAGCAAACAAGTCGACTGTCTTGACTGATCTGAGGCGCAACATATTTGTTGAATCCCAACATCTTCAACTGAGGGATATATGAATTGCACTGCGTGCAAAGAGAAATAAGGAAGAGAAACAGGGAGAGGGGCAAAAGACCTCTGTCACAACTTCCTATTTTACCTTGAGCTTTTAAAACCACAGCTGACTCGACTACCCCGACTGCAAGACAGATTTCAAATCTAATGATTCCTCTTCGATAAATAAACCGGGTCGGCAGTCTCGACTGCTCAAGCCAGCAGCAAATTCTCTTGAAATAGACGTTTTCTACCCGCTGAGATTTTGAGTTGTGTCACTTGCAGAAGGAAAAACGGAAAGAAATAGAAAAACGGGAGAAAGCCTGATGCTCTTTATTCCCAATTTGATTACTGGTTCTGGAATATTTCACGACTCAGTTGCGTATTTGATTAACAAAAGTCTAAGGAACAGGGTAAATTTATATTTCCCTTTCTACTACGCAGTTAGGAGGAGTTAATAATAAAATTCATATTCATTTAGTGGATCTCCATTATTTATGGGCCATGACGCCATGTTATAGTGGGCCTCCGCAAGACCATGGAAAATTCAAGTTGGCAAATAGCCAAATGTACAAGGCAATATCCCCATCTCGGGTCAAATAGCCCATATTAATAGTCAAATATCTTACGCCTCAAGCAGAATAGACCGACATAACTACGTAGACTCTCCAGTTAAAATTATTTTAACTAGAGAGTGGGGGACAAACTGTAGTGGGCAAAATTCGTAAGCCCAAATTAAATGGCCCAACGTTCTTAACGGACCAGGCTGGACGGTCTAAACGGCCCAATAGAAAAGGCATACAAGCCCAATTTAATTACTTAGCCCTAGAGCTTATCCGGTTACGTCAGCCACGACGGTCAACACGGTCAGTACGTGTAACTCGTCATTTAAATTAAAGACCGAGTCAAAGTACGTTAACTCGGCCGCGGAAGTCGGAACGGATCGAGGGAGATGGACGCAAACCCTATGGGGGAGGCCGTCATATATATACTAACTGACTAGGTCGAGTCAGTCACGATCTATTCCACACTCACACTCTCCACTTCGCTCTCAACTGCTCTCACGCACTCTGCACAATCACAACAGTCGCCGCCGTCGGAGTAAGCCGAACAAGCTTCCTCCGCCGTCAATCCTCCCTCACACGTTACTTCCTGTCACCTCCTTAACCGACCGAACGCTCTTAGTCGTCCGCGACCACCACAATTGCTTTGTTATTTATATTCATTTTCATTTATTTTTATATTCGATTATCTGAATATCGTACTAACTTGAGCGTCGGAGGTCCTACGACCGACACCCCCTCCGGTGTTCTTCGTAGGGCTCTAACGTGTCCGTTGTGTTGGTTACAGGTTGCTAGTGCCCTAATCGACCGGATCGACCGAATCGTCCGGCCAACCGTAATTGTAGATCCTACCTCTACACTGGTCTGGTGGTCAACTCACGTGCTCCATTCTTCTAGTGCCACGTGGAGATCCGCAATTAATGCTTCGATCTTCACTTGACTTGAGTTTGAACTTCGAGTTTGAACGGGGCGGGAATTTTGATCTGTCGCTTTCAATAGGAAGTGGCTCGCTTCGCTTTAGTTTCTTGAGCGTCCGCTTTAGCGTAGTCGGATTGACTCGCTTTGGCTTTATTGTAGCTTTCGCTTTGCTTTGTCCGGGAAGACTCGCTTCGCTTGGAAATACACTCAAGCGAGTGGTCTTCTCGCTTCGCTTGAAAATACATTCCAGCGAGTGATCTTCTCGCTTCGCTTGAAAACCTGCATTTTAATCTTAAGCGACTAAAGCAAAATAAGCCATCCTAACATAATAGGCTTGAAAATTTCTAACCTAGCTAATCAAAAAAGGGTAGCTTGGGAATATGATTTACATAGAGGGTTTTGGGATTTAATCAAAACATATATCAAATTTTATTAAAGCATCCCGTTAAGTTCCCCCTTAACATATGAATCCTTAACAATTCCCAATAAACTTTATACGCATGATGTATATTTTTAAATATTAAGATAACCGAGCAAATATTTTAAATATAATAAGCCACATATAGGGGGAACCCTTAAAATAACTATTTTGATATAGCAAACACAAATAATAGCCATTTATATAAAAAACACAAAAACTAGCCACTCTTACCAAATTGCCCTTATACATGAATACAAGACTTAGATTGTCCTTGTATTATGCAATAGATTTACACCAATACATTATTAACATTACATGACTCATGTATTTGAATACATGAGTCATGAATTCATGTATTATGAAATAAAATCTAACCAATACATGAATACACGAATACACGACTCGTGTATTCATGTATTATGAAATAAAATCATACTAATATATGAATATAAACATTTGACCAAAACATGAATACACGAATACATGAGTCGTGTATTCATGTATTATGAAATAAAATTTGATGAATACATGAGTATAAACATTTGACAAATACGTGAATATATGATTAAAAGACTCTTATATTCATGTATTATGAAATAAAATTATAAAAGAAAAAGAAAAAAAAGAAGATAAACAGAAAAAAACTCAAAAGAAAAAAAAGAAAAAAAAAAGGAAAAGAAGGAGGGGGCGTTAAAAAATAAAAGGAAAGAAAGAAAGTAAAAAAAAAAAAAGAAAAAGAAAAAGAAAGGAGAAGAAGAAAGCAAGCGAGAAAAAAAAAATAATAAGGAGAAGAGAATTAACATAATTAAGGGTAAATAGGACAATTAACACAAAAAGTGACTAGTATTTGTGTTTTTTATATAGGTGACTATTATTTTGGTTTACAATATGAAAGTGACTATTTTCCTATATTTCCCCCCACATATATATAAAAAATCAATTTTGTGTACGAAGTACTCTCTCCGTCTTATTCATAAAGAGATAAGTTATATTTTCGTCCGTCTCACTTATATAGCAAAATTTTAACCCACTAAAATCATTCACACTACTTTATCCACCATTATCATTCTCGTCTTAATTCCCGTGTCGGAAATATGTTATCACCTTGTGAGTGAGACGAAGTGAGTATTTATTTGTAAAATACTCCCTCCGTCCCACTTTACTTGTCCTCTTTGCTTTATTGACTTTTCGGGCACGTGTTTTCACCAGAACTTAGTACGGGTTTTAAAATATTATTTCAAATTATTTTTTCTTTTACGTGATAGCCCAACACTCGTAGTATCCCGTGAAAGAAAAAATAATTCGAAATGATATTTTAAAACCCGTACTAAGTTTCGGTGGAAACACGTGTCCGAAAAGTCAATAAAGTAAAGAGGACAAGTGAAGTGGGACGAAGGGAGTAAAACATTCAACTAATATAAGTAATTCAATAACAAAAATAAACATAAAATAAAAAAAAAGGCAAAAAAAAAAAAAAGAAAGTAAAGGGAGTAAATTATCAAATGAGAGATTCATTGAAGAAGGCGTTAGCATCGATTTTGCTGCATTGGGCCAGTAGATTTTATATCTAATTTTTAAAAAGATGTACTCCATCCGTCCCCTAATAAGTGTCCCGAGCCGCCAAAATTTTTGTCCCATAATAAGTGTCTTATCACATATTTCAATGTAAAATTTTGGCCAAACTATCAATTTTACTCCTAATATCATTACACTTTTTTCACTTTTTTCAATTTTCAATGTAATGATTAGAGATTAATATGGTAAATTTATACAATTCCTTGGTTATTTCACTTTGACGGCTTTGGGACACTTAGAGACAGAGGGTGTATTATTAATTTCCCCCCTTTTGGAAATAGAAAAGATTCCTGCGTAGGTAGCTTCACGTGGAGCTGGCCCATTTGCCCGTGCACTCATCAAAGGTTAAACCGCCGGTTCGACGGTTAACCGCCATTCCTATAGGTATATATTAAACCGCCGGTTCAAAGACAAAACCGACGGGCCTTAATCGGCGGTTAACCGCCGGGCCACGGGCCTTCAAATGCTTGAACCTTAACCGGCCCGCCTACTAACGGTTCCGGGCCGGTTTTTGGCCCGTTGACCAAGGGGCCGGTTAAAAACCGTTGACCGGCGGGCCGGTTCCGGTTCGGGCCCGCCGGTTCACTCAAAATGGGCAGGTCTACTCATCTCCACCCCTCTTCTCTCCGCCTCGCCTCCCCGCATCCCCCATCTTTTTATTATGGCCGACCTCTCGTACATGGCAATTGCAATAATATAGGTATTAGAGTGTAAAAATGAGAGCATAATTTCCATTAATTTGATCAAAAAGCCATGCAGCGGCTGGAGAAAGTCCTTTACATTTTATACTAGGCAATAAAGTAAAAGTCGCGTTTAAGAAAACAACGACTACTTAACTAACTATCAAACCCTAATCAGATAGCATCCGTTGGATCATAAAATACAATCCAACGGTTGGGATAAAACAACAGTAAATAACTAAATAACTAAACAAAGGAGATAAAGGGTTCAAAACCCATTGAGAACAAAAACAGCATAACTTCATCTTCTTCCTCCACGCACTGCAACTCCAACATGCTTCATTTACATCTTCATCACCCCCCCTCAAGATGGAGCTGATGGAGATCAATCACGCCCATCTTGCCCAAAAGAGTACGAAAACGAGGTCCGGGCAGAGCTTTAGTCATAAAATCTGCAATTTGAGCATTAGAAGAAACAGCTTGTGGAGTAAGGAAACCTGCAACATACTTCTCTCTAACCACGTGGCAGTCAATCTCCAGGTGTTTAGTCCGCTCATGAAACACCGGATTTTGTGTAATTTGAATTGCGGCTTGATTATCACAATGTAGAGGAATGGGCAAATCAGCAGACACATGAAACTCCTGCAAAAGTTTGTAAAGCCAGGACAGCTCTCTAGTAGTGGAAGCCATTGCTCTGTATTCAGCTTCAGTAGAAGAAGAAGAAACTGTGGTTTGCTTCTTACACTTCCAAGATAGCAAGCTAGATCCCAGAAAAATACAATAACCAGTGAGGGATTTGCGAGAGTCACTGCAAGTCCCCCAATCTGCATCAGTAAAAGCCTCTAGCTTAAAGGACTGAGATGTAGGATAAAACACACCTAGAGATGGGCATCCCTTCAAGTATTTCAAAACATGAACAGCCGCATGCCAATGTGGGAGGGCAGGTGCAGAAACAAACTGGCTTAATTGCTGTGTAGCATGAGAAATGTCAGGCCTAGTCAGATTTAAGTACAAGAGCTGTCCCACAAGTCGTCTGTACTCCTCTGGATTTTTCAAGAGAGACTCTTCTTCCTTGTGAAGTGTAATACCAGATGGCAGAGGTGTAGAAGCAGGCTTGCAACAGAGCATGCCATGAGCTGCAAGAATATCTAGCACATACTTTCTTTGACTTAATGAAGTACCATCTGCTCCCCTCACAATTTCCATACCTAGAAAATACTTTGCAGGCCCTAAATCTTTAATGGTGAAAGCAGCATGAAGAGAGTTCTTCAATTCATGAATCAACAACTCAGAAGGGCTTGTTACTATGACATCATCCACATACACCAGTAAAGCAATATAAGTATCATTTTTGCCTTTTGTAAACAGACAAGGGTCATGAATAGAAGAAGTGAATCCCTGTGAGACCAATATCCTTGAAAATTCAGCATTCCACTCTCTGGAGGCCTGCTTTAGGCCATATAAACTCTTAATGAGTTTGCATACCTGCCCCTGTTTCACACCAGAAAGACCAGGAGGTGGCATCATGTATATTTCATCCCTCAAATATCCATGCAAAAACGCATTGTTTACATCAAGTTGGTGTAGAGGCCAACTGTGAGCTGTAGCAACTGCAATAAGCATTCTGACAGTAGTCAAGTTGGCAACTGGGGAGAAGACCTCTTGATAATCAATACCTGATTCCTGTGTATACCCCTTTGCCACTAATCTGGCTTTATGCCTTTCAATAGAGCCATCTGCATGTAGCTTAGTTTTGAAGATCCATTTGCAACCAATAGGTCTCTTCCCCTTTGGTAGATCAGTTAAGATCCAAGTTTCATTTTGTTGAAGGGCTGATAACTCAGCATCAATAGCCTTCACCCATTCTGAATATTTGCATGCTTCCTTAAAGCTCTTTGGTTCTGCATTCATGGTGAGATTGAACAGATACTCAACATGAGGTTTGCTCAAAGCAGTGTTAATGATGTAAGGAAAGGTGGGTGGTGAGGTTCCAGTACTAAGAGTGATAGGAACAGAAGTATTAATGTTCCCCACAATCTTCCATCCAAACAGGAGGCCTAGTTACTCTGGTGCTCCTTCTCAACACTTGAGCATCATCAATCTGTGGTGGTGGAGAGGGAGCATGTATAGGAGTAGGGGTAGAACCAGAAGTAGAAGCTTGATCATCCATGGGAGCAGTGTCTGTAGGAGAAGACAACATATCAGGATTGGACAAGCTAGGAAAAGAGATGGGTTTCTCTGGTATATTTTCAGATGGGTTAAGAAAAGGGAATGTGTCTGGAACAAAGTGTACATCTCTAGATATCAGTAACTTATGATTATCTAGATCATAAAGTAAATATCCCTTGTGAGAAGAATCATAACCAATGAAGACACACTTGAGGCATCTAGAAGTGAACTTACTCTTGTGTGGAATCAAGTTGGCAGCATATGCTAGACAACCAAAAGGCTTAGCCATTGCATAGTTAGGAACTGAGTTAAATAACACCTCATGAGGAGTTTTCCACTCAAGAACTTGACTGGGAACCCTGTTAAGTACCCATGTAGCAGTAAGTATAGAGTAAGGCCAGAATTTAAGGGGTAATCCACTGTGAAACATCATTGCCCGTGCAGAATTTAGCAGAGTTCTGTGCCTTCTCTCAACTATACCATTCTGTTGGGGAGTATACACACAAGATTTTTGGTGTATGATTCCAAGGAAAGAAAGCAAGCTACTCACTGTGGAATTCACAAACTCAGTACCATGGTCTGATCTAAAAATCTTCACCTGACTGTTGAATTGAGTATTAACCATGGCAAAAAAAGATTTGAGAACAGAACCAACCTGCTCTTTTGATTGGAGAACATATGTCCAAATGTTCCTACTATGGTCTTCTACCAAAGTTAGAATATACTTCCCATGTGAAATATTCTCCTCTCCATATGGTCCCCAAACATCTCCATGCACCATTTCAAACAAAACATTAGATCTTCTGTGCAAGAGAGGAAAAGGATCTCTTGTTTGTTTAGCTCTTTGGCAGACCTCACAATGTTCCAAGACCTGCAAAGCATCCCTATGGAATTGAGTACCAGCTATCTTCATATGCTGCATAGTACTGATTGAGGGATGGCCTAAAATCACATGCCATTCCTCAACTGTAATGGTTTTAGGATCATAGAAGCTGTAATAGAGCTTCTCTGTAACTGTCTCCAGAACATAGAGAGAACCTTTCAGCTTAGCAATTCCAATAACTTCCTCACTATCAAATTTCTGGAAAACACAGTGTGATGGGTGGAATGTACACCTTGTATCAGCATTCTTCACAAGTTCTGAGACAGACAGTAGGTTGTGGGTGAAATCAGGCACATATAACACATTATCAAGCACAATATCTCTGGTTATTCTGACCTTTCCAGCATATGCTACACTTTTAGATGATCCATCTGGCAAATAGATCAAGGTAGGAGCATCCATTTGATAGGTTGTGTAGAGAAGTTCTGGGTTAGAGCATATGTGCCTACTTGCACCTGAATCAACCACCCACTCTGTTTCTAGCATACTTGGCAAAACTGAAAAAGCATAATGGCCATCAAATGGTGTTGCCTTCTTAGCTGACTGATGAACTAAGTTGGCATCACTCTTAGTGTTGCTACCCCCTGCTGTGTGTTGTTGAAAAAATTGGCCCATACACTTCATCAGTTCTGCTTGTATCATCTTTCCCATATCCTGAGTTCCTTCCTTCTGCATTGCTGTTCCTCCAGTATCATTTGCAGGAGCTTCTTCTGCAAAATTTGCTCTGTATGGTCCCTTATTTTCCTTTAATTTCTTGTACCAGTCTGGCACACCATGTAGCTTGAAACATTCATCAATTCCATGTCCCATTTCCTGGCAGTGTGTACACTTTTGCTTCCTCTTTACTGATTCTCTTCTTATAAGGCCCCTGAAATTGCTTCTGATATTGTGGCTTCTGTCCATTATTCTGAACAGGTGCAGTAGGAGGATCTCTGTTCACATTCAGTGTCATCAGATTCTTTGTATCTGTTCCACCATCACTCAATTGTTTCTGGTCCTCCACCTGAACAACCATTGCATATGCTTGATCAAGGGAAGGCCAAGGTTTCTGTAACAAGATCTGAGTCTTTGTAGCCTCATACATGTCATTGAGACCAGCCAAGAAAGCCACTAGTCTCATCTGCTCTTGCCTCTGCATATTCTTAGACTTGGCAATACAAACACACTCGAGAGGTGGCAATAACATGTCCATCTCTTCCCATAAGGCATTCAGTTGATTAAAATACATGAAAACACTCAGATTTCCTTGCCTAAAAGAGAAAATATCTCTATGCAGTTTCAATATTTTTGGTCCATTACTAGTACCAAATCTGTGGTTCAAAGCTGTCCACAATTTCTGAGTATTTTCTATGCTAGAAAAAATATCCACAAACTCTTTAGATATGGAGTTGATGATCCAAGAAGATACCATATAATCAACTTTAAGCCAAGGTTTGTAATAAATAGAGTCGGGATTCGGTTCAGGAAAGGTACCATCAAGCAGCTCCATCTTACTTCTTGCAGCTAGAGCGCGCTTGACAGACTTACTCCAATTCAGAAAGTTAGTTCCCGTGAGCTGAGCTGCAACAAGTTGCATCCCTGAGTGATCTGTAACTGGTAGGAAAAGGATCTCTTCGATTTGTCTGATTTTGAGACCGGTTTCAGCATCAACTTTGTTTCCAGCTTCTTCTTTAGATCTTCCTTCATCAACGAGTGTTTCCAGCTTGAAAACACCATCATCTTGATCCTCTTTCCCCATGGAATGTGATGAAACAAAAAAGGTAAAAACTTGATGTATAAAACAGGATCAAACCTTTGCTCTTGATACCATATTAGAGTGTAAAAATGAGAGCATAATTTCCATTAATTTGATCAAAAAGCCATGCAGCGGCTGGAGAAAGTCCTTTACATTTTATACTAGGCAATAAAGTAAAAGTCGCGTTTAAGAAAACAACGACTACTTAACTAACTATCAAACCCTAATCAGATAGCATCCGTTGGATCATAAAATACAATCCAACGGTTGGGATAAAACAACAGTAAATAACTAAATAACTAAACAAAGGAGATAAAGGGTTCGAAACCCATTGAGAACAAAAACAGCATAACTTCATCTTCTTCCTCCACGCACTGCAACTCCAACATGCTTCATTTACATCTTCATCAATAGGCAAGCCCACCACCACCACCACCAGCAATTTCACCTTTTTTACATTTCTGGAAATCCTCCGATTTTTCTCCTCCCATTTTCCGCTATATATACTCCTTCCATCCACACCTTGAAACCCACACTAAATGAATCAAAAGGGGCAATCCTGCAACCGAAGATCCAGGACGTTTTCAAGATCTCGCATTGCCATTGAGGGATGTTAGAATTTACTAGTAATAGCCCGCGCTCTCTCTCTCTAAAACCCCTATCTCTTTTGCCATCCAACATAGCCACAAACAACTTCTCACCTCTCACCATGGCAGCCTTTCAAGGTTGAGCTAATTCAAAACCTCTTGTTTTTGTGCAGCATTTTGGAATAAATTTGATCTGTATAATTTTAATGATGAGGAACAATGTCTTCTTATGGCTAACGTTTTGTACTTTGAATGTGCAGAGCAAGAACGTGAGGTTCAAAAAAGTTACTGGATGGAACACTCTGTGGACCTGACGTTGGAATCCATGATGCTTGATTCGAAGGCGGCTGATCTTGACAAAGAAGAGAGGCCTGAGGTATAACACTCCTCTCTCTCTCTCTATATATATATACACACACTTTATTTGTTTTCTTTTGGGAATGCTTATGCTATCAATATTGTTAATTCTTAAAATTATGCACTTTTGGTCAACAAAAGGATTATTTTGCATTAAGATGGAATCATTATCTGTTCTTGATGTGGTCTGCTTTTAGTTTCTTGTTTATGCATTACCGTAATTTTGCAATCGGCTTAAAGCTACTGGTTTTTTGTTTTTTCGTTATTGGTCAAATAATGATGAGATCTTTTGTTAAATCTGACTTTTTATTTAAATAATTCTTCCTTTGTTTATTCTGAAATGGTTACATTTCTATATTTAGACGTGTTATTCGAAATGATCACTTTCCTATTTTGGCCCAACAACCCCATTAACCCCTTAATATACTAGCTTTATACCCTAAGCCCCCATTTTAAGTAGTGGACCACCACTATTATAATACAAATCTCATTTTTCTTAATACTCATGCCCAAAAGAATGTGGTCATTTCAGAAGAAAGGGAGGTAGTACTAATACAAAGACTAATGATTGTTGTAAGTCTGCACTAAATAAAATTTGGTTCAATTATACTATATTTGTTTCATGGTCATTTTTATGCATGAAGATCTGAGTTTCATTGTCCCAAATCATTATTGTTTATGGGATCTTAAATCATCTAATGACTCTGTGACGGCTGTTGGGGTTCTAGTTACAGAAAAGTATACACCCCCGTCCTAATTCACTAGTCTTGTTTGCTATTTTGAGTCGTCCCATTTTACTAGTCATGTTTCATAAAATAGAAATAATTAACCTTTACTTTTTAATATGGACCCTTACTTTTTCATTTAACACTTATGCCTAAAATCACATGCCGAAAAGGAACCAGACTAGTGAAGTGGGATGGAGGTAGTATATATACACATCTGCTTTGTCAATTATGTCATACTCAATTACTTATTATGACTTGAAGTGACGTTCATTCATCTGCCTGTTTCCTGAAAAATGTGCTCATCATTGTGTGGTATCTGCTGTAGTATAAGTTGTTAAGTTGATAACTGAATTTATGTATAAAAACTTGTTGGCTGGAATGAAAAACATTCGGAGTTTTGATACCCATAAAATCAAGGTTCTGATATTTAAATGACATCAATAGAATATTCTCTATGTCCACCAGTCTGGATTTTGGACCTAACAAGAAATATGCCTGATTAACGCGATGATCATAACAACCTTTTACAGAGGGTTTGAGAAATACCAGGTCTACTTGATTATCTTAACTTGTACAGACTACTAAACCGATAAAAATTGGCCCTAATACAAATTATGTTTTATCAACTATATCCTCCATAGGTGATGTCCCTGCTCCCACCCTTTGATGGGAAATCAGTTCTGGAGCTTGGAGCTGGCATTGGTCGCTTCACTGGTGAATTGGCTAAAAAGGCTGGTCAAGTCATAGCTCTGGACTTCATTGAAAGTGTAATAAAGAAGGTTGATTACAAATCTCCAATATATCTTTTGCTTGAATACATACTTTGCCTGATATTTTAGAATCCATAACGTATATTAATATTTTGCAGAATGAAGCTCAAAATGGGCATTATCAAAATGTCAAATTTATCTGCGCGGACGTGACATCCCCGAACTTGAACTTTTCTGAAGGGTCTCTTGACGTGATATTTTCAAACTGGCTATTGATGTACCTCTCGGACCAAGAGGTAAAGTTTATAATTTCTCATTCTGGTTATCTGAATGATTTTTCTATTTAATATGAAGATATTTGATTATTATTCGGATTTATGGCTACTAATATAACTTCAGATCCTCATGGTGTAATACTCTAACAAAGCTTCTTGTTACCATATAATGACAATATGGTCCATTTTGTTGCAGGTTCAGGACCTTGTGGAGAGAATGGTCAAATGGTTGACAGTTGGTGGCTACATATTCTTCAGAGAATCATGTTTTCATCAATCTGGTGATCACAAGCGAAAGTGTAATCCCACTCATTACCGTGAACCAAGTTTTTATACCAAGGTTACCCTTTAATCTCTATGTCATTTTATTTGGTGCTAATATTGAGATGTGGAGTAGATATCTCACAATGAAATGATCAACGACAAGTGCTACAAAATGTTGTATTCCCTCTGTCCATGATTTAGTGACACCCTACCTTGGAACAGTTTTTTTTTTGCATTTTGATGGTATAATAATAAATTAATGTGTTAAGGTGTTAAAGTGGAATAATTGTGGGCCCATTTGAATTTTTTAATAGTATTAAAATGTTAAAGTAATAAAAAGTAGATGGATAAAGTGTTAAAGTGTTAAAGTGATTGTGGGGTCTACGTCCTAAAACGAAAAGTATCAGTAAATGGTGGACGTCCCGATATAATAATAGTGTCAGTAAATGGTGGATGGAGGGAGTATTAATTTATCTGCAGGGTCATTTTATTAATTTACTTCATATTATGAAATGGGACTGGATAGGCAATTTGTGTCATTTCATTACTCAGTTTGTCTTTGGACATATAAATAATACATCAAAATTCGGGAACACTATGTGCTGAATTCTGATTACTGTTGTGGACATTGACTCAATTAGACTGGCTTACTCTTGCTGCAGGTATTCAAAGAATGTCACGCGTCTGATGATTCTGGAAATTCATTTGAACTTGCTCTTATTGGCTGCAAGTGCATTGGGGCTTATGTGAAAAACAAGAAGAATCAGAATCAGGTAATGTTCATTGACCTTGGTTGATATGTTTCACCTCCAATATTTGTCATTTAGCTTGCTAGTTGGACATGATTGTGAAACGTTAAGAAATCAAAGAAGTTAAGAATATGATCTGTGACTGCATATTTAATATTACGTGTTATTTGCTTTCATAGTTTCATATGATAAGAACAGTCAGAAGCATGATTTTTTTTTTTCAAGTCTTGTCTCTAGTGATGATTGATGTTTTTAGTTGTGTTGAATCTGAACTTTAATCGACCGTAACTCGTATAGAAAATAAAAAAGAAATTTCTCTCTACGGATTAATCCTTAATGGAGACGTTTGGCATGTGACATCTTGCCCTTTTTATGTTTTAATCATCTTCATCATCCTCAAAGTGGAAAGTAGATAGGGGTATATACTAATACTTGAATAACTTTTCATTTGTTGTACTGTTGCAGATTTGCTGGCTTTGGCAGAAGACTACTTCTGATGATGACAGAAAGTTCCAGAAGTTCTTGGACACAGTCCAATATAGATGCAGTGGAATTCTACGCTATGAACGTGTCTTTGGACAGGGATATGTAAGCACTGGAGGAATAGGTACGTGTTCCAGGATCTTTAGGATACTGTATGTCTGCGCTTGATATTTTGCTTCTTTACACAGAAATGCAGCGACCCGTGACCCGTCTAACGTTAAGGAAGTGTTATGAACAAAGTTTGCATGATTTTTTGTTGTCCGGATGATGCTCTCCTTTTCATCAAAATTTAAACGTGCAATAAATTATGAATCTTTGTAACATATTCTGGTAAAATGTCTCTAATTTAAGATCCATTACTGCTATTGAATCTTAATGTCCTCAGTGAGTGCGAATGTCTTTTACACTCATACCCTGATTATTAGCAGATACCACTAGAGAATTTGTGGAGAAACTGGACCTCCAGCCTGGCCAGAAGGTTCTAGATGTTGGATGCGGCATTGGTGGAGGCGATTTCTACATGGCTGAAAAGTATGACGTTCATGTTGTTGGCATAGACCTCTCTGTGAACATGATCTCTTTCGCTCTTGAGCGTGCAATTGGCCTCAACTGTGCTGTTGAATTTGAAGTTGCTGACTGTACCAAGAAGGAATATCCAGAGGGCTCTTTTGATGTCATCTACAGTCGTGATACGATCCTTCATATTCAAGTAACTTTGCGACCTTAATACTCCATGCTTTTTTATTCTGCATCCATAGCTTTGTCTTCCTTTCCAACATTTGTGCTATATATGTTATGTTTTGCTTTTTAAATAGTTAAAATTTATAAAAGCATGTGTAATGGATGAGCAAGTGTTAAATCTCTATAAATGACATTTGCTTGATGAGTCTTATGATCTATAAGTGATTTTCATACTCTTAAAAACTAAACATTGCATCGCTCATCGAGTAACTTTCTAATATGAAGACTGCTAAAATTTTGACATAATAATCCATTTAGCATTCAGTTTCCTGAGATCACTGGGCTTTTATCAAATCATTTGGTTCATCATATTTGCTGACTACTATAATTAGAAAGGCATCACTGTTATTTTCAGGACAAGCCTGCATTGTTCAGATCATTCTACAAGTGGCTGAAACCTGGAGGCAAAGTCCTCATTACCGATTACTGCAGAAACGCTGGAACCCCATCTCCTGAATTTGCAGATTACATCAAGCAAAGGGGATATGATCTGCATGATGTTAAGGCTTATGGCCAGGTGACTATGTCTCTGCATGCATAACCTATATTAGACAAGTATTTAAAACTGTAACACTTTCTAAGCTCATTTCCCCGTTTCCGTGCTTGCAGATGCTTCGTGATGCTGGCTTCATAGATGTCGTTGCTGAGGATCGAACTGAACAGGTAGATCTCTTCCTAAACGTTTTCGTGCACTTACACTAACAGGGTGCGTGTTAAAGTTCAATAAGTTTGGTAATCCACCAGATATTGTGATAGATTGAATATCTAATCCTTCAAATTCTCAATCGTAAGTACTCCCTCCATCCCGCTATTCTAGAGATAAGTTTCTCTTTAGTATACCCATTGATATACAAATATTACCCAAAATGGAAAAATTTGGCCCAATAAAAATGAGTACAACCATATACACTACTTTCCCCACTACTCATCACTCATGTCTTAATTCTATGCCGCCAAATAGTTCTCTATATAAATAGGACGGAGAGAGTATGTATTATCGATCCGATTCCTCATCCAGAGTAAAAGCCTCCTAAGGGTAGCTAACAATGTGGTTTCCTGCACTGCAGTTCATGAAGGTTCTTGAAAAGGAATTGGATACGGTGGAGAAGGATAAGGAAACATTCATAAGTGACTTCTCTGAGGTATGCACAACTATGTGTGCTTTAGTTAAATTCCTTATATTATACTCATGACTGAATGCTCTTGACCAACGCATATTTATGCAGGAGGACTACAACGATATAGTGGGGGGTTGGAAAGCTAAGCTCGTCCGAAGCTCATCTGGTGAGCAGAGGTGGGGTCTGTTTATCGGCAAGAAAAACTGAAACCGGTGCGTTTTACCGTGCCTCGTGCTCGTAGCATTGCCTTGTATCTTCGTATTAAATAAATAGGCATGGTATTTTGATGAATTTGTCCGGTCGACGACGACTTTTTTTTTTTTCAGTATTGTATTGTGTACTTCCCTGACGACTTTATAGTATCGTTCCAGTTTCTATATTATCTACTTTGTGTTGTGTTGAAGTGCTTTCAAGATCTTAATACTCCCTCCATTTGTAACACGCCGTATTTTCATTAGCCTAAATATGTATATTAGTAGTAATTAATGATATTTAATATACATAAATCTTATTTAAGAAAAATATGATTTATCGCAAGGGATGAGAAGTACGGAAATTAGTAGAATGAAATTAAGAAAAATACGTATTTTCTTTCTTTTCGTTTAGCCTCATCGAACTACGGGAATAATAGAAATATATATATATATATATTATAATTAATAAATTCATTTAAGAAATAAAAGAAGAAAGAAAGGGAAAAAAAAAGAAAAGAATAGAAAGAAAAGGGAGAAGTGAGAATTGCGTTCAGCTAGAAAGGAGAAGAAATAAAAAGAGAAGGAAAAATAAATAAGTAAATAAGAGAATTAATAAAAGGAATTTAATTAAATGTAAAAAGAAATTAAATTGCTAACTAATATCTAGATATTATTTCTGCCTTATTTCATACGTAGGAAGCTTTCATCCGCAGAACACACAACACAAACCTTCTCTGTTAACACTTCTGATTCTCTCTTCACCCCTTCGCTGAAATCCTTCCAAAATGTTTCTGACCTAGGTGATTCCGTTGTTGCAGTGAACAAGGTGAA
Source organism: Thymus mandschuricus (assembly GCA_029379335.1). NCBI lineage: Eukaryota > Viridiplantae > Streptophyta > Magnoliopsida > Lamiales > Lamiaceae > Thymus > Thymus mandschuricus. The sequence continues at coordinate 20,231,319 of CM057081.1, forward strand.
ATCTGCCCTAATTCTTCTAAGTTAAAGCAAAATTGAATCTTATGAGTTCTAGAGAGAATGATGGGATAGGTTGTAGGAATTGGGGATAATCTACTTGTTTGATGTTGTTCTTCAATTGAATCCAACCTCTAGGTATCCTTTGATTGTGTAGGTAACTCATTTAGTCTATGTTTTTGAACTTTAGAAAGTTACTCTTATAAGAATCTGGAAATTCAGCCTACTTGTGAGCCATATTTAGAATCACTCGTTCATAAACTGGCTTCGATTATTCTTCCATTTAAAGTACTTTTCAGTATCTTTCTATACATATTTCGTTCATTCAAATCGGAGTTCATATGAATCTACTATGAATTTTCGAATTATATATGTCCAACCTGAGATTTTATACGACAAGTTTCTGTCTTCCTTTTTCATCGACGTTTTCGAGCGTCTTTTCTTGGTTGTCATGGAACGTTTTCTAAATGAAGGTTTTACAATGTTATCTCAGCTTTCAATCGGTACCTTTTACACCCACATCGGAGTTTCTATGAATTTACTACGATTTATCAAAATCTACCTGTCAAAACTGAGAATGTTGACGAACCCTTTTTGCCTTCGTTTTTCATCAACGTTTTCGAGCCTCTTCTATTGTTTATATGGGATTGGTGTCTAAATGGAAGTTCTGTTATACTTTCTTATCTTTCTATTGGTACCTTTAACACTCCAATCCGAATTTTTATGCGCTCTAGGCGATCGTACGAAGTTGAGATGTCGTAAAGTAATTCTGAAACAGGACAGCAACTCTGTCCTTACTTCAACCCCTGTTTTCGACACTTTCCCTAGCTCAAATAGAAAATTTTCATTTGGGTGAAGTTGTTGTGAATTGTTTAAGGTTTCCAGATCTTCTTGAATCACTTCTTTTGGACTTCTCACGAGCAACTTACGTTCGTTCTAAGTTACCATGGCCAAGCTGTCAAGAAAACAGTCACATTAAGGAACACTTATTTTAGTTCTTAAAACATAATTATATTATGATTTTCCCTTAAGTGACCATTAGTTATTATGTATATACACAATAGAAAAGGGTAGGAAAAGAATATGCAAATGAATTCTTCCTCCCTTTTGTTCATTAGGTTGCAATAATAAAAAAAAAAATATCTTATTAACTACATTAGCCATATGCTTTTCATTTGTAAATTACGAGCAACATGATTAGTAGGAACGATAATACTTATAGAAATTTATAATAACGAGGTGTTAAGAAAAGAATTAATATTCTTTCATTAGAGTTCTAATAGGAAGTAGTTAAATAAGATTGTCATTTTATCTTCTACCTTCCTTCTCGTTTATATGTACTTATACGAACCTTCGTATCGTTAAACCAATGAAGGTAAGAGCGAAAAGTGATCAAGAGCAGCGATAAGAAGAAGCCGAATTAATTAAATAAAGCAGAGACATGTGGGCTTTCTAACTTAGAAAATGCTTACTGACGAGTGGGCTTTCTATCAAGAAATGATTACTCAAATGATATATGATATATGTTTATTGAATTGTCTTGCCTTTGCTTTATGCATTCTTATATGATATCATCTGCAAAAGTTAAAGACGAATTCGGTTCTGCGCAAGCGGAATTATGTGTACACTTAAGATCGTAAGTCGTCGAGCGTGTCGACCGATCATTGTGCTTGAGAGGGAGGCCTCCTTCTCATTCACCTATATGTTAATTGCAGCTCTGATTCATATTGATAATACCAATTGTGTATAGACTTATATACAGAAAATCATATAAAAACGTTTTGGCATAATCGAGTTGATTTCATGTATGACTGGTGAATGTCTATCATGGCAAGTTCAATATATATATAGCTCTATCGAGCACGTTTCAATTGTTTTCGGCATGTGACACTGAGTATGTTTTACTCAGCCCTGCATATTATTTCTAAAATGTGCAGGTTAAGCTTCGGAATGATATGGAGGCATGCGGAGGGCTTGTTGTTAATTGAATAAATGTTCCACTTAGTTCAAGTCCAGTTTATGTGTCTTCATACATGTAAACCCTTTGTATATACATATCCGCTGCAAAATACTTGTTCCGATATTTTCCTATACTTTGAACTCGTCTTCTAAGTACCATCCTTGATCGAAATACTATGATACTTATTTCTGAATAATTGAATTCTTAAGGTTTATATGATTATTGGAACCTATGTTCCAACTCGGTAATTTATACCCTTGATACTCAATACTTCTGATAGGGATAAATATCAGCCTCATTCGTAATGTATTTTCATACCTTTATCTGGATTATTCCTCCGATAACGATTAAAAGAAATTGATTCAACAAAGAGCAGATCCTAGGTGCCGCGGGATCTGACAACTACTATAGTTTGGGTTAAGACCCATGTGCAGAAGCTAGCGCTTACAGAAGCAGCCTCGGCCTTAATATGCTCCTGTTAATACCCAGGGATCTGCAGGGGCGTGTAATTGGCGTGACTCTAGTCTTCCTAGAGTGAGGACCACAATATTAATGACAAAGGGAATTTGTCCTTACAGAAATTCCTCTTCTATCCCTTCCATACAAGAAACATCCACCTTTCCACCCTCCTCGCGTCCTATAAATACTAAGTGAACGCACAACAACACATCATCATTCTCTACAAACAACACACACCTTTGTGTACTGTTTCATTCAATATCTCTCTCTTGAGCTCCTCCGAGCTCAGGCAAGTCAAGGCGAGCAAAACCTTCTTCCGGGAAGCCGTAGTTCGTTTTCATATCCATCTATTCTTCTCGACGCCGGGAAGAATCTCTTTCTTACACGCACTACCTTAAACTTAAGGTAAAACCCTCATCACTTAAAGGGGAATGAGGCTCAACGAAGCCTCGCGCTCCTCGTTTCTCTCTTTCTCCTACCTCGTTTCTTCGTTATCTGCTTGTATGAGTGCAAAACTCCATGAATCTTGCTAGTTTATGGCTAAATACGCCCTTTATCCGTTGCCTATAGCTCAATTATTGTTCGCCGTTGCTACGCGCATCATACCCTGTACAAAATGCTTGGTTATGGCTTTCCATATGCATGAATCTCTCGCTCTTTACTGCTTTAACGCTTTATTCATAAATGCTCTTTGCAAAACATGATGAACCATACCCTAAATTGTTGTGGATCTCTAACCCGGATCTATCAACTGGCGCCGTCTGTGGGAAATACTTGAGTTGAGATGTTGATTTCCCCTGTTTTTATGCAAAATTCCGGCTCGTTGTTATAATGTTGTTTGCGATTTCCCTTTATTATGTCCTTATGTGGAGAATATGAGGAAATCTGATGTTACATTGATTGGGAACGCCCTGCTTGTGATCTAGCTAGCGGAAACTCAGATGGGTATGCTGTTGTTTGACAGTTGCTAAGCTCTCCTCGGTTACGAGCTGTTGAGTGTGATATGATTTTAGGATTATGCTCCCTTTGAAATGGAAATGGTGATAAATACTTCGATTGAAAGGAAACTTGTGTTTGGGAGGATGATTTTCTCCCCTTGAATGTGAATTAAGAATTGATATCTGTAAGTACTGTCAAAACCCATGGGGTCAGAGGGCTAATCCCCTGTTTATCTTCGAAGCTTTAATTGATTCTGATGATATGTGCATGAATTTGCCCTGTTATTCACCCTGTTGCGGTGAATGCCTAGGATGACAGCTATATAATAGAAGGAAAGTGTATTGAATGCGAGATTTATATTATTCCTGGAAAATTTTAGTATGTATACCATGAATTTGTTTTAGCTACATTGCTTGTAACAAATCAACCCAATAACTAGAAACAATCTCAAGGCCATATCTCCCTCATAACATGAATTGTGATGGCTAATCTGTAGTTGTTTTGCCAAAATCTTAAGGTTGTGAAGGATCCGGAGGAAAGCCGGGTCACAAACTGCAGCAATCTCAAAACACATTCGCTTCACCTTGTGTACTTGGTGAGCATACAATTCTGTCTATTATCCGCTCAATATGAAATCCATCTATGAGTTGCAAAGGATTGGTGATTACAGGATAAGCATCACTATTAAAGCTAGTCGAATGCCCCTGAATCGCCATGACTTCAAAACCCATGAAATAATAAAAACATTAAAAAATGGAGAGCCGAAAGATGCTGAGGTTACCCCATTCACTTTGATGAAGGGAGCCTGCATCTGAAAGCAGAACCTCCTCCCAGAGGCCCTGTCTAACAGGCAACTCTCTCGTAAGCCCCGAATAACGGGCAGAACCTTCCCTCAGAAGCCCTACATAGTAGGCAACATCATCGTAAGCCCCATACAAATGGGCAGAACCTTTCATAAGCCCTATTTAATAGGCAACCTTATCAAAAAGCCCTGTTTAACAGGCAACATCATCGTAAGCCCCATATAATGGGCAGAACACTTCATAAGCCCTATCTAATAGGCATCTCTTTCGTAAGCCCCATTCAATGGGCAGAACCCTCGCACAAAGCCCTATCTAATAGGCACCTCTTTCGTAAGTGATTGGTGTGTAAATGTTAGGATTTTCGTAGTGTTTTCGAGTCCGTTTTCGTTATGTTTTTGTGTCATTTTGTTTGTCTTTTGCTATGATTCGGTTGTTTGGAGTTTGGTTCGTGTAGGATCATTAGGTGGAAGAAACGGAAGGAAACGGGTCGAAAAGGGCGGAAAGTTGAGGAAAAATCGAGCATGGAGCGAGCACGACGCTGGACGACCGTCCAAGGCAGTGGACGGCCGTCCAGAGTACGCTGGACGAGCTCTGGACGAGCGCAGAGTACCCTGGACGAGCGTCCAGGGAAGAATTGAAGTGAAGTGCGAGTGCGACGTTGGACGAGCGTCCAACGTACGTTGGACGACCGTCCAACGCTCCGGCCAGCTGTCCTTTCCTTATTTATCTAGGTTTTTACCTAGTATATATATATCATCCTTGTACACGAATTCAAGACATCTTTTAGCATATTTTAGCTTTAGTTTTCAGTACTTAAACACTTTTATTAGCTTTCTATTGTTCGGATCCGGATTCATTGTTCGTTGCAATTTAATTCAAGGCTTTTCGTTTAATTCAAGTTCTTCGTTCTTTGTTTAATTCTCGTAAGTTCTTTACTACTTTCGTTTACTTGCTTTTAATTGCTTGCTTTAGTTTTAGATTCGTTTTCTTAATTGCTTCGTTTAATTTCCTTAGTTTAATTTCGTTCTTTCGATTTTCTAGTTCTAGTTTAGATTCGTTTTTCTTTACTTTCGATTCTCTAGTTTTTCAAAGCTTTTAAAGTTAGATTTATTTTCTTTTAAATTTCCAGATTTATTCATCATGTCTAGATTTATTTATGCTTCTATCTTTGCTTCCTTTATTGCTTTCTTTGACTTTTACTGTAGCGCTCGCTTCGCTTCGCTTCGGCAGACTCGCTTTGATTTTACTATAACGCTCGCTTTGTTTCGCTTCGGCAGACTCGCTTTGGTTTTACTGTAGCGCTAGCTTTGCTTCGCTTCGGCAGACTTGCTTTACTTCAAAATACTCTCAAGCGAGTGGCCTTCACTTGAAAATCTAGCAGTCTAAATTCTAAGCGTCTAAAGCAAAAATTCAAGCCTTCCTAACATTATAAGCTTAGAAAAATTCTAACCTATCAAAAAAATAGGGTCGCTTGGGAATACGATACATTGAGGGTTTTGGGATCTAATTAAAACATATGCATTTTATTTTAAAGCGTCCCGTTAAGTTCCCCCTAAACATATGATCCTTAACAATTCCCAACAATTTCCCCCCTTTTGATGATGCCAAAACCCAACAATCTAACCACGGTAGGAACTTCAAGCGACTGATTCCTTTTCAGTCCTTGTCCATTTTTTTTTTTTTTTTTTTATTATTATTATTATTATTATTATTATTATTATTATTATTATTATTATTATTATTATTATTATTATTATTATTATTATTATTATTATTATTATTATTATTATTATTATTATTATTATTATTTTTTTTTTTTAATATTTTTTTTTTTTTTTTAAGTTCTTATGGTTTGAAGTGTGAGTTTTGTAGCATATGGATAAAACACATAAAGCATGTAAATGAGACAGGCTTGACAGAAAATAAATATAAATAGATCAACCTTCGAGCATGTCACAAAAGAGCAGTTATGGTTTCTTAGAGAAATAACCAGCGTAGACTTTCGGCTTCATGGTCTTGAGAGTCTCCGTGCTTTCTCTGTGAGAGTTGTCCAATTCCAATGCTTCGTCGTCCTCTGCTTCAAGCAATTTCCGATTAGGAACATCTTCTTCTTTGGCTCAGCGAGCTCTGCTTCGATAAAAATCTTCCTTCGCAGTGGCTTGCAACACATCACCATGAAGTTGTTGAGAGCGTCCAACTTAGAGACTGAATCTTGGCCGGAAACTACTTGCCAGAAGTAGTAGGCCTTGATGAACTTTTCTTTGCACAGGCTCCGGTCGTCCTTCAGCTCGTCGGATATGAACTTCTCGATTTCACAAGCGTCGGGATGGTTGGCTATCCTAACTTCAATCTCCTCGGCCGATCTCTCCGTCACCTCCTTCATCATTCGCTTGAACTTCTCACTCTGCACAGAGTTGAATTGCGGAGATCTCTGATTGATGAATTTGCGAATGATGTCAAATTCTTCTGGAGCGTATCGGCCGAAGTCAATCATCTCTTTGATCGTGACACGGCACGCATCAATATCAGCTTGGACAGCGCAAGCTTCTGACTCATCTGGGGTAACGGGATGTATGCACTCCTCACAAGGCACGATTGGATTCGCCTGTTCTCATCCCACAGATTTGCAACTCTTTCTTCAATTTTCCGAGTCCTGGCAAGTCTGAGCTTCTCTTGCCTCTCAGATTCCTTCCTTTTTCTCTCCTTCTCCTTTTTCTTCTCCTCCAAGCGAGAAGCTTTTGCAGTTATTTCTCTTTGGATCTTCTGGCGCTTGGCCTTGGGATCCTCTTCTTTTTCAGTAGGAGCCGCTCACTTGGTCTGTGATTTGGGTGCCGGAGGTGGTGGTGGTGGTGGTGTCATCTGCTTCTTCTCAGCAGTGGGCAGTGGAGTTGACTTTTCAGCAGTAGTGGCAGTAGCAGCAGGTATAGTGAGATCAAGTGCTGCAGATGAAGATGAGGGACCCGCTTGAGATGGCAATTTTTGAAGCGGCTGGACCAAGGGAATAACGGTAACTCCCTTCTCCCTCAAATAATGGGCTTGCTCCATCTTTAGAGTCATAGCAAGAGCAGCATCTTCTGCGATTTGCTGCTCAACATGTGCAGATGATCTGGCAGCAGCGGCAAAGGATGAAGCTAGCAGCTTCGATTTCTCCTTTGGCTTCTCTTGGAAGACAACAATGCTTTTTCCCTTTGCTTTCTTCATCTCCTCTTCAGCTTCGTCCTGCTTCTCATCAGATACCTTCCCTTCTACGATCTCTTTCCCTTTTGTCATCTTCCCTTCCCCCGTTTTGGCATCATCAATCCTGCCAGAGGGAATGGGGACTATGGCTTTCTTGTCGATGGCCTGGCGGAGGCTTGTGAATTCGTTGATGATGGTGCGAAGCGTCCCCTCGGCACGCTCGGCAAATAACTGCTCCTTGGCGAGCACAATCTTCGCTTCCTTTTCTGATATCTCCTCTAGAAGGTATGAGCACTGCTCCTCTCACTCTTTCACTGACTTCTCCTTGTGTGCTACTTCCGCCATCAACTTCTCAAGCAACTCGACCGCTTTGAAGCGAGCGTCGAGCTCCGCTTCAATTTCTGCACAAATTCTCCTTCTTTCTTCCTGCAAAAGAAGATCAAAGTGAGTTTGTGAAGCGGCGAGCTCCGCTTCATCGGCAACAAGGCCACTTTGGCGAATGTTGAGGTTTGTGTTGAGCAGGGCCGCTGCACCGATGCGCACAACAAGATTATCAGCATCCTTGCTCGCCTTTTCGAGAGTGACACCCAGCTTGGCGTGCTTCAAATAGATAGCTCGGGCATCCTTTCTCCGACTCTCCAACTCGCTCTTATCCTTGTCATATCTACTCTGGAGAATCGCCTTTTCTTGCTCTAGAGTAGCTGCGGCCAGCTTGGTGCGAGTGAGCTCACTCTGCAAGTTTACGATCTGGCCTTCTTTATTGGCAAGCTCGCTCTCTTTCCTCTCAACAGCTTGATAGGCCTTGGAGATATCTTCTCTGTGCCTCCTCCTCATTGAGGCCCTTTCATCCTCCGTCCTCTTCAAATCACCCTCCAAAGCGACTAGCTTTGTGGTGAACTCCTTCAGCCTGCTCATCTCCTCCTCAAGTGCTCGCTTGGCATCATCCGCTCTCTTCACCTCCTCCTCGAGCTTTCCAGCAAACTCGGCTTTCTCACTGTTGAAGTCTCTCTGCAGACTCTCGACCTTCTCCTTCTCCTTCTCGACATCCTCCTCCATCCTTCTTATATCTCCTTGGAGTTTTAGAATCTCCTGGTCTTTCTTCAACACCTCCTCCTTGTGCTGCTCAGCCATCTTTTGCTCGTATTCGGAGAGAATTCTTCCTGGGAGCTCTGCGTCTGGGTAGGCACGCTTCACAGCTGCATGAGTAGCTCCCACTACTTGGCCTTGTTTAGTAGGGCCTTGAAGCCGTCTACTCCGACGAATTGGAGCATCTCCGTCTCCTTCACTGCAATGGCATCCTCTAAAAAGGCTTGGCGGAGAGCGAATATTTTGTAATATTCAGTTCCGTGGTAGGTGATGTAGGTGAAGAAATCAGTGGCTTTTGTGCGGAAGGCTTCATCCATCTGTATGTTGGGATACCGCTTCTGCAACTTCGCAGCGGCCTGCTCCCAATTAGCTTTATACCTTTTGAGGGCCTTTTCGGCTGGGGATATAGGGGTTGGCAAGGCTATTTGAGGGGGTGAGTACGGAGTCGATGGTGTTTGTGGGGGAGTTTGGGGTAGAAGCTTGGATGATAGATTGGGTTATGGCTTGGGTGGTTTGGGTAGGCTCATAGATTTGAGAGGCTTGGATTGGGTCAGGGTGTAGGAATGGGAGATCTGGTAGGAGATTGGTGCTTGCGGATTCTTCATCATCGTGCTCAAATATGGCACCACGATGACTGAAGATCCCATGGGGATTTCTGGGATGAGGGGGTCTTGGCAAGAATGTAGGCTCGGAAGCTTGGGTTAGTGGGGTTGGCTCTTTTTGAGGCTGGGGTTGGGGAGCTTGGAGTATTTGGGTAGTGGAGGCTTGCGGGATGGTTTGATCAACTTCATCACCCGCCGGTGATCGAGCTTCCTCTCCTCCTGATGATCTCAGCAGGGTGTCTTCAAGCGGATCCACCTGCTCCTCGCTTGGCTCGACAATTGAAGCGACTCGCTTCAACTTTCGCTTCTTGGGAGCCGCTCGCTTCGCTGGGGAAGCGGCTCGCTTGGTTTTCTTTCCTCTTCTTTCGGCAATGGGAACTGCAGGGCACACAGTTTTGTGCAGCATCCCGCGATCGATTACAAGCTTCCCAGATTTGGACAGGTCATTGAAGACGCTCACCTTCTTGTACTCGAGCGTTCCTGTCCATTTTCTTCCTGGGAACAATTCCTCCAGCGCGTAGGACAACTTTCCAAAGAACCGAAGCTTCCCTTTGCGCACTATGTTGACGGTGCTGCCTCCTTCGTACTCGAAGTCCTTGGCGGCTTCTTGGACGGTGTTGATAAACCAGTCGAACCAGTTGAATTTGATTCCTGACAGGCCACTATCGCGCTAACGGCGAAAAGCTTGGTGTCGGAAACCTGTCCTAGGATTCCGATGTTGCACACCACCGATTTGGTGTACAACTCACAGATGTAGTTGTAGGGCTTCTCCAAATCAGTCCTCATATTGGTCCCCTTGCTTTTCCATTCTGCTTTCTTGTCGGCGGCGAATCTGGCATATTCCACCTCTACTGACAATTCAAGTTTAGATAGAGTATCCACTCCTTCTCTCGGCAGTTTGAAGACTTCTGCAACGGCGGATAGATCCACATCCACCAACTCTCCAGAGTTTGGATCTGTAATCGCCGTAACTGTCTGGCCTTCCCTCAAGTTCAATAGGAACTGAGCAACTTGAGGGACGAGTACTCTTGATGGCTTGGCCGTCACTAGTTTCCACAGTCCGGCCGTGGTCACGGCCCTGCGGAAGAAACCATTCGGCTCAACAATTCCTTCGTCGAGATGAGGCTCGACGTTGATGTTCTCCTCAGCCTTGGAGAGGAATTCTGTCATTGTTTGGGTTGCAGTCTTCTTCACCATTTTGAGAATTTGAAAGATATTAAATGAAGAGATAAAAGGTTTGAGACTTGTGAATTGCAGAGATTGCAGAGAAGTTTCACAAGAATGGCAATTTGGGGGTGATAAATTTCTGCAGTTCTGCAACGATGCCCTTTTATAGCTTTAGGGTTTAAGTTGACATGGCGGAGAGAGGCGAGGTAATTTCTTCGAAATTTCTACGTAGGCGGAGGCAATCGGCGACGTGACTGATGTGTCCGGTTAGGTTCGGCGTCACCGCGGTTAAAAGTGAACCGCATAAGTGAGTCAGCACTACACGTGGCCTGCCGTGATTCGCTTGCTTGAGCGGCGATGATCCAACGGCTGAAGTTTGAAGACTGTTGTGATTCAACGGTTGGATTGCTAGCAGTTTTGGCGCTTCAATTTCGCTGTGAACTCCACGCGCCCGGATACTCGGTCCTATTCCTGTTTTGCATTAAATGTAAAGTAAAAGGTAAAATAGGCACTCGAGTGTGTACAGTTCATACGGCTCGCTTGTACTTGCTCGCTTGATAGTAGCCGCTTGGCCTTTACTCGCTTGCGAAGTACTCGCTTGACGTGACTGTTCCACACTCGCTTGCGATGGCTCGCTTGAGTTACGTGGCACTCGCTTGACCATCTTAAAGCGAATAATTTTAAGAATTAAAATTTCTTTGCTTTAATTTAAAATGTTTCTAACTAACATACTTCGAGGATAAACAAGAATGTTTTCCTCTATGTATTTGTGTCAGATTCATTTGTATTTTCCACATAGCTAACGAAGGTTTCTCGCACGCTTCGCTTGGCTTAGTGTACTTGAATTGAAACACTTACCAGTCAGTCTCACTTCGTAGGAGATTGATACCACGTATGTAGACTTTTAAGCTTGATCTTCTTGGCATTCTTCTCTTCCATCTTCCTCTACGAATTAGAGAGTCCTCCAACGAAGTGAATGAGGGGGAGAATGAATAATACACCCTAGCTTTCTTCAACCCGAAGGGAGACTCGCTTGGGTTCTATTCACGATGAATGGGAGATGAGTACAAGATCTTTTCACGGGCATGGGAAAAGACCAGGATGACAATGAGAAGCTCTGACAAGCCATTTTCGGTTTTACGCAGAAGCATGTCACCAGCCCTGCAACCTTTGAAGAAGAAAAGGTACCCTTCAAGCTCTCCACCTTAAGTCTACAGAATGAGTAAGCATTCGACTCGCTTGACCCAAAAAAAGGGAAAAGTAGAGCGATGCAATACTCACAGAGGGGGATGAATGAATAACCACCCGACAGCTCAACTCAGTTAAGAGTGAGTAACAAGTGAGTGATTATTCACGACGAACGGGGGATGAGGAGACATGCTCCTCTTCGGCGGAAAGATGGGAAGAGGACGCAAGGTCTTGGTGCCAGCCCTGCCTAAGCTTTCAACGTTTTTATGTGGGAAGGCCCGATACAAGACCCCGCAACCTTTACTAGAAAAGGTACTTGCAAGCGTTTATACCCACTTGCAGGGAATCCTAGGCTAGGCAACAGCTTTCCTTGCTCGCTTTGGAAGTAGATTACTCCGAGAGCAATCAATAGTTCCCCCTTAACCATAGACTTAACAATCCTGTTAGTTAGTAGGGAACATCTTCCAACACTCCACTTTTCTCCACCTTATAACTTCTTCAAGCAAGTATGATTTGAAGCGACTCCCTTGACTTGATGAAGATCCAAGGGGAGGGTTGCTGACTCGGCTATTTCTAGCCTATCAATAATACAATAACCGAACTAGCTAGTAGTCCGGGTTGAACCACAAGGAGTGAATGTGTCGAGAGATAATCAAGTAGTTCGTCTTGTCTCTATTATCCTTTGAGCACATAGACTTTGTTTTGATGTTTTATAACTAGGCAAGCAATAATTAAATGAAATAACAAGCAAAAGTAAAGGCAAGGAATGTAAAGAACATGTAAAGGAACAAATAAAGAAGATAAGGTTTCAAACGATTTCTGATGTGATTAGGCTAAGGATTAGGCATGTGATGTATCAAACCATTTTAATTCCTTTGAGTGGCATTATTACATAAATCAAGCTATCTCATCCTCCCAAGACTTGATAACTAGTGGATTGAATAACATGCTTACCATTCTAAACATATTACCAACTCCTAAAAGCACAATGCCTATTAATCTAACATCAATTCACATAATTCTTTCTAGGAGCAATGCAAATCAATACTAGATAATATGAGCAAGGATTTATGCCAAGTGCTATGAATGGAAGCTTCCTAGGCATTCCATCAAACACCTTGTATGCACTCATGGATGTCAATCATTCATGCAATTAAATTCAATCAAATCCAAGGGCAACTCAAAGGAAAGGTAGATCCACATCAATAGCCACCAAATCCTAACCTAATTCACACCATCCATCATTTGAAACCTCTAAGAAAACTAGCCACTCATCATAGATCCAACAATCAAACCAACAAAAAGAAGGAAATTCATAATAGAAATAACAAGGAAAGTAAAAGGAAAAGAAATGCTTCAATCTTCTCAAAAAAGAAAAAAAAAAAAAAAAAGAAAGAAAAAGAAATGCTTCAATAATTCTCAATCTTCAAGCTTGATCATCCAACAATATTTGAAAATACCAAAAAGGAAAGAGGGAAACTAGGGTTCTAAAAGTTGTAGTGCAAAAATGAAATACAAGTGTTGGATCCTATGCCAAATGAGGCAAATAACAAGCTATTTATAGTTTTCCCACAAATTGGGGTCAAATTGCAAATACTAGAAACTTGAGATGAGAAGGTGGGGTAAAATTTGTAATTTCTGAAAAGTTGACTAGAGGTTTGACTTGTGCATTTTCGTTTGACTTGTGCATTTCCGCCCACATTTCACAGTTTGCGCGCTCTCATGGTTTTGGCTCGTTCTCTCTCGTCCGGCATTGGAAAATTAATCCGCTGATACAACCATCGCGTCGACACAAGAAGGTGAGGACAATGTTAACGAAGGAGGTGTCGAGAAGAGTGGTCGTGAGGAAAGGGGTGATGAGCTTGCTGTAGGTTACCCGCGAAGAAATCGATCGAAGCCACAGTATTTGAATGACTATGTTGTTTAGCTACTGCTGGGATTCTGTTTCATTAGTAATTGTTTTCCAAGTTTAATTAGTTTAAGTCTTACTTAGTGGGCTACTAATTAATTAGTGGGCTGGGCTTAGAAGTCTTGTTTTGATGTAATCTTGTTATTTCTCAAGCCTATATGGGTTGTGAGAACACTTTTGAAAGCAACGCCGATTATCATTATTCTGAAACCCTAGAGTTTGGCCTTGCGTGAGCGTAAGGATTTGGAGCTGTTCTCGAGCTATATCGAGAAACATTGGAGCTGTTCTCGAGCTATATCGAGAAATATTGGAGCTGTTCTCGAGCTATATCGAGAAGTTCTTGTGTGATATCCGGGAGTGTTTCATTGGTGCTTTCATCCAGAGCTCAACATGTCCGAACATAACTCCGATTGGCAACAGCCGTTCAGTTCTTTGAGCGCACAAGTTGACTCATTTCTTATATCAACCCAGAAGAGTCAAGAGAAGCTGCAGTTAGCCTTGCAGACGCAACTGGAAGCCTTACAACAGCAAATTGCAGAGCTGGAAATGCAGACACTAAACAGCCCGGAGGAGACAATAACCCCCCTGGCGGGTTTCGGGGCCCTACGGTACGCTTAGATGTACCCAGATTTGATGGAGAAGATCCATATAGTTGGGTTTTCCAAATTGAGGAATATTTCTCTTTTCATAACATTCCTGAATTGCAACGTCTTCAAATCGTATCATTTCATCTTGATGGGAAGGCATCTTCATGGTTTCAATGGCTGAAAAATAATGGAAATTATAGCGGGAGATATTTCTAGCCTCAATACTTTAGCTGGGAAAGGCCCTCCAAGATCCTTACATCTGCAGGGCAAGAAAGGAAGGCACACAATTCACATTTTAATCGACAACGGCAGCACTCATAACTTCGTGCAGCCTGAGCTAGTGGAGCAGTTACAGCTAGAGATACAACCAACAACAGGATTTCATGTCTATATCGGCAATGGAAACTCCTTATTATGCCAACATAAATGTGTGAATGTGCCAATTGAGATGCAAGGTACCACATTCTATCTGGTTCTTTATGTGTTGCCCATACGTGGTCCAAATATTATATTAGGGGTGCAATGGCTCCAAGAGTTGGGACGTGTCACGCATGACTATGCAAAAATGCGAATGGAATTCAAGTGGAAAAATAAATTGGTGGTCTTGCAAGGTAATCCGTCAATGTGCAGCAAGGTGGTAAGCTTCCAAATGTTACAAGGCCTTCTTTTACATCAATATGTAGAAGAAATATTTGAAATCTTTTTGTTGTCGGCTACGGATGAAATAAGTAAGAATGTGGAAGAAATAGAGCAAGTGGTCAACCTTGAGCAGGTTCCAGTTTTTCTAAGGGATATCTTGGAGGAGTTTCATGGGCTGTTCAGTACCCCTACAGAGTTACCGCCTCATCATCAGTTCGAGCATCGAATTCATTTGCAACCTGGAGCGCAGCCTGTTAATGTACGTCCTTATAGATATCCTTATTTCCAGAAGACAGTCATGGAACAATTGGTGAAAGAAATGTTAGAACAAGGGCTCATTCGCCCCAGCCAGAGCCCATTCTCTTCTCCGGTTTTATTGGTGAAAAAGAAAGATGGAACGTAGTGGTTTTGTGTTGATTATCGTGCACTAAATGCTGTTACAGTGAAAGACAAGTTTCCGATACCAACAGTGGATGAGTTACTAGATGAATTGGCCGGTTCGAGTGTGTTCTCTAAATTAGATTTGCGTGCAGGGTATCATCAGATTCGAGTGCATGACATGGATATTTTTAAGACATCATTTCGAACTCACGAGGGACACTATGAATTCTTAGTGATGCCTTTCGGCTTAACTAATGCACCATCTACATTTCAAGCCGCTATGACGCATCTTCTTCGTCCATTTCTAAGACGATTTGTGGTGGTATTTTTTGATGACATATTAGTCTACAGTGCTGATGAAGCTTCCCACCGTAGTCATCTGCATCAAGTACTATCTTGTTTGGGTTCTAGCAAGTTTTTTGTTAAGTTCTCCAAATGCAGTTTTGGTGCCACTACCATTGAGTATCTAGGCCATCTTGTGACAGGGAAGGGAGTACAAGCTGATCCGAAGAAGATTGAGGCTATGATATCGTGGCCAAAACCACGCACTACCAAGCAACTACGCGGATTTTTGGGACTTACGGGTTATTACCGTAAATTTGTGAGGAATTATGCTTCTATTGCTGCACCCTTAACTGAATTGTTGCGCAAGGATAACTTTAGGTGGAGTGAGGAAGCTGCTAGTGCATTCGACGCCCTCAAAGGTGCTATGACAGCAACACCTATCCTTCAGCTGCCAGATTTTCAGAAATCTTTCACAATTGAGACGGACGCATCAGATTGGGGTATAGGGGCTGTACTCTTGCAAGAAGGCTTACCAGTGGCTTACTTCAGTAAAAAAATAGGTCCGCGTTTGCAGAAAGCCTCAACTTACCTCAAGGAGTTGTATGCCATCACTGAGGTGGTGGGGAAATGGCGACAATATCTACTTGGTCGTAGTTTTTGTATTAAAACTGACCATCGCAGCTTGAAGGAGATCCAACAACAGGTTATTCATACGACGGAGCAGCAACGGTATATTCGAAAATTGATCGGTTATGATTTTACTATTGAATATAAACCTGGAAGGCAGAATATTGTAGCTGATGCGTTATCTAGAGCACCGGAGATTGAAGAGGAGGTTGATGGAAATGCAGAGTTACATGCTATTCTCAGTTCTCCCATTCCGGAAATTTTAACTTCCTTAAAGGAGGAAAACTCTACTGCTGCGGACCTTCTTGAGTTGCACCACAAATTATCTAAGCTGGAATTGTCTTCAGATTATGGAGTGGTTGATGGCATTCTTACTTATCAAGGGCGTTATTATCTCTCTGCAGATTCATCTTTGAAGTCAAGTCTCTTGAAGGAATTCCATTGTACTCCTATGGCAGGTCACGGAGGGGTTAAAAAGATGTTAGTTGGGCTCTCGGCAATGTTTTATTGGCCTCAGATGCGTCGTGATGTGGAGGCCTTTGTTCGTGCTTGCGAGACTTGCCAGCAAGTCAAGTATGTGACCTCAGCCCCAGCCTGGTTACTTCAACCATTGTCGATCCCTGCTCTTGTATGGAATGATCTTACCATGGATTTCATCACTCACTTACCACTTTCTAAGGGCTGCACAGTCATCTTTGTTGTCGTGGATAGGTTGACAAAGGGAGCTCATTTCGGGGCATTAGCTGCTGGATTTACGGCTGGAAAAGTTGCTCAACTCTTCATGGATATTGTCGTTAAATTACACGGCTTCCCTTCAACAATTATTTCAGATCGAGACCCGGTGTTCTTAAGTCAGTTCTGGACTAAGTTGTTTGCATTGAGTGGTACTACTTTAAAAAATAGTTCGGCGTACCATCCACAAACCGATGGCCAAACTGAGGTGGTTAATCGAGGACTTGAACATTATTTAAGGGCAATGGCGTCGGATCAACCAACCAGGTGGCGTGAATGCTTAGGTTGGGCTGAGTTTTGCTATAATACAAGCTATCACTCTAGCATCAACATGAGCCCCTTTCAAGCTTTATATGGCCGAACTCCATCTGTAATTCCTCGCCATATTCCAGGTTCCACTTCTATTGATGCCCTTGACTCTATGTTGCTAGAACAAGATAGGTTGTTGGTGGATTTGAAGGAGAATCTAGAAAGGGTGAGGCATCGTATGGCTCAAAAGGCTAACAACAAGCGACGCGATTGTGAGTTTCAGGTTGGGGATCGTGTTTGGGTTAAGTTACAGCCGTATCGGCAGTCATCGGTAGCTCAACGACGTTCTCAGAAAATCTCCAAACGATATTTCAGGCCTTATCCAGTTGTTAAACGAATTGGAGTTGTTGCTTATAAACTAGAGCTGCCACCGACGTGTCGAGTACACCCGGTTTTCCATGTTTCGTTACTTAAACCCTATGTTGGTCAATCTACGACTCCTATACATCCTGTACCGGTGGATGCAGATGGGATACCTATGCTGGTTCCATTGGCCATCATCTCTTCTCGTTCGATTCTGCGAAATGGGGTGAGAGAAGCTCAGATTCTGGTGCAGTGGGCTGGTTCTCCTCCCGAGTCAGCAACTTGGGAGTCGCTCGATATGTTTCGACAAGATTATCCATCTTTCCACCTTGAGGACAAGGTGATTGTGGAGGGTGGGGGAGTTGATACAACCATCGCGTCGACACAAGAAGGTGAGGACAATGTTAATGAAGGAGGTGTCGAGAAGAGTGGTCGTGAGGAAAGGGGTGATGAGCTTGCTGCAGGTTACCCGCGAAGAAACCGATCGAAGCCACGGTATTTGAATGACTATGTTGTTTAGCTACTGCTGGGATTCTGTTTCATTAGTAATTGTTTTCCAAATTTAATTAGTTTAAGTCTTACTTAGTGGGCTACTAATTAATTAGTGGGCTGGGCTTAGAAGTCTTGTTTTGATGTAATCTTGTTATTTCTCAAGCCTATATATGGGTTGTGAGAACACTTTTGAAAGCAATGCCGATTATCATTATTCTGAAACCCTAGAGTTTGGCCTTGCGTGAGCGTAAGGATTTGGAGCTGTTCTCGAGCTATATCGAGAAATATTGGAGCTGTTCTCGAGCTATATCGAGAAGTTCTTGTGTGATATCAGGGAGCGTTTCATCCGCAAAGTGCTACGGCTTCCTCTTTCGATCCTCTTCGACATAGGATAAGTCAAACGTGCCCAGAAAATTTCCACAGCACCTGAAATCAGCACAGAAACCGAGAAAAAACGCAAAGCATATAGAAAATGTACAAATTGTAAAAACCTATCATTTTCTATCCATTTAAGCACACATATCAAAGCCAAAACCTACCAAAATCATCTTGAAATGCATATAAAATATCGGTTTGTCAACTCCCCCAAACTTAAGCCATTATTCGTCCCGAAAATGGAACAAAACTATCAAAACACTTAAACCGAATGGGTATGCAATTCAAGATCATCGATGTCTCAAAGTACTCACTCAACAAAGCATTTTCAATCATGGAACTCCCAAGGTGAATCGAACAATCCATAATCACACAACACTTTCAACCAAGAAATCATTCACTCAAGTATAATGAAACTCCAAACCTCACTAAGCGTAAGTGTATCACTCTTTCTCTCAAGTGTATGGAATGAAGTTTACACTCATCGAACTCATGCATGCATCGCTCTTACCATAAGCTTGCCCTCAATCTCAAGTTCTCCATCGCTTGATTGTGCACTCGAACTAAGATCGATTAGGTCTTTTATTTAGGCTTGTAATGTGGGGACATTGGTTTAGATAGGGATTTTTAGGCTAAGTGACTAAGAAATCTTCTAAGTACTTTCACCTTCTCTTGTCCACTCTAAGTGTGAATTTCTTCACCTTCTACCTTCACCATTTCACCTCTTTACACTCTTTAATACACAAGCTTGATTGAAGCTTCTCAAATTTTCATGAATAACTCCTTTATGCTCTCATTCACAACTAACTTCATTCAAACTTTTTTTTTTCCTTTTCAACTTCTTTTTCTTTTTCTTTTTTTCCTTTTCTCATCATTTTTTTTCTATGAGAATTTCATTCTCATTTCTTTCATTTTTTCATTTTTTCCTTTTTTCTCTCTCTCTCTCTCTTTTTTTTTTAGGAGTATTCTCATCTCAAGACGACCTCTTCAATCAAACTACTCAAACCTCGTTTTCTCACTACTTCACAACCTCTCAATGGATTCCCTTAACCAACCTTCACCCCCTTTCATCCGGTTTAGCAACAAGGGCTTCAAAGGCTCAAGGGGAACCACAAAGTTAACGTTTCATTCGGTTAGTGTTTAGGGAATAATGAAGCTAACAAGTGAGGGCCTAAAATCATTTCTAAGTTCTCGTAACACATATAGCAACCTCGATCGAGATTGAAGGCAAGTTCTAGAAGATAACAATGCAATACATGGCAAACTCTCAAGAAAGAAAAAGAACGTCATCAATTAAACGTTTTGGCTCAAACCTCACAAGCTTTTGTTTGGAGATCATGTAACTAAGATCAATCATTCCTAGTTAATCATGTTATGCAATCATTTCATACTCAATACACACATGAGAAATCCCAAAAATATGATGCAATTTCCGCTCAAATCATCATCGTCATCTCTCTTGAAAGCAAAGGAGCGATAACCACAATATCTAACCAAGACTTCAAGTGATTCATTCGAAAGAAATTTTTTAAAAATTTTGCAAAATTTGCAAGTAAGCATACATTTACACACATATGAATCACTTGAATCACATTCCAACTTATACACTCTCATCACATACCAAACACACTCAAACAAATTCATCACTTTCAAGCATCCAAATCAAGCACAATTAACTTTATCAAGCAAATACAAGCTTATAAATCACTAAGCACACAACTTAATGAAAAACCGAAGAAAGAAAAGTAGTTTAAAGACCGTAACTTACCCCTCCCCCAAACTTATTTTAGAAACAAAGTCTAAAATGAGTTTGGAGGGAAGAATAAAAAGGAATTTAAACCACACTCACAAAGGTCCAAGCTTTGGATGGATATCACGTTCAATGCTACCCATTCCGGTACGTGCTTGATTAAGTTGAATCCTTTCCTTCGTCATGCTTAGCTTCTCTTTGTCACCCCCTTCCTCCTCATGTTCCAGCCCTAATTTGACCACTTATTTACACCAAAAAAAAAAAAAAAAAAATACTCAAAGCTATCCTATGTTGTAGAGGGTCGAAAGAGGAATCCATATCAAAAGACGGAATGCAATTCGGAGTTAGTATGAGGGAGAACGAGGCGAAACGACAAGACTGCGCACGGCCGGTAGCTTCTGCCCAATCCGGCGACTACCACTCGCCGTTTCGGGCAGAAGCTCTGCCGGCGACAACCACTCGCCGTTTTGGTCCTTCCCCCTACTCTCGAGTCTTACGAATCCATTCCAATCGACGGAATCGAATTCCGACAAGTTTTGCTATTTTTTTTCGATTTTACCGCCGACCTGCGCAAAGTTGTAAAAAAGTTCAAAAATTTTTCTAAGTGTTGAAGCATACAAACTTGAAAATTCTCAAAATTTTGTCTAAGGTATGGAAATACCCAACACTTAAAAATTCCTTCCTAATGCAAGTATATCAACCCACTCTCAACTCTTATTCAAATAAAACGACTCAAACTAAACTTTACTCAAAAACGATAAAAACGATAAAAGGATACGTGTTGGGGTGCCTCCCAACAAGCGCTTTTTTTAACGTCGCTAGCTCGACGATACCTCAATGTAGCTCATGGGACATCGAACGAGGCCTTCTTGCCTAGACATTGAACTCTTCTACAATTCTCATGGAATGGATCGGCAATCTTTTCTTTGAACTTCACTCCACCAAATTTTGTGAAGCCTCCTCCTCGACATGGCTCATTAACTTTCTCCTCAAGCTTCACTCCTACATGTTTGTCATGGAATGGATCTCCAATCTTCAATGGAAACTTCACTTCATTCATCCTCATCTTTCTCTTGTCCACATCCTCCAAGAACTTCTCATGATTTGGTATAGTTCTCAACAACTCAACCAAAGAAGCATTGATATCCAACTTCTTCGACATTTCCAACCTATCAAATCTCGTTTCTACAACTTCCCATGAGGGATACTCTCTACAAGATCATCTCTCTTCTCACCCCTAAACTTAGCATAATTCTCATATCCAAACTCAAGAGGAAATGATATATCATTCATGATACCATCATTCAACTCACTCACATCATCATTCTCTATAGAAGTTTGGGAAAGATGAGTAAGAGAAATACCTTCATCCTTTTTTGCATATGGCTTTTCCTCTTCTTGAATCTCATGGAAATGCATTGAAAATAGAGGCATCGATGGAGCTCCGTAGCTCCAAGGTTGGAGTGGTTCTTCTTCTACAAGTTGTTGAGAAACCGAGAGAGGTTGTTGGTTGATGTGAATCGCCTCTTCTTGGCCAAGAATTCCTCCATTCTTAGGTCTTTGCCAAGATCGTGCTTCTATCAACGCCTTTTTAATCTCTTCATGCTCCTTCTTGAGGTTGGTAATTTGGGAAGCAAGCTCTTCATATTAATCATCCATCATGGAGATAGCTTTCTTTGAATTCACCCTTTCCATAGGCCATTGAAAAGAATTGGAAACCATTTCTTCGAGAATCCTCATGGCTTCCTTCACATCTCGATTTAGCAAGCAACCTCCGGAGGTAGCATCCACAATAGTTCTCGTTTGTGAACTCAAACCACCATAAAAGAAGAAGATTTGTCGACTCTCATCTAGGCCATGTGGAGGGCATTTCCTTAAGAGCTCACGAAATCTATCCCAAGCCTCAAATATTGTCTCTTCTTCATGTTGGGCAAATTGATAAATCTCCGAGATTAGGCGTTGTACCTTGGAAGGTGGAAAGTATCTCGAGAGAAAAACTTTGCATAAATCCCCCCACGATTTGATTGACTTCCCATTGAGACCTTTGAACCACTCTTTAGCCCGGTCACGAAGTGAAAATCCAAAGAGTCTCATCCGAATTGTGTCATTTGGCACTCCTTCGATCTTTAGGGTATCACAAATTTCGAGGAATGAGTATAGATGATCATTTGGGTCCTCGGTGACTTCTCCTCCAAATTGATTTGCTTGCACCAAACGAAACAAACCCGGCTTGAGCTCAAAGTTGGGTGCATCTATCGTGCCCCATTCTCTTCCTTGATAACTAGCCTTTGGAGGTTGGAATATCTCAATTATGGGAGTTAATTGAACCTCTTGGGTTCTTCTCCTTTGCTCATCCAATTTTGCTTCCATAACCTCCAATTGCTTCATAAGAACTTCCACTTCTTGATTGATTTCAACATCTTGCTCTTTGGAAGTTCTTTCTCTCTTCTTATAATC
The DNA here is from genome assembly GCA_029379335.1 of Thymus mandschuricus. Classification (NCBI taxonomy): domain Eukaryota; kingdom Viridiplantae; phylum Streptophyta; class Magnoliopsida; order Lamiales; family Lamiaceae; genus Thymus; species Thymus mandschuricus. The sequence goes on from CM057081.1 coordinate 20,253,540, forward strand.
CAAAACGAAAGGTTCCACATGTTTACCCTTGGATCTTTTAAGTGTGTACCTATCAAGCACACCAACGAAGAGATCAAAAATAACCCAATAAAATGCTTGAATCAACAAGCACAATATCATCCTAACTATAAAAATAAAACAAGCTCAAATCAGCAACAAGAAACTAAACAAACTATTGATCATCAATCTATTCACTCCCCGGCAACGGCGCCAAAAATTGACTCGGCTATTTCTAGCCTATCAATAATACAATAACCGAACTAGCTAGTAGTCCGGGTCGAACCACAAGGAGTGAATGTGTCGAGAGATAATCAAGTAGTTCGTCTTGTCTCTATTATCCTATTTGAGCACATAGACTTTGTTTTGATGTTTTATAACTAGGCAAGCAATAAGTAAATGAAATAACAAGCAAAAGTAAAGGCAAGGAATGTAAAGAACATGTAAAGGAACAAGTAAAGAAGATAAGGTTTCAAACGATTTCCGATGTGATTAGGCTAAGGATTAGGCATGTGATGTATCAAACCATTTTAATTCCTTTGAGTGGCATTATTACATAAATCAAGCTATCTCATACTCTCAAGACTTGATAACTAGTGGATTGAATAACATGCTTACCATTCTAAACATATTACCAACTCCTAAAAGCACAATGCCTATTAATCTAACATCAATTCACATAATTCTTTCTAGGAGCAATGCAAATCAATACTAGATAATATGAGCAAGGATTCATGCCAAGTGCTATGAATGGAAGCTTCCTAGGCATTCCATCAAACACCTTGTATGCACTCATGGATGTCAATCATTCATGCAATTAAATTCAATCAAATCCAAGGGCAACTCAAAGGAAAGGTAGATCCACATCAATAGCCACCAAATCCTAACCTAATTCACACCATCCATCATTTGAAACCTCTAAGAAAACTAGCCACTCATCATAGATCCAACAATCAAACCAACAAAAAGAAGGAAATTCATAATAGAAATAACAAGGAAAGTAAAAGGAAAAGAAATGCTTCAATCTTCTCAAAAAAAAAAAAAAAAAAAAAAAAAAAAAAAAAAAAAAAAGAAATGCTTCAATAATTCTCAATCTTCAAGCTTGATCATCCAACAATATTTGAAAATACCAAAAAGGAAAGAGGGAAACTAGGGTTCTAAAAGTTGTAGTGCAAAAATGAAATACAAGTGTTGGATCCTATGCCAAATGAGGCAAATAACAAGCTATTTATAGTTTTCCCACAAATTGGGGTCAAATTGCAAATACTAGAAACTTGAGATGAGAAGGTGGGGTAAAATTTGTAATTTCTGAAAAGTTGACTAGAGGTTTGACTTGTGCATTTTCGTTTGACTTGTGCATTTCCGCCCACATTTCACAGTTTGCGCGCTCTCATGGTTTTGGCTCGTTCTCTCTCGTCCGGCATTGGAAAATTAATCCGCAAAGTGCTACGGCTTCCTCTTTCGATCCTCTTCGACATAGGATAAGTCAAACGTGCCCAGAAAATTTCCACAGCACCTGAAATCAGCACGGAATCCGACAAAAAACGCAAAGCATATAGAAAATGTACAAATTGTAAGAACCTATCATTTTCTATCCATTTAAGCACACATATCAAAGCCAAAACCTACCAAAATCATCTTGAAATGCATATAAAATATCGGTTTGTCAGTTGCTTGTCACAAGCTTCCACTGTCCTTGTGCATCACGAAACTAGCACTCTTCACCAAGGTCTAGTAACCCTAATTCCATGCATAGCTGGTTGAAGCGAGACTCAACTAGAGGCTTGGTGAGGATATCGGCCCACTGGATGTTTGAAGCCAGGAGAGTCCATCGACGCCTTCGAGCTGAGAGTTACCAACATCACTGCAACTCTCAACTCACTTGGAAAGGAACTCACAGACAAGGAATTGAACCTGAAGATTGTTCGAGCTCTCACAAGGAAGTGGCAGACAATGAAGGAGCTATACCTAGCTACCAAGGATCTATCGAAGCTCACACCGGAGATTCTGTTCTCCGAACTCAAAGCTCATGAATTCGATCTAAATCGAATAAACCTCGACGTAGAGGATGAAGCTCCCACGACGTCAAAAAGTGTAGCTTTCAAAGCTGCCGAAGGGCCAAGCGACCAGTCGCTAGCCAAGATGACGAGGGAAGAGCTGGAAGAACATATTGCGTTCTTATCCAAGAACTTCAACAAAATGAACTCTCGAGTGGGCAAATACAAAAGATTCTACAAGCAGTACAAGGGAAGGAGCACTGATGCTCGAGAAGGAAAAGGGAAGAGAGAGGTGTTTCACTAAAAAGTGTTCGCAATAGAACGAAATCTATCCTAGCACTTAGTAAGTAAAAACCCAATGTCGAATCTCAAGGAAAACTTTGCAGGGCAAATAATCGTGTAGCAAAACAACCTAATCTATCCTAAATCTAAGAAAGCAAGTAAAAAGAATTGTTGGGTTTTTGGTTTTTAAATCCTAGGCAAGAAAATAAATCAAAGCAATAAATAAAAGCAAGTAAATAACTAATCTAGAAAGCAAATAAATAAATCGAACTAATTAATCTAAAGAATTAAACTAGAAGAAAGCGATTAAACTACCTAGGCATGGAATTGAAAAGAAAGCAATAACGAAAGCAACGAAGAAAACGAATCTAGACATAATAATTAAATCTAAAAATTAAGCGAATAAATCTAACTACGAAAACTTGAAATCGAAGGAATTGAAAACTAATAAAAACGAATCTAATCTAAGAACTTGAAAACAAACGAACGATATTAAACTAAGCAATTAAGAACTAAATCTAAGGAACTAGGGAGCAATTAAATCAAATAAAAGAAAGCAATAAAGAACTTACGAGATTAAACGAAGAACGAAGAACTAAGTAAAAACTTGAATTAATTCAAGAACGAAGTAGCGATCCGGATCGAACAAAGGAAAACTAAACTAGAGTATTTGAATGCGAAACTAGAGCTAAAACTAAGGTAAAAGGTTGTAGAATTCGTGTACAAGGAGTTGTATTTATACTAGGTATGAAAACCTAGTTAAACAAGGAAATAATAGCTGGCCGGAACGTTGGACAGTCGTCCAACGTACGTTGGACGATCGTCCAACTCAACGCTCGCATTGTATCTTCAAAACCTTGGACGCTCGTCCAACGTACGTTGGACGGTCGTCCAACGCTGGACGATTGCGCGCCTTTCTTGTTTCGGTCGTATCTTCCTCGTCCGAACTCCAAATTGACCTCCGTTCTCGCCTACATGCTCCTATCGAACCCCTCTTCGATATAATGCTTCTTTCTTATCATTTTATTCTTGTTTCCACCCTTTTTATCCTACAATACCAAAGACTCCAAAGCAACCAAATCATAGCCACAAACAACGAAAACACACAAAAACTAAGGGAAAACGGACACGAAAAGACGACTAAAAACCTAACATCTAGACACCAATTAAAATCCCCCACACTTAGACCTTTTCTTGTCCTCAAGCAATATAAACACTCAACTTAGACTCAATCCAAACAATTCAAATCATAGAGCATTTAATCACCGGAATCGACAAACTCAAACGAGGTCACTTTAATCCCAAGTTACAAACAATCATCATCAACGAACTATGTTGGCTTATAAATCAATCCAAGTAAGAGGAAAAGCAGTGATACACACATCTCACAAATATCTAGAATCACCACAACTTAGACGTCTAGCCTACTTCCCCTTTTATTCAACTCAAATATAAATAGAACTCTTTTTTTTTTTACACGTGAACGATTAGGTACATAATACACTAGGTTTAATCATCGATGGGTCACATCGAGCCTCCTAGTGCAGTTTCCCGTACCCATTGTCAAGAGGGGTAGAGTACCTACGAACACTTTATTTTAACATACATGAGTATCATTTAGGACATAGTTCATGAAATTTAATCATTCGAGGGTCTCTCGAAGCCTTTTCACGTGGTTTCCCATGCTCATTACTCTAGTATTTTCATACGTTACAAATAAGAGGAGCAGAATCCTATAAGGGGAAAGTAAACTAGCAATCCAAAGTCGCAACAATCTAGATTTATCACTGAACCAAAAATCATAAATCATTTTCCTCAAACTCAAATCAATTCATGCCCCACAATTCACCGAATCATAATCAATCACAACTCAAGATTAAACCAACCTAATTTATGCTCAAATCAATTCCAACAACTAAAGATTCCATCTTTGAATCATTCACATTGATCCTAAGTTACATGCTTATAGGCTCAAATTCAAACAAATTCCTAAGTGAGGAAATAAATCAAGACTCAATCACACACTAGACTCGATCAAACAAACAAGACTCGATCAAACCTACAAAACAAAAATGAAAACATCATGCCAAAAGTTTCAAAGACCCTCCCCCACACTTAAAATCAAGCAATGTCCCCATTGCAAGAAAATAAAAAATGAGAAGTGTTGGGAATTGTTATGGACCAATTTGTTAAGGGGGAACTATGTGGGATACTTGATAAACGAAGTCATTTGTTTTGATTGGATCCCAAAACCCCAAGTGTTCTGTTCCCAAGCGACCCATTTTGATGTAGTTAATAAGTTAGAATTTTTCTAAGCCTACTCTGTTAGGATGGCTCTTTAATTTGCTTAGATTTTAGGCTTCAAATTTTCAAGTGAAGGCCACTCGCTTTAGTGTGTTTTTCGAAGCGAAGCAAATCTAGCAAGCTGAAGCGAAGTGTGCCGAAGCTAGCAAAGCGAAGCGAGCGCTACCATGTAATCGAAGCGAGTCCACCAAGACAAAGCGTAGCGAGCGCTACAGTGGAATCGAAGCGAGTCCACCAAAGCAAAGCGTAGCGAGCGCTACAGTGGAATCGAAGCGAGTCCACCAAAGCAAAGCGTAGCAAGCGCTACAGTGGAATCGAAGCGAGTCCACCAAAGCAAAGCGAAGCGAGCCACTACCTACCAGAAAGCGACAGCACAACTCCCGCCCATATTTTGAACTCCAGTCAACTAGAGATCTTCGCATTAATTGCGAGATCTCCACGTGTCGAACGCGGAGAGGAGCAGAAGAGTTGACTGCCAGGCCGACAGGGCGCCGCTACAGTACTGGCTTGCTCCAGTTACTGTTAAGTTTGTAACTTAGCCATTTTCGGCAAAGAGACAAACTGCGCTCCTGCAAAAGCAACTGCCTGCGCAAAGTACTGTCGAGAGGAGGAGGGACAAAGCCACCTACCAAGCAACGGATCTCGGCATCCCTCCGCCTATAAATAGTGAAGGATGAAGACGAAGAAAAGTGAGAACACTACTTGAGCATTCGAGCGCATACAGAAAACAAACACTCCCAAGCCTTCGAGCAAATCTTCAAGTCTTTGTTTCCAAGTGTTCTCTGAGTTTCCAGTTCATCGGAACTCGTCTTCACAACCTTCACACTTCGAGTCTAAGCCCACTTCAAATATCCAAGCTTAGAAGAAGAACTCTAGCCAATCTTTGCATCTACTGTAAAGAGTTCTTCATAGTGTGTCTGTCAACCAAAAACCCTATACTTTGTCTGTTAGGTTTTTGAGTCGTTTTAGGTTGTTTCGATCCAAGGCCCTTCTTTCACCGATTGAAGAAGCCTCGATCATAGAGTCTAGATCCAAGCTTGCACCTACATCGTTTGTGTAAAGCTCGATCGAAGCTAGGCTGTAAGGAGAGCCCGCAATCTCCCTGTTGTTCGGACAGAAGCAAGTGAAGCTTCTTTACCAGTTTAGGTCTTAGTAGTGAACCCGTAATCACTGCGTTGTCTGTCAGATCCAGGCAAGTGAAGCCCGATCGATCTCGATTAGGTTTTTGAAGGACCCGTAACCTTCAAGTTCTTGAGTGAAGAGAACAGTTGCCGTCGTGCAACGAAGTGGACGTAGGAGCTTTATCTCCGAACCACTATAAATCTCTGTGTCGTATCTTTCTAACCCTAATCTCTTTATCGTATTTGATTATCCATTGCACGTGCATATAAACAAACATAACTTGGATTTTTAATTACTTAGGAAAAGATTTTAGCTCACCAAATTCCGCATTCACGAGTAAAGACTCACTCTTGATCAAGTGCTCACTTCGGACAAGCAGGCAAGCTACGTACTGTAGATCTAGCTTCAGCTAGGTCTTAAGTCTCAAGCGAGCTCTTTACTTGTTACTCTGAGTTAAGGGATTTGAAGTTGAAAAACTTCAATATACGTATTCACCCCCCACCCCCCCCCCCCCTACGTATTTTTCCTATTAACAAACCGGGACCAACAAGTGGTATCAGAGCAGCGGTTCTTTCGAGCCTCTGCTTTGCATATCCGAAGCGAGTCCCCACTCGCTTCACGTTGTCTCACTGAACCGGATCCTATTTTCCTAAGTGCATCAAAACCTCACCCACGCATATTGCATTTACTGCTGATAGTTTGCTATGTCTACATACAGTGCATCAAATCTTCCACAGTTCTCGATCGAAGGATACAAGACATGGAGTTTCCGAGTCGAGAGCTTCCTATGCTCCATCCACGACCGGATGTGGGAAGTCATAGAGGACGGACCAATCGAAATCAAGAAAGCCATATCTGTGAACGTCCCAGCTGCTGAAGGACGCGAAGCTCATGTTCGACAAACGTATGTTGAAAAGGATAAAGATGAGTACACTCCGAATGACTTCAAAGTTGCCAACCTCGACAAGATTGCACGCCACATGATGCAGAGCACCGTGTCGGATGCCTATCTACCACGGATAAGGAAATGTGCAACGGCGAAAGAAATGTGGGAAACACTAGCCCTCATTTCTCAAGGCACAGACAAAATCAAGGAAAACAAGCTCGCTGTTCAGATGCGGGAGTTTGAGAGTCTGATAATGAAGCCAGGAGAGTCCATCGACACCTTCGAGCTGAGAGTTACAAACATCATTGCAACTCTCAACTCACTTGGGAAGGAACTCACAGACAAGGAAGTCAACCTGAAGATTGTTCGAGCTCTCACAAGGAAGTGGCAAACCATGAAGGAGTTATACCTAGCCACCAAGGATCTATCAAAACTCACACCGGAGATTTTGTTCTCCGAACTCAAAGCTCATGAATTCGATCTGAATCGAATGAACCTCGACGAAGAGGATGAAGCACCCACTACGTCAAAAGGAGTAGCATTCAAAGCTGCTGAAGGGCCAAGTGACCAGTCGCTAGCCAAGATGACGAGGGAAGAGTTGGAAGAACACATTGCGTTCTTATCCAAGAACTTCAACAAGATGAACTCTCGAGTGGGCAAATACAAAAGATTCTACAAGCAATACAAAGGGAGGAGCACTGATGCTCGAGAAGGAAAAGGGAAGAAAGAAGAGACGACCAAGCCGATCTCAAGGGATATGATGGAAGTGGAATGTTACCATTGCCACAAGATGGGCCACTACAAATCCGATTGCCCAAAGCTGAGTGCGAAGGAGCGAGAGGAACTGAAAGCAAAGAGGGATGCTCCAAGGCGAGCGCTCGTAGCGAAGGAAGTGCCGGTCGCTTCAACTGAAGATCCAGCAAGCGACTCCGATGCATTCACAGATCCCAACTCTAGTGAAGGTGAGGATCTCGGACTCATGGCGCTCACCGACGAAGAGACCGGAGAGGTATTCATCTATCCCTCATCTAGTTCAATTACACTCGCACACACGCACCAAGAGGAATCCAATTCCTCAACATGGAGTGAGTTGCTTGACAAGCACGTTAAATTGTCAAGTGACCACGAAGTGCTGCAACAAGCCTTGTCTCAAAGCAAGAAAGAGAACCGAAAGCTAGTCACTGAGCTTGACCAAGTCAAACTCAACTTAAGGGCTATGACTATTAAGTTCGAGGATCTCTTCGCGAGACATCAAAGCTTGGAAGGAAGGTATGAAGCCCAATCCACTCTAGTCACCAACTTAAACAAAGCTTCATACGCTAGACAGGCACTAGAGAGTTCTCTTCTACCTTTTGGTAGAAAGGGAGGACTTGGATATGAGGGTTGTTGGTCCCGGTTTGTTAATAGGAAAAATACGTAGAGGGGGGGGGGGGGGGGGTGAATACGTATTTTGAAGTTTTTCAACTTCAAATCCCTTAACTCAGAGTAACAAGTAAAGAGCTCTTTTTGAAACTTAAGACCTAGCTGAAGCTAGATCTACAGTACGTAGCTTGCCTACTTGACCGAAGTGAACACTTGATCAAGAGGGAGTCTTTACTCGTATGTGCGGAATTTGGTGAGTTAAATCTTTCCTAAGTAATTGAAATTTCCAGATTAAGTTTGTTTAAGATGCAGTATGCAATGAATAATCAAACAAGAGATAGTTTAGGGTAAGAGAGATACGACACCAAGAATTATAGTGGTTCGGAGATAAAGCTCCTACGTCCACTTGTTGCACGACGGCAACTATTCTTTTCACTCAAGAACTTGAAGGTTACGGGTCCTTCAAAAACCTGGTCGAGATGGGGCTTCACTCGCCTAGATCAAACGACAGACGTAGTGATTGCGGGTTCACTACACAAACCTAACAAAGACTGGAAGCTTCACTTGCTTCGGTCAAAACACGACAGGGAGATTATGGGCTCTCCTTACAGCCTAGTTTCGATCGAGCTTTACACAAACGATGTAAGTGTAAGCTTGGATCTCAACTCTACGATCGAGGCTTCTTCAATCGATGAAGGAAGAGCCTTGGATCTGGACAACCTAACGACAACACTCAAAAACCTAACAGATAGAGTTTAGGGTTTTTGGTTGACGAACACACTATGAAGAGCTCTTTACAATAAGTGCAAAGATGGCTAGAGCTCTTCTTCTAAGCTTGGATATGGAATTGGCTTAGACTCTAAGTGTGAAGTTTGTGAAGACGAGTTCCGATGAACTGGAAACTCGGAGAACACTGGAAAACAAAGACTCAAAGATTTGCTCGAAGGCTTGGGAGTGTTTGTTTGTTGTATGCGCTTGAATGCTCAAAATAGTGTTCTACTTCTTCACGTTGTGATCCTTCACTATTTATAGGCGGAGGGTTGGCTGAGATCCGTTGCTTGGTTGGTGGCCTTGTCCCTCCTCCTCTCGACAGTACTTGCACAGGCTGGCTACTTTTCAGATGCGCAGTTTTGGATTTTTGCCGGAAATGGCTAAGTTCCAATTTCAACAGTAACTGGAGCGACCCAGTACTGTTACGGCGCCTTGTCGGCCTGGCAGTCAACTCCTCTGCTCCTCTCTTGAGTCGACACGTGGAGATCTCGTAATAAATGCGAAGATCTCCAGTTGACTGGAGTTCAAATTCGGAGCGGGAATTTGTGCTGTCGCTTTCTGGTAGGTAGTGGCTCGCTTCGCTTTGTAGCGTCCGCTTTAGTTGAGTCACTTCATAGTCATTCTGTAGTGAGCCGCTTCGGGAAATAAAGTTCCCTAGTGACTGCTTTGGAAATTCCTGACTAGAGTTGACTAGCTTTGACTTTACACTGTAGCGCTCCCTTCGCTTCGCTTTGGCAGACTTGCTTCGAGTACTGTAGCGATCGCTTCGAAGCACTGTTCTTCGGCACGCTTCACTTCAGTTTGCTTGGCTTGCTTCGCTTTGAAAAACACACTCAAGCGAGTGGCCTTCACTTGAACTTTTGAAGCCTAATCTAAGCAAAATAAAAGAGCCATCCTAACAGAGTAGGCTTAGAAAAATTCTAACCTATAAACTACATCAAAATGGGTCACTTGGGAGTTGGACACTTGGGGTTTTGGGATCCAATCAAAACAAATGACTTCGTTTATCAAGTATCCCACATAGTTCCCCCTTAACAAATTGGTCCATAACAATTCCCAACAATTTCCCCCTTTTTGATGATGCCAAAACCCAAAGGCTAAGACTTAGAAAATTCCAGCCTATCTAACCGTGAAGGGAACTCCAAGCGACTGCTTCCTTTGCAGCTTCGTTTGTAAATTTTTTTTTTTTTAAGTTCCTTTCCCTTTTTTTTTCGGTTAAATTATTTGAGTTTGTAGCAAAAGGTAAGGTCATTCACAAAGCAGGTAAATGACAAATTTTGACATAAATTGAAATTTGATAGATGAACAAGCAGTTCACAAAATAAATAAGGAACTTGAAACTCAAAGGTTTCCTGCAGTTCCTTCCCTGTCATTCTCCTTTTCCTTCGTCACTTCCCTTTCCTTCTCTTCTTCCTCTGCCTCCAAGTCCTTCGCAATCATATCTTCTGGTATGGTGTATGCACTGAAAACCTTTGCTTCCAGCGAATCAACACTGTGGATACTTGGCCTCCTCCAAGTCTCTTCCAGTTGGAAGGCTTCATCCACCTCAGCATCGATGATGCTGCGATTGGGGACACTGGTGCCAGGTAGGAATGGCATAGGAAATCCCTTCTTGGCTGGTACCTTGATGATTAACGGCATGGGCTCTGCAAGCTGTGCAAGAGCGAAGACCTGTCGCCTGAACTTCTCATCATAGGCACTGAGAAAGTTGTTGAGCGCACTGACCCTTGAGCATTCGGTTTGCAATGGCACTACTTCCCAATAGTAATATGCTTTGATAAATTTCTCCTTGTAATGTAGCCATTGCTCGAGTAATTCGTCAGGGATGAATTGCTCAATTTCACGGGCATCTGGGTGCTCATTTCTGCGCACAGTCAACTCCTCTTCCGACCGGCTGGACATCTGTGCCATGAGCGTTTTGAACTTCTTTCCTGACTCGCCGCTCCAGATAGGAAGCTTCTGGTTGAGTTGCCTCCGAATGTAATTGCGTTCCTCCTTGAGAGGGTAGCGACCAGAGTTAATCATCTCTTTAGCAGTCTCGTGACATGTATCGATCATAGCCTGAGCTAGGCATGCATCGGACTCCTCTGGTATGATCGGAACAAAGGCACTTCGGACTAAGACAGACTGGATGAGTCTCACTTCATTGAAGTGTTCCTCAATCCGGTCGTCAATGACTTGCAGGCGCTTTGCCTTTATCCTCTTTTCCTTCTCTGCCCTTGAAGCAACTGCCTTCTCGACCTTTTGGTGCTTGGTAGCTGGATCATCTCTTATAGTTTCTGGAGCAGTTCGCTTCACTATTTGCTTTGGTGGTGGGGGAGGCGGCATGTCCTTCTTTGTGGTTGCACTTGAAGCGACAATTGCAGATGAAGTGACTTCTTCAGTTGCCAAGGTGAGTGCAGCACTTGCGGCGGCTGAAGTATGCGCATTGGAACTCGAAGCACCTGCAAGAGTTAACCTTACTAGCTCCGACTGCCTGGCTGTGGCTTCATTTTCCTCCGCTTGCTTCCGCCTTTCCTCCTTGGTTAACACTGTAACTGGAGGATGTCGTGCGATAGAAGAAGCCAGCACTTTTTCTTCAAGTGGCCTGCGAGGTTCCTCGGGCTTCTTCATTAGTTCTTCCTCTGTGAGCTTTTCTTTGCCTTTCTTGGCAAGCTTTGCCTCCTTCTCCTCTTCTCTGGTACCACTACCTTCTTCCAACAACCTTTCTTCCAACAACCTTTCTACTTCAAACGCACCAGTTACTCCACCTTGTGGTTCCAAGAGATTGGTATTTTTCAGTACCATCCCTTCCCCCTTTTTGGCATCATCACTGCCAGGGGTTGGGACGATTGTCTTTCCAGCAAGAGACTTGTAAAGTCCCTCAATCTTATCAAGCACAGCACGAAGCATACTTTCTGTTCGTGTCGCGAAGACTTGTTCTTCCGACAGTACCATTCCTGCTGTTTTGATCGAGATTTCTTCCAGCAAATATTCGCATTACTTTTCTCTCTCAACTACAGATCTCATCATTCTTTCCAAAGGCTCTTCTGAAGCGAGCCTCCAGCTCCGCTTCAATTTCTCTCTTCATATCCTTCTTTTGCTCTTGCAGATTGAAGTACCAGAAATCCTGTGCTGCTTGAAGTACTGCCTCCAGGGTTTCAAGCGATCTCTCTCTTTGATTGAGAGAGAGGTGGAATTCGGCACCTGCAGCTACCTTCTCGGTGTACAATTCACCCAATTCTTTAACTGTCTTTAGCAGAATTGAGAGCTCGGCATTATGTAAATCAAGAGCTTGAGCACTCCTCCTTCGACTCTCCAATTCTTTCTTGTCAATGTCACTCTCTTCTTTGAGTTCCTTCAGTTTCGTTTGAAGTAAGTCGAGGGTCTTTTTGGTGCTTATCAGCTCACTCCCTTTTCTTATCACTTCTTCATCTCTCTTCTCTACTGCTTCCTTCAACTTCTTCACCTCTTTCTCCAATGCCTCCTTCTCTTTACCAACTGTGACAAGCTTGGTATTCACCTCTCTCAAGCGGCTCCTTTCTGCGTCACGCGAGCCCTTGACTTCGTTGATTGATTTTGTGTGATCATTCACTAGCTTCATTTGCGCCTCCAGCGCCTTCTTCTTTTCTTCCAACTCCATCTTCTTTTTGGTGATCTCGCTTTGTATACTTGAGATCTCCGCCTCCTTAACCTCCATCTCTTCTGCGTGATCCCTCATTAGTTTCTTCTCATGAATGGTCGGAGTGTGCTTAGGGACTTCAGCGTCCGGATAGGCACGCTTTACTTTTGCGTCCAGCTTATCCCAGAAGCTGGTTCCAGTGAGAAATGCATGAAAGCCATTTTCACCGATGAAGTCCAGGAGCTTTCCTTCCATCTGGATGAGGTCTTCCTTTGAGAAGGCCTCCAGGAGCTTGAAAACTTTGTAAAACTCTGTGCCGCGGTAGGTGACGTATGTCAAGAAATCGACTATCTTAGTGAAGAAGTCGTCTGACATAGGCACTGAGGGATAGCGGGTTCTGAGGGTTTCAGCTGCTTGCTCTCTGTCTCTCTTGTATCTTTTGAGAGCATCCACCTGTGAGGGGGTTTTGGGGATTTGGAACTGGGGAATTATGGATGTAAGGGCTGTATCGGCTGTTTCTGCCGATGTCGAAGGGGATTGGAGTGATGTAGCTTCAGGGGTTTCAGGGATATGGATGGGTTTTGTGGCTGGCTGAGTTTGCTGGGTTTCAGGGATTTGGATAGCTTTAGTAAATGAGGATTGGGATTTGATAACTTCAGTGTCCTCAAGCGGCTTCTCCACCGCCTCGCTTCCTTGGACAGGTGAAGTGACTTGCTTCAATTTCTTCTTCCCTTGCTTTGCAGCCGTTTGCTTCAGAGGTGAAGCGGCTCGCTTTGCTTGGGGAGCTTCAGCTTGTGCTTTCGCAACTGGCGTTGCTGCTGGCACTTCTACAACTAGAAGTCCCTGATCCATTGGTATCTTTGTTTTCTTCCATTTTTCGTAGAAGATTGTCTGCTTGTTGTATATGGTCGTGTCGGAATCTGGCCATCTTTTCTCCGGAAACTTCAACTCCAACGCGACGGATAGTCTTGAGAAGAATTTCAACTTCCCTTTGCGGAGAATCATGTTTGCAGTTCCTGGTACAAATGCAAAATCTTCAGCAGCCTCGTAGATTTGTTTGAGAAACCACCCATGCCAGTTGAATTTAGTTCCGGTGAGGCTGTCGACGATCATGGTGGTACCGATCAGTTTTGTTTCCGACAGCGTCTCTAGGGATCCGACATAGCATGCGATGCTCTTCGTAAAGAGTTCGCAGATGAGGTTGAAAGGGGCCTTCAAATCTGAACGAATGCTGGCCACTTTAAAGTTTGGTTCTGCTTTGTCGACGGCGAAACGACCATATTGGTCTTTGGCCGAGAATCCCAAATCCAACAGGGAATCTCCTCCTTCCCTTGGCAAATCGAACACGCTGATGAGCTCGTTCAAGTCCACTTCCACCGGCTTCCGGGTTTGTGGATCTATAAATGATGTTGTGTTTTGTTCCTTCTTCAAGTTCAGAAGTAGCTCTCCCACTGCCTTTGCCAAGACCTTCGTCGGAATCTACGTCACAAACTTCCAAAGACCGGCCGTGGTCACGGCTCTACGGAAGAGGCCCTTTCTCTCGATGACAATTGGGTCGAGATGGGGCTCGACGTTGAGGTGCTTGTCTACCTTCGTCATGAATTGCTCCATTGTTTCTGTACTCAGCTTTTTGCCCATGGTGAGATTTGGGAAGTTTTGAAACGAGATTTTAACAGTGTAAGGGTTGAGACTCGTGAGTTGCAGAGGTTGTAGATCTAAGCACGAGAATGGCTAATATTGAAGGTTGTGAAAGGCTTTGAGGGATCTTAGGTTTGAGATTTCAGAGGTGCAGAGGTTTCACTAAAATGGTAGTTTTGAGACTTTTGAAAATTTTCTGCAGCCTTTGGTGTTACACATATATAGAACTAGGGTTCGGCTGACGAGGCAGGGGCAAGACAGTAATATCTTCCAAGATCCTGTGCAGGGGCGGCAGACCTTCGGTGATGGATCTGACGTGTCCGGCGTCATCACTGGAAAAGTGAACCGCCAATTTGGTTTGACGTGGCCACGTGGCAGATTTTGATTCGTCTCTTCCAATAGTAGTCAATCCAGCGGTTGAGATTTAGAGACGGTTCAGATTCGACGGCTGGATTGAGTGCGGTTTTTCCCGCTTTCCTCGGCTTTGACGTCCACGCGCCTGTCGTTTCTTCTTCTACGCGCCGCTGCATTAAATGCTTGGCAGAAAGTAAAATAGGCACTCGAGTGCTGACAGCTCATACGCTTCGCTACGTATCCGCTTGCTTCGAGTGTAGCCGCTTCAGCATCCACTCGCTTGCGGAGTACTCGCTTCACGTGACTGTTCCGCACTCGCTTGCGATGGCTAGCTTTGAGTGACGTAGCACTCGCTTGGCCATCTGAAGCGACTGGAATAAGAAACTGAATTTCTTTACTTAAATTTAAAATGTTTCTGACTTACATACTTCGAGGATAAACAAGAGTGTTTTCCTCTTTGTATTTGTGTCAGATTCATTTCATATTTTCCACATAGCGAGTGAAGGTTTCTAGCACGCTTCAGCTCACTTAGTGTACTCAGAATTGAAACGTTTACCAGTCAATCTCACTTCGTAGGAGATTGATACCACTATTTGAAGACTTCATTTGATTTGGACTTCAGATTGTAGAATCCACTTGTTTGCTTTGAAGCTTGTTGATGCTACCTGATTGGTAATTCAACTTCTTGGCATTAGTCTTCATGGCATTCATCTTCCTCTACGAATTAGAGAGTCCTCCATCGAAGTGAATGAGGGAGAAGATGAATATAGTACACAAGCTTACTACAACCCAGAGGGGAGTTTCACGTAAGTGTACATATTCACGACGAATGGGGGATGAGTACAAGTCCTTATCTTAGAGTAGAAATGGACAGGATGACAATGAGAATGCTCTGACAAGACAATCTCGTATTTTACGCAGAAGCATGTCACCAGCCCTGCACCTTTTGTAGAAAAAGGTAAACCTTCAAGCATCCTCCTACATGCTACAGAGTGAACTTGCAATCGACTCGCTTTGACCCAAGCTTGGGCAAATTGAGGCGATGCAAAATTCAAAGTGAGAGGGGAATGGATAGACATCCGGCAGCTCAACTCAGTAAAGAGTGAGTAAGGAATGGACATTTATCCACGATGAAGGAGATGAGAAGACTTGCTCCTCTTCGGCGGAAAGATGGGAAGAGGACACAAGGTCTAGGTGCCAGCCCTGCCTAAGCTTTCACCATTTTTACGTGGGAAGGCCCGATACAAGACCCCACAACCGTTACTATAAACGGCACTTGCGAGTGTTTATACCCACTCGCTAGGAATCCTAGGCTAGGTAGCAGCTTTCCTTGCTCGCTTTGGAAGTAGCTTACTCCGGGAGCAAACAATAGTTCCCCCTTAACCAATGGCTTAACAATTCCTGTAAGCGGGTAGGGAACATCTTCCAACACTCCACCTTACTCCACCTTGTTTCTCCTTCTTCAAGCGAGTGAGATTTTGAAGTGACTCGCTTGAGTTGGTGAAGGTCCGAAGCGAGTGACGCTACGAAAAACTAGCGATCACTCCTCGTGCATCCTGGATCTAGCATTCTTCACCAGGGTCTAATAACCCTAATTCAATGCATAGCTGGTTGAAACGAGACTCAGCTAGAGGCTTTGTGAGGATATCTGCTCGCTGGAGATCGGTATGAATTTTCTCGAGCTTGATATCCTTCTTCTCGACATGATCTCGAATGAAGTGATGTCGGATTTCCACGTGCTTGCATCTGGTGTGAAGCACTGGATTCTGCGAAATACATATGGCACTGTTGTTGTCGCAGAAGATCGGAATTTCATTCGCTTCAACTTTGTAGTCCTTCAACTGTTGACGAAGCCATAGGATTTGAGAACAGCAGCTTCCAGCAGCCATGTATTCAGCTTCAATTGTTGAAGTAGCTACGCTTGTTTGCTTCTTTGAGAACCACGAGATCAGCTTGCTTCCCAAGAACTGACATGTGCCCGAAGTTGACTTCCTATCGACTCGGCACCCTCCATAGTCAGCATCGGAGTATCCAGTGAGCTCCAAATTGTCCTCCGCTGGATACCACAGACCCATGTTGATAGTGCCCTTCAAATATCGAAGAATCCTTTTGGCAGCTTCAAGATGGCTGTGCTTGGGGTTGCTTTGGAAGCGAGCGCAGACTCCAACTGCAAAAGTAATATCTGGCCTACTTTCAGTGAGATATAGGAGGGATCCAATAAGAGCACGATAATCTGTAGCATTCACAGATTTTCCCTCTTCGTCTGGCTCCATCTTCCAGTTGGTATTCATAGGGATCTTCACAGCTTTAGCATATTGAATACCGAACTTAGCAAGCATATCTCTTGTGTACTTCGCTTGATTGATGAAGATACCATCATCCTGTTGCTTCACTTGAAGACCTAGAAAGCAGCTCATCAAGCCAATCATTGACATCTCATATTTGGTCTTCATCAGCTCTCCAAACTTCTCGCTAAGCGACTGGTTTGGAGATCCAAATATGATGTCGTCTACGTAGATCTGAACCCATAGCATATCCTCTCCATGGTTGATTGTGAAAAGGGTTCGATCTATCTTTCCTTTGTGAAATCCATTATCCACTAGGAATTGAGAAAGTGTATCATACCAAGCTCTGGGAGCTTGCTTCAACCCATATAGAGCTTTCTTCAAGCGATACACCTTGTCTCCTTGCTCGAAACCCGGTGGCTGCTCCACATACACTTCTTCCTTGAGTTCACCGTTGAGGAATGCGCTCTTCACATCCATTTGATAGACCTTAAACTTCTTGGTTGCTGCATAGGCTAGAAACAATCTAATAGCTTCAAGCCGTGCCACTGGAGCGAAAGTCTCGTCAAAGTCGATTCCTTCCTCTTGGCAGTAGCCTTTGGCAACGAGTCGCACCTTGTTCCTCACAACGTTGTGGTCCTCGTCCGTCTTGTTCTTGAACACCCATTTGGTGCCAATAACGTGCTGAAATTTGGGACGTTCCACGAGGTACCATACGTCATTCCTGGTGAACTGGTTCAGCTCTTCTTGCATGGCGATCACCCAGTTTGAGTCGGCTAGAGCTTCCTCCACACTTGATGGCTCAATGTTTGAGAGAAAGCAACTGAACATGGCACTTTCTTCAAACACTTGACTTCTGGTCACTACACCCTTGGATGGATCTCCAATAATTTGACTTGGTGAGTGATCTTTGAGCCACGCTCGCTTGGACCCGCCAGCTTCGTCTTCATCTTCTTCTTGGTCACTTGCTTCACCATCTGTAGCAAGTGGATTGGGTGCTTGGCCTGCACTTGCTTCAGAAGTCTTGGGGGCAGCTTCATCTTTTCCTTGGACATTCAGCTCGCTTGAGCCTTTGATCTCTTCTTCATCCTCAAGTATGTCCCAAGTAAGAGTGTTGATGGGTTCCTCACCTGACTTTCCGTCTTTAGATAGATCCTGTTCCTGTGGATGACTTAAAGAAGATTCATCAAATACGACATGGGGTGATTCTTCCACGATTAGGGATTTACAGTTGAACACCCTGTAAGCTTTGCTAGATGTGGAGTATCCTAAGAATATTCCTTCATCAGCTTTGCTTTCAAAGGCTTTCAACTGTGACTTCCCATTGTCATGGATGAAGACCCTACAACCAAAGATATGGAAATAAGATATGTTAGGAATTCTTCCTGTCCATATTTCATATGGTGTTTTGTCGTGTCGTTTGCAGAGAAGCGTTCGGTTCTGCGTGTAGCATGCTGTATTGGTTGCTTCAGCCCAATATTTCATTGGAAGCTTTGAGTCTGCAATCATGGTTCGAACTGCTTCCTTGATGATACGATTTCTTCTTTCAGCAACTCCATTCTGCTGTGGTGTGCGTGCTGAGGAGGTCTGATGTGCTATGCCATGCTCCGCGCAGTAAGCTTCGATGGTAGAGTTCAAGAACTCTGTCCCTTTGTCGGAGCGGATGGTCACGATCGCTTGATTCTTCTCCACAGCCAATCGCTTGAACAGTTGTGGTAGCTTGGTCAGAGTCTCCTTCTTGCTGTAGAGAAATACGACCCAAGTGTAGCGAGAGAAGTCGTCGACTACAACTAGAGTGTATTTTCTTCCATTCACACTAACTGGAGTAACTGGACCAAACAGATCCATGTGAAGCAGCTCGAGCACTCGCTTTGATGAGGCTTCTTCGAGACTGGCGAAGTGCTTCTTTGTCTGCTTCCCTCGTTGGCATGGTGAGCATGGATGGTCTTTGATGAAGACTTCATTTGGTATGCCTTGCACCAAACCCTTACGAGCTAAGCGATTGATTGCTTTGAACTTGAGATGGTTTAAGCGTCTGTGCCAAAGCCATCCTATCTCTGTAGCACTCCTCGCTACTAAGCACGTTTCCACTTTGCAGCTATCCCATTGTGCTATATAGACGTTCCTTTGTCTAATTCCAGTAAGCACAATCTGGGATGTGAGCTTGCTCTTTACAATGCACTTGTTTGAAATAAATTCCACCTTGTATCCTTTGTCACAAAACTGTGAAATGGATAGCAAGTTGTGCTTGAGTCCTTCCACGTAGGAGACTTCCTCAATTGTGAGCTTTCCAACTTTCAGTGCGCCGTAACCTTTGGTGCTTCCTCGAGAGTTATCACCAAATGTAACGTGTGGACCCTTCTTCTCTATGTAATCTTGAAGTAGAGCTCTCATGCCGGTCATGTGTCTTGAACATCCACTGTCCAAGTACCAAATTTGTTGACCCTCACATGGCATGGGATCCACGGCGCTCACTTGCAATTAGACAGATTTTGGTACCCAAATCAGTTTGGGTCCTTGCAGGTTAGTTCCCTTAGGTACCCACACTTGCTTTACTTTCTTTTGAAATGAAGCTTGTGCTTTGGGCTTCTCGACCTTCGAAAACAGTGACTTCTGCCTTGAAGCAGCTTCACATGTGCAACAGTGTGTGCAAGAGGGGTAGCGGCTCGCTTTAGTCCTACCTATGCTCTTCCCTCTTTGCTTATATCCTGAAACGACTCGCTTCAGATTAGCTCTGGGTTTAGAGGCTGACTTAGGGTTTCTAGTCTGTCGAAGCGGCTCGCTTGGTTTCCTCGAAGCGGTCCAACTAGAGTTTTGACCCTGACTCGCTTGAGTAACCTTGGGAATTTGAAGCGACCCAGTGGAAGCTTCAAAATCTTCCCCCTCAATGTTAGTCCGGTTGGACCATCTCCAGTCCGGATAACGTGACACATAGACATTACTCCTCTTTTTAGGAGGTAGATCCTTTGTCTCTCGTGTCTTGGCTTGAGACTTAGAAGCTTCAACAGTTTTCCCTTTACCCTTGGATTGGTAAGACTTAGCATGTTGAGTGCTAGGGACTGTTGAACTTTGCTTGCCCTTAGGATCTGCCCTTAAAGATATAGACATCTTCATTGGCTTCCTTTTAGGGTTCTCAGCCACTTTGCCTTTATCTTTGTTAGTGGTTGCTTTGGATGCAGTGGGCAATTCCAAAGTGACTGATGGTGTGTTTGAAGCACCAACAAAAACAGTCGGCTTGGAAGGTCCACCCTCAAATCCAAGTCCTTCCTTTCTACCAAAAGGTAGAAGAGAACTCTCTAGTGCCTGTCTAGCATATGAAGCTTTGTTTAGGTTGGCGACTAGAGTGGATTGGGCTTCATACCTTCCTTCCAAGCTCTGATGTCTCGCGAAGAGATCCTCGAACTTACTAGTCATAGCTCTTAGATTAAGTTTGACTTGGTCAAGCTCAGTGGCTAGCTTTCGGTTCTCCTTCTCACTTTGAGACAGAGCTTGTTGCAGCACTTCGTGATCACTCGACAATTTAACGTGCTTGTCAAGCAATTCACTCCATGTTGAGGAATAGGGTTCCTCTTGGTGCGAGTGTGCGAGTGTAATTGAACTAGATGGGGGATAGATGAATACCTCTCCTGTTTCTTCATCGGTGAGCGCCATGAGTCCAAGATCCTCACCCTCACTGGAGTTGGGATCTGTGAATGCATCCGAGTCGCTTGAGATTTCTTCAGTTGAAGCGACCGGCACCTCACTTGCTACGAGCGCTCGCCTTGGTGCATTCCTCTTTGCTTTCAGTTCTTCTCGCTCTTTCGCACTCAGCTTTGGGCAATCGGATTTGTAGTGGCCCATCTTGTGGCAATGGTAACATTCCACTTCCATCATGTCTCTCGGGATCGGCTTTGTTGTCTCTTCTCTCTTCCCTTTTCCTTCTCGTGCATCAGTGCTCCTCCCTTTGTATTACTTGTAGAATCTTTTGTATTTGCCCACTCGAGAATTCATTTTGTTGAAGTTCTTGGATAAGAACGCAATGTGTTCTTCCAATTCTTCCCTCGTCATCTTGGCTAGCGACTGCTCGCTTGGCCCTTCGGCAGCTTTGAATGCTACTCCTTTTGACGTAGTGGGCGCTTCATCCTCGTCGTCAAGGCTCATTCGATTCAGATCAAACTCGTGAGCTTTGAGTTCGGAAAACAGAATCTCCGGTGTGAATTTTGATAGATCCTTGGTTGCTAGATACAGCTCCTTCATAGTTTGCCACTTCCTTGTGAGAGCTCGGACAATCTTCTGGTTGACTTCCTTATCTGTGAGTTCCTTCCCAAGCGAGTTGAGAGTTGCAATGATGTTTGTAACTCTCAGCTCGAAGGTATCGATGGACTCTCCTGGCTTCATTATCAGACTCTCAAACTCCCGCATCTGAACGGCGAGTTTGTTCTCCTTGATTTTGTCTGTTCCTTGAGAAATGAGGGCTAGAGTTTCCCACATTTCCTTCACCGTCGCACAATTCCTGATTCTAGGAAGATCGGCATCAGACATGGTGCTCTGCATCGTGTGACGTGCGATTTTATCCAGGTTGGCGATCTTGAAGTCGTTGGGATTGTATTCATCTTTGTCCTTCTCAACGTACTATTGTCTGACATGAGCTTCGCTTCCTTCAGCAGCTGGTACGTTCACAGATATGGCTTTCTTGATTTCAATTGGTCCGTCCTCTATGACTTCCCATATCCGGTCGTGGATGGAGCAAAGGAAGCTCTCTACTCGGAAACTCCATGTCTCGTATCCTTCGATCGAGAACTGTGGAAGGTTTGAGGCACTGTATGTAGACATAGCAAACTATCAGCAGTAAATGCAATATGCGTGAGTGAGGTTTTGATGCACTTAGGAAAATAGGATCCGGTTCAGTGAGACAACGTGAAGCGAGTGGGGACTCGCTTCGGATATGCAAAGCAGAGGCTCGAAAGAACCGCTGCTCTGATACCACTTGTTGGTCCCGGTTTGTTAATAGGAAAAATACGTAGAGGGCGGGGGGGGGGGGGGGGGGGGGTGAATACGTATTTTGAAGTTTTTCAACTTCAAATCCCTTAACTCAGAGTAACAAGTAAAGAGCTCTTTTTGAAACTTAAGACCTAGCTGAAGCTAGATCTACAGTACGTAGCTTGCCTACTTGACCGAAGTGAACACTTGATCAAGAGGGAGTCTTTACTCGTATGTGCGGAATTTGGTGAGCTAAATCTTTCCTAAGTAATTGAAATTTCCAGATTAAGTTTGTTTAAGATGCAGTATGCAATGAATAATCAAACAAGAGATAGTTTAGGGTAAGAGAGATACGACACCAAGAATTATAGTGGTTCGGAGATAAAGCTCCTACGTCCACTTGTTGCACGACGGCAACTGTTCTTTTCACTCAAGAACTTGAAGGTTACGGGTCCTTCAAAAACCTGGTCGAGATCGGGCTTCACTCGCCTAGATCAAACGACAGACGTAGTGATTGCGGGTTCACTACACAAACCTAACAAAGACTGGAAGCTTCACTTGCTTCGGTCAAAACACGACAGGGAGATTACGGGCTCTCCTTACAGCCTAGTTTCGATCGAGCTTTACACAAACGATGTAAGTGTAAGCTTGGATCTCAACTCTACGATCGAGGCTTCTTCAATCGATGAAGGAAGAGCCTTGGATCTGGACAACCTAACGACAACACTCAAAAACCTAACAGACAGAGTTTAGGGTTTTTGGTTGACGAACACACTATGAAGAGCTCTTTACAATAAGTGCAAAGATGGCTAGATCTCTTCTTCTAAGCTTGGATATGGAATTGGCTTAGACTCTAAGTGTGAAGGTTGTGAAGACAAGTTCCGATGAACTGGAAACTCGGAGAACACTGGAAAACAAAGACTCGAAGATTTGCTCGAAGGCTTGGGAGTGTTTGTTTGCTGTATGCGCTTGAATGCTCAAAATAGTGTTCTACTTCTTCACGTTGTGATCCTTCACTATTTATAGGCGGAGGGTTGGCTGAGATCCGTTGCTTGGTTGGTGGCCTTGTCCCTCCTCCTCTCGACAGTACTTGCACAGGCTGGCTACTTTTCAGATGCGCAGTTTTGGATTTTTGCCGGAAATGGCTAAGTTCCAATTTCAACAGTAACTGGAGCGACCCAGTACTGTTACGGCGCCTTGTCGGCCTGGCAGTCAACTCCTCTGCTCCTCTCTTGAGTCGACACGTGGAGATCTCGTAATAAATGCGAAGATCTCCAGTTGACTGGAGTTCAAATTCGGAGCGGGAATTTGTGCTGTCGCTTTCTGGTAGGTAGTGGCTCGCTTCGCTTTGTAGCGTCCGCTTTAGTTGAGTCACTTCATAGTCATTCTGTAGTGAGCCGCTTCGGGAAATAAAGTTCCCTAGTGACTGCGTTGGAAATTCTTGACTAGAGTTGACTAGCTTTGACTTTACACTGTAGCGCTCGCTTCGCTTCGCTTTGGCAGACTTGCTTCGAGTACTGTAGCGATCGCTTCGAAGCACTGTTCTTCGGCACGCTTCACTTCAGTTTGCTTGGCTTGCTTCGCTTTGAAAAACACACTCAAGCGAGTGGCCTTCACTTGAACTTTTGAAGCCTAATCTAAGCAAAATAAAAGAGCCATCCTAACAGAGTAGGCTTAGAAAAATTCTAACCTATAAACTACATCAAAATGGGTCACTTGGGAGTTGGACACTTGGGGTTTTGGGATCCAATCAAAACAAATGACTTCGTTTATCAAGTATCCCACATAGTTCCCCCTTAACAAATTGGTCCATAACAATTCCCAACAAGGGTGGACCTTCCAAGCCGACTGTCTTTGTTGGTGCTTCAAACACGACACCATCAGTCACTTTGGAAATGCCCACTGCATCCAAAGCGACCACTAACAAAGACAAAGGCAAAATGGCTGAGAACCCTAAGAAGAAGCCAATGAAGATGTCTGTATCTTCAAGGGCCGAAACTATGGGCAAGCAAAGATCAACTGTTCCTAGCACTTACAATGCTAAAGCTTACCAATCCAAAGGTTAAGGGAAATCAGTTGTAGCTTCTAAGCCTCAAGCCAAGACACGAGAGACAAAGGATCTCCCTTTCAAGAAAAGGAGTAATGTCTATGTGTCATGTTATCCGGACTGGAGATGGTCCAACCGGACTAACGTTGAGGGGGGAGACTTTAAAGCTTCCAATAGGTCGCTTCAGATTCCCAAGGTTACTCAAGCGAGTCAGGGTCGAAACCCTAGTTGGACCGCTTCGAGATAACCAAGCAAGCCGCTTCGACAGACTGTAAAACCCAAGTCAGTCTCTAAGCCCATAGTTAATCCGAAGCGAGTCGCTTCAGGATACAAGCCAAAGGGTAAGAGCTTGGGTATGCCAGAAGCGAGCCGCTACCCCTCTTGCACACACTGCTGCACATGTGAAGCTGCTTCAAGGCAGAAGTCATTGTTTTCAAAGGTCGAGAAGCCCAAAGCACAAGCTTCCTTTCAAAAGAAAGTGAAGCAAGTGTGGGTACCTAAGGGAACTAACCTGCAAGGACCCAAACTGATTTGGGTACCAAAATCTGTCTAAGTGCAGGTGAGCGCCGTGGATCCCATGCCATGTGAGGGTCAACAAATCTGGTACTTGGACAGTGGATGTTCAAGACACATGACCAGCATGAGAGCTCTACTTCAAGATTACATAGAGAAGAAGGGTCCACACGTTACATTTGGTGACAATTCTCGAGGAAGCACCAAAGGGTACGGCGCACTGAAAGTTGGAAAGCTCACAATTGAAGAAGTCTCCTACGTGGAAGGACTCAAGCACAACTTGCTATCCATTTCACAGTTTTGTGACAAGGGATACAAGGTGGAATTTATTTCCAACAAGTGCATTGTGAAGAGCAAGCTTACATCCCAGATTGTGCTCACTGGAATTAGACAAAGGAATGTCTACATCGCACAATGGGACAGCTGCAAAGAGGAAACGTGCTTAGTAGCAAGGAGTGCTATAGAAATAGGATGGCTATGGCACCGACGCTTGAACCATCT
The DNA here is from genome assembly GCA_029379335.1 of Thymus mandschuricus. Classification (NCBI taxonomy): domain Eukaryota; kingdom Viridiplantae; phylum Streptophyta; class Magnoliopsida; order Lamiales; family Lamiaceae; genus Thymus; species Thymus mandschuricus. The sequence continues at coordinate 20,278,159 of CM057081.1, forward strand.
CAATTTCAAAGCAATCAATCGCTTAGCTCGCAAGGGTTTGGTGCAAGGCATACCAAATGAAGTCTTCATCAAAGACCATCCATGCTCACCATGCCAACGAGGGAAGCAGACGAAGAAGCACTTCGCCAGTCTCGAAGAAGCTTCATCAAAGCGAGTGCTCGAGCTGCTTCACATGGATCTGTTTGGTCCAGTTACTCCAGTTAGTGTGAGCGGAAGGAAATACACTCTAGTTGTAGTCGACGACTTCTCTCGCTACAATTGGGTCGTATTTCTCTACAGCAAGAAGGAGACTCTGACCAAGCTACCACAACTGCTCAAGCGATTGGCTGTGGAGAAGAATCAAGCGATCGTGACCATTCGCTCCGACAAAGGCACAGAGTTCTTGAACTCTACCATCGAAGCATACTGCACGGAGCATGGCATAGCTCATCAAACCTCCTCAGCACGTACACCTCAGCAGAACGGAGTTGCTGAAAGAAGGAATCGGATCATCAAAGAAGCCGTTCGAACCATGATTGCAGACTCGAAGCTCCCAATGAAGTATTGGGCTGAAGCTGCCAATACAGCATGCTACACGCAGAATCGAACGCTTCTCTGCAAACGGCACGACAAAACACCATATGAAATATGGACAGGAAGAATTCCTAACATATCTTATTTCCATATTTTTGGTTGTAGGGTCTTCATCCATGACAATGGGAAGTCACAGTTGAAAGCCTTTGAAAGCAAAGTTGATGAAGGAATATTCTTAGGATATTCCACATCAAGCAAAGCTTACAGGGTGTTCAACTGTAAAACCCTAATCGTGGAAGAATCACCCCATGTCGTATTTGATGAATCTTCCTTGAGTCTTCCACAGGAACAGGATCAATCTAAAGAAGGAAAGTCAAGTGAGGAACCCATCAACACTCTTACTTGGGACATACTTGAGGATGAAGAAGAGATCAAGGGCTCAAGCGAGCAGAATGTCCAAGGAGAAGATAAAGCTGCCCCCAAGACTCCTGAAGCGAGTGCAGGCCAAGCACCCAATCCAGTCGCTTCAGATGGTGAAGCGAGTGACCAAGAAGAAGATGAAGATGAAGCTGGCGGGTCCAAGCGTGCATGGCTCAAAGATCACTCACCAAGTCAAATTATTGGAGATCCATCCAAGGGTGTAGTGACCAGAAGTCAAGTGTTTGGAGAAAGTGCCGTGTTCAGTTGCTTTCTCTCAAACATTGAGCCGTCATGCGTGGAGGAAGCTCTAGCCGATTCAAACTGGGTGATCGCCATGCAAGAAGAGCTGAATCAGCTCACCAGAAATGACGTATGGTACCTCGTGGATCGTCCCAAATTCCAGCATGTTATTGGCACCAAGTGGGTGTTCAAGAACAAGACAGACGAGGATCACAACGTTGTGAGAAACAAGGCGCGTCTAGTCGCTAAAGGCTACTGCCAAGAGGAAGGAATCGATTTTGATGAGACCTTCGCTCCAGTGGCACGGCTTGAAGCGATTCGACTTTTTCTAGCCTATACAGCGACCAAGAGATTCAAAGTGTATCAAATGGATGTGAAGAGCGCGTTTCTCAACGGTGAATTGAAGAAAGAAGTGTATGTGGAGCAGCCACCAGGTTTCGAGCAAGGAGACAAGGTGTATCGACTGAAGAAAGCCCTATACGGGTTGAAGCAAGCTCCCAGAGCTTGGTATGATACACTTTCTCAATTCCTAGTGGATAATGGATTCCACAAAGGAAAGATAGATCGAACCCTTTTCACAATCAACCATGGAGAGGATATGCTATGGGTTCAGATCTATGTAGACGACATCATATTTGGATCGCCAAACCAGTCGCTTAGCGAGAAGTTTGGAGAGCTGATGAAGACCAAATATGAGATGTCAATGATTGGCTTGATGAGCTGCTTTCTAGGTCTTCAAGTGAAGCAGCAGGATGATGGTATCTTCATCAATCAAGCGAAGTACACAAGAGATATGCTTGCTAAGTTCGGTGTTCAGCATGCCAAAGTTGTGAATATTCCGATGAACACGAACTGGAAGAAGTCTGTGGATGTTACAGACTACCGAGCCTTGATCGGATCCCTTCTATATCTCACTGCAAGCAGACCAGATATAGCTTTTGCAGTTGGAGTCTGTGCTTGCTTCCAAAGCAACCCCAAGCACAGCCATCTTGAAGCTGCCAAGAGAATTCTTCGATATTTGAAGGGCACTATCAACATGGGGCTGTGGTATCCAACGGAGGACAATCTGGAGCTCACTGGATACTCAGACGCTGACTATGGAGGGTGCCGAATTGATAGGAAATCAACTTCGGGCACTTGTCAGTTCTTGGGAAGCAAGCTAATCTCATGGTTTTCGAAGAAGCAGACAAGTGTAGCTACTTCAACGACTGAAGCCGAATATATGGCCGCTGGAAGCTGCTGTTCCCAAATTCTATGGCTTCGTCAGCAATTGAAGTACTACAATGTTGAAGCAAATGAAATTCCAATATTTTGCGACAACAACAGTGCTATCTGCATCTCACAAAGTCCAGTGCTACACACCAGATGCAAGCACGTGGAAATCCGACATCACTTCATTCGTGATCATGTCGAGAAGAAGGATATCAAGCTCGAGAAAATTCATACCGATCTCCAGCGAGCAGATATCCTCACCAAGCCTCTAGCTGAGTCTCGTTTCAATCAGCTATGCATTGAATTAGGGTTATTAGACCCTGGTGAAGAGTGCTAGATCCAGGATGCACGAAGGAGTGGTCGCTAGTTTTTCGTAGCGCCACCCGCTTCGGATCTTCACCAACTCAAGCGAGTCACTTCAAAATTCCACTCGCTTGAAGAAGGAGAAATAGGGTGAAGAAAGGTGGAGTGTTGGAAGAAGTTCCCTACCCACTTACAGGAAATGTTAAGCCATTGGTTAATGGGGAACTATTGCTTGCTCTCGGAGCAACCTACTTCCAAAGCGAGCAAGGAAAGCTGCTACCTAGCCTAGGATTCCTAGCGAGTGGGTATATACACTCGCAAGTGCCGTTTCTAGTAACGGTTGTGGGGTCTTGTATCGGGCCTTCCCACGTAAAAATGGTGAAAGCTTAGGCAGGGCTGGCACCTAAACCTTGTGTCCTCTTCCCATCTTTCCGCCGAAGAGGAGCAAGTCTTCTCATCTCCTTCATCATGGATAAATGTCCATTCCTTACTCACTCTTCAATGAGTTGAGCTGCCGGATGTCTATCCATTCCTCCCCCAATATGAATTTTGCATCGCTTCAATTTGCCCTAGCTTGGGCCAAAGCGAGTCGATTGCAAGTTCATTCTGTAGCTTGTAGGAGGATGCTTGAAGGTTTACCTTTTCCAACAAAAGGTTGCAGGGCTGGTGACATGCTTCTGCGTAAAATACGAGATTGTCTTGTCAGAGCACTCTCATTGTCATCCTGTCCATTTCTGCTCTGAGATAAGGACTTGTACTCATCCCCCATTCGCCGTGAATATGTACACTTACGTGAAACTCCCCTCTGGGTTGTAGTAAGCTTGTGTACTATATTCATTTCCTCCCTCTTTCACTTCGATGGAGGACTCTCTAATTCGTAGAGGAAGATGAATGCCATGAAGATGAACTCCAAAAAGACAAAGTATCCAATAAATGGAGGTGTACTCAACAGACGATATCAACAAGCTTCAAGGCAAATACCAACAAGTGGTCTCTACTGATGATGTACAAATCCTCAAAATGAAGTCTTCAATAGGTGGTATCAATCTCATACGAAGTGAGATTGACTGGTAAGTGTTTCAATTGGAAGTACACTAAGTGAGCTGAAGCGTGCTAGAAACCTTCACTCACTACGTGGAATATATGAAATGAATCTGACACAAATACAAAGAGGAAAACACTCTTGTTTATCCTCGAAGTATGTAAGTCAGAAACATTTTAAATTAAGCAAAGAAATTCATTTTCTTGTTTCCAGTCGCTACAAATGACGAAGCGAGTGCCACGTCACTCCGCAAGTCATCGCAAACGAGTGCGGAACAGTCACGTGAAGCGAGTACTTCGCAAGCGAGTGGATGCCGAAGCGGCTACACTCGAAGTGAGCGGATACGAAGCGAAGCGTATGAGCTGTCAGCACTCGAGTGCAAAATTTCACTTTTTACTTTAGCATTTAATGCAGCGGCGCGTAGAAAAAGAAACGACAGGCGCGTGGACGTCAAAGCCGAGGAAAGCGGGAAAACCGCACTCAATCCAGCCGTCGAATCTGAACCGTCTCTAAATCTCAACCACTGGATTGACGACTATTGGAGAGACGAATCAAAAGCTGCCACGTGGCCACGTCAAGCCAAATTGGCGGTTCACTTTTCCAGTGATGACGCCGGACACATCAGATCCATCACCGAAGGTCCGGCGCCCCTGCACAGGATCTTCGAAGATATTACTGTCTTGCCCCTGCCTCGTCAACCAAACCCTAGTTCTATATATATGTAACACCGAAGGGTGCAGAAAAATTCCACAAGTCTCAAAAACTACCATTTTAGTGAAACCTCTGCACCTCTGAAAACTCAAGTCTAAAATCCCTCAAAGCCTTAACTTTTTCTCAACCCTCTCTACAAGAATAAATCATGGGAAAGAAGGAGAAAACTGAAACAATGAAGGATTTCCTGAAAAACCTCGACGACAATGTCTTCATAGAACTGCATCTTGATGAAGATGTGGTAGTGGAGAACGGTTTCTTCCGCAGGGCTGTGACTACGGCCGGCCTGTGGAAGTTCGTGACTGCAAAGCCGCAACAGATTCTGGGCAAGGCTGTTGCCGAGATTCTTCTGAATCTTAAAGAAGGAGAAGAAACGTCAACTTTCTCTCATCCACTAAGAGGAACACCAGTGGAGATCGAGCTAAACAGAATAGCCCGAGTATTCAATTTGCCGATGACCGGACCAGTATCACTGTCAGAACTGGGCATGTCAACCCAGGTGGAGTATGCTCGCTTCGCCAAACGAAGAGGTGTGAAGTTTGGGAATCCGAAGTTGAGCAACATCAGAAACGACTTGAAGGCTCCATTCAATCTGATCTGCGAGCTGTACACGAAGTCCATTCTCTGTGGAGTTGGTTCGCTCAGCCAACTGTCAGACACCAAGATCTACGCCACCTCAGTAATTGTTGACAGCTTAACAGGGACAAAATTCAACTGGCATCGCTGGTTTATCAACCAGATTCATGAAGTCGCGGCGGATTTCGAGTACGAGAAGGGAAGCACTAGTGAAATCGTCCGCAAGGGAAAATTGAAGTTTTTCTCCAGGATCTCCTACGCCCTGAAGAAACTGTTCGAAGATATGCCATGGACAGATACTGCTCCATACAAGAAAAACACACTTTACTTCGATTCGTGGAAATCTGAGAAGCTCCCGATGGACCGGGATTGTGTTGATGTGATAGTCCTTCCTTCCGCTCCAGTCGCTGAATCCTGTAGCGAGGCGGAAGATGAAATCAAAGCTCCTTCACCATTGAAGCGAGTATCGAGGAAAGCAAGGTCTAAGCGACCTCAAAGATTGAGAAGTGTTTCAACAATAATCGGAGCGAGCGAGGCTGAGGAGCAGCCGCTCGGGAAGATTGCTAAAGAAGAAAATTCCCAACCCTCACCAGAAAAAGAGCTACCCCAGCCTTCACCAACCAAAATCCAAATACCTCCTACCCACACTCAAACCCTAACCCAGCCTCTACCAGAACCTCAAACTTCAACCACCGCTATACCCACCACTCAAACACCACCATCACCTCAGGAATCAGCCCACTCATCCTTTCAGATTCCTGACCTACCTTTTCTAGGCACGGACCTTACCGATGCCTACAAATTTTTCTCTGTCCCACTCAATCCTCAACCAGAATCCAACCAACCCGAAGCTACTGAAGCTTCCACCTCCAACTCATAGTCCTCATCAGCCGAGAGCGCTGATACCGCCCAAACAGCCAAGACAGCTGAAACCATTCCCATCCCAGAAACTCCCTCATCTCCAACAGAGGAAGAGAAGATCCTCGAACGGTACTATAGAGACCAGGAGGAAGCGGCAGAGCGCATTCGCAAACGCTACCCCTCTGTGGAGATGGCCGATGACTTCTTCACCAGTTCAGTAGACTTCCTCACGTATATCACGTACAGAGGAACTGAGTACTACAAGATCTTCAACTTGCGCAAGGCAATGGAAGAAGAAGTGATCGAGGCCAAGGAAGTTGAAGTGCTCAGGTTTGCCGAAATTGATGGTTTTCACACCTTCATCAACGAAGCTAACTACTGGGAAGTGCTCGACGCAAGGGTGAAGAAGGAGTACCCTAATGCGCCCATCCCGGAACGTGAGCCTTCCAGCGTGAACTCCAGTTGATTCAGGAGCAAGAAGTCGAAGTGGGAGTAAAGGAGGCGGTGATCTCCAACTTGCAGAATGAGATCACCAAGAAGGATGCTGAGCTAACTTCAAAAATATTGGAGGTCACTAATCTGCGTGCAGATTGTGACAGGAGGAAGACAGAAATGGAGGAGTTGGTTGTGGAGAAGACAAAGCTTGTGGAGGAGAAGGCAAGTTTGTCGAAGCAGGTAGAGGAGTTAGAGAAGGGAAGTCAGGAAATGAAACAATCCCTAGATGCTGAGAGGAGCAGGCTGAGGGAAGTTAGTGCAAAAATGGTGGAGGTGAGTAGAGAGAAGGAGAAGCTAGAGAAGGAGGTGGAGACAGAGAAGGAGGAGAAGAGGAACATGAGAGACAAGTACAGAGAAAATATCAACAAAGCAACTGGTAATGTTGAGAAGATGGAGAAGCAGATCTCCAATAATGAGGAAAAGATAAGGAAGCTGGAGAGCGAGCTGACGAGAGGAAAAATGAAAACTCTCGGTCTTGAAAAGGAAATCGAAATCCTCAACAGCAAGCTTGACGAAGCAAATGCCGAGTTGAACAGCCGAAGGAAAGCTGGTCTCGATGTAGCTCTCAAGCAGGCTCAACTTGCTAACGACATCGAGAAGGCACAGAAGCTGGCAGGAGATTTTTCAGCTAGGATGGCCGGCGCTGCTCAAGTCTATGTCATGCTGAAACAAAGAGAGAATGCTGTTACAGCTGAAAAAGCAGAGCTTGCTGCTTCTAAAGACTTCTGGTATTTCAACTTGCAAGAAGAACGGAAGAGGATGAAGGATGAAATTGAAGCGGAGCTAGATGCTCGCTACATAGAAGTAGAGCCGTTGGAGAGCTTGATGAGGTCAGTAAAGGAGAGAGAGGATCAGTGCAAGTATCTCCTTGAAGAAATCTCTATAAAGACATCAGAGCTCGTCCTCGTCAAGGAAAATGTGTTTGCAGCACGATCTGAAAAGATGCTTCAAGATGTGCTAAGCAAGCTGACAAACATCCACCAATCCATCAGCGGAACGGTGATTACAACCGCCCCCGGCAGTCTTGATGATGCCAAAAAGGGGGAAAACATTGAGAGAGCACTCATTCAAACGAGGAAAGTTGGAGGAACGAGCAACGCAAGAAGAGCGATCGAAGCCAGTGGCTTGATCGAAGGAGGTGTTGGAGGATCTGGAGGTTGTGAAATTGTTGGAGCTGAGAAGATGTTGGAGGGAGGAAGCAGTGCTGTGGAGGAAGTGGTCGATGAAGCCAGAGCCGAACTAGCAAGAAAGAAAGGCAAAAGCAAGTTAACAGAGGAGCCCCATTTGCCGTCGGCCGGAAAACTGTTAGGTTCATCAATCGCCACTCATCCCGTTGTTCCCGGTGTTCCTTTATCCAAAGAACAAAGGGAGCGACAGATTGCAGAGGATGAGGCCTACGCACGTTCCTTGGAAGTGGAACTTGAGCTTAAAAGAACTACCACTCAAGCTGGTGCATCTTCGCATGCGCCCGCTTCATCTTCACAAACGGTTGCCTTGGCCCCTGCCCCTGTTTCAGCACAGGCACTTACTTCAGCTTTGGCTGGAATTGTTCCTGCTAGTGAAACTGCTACTCAAATGCCACCACCGCCACCTCCTGTTCAGAATGTTTCCTTGAAGCGATCAACGCCTGAAACATGGGAAGATGACACTGCTGCCAAACGCCAGAAAATGCAGCAAGTGGTCAAAAAGAAGGCTAGTCGCTTCGAGAAGAGGCCGAAGAAGAAAGAGGAGAAGAAGATAAGAAGGGAGAAGGATGAGGAAGTAAGGGAGAAAAGGCTGATGAAATTGGATGAACGGATCGAGTCTCACTGGAATGAAGTAAGGCTCATCCAATCTTCCATCACACGCAGTGCCTACATTCCTCACTTGCCTGAAGAGTGTGATGCTGTCAATCTCCAAGCCTGGATGGATACTGGCAAAGTCACACTAAAAGAAATGATCGATTCCGGTCGCTACTCGAACATGACTTCATTCGGAAGAGAATTAATGATATGCTTCCGAAGTGGAGTGGTGACGCCAGCACGCGATTCAACTCAATCATGAAGGAGTTGAATAGCAGGACAGAAGAGGAGCTGGCTATGCGGAGAGATCATCATCCGGACTCCAGACAAATCGAGGATTTCATCCCAAGAGACCTTCTCGACACTTGGCTGATTCTAAAGGACAAGTTCATAAAGGCCTACTACTGGTGGAAGGTAGTGCCGTATCAAGACAAGTGTTCTAGGATAGATGCTCTCAGCAACTTTCTGCATCAATACAATGAGAGATTGAGGCGAAAGATCTTTACGCTGGCAGAAGAAGCAAAACCCCTTCCACTCATTGTCAAAGTGCCAGCTGTGAAAAACTTTCCTATGCCTCTTCAACCAAATTCATAGATTCCTAATCGGAAGGAAATTGATGCAGAAGTGGATGAAACACTGAGATTGGAGAAAAGATGGAGAGACAACCAGTACAACATCCGGACAATGGAGTCGAATGTCCGACCAGCTTACTATTCTGAGAAGAAGAAAGAGGAGGAGAAGAAAGAACGTGATGAAACTGCAGGAAACCGTTGAGTTTCAAGTTTCATATTTTTGACTATGAACTGCTTGTTCATTTATCCAATTTCAATTTCTGTCAAAATGCGTCATTTACCTGCTTTGTGAATGACCTTACCTTTTGCTACAAACTCAAATAATTTAACCGAAAAAAAAAGGGAAAGGAACTTAAAAAAAAAAAAAATTACAAACGAAGCTGCAAAGGAAGCAGTCGCTTGGAGTTCCCTTCACGGTTAGATAGGCTGGAATTCTCTAAGTCTTAGCCTTTGGATTTTGGCATCATCAAAAAGGGGGAAATTGTTCGAATTGTTATGGACCAATTTGTTAAGGGGGAACTATGTGGGATACTTGATAAACGAAGTCATTTGTTTTGATTGGATCCCAAAACCCCAAGTGTTCTGTTCCCAAGCGACCCATTTTGATGTAGTTAATAAGTTAGAATTTTTCTAAGCCTACTCTGTTAGGATGGCTCTTTAATTTGCTTAGATTTTAGGCTTCAAATTTTCAAGTGAAGGCCACTCGCTTGAGTGTGTTTTTCGAAGCGAAGCAAATCTAGCAAGCTGAAGCGAAGTGTGCCGAAGCTAGCAAAGCGAAGCGAGCGCTACCATGTAATCGAAGCGAGTCCACCAAGACAAAGCGTAGCGAGCGCTACAGTGGAATCGAAGCGAGTCCACCAAAGCAAAGCGTAGCAAGCGCTACAGTGGAATCGAAGCGAGTCCACCAAAGCAAAGCGAAGCGAGCCACTACCTACCAGAAAGCAACAGCACAACTCCCGCCCATATTTTGAACTCCAGTCAACTAGAGATCTTCGCATTAATTGCGAGATCTCCACGTGTCGAACGCGGAGAGGAGCAGAGGAGTTGACTGCCAGGCCGACAGGGCGCCGCTACAGTACTGGCTTGCTCCAGTTACTGTTAAGTTTGTAACTTACCATTTTCGGCAAAGAGACAAACTGCGCTCCTGCAAAAGCAACTGCCTGCGCAAAGTACTGTCGAGAGGAGGAGGGACAAAGCCACCTACCAAGCAACGGATCTCGGCATCCCTCCGCCTATAAATAGTGAAGGATTAAGACGAAGAAAAGTGAGAACACTACTTGAGCATTCGAGCGCATATAGAAAACAAACACTCCCAAGCCTTCGAGCAAATCTTCGAGTCTTTGTTTCCAAGTGTTCTCCGAATTTCCAGTTCATCGGAACTCGTCTTCACAACCTTCACACTTCGAGTCTAAGCCCACTTCAAATATCCAAGCTTAGAAGAAGAACTATAGCCAATCTTTGCTTCTACTGTAAAGAGTTCTTCATAGTGTGTCTGTCAACCAAAAACCCTATACTTTGTCTGTTAGGTTTTTGAGTCGTCGTTAGGTTGTTTCGATCCAAGGCCCTTCTTTCACCGATTGAAGAAGCCTCGATCATAGAGTCTAGATCCAAGCTTGCACCTACATCGTTTGTGTAAAGCTCGATCGAAGCTAGGCTGTAAGGAGAGCCCGCAATCTCCCTGTTGTTCGGACAGAAGCAAGTGAAGCTTCTTTACCAGTTTAGGTCTTAGTAGTGAACCCGTAATCACTGCGTTGTCTGTCAGATCCAGGCAAGTGAAGCCCGATCTCGACTAGGTTTTTGAAGGACCCGTAACCTTCAAGTTCTTGAGTGAAGAGAACAGTTGCCGTCGTGCAACGAAGTGGACGTAGGAGCTTTATCTCCGAACCACTATAAATCTCTGTGTCGTATCTTTCTAACCCTAATCTCTTTATCGTATTTGATTATCCATTGCACGTGCATATAAACAAACATAACTTGGATTTTTAATTACTTAGGAAAAGATTTTAGCTCACCAAATTCCGCATTCACGAGTAAAGACTCCCTCATGATCAAGTGCTCACTTCGGTCAAGCAGGCAAGCTACGTACTGTTGATCTAGCTTCAGCTAGGTCTTAAGTCTCAAGCGAGCTCTTTACTTGTTACTCTGAGTTAAGGGATTTGAAGTTGAAAAACTTCAATATACGTATTCACCCCCCCCTCTACGTATTTTTCCTATTAACAAACCGGGACCAACAAGAAGGAATGTGAACTTATCGCATGATGACGACGAACAACTCAAAATCCCGAGAGACTCCAAGTTAGTACCTACAAAGCAAACACAAAAGCAAAACACCCAAGCGTAAAAGTGCACAAAATAAAGAAAAACAAAAGACTCAAAACAAAAACAAAAAGACACAAAACAAAGCTATGGGTTGAATGGACCTCGGTTTTGTGGATCGTAGAAGAGAGGATCATTGGGATCATGGAAACGAGGATCATTGGGATCCCGAGGTGGCTGAGTTGGGGAACAGATATACGTTGAACGCTCGTCCAACATTAGTTGGACGCTCGTCCAACGCAGCCAACGACGCCAAAATTTGTTTCACTAAAAAGTGTTCGCAATAGAACGAAATCTATCCTAGCACTTAGTAAGTAAATACCCAATGTCGAATCTCAAGGAAAACTTTGCAGGGCAAATAATCGTGTAACAAAAATCCTAATCTAGCCTAAAACTAAGAAAGCATGTAAAGAGAATTTAGAATTTTTGTTTTTAAATCCTAGGCAATAAAATAAATTAAAGCAATTAAATCAAAGCAATTAAATAAATCTAATCTAGAAAGCAAAGAAATAAATCGAACTAATTAATCTAAAGAATTAAACTAGAAGAAAGCGATTAAACTACCTAGGCATGGAATTGAAAAGAAAGCAATAACGAAAGCAACGAAGAAAACGAATCTAGACATAATAATTAAATCTAAAAATTAAGCGAATAAATCCAACTACGAAAACTTGAAATCGAAGGAATTGAAAACTAAGAAAAACGAATCTAATCTAAGAACTTGAAAACGAACGAACGATATTAAACTAAGCAATTAAGAACTAAATCTAAGGAACTAGGGAGCAATTAAATCAAATAAAAGAAAGCAATAAAGAACTTACGAGATTAAACGAAGAACGAAGAACTAAGTAAAAACTTGAATTAATTGAAGAACGAAGTAGCGATCCGGATCGAACAAAGGAAAACTAAACTAGAGTATTTGAATGCGAAACTAGAGCTAAAACTAAGGTAAAAGGTTGTAGAATTCGTGTACAAGGAGTTGTATTTATACTAGGTATGAAAACCTAGTTAAACAAGGAAATAATAGCTGGCCGGAACGTTGGACAGTCGTCCAACGTACGTTGGACAGTCGTCCAACGTACGTTGGACGCTCGTCCAACTCAACGCTCGCATTGTATCTTCAAAACCTTGGACGCTCGTCCAACGTACGTTGGACGGTCGTCCAACGCTGGACGATTGCGCGCCTTTCTTGTTTCGGTCGTATCTTCCTCGTCCGAACTCCAAATTGACCTCCGTTTTCGCCTACATGCTCCTATAGAATCCCTCTTCGATATAATGCTTCTTTCTTCTCATTTTATTCTTGTTCCTACCCTTTTTATCCTACAATACCAAAGACTCCAAAGCAACCAAATCATAGCCACAAACAATGAAAACACACAAAAACTAAGGGAAAACGGACACAAAACTAAAAACCTAACATCTAGACACCAATCAAGAGGAGACGACAAAGCCGATCCCCCGCGACATGATGAATGTGGAGTGCTACCACTGCCACAAGATGGGCCACTACAAATCCGATTGCCCGAAGCTGAGTGCGAAGGAGCGAGAGGAACTGAAAGCAAAGAGGGATGCTCCAAGGCGAGCGCTTGTAGCGAGCGAGCAGCCAGTCGCTTCAAATGAAGATGTCTCAAGCGACTCGGATGCATTCACAGATCCCAACTCCAGTGACGGAGAGGATCTAGGACTCATGGCGCTCACCGACGAGGAAACCGGAGAGGTATTCATCTATCCCTCACCTAGTTCTATTACACTCGCACACACTCATCAAGAGGAAGCTAATTCCTCGACATGGAGTGAGTTACTTGACAAGCACATCAAACTGTCAAGTGACCACGAAGTGTTGCAACAAGCTTTGTCTCGAAGCGAGAAGGAGAACCGAAAGCTAGCCACAGAGCTTGACCAAGTCAAACTTAACTTAAGGTCTATGACTAGTAAGTTCGAGGATCTCTTCGCTAGACATCAAAGCTTGGAAGGAAGGTATGAAACCCAATCCGCTCTAGTTGCCAACTTGAACAAAGCTTCATACGCTAGGCAGGCACTAGAGAGCTCGCTTCTACCTTTTGGTAGAAAGGGAGGACTCGGATATGAGGGTGGACCTCCCAAGCCTACTGTCTTTGTTGGTGCTTCAAACACAACACCATCAGTCACTTTGGAAATGCCCACTGCATCCAAAGTGACCACCAACAAGGATAAAGGCCAAATGGCTGAGAACCCTAAGAAGAAGCCAATGAAGATGTCTATATCTTCAAGGGCAGAAACTATGGGCAAGCAAAGACCAACGGTCCCTAGCACTCACAATGCTAAAGCTTACCAAGCCAAAGGTAAAGGGAAACCAGTTGTAGCTTCTAAGTCTCAGACCAAGACACCAGAGACAAAGGATCTCCCTTTCAAGAAAAGGAGTAATGTCTATGTGTCATGTTATCCGGACCGGAGATGGTCCAACCGGACTAACGTTGAGGGGGAAGAATTTGAAGCACCAAGGAGGCCGCTTCGAACTTCCAAGGTTTCTCAAGCGAGTCAGGGTCAAAACCCTAGTTGGACCGCTTTGAGAAAACCAAGCGAGCCGCTTCGACAAACTGTAAAACCTAAGTCAGTCTCTAAGCCTGTAGCTAATCCGAAGCGAGTCGCTTCAGGATACAAGCAGAAGGGTAAGAGCATGGGTAAGTCTCAAGCGAGCCGCTACCCCTCTTGCACATAGTGCTGCACGTGTGAAGCTGCCTTAAGGCAGAACTCACAGTTTTCAAAGGTCGAGAAGCCCAAGACACAAGCTACCTTTTGAAAGAAAGTGAAGCAAGTATGGGTACCTAAGGGAACTAACCTGCAAGGACCCAAACTGATTTGGGTACCAAAATCTGTCTAATTGCAGGTGAGCGCCGTGGATCCCATGCCAAGTGAGGGTCATCAAATCTGGCACTTGGACAGTGGATGTTCAAGACACATGACTGGCATGAGAGCTCTACTTCATGATGTTGGGAATTGTTAAGAACAAAGTGTTAAGGGGGAATTCCTATGGGTCACTTTGAAGTGAACCAAATGGTTGTTTTGATTTGATCCCAAAACCCCAAGTGTTCTATTCCCAAGCGACCCGTTTTGATGTAGTTAATAGGTTAGAATTTTTCTAAGCCTACTCTGTTAGGATGGCTCCTTATTTTGCTTAGATTATAGGCTTCAAAAGTTCAAGTGAAGGCCACTCGCTTGAGTGTGTTTTTTGAAGCGAAGCAAGTCTAGCAAGCCGAAGTGAAGCGTGCCGAAGAATAGTGTAGCGAAGTGAGCGCTACAGTAGATTCAAAGCGAGTCTGCCAAAGCGAAGCGAAGCGAGCGCTACAGTAGATTCAAAGCGAATCTGCCAAAGCGAAGCGAAGCGAGCGCTACAGTTCAAAGCCAAAGCAAGCGAAGCTAGCGCTACAATGTAAAGTCAAAGCTAGTCAACTCTGGTTAGCATTTTCAAAAGCAGTCACTAGGGAACCTTATTTCCCGAAGCGACTCACTACAGAATGACTACGAAGTGACTCAACTAAAACGGACGCTACAACTTCAAAGCGAAGCGAGCCACTACCTACCAGAAAGCGACAGCACAATTCCCGCTCCAAATTTGAACTCCAGTCAACTGGAGATCTCCGCATTTATTACGAGATCTCCACGTGTCGAACGCGGAGAGGAGCAGAGGAGATGACTGCCAGGCCGACAAGGCGCCGTAACAGTACTGGGTCGCTCCAGTTACTTTTGAAATTGGAACTTAGCCATTTCCGGCAAAAATCCAAATCTGCACGTCTGAAAAGCAGCCAGCCTGTGCAAGTACTGTCGAGAGGAGGAGGGAGAAAGCCACCAACAAGGCAACGGATCTCGGCATCCCTCCGCCTATAAATAGTGAAGGATCACAACGTGAAGAAGATAGAACACTACTTGAGCATTCGAGCGCCCACAGCAAACAAACACTCCCAAGCCTTTGAGCAAATCTTCGAGTCTTTGTTTTCAAGTGTTCTCCGAGTTTCCAGTTCATCGGAACTCGTCTTCACAACCTTCACACTTAGAGTCTAAGCCCACTTCAAATATCCAAGCTTAGAAGGAGAGCTCTAGCCTACTTTGCATCTACTGTAAAGAGCTCTTCATAGTGTGTTCGTCAACCAAAAACCCTAAACTCTGTCTGTTAGGTTTTTGAGTCGTCGTTAGGTTATCTCGATCCAAGGCTCTACTTTCATCGATCGTAGAAGCCTCGATCATAGAGTTTAGATCCAAGCTTGCACCTACATCATTTGTGTGAAGCTCGATCGAAGCTAGGCTATAAGGAGAGCCCGTAATCTCCCTGTCTGTGTTTGACTGAAGCAAGTGAAGCTTCCAGTATTGTCTAGGTTTGTGTAGTGAACCCGCAATCACTACGTCTGTCGTTGGATCCAGGCGAGTGAAGCCCGATCTCGACTAGGTTTTTGAAGGACCCGTAACCTTCAAGTTCTTGAGTGAAGAGAACAGTTGCCGTCGTGCAACAAGTGGACGTAGGAGCTTTATCTCTGAACCACTATAAATCTCTGTGTCGTATCTCTCTAAACCCTAAACTCTTTATTTTGTTTATTCATTGCACGCGCATCTAAACAAACGAACTTGGATTCTTTAATTACTTGGGAAAGATTTTAGCTCACCGAATTTCCGCATACACGAGTAAAGACTCCCTCTTGATCAAGTTCTTACTTTGGTCAAGTAGGCAAGCTACGTACTGTAGATCTAGCTTCAGCTAGGTCTTAAGTGTCAAGCGAGCTCTTTACTTGTCACTCTGAGTTAAAGGGAAAAAGTTGAAAAACTTGAAATACGTATTCACCGCCCCCCCCCCCCCCTCCCTCTACGTATTTCCCCTATTAACAAACCGGGACCAACAAGTGGTATCAGAGCAGCGGTTCTTTCGAGCCTCTGCTTTGCATATCCGAAGCGAGTCCCCACTCGCTTCACGTTGTCTCACTGAACCAGTTCCTATTTCCTAAGTGCATCAAAAACCTCACCCACGCATATTGCATTTACTGCTGATAGTTTGCTATGTCTACATATAGTGCATCCAGTCTTCCACAGTTCTCGATCGAAGGATACGAGACATGGAGTTTCCGAGTCGAGAGCTTCCTATGCTCCATCCATGACCGGATGTGGGAAGTTATAGAGCACGGACCAATCGATATCAGGAAAGCCATCTCTGAGAACGTCCCAGCTGCCGAAGGTCGGGCTGCCTATGTTCGACAACGGTACGTAGAGAAGGACAAAGATGAGTACACTTCGAATGACTTCAAAGTCGCCAACCTCGACAAGATCGCACGCCACACGATGGAGAGCACCGTGTCGGACGCCTATCTACCACGAATAAGGAAGTGCGCAACGGTGAAAGAAATGTGGGAAACCCTAGCTCTCATTTCTCAAGGCACATACAAAATCAAAGAAAACAAGCTTGCCGTTCAGATGCGGGTGTTTGAAAGTCTGATAATGAAGCCAGGAGAGTCCATCGACGCCTTCGAGCTGAGAGTCACCAACATCGTTGCAACTCTCAACTCATTTGGGAAGGAACTCACAGATAAGGAAGTCAACCTGAAGATTGTCCGAGATCTCACGAGGAAGTGGCAGACAATGAAGGAGCTATACCTAGCTACCAAAGATCTATCGAAGCTCACACCGGAGATTCTGTTCTCCGAACTCAAAGCTCATGAATTCGACCTGAATAGAATGAACCTCGATGAAGAGGATGAAGCTCCCACGACGTCAAAGGGGTAGCTTTCAAAGCTGCTGAAGGGCCAAGTGACCAGTCGCTAGCCAAGATGACGAGGGAAGAGTTGGAAGAACATATTGCGTTCTTATCCAAGAACTTCAACAAAATGAATTCTCGAGTGGGCAAATACAAAAGATTCTACAAGCAATACAAGGGGAGGAGCACTGATGCTCGAGAAGGAAAAGGGAAAAGAGAAGAGACGACCAAGCCGATCCCGCGCGACATGATGGATGTGGAGTGCTATCACTGCCATAAGATGGGCCACTACAAATCCGATTGCCCGAAGCTATGTGCGAAGGAGCGAGAGGAACTGAAAGAAAAGAGGGATGCTCCAAGGCGAGCGCTCGTAGCGAGTGAAATGCCGGTCGCTTCAACTGAAGAAATAGCTAGCGACTCGGATGCATTCACAGATCCCAACTCCAGTGAGGGAGAGGATCTTGGACTCATGGCACTCACCGACGAAGAGACTGGAGAGGTATTCATCTATCCCTCACCTAGTTCAATTACACTCGCACACACTCACCAAGAGGAAGCAAATTCCTCGACATGGAGTGAGTTGCTTGACAAGCACATTAAATTGTCAAGTGACCATGAAGTGTTGAAACAAGCTTTGTCTCAAAGCGAGAAGGAGAACCGAAAGCTAGCCACTGAGCTTGACCAAGTCAAACTTAACTTAAGGACTATGACTAGTAAGTTCGAGGATCTCTTCGCGAGACAACAAAGCTTGGAAGGAAGGTATGAAACCCAATCCGCTCTAGTTGCCAACTTGAACAAAGCTTCATATGCTAGGCAGGCACTAGAGAGCTCACTTCTACCTTTTGGTAGAAAGGGAGGACTCGGATATGAGGGTGGACCTTCCTAGCCGACTGTCTTTGTTGGTGCCTCTCACACGACACCATCAGTCACTTTGGAATTGCCCACTGCATCCAAAGCGACCACCAACAAGGATAAAGGCCAAATGGCTGAGTACCCTAAGAAGAAGCCAATGAAGATGTCTATATCTTCAAGGGCAGAAACTATGGGCAAGCAAAGATCAACTGTCCCTAGCACTCACAATGCTAAAGCTTACCAATCCAAAGGTAAAGGGAAAACAGTTGTAGCTTCCAAGTCTCAGGCCAAGACACCAGAGACAAAGGATCTCCCTTTTAAGAAAAGGAGTAATGTCTATGTGTTACGTTATCCGGACTGGAGATGGTCCAACCGGACTAACGCTGAGGGGGAAGAATTCGAAGCACCAAAGAGGCCGCTTCGAACTCCCAAGGTTACTCAAGCGAGTCGGGGTCAAAACCCTAGTTGGACCGCTTCGAGAAAACCTAGCGAGCCGCTTCGACAGACTGTAAAACCTAAGTCAGTCTCTAAGCCCGTAGCTAATCTGAAGTGAGCCGCTTCAGAATACAAGCCAAAGGGTAAGAGCATGGGTATGCCTCAAGCGAGCCGCTACCCCTCCTGCACACACTGCTGCACGTGTGAAGCTGCTTTAAAGCAGAAGTCACAGTTTTCAATGGTCGAGAAACCCAAGGCACAAGCTTCCTTTCAAAAGAAAGTGAAGCAAGTGTGGGTACCTAAGGGAACTAACCTGCAAGGACCCAAACTGATTTGGGTACCAAAATCTGTCTAATTGCAGGTGAGCGCCGTGGATCCCATGCCAAGTGAGGGTCAACAAATCTGGTACTTGGACAGTGGATGTTCAAGACACATGACCGGCATAAGAACTCTACTTCACGACTACATAGAGAAGAAGGGTCCACACGTCACTTTTGGTGATAACTCTCGAGGAAGCACCAAAGGGTACGGCGCACTGAAAGTCGGAAAGCTCACGATTGAAGAAGTCTCCTACGTGGAAGGACTCAAGCACAACTTGCTATCCATTTCACAATTCTGTGACAAGGGATACAAGGTGGAATTTATTTCCAATAAGTGCATTGTGAAGAACAAACTCACGTCCCAGATTGTGCTCACTGGAGTCAGACAAAGGAACGTCTATATAGCACAATGGGACAGCTGCAAAGAGGAGACGTGCTTAGTAGCAAGGAGTGCTACAGAAATAGGATGGCTATGGAACAGACGCTTGAACCATCTCAACTTCAAAGCCATAAACCGCTTAGCTCGAAAGGGTTTGGTGCAAGGCATACCAAATGAAGTCTTCATCAAAGACCATCCATGCTCACCATGCCAACGAGGGAAGCAGACGAAGAAGCACTTCGCAAGTCTTGAAGAAGCTTCATCAAAGCGATTTCTCGAGCTGCTTCATATGGATTTGTTTGGTCCAGTCACTCCAGTTAGTGTAAATGGAAGGAAGTACACTCTAGTTGTAGTCGACGACTTCTCTCGCTACACTTGGGTTGTATTCCTCTTCAGCAAGAAGGAGACACTGATCAAGCTACCACAACTGCTCAAGCGATTGGCTGTGGAAAAGAATCAAGCAATTGTGACCATCCGCTCCGACAAAGGCACAGAGTTCTTAAACTCTACCATTGAAGCTTACTGCACGGAGCATGGCATAGCACATCAGACATCCTCAGCGCGCACACCTCAGCAGAATGGAGTTGCTGAAAGAAGAAATCGAATCATCAAAGAAGCCGTTCGAACCATGATTGCAGACTCGAAGCTTCCAATGAAGTATTGGGCTGAAGCTGCCAATACAGCATGCTACACGCAGAATAGAACTCTTCTCTGCAAATGGCACGACAAAACACCATATGAAATATGGACAGGGAGAATTCCTAACATATCTTATTTCCATATCTTTGGTTGTAGGGTCTGCATCCATGACAATGGGAAGTCGCAGTTGAAAGCCTTTGAAAGCAAAGCTGATGAAGGAATATTCTTAGGATATTCTACATCAAGCAAAGCTTATAGGGTGTTCAACTGTAAAACCCTAATCGTGGAAGAATCACCCCATGTCGTATTTGATGAGTCTTCTTTAAGTCTTCCACAGGAACAGGTTCAATCTAAAGAAGGAAAGACAAGCGAGGAACCCATCAATTCATTATCATGGGACATACTTGAGGATGATGAAGAAATCAAGAACTCAAGCGAGCCAATTGTCCCAGGAAAAGATGAAGCTGCCCCCAAGATTCCTAAAGTGAGTGCAGGCCAAGCACCCAATCCAGTCGCTTCAGATGGTGAAGCGAGTGACAAGGAAGAAGATGGAGATGAAGCTGGCGGATCCAAGCGAGCATGGCTCAAGGATCACTCACCAAGTCAAATCATTGGAGATCCATCCAAAGGTGTAGTGACCAGAAGTCAAGTGTTTAGAGAAAGTGCCATGTTCAGTTGCTTTCTCTCAAACATCGAGCCGTAATGCGTGGAGGAAGCCCTAGCCGATTCAAATTGGGTGATCGACATGCAAGAAGAGCTGAATCAGTTCACCAGAAACGACGTATGGTATCTCATGGATCGTCCCAAATTTCAGCATGTGATTGGCACCAAGTGGGTGTTCAAGAACAAGACGGATGAGGACCACAATGTTGTGAGGAACAAGGCGCGTCTCGTCGCCAAGGGCTACTGTCAAGAGGAAGGAATCGACTTCGATGAGACCTTCGTTCCTGTGGCACGGCTTGAAGCGATCAGACTATTTCTAGCCTATGCAGCGGCCAAGAAATTCAAAGTGTATCAGATGGATGTGAAGAGCGCGTTCCTCAATGGCGAATTGAAGGAAGAAGTGTATGTGGAGCAGCCACCGGGTTTCGAGCAAGGAGATAAGGTGTATCGATTGAAGAAAGACCTATACGGATTGAAGCAAGCTCCCAGAGCTTGGTATGACACCCTTTCTCAATTCCCAGTGGATAATGGATTCCACAAAGGGAAGATAGATCGAACTATATTCACCATCAACCATGGAGATGATATGCTATGTGTTCAGATCTACGTGGACGACATCATATTTGGGTCACCAAACCAGTCGCTTAGCGAGAAGTTTGGAGAGCTTATGAAGACCAAATATGAGATGTCAATGATTGGCTTGATGAGCTGCTTTCTAGGTCTACAAGTGAAGCAGCAGGATGATGGCATCTTCATCAATCAAGCTAAGTATACTCGAGATATGTTTGTCAAGTTCGGTGTTCAGCATGCCAAAGCTGTGAAGATTCCAATGAACACGAACTGGAAGATGGTGCCAGACATAGATGGGAAGTCTGTGGATGTTACAGACTACCGAGCCTTGATCGGATCCCTTCTATATCTCACTGCAAGTAGGCCAGATATAGCTTTTGCAGTTGGAGTCTGTGCTCGCTTCCAAAGCAACCCCAAGCACAGCCATCTTGAAGCTGCCAAGAGAATTCTTCGATATTTGAAGGGCACTGTCAATATGGGGCTGTGGTATCCAACGGAGGACAATTTGGAGCTCACTGGATATTCAGATGCTGACTATGGAGGGTGCCGAATTGATAGGAAATCAACTTCGGGCACTTGTCAGTTCTTGGGAAGCAAGCTGATCTCATGGTTCTCGAAGAAGCAGACGAGTGTAGCCACTTCAACGACTGAAGCCGAATATATGGCCGCTGGAAGCTGCTGTTCTCAAATCCTATGGCTTCGTCAGCAGTTGAAGGATTACAATGTTGAAGCGAATGAAATTCCTATATTCTGCGACAACAACAGCGCGATCTGCATCTCTCAAAATCCAGTGCTTCACACCAGATGCAAGCACGTGGAAATCCGACATCACTTCATTCGTGATCATGTCGAGAAGAAGGACATCAAGCTCGAGAAAATTCATACCGATCTCCAGCGAGCAGATATCCTCACCAAGCCTCTAGCTGAGTCTCGTTTAAATCATCTATGCATGGAGTTAGGGTTGCTAGACCCTGGTGAAGAGTGCTAGATTCAGGATGCACAAAGGAGTGGTCGCTAGTTTTTCGTAGCGTCACTCGCTTCGGATCTTCATCAACTCAAGCGAGTCACTTCAAAAATTCCACTCGCTTGAAGAAATTGAAGTTAGGTGGAGAAAGGTGAAGTATTGGAAGAAGTTCCCTACCAACTTATAGGAATTGTTAAGTATTTGGTTAAGGGGGAACTAGTGCTTACTCTTGGAGCAAGCTACTTCCAAAGCGAGCAAAGAATGCTGCTATCTTTGAATTTTGCATCGCTTCAATTTGCCCTAGCTTGGGTCAAAGAGAGTCGATTGCAAGTAGAAGGAAGCTTGAAGGTTTACCTTTTTCTACAAAAGGTTGCAGGGTTGGTGACATGCTTCTGTGTAAAATACGAGATTGTCTTGTCTGAGCATTCTCATTGTCATCCTGCCCATTTCTGCTCTGAGATAAGGACTTGTACTCATCCCCCATTCATCGTGAATAAGTACACTTACGTGATGCTCCCCTCTGGGTTGTAGTAAGCTTGTGTACTATATTCATTCTCTCCCCCATTCACTTCGATGGAGGACTCTCTAATTCGTAGAGGAAGATGAATGCCAAGAAGATGAAGTTCTCTACAGGTGGCATCAACATGCTTCAAATGCATTCATCAACAAGTGATTTCACCAAATGAAGTCCAAATCAAAAGAAGTCTTCAATAAGTGGTATCAATCTCCTACGAAGTGAGATTGACTGGTAAGCGTTTCAATTTTAAGTACACTAAGTGAGCTGAAGCGTGCTAGAAACCTTCACTCACTATGTGGAAAACACTCTTGTTTATCCTCGAAGTATGTAAGTCAGAAACATTTTAAATTAAGCAAAGAAATTCAATTTCTTATTCCAGTCGCTTCAGATGGCCAAGCGAGTGCTACATTACTCAAAGCTAGCCATCGCAAGCGAGTGCTGAACAGTCACTCAAGCGAGTGCCTCTCAAGCGAGTCAAGGCCTAGCGGGCCAACTCGAAGCGAGCGGGTACGAAGCGAGTATGAGCTGTCTGCACTCGAGTGCAAATTTCACTTTATGCCGAGCATTTAATGCAGGTTCACGTACTAGCGAAAATATCGGGCGCGTGGCTCTCACTTTGAATTCGAAGCGGGAAAAATCGAAGGAGATCCAACCGTCGAATCCCAACAGTCCCAGACTTGTAGCCGTTAGATCGACGCCGTATAAGACAAACCAATCACAACAGGCCACGTGGAGACACCGAGCAAGTGGCGGTTCACTTTTACTGTGATGACGCCGGACACATCAGATCCATCACCGCACGTCCGCCGCCTACCTACAGGGTCTTCGGCGATACTACTGCTTTGCCCCTGCCACGTCAGCCAAGACCTAATTCTATATATATGGGATGTTGCTGAACTGCAGAACCTTTCACAACCTTCAAAATTTGCTATTCTCGTGCTTAGATCTGCAACTTCTGCAACTCACGAGTCTCAACCTTTTTCGTCGTTAAAATCTCCGATTCAAACCCTCTCATTCCTCACCATGGGAAAGAAACTAAACACCGAGACGATGGAGCAGTTTATGACGGAGGTCGATAAACATATCAACGTCGAGCCCCATCTCGACCCCGTCGTCATCGAGAAAAATGGTTTCTTCCGTAGGGCCGTGAACACGGCCGGGCTATGGAAGTTTGTAACAATGGTGCCGTCAAAGATCTTGGCAAAGGCGGTGGGAGAGCTTCTTCTGAACCTGAGGAAGGAGCAAAATACATCTTCGTTCACAGATCCACAGTCCAGGAAGCCGGTGGAGGTGGATTTGAGCGAACTCATCAGCGTGTTCGACCTGCCAAAGGAAGGAGGAGACTCCCTGATTGAGTTAGGCCTTTTGGCCGGAGTTCAATATGGCCGATTTGCAGCCGACGGAGCAGATCCAAATTTCAAGGAGGCCGGTATTCGTTCCAACTTGAAGGCCCCCTTCAACCTTATCTGCGAGCTCTTTTCGAAGAGTATCGCATGCTACGTCGGAACCCTCGACACAGTCTCTGAACCGAAGCTGATCGCCATCGTAGTTATCGTCGATAGCTTCACCGGAACGAAATTCAACTGGCATGGTTGGTTTCTCAACCAGATCCATGAAGCTGCTGACGACTTTGCATTCTTTCGTGGAAGCGCTGATCAGATTCTCCGCAAGGGGAAGCTGAAGTTTTTCTCCAGACTCTCAGTTGCACTGGAGAAGCGCTACCCCGACAAAACATGGCCGGAGTCTGACACGGCTGTCTATAACAAGCAGTCCATCTTCTATGATAAGTGGAGGAAGACAAAGACTCTGATGGATCAGGGACTTCTAGTTGTGGAAGTGCCCGCTGCAAGACCAGTTGTCGAAAGACAAGCTGAAGCGTCCCAAGCAAAGCGAGCCGCTTCACCCGGGAAGCGTGCGGCGCCGAAGCGAGGGAAGAAGAAAATGAAGCGAGTCATTTCACTCGTCCAAGAAAGCGAGGCGGTGGAGAAGCCGCTTGAGGACGTTGAAGTGACTCAACCCCAATCCTCACCAACCAAAGCCCAAACTCCCCAACTACAAATCCAAACCCAATCAACCCAAATACCAGAACCCCAAGCTTCATCAACCCACCAACCACTTACACAAATAACCCCCCTCTTTCCCCAGGAAGAAGAGTCTGCATCTTCTTTCCATATCCCTACTGTCCCATTCCTCAGCACAGACCCATCTGTTGCTTACACCACATTCCAACCTCCTCTAACCCAGCAAACCCAGCCAGCCACAGAACCTATCCAAATCCCTGACACCCCTGAAGCCTCATCATACCAATCCCCTTCGACATCGACAGCCACAGCCGATACCGCCCAAACAGCCGGTGAACTCCCAATAATCTCACCGTTCGAACCCCCTGCTATCTCTGCAGAAATGCAGGCCATCGATCGCTACGTCAAGGATCGAGAGCAAGCTGCAGAGACCATCAACCTCCGGTACTCCAACGTTCCGTGGACCGACGTGTTCTACACCCAGACCGTCGACTTCCTGACGTACATTATGTACCGCGTAACGGAGTACTACAAGGTCTACAACCTGATGCAGGCCTTCAAAAAGAATGAGCTGATCGAGCTGGAGGCCAAGCTGCTCAACTTCATTGGCGTGGACGGCTTCCACAACTTCCTCGATGGGACCAGTTTCTGGGATAAGCTGGATGATAAAATAAAACAAGAATATCCAGATGCTGTGATTCCCAAGCGAGAGCCAACTGCACGCGAGAAGAAGCTGATCAGAGATCATACGGAGGAGGTGGAGGTGAAGGACGCGGAGATCGCTAGCTTACATAGCGAAATAACCAGGATGAGTGCTGAGATGGAGAAGAAGGCGGAGGAAGTCATTAGTCTTCGAGAAGACTTTGACAAGAAAAAGTAGGAACTGGAGGGAAAGGTGGAGGAAAAGGAGAGGTTGTTGGTAGAAAAGGAGAAGGCGCTAGAGGCGCAAGTGAAGCTGGTCGGAGACCAAAAGAAGACCATTGCTGAACTCAAGCAGCTGCTTGATGCTGAAAGAAGTAGGCTGAAAGACTTGAATAACAGGATGGTGAATCTGGAGAAGGAGAAGAGTGCTCTAATCGCAAGTCACAAGGAAGAGATGGAAAAAGTCTCTAAATATGCTGAGAAGATGATTAGAGCAGTGGAGGATAAGGATGGAGAAATGGTGATGATGAATTGCCGACTGACCCGTGCTGCAATTCAAATAGCTGCTCAAGCCGAAGAGATTGACTCAGTCAATCTGAAGAAAGCAGAACTAGATGAGCAGATCGATCAAGCGCAGAAAAATGCCAGTAAGCTAGCAGAGAAGATCATCGAAGCTGCCCAGCTTCGCACAACTCTCAAAAGGCAAGAAAGCGCTTTGGCTACGGCAAAAGCCGAACTTAAAGCTTCTCAAGAATTCCTCAATCTCACGATCGAGGAAGAGCGCAAGGACATTCGCGCAGAGATTGAAGCGGAGCTGGACGCTCGCTTCAAAAAGGTGGAGCCATTGGAGAGGTTAATGGCGTCAGTTGTTGAAAGGGAGAAGCAGTGCGAGTACTTGCTCGAGGAGATTAGCGCTAAGACAGCAGAATTGGTGCTATCCGAGCAGCACGTCTTCGCTACCAGTGCTGAAAAGATGCTTCACGCCCTGTTCAACAAGTTTGAGGACCTTAGCCAATCCCTTACCGGAAAGACGATCATTCCAACCCCCGGCAGTGATGATGCCAAAAAGGGGGAAGGACAAGTGAAGGTAGGTGGAGTAGGAGACACAGGAGGAAGTGGAGTTGTTGGAGTAGAAAGGATGTTGGAGGGAGGTAGTGGTGCAGGAGAAGAGGAGGAAGGACTGGATGATGAAGCGAGAGCGAGGCTTGCAAAGAAAGGAAAAGTGAAGCTCACTGAGGAGGAGCTTTTGAAGAAGCCTGAAGAGCCCTGCAAGCCAGTTCAAGAAAAAGTGCTTGCCTCTTCCATTGCTCGACATCCTCCAGTCACGGTGCTTACCAAGGAGGAAAGGCGAAAGCAAGCGGAGGCGGACGAGGCCATGGCTCGGGAGATGGAGCGCCAATTTAATCTAAAACAGCTAACACTTGCAGGTGCTTCAGGTTCCAAAGCGCCCGCTTCAGCCGCCGGGCCCGCTACAACTGCCGCACTCACTTCAGCAACTGCAGGAGTCACTTCATCTGCGGTTGTTCCTTCGAGTGCAACCACAAAGAAGAACATGCCGCCTCCCCCACCACCAAAGCAAGCACTGAAGCGAGCTGCACCTGATTCCAGTAAAGATGACCCCGCGGCCAAGCGCCAAATGGTCAAACAAGCAGTCGCTTCAAGAACGGAGAAGCAGGAGAGGAGAAGAAAGAGAGGAGAAGAGTGGAAGGAGAAGGAGGAAAAGGAGAAAAAGATAAGGGCCAAGAGACTTCAAGTCATTGATGGCCGGATCGAGGAACACTTCAGTGAAGTGAAACTCATCCAATCCGCCATCTGCCGAAGTGCCTACGTTCCCTTCATGCCTGACGAGTCCGACGCATGCGAAACCCAAGCTATTATCGATGCATGCGATGTGACCGGGAAGGAAATGGTCGGCTCCGGACGCTACCCTCTCAAGGAGGAACAAGATCACATTCGGAAACGTCTCAATGAGAAGCGTCCGATTTGGAGCACTGAGACTAGCGCCAAATTCCATGCCGTGATGAAGGAACTAGCCAGCAGGTCAGAGGAAGAATTGGCAGTCAGAAGGAATGAGCATCCTGACGCGAGGGAGATTGAGGATTTCATTCCAAGAGATCTCCGCGACCAGTGGCTACTTTACAAGGAACTCTTCATCAAAGCCTACTACTTCTGGGGAGTAGTGCCACTGTAGGATGAGTGCTCCCGGATGAGTGCTCTCAGCAACTTCCTCTGCGCATATGATGAGAAAATGCGGAGGAAATCTTCACCATGGCTGAGCTTGCAGAGCCCAAATCCCTTATCGTGAAGGTGCCTGAAATGAAGAAATTTCCGATGCCATTTCTTCCAGGCACAAGGTGATGGAGTCCAAGGTTCGTCAAATCAAGATCCTGTTCGTGTTCCCAAAGGGCCGGTGACGAGAGCTCGAGCTAAGAAGTTCAAGGAAGGTTTGCAAGGATTGATTCAAGAAGTTTGGGCTCAAGAATTGATGAAGAAGCCCATTGGAGAAGGCGAACCGGACAGCCCGCGAGTCATCAACTTTATCGAGTGCGTTCGGGCTGAAAAATGAAGACTTTATTTTTATTTTCGTGTGTTTTGAGTCGGGCCACGTTTTTGGGCCTTAAAAGACTTGTTTTTGGGTTTTTATCATGTTGGTTAATGGGTTGGGCCATGCCAATGACTTTGGGTCAGTTATTTCCTAGTTAGATTAGGTTTAGATGATTTTATTTGCCTCTCTATATAAGGGGGTCTTTGTGGACGAAAATTAGTTAGCTTTTGATCATTAATATTATTGTGAGTTATTCTCTCTTGAGAGTTTTCGAATTCCTCTTGATTATTCCAAGACGAATTCATTATCCGGCGAATCAGCGAGTCAATCAAACCTCGTTGTGTGTCATTCATCGTCCCCGTGTGGCTTGGCGACCGTTTCTTTGGGTTATAGAGACTTCGGTTTATCTATAGTACTTAGGAGGGTTTAGTCCTTTGACGTATTGGGATTTCCATTCGTTAGTTAGTTTCGTTTCTTCCGCGTGCGTTACCATTCGGTCATCAAGGATCGTATCATTTGGCACCAGAGCCAGGCTTACGTCATCCAGGTTTTATCATCCTTTTCGTTGAATTTCGTATCTTGTGTTGAGTCTTGTTCGTATCTTTCGCGTCTTTCTTGTTCGTATCTTTCGTGTCTTGTTCTGTTTCTTCGTTCGTCGAGTCGTTTTTCTGTGTCAAAAATATATATATATATATATATATATATATATATATATATATATATATATATATATATATATATATATATATATATATATATATATATATATATATATTTCAGATTCGTTTGTGTCAAAAATTTCAGAGTCGTTCTTGTAGCTTTTCTTTCGTGTCAAGTATTCAGATTCGTTTTGATACCTAGTCAAAGTTGATTTCTTGGTCATTAAGGAGTAGAAGATTTCTTTCCTTATAAGATTAGGAAACATACTCAGAATATAAATCCCATACCTTATATTATATAACACGTTTTAGGTGAGTCTTCTACACGTTGTCGTGACATATTAGGGGGCAAAGTTTCGATCAAAAAAAAAAAAAAAAGGATATATTCGAAGCCCTAGTGTGTCACTGTGTTTTCTGAGTTGATCATTACGTGTTTCTTCATTGGGATATCAGTTATATATTCGTTTCGGTGTGTTTTCGTCTTTTTCTCGTGTTTTTCGTCGGCCAGCACTAAAACGGCCATAACTTTTGCATACGAACTCCGATTTTGCTCCATAATACCTTTTCGGAAAGCTCTCGAAAAGATCTATATGGTGGTTCCGACTAGGTCGGAATTGGTCCATTATTTTTGCAAAAAAAGGTCGTTTAAAGGGTCAAATCGTCCGCCGAAGTTTTCGGTAAAATTTTCGTGTCTTTTTTCGTGTCTCGGTTTAGGGTTTTCTTAGTCCGATCATCCTTCCTTCCTAATTTCAGTACTCTTGATTCGTTAATAGTGATTTCTGTGGTAGATTAAGGGAATTTGAGCTTCTTAAGAGAGAATTGAGTGGAAAAAGGCAAGAGAGGTGAGATTATTAGAGGGTAAAAGCCATTACTATTGAGCGATACACGAGTGCTGAGTGTGAACCGTATTGAGGGATACACGAGTGATTGTGAGGTAGTGAGGATTCTGTTTTTACTAACTTTCGTTTGTTTCTTTTGAAAAAAAAAAAAAAAAAAAAAAAAAAAAAAATTTGCAGGTATGGCCGGAGAACAAGAGACGTTGGACCCCAAGATGAAGTTCATGTTTGAGGCATTGAAGTCCGAGTTGGGGAAGATGATGGAATCCAAACTGGATGGAGTTTATGATAGAATCGGTGAAGTAGAGTCCGCTTCCAAACAGCTTCAGCATCATCGAGGTGGAAGAGGAGGACGAGGTGGCAGAGGAGGCTATCATAACCATCGAGATTATGGGCCGTTTGAGGAGGAGTTTGATGCCGAAGGAGAAGATTTATGGGAGGAGCCAAGGAACAGGCCTGACAATAATTTGGGCAACATCAAGCTGAACATTCCGTCATTCCAAGGGAGGAACGACCCAGATGCGTATATTGAGTAGGAGAGAAAGCTTGACCTCATGTTCGACTGTCACAACTACTCCGAGCTGAAGAAGGTGAAGTTGGCAGCGATAGAGTTCTCCGATTACGCTCTAGTTTGGTGGGATCAATTGGAGAAGAGTAGGAGAAGGAATGGGGAGCCTCCAGTTCAGACTTGGAACGAGATGAAGGGGATCATGAGGAAGCGATTTGTACCAGCTCACTACTATAGAGAACTGCACAATAAGCTCCAAAGCTTGAGACAGGGATCTAAGAGCGTGGATGAATACTACAAGGAGATGGAGGTAGCCATGATTCGAGCTAATATTTCGGAGGACAGTGAGGCGACGATGGCGAGATTCTTGGCTGGTCTGAATTGGGAGATTCGGAATGGAGTGGAGTTACAACATTATGTCGAGATAGAGGACATGGTGCACATGGCTGTAAAGATAGAGAATCAGCTCAAGAGGAGGGGTAACAATGGTTACAATAAGCAGAATCAGTCCAATTGGAAGCAATCTCAGCCTGCAAATAGTGGTTCCTTTTCGAGAGGGAATCAATGGAAGAAGGAGGAGTCGCCGAAAGATGAGAGGAAACCGTTCGTGAAGGCGCGATCAGATTCGACGAGCTCCAACAACCAAGGCAAACCAGCAGTGCCTGAGGGTCGTAATCGTGATCGTAAGTGCTTCAAGTGTCAAGGATTCGGACATATCATGAGTGACTGTCCAAATCGGAGAGTGATGATCATGAGAGATGATGGAGAGGTCGTGACTGATGATGAAGTTGACCCGGAGATGCCTGGTTTGGAGGAGTCTGAGGACGAAGAAGAAGAGATTCAGCCGCCCGTAGGACGCATTTGTGTGGCCAGACGAGCATTAAGCGTTCAGAATCATGTGGACGAATTGGTGCAGCGCGAAAATATCTTTCACACGAGATGTCAGGTGAAGGATCAGTTGTGTAGCGTGATTATAGACGGAGGGAGCTGCACCAACGTTGCTAGCGTGGCCATGGTTCAAAAATTAGGGCTTCCAGTTTTGCCGCATCCCAAACCATACCGGCTGCAATGGTTGAGCGATGCTGGCGTGGTGAAGGTTAATAAGCAAGTGAGAGTGCCGTTTTGCATTGGGAAGTATGAGGATGAGGTTTTGTGTGATGTAGTTCCGATGCAAGCGAGTCACATCTTGTTGGGGAGACCGTGGCAGTTTGATCGACGAGTGACACATGATGGCTTCACCAACAAATATTCGTTCGAGTATAGGCAGAAGAAGGTGTCGCTTGTTCCTCTTACTCCCAAACAAGTGTATGAGGATCAAGTGTTGCTGCAAAAGGAGGCTGAGCGGCTGAAGTTGGAGGAGCAGAAGGTGGAGAATAAGGAGAAGGGAGATAAGGAGAAAGGTGTAGTACAGAAATCGTGTTTTGCAAAGGCGAGCGATCTGAAATTGGCGGTGCAGGAGGAGAGGACTTTGATCGTACTTCTGTACAAGGGGAATTTTTTATCTACTAACGATCTCGATTCTCTACCCCCTTCTATCTCTTCTGTTTTGCAGGAATTTGATGATGTCTTTCCCGAGGATACACCAGCTGGCTTACCACCAATTAGGGGGATAGAACATCAAATCGACTTTGTGCCTGGAGCAACACTTCCAAATAGGCCAGCCTATCGCACCAATCCCGAGGAGACGAAGGAATTGGAGAGGCAAATTGGAGAGTTGTTGGCAAAAGGGCATGTGAGGGAGAGTTTGAGTCCTTGTGCGGTTCCGGTGTTACTCGTACCCAAGAAGGACTCAACGATGAGGATGTGTTGCGATTGTCGAGCCATAAACAACATCACGGTAAAGTATCGACATCCTATCCCTCGTTTAGATGATATGCTTGATGAATTGCATGGCTCTTGTGTGTTTTCGAAAATTGATTTGCGTAGTGGATACCATCAGATTAGGATTAAGGAAGGGGATGAATGGAAAAATGCTTTTAAAACTAAACTTGGTTTGTATGAGTGGCTGGTTATGCCTTTTGGTTTGACTAACGCACCTAGTACGTTTATGCGACTTATGAACCATGTTTTACGAGCTTTTATTGGCAGATTTGTAGTTGTCTACTTTGATGATATCTTAGTGTATAGCAAGAGTCATGAAGAGCATGTTGATCATTTGAGGTCTGTTTTAGATGTACTTAGGAAGGAGAGGCTGTTTGCTAACTTAAAGAAGTGCATCTTTTGTACGGACAAGCTTGTGTTTCTTGGATTTGTTGTTAGTGCACAGGGTGTACAGGTTGACGATGAGAAAATACGAGCTATTCAAGAGTGGCCGAGTCCAAAGAGCATTGGAGAAGTTAGGAGTTTCCACGGACTTGCTAGCTTTTATAGGAGATTCGTGCCCCATTTCAGTAGTGTTGCAGCCCCATTGACGGCAATCATCAAGAAGAATGTGGAGTTTTATTGGGGAGAAGAACAAGAGAAGGCGTTTCAGCTTTTGAAGTACAAATTGACACACGCCCCGGTATTATCTCTTCCTAACTTTTCTAAATCTTTTGAGATTGAATGTGATGCTTCTGGTGTTGGAATTGGTGCAGTTTTGATGCAAGAAGGCCGGCCGGTGGCGTACTTTAGCGAGAAGCTAAACGGAGCAACGTTGAGCTATCCAACGTACGATAAGGAGCTGTATGCGTTGGTGAGAGCTTTGAAAACGTGGCAGCACTACTTGTGGACAAAGGAATTCGTCATTCACACCGATCATGAGTCCTTGAAGCACTTGAAGGGGCAGCACAAGTTGAACAAGAGGCATGCTAGGTGGATGGAGTTCATAGAGACGTTTCCTTACGTCATCAAGTACAAGCAAGGTAAAGAGAATGTAGTGGCTGATGCACTTTCACGGAGGTATGCCTTGATCTCTACTTTAGATGCTAAGTTGCTTGGTTTCGAGTGTTTGAAGAGTTTGTATGTGAATGATGCTGATTTTGGTGAGATTTATCGAGCATGTGAGAAATCTGGTTTTGAAGAGTACTTTAGGCATGATGATTATTTGTTTAAGAGAAATCGATTGTGTGTTCCTAAGTGTTCTCTTCGTGAATTATTGTTGCTTGAATCTCATGGTGGGGGTTTGATGGGACATTTTGGTGTTGCTAAGACTTTAGCTGTTTTGCATGAACACTTCTTTTGGCCTCATATGAAGAGAGATGTTGAACGAATTTGTGGTAGATGTGTTACTTGTAGACAAGCTAAGTCTAGAGTGAGTTCCCATGGTTTGTACACGCCATTACCTATTCCTACTGCTCCTTGGATTGACATTTCTATGGATTTCGTGTTAGGGCTGCCTAGGACTAAGCATGGTAGTGATTCTGTGTTTGTGGTGGTTGATAGATTTTCTAAGATGGCGCATTTTATTCCATGTCATAAATCTGATAATGCATCGCATGTTGCTGATTTGTTCTTTCGAGAGATTGTTAGATTGCATGGAATGCCTAGGACTATTGTTTCGGATAGGGATGCGAAGTTCTTGAGTTACTTTTGGAAGACTTTGTGGGGTAAGTTAGGTACTAAACTGTTGTTTTCTACTACTTGTCATCCACAAACTGATGGTCAAACTGAAGTAGTCAATAGGACTTTGTCTACATTGCTTAGGGCTATAATTAAGAAGAACATTAAGTCTTGGGAAGAATGTTTGCCACATGTTGAGTTTGCATATAACCGTTCTGTTCATTCTGCTACTAAGTTTTCGCCTTTTGAGATTGTCTATGGGTTTAATCCTTTAACTCCTTTAGATTTATCTCCATTGCCTGAACATGAGCATACTAACCTTGATGGCCAGAAAAAGGCTGATTTTGTGAAACAGATTCATGAGAAGGCAAGGCTGAATATTGAGAGACGAACGGAGCAGTACGCCAAGCAAGCCAACAAGGGGAGGCGTCAAGTTGTGTTTGAGCCCGGAGATTGGGTATGGCTGCATATGCGCAAGGAGAGGTTTCCATTGCAAAGGCGTTCGAAGTTGCTACCTCGAGGCGATGGACCTTTTCAAGTGTTGGAGCGCATCAATGATAACGCCTACAAATTGGACTTACCTGGTGAGTATAATGTTAGTGCTACATTCAATGTTACTGACTTGAGTCCTTTTGATGTAGGTGACGACTTGGATTTGAGGACAAATCCTCTTCAAGAGGAGGGGAATGATGGAGTCCAAGGTTCGTCAAATCAAGATCCTGTTCGTGTTCCCAAAGGGCCGGTGACGAGAGCTCGAGCTAAGAAGTTCAAGGAAGGTTTGCAAGGATTGATTCAAGAAGTTTGGGCTCAAGAATTGATGAAAAAGCCCATTGGAGAAGGCGAACCGGACAGCCCGCGAGTCATCAACTTTATCGAGTGCGTTCGGGCTGAAAAATGAAGACTTTATTTTTATTTTCGTGTGTTTTGAGTCGGGCCACGTTTTTGGGCCTTAAAAGACTTGTTTTTGGGTTTTTATCATGTTGGTTAATGGGTTGGGCCATGCCAATGACTTTGGGTCAGTTATTTCCTAGTTAGATTAGGTTTAGATGGTTTTATTTGCCTCTCTATATAAGGGGGTCTTTGTGGACGAAAATTAGTTAGCTTTTGATCATTAATATTATTGTGAGTTATTCTCTCTTGAGAGTTTTCGAATTCCTCTTGATTATTCCAAGACGAATTCATTATCCGGCGAATCAGCGAGTCAATCAAACCTCGTTGTGTGTCATTCATCGTCCCCGTGTGGCTTGGCGACCGTTTCTTTGGGTTATAGAGACTTCGGTTTATCTATAGTACTTAGGAGGGTTTAGTCCTTTGACGTATTGGGATTTCCATTCGTTAGTTAGTTTCGTTTCTTCCGCGTGCGTTACCATTCGGTCATCAAGGATCGTATCACAAGGATTCCTGATCGAAGCATCACAGATGCAGAGGTGAATGAAGCATTCAGGTTGGAGAGTGTATGGAGGAAACCAAGTATCCACACTGTTGGTACTTTGGAAGTGAAGGTCTTCAATGCATACACTGTCCCAGAAGAGATTATTGCGAAGGACTTGGAGGCTGAGGAAGAAGAGAAGGAAGTGGAGGTGACGGAGGAGAAGCAGGATAACAAGGAAGAAGCTGCAGGAAACCCTTGAGTTTCAAGCTTCTTGTTTTGAGAACTGATGTTCATCAATCTATCCAATTTACTTTCTGTCCCTCTTGTGTTATTTAACAGCTTTATGGATATTTTATCCTTATGCTACAAACTCAAACAAAATTTAACCAAAAAAAAAGGGGAAAGGAACTTAAAAATTAACTCAAATGAAGCTGCAAAGGAAGCAGTCACTTGAAGTTCCTTCCACGGTTAGATAGACTAGATTTCGATAATCTTAAGTCTTTGGGTTTTGGCATCATCAAAAGGGGGAAATTGTTGGGAATTGTTAAGAACAAAGTGTTAAGGGGGAATTCCTATGGGTCACTCTGAAGTGAACCAAATGGTTGTTTTGATTTGATCCCAAAACCCCAAGTGTTCTATTCCCAAGCGACCCGTTTTGATGTAGTTAATAGGTTAGAATTTTTCTAAGCCTACTTTGTTAGGATGGCTCCTTATTTTGCTTAGATTATAGGCTTCAAAAGTTCAAGTGAAGGCCACTCGCTTGAGTGTGTTTTTCGAAGCGAAGCAAGTCTAGCAAGCCGAAGTGAAGCGTGCCGAAGAATAGTGTAGCGAAGCGAGCGCTACAGTAGATTCAAAGCGAGTCTGCCAAAGCGAAGCGAAGCGAGCGCTACAGTAGATTCAAAGTGAGTCTGCCAAAGCGAAGCGAAGCGAGCGCTACAGTTCAAAGCCAAAGCAAGCGAAGCTAGCGCTACAATGTAAAGTCAAAGCTAGTCAACTCTGGTTAGCATTTTCAAAAGCAGTCACTAGGGAACCTTATTTCCCGAAGCGACTCACTACAGAATGACTACGAAGTGACTCAACTAAAACGGACGCTACAACTTCAAAGCGAAGCGAGCCACTACCTACCAGAAAGCGACAGCACAATTCCCGCTCCAAATTTGAACTCCAGTCAACTGGAGATCTCCGCATTTATTACGAGATCTCCACGTGTCAAACGCGGAGAGGAGCAGAGGAGTTGACTGCCAGGCCGACAAGGCACCGTAACAGTACTGGGTCGCTCCAGTTACTGTTGAAATTGGAACTTAGCCATTTCCGGCAAAAATCCAAATCTGCACGTCTGAAAAGCAGCCAGCCTGTGCAAGTACTGTCGAGAGGAGGAGGGACAAAGCCACCAACCAAGCAATGGATCTCGGCATCCCTCCGCCTATAAATAGTGAAGGATCACAACGTAAAGAAGATAGAACACTACTTGAGCATTCGAGCGCCCACAGCAAACAAACACTCCCAAGCCTTTGAGCAAATCTTCGAGTCTTTGTTTTCAAGTGTTCTCCGAGTTTCCAGTTCATCGGAACTCGTCTTCACAACCTTCACACTTAGAGTCTAAGCCCACTTCAAATATCCAAGCTTAGAAGGAGAGCTCTAGCCTACTTTGCATCTACTGTAAAGAGCTCTTCATAGTGTGTTCGTCAACCAAAAACCCTAAACTCTGTCTGTTAGGTTTTTGAGTCGTCGTTAGGTTGTCTCGATCCAAAGCTCTACTTTCATCGATCGTAGAAGCCTCGATCATAGAGTTTAGATCCAAGCTTGCACCTACATCGTTTGTGTGAAGCTCGATCGAAGCTAGGCTGTAAGGAGAGCCCGTAATCTCCCTGTCTGTGTTTGACTGAATCAAGTGAAGCTTCCAGTATTGTCTAGGTTTGTGTAGTGAACCCGCAATCACTACGTCTGTTGTTGGATCCAGGCGAGTGAAGCCCGATCTCGACCAGGTTTTTGAAGGACCCGTAACCTTCAAGTTCTTGAGTGAAGAGAACAGTTGCCGTCGTGCAACAAGTGGACGTAGGAGCTTTATCTCCGAACCACTATAAATCTATGTGTCGTATCTCTCTAAACCCTAAACTCTTTACTTTGTTTATTCATTGCACGCACATCTAAACAAACGAACTTGGATTCTTTAATTACTTAGGAAAGATTTTAGCTCACCGAATTTCCGCATACACGAGTAAAGACTCCCTCTTGATCAAGTTCTTACTTTGGTCAAGCAGGCAAGCTACGTACTGTAGATCTAGCTTCAGCTAGGTCTTAAGTGTCAAGCGAGCTCTTTACTTGTCACTCTGAGTTAAAGGGAAAAAGTTGAAAAACTTGAAATACGTATTCACCCCCCCCCCCCCCTCTTCGTATTTCCCCTATTAACAAACCGGGACCAACACATGACTACATAGAGAAGAAGGGTCCACACGTTACTTTTGGTGATAACTCTCGAGGAAGCACCAAAGGGTACGGCGCACTGAAAATTGGAAAGCTCACGATTGAAGAAGTCTCCTACGTGGTAGGACTGAAGCACAACTTGCTATCCATTTCACAATTCTGTGACAAGGGATACAAGGTGGAATTTATTTCCAACAAGTGCATAGTGAAGAGCAAGCTCACGTCCCAGATTGTGCTCACTGGAATTAGACAAAGGAATGTCTACATTGCACAGTGGGACAGCTGCAAAGAGGAGACGTGCTTAGTCGCAAGGAGTGCTAGAAATAGGATGGCTATGGCACAGACGCTTGAACCATCTCAACTTCAAAGCCATAAATCGCTTAGCTCGAAAAGGTTTGGTGCAAGGCATACCAAATGAAGTCTTTATCAAAGATCATCCATGCTCACCATGCCAATGAGGGAAGCAGACGAAGAAGTACTTCGCAAGTCTTGAAGAAGCTTCATCCAAGCGAGTACTTGAGCTGCTTCATATGGATCTGTTTGGTCCAGTCACTCTAGTTAGCGTGAATGGAAGGAAATACACTCTAGTTGTAGTCGACGACTTCTCTCGCTACACTTGGATTGTATTTCTCTTCAGCAAGAAGGAGACACTGACCAAGCTACCACAACTGCTCAAGCGATTGGCTGTGGAAAAGAACCAAGTGATTGTGACCATCCGCTCCGACAAAGGCACAGAGTTCCTGAACTCTACCATTGAAGCTTACTGCACGGAGCATGGCATAGCACATCAAACTTCCTCAGCATGTACACCTCAGCAGAATGGAGTTGCTGAAAGAAGGAATCGAATCATCAAAGAAGCAGTTCGAACCATGATTGCAGACTCGAAGCTTCCAATGAAGTATTGGGCTGAAGCTGCCAATACAGCATGCTACACGCAGAACCGGACGCTTCTCTGCAAACGGCACGACAAGACACCATATGAAATATGGACAGGGAAAATTCCTAACATATCTTATTTCCATATTTTTGGTTGTAGGGTCTTCATCCATGACAATGGGAAGTCGCAGTTGAAAGCCTTTGAAAGCAAAGCTGATGAAGGAATATTCTTAGGATATTCTACATCAAGCAAAGCTTACAGGGTGTTCCACTGTAAAACCCTAATCGTGGAGGAATCACCCCATGTCGTATTTGATGAATCTTCTTTGAGTCTTCCACAGGAACAGGTTCAATCTAAGGAAAGAAAGTCAAGCGAGGAACCCATTAATTCATCAACTTGGGACATGCTTGAGGATGATCAAGAAGTCAAGGACTCAAGCGAGCAGATTGTCCAAGGAAAAGATGAAGCTGTCCCCAAGAATCCTGAAGCGAGTGCAGGCCAAGCACCCAATCCAGTCGCTTCAGAAGGTGAAGCGAGCGACCAGGAAGAAGATGAAATCGAAGCTGGTGGATCCAAGCGTGCATGGCTCAAGGATCACTCACCAAGTCGAATCATTGGAGATCCATCCAAGGGTGTAGTGACCAGAAGTCAAGTGTTTGGAGAAAGTGCAATGTTCAGATGCTTTCTCTCAAACATTGAGCCATCAAGCGTGGAGGAAGCCCTAGCTGATTCCAATTGGATGATCGCCATGCAAGAAGAGCTGAATCAGTTCACCAGAAACGACGTATGGTACCTCGTGGATCGTCCCAAATTCCAGCATGTTATTGGCACCAAGTGGGTGTTCAAGAACAAGACTGACGAGGACCACAACGTTGTGAGGAACAAGGCGCGACTTGTAGCTAAGGGCTACTGCCAAGAGGAAGGAATCGATTTTGATGAGACCATCGCTCCAGTGGCACGGCTCGAAGCGATCAGACTATTTCTAGCCTATGCAGCGGCCAAGAAATTCAAAGTCTATCAGATGGATGTGAAGAGCGCGTTCCTCAACGGTGAATTGAAGGAAGAAGTGTATGTGGAACAGCCACCGGGTTTCGAGCAAGGTGATAAGGTGTATCACTTGAAGAAAGCCCTATATGGGTTGAAGCAAGCTCCCAGAGCTTGGTATGATACCCTATCCCAGTTCCTAGTGGATAATGGATTCCACAAAGGAAGGTAGATCGAACCCTATTCACCATCAATCATGGAGAAGACATGCTATGGGTTCAGATCTATGTTGACGACATCATATTTGGATCACCAAACCAGTCGCTTAGTGAGAAGTTTGGAGAGCTTATGAAGACCAAATATGAGATGTCGATGATTGGCTTGATGAGCTGCTTTCTGGGTCTTCAAGTGAAGCAGCAGGATGATGGAATCTTCATCAATCAAGCTAAGTATACTCGAGATATGCTTGCCAAGTTCGGTGTTCAGCATGCCAAAGCTGTGAAGATTCCGATGAACACGAACTGGAAGATGGAGCCAGACCTAAATGGGAAGTCTGTGGATGCTACAGACTACCGAGCTTTGATCGGATCCCTTCTATATCTCACTGCAAGTAGGCCGGATATAGCCTTTGCAGTTGGAGTCTGTGCTCGCTTCCAAAGCAACCCCAAGCACAGCCATCTTGAAGCTGCCAAGAGAATTCTTCGATATTTGAAGGGCACTGTCAACATGGGGCTGTGGTATCCAACGGAGGACAATTTGGAGCTCACTGGATACTCAGATGCTGACTATGGAGGGTGCCGAATTGATAGGAAATCAACTTCGGGCACTTGTCGAATCGTAAGCCTACGATAAATCGATATTCGTTGTAGTAATAATAAAGTTGTCATTGTTGTAATGAGAATACAATAATACAATAAAATTTATACATTACATATCAAAAATCTCTACTCTAATACAATGAAAATAGACTACACTAACATTGCATGAAGAACACTACGGGAGAAATTTCTCAACCACAACAAGTGGGAGACATCTCACTTACACCTTCTTACACTCTTACACACCTATGCCAACCCTACACCAAAGGACATGTACTCAATGTTGAGTGTCATGCACCTCCACTCCAAATGGGGAGAGTCTTACGTACAACCAACAATTTTCGTTTGTAGGACAAACGACGAATCAGACGGCCGATAGAGGGCCACGTCACCTTTACCAGATTGAATGCTGGTCGACAATATCTGCAGCAAAACAAGGTTGTTTTGTCGTTTTGTGGGGCCCGCTGTACAATTCCTTCTATCAACCCCACCTCCCACCCATGTAAAACCGTAGTCTGAATATTTATTTAATTTTGTGTGTAAATTTTATTGTTTTAGAAAATAATATTACGCTCAATAAAAATAGAATTAAAATAAAATATAATCCCAAAGAGAAAAATAAAATGCATTTCTGGACGAGCATTAAATGCCCAGCTGTATGATGGATTTGTATACTAGAAAGCAGGCCTTTTAGCTTGTATGCATGTGTTGTCCATAGCCACTAAAAATCTTCTATCTGATTAAGTATGAATTGTTATCTATGCATCAAACATCTATCCATTATCTCAAAGTTGTAGGCTTTATGGTGTGTTGTAGATCACAGAAGACCATAGTTGCCGGTTCCTCACGAGATATAAAAGGGTATCACAGTCGAGACAGTTCTGGATATAACTGTCGGTTTAGGCTGTAGTATAGGCTGCATAAGTAGCTTGTCTTGGCTACTTGTCTATACTAGTACGTGCGTGTACTGATAGGATCACGGTGAGGTGTATTCTTCTATTCTGACCGAATGTAGAAAGAATCAAGACCTCGGTGACTTAAGATGAACCTTAACTCTAGTTGAGTCCTAAGGGTATATAGTTATAGTCTGCTTCTTTGATTTACCATGGTTGAGAGTTCAGAGGATCTGTAACTCAATATGCTCCGTATCTTGGGAAGCAACTATAACTAGTACGACTCTTAGTGCAACTGCAACAGAGCACCATATCCTGGTAGAACAGGTTGATCACATCCCCTGAGGAATTCATTAAGGACTATCATACCAAACCCTGCAGGTGGATTAAATTCCGGTATGATGAGTAAGGTATGAATGGTACTACTCAGGAATTTAAAAGAAGTTGAATAATACGAGCAGTCAGAAGCTCTAAGTTAATCAACGGATGTGGGATATCTTAAATATGGGGGTCGCTAAGTCTAATACTAGCCCTGAACTCAACAGGGGTAAAACAGGTAATTCAGTACTATTACTCTAGTGGAATGTTTTAGTACTTATGGACTAAATTATACTCTGGGCTGAGTATGAAGAATTTAGCCATTGGGAGGCCTCGGTTTTACCAGCTAGTAGATCCCTGATTTGGCCCAAAAAGCTCAACAGGCCACAGTATAAGGAATATGTGGGCCACCACTTAATTGGGCCCAGTGAGGGCGCCAATACTGCAGTTGGACGGCTAGTCCATAAGTTGCAGGCCTGGCCTGCAACTTAAGCCCAAGTCTCACTTGGTCTTCTCTATATATACCCCTCAAGGTCTTGTTCAAACCTAATGATCAGAATATACGAGTGCACTTAATATTCTGAACAAGAAAGGGAGGCTAGGGTTAGAGAGAGAGAGACGCGCAGCCGGGCGAGTAGCAGTTCGGTGGTTCCCGTTTTCCGTGGCTAATTCCGAGGTTCGTTGTCCATCCAACGTCAGAATCGAGCAGGGATACAGATCAGAAGATCTATTCGCGAGTTCTCTACTTCTTCAGGTAATCGATCTATATACCCCCTATGATTCCGCACTAAATTCATAGGAGCATGATAGGTTTAATTCGATAGTTAGATATCCGAAATAGATCCTCGGGCGAACCGATCTTCACCGATCAGATATGGTTCCTTCAGTTGGTATCAGTGCCAAGGATCAGATTTTCGGTTCTATCTGAGTAATTATCGATTATTATGCATGTTAGATCGATTAGGATGTCGCTTTTCGTGGTATTTGTCGTTTTTCGGGGCCGTTTTGGCAATCTATGTAATTTTTGATCGCGAGATAATAAGGTGCGATCTAGAATAGGATTAGATAGATATTCGTTTTTGTTTTTCGTTTGTATCTGCTGCATCGAGATGAAGAACGCGAAGAACGAGGAGACGAACACCGATGGACGACCGCCGCATGCGGCGGCGCGTGAAAGACACGCGCCAGTGCACGCGCGCGTGCAGCCGCCCAACGGCGAGTCTCCCTCTTCTCCGGTGATCGACGGGGCTCCAGCAGGCTGCTGGAGCCTGCACGTCGTCGGAGGGAGGCGGGGCAGGTCGGGAACGGCGGCGAGAAGCACGGCAGCGCGAAGGAGAGCCGCGGCGGAACCCTAGTTAGGGCTCGACGCCGCGGCAGTCTCTGCAGGCTGCATGATCGCCGGAGACGACGACCACAGAGTCCGGTGACGGACTCCACGTGGTCGCCGTCGTTGATGGTGGCAGCGAGCGGCGCCGGAGAGGCAGCAACGGCGGCAGAATCCGCGAGGGTTTCTGCCGCGGGAAACACGGCTGGAGGCGACGGCGAGGGCGGCGGAGGCAGCGTCCAGGGAGGCGGAGCACACCAGCGACATCAACACCAGCAGCAGGAGCCGCGGCGGACGTCGCCGGCGGCTAGAACGGCTACTGGAACGGTGGCAGCGAGGTGAGGGGTGCCGCGGCGGAACCCTAGTAAGGGTTCTATGCCGCGAGCCTCGCCGGGACGATTGCCGGCCGTGCCACCGGCAGGGAACGACGCCCAGTAGCAGTAGCGGCGCCAGGGAGGCGGAGGCGGCCGGCGGCAGCGCCTCACGCCGTCGGTCGCGGCGCGGGCAGCCTTGCGCGCCCGTGCCCTAGCCCGTGGATGGGCCTAGGGTTTTCCAACCCGGCCCGTTCGCGTTTATGGGCTGCCTCCAGCGTTCGGGCTCGGGCCCAGTCACGAATTCGGGCCATGTTAGGTTCGGTTTCGGGTTCGTGGGCCCATGAGAGTGAAACGAACGTGGTTTGGGCTTTTTCGAGAGTTTTGGGTCACGTGTTGTGGGCCCAATCTCGGTTAGAGAAGCCCAATGGCAACGAAAATTAGAGAATAAATTATTTAATTAATTTATTTATTTTCGGGGAGAAACGGGAGATCAAATCGGAGGACTTATTCAAGACCGAAGCCTGTTTCGGATTTTATTATTATTTGTAATAGTTTAGACAGGTCGTCACACTACGAAAAGCGAGTTTTATTTTTGTTTTTATCTCGTTTTTCTGAAGCATGCTATGGATGCAATTTTAATTATTATAGCATGTCTTGCCTGTCAAGGTGAATAAATTGCGCTTAGTCGAGCATGTTCTAGGATTGTCAATATAAGCATGATTTAATTTTCTGCGAGCATGGTTTATTTGCTGCGTTTAGAAAATTATGCTTAGGATTATGTGACAACATGATCGAGCATGTCGACAAACCTTTTGAAAGAAAAATACTAAGCAGATAAAAACATTTTTGGTATAGAAAATGTTAAGACCTCCACAACTGACCTTAAGGTGAAGTTTTGGTGCGAGTGTGTAAACGTCCACACGAACGTGGCTTGCACATCGCACTGGACGAGTTCGCCAGACTTAGGGTTTCTTAACAAAAATGTTCTAACCAAAATGAGAAGTGGGAGCTTTTCTGAGTAAACGTCCACACTAACGTGGCTTGCTCGGAATAGTAACTACGGTTTTCTCTGGAGTTGGTTTTTGAACAAGTAGCTTAAGGAAAATAGTGCTTTTTCCGAGTTAGGCTAAGATTGTGGTTAAAAGCTTAGATATTAGTTAGAATACAACTCCCCAACGGAGTCCCTTTTCTAATCTAATATGGTCTAGTAAGGTTCAACTGTTAGCTCTATTTGCCATAAGGATAGGTTGGCAAGATAAGTAGAGTTAAAGATCCGAGTATCTGGTCGAACAGTGGGAGCGTAAACGTCCACACGAACGTGGCTTGCGATCCGCATTGTTTGGGCTGTAGAAGGTTTCAAAATTATTGGTTTATCAAAAGGTTACAATAATTTTCGTTACGAATTGATGCATGATCTTTTCTTACTTGTGTCTACGTGTTTATTGCTTTTTCAGATATGACTTTAGGCCCGTTGATAAACATTCTCACTTCGAGTCCTCTCACGGATTCCAACTACTTGGAGTGGAGGAAGAATCTCGATGCTGTCCTAGCTGCAGGCGAGTATACTGATATGCTCGCGACTCCAGCTTCTCCTATCCTTACAGATTCGGCATCACAAGAAGAGAGAGAGGTTCATGAGATTTGGCACAAGAAAAATGACGAGGCTATGAAAATAGTCTTGTCGTCTGTGGCAGATGGGATGCAGTATATGATTAAGCATATGGTGACTGCATACAGCATGATAGAGACTCTGGAGTCCTTCTTGGTTGATGAAGTGGTGCCGAAGGCCGAACCAGTTGCAGAGTTTATTCAAGCTGTGAATAAAGCAGCAGGAGTTACTCTGACGTCGGAAGACGTTAGAAAGATGATTCGGAATGCAAGGGGAGCTGTGAAGGTGCCTCTCGGTGTTGTAAGAAAACCGAAGTTCAAGGGCAAGTGCTTCATTTGCGGCAAGAAAGGACACTGGAAGGCTGACTGCCCTCTGAAGAAGAAGAATTCTGGTACGTCATTCACATATGTAACTGAAACATGCTTAGCTGCAAGTTCTACCCAGACTTGGGTAGTAGATACGGGAGCAACTGACCATGTATGTTACTCCTTGCAGGGGTTTCTGCAGACAAGGGAGTTGAGTGATGACGAGATTACCATCTCCATGGGCGATGCATCGAGAGTTGCAGCTGTCGCAGTTGGAGATATTCATTTATCATTTGATAGTACTGTTTTGGTTTTGAGAGACGTTTTGTATGTGCCTGCTTTTAGGTGAAACTTGATTTCTGTTTCGAAACTTTTTGTTTACGGATATTCAGTTGTTTTTGATAGAGGCGTTTCTATCATGAAAAACAATGAGGTTATAGTTTCTGGCACATTGTCCCGGTCTCTCTATACCATTACTTGTCCTATGAATGATTCTTCTTCTTATAATGCTTCCTCATCATTGAATACTAAAAAGAGGAAGAATCCGTCTCAAACGAACCAAACTCTATTATGGCACTTACGATTGGGGCACATCAACCAAAAGAGGATTCAAAGGTTGATAAAAGAAGGTGTTTTGGATTTCCAAATAGAACCTTTATCAACGTGTGAATCGTGTTTGGAAGGTAAGATGGTGACAAGACCTTTCACGTCCATAGG
This sequence comes from Thymus mandschuricus, assembly GCA_029379335.1. Classification (NCBI taxonomy): domain Eukaryota; kingdom Viridiplantae; phylum Streptophyta; class Magnoliopsida; order Lamiales; family Lamiaceae; genus Thymus; species Thymus mandschuricus. The sequence goes on from CM057081.1 coordinate 20,322,899, forward strand.
ATATCGAGCCCAAGAGCTCTTGGAGTTGGTTCATTCTGACTTGTGTGGACCGATGTCCGTTCAAGCTCGAGGAGGTTACGAGTATTTCGTCACGTTTATTGATGACTACTCGAGATACGGTTATATCTACCTGCTCCACACGAAGTCCGAATGCTTTGATAAATTCAAGGAATTCAAAGCGGAAGTGGAGAAAAGAACGGGTAGAAGTATCAAGTCACTTCGCTCTGATAGAGGTGGCGAGTACCTCGGAACTGAGTTTCGAACTTTCTTGTCAGAAAATGGGATTTCATCTCAGTTAACTACGCCCGGTACTCCCCAACAGAATGGTGTAGCTGAGAGATGGAATCGTACTCTTTTAGACACAGTTAGATCGATGATGAGCTATGCATCCTTGCCAATTTCGTTTTGGGGATATGCCTTGGAAACAGCAGGTTATCTCCTCAATCTAGTACCTACAAAGTCGACGGTTAAAACTCCTTCCGAATTATGGACAGGGCGCAAGCCTAGCTTGGGTCATATTTGGGTTTGGGGATGACCAGCACACGTGCTGACTAAAGAGGCCGACAAATTGAGGTCTAAGACTGAGGTTAGGCTGTTTGTAGGATATCCAAAGGGAACGAAAGGAGGTTATTTCTATAGTCCCCAGGATCAAAAGGTCATTGTGAGCACTAATGCCCGATTCCTAGAGGAGGACTTTATTAGTAACCATCGGACAAGGAGTGAAATAATGCTCGATGAGTTGCGAGCATCAGCAGTAGCCAGTATTCCAGAACAGCCGAGTGTACAAGAGGTTATACCACTAACTGCACCCTTATCCGATACTGTATCTCCACCATCGCATCGTCGCAGTGGGAGGGTTGTTCGTCAACCGGACCATTTCATGTTCGTGGGAGAATCCACTGAACTACTCTCGGGTATCGAACATGATGAGATCGACCCCTAGACTTATAAGGAAGCGATGGATGACGAGGATGCAGATTCCTGGAGAGTTTGTATGGATTCGGAGATAGAATCCATAGTTAACATGGACGTGTACGACCTTGCGGAGCTGCCGGATGGGGTAAAGCCCATCGGTTGCAAGTGGGTGTACAAGAGAAAGAGAGGACCTGACTGGAAGGTTTTAGGCTTCAAAGCTAGATTGGTGGCGAAAGGATTCACTCAGAAAGAGGGAATCGATTACGATGAGACATTTTCGCCGGTTGCCATGCTTAAGTCCGTCAGAATACTCTTGTCCATGGCGGCACATTTAGACTTAGAGGTTTGGCAAATGGACGTCAAGACTGCGTTCTTGAACGGGTACCTTGAAAAAGGTAAGGACATATATATGCGCCAACCAGAAGGTTATGTGAAAGATGGCCAGGAGCATCTCGTACGGACTTAAGCAAGCATCCAGGTCCTGGAACATTCGTTTTGATGGAGTGATTAAATCCTACGGATTTGTCCAGTGCTTAAACGAAAGCTGTGTTTACAGGCTCAGTTCGGACGGAAGCGTGGTATTCTTAGTATTGTACGTAGATGACATACTTCTCATTGGCAACAATGTGAACGTGTTATCAGGCGTAAAGGATTGGTTGTCTGAACAGTTTCAGATGAAAGACTTGGGAGAAGCAGGTTACATCCTAGGGATCAAGGTGATCAGAGATCGCCGTAAGAGGATGTTAGGCTTAAGCCAAGCTTCATATATAGATACTGTGATCGCCCGTTTCAGCATGCAGAATGCCAAGAAGGGTTTTCTTCCCTTCAGACATGGCATACCTCTATCTAAGGACATGTGTCCGAAGACACAAGAGGAGATAGAGGGCATGAAGACTATACCATATGCTTCCGCGGTTGGAAGTCTCATGTATGCAATGCTGTGTACCAGACCAGATATCTGCTATGCGGTTGGCATGGTGGCAAGATATCAGTCTAAGCCTGGTCAGGAACATTGGACGGCTGTTAAGCACATTTTGAAGTATCTCAAGAGGACAAGAGATCATGTGCTTGTTTATCAGTCCAATGAGATGATCCCGATAGGGTATACGGACTCAGACTTCCAGGCTGATCGAGATGAGAGGAAATCTACCTCAGACTATGTGTTCACCTTGGGAGGTGGAGCTATCACTTGGAAGGGTGTGACGCGGGAAGGCGTCACGGAGGCTCTACCGTGTAGCCGAGTATGTGGCTTCTTCTAACGCCACAAAAAGGTTGTGAAGCTCCTGAACTTCCTGAATGAGCTAGATCTGGTTCCCAGTTTGCCCATAGGTATCACACTGTGTTGTGATAATGTTGGAGCAGTTGCAAACTGTATGGAACTCAGAGCTCACAAGGCAAGTAAACACATAAAGAGAAAGTACCATCTCGTACGAGCAATCGTCGAAAGAGGAGAAGTAGAAGTGAAGAAAATCCCTTCAGCGGATAATCTGGCGGATCCATTCACAAAGAGCTTACCAGTCAAGGTGTTCGACAAGCATGTCGAAGGGATGGGACTGGAGCGCCTCCCACACTAGTAAACTTTGAGTATAAGTGGGAGAAGATGTGTAATAGATGCTAGATTGTAGACACTTTGCCTTTTGTCACATGATATACTAAAAGTTTGCTTTAGTATAAGTAGGAGATTGATGGATTTGTATACTAGAAAGCAGGCCTTTTAGCTTGTATGCATGTGTTGTCCATAGCCACTAACAATCTTCTATCTGATTAAGTATGAATTGTTATCCATGCATCAAACATCTATCCATTATCTCAAAGTTGTAGGCTTTATGGTGTGTTGTAGATCACAGAAGACCATAGTTGCCGGTTCCTCACGAGATATAAAAGGGTATCATAGTCGAGACAGTTCTGGATATAACTGTCGGTTTAGGCTGTAGTATAGGCTGCATAAGTAGCTTGTCTTGGCTACTTGTCTATACTAGTACGTGCGTGTACTGATAGGATCACGGTGAGGTGTATTCTTCTATTCTGACCGAATGTAGAAAGAATCAAGACCTCGGTGACTTAAGATGAACCTTAACTCTAGTTGAGTCCTAAGGGTGTATAGTTATAGTCTGCTTCTTTGATTTACCATGGGTGAGAGTTCAGAGCATCTGTAACTCAATATGCTCCGTATCTTGGGAAGCAACTATAACTAGTACAACTCTTAGTGCAACTGCAACAGAGCACCATATCCTGGTAGAACAAGTTGATCACATCCCCTGAGGAATTCATTAAGGACTATCATACCAAACCCTGCAGGTGGATTAAATTCCGGTATGATGAGTAAGGTATGAATGGTACTACTCAGGAATTTAAAAGAAGTTGAATAATACGAGCAGTCAGAAGCTCTAAGTTAATCAACGGATGTGGGATATCTTAAATATGGGGGTCGCTAAGTCTAATACTAGCCCTGAACTCAACAGGGGTAAAACAGGTAATTCAGTACTATTACTCTAGTGGAATGTTTTAGTACTTATGGACTAAATTATACTCTGGGCTGAGTATGGAGAATTTAGCCATTGGGAGGCCTCGGTTTTACCAGCTAGTAGATCCCTGATCTGGCCCAAAAAGCTCAACAGGCCACAGTATAAGGAATAAGTGGGCCACCACTTAATTGGGGCCAGTGAGGGCGCCAATACTGCATTTGGACGGCTAGTCCATAAGTTGCAGGCCTGGCCTGCAACTTAAGCCCAAGTCTCACTTGGTCTTCTCTATATATACCCCTCAAGGTCTTGTTCAAACCTAATGATCAGAATATACGAGTGCACTTAAATATTCTGAACAAGAAAGGGAGGCTAGGGTTAGAGAGAGAGAGACGCGCGGTCGGGCGAGTAGCAGTTCGGTGGTTCCCATTTTCCATGGCTGATTCAGAGGTTCATTGTCCATCCAACGTCAGAATCGAGCAGGGTTACAGATCAGAAGATCTATTCGCGAGTTCTCTACTTCTTCAGGTAATCGATCTATAAACCCCCTATGATTCCGCACTAAATTCATAGGAGCATGATAGGTTTAATTCGATAGTTAGATATCCGAAATAGATCCTCGGGCGAACCGATCTTCACCGATCAGATATGGTTCCTTCACTGTAAACCGGGAATTCACCCTTTCCCTATCTCCTCTTCAACGGCGATTTCACAGTCGCTTTCCTCCGGTCTCCTTCCGCCCTATATGTCCGTTGAACCCCAACCATCCTCCGCAAAGCACGTTGTCTCATTAACGACCGTCGGAGATTTATCCATGGAGAAAGAGCAGTGCAGAACCAACTGTGAAGATATCTTTAATTTTCAAAAATGGAAGCTTCGTCTCTGCAAATCGGAAATGGTAAATTTATTGCGCGCGTGAGCGCGTATGGTGGAGGAATTTTACACTTCAATGCCGCAAAACAATTGTTTATATAATTCATTGAAAAAGGAAAAGAGAAAAAAAAAAAAAAAAAAAAAAAAAACCCTGTAAAAGGCTTGGTTGTGTCCAATAGCTTGACCAACATTTATGAGTTTAAATTTAAACCCTTTAGTTTCTATTCCATCCGATGAAAGGTGAAAAAAGCTCAATACATGTGTATTTTGTTTTGGCCTAATTTATTAAATAAAATTTTTCCGTTCCCCCCAAAAAATATATGTGTTCATGTTTACTTTGTGTTGGTGATTCAAATATTGTTAACCAAATCGCCTAAGTAGCAGTTGCAAAGAATATATACGGGATATATTGTTGAATGGGATCTTCGAGTATGTACTTGATGAACTTCAGCAGTCAATGGTATAGGCTAAATTGTTGAAACAGTGTGTTATACTATGTTACAACACTTCATCAAAAGGGTTGTGTGGTGGTGGACACATATGCTTTCCAAATCCTAAATTTGTATATTTTTGTAATAGTATGGTTTTTTGTCCAAAATCTTGACCAAGATGTATTAATTTCTACCTCACCCCAAATGTTTAATGTGTTTAGCTTTTGCCATAAATTGGTAACACTACAAGAAAAAAGTTCATACATAACACAAAATTTGTGTTATCTATGTACAAAAACAAACTGTTAATAAGTATACTAGTGTTATAAAAAGTCATCCTCATACATAACGCTTTTATACCGTTATCTATGTGAGTTTATCATAACGGTTGGAAATTCAGTACATAACACTAATTATACCGTTATGTATAGTAACTTTTGATAACGGTTTGCAATCATTATTAATTCATATATTGTTCATTATATATAGTCAACAATCATTACGATTTGTGGTCCTTAAGTTACGGTTACGAAGTGTTATCTTTGTTTGTTTTTAATAATGGTTTTAAATCGTTATTAATCTGTTGTGGTGAACCATTATTAATTGTTCTTATACTCATTAATTATAAATAAAAATGACACATTTATTAAAATATAAATAATTCACTAGTACATGATTTTCAAAACATAGTCAAAATACAAAAATGTTCTATCAAAATCTATAAATGTTTTAAAAGAACCTAATACACGAATATATCTTTTTTCTCGCAACATAAAATTCTATTCATGCTTCTTCGTCACCTACAAACAATTATCCGTTGCTTCGATACATGCAGTCGCTTCTTCGAATTCTCTAGCACTGCCACTACAAGATAAAAACGGCACAAAAGCATGTCAGGGCATTTAGAAGTATCAAATAAATAACAAAGTTATCACATGTATGGATCCGGAACTTAGCAATAGAATACTACAGTCCATGTAGAACACTACAGTCCATGTAGAATAGAATAACTATCTAACAGGTAGAAGAAGAGATATCCAAACTAACAAGAATAAAAGGATAAGGCTGAACATGAAGAACACTGATAGATCCGGGTCAAAGATCCACAACAATTTAAGAGATTATTCATCATGCTTTGCAAATAGCATTCATGGGTAAAGCGTTAAAACAGCGAAGAGCAAGGGATTCATGCGTATAGAAAAGCCATAGCCGAGTATTTTGTATAGGGCAAGAGGCGCACAACAACGACGAGTAATAGTTGAGCTATAGGTAAAGTATAAAAGGTGTATTTAGCCATGAACTAGCAAGATTCATGGGGTTTTGCACTCATAGAAACTGATAACGCAGAACAGAGACAAGGGAGAGGGAGAGGCTAGGAATGTGGAATTCCGTCAAACCTCATTCCTTCTCAAATGATGAGGGTTTTCCTCAAGTTCAAGGCAGTATACGTAGGAAAGAGACTCTTCCCGGTGTTGAGAAGAGTAGGTGGATGTAAAAACGGACTACGGCTTCCCGGAAGAAGGTCTTGTCCGCCTCGGCTGGCTTGAGCTAGGAGGAGCTCGTGAGAGAGAGAGTATGGAATTGAATGGAACAGTACGCTAAGGAGCGTTTTTGTTCGTAAGAAAGTGAATGAATATGTGATGTCCCCTTGATGTGTGCGTTCACTTAATATTTATAGGTGTGAGGAGGGTTGAAAAGTGGATATTTCTCCTATGGAAGGGATAAAAGAGGAATTTTCTTAATGGCAAATCCCTTTTGTCATTAATACTGTGGTCCTCACTCTAGGAAAACTAGAGTCACGCCGATTACATGCTCCTGCAGACCCCTGGGTATTAGCAGAAGCATACTAGGGACGAGGCGGCTTCTGTGAGCACTAGCTTCTGCACATGGGTTTTAACCCAAATTATAATAACTGTCAGATCCCGCCTAGCTCAAGGACATATAACCTTGCGACTTCTGCACTAGCTAGGATCTGGCCAGATCTCGCTTACCCTTGTGCGAGGTTGGGCACCTGTAAGGTTACGAAAGATGCTTTTACTCCCTATCGAGGGAATGTCACGTGGTGAGGCCGATATTTCATCCCTATCAGCTACTCCCCCCCTAGGTCCAGAAGTATGCCACAATAGCTTCTGGCAAGGTGTTAGTAACGGAGAAGTTATATGAACATGCCCTAATATTTTATAGCACGGGAAACAATGCGCCGTTTAGCTTTACAAGAACAGAAAAATTAAAAGATTATGACTCCCTTTATATTTCACAGAAGATGATGCTTCTTCCTTTTCCCTTTTTTTTTTTTTTTTTTTTTTTTTTTTTTTTTTTTTTTTTTTTTTTTTTTTTTTTTTTTTTTTTTTTTTTTTTTTCCGCGTGTTTAGGGGATAATTCCCGTTCTATGGAATTAATTAAGCCTCATGGTGTTGAGAGAGGCACGCTTTTTCCTTTCCATTTTCTAAGATTTATGAGTAGTAACTACTCACTTTTCTTTATATTCGTCGAACTTCCGGGAGAGAAGAAACCCTTCCCCTTTCCTTTCGATTCCTCAGAGCTTTTCCTCTCTATTACACAGGTATTTCTCTGCATTTTGCCTTTCTCTTAGACTTTTCCGCTATCATCCCTTTAGATGAACGCCATGAAATCTTCCTCCTCTCGACGAGGTACCTCTGGACACCAGGGTCATAACCGATCCACCAGATCTGCTTCTGGATCCGAGGTGCAGAAGGGGGGCGCCGGGCATAAACCCAAGAAACTACTTCTTCCCTTAGAAAAATATGAATCCTCTACCCTAGATAAGGCATCTCTAGACGGGTTTATGAGAAAGGCGGAAGAATTTGGGGGATATTCTTTGAGAATCACGGAGAAGGATGAGCGGCCTTCGTCGCTGATTCCTCCTTTCAAAGCCTTTTGGATCTTCCAATTGGGGGCTGGATTGCGTTTTCTAGTGCCTCACTTCTTTTCCCGCATTGCTTTTTTGTACAATGCGCCTCCGAATCAACTAAACCCAGCCTCCATTCGCAAGGCCGCCTTTTTTCACATAATTCCTAGCATTGAGGGGGTGAAAGATACAGCGTTCCTTTTCTTTCGTACCCATGAATTAAAACACAGGGATTCTCATCTTTATTTTTCTCCCAATGTTAAGTTTGCTGAGATATATGGCAAATACGAATCCATAGATAAAGATTGGCACAAATGCTATTTAGTAGTTAGCCCTCCCCCTGGCGTTTCCTGGAATATTCCTGATATTGATTTATATAGGAATCCTGGTAAAGAGAAAACCTCCCGATCCTTTCCTCAGAAATTATCTTCTTGGGAAGAAGGGATAATGGCTACACTTTTGAGTGAGTACCCCCCAGATCATGCTATGCTTAGGCCTCTTGTAGAAAGTGAAAGTACTCTTTCCTTCTTTGGTTTGAAACCCAGCGTTCCCTGGTCTCCATCAATGGGTAAAAATTTCCTTGATGTAATCATTATGTTATGATTTTTTATATATTTTTTGTCAAGCCTACGAGCAATACTAATTCCCTCCATGCATGTAGGGATGGACGCTTCTAAACAGAATATGAAGAATAAGGCATTTGTCAAACTTCAACGGATAGTTGCTGCAGCAGGCCAGAACAATGGAGCCCCAGGCCTGGTTGTAGAGGCTTCCAAAGCTGAGCGTGAAGCCTTTTCTTCTCCTACAGAAGGTTCCAAGGGCTCGTCTAAGCCCTCAAAAGGGGCAGATTCTCCCTCTTCTTCTCGTTTAAAAACGAAAACTCCCCGACAGGGGAAAAACAGAGTTCCTACTGAACCGGGGTCAATGATGGCTGCGGAGAACCCTGACTCCTTCTCTCCCTTCCCTGTTACTTCTTCTTCTGTGGAAGGTTTTACCTTTTCGCCCTCGAGTCAGGATCTGACAAGCATGGAGACCTTCCCTCCTCCCGACCAGGATCTGGGAATCATCTCGAAAGATCCCCCTTTCTCTTCTGATAAGAGGAAAAGGGCCGCCTGCTTTCGCTCCCTTTGCTAAGAAAAGCAGGCATGAATCTGACTCGTCAATGCCCAGCTCTACCTCAGGAGCCCTGGTCCTTTCAACCTCTGGCTCCTCTGCTTCCCGATCCCACGCTCTTTGCGAGCGAGATTCTCAGGTTCAGGCTTTGAATCCTTTGGCTACATTTGCTAGTGTGAACCCCTATCTTCCTCAGAAGGAGGCTCAAACTTCTCAGTCTTGTCTTTCTCCATCCTCTACTGGCTCTTTGGCCTTCATCCACTCCCTTCGTCGAAAAGGCTTGGACGTCCCCCCTTCTACCGTTCAGGGGAGGGGTGCCAGTGTTTCTTTCCCTGGGATGGTCAGTTCAATAGATGGGGGTCTAGCTGCTATGATCCTGGATAGCATTCCCCGCGAGGAAGATTGGCGATTGGCAGAAGCTCAACCTTCTGACTTCTTATTGAAGAGAGCTGCTAGTTTCGAGCTACAGGTATATTATTGGGCTTACTTAATTTCTTCTCTTTTTTGGATAGAGGGAAATATTAACAGCGTTCTTTATTGACTATTCATACTATTTTCAGGCTGCTAGCTGCAGATCTATGCTAGGCATTCGTGCTTTAGCTTATGACAATTTACATGCTCATCACTTTCACATGGAAAAAGAAATTAATAAACTTCAGGCCGAAGTGAGCCGCCTTCAAGAAGAAGCTCGTCAGCATGAAACTTTCAAAACCCTTCAAACTCAAAAAACAAAACTGGAGGAGGAGTTGTTTGAGTTAAAGAAAAGGGACCAAGATAGGCAATGTTATATTCAGGCTAAGGAGAAGGAGATTTCTGAACTCCGAGCTAGCTCTTCCTCTTATGCTCAACAAGCGGAGGATTTTCGTGAAGCTTTAAGATCTTCGATCATGCAATTAGCAGGGGCGCATGATGTCCGCTTCGCAAAAATAGAACAGCTTAAGAGGCAGCATGAACAAGAGTTGGCCCAGGTGAGGACTTCTTCTCACGCTGAAGGCCTAAGAGGCGGGTTGGAACAGGGACTTATCAGGGGCATGAGATGTTGCCGATCCCAGCTTCTTCTTACTCCATATGGGCAAGCCTTTCTTGACTACTTAGCTAATCATTTACCTGAGGCTTATCTCCACTCCCAGGCTTCTGGATTAGGATGACTGAGCCTCTTTCCGAATGGGCCGCAAAGTCTGTATTTGAGTGCTGTAAGATGCTGGGCATCCCTGAAAGAGCTACATTCGTGAACTTAGGTCCCATTGTGGAGGCTTTTAGCAGGGCCTCTGAGACTCTTGCTCTTAATCGCCGAATCAATGACCAGAATCCCTGGTATCTTCGAGTGTTTCAGAAGGCAGCTCGCATTCTCCATCGGCCTCATGATCATTTAGAGCCCTCGGCTCTCTGGAATTCTCCGCGTATTCAAACCTACCTTCCAGATGCTGAAGTCCAGAGGTTATTGAAGAGAATTTTTGAAGAGGTATAGTTTTGTGATCTCGGAACCTCCTCTCTCTTTTCTCTTTTGCTGACCGTGTCTTGAAAATAGTAATTTTCTATATTATTTATTTTCATAGGTTATCTTTGTATTATATTCTCCTTTATTTTTCTAGGAGAAAGATACTCCCGATTTGCTTCCGCCTGCGTGTGAGCTTCCCTTTGAGGCTTCGTCTTCCGAATCGTTCTCCGTCGACTCATCAGATACGGAGTCTGACGTTGATATGCGCACCTTGGCTGATCAAGCTGCTTCCCTTAAGAGTTCTGGGAAGGCTTCTTCGGTTCCTTTTGTGGAAGCTCAAGTGGAGGAAACAAGCGAGGCTCATATCTTTGCCTCCGAGGCTGGGTAGACCAATGAAGAGTCGGTTGCCGCTCATAATTCTCCTGTGGTTTCTCCCTCCCTTGATGCTACTGTCCGTCCTTCCAAGGATCCTGTAGAAGTTGTTCAAGGTGCTCCTTCCAATACCACTCAAGATGTGGTTACAGATCCCAATCAAGAAGCTGGGGACCGTTTTGTGGCTAATCTGTTCAATTCTGATGCTATTTGAAACAGACTTTTTTCCGTTTCTAGTTTTTTATCCTGAGTTTTCGGATGATTAAGATGGACATCAAAATCTACTTTCTGCTTTTGTTGGTATGATTTTTATGGGTATACAACCTCTCTTCTTGTCTTTACTTGTTGCCCTTATATGCGACATGGTGTAAACGTCGACATAGAAAAGGATAGAAAAAGCATTTTAAGATAATGGAATACAAATATTATTATGAGGGGATATTTTCTATGGGGAGATACTCTGTTGTTCCCGGAAAAGAGTAATTGGTGTATGGGGGGGGGGGGGGGGGGGGAATACACCAATGCCAACCGTTTTTGACGTTTTATAAAATCAGGTCGATCAGAAGGTCGATTGTCAAGGTCGATCCTTATCAGAGGCGGATTGATCTATCAAGCTCGTTTGGGAACAAGCTTGATTTATCAAGCTGTTAATGCGGAAGTTGGTGGAGGTTGATTACTCTTTGAAAAATCTAAGGTCGATAGGCTTATGCAGGTTGTTTCATGAAATGCAGGTTGATGCTTGTCAGTTTGATAAGATATTGAAAGAACGATAAGTAAAGAGAGAGGGGGAGAGAGACACGGCGATTTAGCGTGGTTCGGAGAAACCCTCCTACATCCACGTCAGGTCGACTCGACCTGAGAATCCCTTTACCTTTGGATTCAACCTCTCTCTTATTTATACTGACTGAGTATCAGTTCTAAATACACTCTAACTTGAATATATCTAGACACGAGTTTTGGGTCGTGACCCTTACAACCTTTCGTACAAAAACGTACAAACAACCTTTCACTAATTACAGAGCTTGACTAACTCTATAATGGCGAAGAACACAAAACAATCTTTCTAACTTCGAACGGGTCGGAGAAGAAGATGTTTGAATCAACGACAAGCAGCAGTGAACGCTTCGTCGTTGTTGGCTTTTTATCGGAGTAGAAAATCTCTCTTCGTCAAGTGTTTGGGAAACTAATGGAATTTCGAACACTTGAATGGATATGAACTTGAGAGAGATTTTGGCAGAGATTTTGCGTTGATAGCTTGAGTTTCCCGTGCTTGAATCCGATAATGGCTGAAGTTTATATAGGCAGTTTTGAAAAACTAGCCGTTGGAGTCAGGATGACATGGCACTAGCCGTTGGAGGCTGACTCACTTCTAGCCGTTGGGAAAGTTCGTCCTTGCTGGCACACCACGTGGCAAGGATCAGGTCGTGTATCTCCATGAAGGCGGAGCATCGACCTTGATATGATAATCCAGCTCTTGAAATCTTCTAAGTCAAAGCAGGCTGGAAGCTTGAGAAGGGAGGTCGATAGACAGGAAGATATGCCAGTTCGATCCGAATGAGGCAGGTTGATAAACGACCTTTCTCTTACAGAGTGGATCAAACTTGCATTTAAACTATAGAGAGCATCGACCTGCACTAACAGGTAGCAGGTCGATCTATCGGCCTTGACCCTAAACAAGTAAAATATGCCTAAGTGTGGTTTCGATAAACATCATCAAAATCAAACTGCAAGGGGTTCCCAACAATTTCCCCCTTTTTGATGATGTCGAAACCGTACACTTTACAAATAATTCCTAAGATATAAAATAACGAAAGATCGATTAACCATTAAGGTTGATAAGGAATTATATGAAAGGCAGATAATAACATAATTAAATTAAAGCAGTAAAGGCAGATTGCCTGGACAAAGGGATATTGTCGTCAGGACAAGAAAGATGATTTTTGCTTCATTCAGCTCGATAGCGTACTTACATCAGGATTTTACAAATCGTGCTACGAACTTAAATGAATATAGAAAATATACAAAATCATCTATCTCTACTTCTTCTGGGCACGGGCTGCTACACGCTCTTCCTGGATCTGCTCCCTGGACTTGGCCTTCATACTGGCATAGATTCCATCCCTTATACGGCAGTAGGCGGGATCGGAATTCGAGACATTCACGTTCATGCCGATGGCGGTCAGTGTGATGTACCGGTCGTTTCGGGAATAATCCAAAAAGCCCGAAGCACCGATCATCAAGGGTGTGAAATACTGCTTGCAAGGAGCCCGTATGATCGCACCGGCCTCTGCAGCCTTGTTTCGCAGCTCACCAACGAAGTCTTGGTGAGGGAATTTGAGCATGTAGGCTGCATAAGCGTCATCAGCGTCTTCAGGGAGAGAAGGGTCTTGGATCCAGTAATGGAGGAGAATGAAGCAAGAGTTGAGCTCCCGCAGCAGGGCGTTCTGATTTTCATCAAGCTATTCAACGGCCTGCTGTTGGACTCCCGCTTCCAAAATCAGCTCGGAAGCTGACTGGCTGATCCAGTCCGCTTCAGCCTTCTTCCTCGCTTCAGCAGCCCGGCGCTCCGCAATAAAGCGCCTTTGCTCATTTGGATTTACGGCCTGCTCCGGGGTCGCACCAGCCAGATGCATGGCAGCGATCAGCTCGGCCTCTTTTGCCAAACGAGCTTTGGCGGCTGCGGCCTCGGAATCGGCCTGGGAGGCGGCGGCCTGGGAGACAGACTTGGAGGCAGCGGCCTGGGAGGCGGACTTCTTTTGAGGCGGAGGCGGAAGCGGAGGAGGAGGGGGAGGGGGAGGAGCCAAAGAAGATGAAGGGGTTTTGGATTTTGAGGACCTCTTCTTCTTGGTGGCGGCGGCGGCTCTTTCTTCTTCCCCCTTTTCGACATCATCAGAAAGGGTCTTGATGAGGGAAAGAAGTGAAGCGTCCTCCTCCTGCAGCTTGCCAACGGCCTCTCGTAGCTGCTGGTGCCCATTCGCAGGCTGGTGAGAGTATCCAAGATGCCGTTGATCTGTGTGTTGGAGGCCGATGCCGAATTGGTGATTGATGTAGTCAGGTCGGTCACACGGTGATCGACCTTGGCCACGTCCTCCTTCACATCCCCGATCAGGTCGCGGGACGCCATGTTGAGAGCCTCGAGCTGGGCCGGCAGAAGCTTGTCGGTATATTCTTTCAGATGGTCGACAGCAAACTTCGTGACCCGCTCTCTGGCTGCGTCATCAGCCTGGGTCTTGGCCTCCTTCAAAATGTCGACCCTGGCCTCCGCAATTGCTTGCTTGATCTGCTCCGGTACGCTGATGGCGAGGGACTCGAACTTTGCAGATAGAGAATTGAGCTCGGCCTCAGCATCAAATTTTGAGAGTTGGGGGGATGGAGCAGCATCAGCAGCGGTCAGAGCTTGATCACCACCTTCATTCCTTGGTGGTGATTGCTCCGGAGTTTGAATCGCATCAAACTCATCTCCAACATCAGCGGCGAAGTTGTAGAGGGCGCGAGAGTGAGTGTAGAGGGGGCGAAGGTCGATGCCCAAAATCTTGGCCTCGACCTTCATGCGCCGCAGCACAAGAGTTTGAAAATTTGCGGCCGCATCCTCCACACTGTAGAAGCCGAACTCTCCCTCTAGCTCCAACTCCTCGATCTTCATCTCTTCGAGGGTGGCGACCTGCAGCAAGGCCTCGAAGACGTAGTAATAACTCGACTTACAGACCAGATAAAACTGGAGGCGAGTAGCAAGGTCGAGGGACTTGGGGAGTTGATCAATCGCCGGCATCAGGTCGATGACCTTCAGCCTGGCCTCTGCCTTCATGGAGGCCACCGTGTAGTGAGCAGCCGACACGGGCTGCTCGGAGAATGCCTGGATGGGCAGGACGACGTTTTCCTCCACGGCCACATGCCGGAAGGGGGAAGGCTGGGGATCATCCTCCGTGAGATCCTCGATCTCCACGGAGCCAGCACGTCGAACTGTGGGGGACCTCGCAGGAGAGGGAATTACAACGACCTGCGGGGAGGGAGATGCAGGTCGATGTTGCGAGGCGGACGGCTCGATGGCGGAACGGACTGGAGATGGAGTCCGTTCGGCTGAAGAGGAGGGCGATGGGGAGGGCGATGGCTCCCTGTGAGGTGCAGACTCGAATTCCACGGGAAGAATCCGGTGCAATGGCCTGACCGGATCTGTGGAGGTCGATTGCGTCCTTCGGGGGGACGACTTCTTGGCAGGGGGAGTCCTCTTTACAGGGCGAGAGGGCACCGGCTCGACATCGGCCTTTCTCTTCTTTTGCACAGGCCGAGTCGGTATCCTCCACCCTACCTTTGATTCACCGGTCTTGGCGAGGTGCGCCCTCACATGGTCAGGAGACCCATAGATAATTTGAGGAGAGACCCCCAATGCCATCTCCATTTGGTGGAGGTCTTTTGGAATAAAGAGGTGGGGGAAGGACGACTCATCAGACCACTTCCTATTTTTTAAAAAGGAAGTGACGATGCAGGTAGCCTTCGTTCCAAGGCGAATCGGCCTCTTGTCATTGTGGGGACGAACTCCCACCACGGCCTCACCATCCATTGTGCACTCGATCTGCCTGGCCTCTTCCCAGAGCAGAGAAACCACCATTTTTGCCCAACTGACGGGCAGGTTGAGAATCACGGCCGCCATGATCTGAAACTTCAGTGGCGTGACCTGGTCGTGATTCCCAATATGCCCTAGGAAGCACCTCTGTACAAAGTCCAGCAAGAGGCGGAATTTGGGGCGGAGCTCGTTCCTCTTGAAAGAGGTTGCCACGTACTGCCTTTGGTCCATAAGGACACGGTCTGCAACCTGCTGCAACTGCTCGCGGGAGATTTCCGAGAGTTGCATCGTCCCACCATCTCCGATGCTGAAAGCGGCCTTCACAGCGTCGAGGACGTTGATTGTGTGAACGGCCTTCTGGGTACCGAGAGAAACGGTATGGTCGGAGATGGTGTCGCCCTTATTCCAGATGTAGAAGAAGGCGCACACGAATTTGGAAAGTTGCTTCGGCGGCCGGGTGGAGATAATCCGGTGGAACGGAAGGCACGTCTCCACCAGCGCGAACATAGAGTCTAGATCGCGAAAGCCGAAGTTCTCATGAACCATGAATGGCTCGTACTTGATGCGAGACTTCAAGAAGTCTTCGATTTCCCCCCACTGCATTTCCTTCAATTCTGTAGATTTTCCTGCCATTGATGTTGATTTTTCCTGAAATTTTATGAGATAGGTTAGAGGAAAACAAAAACTTGACGGAAAATGTAATTAAAAACGGCGAAAAGGCACAAACCACGCTGGTATTTTTGTGCAAAGAGTGAAAAGTGGTGAGTAAGGAATCAACAGTGAATGAAAAACACGACGGCGGCGGTTGTTTTTGCAGAGACTGAAAAATTAGGTTTTGCAGAATTGAGTGAAGAGAGTAAGTAACGTTTCGAGTGAAAACTGCATGAAATATATAGACAATTTGAACGGTAGGGATCACTCGAATTTGAAAAGTTTAAAGTTACAACTTTAATCCTCATCCGCACGATTGAGAGCACGTGGAATGTGAAACGGTTCACATCCGCGCGTGAGATAGTAAAAACGTGCGTTTTCTTGCACTTTTTCAAAATTGACAGCAGGGAATTAAATGCGACCTCGGTCAAAGTGTCAATATGTGACACTTGACTAGATAGGTTGTAAAAATAGCAATCATTATTCCCTTTATCCTAAATTTCTGCAAAACAACAAAGCCTTAAACAATGTAACACATTGAGAAATAAATTTTATTAATTGAAAGAATTCAATGCGTATTAAAGAAGTTAAATGAAAGACAAAAGGGTGATACTGCCCTTTTGATTCTCCCTTCATTAATGCGGTTGCATTCAGGTTGATGTCGGCCTGATGAAGTAAGAACGGCCTGGAATTGTGATATCGGTCTGGTGAAGTGAATGGCCTGGACTTGTGATATCGGCCTGGTGGCAGACATCGGCCTTTGTTCCCCCTCAAATGATGGATCATTTGGGCAAATGTCCCCCCCTCAATTTGAGGAACACAGGTCGATCTGTTGATTTAGCCGACGGCCTGTTGATGGGGAACGGTCTGTCATTTGACTATCGGCCTGTCGAATGGATAACGGCCTGTTTGAGAGAAACGGCCTGTTGGTTTGCGAACGGTCTTATGACTGAGGTGGCCTGTTCAAATAGTAACGACCTGTTGGCTTGCGAACGGCCTGTTGAATCATGAGCGGCCTGATGACTCAACATTTAATAAACCTAACTTCCCACACAGCATTTTGAATCTTTCTTCGGCTAGGGGTTTGGTTAGGATATCAGCCCGTTGAATATCAATGTGTATCTTCTCAATAACCACGTTCTTCTTTTCCACGTGATCACGAATAAAGTGATGTCGAATATCCACGTGTTTGCATCTTGAATGGAGAACTGGATTTTGAGTAATGGCGATAGCACTCGAACTGTCGCAGAATATAGGCACTTTATTGACTTCAACTTCATAATCTTTGAGTTGTTGTTTGATCCACAAGATTTGTGCACAACAACTCCCTGCGGCCATGTACTCGGCTTCTGTGGTGGAGGTGGCTACTGAAGTTTGTTTCTTTGAAAACCATGATATCAGCTTGTTTCCAAGAAAGTGGCAAGTACCCGAGGTTGATTTCCTATCGAGCTTGCACCCTGCATGATCAGAATTTGAATAACCTGTAAGCTGCAAATTATCATCACAAGGATACCAAAGACCAAAATTTGTGGTTCGTTTGATGTATCGAAGAATTTTCTTTGCTGCTTCCAAGTGAGATTCCTTCGGATTAGCTTGATATCGAGCACACACTCCAACTGCAAAAGTGATATCAGGTCGACTCGCAGTTAGATAAAGTAAAGAACCAATTATACCCCTGTACTGTGTTATGTTGGCAGGTTTTCCTTCGGGATCCGGGTCGATCTTCCCACCAGAGAGCATCGGTATTTTGACAGACTTGCTATCTTTGACACCAAACTTGTCGACCAGCTCGTGTGCGTACTTTGTTTGGCTAATGAAGATCCCTTCATCGGACTGCTTGACCTGCAACCCTAGAAAGAAATTCATTTCCCCCATCATAGACATTTTATATTTTTCTGTCATGAGGTTACCAAATTTTTCGCATAAAATGGGAGATTTAGATCCAAAAATAATGTCATCAACATAAATTTGTACTAAAAGGATATGTTCATTCACTTTGATGGTGATTAGCGTTTTGTCGACTGAACCACGCTTGAATCCCGATTCGATGAGAAAGGATGATAGCGTCTCATACCAAGCTCGAGGAGCTTGCTTAAGACCGTAGACGGCCTTGTGAAGTTTGTAGACTTTGCTTGAATCACCCTCATCGAATCCAGGAGGCTGTTCCACATAGACTTCTTCTTCGAGAACGCCATTGAGGAACGCGCTTTTAACATCCATCTGGTAGACTTTGAATCGTTGATGAGCGGCATAAGCTAGAAACAGCCTTATAGCTTCTAATCTTGCGACGGGGGCAAACGTCTCATCATAGTCGATTCCTTCTTGTTGACAGTAACCCTTTGCTACCAATCGGGCTTTATTTCTGACAACTTCTCCAGATTCGTCTCTCTTGTTCTTGTAGACCCATTTGACTCCAATGACGCCCTGATGATAAGGGATCAACTAGAGACCATACTTCATTTCTTTTGAATTCATTGAGTTCTTCTTGCATGGCTTGAATCCAGTCAGCATCTTGAAGAGCTTCAATGGCATCTTTGGGTTCTATACGAGAGAGATAGCAGCTTAGTAGCGCACTTTCACCAATCGTTCTTCTTGTCCGCACTCCTTGGTTTGGGTTCCCAACAATGAGCTCTTTTGGATGAGCATCGATCCATCGTTCGCGTCGAGCTCTTTCTTCGTTTGAAATGATTGGATCGGGCTCATTAATGGGTTCGTCAAACTCCAGATGACTTGAAGATTGATCAGTGGGCACGTGCTGTTGCTCGGGCTGTTGATCTAGCTGCTGATCGGGCTGGATGTTGAGTTGCTCCATTGTGCTATCGAGCTGCTCAATTTGGGATGTAAGGTCGTTAACAGCATCAGTCTGGGGGACTGAGAATGGGGGATCAACCTGGTTAAGTCCGGCTGATGTATTACAGCTCGAAGTATGAACATTACTTGCATCACTTCCCCCTTGCTGTGTGACCTTTGGATCAGATTGATCCTCTTCCTCTAGATCATTTGGAGTCCATACTAGCAGGTTGTCGATGGGGGAGTTAGACGGCCTGTTAGTAGCGGTCTGATCTGGACCTGTACTTGACTCTCTGTACAGACAAGTAGATTCATCAAACACAACATGAGGTGTTACCTCCACAACTAGGGTTTTCTTATTAAAAACTCTATAAGCTTTGCTAACCTCCGAGTATCCTAAAAATACTCCTGGATCGGCCTTGCTATCAAAAGTTTTTAATTGAGATTTCCCATTGTTATGAATGTAACACAAGCACCCAAAAGCTTTTAAATACTTTAACCTGGGGAGCTTGTTGTTCCACAGCTCGTAAGGAGTCTTTCCATGTCGGGTAGTGATGATCGACCTGTTTTGGGTATAGCAGGCAGTGTTAACGGCCTCTGCCCAAAACTTCTTTGGAAGGTTGGTTTCATCCAACATGGTACGAGCTGCTTCCTTCAGTGACCTGTTACGACGTTCCACTACGCCGTTTTGTTGAGGTGTACGAGCTGCTGAGGTTTGATGATGAATTCCACTCTTTGTGCAATATTCTTCGATCATTGCATTGATAAATTCGATGCCTCGATCTGATCGAATGGAGATGATGGATTTCTCCTTTTGATTGCACAATTTGCTCAGCAACGCGGGTAGCTTCTCCAATGTCTCCTTCTTTTTGTACATGAAAATAACCCACGTAAATCTAGAATAATCATCTATAATAACGAGAGCGTATTTTCTACCGTTTATACTCAAGGGAGTGACTGGACCAAAGAGGTCGAGATGGAGAAGCTCAAGAATTCGATTTGAAGCTTGTGCCGTCACACTTGGAAAGGATGATCTTGTTTGCTTTCCAGCTTGACAAGCTTTACAAATGTGATCACGATCGAAAACTTGATCTGGCAGGTCGTTCACCAATTTGTTTCGTGCGAGCTTGTTGATGGCCTTGAAGTTCAAGTGACTCAACCTCTTGTGCCATAGCCAGCTTGTCTCGGAATCAGCCTTTGTGATCAGGCAGGTCTCTTTCCCATCAGTCCATTGGACTATGTAGAGTCTATCCTGCAAGATTCCGGTAAGAAGTATTTCTCCTTCCTCATTTCTCACGAGACATTTGTTAGCGGTGAATTCTACTCGTTTACCGCTCGAGCAAAATTGCGACACAGAGAATAAGTTATGATTAAGACCTTCAACATATGAGACGTTAGAAATAGTTGTTTTACCAACTTTTAGATCGCCCTGGCCTCTTGTGAGTCCCTTTGAATTTCCTCCAAAGGTTACAAGTGGCCCGTCTCGTTCTTGATAATTTGATAGTAGCGTTTTGTCACACGTCATGTGCTTGGAGCATCCACTATCAACGATCCATACAGCTCCACGAGCTGCTTGGCTCCTTCTTTGAGCCTTCCCAACCTGTAATTAGTTAAACTTAGCAACCCATTTGAGATTGGGTGCTACATCGGTTGCGGGAACGGCCTTTGGAACCCAGATTTGTTTCGCCGGTCTGCTTATATCCGAGGCTGAGGACGAGGCAGTGGCGGTCTTGGGCTTGGGAGCCTTGGATTTCTTTGAGCGGGGGCGGCGAGGCTGATAGAACTGCTCATCATGAAAGCCAGATTGATACTGCCAATCTTGAAAGTTTGACTGTTGAGGATAGTGGCAGTAACACTCTTGATGAGCAGGGTAGACGAACTGAGGATGATACGGCCTTTGATAGTACTGGCCTTGGTATCGCCCTTGATGAACAGCCTGCTTTTGATGAGAGGGGGCAGGTCGATGATGCTGGGCAGGTCGACTCTCTTTCTTTTGAGGAACGGGTTGTTCCTTCTTGTGTTGCTTTAAAAGAATGGCTTGGGGTTGTCGAACTGGGTTTTGCAGCTTGACCATCTTATCAGGCAGAGCTTGATGAGCTTTCCGAACACTCTTTGATTTTGACTGCGCCTTCACGAATTTGATCTCGCAGTCTTTGTTCTTGCTTTCCTTGGATTTTCCATTAAATCCAATACCAGAGTGATCGCGCGGATTGCGTTGCATGGATTGGACTTCTTCCAATTTCTTTCCGCTTTTCTTCAACTGACTTAAGGTGAGTTGAAGCTTTCCTTCTTTTTCCACGAGGAGCTCGTGTCGAACAACCAAGTCAGCCAACATTGATGTAAGACTGTGAATTTCGGCATCTTTGGTTTTGAGGGACTCGTCCTTCTCGAGCTCCCTGGTATCGAACTCCTTTGCACGTAAAGTCAATTCTTCAATCTTTGACTTTAGGGCTTCGATCTCCCTTTCCTTTTCCTCATCATAGGGAGAGAATCTTTCTTCTAATGCTAGCTTGTATTTTTCATTCTTGTTCATCAGCTCAGCATTATCTTCAATGACCTCTTTGAGTGTATCCACGAGGTCGGCATAATCATCGAGCTGTTTCTTGATTTCTTCCCAAGACACAGCCTCGGATAGTTCTTCACCTTTTTCTGCACATTCATCGTCAGAAAAAGAATGTGAAATAGGTTGAGGAACTACCTTCGAAGATCCCTCAGTTTGTTGGAGTTCTCCAACAAAGCACTCATCATCATCACTTTCGTCGAAAGCGATGTAGCCTTCGTCATCACTTGACGAGCTGTCAGAGAGGTGAGCTTCCTTTGTTTCTTCGGCGATCATGGCAGCTCGTTGTTCCTTGAGCTTCTTATCGCGCTTTGCACGGAGCTCGTCTCTCTCGGCCTTTGTCAGATCTGGACAATCGGTCTTATAGTGACCCGGCCTGCCACAACCAAAACATCCACCCTCGGGTGAGTTAGAAGAATTGAAGGTTGAGGTTTTACCTTCTCCCTTTTTGTCAGGGCGGTCGTGGTTGCGGTTTGAGAAGTTTCACTTGTTGTCACGGTAGAATTTCTTGTATTTGACAACCTTTCCTAGGAGCTTCTCATTTCTCCTAGCAGCTAGAGCATAGTCGAGAGTCATCTTCTCGAACTTTTTGACGATGGATTCGTCAATCGAGCTTGGGGTAGCAGCAGAGGCTGAGTCGGCCTTGAAAGCTACCTCCTTATCATCCTTTTCATCGGCCTTCTTGCTGGTGGAAGGCTGTGCTGATCCGTGGGTTCGGATCATTTCATATTCATTTCCAACAAGGATGTCGAAAAGATCTTCGGTGGTGAGGAAGTTGAAGTCCGAACGGGCTGGATGCATGGCGGCGTACACGTGCCAATTTGCAGGTAGGGCACGCATCACTTTAAGATTCTTCTCGCGCTGCGTATATTTGTGAGGGTTGATTGCAGCGACTTCGAGAATGATTTCAGTGAAGCGAATTTTCATTGCTTCTATGGTTTCACCTGAAACCATCTTGAAGTCATCGAAGTTGCTGCACGCCATGGACAACTTGTTTTCCTTCATCTCCTCTGAACCCAGGCTGATGGACCGGAGGGTGTCCCACATCTCTTTGGCTGTTTCAAGATTTTGAATCTTGGCAAGGTAGACGCCCTTCACGGTGATAGAGATGAGTCCCTTTGCGTAGTCATCGAGACTGGCCTCCTTTCTTTCCTCGGTTGTGCAGTCGCGAGGATTTTTGGGACTTTTTCGTATGTGGCGTCCCCGGGGGATGTTCCATCCACGATGATCTTCGCTGCATAAATGGGGGAGGGGCCTTTTTCGATGATCTCCCACATAAGGACGTGATGTGCCTTGAGACACATCTTGATTCGGAAGCTCCAGTCTTCATAGCCTTGGATGGAGAAGTCTTCACAAATCCTGAGAAGAGAAGCCTCCATTGCAAAATAATATGATATGCGTGTATGAAATTTTTTTTCAAAAGGATCGGTTCAAAATGACCAAAAGAATGATAAAAACTTTTAGTATGCAAAGCAGCGTTCAAAGGAACCACTGCTCTGATACCACTTGTTGGTCCCGGAAAAGAGTAATTGGTGTATGGGGAGGGGGGGGGGGGGGGAATACACCAATGCCAACCGTTTTTGACGTTTTATAAAATCAGGTCGATCAGAAGGTCGATTGTCAAGGTCGATCCTTATCAGAGGCAGATTGATCTATCAAGCTCATTTGGGAACAAGCTTGATTTATCAAACTGTTAATGCGGAAGTTGGTGGAGGTTGATTACTCTTTGAAAAATCTAAGGTCGATAGGCTTATGCAGGTTGTTTCATGAAATGCAGGTTGATGCTTGTCAGTTTGATAAGATATTGAAAGAACGATAAGTAAAGAGAGAGAGGGAGAGAGATACGGCGATGTAGCGTGGTTCGGAGAAACCCTCCTACGTCCACGTCAGGTCGACTCGACCTGAGAATCCCTTTACCTTTGGATTCAACCTCTCTCTTATTTATACTGACTGAGTATCAGTTCTAAATACACTCTAACTTGAATATATCTAGACACGAGTTTTGTGTCGTGACCCTTACAACCTTTCGTACAAAAACGTACAAACAACCTTTTACTAATTACAAAGCTTGACTAACTCTATAATGGCGAAGAACACAAAACAATCTTTCTAACTTCGAACGGGTCGGAGAAGAAGATGTTTGAATCAACGACAAGCAGCAGTGAACGCTTCGTCGTTGTTGGCTTTTTATCGGAGTAGAAAATCTCTCTTCGTCAAGTGTTTGGGAAACTAATGGAATTTCGAACACTTGAATGGATATGAACTTGAGAGAGATTTTGGCAGAGATTTTGCGTTGATAGCTTGAGTTTCCCGTGCTTGAATCCGATAATGGCTGAAGTATATATAGGCAGTTTTGAAAAACTAGCCGTTGGAGTCAGGATGACGTGGCACTAGCCGTTGGAGGCTGACTCACTTCTAGCCGTTGGGAAAGTTCGTCCTTGCTGGCACACCACGTGGCAAGGATCAGGTCGTGTAGCTCCATGAAGGCAGAGCATCGACCTTGATATGATAATCCAGCTCTTGAAATCTTCTAAGTCAAAGCAGGCTGGAAGCTTGAGAAGGGAGGTCGATAGACAGGAAGATATGCCAGCTTGATCCGAATGAGGCAGGTCGATAAACGACCTTTCTCTTACAGAGTGGATCAAACTTGCATTTAAACTATAGAGAGCATCGACCTGCACTAACAGGTAGCAGGTCGATCTATCGGCCTTGACCCTAAACAAGTAAAATATGCCTAAGTGTGGTTTCAATAAACATCATCAAAATCAAACTGCAAGGGGTTCCCAACATACTCCTTACTCCCCACTCCCCCAAGTGAGGTATAAGGAGTATGAGGAATTATACCTCATTTTGGTGATGCTTTCCTCAAAAATGCCCTCCCGCTATTAGGGACTCAGTTCGATCCGTTCATATATTATGAATTTTTAGGGTATAAACACTGCAAAAAAGGTATGGTAAATTCCGTCCTTTCTCATGGGAGGACACTCATTTTCCCATGCCTGAGAAATTGCTTACTTTAAGGTAACTCTCACGTATCATATTGATAGCTCTTTTGCATTCCAATTCCTCTTTCAGCGTGGATGTACTTTTGGGTTTTTATCAGTAACTCTTCAAAAGAGGTAGCCTCTTTCTTAATCAAAGAAACAAAGAACTGTCTTGGCTTCAAACCGTCCACACAGGCATGCACATTTAGCTTTGGCTCCACTCCTGGGATTTCCAGGACGGCCTCATTGAAACGTGTCATGCAGTCTCTCAGACTTTCGTTGATACCCTGTTTTATGGTCGTCAGATGCAAGGAGTTCCGAGTGATACTTTTAGCGTTGGCGAATTGCCGTAGGAAAACCTCTTTCAGATCCATGAAGGAGTGTATGGAGGCTTTTGGTAGCCGTTTGAACCAATGTTGAGCGGTTCCTAACAGGGTTGTGAGGAACACTCGACACCTATCCCCTTCTTAATATTGATGACGGAGACATAGGCTTTCGAACTTCATCATGTGCACTTCGGGGTCTCCTTTCCCTTGATACTCGCAAGAGATTGTCTTGAAACAGCTTGGGACAGGATCAGTTTGGATTTCCACTGAGAACGGGCTGTTCTCGTCAATATATAGGGGAAAGAGCTCTGATTTGTCCCCCCCATTCCTATTGTTTGAGGAAGGTTTTGGATTCTTTCCTTCCTTCGGGTTGCGGAACTTTTTTTTTTTTTTTTTTTTTTTTTTTTTTTTTTTTTTTTTTTTTTTGTCTTCATTTCTTTTGAGGCCCTTTCCACGACCTGATTTTGTTCCTTCAGTTTTTTGACTTCTTTTGCTAAGAGCTTCATCTGCTCTTGCTGTTGGGCATACTTCTTGGCCCATGCATTTTCAGTGTTCTCATTGAGATTTCCTTCATGTTCTTTAGGACTTTCTTCATCTGGGGATTCCCCGTCAGTGGAAAATCCCTCTTCCTCTTCGGCCACTGTCGGAGGCAACCCTGAGGCTAGCTCTTGAGTTACGCCTTGATGCATAGGCTTCTGCTTATGCATTGCGGGAGTGCTCTTACTTCCTCCCCCTTCCTGGGTCTCACCCAAGGGATCTGTGTTCTGAGGATTTGCTCCTAAAGTGTGGAGTCTTTTCTCAACAGCCCCTTCTACTATTCCTTCGATAAGGGCTTTCATTTGCTGAAGCATAACTGGAGAAAACTGAGCTTCCATGTTGACACTAGCCTCTGTCAGCAAAGTGCCCGTTCCTTTGTGTCCAACTACAGAATTTTCCGGATTTCCGGTGGCTTGACCGGCTTCCTTGGAAACAGCATCTGATGTAACATTCATCCTTATAGGAATCTGCAAAGATTTAAGGACGTGTATAGGATTAATTCCAGATGCTCTTCGAGAGAGACTTGAAGTATATGTAACTAGCTATTAACAAGCTTTCTGCATTTGAGCATTATTTATAGAGGCTTCAACGTGTATAGCTTATTTGCTATAAGGCTCTTAAAGGGGGTGGCTTCTGCCAATGTACGGTGAAGGTAAGTAACGACTTAAAGATAGAAGTCTAATTATGATAAAGGACTTTGACATAGTTTCCTCCTTTTGACATGAGGCATCTGATCATATGAGATTTAGTTACGACCCACTGCTGATTTAGCAGATCCTGTTGCAATCGTTAACCATTCAAGGCGGCTTTAAAAAGCGTGGTTTACTTAGTATAAGGTTTTTCAAGGATGGCTTTCGCCTACATGGAGCTGATGTCAGTGACATCTGTCTTTACGAAATCTATTTTGTTAGGTTGTTTGTCTTCCTAAGGCTTTCCTGATGAGGCCTCTGGGAGGGATCTGATCAGGAGAAGAGGTTATTAAGAATTTGTGTGGCATCTTATTTTATTAAGCTTAATATGATATGCCTCGGCCGTATAAGCCCTTTTTATAATTAGCACCTATTTTATAGGACTTTCTTGTTAAGATATTCCCTGTTAGCCAAGGATTATGAGAATGGTGTCCCTTATGCGGGATTCCTAAGAACATTACTTATCGAACCGAGCCTACGAGAACTTGGTCCATTTTATAAAGCTTGCAAAAGCGCTGACTATCAGGTTAAGCTTATGAAAGCAATATCCTCCTTAGAGGTTTATAAAGGTATTGTCTATCAAATAGAGTATTTTGAGAACACCACTTGTGAAGCGGGATTTAGGTGGGATTTTACCCACTGGAATGCAATGGGTAAAACTTATAGGAGTGATATACAAAAATGTCGCCTTTAGAGCAAGGCTTAGGGGTGCACTGCCCATTTAATGAGACTTATAAGGAATTTTGTCTATCGTATGAAGTTTAGGAGGATGTTGCCTACTGAGTAGGGCTTGGGAAAAGTTCTGCCCATTGCAGGGGGCTTGCAAAGGAGTCGCCTATTGGATAGGGCTTTGTAGAAGGTTCTGCCCATTGAATGGGGCTTAGAAAAGAGGTGCCTATTAGATAGGGCTTCGTGAGAGGGTTGCCTATTAAGTAGGGCTTATAAAGTGTTCTGCCCATTATATGGGGCTTACGATGATATTTCCTGTTAAACAGGGCTTTTTGAGGAGGATTGCCTATTAAATAGGGCTTATGAAGGGTTTTGCCCATTATATGGGGCTTACGATGATGTTGCCTACTGTGTAGGGATTTTTGAGGAGGATTGCCTATTTAGATAGGGCTTATGAAGGCATTGCCTACCCTGTAGGGCTTCTGGGGGTTCTGCCCGTTATTCGGGGCTTACGAGGGAGTTGCCTGTTAAACAGGGCTTCTGAGAGGAGGTTCTGCCCGTTATTCGGGGCTTACGATGGAGTTGCCTGTCAAGCAGGGCTTCTGAGAGGAGGTTCTGCTTCCAGATGCGGGCTCCCTTCATCAGCATGAATGGGGTAACCTTAGCATCTTTCGGCTCTCCGTTTTCTGTAATGTTTTTATTACTTCATGGGTTTTGGGGTCATGGCAATTCAGGAGCATTCGACTAGCTTTAGTGGGGATGCTTATTTTGTAATCACCAGTCCTTTGCAACTTATAGATGGATTTCATATTGAGCATATAACAGACAGAATTGTATGCTCACCAAGTACACAAGGTGAGGCGAATGTATTTTGAGATTGCTGCAGTTTGTGACCCGTCTTTCCTCTGGATCCCTCACAACCTTAAGTTTTTGACAAAACAACAACAGATTAGCCATCACAATTCATGTCATGAAAGAGATGAGGCCTTGAGATTGCTTCTAATCGCTGGATTCATGAATTACAAGCAATGTAGCTAAAACAAGTTCATAGTATACATACTAAAATTTTCCAGGAATAACATAAATCTCGCATTCAATACACATTCCCTTGATTAGATAGCCATCATTCTAGGTGATCATCGTGGCAGGGCAAATGAAAAGGCAAGTTTATGCGCATATCATCAGAATCAACTAGAACTTCGAAGATAAACAGGGGATTGGCCCTTTGAACCCACAGGTTTTAACAGTACTTACAGATATCAATGCTTAATTCACATTTAAGGAGAGAAGATTAGCCTCTCAAACACAAGTTCCCTTTCAATCAAGGTGTTTATCACAATTTCCGTTTCAAAGGGAGCATAATCCTAAGATCATATCACACTCAACAGCTCGTAACCGAGGAGAGCTTAGCAAATGTTAAACAACAGCATATCCATCTGAGTTTCCGCTAGCTAGATCACAAACAGGGCATTCCCAATCAACGTAACATCAGATTTCCTCATATTCTCCACATAAGGACGTAATACAGAGAAATCGCAAGCAGCATTACAACAACGAGCTAGAATTTTGCATAAAAAACAGGGGAAATCAACATCTCAACTCAAGAAATTCCCACAGACGGCGCCAGTTGATAGATCCGGGTCAAAGATCCACAACAATTTAAGAGATTATTCATCATGTTTTGCAAATAGCATTCATGGGTAAAGCGTTAAAACATCGAAGAGCAAGGGATTCATGCGTATAGAAAAGCCATAGCCGAGTATTTTGTATAGGGCAAGAGGCGCACAACAACGACGAGTAATAGTAGAGCTATAGGTAAAGTATAAAAGGCGTATTTAGCCATGAACTAGCAAGATTCATGGGGTTTTGCACTCATACAAACTGATAACGCAGAACAGAGACAAGGGAGAGAGGGAGGCTAGGAATGTGGAACTCCGTCAAACCTCATTCCTTCTCAAATGATGAGGGTTTTGCCTCAAGTTCAAGGCAGTATACGTAGGAAAGAGACTCTTCCCGGTGTTGAGAAGAGTAGGTTGATGTAAAAACGGACTACGGCTTCCCGGAAGAAGGTCTTGTCCGCCTCGGCTGGCTTGAGCTCGGAGGAGCTCGTGAGAGAGAGAGTATGGAATTGAATGGAACAGTACGCTAAGGAGCGTTTTTGTTCGTAAGAAAGTGAATGAATATGTGATGTCCCCTTGATGTGTGCGTTCACTTAATATTTATAGGTGTGAGGAGGGTTGAAAAGTGGATAATTCTCTTATGGAAGGGATAAAAGAGGAATTTTCTTAATGACAAAACCCTTTTGTCATTAATACTGTGGTCCTCACTCTAGGAAAACTAGAGTCACGCCGATTACATGCTCCTGCAGACCCCTGGGTATTAACAGAAGCATACTAGGGCCGAGGCGGCTTCTGTGAGCACTAGCTTCTGCACATGGGTTTTAACCCAAATTATAATAACTGTCAGATCCCGCCTAGCTCAAGGACATATAACCTTGCGACTTCTGCACTAGCTAGGATCTGGCCAGATCTCGCTTACCCTTGTGCGAGGTTGGGCCCTGTAAGGTTACGAAAGATGCTTTTACTCCCTATCGAGGGAATGTCACGTGGTGAGGCTGATATTTCATCCCTATCACACACTTGTAGCCAAAAAATCCATATAAGCTCTAAAGCTATTTACTAAAATGCAATCAGAAGGCAATCAAAAAATATATTCTTCAAATTTATTTATTTCTAAAGCGACCTGAAATCCATTTAAATATGTTCTTACCACAAAATCTCTGAATTACGAAGCTTAAGTATAGAAATAAAATATATTTCTAAAGCTACCTAAAATCCATTTAAATATGTTCTTACCTGGTTGTATGTTATTGATTCATACCTTGATTTATAGGTTTAACAAGGCAAGCACAAGGGAGACTGCTTCCATCTTCCTTCACAATAAAACACGAAAAGTTATTCAGTATGTAAGGCATCATATCTTACATGTACGAGGCAGCAAAAAACAGGGTAAACAATCTGAAAATGGTAGATGATTTACAAACACATATATTTCTTTCACATGAAACGAGTAACAGTTCAGCCCCCCTTCCCCACCCCAAAAAAAATGCAGCTGCCTCTTCCCATAAATTTTTGGCAATTGTCCCTTGGATGGGCCTTCAAGTTCAACCTTATTTACAAGGAGGCAATTATAACAGCTGCATAAAATGTATTTGGTAGAAAATATCAGCATGTGTTTGACGAATCTTTAATTTTGAATAAACTCGTGTGAAATAGGAATTGCACTAAATAATCCTACAGTAAAAATGATTGATTTAATGCACTTAAGACCAGTTTAGTATTAGGTGTTGATGTTCAAATTCTAGTATTCGCATAGCATGCATGAATAATTTGAGAATGTCTAGCTGCTGATGTATACAATTAAGTATTAGGTGAGCTTATAATTCCAATAGGACACCACACTCTTAATAATGTATAACCACACTTTGTAGGGATGCATAAACTTTGATTGTATATTTGAATCCTTTTCTGTATAAGTCAAGTTTGATTGTGCTTAATCTTGATTTTATCTCATATCAAGGCAGAAGAAGCCTCATTTCAAGTCACGAGGTATAGCTATTTCTGGCAGATCAAGCCCACGAAGGGTAGTTGAGCTGCTCAAATCTAAACTGGACGCTACAAATATAGAAATCTTCCGATCTTCAGTCTTCGGACCGTACCTGGACTTCCCCGATGCATTGAATATCGAAGGTCCCGTGATATACCTACTGCTAAAAAAATTAACTTCTCCAGCCTTTGAGGACACTCTTACCTTTATTGTGAAAGGTGTTGAGGCGACGTTCGGGCCTGAAGAGTTTATTGCGATAGCTGGGCTCCCATTTGTGCATCTCGAACCAATATTACCATCCTCAATGTTTGCACGGGCCTTGGATGGAGAGGATGGGACAGTCAAAACCCAGCAAATTGAAGATCGCTTCATAAGAACCTGTGATATGCATCACGGGGGTGGGCAGGTTGCTCTGATGCTTGGCTGCTGTCTATTTCTGTACGGTGTCCTCATTGGACCAGGCTTCAGTAATCACCCCGTTGATCGGCAGTATTTGAACTTGTTCGACACCTTTGACACATTCAACAGCTTTGCACGGGGACGAGTTGCTTATGATTACCTCTTAAAACAATTCCACTCCTCCAAATCCGTGATGGACAGTGACGCGACCGTCGTTTAGCCGCAATCAATAAATTTATAATGCCTATGCCTTGACTACTACAACTAGTATAGTGTTTGTTGGTCCCAGTTTGTTAAGCGGTACACACGTAGAGGGGGGGGGGGGGGGGGGTGAATACTTGATACGTGAGTAAGAAGTTTTTCAACTTCTTTTTCCACTTAACTCAGAGTAGCAAGTATGAAGGTCGCTTCAGAAACTTAAGACCTAGCCTCAAGCTAGATCTATAGTGGAAGCTTGACTCTTGACCTAAGCTGGTGCTTGATCAAAGAGTGACTTACTTGCGAAATGCGGAATTAGGTGAGCTATTCTTTCCTAAGTATTTAAAGCGTTGATTTAGGTTTGTTTACGATGCACGTGCAATATGAATAATCAAAGCAAGTAATTATGGAAAGCTTGAGTAAAGATATACGACACCAGACTTTATAGTGGTTCGGTGATAAAACACCTACGTCCACTTTATTGCTCGCTGCAACAGATTCTTCTCACTAAGAATCTTGAGGAGTACAGGTTCCCCAAAAACAAAAATTGGATCGAGCTTCACTCGCTTAGATCCGAAACTACGACAACTGGGAGATTACGGGTTCTCCACAAAAACCTAGCCAAGATCGAGCTTTACACAGTCGAGGACAGCACTAGCTTGGATCTATGCTCTACGATCGAGACTTCTACTATCGAGGAAAGTAGAGTCTTAGATCATTGACACAACAACCTTTCTAACAACACAAAAACTTAACTTGACTGAACAAGGTTTTAGGGTTTTTGTTTTGGTGACTCTCTAAATGAAGAACTCTTTACAGTGAGTGCAAAGATGGTTAGAGTTCTTCTCTAAGCTCGGATATATGAAGTAGGCTTAGAATCTTGGAGAGTGAAGGTTGCGGAGACAAGTTTTGATGTAGCTGAAACTTGGAGAACACTGGACAAGAACTCGAAGAATTTGCTCGAAGTTTGTGAGTGTTTGTTTGCTGTATGCGCTGAAATCTCAAGTAGTGTTCTACTCTTCTCCGTCTTCGACCTTCACTATTTATAGAGAGAGGGATTGACAGGAGCTGTTGATGGTTGGTGGCTTTGTCCCTCCTCACTCGACAGTACTCGCCTTTGACCTGCAGCTTTTCAGACGCGCGCTTTGTCTCTTTGCCGAAAATGGCTAAGAGCCAAGTTCAACAGTAACTGGAGTGCCCAGTACTGTTGCGGCGCCTCTGTCGGTCTGGCGGTCAACTCCGGTGCTCCATTCTTAGTGTGCCACGTGGAGATCCACAATTTAACAACGGACTTGAGTTTGAACTCGTAGTTTGAATGAGCGGGAATTTTTTGATCTGTCGCTTTCAGTTAGGAAGAGGCTCGCTTCGCTTTAGAATCTTGAGCGTACGCTTGGGTGAGTCGCTTTAAGTAATACTGTAGCGTTCGCTTGGAAATATATTTCTTGAGCGTCCGCTTAGTAAAAGTTAACTCGCTTTGACTTTACTGTAGCGCTCGCTTCGCTTTGCTTCGGCAGACTCACTTTGATTTTACTGTAGCGCTCGCTTCGCTTTCGCTTCAGCAGACTCGCTTCACTTCAAAACACACTCAAGCGAGTGGCCTTCACTTGAAAATCTAGCAGTCTAAATCCTAATCGTCTAAAGCAAAAATTCAAGCCTTCCTAACATTATAGGCTTAGAAAAATTCTAACCTATCTAAATCAAAATAGGGTCGCTTGGGAATATGATACATAGAGGGTGGTTTGGGATCGAATCAAAACATATACATTTTATCCAAAGCGTCCTGGTTAAGTTCCCCCTTAACATATGATCCTTAACAATTCCAAACAATTTCCCCCATTTTGATGATGCCAAAACCCAACAATCTAACCACGGTAAGAACTTCAAGCGACTGATTCCTTTTCAGTCTTATCCATTTTTTTTTTTTTTTAAGTTCTTGTGGTTGAAGTGTGTGTTTTGTAGCATAAAGGATAAAAACACATAAAGCATGTAAATGAGACACGCTTGACATAAAATGAAGGTAGATTGATCAATCAAGCATAGGACAAGATAGCAGTTTATGGTTTTTCAGAGAAATAATCAAAGTAGACTTTGGCCTCATTGATTTGAGAGTCTATGTGCTTTCTTTGTGAGAGTTGTCCATTTCCAGAGCTTCATCAATTTCAGCTTCGATAAATTTTCGGTCTGGAACGTCTGATTTTGGCATTCTTGGTAAAGGAAACTGCTTCTGTTCAGGCACTCTGATGATCTTCTTCTTCGGCTCCGCGAGCTCTGCTTCAATAAAGATCTTCCTTCGTAGCGGCTCGTAGTACAAGACCATGAAGTTATTTAGAGCGTCCAGCTTGGAGACAGAGTCTTGGCCTGGCACTACTTGCCAAAAATAGTAGGCCTTTATGAACTTCTCTTTGCACTTGCTCCAAGCGTCCTTCAGCTTGTCAGAAATGAACTTCTCGATATCACAAGCGTCGGGGTGATGAGCTCCTCTCACTTCAATCTTCTCTGCAGATCTTCCAGTCAGCTCCTTCATCATTCTGTTGAATTTTTCACTCATCTCAGAGTTGAACTGGGGAGAACTCTGGTTGATGGTTTTGCGGATGAGATCAAACTCATCAGGAGTGTACGGCCGAAATCTATCATTTCTTTGATGTCAGCTTGAATAGCGCAAGCTTCAGATTCCACCGGGGTGAATGGTATATAGGCACTTCTCACTAGGCAAGATTGAATCAGCCGATTTTCTTCCTACAACTTGGCGGCTCTTTCTTCAACCTTCCTAATTCTGGCAACTCTGAGCCCTTCCTTTCTCTCTGCTTCCTTTCTCTTATCCTCCTCCTCCTCCTTCCTCTCCTCCAAGTGAGTTTTCTTTGCGGTTAAGTCTTTTTGGATCTTCTGGCGCTTAGCCTTGGGATCCTCTTCTTTTTCGATGGGAGCAGCTCGCTTAGGCTGTGTTTTTGGAGGCGGTGGTGGAGTCATCTTCTTCTTTTCGGTAGCAGGGGCTGGAGCTATTGATTTTTTAGCAGTAGGTGCAATAGGGGCAGTGAGAGCGGGTGCTTGACCAGATGAAGAAGGGGCTGCTTGGGATGGCATGTTTTGAAGCGGCTGGACAAGTGGAATCACAGTCACACCCTTCTCCATCAATTCGAAGGCTTGCTCTATCTGCAGAGTTGTAGCATGGGCAATATCGTCTGCAATTTGTTGTTCGACATGGGCAAACGATCTGGCGGCAACAGCAAAGGATGAAGCTAGCAAGTTTGACGACTCCTTTGGTTTCTCCTGGAAAACTACGAGGCCTTTACCATGCGGCTTCTCTACCTCCTCCTCTTCTACTCCTGCCTCCTTCCCTTCTACCTTCCCTTCCCCCTTAGCTCCACTCTTCCTCTCTTCTGCCAACTTCCCTTCCCCCTTTTTGGCATTATCAAGCTTGCCAGAGGGAACGGGGACTATGGCTTTCTCGTTGATGGCCCGGCGGAGGCTAGCGAACTCGTTGATCATTGCTTTGAGAGTTCCATCAGTTCGTTCGGCAAAGAGGCCTTCTTTGGCTAGCACCATCTCCGCCGTCTTCTCCGAGATCTCTTCAAGTAGCAGAGAACACTGCTTCTCTCGCTTGACCAGAGACCTCTCCCTCTCCTCGAGCTTCTCAACTACCTTGAAGTGAGCGTCAAGCTCCGCTTCAATATCCGCAGGAATCTACTTCTTCTCTTCCAGCACAAGAAGATCAAAGTGACTTTGTGAAGCGGCGAGCTCCGCTTCACGGGCAGCAAGACCTCTCTCGCGGATGTTGAGGTTTGTGTTGAGCAAGGCAGCAGCTCCAATGCGCACTGCAAGATTATCGGCATCCTTGCTAGCTTTGTCGAGAGTTACAGCCAGTTTGGCATGCTTCAAATCGAAAGCTTGGGCTTCCCTTCGGCGACTCTCAAGCTCGCTCTTATCCTCGTCATACTTGCTTTGGATAATTGCCTTCTCCTGCTCTAGGGTTGCCACGGCCAGCTTGGTGCGAGTGAGCTCGCTCTGCAAATTGACGATCTGGCCTTCTTTAGTGGCAAGCTCGCTCACTTTCTTCTCTACAGCTTGATAAGCTTTCGAGATGTCCTCTCTGTGCTTCCTTCTAAGCAAGGCCCTTTCATCCTCCGTCCTTTTGAAATCACCCTCCAAAGCGACCAGCTTTGAGGTGAACTCCTTCAATCTTCTCCTCTCCTCGTCAAGCGCATGCTTGGCATCATTCACTCGCTTCGCCTTCTCCTCGAGCTTTCCAGCAAACTCGGCCTTCTCACTATCGAAGTCTCTCTTCAGTCTCTCGACCTTCACCTTCTCTTGCTCGATCTCTTCCCTTGTCCTCCTTATATCTCCTTGGAGATTGAGAATCTCCTGGTCCTTCTTCAGCAGCTCCTCCTTATGTTGTTCAACCAACATCTGCTCGTGCTGGGAAAACTTTATTCCTGGGAGCTCTGCGTTTGGGTAAGCACGCTTTACTGCAGCGTCGGGCAGCTCCCAGTACTTGGCTTTATTTAGCAAAGCCTTGAACCCGTCCACTCCTACAAATTGAAGCATTTCTGCTTCTTTCTCAGCAATCGCATCCTCCGATAACGTTTGGCGGAGGGTGAAGATCTTGAAATATTCAGTTCCGCGGTAGGTGACATAGGTGAGGAAATCTGTGGCTTTGGTGCGGAAGGCTTCATCCATTTGCAGGTTGGGATACCGCTTCTGCAGCTTCTCAGCTGCCTGTTCCCAATCTGCTCTGAATCTTTTCAGGACTTTATTGGCAGAGGTTAAAGGGGTTGGTAGTATGGCTAGTTGAGGGGTGAGTTGGGAGTCAATGTTGTTGGTGGGGAAGTTTGGAGTAGAAGCTTGGATAGTGGATTGTATGGTGGCTTGAGTAGGGGCTTGGGTAGGCTCAAAGATTTGAGCGGCTTGGATTGGGTCAGGGTGAAGGAATGGTGGATCTGGTAGTGGATGGTGTTGGGAATTGTTAAGGATAACATGTTAAGGGGGAACTCACATTGGGACGCTTTAAAATTAAAGTGTGTATTTTGATTTGATCCCAAAACCCCTAAGTATCCTTGATAGATCCGGGTTGGAGATCCACAACAATTTAAGAGATTATTCATCATGTTTTTCAAGGAGCATTCATGGATAAAATGTTAAAGCGACAAAGAACAAGGGATTTGTATATTTGAAGAGCAATAATCGTGTATTTTGTATAGAGCATTGTTTGAATAGGAGTAATAAGTAGTAATCATGCTATATGCTTAAGTAAAGGGTGCATTTAGCCATGAACTAGTAAGATTCATGGAGTTTTGCACTCATATAAGCAGATAATGAAGAAATGAAGTAGGAAAAAGAGAGAAACAAGGAGAGCGGAGCTCCGTTAAACCTCATTCCCTTTAGGCAATAAGGGTTTTACCTTAGGCTCAAGGCGAGGTATGTAAGAGAGATTTTTCCCGGCGTCGAGAAGAAAAGATGGAGATGAAGGGGAATGAGGCTTCCTGGAAGAAGGTTTCGAACGCTTTGATCGCCTGAGCTCGGAGGAGCTCGTGGAAAAGTATGAAGGTGAATGGAACAGTACGCAGAGTGCATTTGTTCGTGAAGAGTGGCGTTCTCTCCCTGGACGAAGTGTGATTGCTCAGTATTTATAGATGTAGAGAGGGTGAAAGGGTGACCGTTTTTGTATAGAAGGGACAAAAGAGGAATTTCTATAGGGACAAATTCTCTTTGTCATTAATACCGTGGTCCTCACACTAAGAGGACTAGAGTCACGCCGATTATATGCTCAGGCAGATCCCTAGGTGTTAGCAGGAGCCTAACAGGGTTAAGGCCGCTTCTGCGTGAACTAGCTTCAATACATAAGCCTCGGTGAAGCTAAAGTAGTCATCAGATCGGGCGAAGCTGATACTTATCCCTATCACCTACTCCCCCCCAGGACCGGAAGCGTTCACTATAAGCTTCTGTCAAATACTAGCATCAGGAATAATAATTTTGAATGACATCATAAAAGGCTTGTTACACAAAAAAGGTAATGCGCCGGTTAATTTTTTGAGGTGTGATGGGAGTGACGACTCCCCATCTTGTCATTACCTTTTGGCGTTTCCGAGGAGAGGAAAAGTGATCTACTTCTTAAGAAACAATTTTTGGCTTCTCTCATTCCTCTCCTTATTTTTCTCTTTCGCTTGGTCATCAGAGGAAAAAGAGAGAAAAGAAGCCATACTTTGGGCTTTCCGCTTCCCTTTTGCCCAGCAGAATCCATCTTTCTCAGACGAACAAGTACCTTTCTCTATCTAGCTATTTCTTTCATACTTTTTCACGAATCATCTATAAGGGAATTGGCTCTTAAAAACCCTTTGCTTGGCCTTATTAGTTCAGTCATGTCTATCGATTCTGTCCATCGGAAGATCTGCAAGATGGATGAGGGTAAGCCAGAAGACAAAAGACAGAAGACAGATGAGGGTAAGCCATATAGTCCTTTAACTTTATTTGTCCTGTTTTTTCTACCATGGTTTTTTGCTAATTTGGACTGATTGATACATATATATTTGTTTTGTTTTTTTTTTTTTTTTTAAAAAAGGTTCAGCTGCTGGGGAGGACAGCGATTCCTACTCCTTTCCCCGAGCTTCTGCAACCCCATCATCCAGTTCAGGATCCTCTACCTTAGCTTAATTATGCTGTATTTTGGTGCTTATGAAATGACTTTTCCTTTTTTGCTGGGATACATGTTTCAAGACTTTGATGGGACAAACTGTCCCTCTTTTCTTTCTCTTTTTAGAACTTGGGGGCCAACTTTATGCTTCTTCTAGCATAACCAGAATAGACTGTATATCCCGTTTTGATTTCTCGTTACTTATTAGATGTTCTCATTTCCGTGCATGCAATATTTTAAAATGGTAGGATATGAGCATCTTCAGATGCTGCTTCCTGGTTGAGAATAGTTTCTTTTAGGCCTTGATGGGGTATTTTCCCCATACTTCCAACTTTGAATTTTTCTTAGTTTTCTTTTACCCAGGGGCCTGGGTTTACTTTATGCCTACCTTTTAAGATAGTAAGATATGGAAAGCATTTTAAGATAATGGAATAGAAGGGTATCCCCCTACTCCCCCCCCCCCCCCCCCCCCCCCCCCCCAAGTGGGTTATGAGAGATCTAATGAATTATAACTCATTTAGTGGATAATTTTGCACTAAGTATAGTATTTCTTTAGATTATTAACATTCCAGGGCCGGGGTAGCACCCTTCCCTCTTCATCTTGCAGTTCATAGGCTCCCCCTTTCAATACCTCCTTTACCAGGTAGGGTCCTTCCCAATTTGCATCTAGCTTTCCCATGGGCTTGAGAGCATCTGCCCTTTTCAGGACTAGATCTCCTTTGCAGAACCTTCAGATCTGCACTTTCTTGTTATATGCGTCTCGCACCTGCTGTTTGTATCTTTCTGCCTTTTGAAGAGCTTTGATCCTGAGCTCTTCTACCATGTCTAGGTTTTCCCTCATTAGAGAAGAGTTTTGATTTTCATCATAAGCCATTATCATTAATGACTTGAGTTCTGCCTCTACTGGCGTTACTGCTGTTGCCCCATAGAACAGATTAAATGGGGCCTCCCCTGTAGCTGTCTTGGGACTGACTCTATACGCCCACAGCACCGAGTCCAACTCGTCAGCCCAATTTCCTTTGGATTTTTCCAGCCGGGCCTTGATACCATTTACAATGGTTCTGTTTGTCACTTCGACTTGCCCATTAGCTTGAGGATGAGCTACAACTACAAACCTCTGTTCAATGCCAATTTCTTTGCACCATGCTCGCACCATGGATCCTGTAAACTGGGCACCATTGTCAGCGACCAGTATCCTTGGGATTCCATACCGGCAGCATATATTTTTCCAGATGAATTTCTTTATCACATGTTCTGTGATCTTTACTACAGCCTCAGCTTCAACCCATTTGGTGAAGTAGTCCATAGCTACGATTAAGAATACTCTTCCTCCCATAGCTGTGGGAAATTTTCCCACAATATCAATCCTCCATTTATCAAAGGGACAGGGTGCAATTGTAATAACCCGTATTTTTAAATACTAGAAAATAGAAAATAAATAGTTTCCTTTAATATAATAAGCTTTTCATAATTTATATAGTAAAATGATAAAAGGATTTTTAAATTTAAAAGCTTTGATATTATTAGTTATGTAAATTTCTTAATGAAAGAATTTTAGAATATTTAATTTAATTAAAATTTGTTAACCAAAAATATTATTTCTAACTTAATAAAATTTCAAAAATGTAATGTTAATATATTTAACCTAGTTTTGACATTAAAAGAATTACGAAAGAAGCTAGGTACTTTTCGGATAAACGGTTAAGAAAACCCGAGTCGTCGTTTGTCTATTTTCGATCTTTTCGTTTCTTTAAAAATCTTCGAGCTTTCAAATTCCTTACGAAAATTCTTTAACCTATATCGTTGTGTTCGATATTTTTTGTGGATTCCGTAAACCCTTTGAAATCTTAAATCGGAATTCGTTGCCGGAAAAATATCTTTTCGTCGGGAAACGAGACGTTCGATCGGAGACGGGATGACCCCTATAAATAGAGGCCACCACCGCCTCACTTGATCATATCCTCATCTAATCCTTCAAGTGGAAGAAATCATCCACCAACCCAACTCTCTCTCTCTAGCCGATCACTCTCTCCCTCTCTTCCTCCATTGCCGGCAGCATCTCCGCCATCCACCACCATCTCCGATCACCATCAACTCCACCCTCCATCAACACCGATCATCACCACCATCATCATCTCCATCTCCACCGAACACCACCATCCTCCAGCCATCATCTTCGTCTTCCTCTCCGAGAAGCCGCAAGGAGCAGCAGCTTCATCTCTCCATCTCCGACGCCGCCGCCGCCGATCATCTCTCCGATCAAGCAGCAACTGCTGCCACCATCTTCTTCATCATTTCAGCACCATCACCTTTCCACCGCCACCTTCCTTTCAAGACTGAGAACAGCCCCGATCGTCACCGATCATCTTTTCGAGCATATCTTCTTCTCCAATCATCGGAAAGGTATGTCGTTCGTTTCTATGAACTCGTAGGGAGATTTCGATTCTAGGGATAGTGGCTGATCGTCGCCACGAGCTCCCGAGATAGGACATGCACCGCCTTCATCATTTGCATCTTCTCTTCTTCTCCGTCGCCGTGCAGCCGCCCTTTCTTTGGTGGTTGCCGGTGTTCCTTTTTGCATCCATATCACCGAATTAAAGTTGTTCGTAACCTAATAATTAACCTCTTAATCGGAACGAACTTGTGAAAATGAATTGTTTTTGGTATACTTTTCTTGTTCATGGATAATGTTTCCCTGCATGTCGAGACTCTGTCCAAATGTTTTGAAAATATTAATATAGTTTCGAAATGAGATTACCTAGCATCCTATAAAAGTTGGTAACAATCGGAATCACCATTAATTTTCTAAAAATGAAACTGTGTTCATTTTGACTCGAAGGACCCTTACCCTTTTTGCATGTCTAATATTTTTGCACCAAAATATTCCTAATGATTAGTTGAACAACTTTTGTGTTGAAGTCTAAGCCATGCAAACGACGAAAACATAAGAAAAGAATTATTGAAGGTTAATAAGTTATATATATAATTTTAGGGAATATTAATAATTAAAAAGGAAAGTTATGTTAGAAAGTTCTAAGAATGAAACTACGAACGTAACTTAACCTCAAGAAATATTTGTAGGAAGACTCTCCGAAGAAGCTGACTAAGATTCGAACCAAAGAATCGAGTAACCGGTAAAGGTGGGGATCTATTTATTCGAACTTGTTAAAATCCTTGGGGATTCTTATTTCTTAATAACTCTTGAGCTAGTAAGCTCTATATTTTTCAAGTGTAGGCTTTGTTTCAGGATTAAATTGTGAATCACAGGTTTCCCAGGTTTAATGCTCTAATCTTTTACGATATCGGGTTGACATCGTTAGGTCTAACACACCAACGAGCAACTGGTGTACACCGGGATCGGGAGTGGGGTTTACCACGGAAATCTCGATCCCTAGCCGATAGACTTGCATATAACTTATTTATGCCGTCTAGCATAGCTGATGGGTTTATATACACTTTATGTATGTCACCCTGCAAATGTTCTTATAATCCGACAGGTGGTTTAACCGGATTCGATTACGAGTAACCTCGGGAATACCTAAATGGACGTCTAAATGGTTTGGTCATATGGGATCAAGACTTATTCTTTCTCTTCTCTCTTTTAAAATCCTGAAAGCCCTGCTTTTGTTTTCCTTTGATTGGCAATGATTCCCACTGAGTGCTAGTTGTACTCAGCCCTGTGAAACTTTCTTTGTTTTGCAGATTGGGAGCCGGAGGCATAGTGACGGGGCGAGAAGAGGGAGAAAAGGAAAGGAGGAATAAACAAGAGACGAGGATAATAAAACTTAAACCGTTAGACTCTTTCCCGTTTCTTAAACTTTTATTTGGTTATAAACAATTTACGTATGCTTTGGATCGTTAAACAATTTCCCTTTTCGTTATTTAGATAACCGAATTATCATATTTAATAATTGAATTGGGAGTTATGGTTTAGTTAACTTAGAAAGTTAATATTCGTTTAAAGTTTATTTCGTTATTCATTTGTTAGTTTAAAACTTGACGTTTTAAAGATATGAATTCATATAACGAAAACTTAAACGAATTTATAAAAAACTATAACGGTTGATAAATGAATGTTTATTTATTCGCTTCCGCTATTTAACGCAACTTTGATGTAACTATATATTCTGGACCCAACTGTAGTGCGGTCTGGTCCGCCACGGTTGTTATGCTTTCGATATGTATTTTGGATCCTACTGTAGAGCGGTCTGGTCCGCCTCGGTAGTTATTTTTATTAAATATCTTGGATCCGATGATGGCGCGGTCTGGTCCGACCTCATCGTTATGGTTTATGCACTTGGTTAGCTGATGTATAGTCTTTGGTATTTACTACGACTTGATCCTGGTTTAAGGGGAGATGTTGCCCAAATTTCCGGGCTAAACTAAATGAATTTTAATTAAAATTAATTAAATAAATTGAATTATGATTTTCTCCCTTTTTATTTTACCCTTCGTTGCATCCCGATTTAATTGGTTATAATTAAAATTGATTATTTTTAGAGTTAGGAAAATCGGGGTGTGACAGCAATCATGGCCCCTAATTCTTCAGCAGGCTTGTGAATGAGCCTCCCATTTCTTTGACAGCTATCACACCTTTTAACTAGGTTTTTAGCATCTTTTTCCATTGTAGGCCAGAAGAACCCAACTCTGAGTAGCTTTCTGATTAGATCTTTAAATCCAGTGTGTGCCCCTGCAGCACCTTCATGTATTTCTCGCAACGCGTATTCTCCCTCAGGTTCTGATAGGCACTTGAGGTAAGGGTGTGTAAATGCCCTTTTGTATAATGTATCCCCTATTAGGCAGAATTTAGCTTTGAATGCGCGTGGTAATCTACCTCCATTAGCTATAGCTACAGCTTCTGGCTCTCCAGAAGGCTCCTTTAAAGCTCTGATGATTGGAGTTCTCCAATCCTCCATTATTTCAATAGTCTGTATTTCAGCTTTGACCAAATGGAATCTGCATTGCATACCACAATTTCATCTGTCCATGTTCCTTCCACCGCACTAGCTATTCAAGCCAGCTTATCGGCTTCAATATTTTCTTCCCGAGGGATCTGGACTACCTCGGCTTTGTCAAAGCGTCCCATTAATTCATCCATGATTTTCGCATATGCTACCATTCTTTCTTCTCGCTTTTTGCAAGTCCCTAGGACCTGGTGCGTCACTAATTGAGAATCTGAATGAACCACTACGTGAGTAGCGCCCATGGTTCGCAGCAAGTCTAGGCATCTGACCAGAGCCTCATATTCTGCCTCATTATTGGAGACATGATAGTTTAATTTGATAGCAAATTTGTAGATGTGGCTTTCGGGGTCCTGGATAAAGATCCCTACCCCCGCACCATCTTTAGTAACGGAGCCGTCCACATAGGCTTTCCACCACTGGAATTCTTCTTCTTCTCCTCGGGTGGTTTCTTGCAGGAAGTCGGCCAGTGCTTGGGCTTTAATAGCCACTCTTGGCTCGAAATCCACATCATACTCACTCAGCTCTATGGCCCATTTAACTAATCTTCCCGACAAATCAGGTTTTTCCAATATTTGTTTCAATGGCTCATTCGTCCTGACTATCACCTTGTGTGATAAAAAAATAGGGTCTCAGCTTTCTAGCCGTAACCATTACTGCTAAAGCAGCTTTTTCGATACTAGGGTACCGTATCTCCGCTCCCTGTATCATCTTGCTTGTGTAGTAGATAGGCTTCTGCATCAACCCTTCCTCTCTCAGGAGTACCGAACTGATAGATTCCTCTCCCACGACTATATATAAATATAGCACTTCCTGTGGTAATGGCTTAGTAAGCAGAGGTAGTTCTGCTTGGTGCTCTTTTAATTCTTCAAAGGCCTTTTGACACTCATTGGTCCATTCAAATCTGCTCCCCTTTCTCAATATTTTGAAAAAGGGGAGGCTTTTTTCCTCTGATCGAGAGATGAACCGACTAAGCGCTGTTATTCGTCCATTGAGCCTTTGGATTTCTCGAATGTTTCGAGGAGGTGTCATATCTAATACTGCCTACACTTTGGCTTTGTTTACTTCAATCCCTCTGGGGGTAACCATATATCCCAGGAATTTTCTAGCTTGCACACCGAACGAGCACTTGGTTGGATTCAGCTTAAGATGATATAATCTGGCTACAACAAACACTTCTTCCAGATCTCGTATATGATTTTGAGCATGCACACTCTTGGCTAGTATATCATCAACATATACTTCCATATTTCTGCCGATCTGGCTTTTGAAGATTTTATCCATCATTCTTTGATAGGTAGCACCTGCATTTTTCAGGCCGAAGGGCATGCTTTGAAAACCAAATGTCCCAGCGCAGACCCCAAATGCAGCTTTTGGGATATCTAATGGATTCATTTTGACCTGATGGTAACCTTGATATGCGTCCATCATAGATAACAATTCACAGCCTGACGTGGAATCTACCAATTGATCAATCCTAGGCAGAGGGTAATGATCTTTTGGGCAGGCTTTGTTTAAGTCTCTGAAGTCGATACACATCCTCCAGGTACCTGTATTTCCCTTGGCCACCATTACTGTGTTTGATAACCATTCTGGGAATTGTATTTCCCTAATATGTTTAGCCTCCAATAACTTGGCGACCTCTTCCCTGATGATTTTATCTTTCTCAGGGCCAAATTGCCTTAACTTTTGCTTTAGCGGCTTTACTGAGGGGTCTACATTCAGACAGTGTAGTGCCAC
This sequence comes from Thymus mandschuricus, assembly GCA_029379335.1. Classification (NCBI taxonomy): domain Eukaryota; kingdom Viridiplantae; phylum Streptophyta; class Magnoliopsida; order Lamiales; family Lamiaceae; genus Thymus; species Thymus mandschuricus. Next base: position 20,366,668 of record CM057081.1, read on the forward strand.
GGTTGCGTCTACCCCCACCAGGTCAGATGACCCAAAAGCGAAGACATCTGCGTTCTTTCGCAGGCACCTTATTAGTTGTTCTGATATGTCTTGAGGCATCTGAGTGCCAATTCTAGTGGTGAATCCTTTCCGATATGGGATCAACTCTATTTCTATCAGTTCCTCTGCAGGGATCATTAGGTTCTGCCCTTCTTTAATGGTATCAGCCTCCTCAATCTTGCCCTCTTCCCTTTCTGGTTTGCGTCAAGGGGCTACGGGTTCTTGGACAGCCCCATTTCTTAGCTTCTCCCATTTCGACAGATTGGACGTAGCAGTTTCTCGAGGTCATTTGATTCCCCGATATCCGTCCTATTTGATCTCCCACAGGGAAATTCATCATCAAGTGATATGTGGATATGATTCCTTGGAAAGTGTTCAGAGCAGCTCTTCCTAGAATAGCGTTATAGGATGACTCCTGATCGACCACCCAGAAAGTGGTCACCTTTGAGGCTTTAACATCTCCCTCACCTAAAGTGAGTGCAAGATCCACTGATCCTACTGTCATGACAGGCCTCTGCGAGAAACCTTGGAGGGATATCCTGGCGGGTTTCAGAAGCCTCTTCTGGGGCATTTGATTAAGACAACTCATGAGTATCACATTGGTGGGGGTCCATGTGTCGATGAAAATTCTTCGCACTCGGTACCCTTCTATTTCAGCTGTTATTACAAGGGCATCATTGTGTTGATGTTGATGGATTTGTATACTAGAAAGCAGGCCTTTTAGCTTGTATGCATGTGTTGTCCATAACCACTAACGATCTCCTATCTGATTAAGTATGAATTGTTATCTATGCATCAAACATCTATCCATTATCTCAAAGCTGTAGGCTTTATGGTGTGTTGTAGATCACAGAAGACCATAGTTGCCGGTTCCTCACGAGATATAAAAGGGTATCACAGTTGAGACAGTTCTGGATATAAATGTCGGTTTAGGCTGTAGTATAGGCTGCATAAGTAGCTTGTCTTGGCTACTTGTCTATACTAGTACGTGCGTGTACTGATAGGATCACGGTGAGGTGTATTCTTCTATTCTGACCGAATGTAGAAAGAATCAAGACCTCGGTGACTTAAGATGATCCTTAACTCTAGTTGAGTCCTAAGGGTGTATAGTTGTAGTCTGCTTCTTTGATTTACCATGGGTGAGAGTTCAGAGTATCTGTAACTCAATATGCTCCGTATCTTGGGAAGCAACTATAACTAGTACGACTCTTAGTGCAACTGCAACAGAGCACCATATCCTGGTAGAACAGGTTGATCACATCCCCTGAGGAATTCATTAAGGATTATCATACCAAACCCTGCAGGTGGATTAATTTCCGGTATGATGAATAAGGAATGAATGGTACTACTCAGGAATAAAATAAGTTGAATAACACGAGCAGTCAGAAGCTCTAAGTTACTCAACGGATGTGGGATATCTTAAATATGGGGGTCGCTAAGTCTAATACTAGCCCTGAACTCAACAGGGGTAAAACAGGTAATTCAGTAATATTACTCTAGTGGAATGTTTTAGTACTTATGGACTAAATTATACTCTGGGCTGAGTATGGAGAATTTAGCCATTGGGAGGCCTTGGTTTTACCAGCTAGTAGATCCCTGATCTGGCCCAAAAAGCTCAACAAGCCACAGTATAAGGAATAAGTGGGCCACCACTTAATTGGGCCCAGTGAAGGCGCCAATACTGCAGTTGGACGGCTAGTCCATAAGTTGCAGGCCTGGCCTGCAACTTAAGCCCAAGTCTCACTTGGTCTTCTCTATATATACCCCTCAAGGTCTTGTTCAAACCTAATGATCAGAATATATGAGTGCACTTAAATATTCTGAACAAGAAAGGGAGGCTGGGGTTAGAGAGAGAGAGACGCGCGGCCGGGCGAGTAGCAGTTCGGTGGTTCCCGTTTTCCGTGGCTGATTCCGATGTTCGTTGTCCATCCAACGTCAGAATCGAGCAGGGATACAGATCAGAAGATCTATTCGCGAGTTCTCTACTTCTTCAGGTAATCGATCTATAAACCCTCTATGATTCCGCACTAAATTCATAGGAGCATGATAGGTTTAATTCGGTAGTTAGATATCCGAAATAGATCCTCGGGCGAACCGATCTTCACCGATCAGATATGGTTCCTTCAGTTGGTATCAGAGCCAAGGATCAGATTTTCGGCTCTATCTGAGTAATTATCGATCATTATGCATGTTAGATCGATTAGGATGTCGCTTTTCGTGGTGTTTTTCGTTTTTCGGGCCGGTTTGGCAAAATCTATGTAATTTTTGATCGCGAGATAATAAGGTGCGATCTAGAATAGGTTAGATAGATTTATTTTCGTTTTGTACCTACTGGACGAGACGAAGAGGAAGAACGAAGGCGACGTCGGAGGAGGCAGGAGGAGGCCGGAGAGGCGGCGGTGGCACCGAAGGCGCGAGAACGGCGCCGCGGCGGAACCCTAGTTAGAGCTCGACGCCGCGGTAGTAGCCGTGAACTGCATGGGGGCCGACGACGGTGACCAGGGAGTCCGGCAACGGACTCGACGTGGCCGCAAGCGTCGCCGGCAGCAGCAGCACATCGGGGCAGCGCCGGAGGAGCAGCAGCCGCGGCGGAACCCTTCTAGGGTTTTCTCCCGCGAGTTGCAGCGGTGGCAGGCGACGGCGAGGGCGGCGGAGGGACGTCCAACAGTAGCGGAGCACGCCGGCGACATCAACACCAGCAGTGGTGGCCGCGGCGGACGTCGCCGGCGGCTGTAACTGCGGCAGCAGGCGCGAGGGTTTCGCGGCGGAACCCTAGATAGGGCTCTACGCCGCGAACGTCGCCGGAGAGGGCTGCCGGCCGTGCCACTGGCAGGTAACGATGGCCAGCAGCAGCAGCGGCGCGAGAGAGGCGGAGGCGGCTGGCGGCAGTGCCTCACGCCGTCGGTCGCGGCGCGGGCAGCTTTGGACGCCCGTGCCCTAGCCCGTGGACGGGCCTAGGGTTTCCAACCCGGCCCGTTCACATTTACGGGCTGCCTCCAGCGTTCGGGCTCGGGCCCAGTCACGAGCTCGGGCCGTTTTATGTCCTGTTTGGGCTCGTGGGCCCATGAGAGTGAAACGAGCGCGGTTTGGGCTTTTTCGAGAGAATTGGGCCATGTGGTGTGGGCCCAATCTCGGTTAGAAAAGCCCAATGGCAACAGAAATTAGATAATAAATTATTTAATTAATTTATTTATTTTCGGGGAGAAACGGGAGATCAACTCGGAGGACTTATTCAAGACCGAAGCCGGTTTCGGATTTTATTATTATTTGTAATAGTTTAGACGGGTCGTCACACCACGAAAATCGAGTTTTATTTTTGTTTTATCTCGTTTTTCTTAAGCATGCTATGGATGCAATTTAAATTATTATAGCATGTTTTGCCTGTCGAGGTGAATTAAATTGCGCTTAGTCGAGCATGTTTTAGGATTGTCAATATAAGCATGTTTTAATTTTCTGCGAGCATGGTTTATTTGCTGCATTTAGAAAATTATGCTTAGGATTATGTGACAACGTGATCTAGCATGTCGACAACCTTTTGAAAGAAAAATACTAAGCAGATAAAAACATTTTTGGTATGAAAAATGTTAAGACCTCCACAACTGACCGTAAGGTGAAGTTTGGTGCGAGTGTGTAAACGTCCACACGAACGTGGCTTGCACATCGTATCGGACGAGTTCGCCAGATTTAGGGTTTCTTAACAAAAATGTTCTAACCAAAATGAGAAGTGGGAGCTTTTCTGAGTAAACGTCCACACTAACGTGGCTTGCTCGGAATAGTAACTGCGGTTTTCTCTGGAGTTGGTTTTTGAACAAAGATAGCTTAAGGAAAATAGTGCTTTTTCCGAGTTAGGCTAAGATTGTGGTTAAAGGCTTAGATATTAGTTAGAATACAACTCCCCAACGGAGTCCCTTTTCTAATCTAATATGGTCTAGTAAGGTTCAACTATTAGCTCTATTTGCCATAAGGATAGGTTGGCAAGATAAATAGAGTTAAAGATCCGAGTATCTGGTCGAACACTGGGAGCGTAAACGTCCACACGAACGTGGCTTGCGATCCACATTGTTTGGGCGGTTGAAGGTTTCGAAATTATTGGTTTATCAAAAGGTTACAATAATTTTCGTTACGAATTGATGCATGATCGTGTCTACGTGTTTATTGCTTTATCATATATGACTTTAGGCCCGTTGATAAATGTTCTCACTTCGAGTCCTCTCACGGATTCCAATTATTTGGAGTGAAGGAATTATCTCGATATTGTCCTTGTTGATGAAGAGTACAAGTTAGTACTCACTACACCTTATCTGAAAGCTCTAGTATCATCGGTTGAAGATAGAGAGTTACACAAGTTATGGCATGAGAGTAATGATTCGACTAAGATTAGTCAAATACTCTCTGACGCCAGGGTTGCAAGCCTTGTGTTCTCACTTGGCAGATATTGCAGATATCCCAGAACTTCTGGAAATCTTCTAGAAATTGGATGATATGAAACTTGCAAGTCAAGAAGCTTGTGTGCTTATGTTTGCTCCTCAGACGGCATCGAAAGATGAAAGTGAGGAAGAAGGTGTCAATCACTAGCAAGTTAACAAGAGCTTGGAAGAAGATAAAGGTGTTGAGCCTACCGATGGCAAGAAAAGCCAAAGGGGAAGGGCAAGTGCGTCATATACAACAAGAAAGGACACTGGAAGGCTGTCTGCCCTCTAAAGAAGAAGAATTTTGGTACGTCATACTGAGAAATGATCAACTGCATGTTCTACCTAGGCTGGGGTAGTAGATACGGGAGCAGTTGATCATGTGTGTAACACCTTGCAGTGTTTTCTACGGATAAACGAGGTGAGTGATGACGAGATTACCATCTCCATGGGTGATGCATCGAGAGTTGCAGCTGCCGCAGTTGGAGATATTCATTTATCGTTTGATAGTACTGTTTTGGTTTTGAGAGACGTTTTATATGTGCCTGCTTTTAGGCGAAACTTGATTTCTGTTTCGAAACTATTTATTTACGGATATTCAGTTGTTTTTGATAGAGGCGTTTCTATCATGAAAGACAATGAAGTTATAGTTTCTGGCACATTGTCCCGGTCTCTCTATACCATTACTTGTCCTATGAATGATTCTTGTTCTTATAATGCTTCCTCATCATTGAATACTAAAAAGAGGAAAAATCCGTCTCAAACGAACCAAACTCTATTATGGCACTTACGATTGGGTCACATCAACCAAAAGAGGATTTAAAGGTTGATAAAACAAGGTGTTTTGGATTTCTAAATAGAACCTTTATCGACGTGTGAATCGTGTTTGGAAGGAAAGATGGTGACCAGACCTTTCAAGTCCATAGGAAATCGAGCTCAAGAGCTCTAAGAGTTGGTTCATTCTGACTTGTGTGGACCGATGTCCGTTCAAGCTCGAGGAGGTTACGAGTATTTCATCACGTTTATCGATGACTACTCGAGATACGGTTTCATCTACCTACTCCACAAGAAATCTGAGTGCTTTGATAGATTCAAGGAATTCAAAGCGGAAGTGGAGAAGAGGACGGGTAGAAGTATCAAGTCACTTCGCTCTGATAGAGGTGGCGAGTACCTCGGAACTGAGTTTCGAACTTTCTTGTCAGAAAATGGGATTTCATCTCAGTTAACTACGCCCGGTACTCCCCAACAGAACAGTGTAGTTGAGAGACGGAATCGTACTCTTTTGGATACAGTGAGATCGATGATGAGCTATGCATCCTTGCCAATTTCGTTCTGGGGATATGCCTTGGAAACAGCAGGTTATCTCCTCAATCTAGTACCTACAAAGTCGACAGTTAAAACTCCTTCCGAATTATGGACAGGGCGTAAGCCCAGCTTGGGTCATATTCGGGTTTGGGGATGTCCAGCACACGTGGTGACCAAGGAGGCCGACAAATTGAGGTCTAAGACTAAGGTTAGGCTGTTTGTAGGATATCCAAAGGGAACGAAAGGAGGTTATTTCTATAGTCCCTAGGATCAGAAGGTCATTGTGAGCACTAATGCCCGATTCCTAGAGGAGGACTTTATTAGTAACCATCGGTCAAAGAGTGATATAATGCTCGATGAGTTGCGAGCATCAGCAGTAGCCAGTATTCCAGAACAGCCGAGTGTACAAGAGGTTATACCACTAACTGCACCCTTATCCGATACTGTATCTCCACCATCGCTTCGTCGCAGTGGGAGGGTTGTTCGTCAACCGGACCGTTTCATGTTCGTGGGAGAATCCACTGAACTACTCTCGGGTATCGAACATGATGAGATCGACCCCTGGACTTACAAGGAAGCGATGGAGGACGAGGATGCAGATTCCTGGAAAGTTTCTATGGATTCGGAGATAGAATCCATAGTTAACATGGACGTGTACGACCTTGCGGAGCTGCCGGATGGGGTAAAGCCCATCGGTTGCAAGTGGATGTACAAGAGAAAGAGAGGACCTGACGGGAAGGTTTTAGCCTTCAAAGCTAGATTGGTGGTGAAAGGATTCACTCAGAAAGAGGGAATCGATTACGATGAGACATTTTCGCCGGTTGCCATGCTTAAGTCCGTCAGAATACTCTTGTCCATGGCGGCACATTTAGACCTAGAGGTTTGGCAAATGGACGTCAAGACTGCGTTCTTGAACGGGTACCTTGAAAAAGGTAGGGACATATATATGCGCCAACCAGAAGGTTATGTGAAAGATGGCCAGGAGCATCTCGTATGGAAGCTCAAGAAGTCCTTATACGGACTTAAGCAAGCATCCAGGTCCTGGAACATTCGTTTTGATGGAGTGATTAAATCCTACGGATTTGTCCAATGCTTAAACGAAAGCTGTGTTTACAGGCTCAGTTCGGACGGAAGCGTGGTATTCTTAGTACTGTACGTAGATGACATACTTCTCATTGGCAACAATGTGAACGTGTTATCAGGCGTAAAGGATTGGTTGTCTGAACAGTTTCAGATGAAAGACTTGGGAGAAGCAGGTTACATCCTAGGGATCAAGGTGATCAGAGATCGCCGTAAGAGGATGTTAGGCTTAAGCCAAGCTTCATATATAGATACTGTGATCGGCCGTTTCAGCATGCAAAATGCCAAGAAGGGTTTTCTTCCCTTTAGACATGGCATACCTCTATCTAAGGACATGTGTCCGAAGACACAAGAGGAGATAGAAGGCATGAAGACTATACCGTATGCTTCCGCGGTTGGGAGTCTCATGTATGCAATGTTGTGTACTAGACCAGATATCTGCTATGCGGTTGGCATGGTGGCGAGATATCAGTCTAACCCTGGTCAGGGACATTGGACGGCTGTTAAGCACATATTGAAGTATCTCAAGAGGACAAGAGATTATGTGCCTGTTTATCAGTCCAATGAGATGATCCCGATAGGGTATACGGACTCAGACTTCCAGGCTGATCGAGATGAGATGAAATCTACCTCGGACTATGTGTTCACCTTGGGAGGTGGAGCTATCACTTGGAAGTGTGTGACGCGGGAGGGTGTCACAGAAACTCTACCATGAAGCCAAATATGTGGCTTCTTGTAACGCCACAAAAAGGTTGTGAAGCTCCTGCACTTCCTGAATGAGCTAGATCTGGTTCCCAGTTTGCCCATAGGTATCACACCGTGTTGTGATAAGGTTGGAGCAGTTGCAAACTGCATGGAACTCAGAGCTCACAAGGCAAGTAACAACATAGAGAGTACCATTGTACGAGAAATCGTCTAAGGAGGTAAAGGGGAAGTTGAGATAATCCCTTCAACGGTAGATCTAACGGATCTATGCACAAGGAGCGCCTCCCATACCAGTAAACTTTGAGTATAAGTGGGAGAAGATGTGTAATAGATGCTAGATTGTAGACACTGCCTATTTGTCACATGATATACTAAAAGTTTGCTTTAGTATAAGTGGGAGATTGATGGATTTGTATACTAGAAAGCAGGCCTTTTAGCTTGTATGCATGTGTTGTCCATAACCACTAACGTTCTCCTATCTGATTAAGTATGAATTGTTATCTATGCATCAAACATCTATCCATTATCTCAAAGTTGTAGGCTTTATGGTGTGTTGTAAATCACAGAAGACCATAGTTGCCGGTTCCTCACGAGATATAAAAGGGTATCACAGTTGAGACAGTTCTGGATAAAACTGTCGGTTTAGGCTGTAGTATAGGCTGCATAAGTAGCTTGTCTTGGCTACTTGTCTATACTAGTACGTGCGTGTACTGATAGGATCACGGTGAGGTGTATTCTTCTATTCTGACCGAATGTAGAAAGAATCAAGACCTCGGTGACTTAAGATGAACCTTAACTCTAGTTGAGTCCTAAGGGTGTATAGTTGTAGTCTGCTTCTTTGATTTACCATGGGTGAGAGTTCAGAGTATCTGTAACTCAATATGCTCCGTATCTTGGGAAGCAACTATAACTAGTACGACTCTTAGTGCAACTGCAACAGAGCACCATATCCTGGTAGAACAGGTTGATCACATCCCCTGAGGAATTCATTAAGGATTATCATACCAAACCCTGCAGGTGGATTAATTTCCGGTATGATGAATAAGGAATGAATAGTACTACTCAGGAATAAAAGAAGTTGAATAACACGAGCAGTCAGAAGCTCTAAGTTAATCAACGGATGTGGGATATCTTAAATATGGGGGTCGCTAAGTCTAATACTAGCCCTGAAATCAACAGGGGTAAAACAGGTAATTCAGTACTATTACTCTAGTGGAATGTTTTAGTACTTATGGACTAAATTATACTCTGGGCTGAGTATGGAGAATTTAGCCATTGGGAGGCCTCGGTTTTACCAGCTAGTAGATCCCTGATCTGGCCCAAAAAGCTCAATAGGCCACAGTATAAGGAATAAGTGGGCCACCACTTAATTGGGCCCAGTGAGGGCGCCAATACTGCAGTTGGACGGCTAGTCCATAAGTTGCAGGCCTGCCCTGCAACTTAAGCCCAAGTCTCACTTGGTCTTCTCTATATATACCCCTCAAGGTCTTGTTCAAACCTAATGATCAGAATATATGAGTGCACTTAAATATTCTGAACAAGAAAGGGAGGCTAGGGTTAGAGAGAGAGAGAGATGCGCGGCCGGGCGAGTAGCAGTTCGGTGGTTCCCGTTTTCCGTGGCTGATTCCGAGGTTCGTTGTTTATCCAACGTCAGAATTGAGCAGGGATACAGATCAAAAGATCTATTCGCGAGTTCTCTACTTCTTCAGGTAATCGATCTATAAACCCCCTATGATTCCGCACTAAATTCATAGGAGCATGATAGGTTTAATTCGGTAGTTAGATATCCGAAATAGATCCTCGGGCGAACCGATCTTCACCGATCAGATATGGTTCCTTCAGATGTATGTTGGCCTGATTATCCCCGAGTCCGAAGGATATTCTTGGCACAACATTGCCAGGCCCTTGTTCCCTGGGAGAATTGGAGACCTTGTCACATGTCTTTTTCAGACGAACTTCTGAATCAACCATCATCCTTACAAAATTCTTCAAAGAATTAAGGACGTTTAGAGAATTAATTTCAGGCGCTCTTTGAAAGAGGCTTAGAATGTATGTAATTCTTTTTTGATAGATTTTCTGCAATTGAGAATTGTTTGTAGTGGTTTTAACAAATATAGCTTATTCATCATAAGGCTCTTAAAGGGTGGCTTCTGCCAATATATGATGAAGGTAAAGGATAAGAAGCTGATTATGATGAAGGGCTTTTATATAGTTCCCTCTTCTCGGCACAAGGCATCTGCCCGTGCGAAATTTAGTTGAGGCATACTGTTGATTTAACAGATCCTTTTATAATTGCCAACCATTTATGGTAGCTCTAATCAAGCGTTGTTCATTTAATATAAGGCTTTTCGAGGGTGGCTTTTGCCAGAATGAGGTTGAGGTCAGTGATATCTGCCTTTACAAAATCCACTTATTAGAGTGTTTGTTTTCCTAGGGCTTTCTTTACGAAGCTTCTGGAAAGGATCTCGTCATGAGGGGAGGTTATTCAGAATTTGTATGGCATCTTATTTTAGTAAGCTCAATACGAGGCGCTTTGGCCATGTAGGCCCTTTTTATGTATAGTGCCTACTTTATAGAACTTTCTCGTAGGATGTTCCCGGGTAGCCCAAGACTATGAGAATGACATCCTTTACACGGGATTCATGAGAATATTGCCTATTGAACAGAGCTTACAAGAGCTTGGCCTACTTCATAAGGCTTATAAGAGCGTTGCCTATTAAATAGGGCTTATGAGAATAATGTCTTCTATAGGGGTTTATGAAGATATTATCTACTAAGTAGAGTTTTCGAATGTACCGTTTATGAGATGGGATTTAGGTAGGATTTTACCCACCGAAATGCGATGAGTAAGGCTTATGGGGATATAAAAAACGTTGCCTTTAAAACAAGGCTTGGAGATGCGTTGTTTATCTAATAGGACTGTTGGTCCCGGTTTGTTAATAGGAAAATACGTAGAGGGGGGGGGGGGTGAATACGTATTTTGATGTTTTTCAACTTCAAATCCCTTAACTCAGAGTAACAAGTAAAGAGCTCGCTTGAAACTTAAGACCTAGCTGAAGCTAGATCTACAGTACATAGCTAGCCTGCTTGACCGAAGTGAGAACTTGATCAAGAGGGAGTCTTTACTCGTATATGCGGAATTTGGTGAGCTAAAAATCTTTCCTAAGTATTTAAAAATTCCAGATTAGGTTTGCTTAGATGCAATATGCAATGGATAATCAAACAAGTAAGAGTTTAGGGTTAGAGAGATACGACACAGAGAATTATAGTGGTTCGGAGATAACGCTCATACGTCCACTTTGTTGCACGAAGGCAACCGTTCTCTTCACTCAAGAACTTGAAGATTTCGGGCTCTTCAAAAGCCTGGTCAAGATCGAGCTTCACTCGCTTGGATCTGACAGACGCTGGGTGATTCCGGGTTCACACCAAAAACCTAACTAGACTGGAAGCTTCACTTGCTTCAGTCGGACAAACAGGGAGATTACGGGCTCTCCTTACAGCCTAGCTTCGATCGAGCTTTACACAAACGATGTAAGTGTAAGCTTGGATCTAAACTCTATGATCGAGGCTTCTCCAATCGATGAAAGAAGGGCCTTGGATCGAAAACAAACTAATGACGACTCAAAAACCTAACAGACAGATTTAGGGTTTTTGGTTGACGAACACGCTATGAAGAGCTCTTTACAGTAAGTGCAAAGATGGCTAGAGCTCTTCTTCTAAGCTTGGATATGGAATAGGCTTAGACTCTAAGTGTGAAGGTTGTGAAGACGAGTTCCGATGAACTGGAAACTCGGAGAACACTTAAAACAAAGACTCGAAGATTTGCTCAAAGGCTTGGGAGTGTTTGTTTGCAGTAGGCTCGAATGCTCAAGTAGTGTTCTGCTTCTCTTCGTCTTCATCCTTCACTATTTATAGGCGGAGAGATGGCCGAGATCCGTTGCTTGGTTGGTGGCCTTGTCCCTCCTCCTCTCGACAGTACTTGCGCAGGCTGGCACCTTTTTCAGACGTCCAGTTTTGGCATTTTGCCAAAATTGGCTAACCTACAAGGTTAACAGTAACTGGAGCGAGCCAGTACTGTTGCGGCGCCTTTGTCGGCCTGGCTGTCAACTCTTCCGCTCCACTCCGCTTTCGACACGTGGAGATTTTGTAATTAATGCTACGATCTCCTGTTGACTGGAGTTCAAAATATGGGCGGGAGTTGCGCTGTCGCTTTCTGGTAGGTAGTGCCTCACTTCGCTTTGAAGTTGTAGCGTCTGCTTTAGTTGAGTCACTTCGTAGTCATTCTGTAGTGAGTCGCTTCGGGAGATAAAGTTCCCTAGTGACTGCTTTGGAAACTGCTGACTAGAGTTGACTAGCTTTGACTTTTCACTGTAGCGCTTGCTTCGCTTCGCTTTGGCTTTGAACTGTAGCGCTTGCTTCGCTTCGCTTTGGCTTTGAACTGTAGCGCTCGCTTCGCTTCGCCTTGGCAGAATCGCTTTGAATCTACTGTAGCGATCGCTTCGCTACACTGTTCTTCGGTACGCTTCACTTCAGCTTGCTAGACTTGCTTCGCTTCGAAAAACACACTCAAGCGAGTGGCCTTCACTTGAAAATTTAAAGCCTAAAATCTAAGCGAATTAAAGAGCCATCCTAACAGAGTAGGCTTAGAAAAATTCTAACTTATCAACTACATCAAATGGGTCGCTTGGGAACAGAACGCTTTGGGGTTTTGGGATCAAATCAAAACACTAAGATATCCCTTATAGGTTCCCCCTTAACATATTCGTTCTTAACAATTCCCAACAATTTCCCCCTTTTTGATGATGCCAAAACCCATCAGACTTAGATAAAAATAAATCTAGTCTATCTAACCGTGAAGGGAACTTCAAGCGACTGCTTCCTTTGCAGTTTCGTTTGTAATTTTCTTTTAAGTTCCTTCCCTTTTTTTTTCAGTTAAATTATTTGAGTTTGTAGCAAAAATGTAAAGTCATTCACAAAGCGAGTAAATGACACAGAAGAGACAGAAATTGAAATGAGATAAATGAACAAGCAGTTCACAAAAAGAAATGTTAAGAAGCTTGAAACTCAACGGTTTCCTGCAGCCCCTTCTTTGTCATCCTCCTTCTTCTCCTTCACCTCCATTTCCTTCTCTTCTTCCTCAGCCTCCAAGTCCCTCGCAATCATCTCTTCTGGGATAGCGTAAGCACTGAAAACCTTCGCTTCTAATGAGCCAATAGTATGAATACTTGGCCTCCTCCAAGTCTCCTCAAGTTGGAAGGCTTCATCCACTTCAGCATCGATGATACTACGATCTGGGACGCATGTACCGGGTAGGAAGGGCATGGGGAATTCCTTCTTGGCTGGTACCTTGATGATCAGTGGCATGGGTTCTGCAAGCTGTGCGAGTGAGAGAACCTTCCGCCTGAACTTCTCATCATAGGCACTGAGAAAGTTGTTGAGCGCATTGATCTGTGAGCATTTAGTCTGCAGTGGCACTACCTCCCAATAGTAGTAGGCCTTGATGAACTTTTCCTTGTAGTGTAGCCACCGCTCAAGTAACTCGTTAGGCACGAACTGCTCAATTTCATGGGCATCAAGATGCTCGTTTCTGCGCACGGTCAGCTCCTCTTCCGATCGGCTGGCCAGCTGTGCCATGAATGTATTGAATTTCTTTCCCGACTCGCCACTCCAGATAGGAAGCTTCTCATTGAGTCGCTTGCGGATGTAGTTCTGTTCTTCCTTGAGGCGGTAGCGGCCAGATTCAATCATTTCTTTTGCCGTTGTCTGGCATGTGTCGATTATGGCTTGAGCAAGACATGCTTCAGACTCCTCTGGCATGAGTGGAACAAAGGCGCTACGAACTAGAGCGGACTGGATGAGTCTCACTTCATTGAAGTGTTCCTCGATCCGGCCGTCTATCGCTTGGAGTCGCTTGGCCTTTATTCTTCTCTCCTTCTCAGCTTCATTCCTTCCTTCCTCTCCTCTTTTTCTTCTCCTTTCCTCCTTCTCCGCCCTTGTAGCGACTGCTTCTTTGACCTTTTGGCGCTTAGCCTTGGGGTCATCTTTCTTCGAATCTGGGGCAGCTCGCTTCAATGGCTGCTTCGGTGGTGGGGGTGGTGGCATGTCTTTCTTTGTAGCAACGCTTGAGGAGACAACTGCAGACGAGGTGAGTGCAGCAGTAGTCGAAGTGAGTGCAGCTGACGAAGCTGGCGCGGCGGCTGAAGCGGGCGCTTTGGGTGAAGCGGCCGCTTGGGAAATAGATGAAGCACCTGCAGCAATAGATTTTTTGGTTAGTTCAAAACCGCGCTCCATCTCCCACGCCATGGCAGCATCCTTCTCCACCTGCTTCCGCCTTTCCTCCTTTGTTAACACGGTCACCGGAGGATGCCGTGCAATTGAAGCACTCATCACTTTTTCCTGAAGCGGCCTGCTGGGCTCTTCGAGCTTTTTCAACAACTCCTCCTTCGTGAGTTTAATTTTGCCCTTTGTTTCGCCCAGAGCCCTCGCTTCATCTACTACATCCTCCTTATCACTGGCACCACTGCCTCCCTCCAGCATTCTCTCAACTCCAATTCTGCTTCCTCCCGAACCTCCGACTCCTCCTAGCTCCATCTGTCCTTCCCCCTTTTTGGCATCATCACTGCCAGGGGTTAGGATGAGTGATTTTCCAGAGATGGAATTATGAAGAGAGTTGACTTTGTTGAGGATGGCCTCCAACATCTTCTCGGCTTTTCCCACAGTGGGAGCCATCAGTTAGGCTGTTTTGATGGAGATTTCCTCCAACAAATATTCACATTGTTTCTCCCTCTCAACAAGCGTCATCATCCTCTCCAAGGGTTCCACCTCCCTGAAGCGAGCCTCCAGCTCCGCTTCAACTTCCCTCCTTATATCCGCCTTCTCCTCTTGCAAATTGAAGTACCAGAATTCCTGAGCCGCTTGAAGTTCAGCTTCCATTGTTTCAAGGCACCTCTCTCTCTGGTTTAGAGAGATATGGAATTCGGCACTTGCAGCAATCTTTTCAGTGTACGCTTCACCCAGCTCCTTGACCTTTTCCAGTAGAAGAGTCAATTCAGCATTTTGTAGGTCAATAGCCTGCGCACTTCTCCTCCGACTCTCCAGTTCCTTTTTATCGAGCTCACTTTCTTGCTTGAGAAGCTTCATTTCATTCCTGAGTGAGTCGAGAGTCTTTTTAGTGCTCAGCAGCTCGCTTCCTGTCCTAATCAACTCCTCTTCTCTCTTCTCATAAGCCTCCTTCAACTTCTTCAACTCCTTCTCCAAATCTTTCTTCTCTTTGCCAATAGAGACAAGTTTTGCATTCACCTCCCTCAAGCGGCTCCTTTCCGCGTCAAGCGAGCCCTTGAATTCGGTAATTGTTGCTGATTGATCTCCCACCAACTTTACTTGCGCCTCCAGCGCTTTCTCTTTCTCCTCCAGCAACCTCTCCTTCTCTTCCACCGTTCCCTCCAACTCCTTCTTCTTCCTGTCAAAGTCTCCTCTAAGACTAATGACCTCCCCCGCCTTCTTCTCCATCTCCTCACTCATCTTTGTTATCTCGCTATGAAGGCTAGCGATCTCCGCATCCTTCAGTTCCACCTCCTCCTTATGCTCCCTGATCAGCTTCCTTTCATGGGATGGGGCACTCGCTTTGGAACTATAGCGAGTGGATAGGCTTCTTTCACCTTTGCATCCAGCTTCTCCCAGAAGCTGGTCCCATCGAGAAAGGCATGGAAGCCGTTTTCGCCAATGAAGTTGAGAAGTTTGGCTTCCATTTGGATCAGTTCTTCTTCTGTGAATGCTTTGAGAAGCCTGAAGATTTTATAATACTCCGTTCCACGATAGGTGATGTACGTCAGGAAATCGACGACATTGGTGTAGAATATGTCTGACCATGGAACATTGGAGTAGCGGAGATTGATTGTCTCTGCGGCTTGCTCTCTCTCCTTGACATAGCGTTCAAGAGCCTGTTTGTGTATGGTGAGGGCAGGAGGCATGAACTGTGGAATGATGGGGAGTTCACCAACAGTTTGGGCGGTATCGGCTGTAGCTGCCGATGTCGTGGGGGATTGGGATGAGGTTTCTTGGGTTTCGGATATTTGGACGGCTTCAGTGGGTGGTGGTTGTATGGTTTCGGTGGGTGGTGGTTGTATTGACTGGGATTGAAGTGGTTGAAAGGTAGTGTAGGCTGCAGCTTGATCTGTGCTGAGGAATGGGATAGTGGGGATATGAAAAGAAGATGCAGATTCTTCTTCATGGGGAGAGAGGGGGGTTATCTGTTTTAGTGGTTGTTGGGTTGATGAAGATTGAGGTTCTGGTATTTGGGTGGAGTGGGTTTGGATTTGGAGTGGGGGTGATTTGGCTTTGATTGGTGAAGGCTGGGGTTGAGTCACTTCAATGTCCTCAAGCGGCTTCTCCACCGCCTCGCTTTCTTGGACGAGTGAAGCGACTCGCTTCGTCTTCTTGCCTCGCTTGGACGCGACTCGCTTCCCGGGTGAAGCGACCGGCCTAGCTTGGCTCACTTCAGCTTGCCTTTCGGCAACTGGTCTCGCTACGGGCACTTCTACTTCAAGAAGTTCCAAATCCATCAATGTTTTGGTTTTTCTGCACTTGTCATAGTAGATGGATTGTTGTTGTAGGCGATGGTGTCATCTTCCGGCCATGCTTTGCCCGGAAACTTCTTCTCCAAGGCAAAGGAAAGCCTTGAGAAGAACTTCAGTTTCCCCTTGCGGAGAATCTGGTCGGCGCTCCCCTTCACGAACGCAAAATCGGCAGCGGCTTCGTGAATTTGCTTGAGAAACCAACCGTGCCAATTGAAGCTGGTTCCAGTCAGGCTATCGACGATAACTGCGGTGGCGATCAGTTTCATCTCGGAGAGAGTATCCAGGGTTCCGATGTAACATGCAATACTCTTTGAGAAGAGCTCGCAGACATGATTGAAGGGGGCCTTCAAGCTCGAACGGATACTGGCCTCCTTGAAATTCGGATCTGCTTCGGCGGTTGCAAAACGACCGTACTGAACTCCGGCCGAAAGACCCAAATCGAGCAGTGAGTCTCCTCCTTCTCTCAGCAAGTCGAACGCGCCGATGAGTTCACTCATATCCACCTCCACCGGCTTCCTGATCTGTGGATCAGTGAATGAGGATGTATTCTGCTCCTTCCTCAAGTTCAGCAAGAGCTCACCCACCGCTTTTGCCAGTATTTTTGACGGAACTGCCGTCACAAATTTCCATAGACCGGCCTTGGTCACGGCTCTACGGAGAAAACCATTCTTCTCGATAATGGCTGGATCGAGATGAGGCTCGACATTGATGTGCTCTTTGGCCTTCGCAAGAAATTCCTCCATCGTCTCTGTCATTTGCTTCTTTCCCATGGTGTAAAAAAAGAGATTTTGAACGAAGTTTTAACGAAGAAAAACAAGGGTTGAGACTCGTGAGTTGCAGAAATTGCAGATCTAAGCACGAGAATGGAAATTTTTTTGAGGGCTATGAAAGGTTCTGCAGTTCTGCATTGTCTCATATTTATAGAGTTATTTCTTGGCTGACGTGGCAGGGGTAAGACGGTAATATCGCCGTAAGTCCTGTAGGTGGGCGGCGGACGTCCGGCGTCACCACAGTAAAAGTGAACCGCCACTTGCTCGGCGTCTCCACGTGGCATGCTGCAATTGGCTTGTCGTATACGGCGCTAATCCAACGGCTACAGATTGGGGGCTGTTGAGATTCGATGGTTGGATCTTCTCCGCCTTTTCCCGCTTCGAATTCAAGGTGTAGTCCACGCGCCCGATATTTCCACCATACATGAACCTGCATTAAATGCTCGGCAGAAAGTGAAATAGGCACTCAAGTGCAGACAGCTCATACTCGCTTCGTGCCCGCTCGCTTCGAGTTGGGCCGCTAGGCTTTGACTCGCTTGAGAGGCATTCGCTTGAGTGACTGTTCCGCACTTGCTTGCGATGGCTAGCTTTGAGTGATGTAGCACTCGCTTGGCCATCTGAAGCGACTGGAATAAGAAAATGAATTTCTTTGCTTCATTTTAAAATGTTTCTGACTTACATACTTCGAGGATAAACAAGAGTGTTTTCCTCTTTGTATTTGTGTCAGATTCATTTCATATTTTCCACATAGCGAGTGAAGGTTTCTAGCACGCTTCAGCTCACTTAGTGTACTTAAAATTGAAACGCTTACCAGTCAATCTCACTTCGTAGGAGATTGATACCACTAATTGAGGACTTCAATTGATTTGGATTTCAGTTTGTTGAATCCACTTGTTTGCTTTGAAGTTTGTTGATACCTTCTGTTGGGTAATTCATCTTCTTGGCATTCGTCTTCATGGCATTCATCTTCCTCTACGTATTAGAGAGTCCTCCATCGAAGTGAATGAGGGAGGAAATGAATATAGTACACAAGCTTACTACAACCCAGAGGGGAGCTTCACGTAAGTGTACATATTCACGACGAATGGGGGATGAGTACAAGTCCTTATCTCAGAGCAGAAATGGACAGGATGACAATGAGAATGCTCTGACAAGACAATCTCGTATTTTACGCAGAAGCATGTCACCAGCCCTGCAACCTTTTGTAGAAAAAGGTAAACCTTCAAGCTTCCTCCTACAAGCTACAGAATGAACTTGCAATCGACTCGCTTTGACCCAAGCTAGGGCGAATTGAAGCGATGCAAAATTCAAGGTGGGAGGAATGGATAGACATCCGGCAGCTCAACTCAATGAAGAGTGAGTAAGGAATGGGCATTTATCCACGATGAAGGAGATGAGAAGACTTGCTCCTCTTCGGCGGAAAGATGGGAAGAGGACACAAGGTCTAGGTGCCAGCCCTGCCTAAGCTTTCAGCATTTTTACGTGGGAATGCCCGATACAAGACCCCACAACCGTTACTAGAAACGGCACTTGCGAGTGTTTATACCCACTCGCTAGGAATCCTAGGCTAGGTAGCAGCTTTCCTTGCTCGCTTTGAAAGTAGCTTGCTTCGAAAGCAAACAATAGTTCCCCCTTAACCAATGGCTTAACGATTCCTGTAAGCGGGTAGGGAACGTCTTCCAACACTCCACCTTACTCCACCTTATTTCTCCTTCTTCAAGCGAGTGGAATTTTGAAGTGACTCGCTTGAGTTGGTGAAGATCCGAAGCGAGTGACGCTACGAAAAACTAGCGACCACTCCTTCGTGCATCCTGGATCTAGCACTCTTCACCAGGGTCTAATAACCCTAATTCCATGCATAGCTGATTGAAACGAGACTCAGCTAGAGGCTTGGTGAGGATACTGCTCGCTGGAGATCAGTATGAATTTTCTCGAGCTTGATATCCTTCTTCTCGACATGATCATGAATGAAGTGATGTCGAATTTCCACGTGCTTGCATCATGTGTGAAGCACTGGATTCTGCGAAATACATATGGCACTGTTGTTGTCGCAGAAGATCGGAATTTCATTCGCTTCAACCTTGTAGTCCTTCAACTGCTGACGAAGCCATAGAATTTGAGAACAGCAGCTTCCAGCGGCCATATATTCGGCTTCAGTCGTTGAAGTGGCTACACTTGTCTGCTTCTTCGAAAATCATGAGATTAGCTTGCTTCCCAAGAACTGACAAGTGCCCGAAGTTGATTTCCTATCAATTCGGCACCCTCCATAGTCAGCGTCTGAATATCCAGTGAGTTCCAGATTGTCCGCCGTTGGATACCACAGCCCCATATTGATAGTGCCCTTCAAATATCGAAGAATTCTTTTGGCAGCTTCAAGATGGCTGTGCTTGGGGTTGCTTTGGAAGCGAGCACAGACTCCGACTGCAAAAGCAATATCCGGCCTACTTGCAGTGAGATATAGGAGGGATCCAATAAGAGCACGATAATCTGTAGGATCTATAGATTTTCCTCCTTCGTCTGGCTCCATCTTCCAGTTGGTATTCATAGGGATCTTCACCGCTTTAGCATGTTGAATACCAAACTTGGCAAGCATATCTCTTGTGTACTTAGCTTGATTGATGAAGATACCATCATCCTGCTGCTTCACTTGAAGACCTAGAAAGCAGCTCATCAAGCCAATCATTGACATCTCGTATTTGGTCTTCATTAGCTCTCCAAACTTCTCGCTAAGCGACTGGTTTGGTGACCCAAATATGATGTCGTCCACGTAGATCTGAACCCATAGCATATCATCTCCATGATTGATAGTGAATAGAGTTCTATCTATCTTCCCTTTGTGGAAGCCATTCTCCACTAGGAATTGAGATAGTGTATCATACCAAGCTCTGGGAGCTTGCTTCAACCCATACAGGGCTTTCTTCAAGCGATACACTTTATCTCCCTGCTCGAAACCCGGTGGCTGCTCCACATACACTTCTTCCTTGAGTTCACCGTTGAGGAATGCGCTCTTCACATCCATTTGATAGACCTTGAACTTCTTGGCTGCTGCATAGGCTAGAAACAATCTGAAAGCTTCAAGCCGTGCCACTGGAGCGAAGGTCTCGTCAAAGTCGATTCCTTCCTCTTGGCAGTAGCCTTTGGCAACGAGTCGCGCCTTGTTCCTCACTACGTTGTGGACCTCGTCAGTCTTGTTCTTGAACACCCATTTGGTGCCAATAATGTGCTGGAATTTGGGACGATCCACGAGGTACCATACGTCGTTCCTAGTGAATTGATTCAGCTCCTCTTGCATGGTGATCACCCAGTTAGAGTCGGCTAGGGCTTCCTCCACGCTTGATGGCTCAATGTTTGAGAGAAAGCAACTGAACATGGCACTTTCTCCAAACACTTGACTTCTGGTCACTACACCCTTGGATGGATCTCCAATGATTTGACTTGGTGAGTGATCTTTGAGCCATGCTCGCTTGGATCCGCCAGCTTCATCTTCATCTTCTTCTTTGCCGCTCGCTTCATTATTTGAAGCGACTGGATTGGGTGCTTGGTCTGCACTAGCTTCAGGAATCTTGGGAGCAGCTTCGACTTCTCCTTTGGGATTCTGCTCGCTTGAGTCCTTGATCTCATCATCTTCATCAAGCACGTCCCAAGTGAGTTGATTTGAGGGTTCCTTGCTTTGATCCTTTTCATTCGCTTGAGCCTGTTCCTGTGGAAGACTTAAAGAAGATTCATCAAATACGACATGGGGTGATTCCTCCACAATTAGGGTTTTACAGTTGAACACTCTGTAGGCTTTGCTAGACGTAGAGTATCCTAAGAATACTCCTTCATCAGCTTTGCTTTCAAAAGCTTTCAACTATGACTTCCCATTGTTGTGAATGAAGACCCTACAACCAAAAATATGGAAATAAGATATGTTAGGAATTCTCCCTGTCCATATTTCATATGGAGTTTTGTCGTGCCGTTTGTTGAGAAGCGTCCGATTCTGTGTGTAGCACGCCGTGTTGGCAGCTTCAGCCCAGTACTTCATCGGAAGCTTCGAGTCTGCAATCATGGTTCGAACGGCTTCTTTGATGATTCGATTTCTTCTTTCAGCAACTCCATTCTGCTGAGGTGTTCGTGCTGAAGAAGTTTGATGTGCTATCCCATGCTCCGTGCAGTACGCTTCAATTGTAGAGTTCAAGAACTCTGTGCCTTTGTCGGAGCGGATGGTCACAATAGCTTGATTCTTTTCCACAGCCAATCGCTTGAGTAGTTGTGGCAGTTTGGTCAGTGTCTCCTTCTTGCTGAAGAGGAATACAACCCAAGTGTAGCGAGAGAAGTCGTCGACTACAACTAGAGTGTACTTCCTTCCATTTACACTAACTGGAGTAACTGGACCAAACAGATCCATGTGAAGCAGTTCGAGCACTCGCTTTGATGAAGCTTCTTCAAGACTGGCAAAGTGCTTCTTCGTCTGCTTCCCTCGTTGGCATGGTGAGCATGGATGGTCTTTGATGAAGACTGCATTTGGTATGCCCTGCACCAAACTCTTTGATGGCTTTGAAGTTGAGATGGTTCAAGCGTCTGTGCCATAGCCATCCAATTTCTGTAGCACTTCTTGCAACTAGGCAAGTTTCCTCTTTGCAGCTGTCCCATTGTGCTATGTAGACGTTTCTTTGCCTAATTCCAGTGAGCACTATCTGGGACGAGAGTTTGTTCTTCACAATGCACTTGTTGGAGATGAACTCCACCCTGTACCCCTTATCACAAAATTGTGAAATGGATAACAGGTTGTGCTTGAGTCCTTCCACATAGGAGACTTCTTCAATTGTGAGCTTTCCAACTTTCAGTGCGCCATATCCCCTGGTGCTTCCTCGAGAGTTGTCACCAAAGGTTACGTGTGGACCCTTCTTCTCTATATAGTTGTGAAGTAGAGCTTTCATGCCGGTCATGTGTCTTGAGCACCCACTGTCCAAGTACCATACTAGTTGACCCTCACTTGGCACGGGATCCACGGCGCTCACCTGCAATTAGACGGATTTTGGTACCCAAATCAGTTTGGGTCCTTGCAGGTTAGTTCCCTTAGGTACCCACACTTGCTTTACTCTCTTTTGAGATAAAGCTTGTGTTTTGGGCTTCTCGACCTTAGAAAACTGTGACTTCTGCCTTAGAGCAGTTTCATACGTGCAACAGTGTGTGCAAGAGGGGTAGCGGCTCGCTTTAGACCTACCTATGCTCTTCCCATTTTGCTTATATCCTGAAGCGACTCGCTTCGGATTAGCTCTGGGTTTAGAGACTGACTTAGGGTTTCTAGTCTGTCGAAGCGGCTCGCTTGGTTTCCTCGAAGCGGTCCAACTAGGGTTTTGACCCTGACTCGCTTGAGAAACCTTGGGAATCTGAAGCGACCCAGTGGAAGCTTCAAAATCTTCCCCCTCAACGTTAGTCCGGTTGGACCATCTCCAGTCCGGATAACGTGACACATAGACATTACTCCTCTTTTTAGGAGGTAGATCCTTTGTCTCTCGTGTCTTGGCTTGAGACTTAGAAGCTTCAACAGTTCTCCCTTTACCCTTGGATTGGTAAGACTTAGCATGTTGAGTGCTAGAGACTGTTGAACTTTGCTTGCCCTTAGGATCTGCCCTTAAAGATATAGACATCTTCATAGGCTTCCTTTTAGGGTTCTCAGCCATTTCGCCTTTAACTTTGTTAGTGGTCGCTTTGGATGCAGTGGGCAATTCCAAAGTGACTGATGGTGTAGTGTGAGATGCACCAACAAAGACAGTCGGCTTGGGAGGTCCACCCTCATATCCAAGGCCAGCTTTCCTACCAAAAGGTAGAAGTGAGCTCTCTAGTGCCTGCCTAGCATATGATGCTTTGTTCAGGTTGGCAACTAGAGCGGATTGGGTTTCATACCTTCCTTCCAAGCTTTGATGTCTCGCGAAGAGATCCTCGAACTTACTAGTCATAGCCCTTAAATTAAGTTTGACTTGGTCAAGCTCAGTGGCTAGCTTTCGGTTCTCCTTCTTGCTTTGAGACAAAGCTTGTTGCAGCACTTCATGGTCACTTGACAATTTAACGTGCTTGTCAAGCAATTCACTCCATGCCGAGGAATTTGCTTCCTCTTGGTGAGTGTGTGCGAGTGTAATTGAACTAGGTGAAGGATAGATGAATACCTCTCCTGTTTCTTTGTCGGTGAGAGGCCATGAGTCCAAGATCCTCACCCTCACTAGAGTTGGGATCTGTGAATGCATCGGAGTCGCTTGCTGGATCTTCAGTTGAAGCGACCGGCACTTCACTCGCTACGAGCGCTCGCCTTGGAGTATCCCTCTTTGCTTTAAGTTCCTCTCGCTCCTTCGCACTCAGCTTTGGGCAATCGGATTTGTAGTGGCCCATCTTGTGGCAGTGGTAGCACTCCACATCCATCATGTCTCGCGGGATCGGCTTGGTCGTCTCTTCTCTCTTCCCTTTTCCTTCTCGAGCATCAGTGCTCCTCCCTTTGTATTGCTTATAGAATCTTTTGTACTTGCCCACTCGAGAGTTCATTTTGTTGAAGTTCTTTGTTAAGAACGCAATGTGTTCTTCCAACTCTTCCCTCGTCATCTTGGCTAGCGACTGCTCGCTTGGCCCTTCAGCAGCTTTGAATGCTACTCCTTTTGACGTAGTGGGCGCTTCATCCTCTTCGTCGAGGTTCATTCGATTCAGATCGAATTCATGAGCTTTGATTTCGGAGAACAGAATCTCCGGTGTGAGCTTTGATAGATCCTTGGTTGCTAGGTACAGCTCCTTCATAGTCTGCCACTTCCTTGTGAGAGCTCGGACTATCTTCAGATTCACTTTCTTGTCTGTGAGTTCCTTCCCAAGTGAGTTGAGAGTTGCAGTGATGTTGGTAACTCTCAGCTCGAATGCGTCGATGGATTCTCCTGGCTTCATTATCAGACTTTCAAACTCCCGCATCTGAACGACGAGTTTGTTCTCCATGATTTTGTCTGTTCCTTGAGAAATGAGGGCTAGGGTTTCCCACATTTCCTTCGCCGTTCCACATTTCCTTATTCGTGGTAGATAGGCGTCCGACACGGTGCTCTGCATCGTGTGGCGTGCAATCTTGTCGAGGTTGGCAACTTTGAAGTCATTTGGAGTATACTCATCCTTATCCTTCTCCACGTACTGTTGTCGAACGTGGGCTGGACGGCCTTCAGCGGCTGGAACATCCACAGATATGGCTTTCTTGATCTCGATTGGTCCATCTTCAATGACCTCCCACATTCGGTCGTGGATGGAGCACAGGAAGCTCTCGACTCGGAAGCTCCAGATTTCATAGCCTTCAATGGAAAACTGTGGAAGAATAGAAGCACTGTATGTAGACATGGCAAACAATCAGTAGTATATGCAGTATGCGTGGGTGAGGTTTTGATGCACTTAGGAAAATAGGATCCGGTTCAGTGAGACAACGTGAAGCGAGTGGTGGCTCGCTTCAGGTATGCAAAGCAGAGGCTCGAAAGAACCGCTGCTCTGATACCACTTGTTGGTCCCGGTTTGTTAATAGGAAAATATGTAGAGGGGGAGGGGGGGTGAATACGTATTTTGAAGTTTTTCAACTTCAAATCCCTTAACTCAGAGTAACAAGTAAAGAGCTCGCTTAAAACTTAAGACCTAGCTGAAGCTAGATCTACAGTACGTAGCTAGCCTGCTTGACCGAAGTGAGAACTTGATCAAGAGGGAGTCTTTACTCGTATATGCGGAATTTGGTGAGCTAAAAATCTTTCCTAAGTATTTAAAATTTCCAGATTAGGTTTGCTTAGATGCAATATGCAATGGATAATCAAACAAGTAAGAGTTTAGGGTTAGAGAGATACGACACAGAGAATTATAGTGGTTCGGAGATAATGCTCCTACGTCCACTTTGTTGCATGAAGGCAACCGTTCTCTTCACTCAAGAACTTGAAGATTTCGGGCTCTTCAAAAGCCTGGTCAAGATCGAGCTTCACTCGCTTGGATCTGACAGACGCTGGGTGATTCCGGGTTCACACCAAAAACCTAACTAGACTGGAAGCTTCACTTGCTTCAGTCGGACAGACAGGGAGATTACGGGCTCTCCTTACAGCCTAGCTTCGATCGAGCTTTACACAAACAATGTAAGTGTAAGCTTGGATCTAAACTCTATGATCGAGGCTTCTCCAATCGATGAAAGAAGGGCCTTGGATCGAAAACAACCTAACGACGACTCTAAAACCTAACAGACAGATTTAAGGTTTTTGGTTGACGAACACACTATGAAGAGCTCTTTACAGTAAGTGCAAAGATGGCTAAAGCTCTTCTTCTAAGCTTGGATATGGAATAGGCTTAGACTCTAAGTGTGAAGGTTGTGAAGACGAGTTCCGATGAACTGGAAACTCGAAGAACACTTAAAACAAAGACTCGAAGATTTGCCCGAAGGCTTGGGAGTGTTTGTTTGCAGTAGGCTCGAATGCTCAAGTAGTGTTCTGCTTCTCTTCGTCTTCATCCTTCACTATTTATAGGCGGAGAGATGGCCGAGATCCGTTGCTTAGTTGGTGGCCTTGTCCCTCCTCCTCTCGACAGTACTTGCGCAGGCTGGCACCTTTTTCAGACATCCAGTTTTGGCATTTTGCCAAAATTGGCTAACCTACAAGGTTAACAGTAACTGGAGCGAGCCAGTACTGTTGCGGCGCCTTTGTCGGCCTGGCATTCAACTCTTCCGCTCCACTCTGCTTTCGACACGGGGAGATTTTGTAATTAATGCTACGATCTCCTATTGACTGGAGTTCAAAATATGGGCGGGAGTTGCGCTGTTGCTTTCTGGTAGGTAGTGGCTCGCTTCGCTTTGAAGTTGTAGCGTCTGCTTTAGTTGAGTCACTTCGTAGTCATTCTGTAGTGAGTCACTTCGGGAGATAAAGTTCCCTAGTGACTGCTTTGGAAACTGCTGACTAGAGTTGACTAGCTTTGACTTTTCACTGTAGCGCTTGCTTCGCTTCGCTTTGGCTTTGAACTGTAGCGCTTGCTTCGCTTCGCTTTGGCTTTGAACTGTAGCGCTCGCTTCGCTTCGCCTTGGCAGACCCGCTTTGAATCTACTGTAGCGATCGTTTCGCTACACTATTCTTCGGTACGCTTCACTTCAGCTTGCTAGACTTGCTTCGCTTCGAAAAACACACTCAAGCGAGTGGCCTTCACTTGAAAATTTGAAGCCTAAAATCTAAGCGAATTAAAGAGCCATCCTAACAGAGTAGGCTTAGAAAAATTCTAACTTATCAACTACATCAAATGGGTCGCTTGGGAACAGAACGCTTGGGGTTTTGGGATCAAATCAAAACACTAAGATATCCCTTATAGGTTCCCCCTTAACATATTCGTTCTTAACAATTCCCAACAAGGACTTATGAGGAGCGTTGCCTATTGTATGGGGCTTGTGAGGATGTGGCCTACTGAGTAGGGCTTAGGAAGGGTTCTGCCCATTGTATGGGGCTTACGAGAGAGTTGCCTATTAGATAGGGCTTTGTGGATGGTTCTGCCCATTGTATGGGGCTTACGAAAGAGTTGCCTATTAGATAGGGCTTTGTGGGAGGTTCTGCCCATTGTATGGGGCTTACGAAAGAGTTGCCTATTAGATAGGGCTTCTGAGAGAAGGTTCTGCCTGTTATACGGGGCTTACGAGGGTGTTGCCTACTGTGTAGGGCTTCTGAAAGGAGGTTCTGCCTTCAGATGCAGGCTCCCTTCATCAAAGTGAATGGGGTGACCTCGTCATCTTCAGCTCTCCGCTTTTTAATGCTTTTATTATTTCATGGGTTTTCAATTCATGGAAATTTAGGGCATTCGACTAGCTTTAGTAGTGATGCTTCCTCGGTAATCACCAATCCTTTGTAACCCATAGATTGATTCCATATTTAGCAGATAATGGATAGAGTTGTATGCTCACCAATTACACAAGGTGAACCAAATGTGTTATGAGATTGCTGTAGTTTTTGACCCGGCTTTCCTCCGGATTCTTCACAACCTTAGGATTTTGACAAACAAAAACAGTTTAGGCATCACAATTCATATCACGAAAGAGGTATGGCCTCGAAATCGTTTTTAATTACTGGATTAATTTGCTATGAAGAATGTAGCTAGAACAGATTCATGGTATACATGCTAGAATTCTCTGGGAATAACATCAATCTCGCATTCAATACATATTCTTCCTATTACATAACCACCATTCTAAGCACTCATCGCAACAGAGTAAATAACAGGGCAAATTCATGCACATATCACCGAAATTAGTTAGAGCTTCAAAGATAGATAGGGGGTTAGCCCACTGGATTCATGGGTTTTGACAGCACTTACAGCTATCAGGTCTTAATTCACGTACAAGGAGAGCAAATCAGCCTCTCAAACATAAGTTTCTTTTTAATCGGAGTGTTTATCACAATTTTCGCTTCAAAGAGAGCGTAATCTTAGAATCACATCACATTCAGCAGCTCATAATCATGGAGGACTTAGCAAATATCGGGCAATAGTATACACATTTGGGTTTTCGCTAGTTAGACAACAAACAAAGCATTCTTGATCCATATAACATCAAACTTCCTCATATTCTTCACACAAGGACATAACAAGGGGAAATTGCCAACAACATTATATCAACGAGCTGGAATTTCCAATAAAAACAGGGGAAATCGACATCTTAGACTCAAAGTATTCCCACAGACGGCGCCAGTTGATAGATCCGGGTTGGAGATCCACAACATTTTAAGAGATTATTCAACATGTTTTGCAAGGAGCATTCATGGATAAAACGTTAAAACGACAAAGAACAAGGGATTTGTATATTCGAAGAGCAATAATCGTGTATTTTGTATAGAGCATTGTTTGAATAGGAGTAATAAGTAGTAATCATGCTATATGCTTAAGTAAAGAGTGCATTTAGCCATAAACTAGTAAGATTCATGGATTTTTGCACTCATATAAGCAGATAATGAAAAAATGAAGTAGGAAAAAGAGAGAAACAAGGAGAGCGGAGCTCCGTTAAACCTCATTCCCTTTAGGCAATAAGGGTTTTACCTTAGGCTCAAGGCGAGGTATGTAAGAGAGATTTTTCCCGGCGTCGAGAAGAAAAGATGGAGATGAAGGGGAATGAGGCTTCCCAGAAGAAGGTTTCGAACGCTTTGATCGCCTGAGCTCGGAGGAGCTCGTGGAAAAGTATGAAGGTGAAAGGAACAGTACGCAGAGTGCGTTTGTTCGTGAAGAGTGGCGTTCTCTCCCTGGATCAAGTGTGATTGCTCAGTATTTATGGATGTAGAGAGGGTGAAAAGGTGAACGTTTTTTGTATAGAAGGGACAAAAGAGGAATTTCTATAGGGACAAATTCTCTTTGTCATTAATACCGTGGTCCTCACACTAAGAGGACTAGAGTCAAGCCGATTATATGCTCAGACAGATCCCTAGGTGTTAGCAGGAGCCTAACAGGGTCAAGGCCGCTTCTGCGTGAACTAGCTTCTGTACATAAGTCTCGGTGAAGCTAAAGTAGTCATCAGATCGGGCGAAGCTGATACTTATCCCTATCAATCCTAATCCCAAGCGACCCTATTTTGATATAGAATAGGCTAGAATTTTTTTAAGCCTATACTGTTAGGATGGCTTCAATCTTGCTTTAGATGCTTAGGTTTTCCAAGTGAAGGCCACTCACTTGAGTGTGTTTTCCAAGCAAAGCGAGTCTACCGAGCGAAAGCGAAGCTTGCCAAAGAATAGCGAAGCGAAGCGAGCGCTATAGTAGAATTGAAGCGAGTCTGCTAAAATGAAGCGAAGTGAACGCTACAGTAGAATCAAAGCGAGTCTGCTAAAGCGAAGCGAAGCGAGCGCTACAGTAAAAGTCAAAGCGGGTCAAAATTCACTTGAGTAATACTCGGGAATTTTATTTCCAAAGTATATGCTACAGTATGACCCGAAGCGACTCATTTGAAGCGGATGCTCCAAATCTAAAGCGAAGCGAGCCCCACCTAACAGATTGCGACAACACAATTCCTGCTCCAATTTGAACAACGAGTACAAACTTCAGTCAAGTGAAGATCAGTGCATTTATTGCGTATCTCTGCGTGTCGATTGAAGAGAGGTGCAACGGAGTTAACTGCCAGGCCGACAAGGGCGCTGCAACAGTACTGGATCACTCCAGTTACTGTTAATATTGGAACTTAACCATTTTTGGCAAAGCGACAAATCTGCGCGTCTGAAAAGCAGCAGGCCTATGCAAGTACTGTCGAGAGGAGGAGGGGCAAAGCCACCAACTAAGCAACGGATCCTGGCCAACCCTCCGCCTATAAATAGTGAAGGATGGAGAAGAAGAAGAGTAGAACACTACTTGAGCATTCAGCGCATACAAAAAACAAACACTCCCAGCCTTCGAGCAATCTTCGATTTTTTGTTTAAGTGTTCTCCGAGCTTCTGTTCCATCGAAGCTCGTCTCCGCAACCTTCACACTCAGAAATCTAAGCCCATTTCATATCCAAGCTTAGAGAAGAACTCTAGCTTTCTTTGCATTCATTGTAAAGAGTTCTTCATTAGTGTGTCTGTCCAAAACCATAAACCCTAACCCTAAGTTCAGTCTGTTAGGTTTTGTGTTTGTCGAAAGTTGTTACGTTCCAAGACTCTACTTTCCTCGATAGTAGAAGTCTCGATCAAAGAGTCTAGATCCAAGCTAGCACAGTCCTCAATTGTGTGAAGCTCAATCGAAACTAGGTTTGTGTGGAGAGCCTATAATCTCCCAGTTTCGGACTGAAGCGAGTGAAGCTTAGTCCAGTCTAGGTCTTAAGGAGAACCCGCAATCTCCCTGTCGTTGTCAGATCCAAGCAAGTGAAGCTCGATCTTGACCAGGTTTTTGAAGAACCCGTAATCTTCAAGGTTCTTGAGTGAAGAGAATCAGCTGCCTTGTGCAACGAATTGGACGTAGGTATTGATAGATTCGGGTTGGAGATTCACAACAATTTAAGAGGTTATTCATCACGCTTTACAAAGAGCATTAATAGATAAAGGGTTGCAGTAGTAAAGAGCAAGAGATTCATGCGCATAGAAGGTTACAATTGAGTATTTTAGACAGAGCATGATTCTCCTAGAAGTGAAGAGTGATAATCGAGTTATGTGCTGTGTGTAAAGGGCATATTTTGCCATAACTAGTAAGATTCATGGAGTTTTGCACTCATATAAACAGATAATGAAGGGACGAAGTAGAGAAGAGATAGAAACAAGGAGAGCATAACTCTGCTAAGTCTCATTCTCTTTAGGCAATGAGGGTTTTACCTTAGGCTCAAGGCGAGATATGTAAGAGAGATTTTTCCCGGCGTCGAGAAGAAAGGTAAAAATGAAGGGGAGTGAGGCTTCCCGAAGGAGGGCTTCAAACGCCTTGACTGCCTGAGCTCGGAGGAGCTCGCGGAAAAGTATGTAGGTGAATGAAAAAGTATGTTGAGTGCGTGTGTTGTGATTATGAAGAGTTGTCTTGTGATTGTGATCGTGTCGATAGAAGAATGCGATAACCGGGTATTTATAGGTACAAGGAGGGTGAAAAAGTAAACATTCGTGTGGAGGAAGGACATATAAGGAATTCCCACAGAGGTAAGATTCCCTCCGTCATGAATGCAATGGTCCTTACTCTAGAGTACATAGAGTCACGCGGATGGCGTGATGCGCAGAACCTAGGGTTCTGCCAGATGCCCATATGAACCAGCTAGATCCTTTGCTCTAGACAGATGCCAACAGATCTCGTACAGCTCCTGGTAAGAGATAGAACCTCAGGCTTCTGCCTAAAACATGCCTTATGATTGTGCTGGACCTTTGAGGCCTATCAAATCTTTTTGCTAATATGTTGCTATTTAGAGCAGCCTCTATAGATCATCATCAAGATTAACATTTATCTGCCTTAATAATGCTATCAAGGCTAATTCTAGCTATTGATAGGGATACATATCAGCCTCACTTGTAATGCACTTTCTTGCCTTTATTTGGATTATTCCTCCTATAATGATTAAAAGAGATTGATTTAGCAAAGAGCAGATCCTGGATGCCGCGGGATCTGCTCAACTGCTATAGTTCGGGTTAAGACCCATGTGCAGAAGCTAGTGCTTGCAGAAGCAACCTTAGCCATAATATGCTCCTGCTAATATCCAGGGATCTGCAGGGGTGCGCAATCGGCGTGACCCTAGTCTTCTAAGAGTGAGGACCACAATATTAATGACAAAGGGAATTTGTCCTTATAGAAATTCCCCTTTTATCCCTTCCATACAAGAAGGATCCACCTCTTCACCCTCCTCACGCCTATAAATACTAAGTGAATGCACATTTCGAGGACACATCGCCTCTTACGAATAAACACGCTCTCTAGCGTACTGTTCCTTTCAATTCCATACTCTCTCTTTCGAGCTCCTCCGAGCTCAGGCAAGTCAAGGCGGGCTAAACCTTCTTCCTGGAAGCCGTAGTTCGGCTTCACATCCCTCTACTCTTCTTGACGCAGGGAAGAATCTCTTTCTCGCACTACCTTGAACTTAAGGTAAAATCCTCATCATTAAAGGGGGAATGAGGCTCAACGAAACCCCGCGTTCCTCGTTTCTCTTTTCCTCTTACCTTGTTTCTTCATTATCTACTCATATGAGTTTAAAGCCCCATGAATCTTGCTAGTCTATGGTTGAATACACCCTTTATCCGTTGCTTATAGCTCAACTATTACATGTCATCACCACATGAATCACGCTCTGTACGAAACGCTCGTCTATAGCTCTATACATACATGAATCTCTTGATATTCACTGTTTTAACGCTTTATCCATGAATGCTCCTTGTGAATACAATGAATAATCACTCGAATTGTTGTGGATCTCCAACCCGGATCTATCAACTGGCGCCGTCTGTGGGAAATTCTTGAGTTGAGATGTTGATTTCCCCTGTTTTTTATGCAAAATTCTAGCTCGCTGTTGTAATACTGCTTGCGATTTCTCTGTATTACGTCCTTATGTGGAGAATGTGAGGAAATCTGATGTTACATTGATTGGGAATGCCCTGTTTGTTATCTAGCTAGCGAAAACTCAGATGGGTATGCTGTTGTTTAACATTTGCTAAGCTCTCCTCGGTTGCGAGCTGTTGAGTGTGATATGATCTTAGGATTATGCTCCCTTTGAAACGGAAATTGTGTTAAACACCTTGATTGAAAGGGAACTTGTGTTTGAGAGGCTAATCTCCTCTCCTTAAATGTGAATTAAGCATTGATATCTGTAAGTACTGTCAAAACCCGTGGGTTCAAAGGGCCAATCCCCTGTTTATCTTCGAAGTTCTAGTTGATTCTGACGATATGCGCATAAACTTGCCTTTTCATTTGCCCTGTTGTGATGATCACTTAGAATGATGGCTATCTAATCAAGGGAATGTATATTGAATGCGAGATTTATGTTATTCCGGGAAAATTTTAGTAGGTATACCATGAACCTGTTTCAGCTATATTGCTTGTAATTCATGAATCCAGCGATTAGAAGCAATCTCAAGGCCTCATCTCTTTCATGACATGAATTTTGATGGCTAATCTGTTGTTGTTTTGTCAAGAACTTAAGGTTGTGAAGGATCCAGAGGAAAGACGGGTCACAAATTGCAGCAATCTCAAAATACATTCGCCTTACCTTGTGTACTTGGTGAGCATACAATACTGTCTTTTATATGCTCAATATGAAATCCATCTATAAGTTGCAAAGGACTGGTGATTACAAAATGAGCATCCCCACTAAAGCTAGCCGAATGCTCTTGAATTGCCATGACCCTAAAACCCATGAAGTAATAAAAACACTAAAGAAAACGGAGAGCCGAAAGATGTTAAGGTTACCCCATTCATATTAATGAAGGGGGCCCGCATCTGGAGGCAGAACCTCCTCTCAGAAGCCCCGTTTAACAGGCAACAACATCATAAGCCCCATATAATGGGCAGAACCCTTCATAAGCCCTACACAGTAGGCAACATCATCGTAAGCCCCATATAATGGGCAGAACCCTTCATAAGCCCTACACAGTAGGCAACCTCATCATAAGTCCCATATAATGGGCAGAACCCTTCATAAGCCCTACGCAGTAGGCGACATCATCATAAGCCCCATATAATGGGCAGAACCCTTCGTAAGCCCTATTTAATAGGCAACCCTCCTCAAAAAGCCCTGTTTAGCAGGCAATATCATCCTAAGCCCCATATAATGGGCAGAACACTTTATAAGCCCTACTTAGTAGGCAACTCTTCCACGAAGCCCTATCTAATAGGCACCTCTTTCGTAAGCCCCATTCCATGGGCAGAACCTTCTACAAAGGCCTATCCAATAGGCGACTCCTTCGCAAGCCCTTTGCAAGGGGCAGAACTTTTCCCAAGCCTTACTCAGTAGGCAACACCCTCCTAAACTTCACACAATAGACAAAATTCCTTATAAGTCTCATTAAATGGGCAGTGCACCCCTAAGCCTTGCTCTAAAGGCGACATTTTTGTATATCGCTCCTACAAGTTTTACCCATTGCATTCCAGTGGGTAAAATCTCACCTAAATCCCGCTTTACAAGTGGTATTCTCAAAAAACTCCACTCGATAAACAATACCTTTATAAACCTCTAAGGAGGATATTGCTTTCATAAGTTTAACCTGATAGTTAGCGCTTCTGCAAGCTTTATAAAATAAACCAATTTCTCGCGGGCTCGGTTCAATAAGTAATATTCTTAGGAATCCCGCATAGGGGAAGCCATTCTCACAATCCTTGGCTAACAGGGAATTCTTAATAAGGAAATCCTATAAAATAGGTGCTAACGATAAAAAGGGGCTATACGGCCAAGGCATATCATATTAAGCTCAATAAAATAAGATGCCACACAAATTCTTAATGACCTTTTCTTCTGGTCAGATCCCTCCCGGAGGCCTTACCAGGAAAGCCTTAGGAAGACAAACAACCTAGCGAAATAGATTTTGTAAAGACAGATGTCGCTGACATCAACTCCATGAAGACGAAAGCTATCTCTGAAAAACCTTATACTAAGTAAACCACGCTTGTTAAAGCCGCTTCGAATGGTTAGCGATTACAACAGGATCTGCTAAATCAGCGGTAGGTCGTAAATAAATCCCATATGATCAGATGCCTCATATCAAAGGGAGGAAACTATGCCAAAGTCCTTTATCATTTAAGTCGTTACTTACCTTCACCGTACATTGGCAGAAGCCGCACACCTTAAGAACCTTATTGCAAATAAGCTATACGCGTTGAAGTCACTATAAATAATGCTCAAATACAGAAAGCTTGTTAATAGCTAGTTACATATATCTCAAGCCTCTTTCCAAAGAGCTTACGGAGTTGATTCCCTAAAACGCTCTCAATTCTTCGCAGAATCTTGTAAGGATGGCGGTTAATTCAGAAGGTCGTCTGGAAAGGACAGGTGACCAGGTCTCCGATCCTCTTAAGGAACTAGGGCCTGGCAATACGGCGCCAAAAATATCCTTCGGACATGGGGATAACAAGGCTATTATACATCAACACAATGACGCTCTCGTGGTAACATCTGAAATAGAAGGGTACCAAGTGCGGAGAATTTTTATAGACACCGGGACCCTTATCAATGTGATCCTTATGAGCTGTCTTAATCAAATGCCCGAAAGAAAGCTTCTGAAACCCGCCAGGGCGCCCCTCCAAGGAACTGCTATGTTCAACCCATTAAAATGGGAGAGGCCAAAAAATGGGCTGTCCCAGAACCTGTAGCCCCTCGACACAAGCCAGAAAAAGAAGAGGGCAAGATCAAAGAGGCCGACACTATCAAAGAAGGGCAGAGCCTAATGGTCCCCGCAGATGAACTGATAGAGATAGAATTAATCCCAGATCGGAAGGGATTCACCACAAAAATTGGCACTCAGATGCCTCCGGACATATCAGAACAACTAATAAGGTGTCTGCAGAAGAACGCCGATATCTTTGCTTTCGGGTCATCTGACCTGGTGGGGGTAGATGCAACCGTGGCATTACATTGTCTGAATGTAGACCCCTCGGTGAAGCCGGTGGAACAAAAGTTAAGGCAATTCAGCCCTGAGAAAGATAAAATCATCAGGGAGGAGGTCGCCAAATTATTGGAGGCTAAACACATCAGGGAAATACAATTCCCGGAATGGCTATCCAACGCAGTAATGGTGGCTAAAGGAAACACGGGCACATGGAGGATGTGTATTGACTTCAGAGACTTAAATAAAGCCTGCCCAAAAGATCATTACCCTCTGCCTAGGATCGATCAATTAGTAGATTCCACGTCAGGTTGCGAACTGCTATCCATGATGGACGCGTATCAAGGTTACCATCAAGTAAAAATGAATCCATCAGATGTCCCGAAAGCTGCATTTGGAGTTTGTGCAGGGACATTTGGTTTTCAAAGCATGCCCTTTGGCTTGAAAAATGCGGGGGCTACTTATCAAAGAATGATGGATAAAATCTTCAAAAGCCAAATAGGCAGGAATATGGAAGTATATGTTGATGATATACTAGCCAAGAGTGTGTATGCTCAGAATCACATACAAGATCTGGAAGAAGTGTTCGCTGTAGCCAGATTATATCATCTTAAGCTGAACCCAGCTAAATGCTCATTCGGCATGCAAGCTGGGAAGTTTCTAGGGTACATGGTTACTCCCAGAGGGATTGAAGTAAATCAAGCCAAAGTGCAGGCAGTATTAGATGTGACACCTCCTCGAAATATTCGAGAAATCAAAAGGCTCACTGGGCGAATTACAGCGCTCAGTCGCTTTATTTCCCGATCGGCAGATAAAAGTCTCCCCTTTTTCAAAATATTGAGGAAGGGCAGCAGATTTGAATGGACTAACGAGTGCCAAAAGGCCTTTGAAGAACTAAAAAGGCATCTGGCAGAACTACCTTTGCTCACTAAGCCGCTACCACAGGAAGTTCTATATCTGTATATAGCTGTGGGAGAAGAATCCATCAGTTCAGTACTCCTGAGGGAGGAGAAGTTGGTGCAGAAGCCTATCTACTATACAAGCAAGATGATACAGGGAGCGGAGATACGGTATCCCAGCATCGAAAAGGCTGCTTTAGCAGTAATGGTCACGGCTAGAAAACTGAGACCCTACTTTCTATCACACAAAGTGATAGTTAGGACGAATGAGCCATTGAAGCAAGTACTGGGTAAGCCCGATTTGTAGGGAAGATTAGTTAAATGGGCCATAGAGATGAGTGAGTATGACGTAGATTTCGAGCCAAGAGTGGCTATTAAGGCCCAAGCTCTGGCCGATTTCCTGCAAGAAACCACCAGAGGAGAAGAAGAGGAATTCCAGTGGTGGAAAGCCTATGTGGATGGCTCTATTACTAAAGACGGTGTAGGAGTAGGGATCTTCATCCAGGATCCCAAAAGCCACATCTATAAATTTGCTATCCATTAAACTATCATGTCTCCAATAATGAGGCAGAGTATGAGGCTATGGTCAGATGCCTAGATTTGCTGCGAACCATGGGCGCTACCCATGTAATGGTTCATTCAGATTCCCAATTAGTGACGCATCAGGTCCTAGGGACTTGTGAAAAGCGAGAAGAGAGAATGGTGGCATATGCACAAATTGTGAATGAATTAATGGGGCATTTTGCCAAGGCTGAGGTGGTCCAGATCCCTCGGGAAGAAAATATTGAAGCCGACAAACTGGCTCGAATAGCCAGCGCGGCAGAAGGAACCTGGACAGATGAAATTGTGCTGTGCAACGCAGATGCCAAGTTGGTCAAAGCCGAAATGCAGGCTATTGAAATAATGGAAGATTGGAGAACTCCAATCATCCGAGCCTTAAAGGAGCTTCCTGGAGAACCAGGAGCTGTAGCTCCAGCCAGTGGAGGAAGATTGCCCCGCGCATTCAAAACTAAATTCTGCCTAATAGGAGATAAACTGTACAAAAGGGCGTTCACACATCCTTACCTCAAGTGCCTGTCAGAGCCTAAGGGAGAATATGCGCTACGAGAAATACATGAAGGTGCTGCAGGGGCACACACGGGATTTAAAGATTTGGTCAGGAAGCTACTCAGGGCTGGGTTCTTCTGGCCTATAATGGAAAAAGACGCTAAAAACCTAGTTAAAAGGTGCGATAGCTGTCAAAGAAATGGGAGGCTCATTCACAAGCCTGCTGAAGAACTAGGGGCCATGATGGCACCCTGTCCCTTTGATAAATGGGGAATCGATATAGTGGGAAAATTCCCCACAGCTACGGGAGGAAGAGTATTCCTAATCGTAGCTGTAGACTACTTTACCAAATGGGTGGAGGCCGAGGCCGTAGTAAAAATCACGGAACTGGTGATAAAGAAGTTCATATGGAGAAATATATGTTGCCGATATGGAATCCCAAGGTGTTGGGAATTGTTAAGAACCACATGTTAAGGGGGAACCTATAAGGGATATCTTATTGTTTTGATTTGATCCCAAAACCCCAAAGCGTTCTATTCTCAAGCGACCCACTTTGATGTAGTTAATAAGTTAGAATTTTTCTAAGCCTACTCTGTTAGGATGGCTCTTTATTTTGCTTAGATTTTAGGCTTCAAAATTTCAAGTGAAGGCCACTCGCTTGAGTGTGTTTTTCGAAGCGAAGCAAGTCTAGCAAGCCGAAGTGAAGCGTGCCGAAGAATAGTGTAGCGAAGCGAGCGCTACAGTAGATTCAAAGCGAGTCTGCCAAAGCGAAGCGAAGCGAGCGCTACAGTAGATTCAAAGTTAGTCTGCCAAAGCGAAGCAAAGCGAGCGCTACAGTTCAAAGCCAAAGCAAAGCGAAGCGAGCGCTGCAGTGTAAAGTCAAAGCTAGTCAATTCTAGTCAGCAACTTCCAAAGTAGTCACTAGGGAACTTTGTCTCCCGAAGCGGCTCCCTACAGAATGACTACGAAGTGACTCAACTAAAGCAGACGCTACAACTTCAAAGCGAAGCAAGCCACTACCTACCAGAAAGCGACAGCGCGACTCCCGCCAATATTTTGAACTCCAGTCAACAGGAGATCGTAGCATTAATTACAAGATCTCCACGTGTCGAAAGTGGAGTGGAGCGGAGGAGTTGACTGCCAGGCCGACAAAGGCGCCGCAACAGTACTGGCTCGCTCCAGTTACTGTTAGGTTTGTAAGTTAGCCATTTTTGGCAAACAGACAAACTGGCGCGTCTGTAAAAGCATCCGCATGCACAAGTACTGTCGAGAGGAGGAGGGACAAGGCCACCAACCAAGCAACGGATCTCAGCCAACTCTCCGCCTATAAATAGTGAAGGACCAAGACGTGAAGAAGTAGAACACTACTTGAGCATTTGAGCGCATAAAGCAAACAAACACTCCCAAGCCTTTGAGCAAATCTTCGAGTCTTTGTTTCCAAGTGTTCTCCGAGTTTCCAGTTCATCGGAACTCATCTTCACAACCTTCACACTTAGAGTCTAAGCCCACTTCAAATATCCAAGCTTAGAAGGAGAGCTCTAGCCTACTTTGCATCTACTGTAAAGAGCTCTTCATAGTGTGTTCGTCTACCAAAAACCCTAAACTCTGTCTGTTAGGTTTTTGAGTCGTCGTTAGGTTGTCTCGATCCAAGACTCTTCTTTCATCGATTGAAGAAGTCTCGATCTTAGAGTTTAGATCCAAGCTTGCACCTACATCGTTTGTGTGAAGCTCGATCGAAGCTAGGCTGTAAGGAGAGCCCGTAATCTCCCTGTCTGTGTTTGACTGAAGCAAGTGAAGCTTCCAGTCTTGTCTAGGTTTGTGTAGTGAACCCGTAATCACTACGTCTGTCGTTAGATCCAGGCGAGTGAAGCCCGATCTCGACCAAGTTTTTTGAAGGACCCCTAACCTTCAAGTTCTTGAGTGAAGAGAACAGTTGCCGTCGTGCAACAAGTGGACGTAGGAGCTTTATCTCCGAACCACTATAAATCTCTGTGTCGTATATCTCTCTAACCCTTATCTCTTTACCGTATTTGATTTTCCACTGCACGTGCATCTAAACAAACGAACTTGGATTTTTAATTACTTAGGAAAAGATTTTAGCTCACCGAATTTCCGCATATACGAGTAAAGACTCCCTCTTGATCAAGTCCTCACTTTGGTCAAGCAGGCAAGCTACGTACTGTAGATCTAGCTTCAGTTTGGTCTTAAGTTTCAAGCGAGCTCTTTACTTGTCACTCTGAGTTAAAGGGAAAAAGTTGAAAAACTTGAAATACGTATTCACCCCCCCCCCCCCCCCCCCCTCTACGTATTTCCCTATTAACAAACCGGGACCAACAAGTGGTATCAGAGCAGCGGTTCTTTCGAGCCTCTACTTTGCATACCTGAAGGGAGCCCCCACTCGCTTCACGTTGTCTCACTGAACCGGATCATGTTTTCCTAAGTGCATCAAAACCTCACCCACGCATATTGCATTTACTGCTGATAGTTTGCTATGTCTACATACAGCGCATCAAATCTTCCACAGTTCTCGATCGAAGGATACGAGACATGGAGTTTCCGAGTCGAGAGCTTCCTATGCTCCATCCACGACCGGATGTGGGAAGTCATAGAGGACGGACCAATCGAAATCAAGAAAGCCATATCTGTGAACGTCCCAGCTGCTGAAGGACGCGAAGCTCATGTTCGACAAACATACGTAGAAAAGGACAAAGATGAGTACACTCCGAATGACTTCAGAGTTGCCAACCTTGACAAGATAGCACGTCACACGATGCAGAGCACCATGTTGGATGCCTATCTACCACGGATAAGGAAGTGCGCAACGGCGAAAGAAATGTGGGAAACCCTAGCCCTCATTTCTCAGGGAACGGACAAGATCAAGAAGAACAAACTTGCCGTTCAGATGCGGGAGTTTAAGAGTCTGATAATGAAGCCAGGAGAGTCTATCGACGCCTTCGAACTGAGAGTTACAAACATTATTGCAACTCTCAACTCACTCGGGAAGGAACTCACAGATAAGGAAGTCAACCTGAAGATTGTCTGAGCTCTCACGAGGAAGTGGCAGAGACAATGAAAGAACTGTACCTAGCTACCAAGGATCTTTCAAAGCTCACACCGGAGATTCTGTTCTCCGAACTCAAAGCTCATGAATTCGATCTGAATCGAATGAATCTCGACGAAGAGGATGAAGCTCCCACGACATCAAAAGGTGTAGCGTTCAAAGCTGCCGAAGGGCCAAGTGACCAGTCGCTAGCCAAGATGACGAGGGAAGAGTTGGAAGAACATGTTGCGTTCTTATCAAAGAACTTCAACAAAATGAACTCTCGAGTGGGCAAATATAAAAGATTCTATAAGCAGTACAAAGGGAGGAGCACGGATGCTCGAGAAGGAAAAGGGAAGAGAGAAGAGACGACCAAGCCGATCTCAAGGGACATGATGGAAGTGGAATGCTACCATTGCCACAAGATGGGTCACTACAAATCCGATTGCCCAAAGCTGAGTGCTAAGGAGCGAGAGGAACTGAAAGCAAAGAGGGATGCTCCCAGGCGAGCGCTCGTAGCGAGTGAAGTGCCGGTCGCTTCAACTGAAGACCCAGCAAGCGACTCCGATGCATTCACAGATCCCAACACCAGTGAGGGTGAGGATCTGGGACTCATGGCGCTCACCGACGAAGAGACCGGAGAGGTATTTATCTATCCCTCACCTAGTTCAATTACACTCGCACATACTCACCAAGACGAAGCTAATTCCTCGACATGGAGTGAGCTGCTTGACAAACACATTAAATTGTCAAGTGACCACGAAGTGTTGCAACAAGCTTTGTCTCAAAGCGAGAAGGAGAACCGAAAGCTAGCCACAGAGCTTGACCAAGTCAAACTTAA
This sequence comes from Thymus mandschuricus, assembly GCA_029379335.1. Lineage (NCBI taxonomy): Eukaryota > Viridiplantae > Streptophyta > Magnoliopsida > Lamiales > Lamiaceae > Thymus > Thymus mandschuricus. The sequence goes on from CM057081.1 coordinate 20,407,327, forward strand.
CTTAAGGGCTATGACTAGTAAGTTCGAGGATCTATTCGCGAGACATCAAAGCTTGGAAGGAAGGTATGAAGCCCAGTCCGCTCTAGTTGCCAACTTGAACAAAGCCTCATATGCTAGGCAGGCACTAGAAAGCTCACTTCTACCTTTTGGTAGAAAGGGAGGACTCGGATATGAGGGTGGACCTTCCAAGCCTACTGTCTTTGTTGGTGCTTCAAACACCACACCATCAGTTACTTTGGAAATGCCCACTGCATCCAAAGCGACCACTAACAAAGACAAAGGGAAACTGGCTGAGAACCCTAAAAGGAAGCCAATGAAGATGTCTATATCTTTAAGGGCGGAAACTAAGGGCAAGCAAAATTCAACATTCCCTAGCACTCAAACTGCTAAAACTTACCAATCAAAGGGTAATGGGAAAAATGTTGAAGCTTCTAAGTCTCAAGCCAAGACACGAGAGACAAAGGATCTTCCTTTCAAGAAAAGGAGTAGTGTCTATGTGTGACGTTATCCGGACTGGAGATGGTCCAACCGGACTAACGTTGAGGGGGAAGAATTCGAAGCACCAAGAAGGCCACTTCGAACTCCCAAGGTAACTCAAGCGAGTCGGGGTCAAAACCCTAGTTGGACCGCTTCGAGAAGACCTAGCGAGCCGCTTCGACAGACTGTAAAACCTAAGTCCGTCTCTAAGCCCATAGCTAATCCGAAGCGAGTCGCTTCAGGGTACAAGCAAAGTGGGAAGAGCAAAGGTAGGACTGAAGTGAGCCGCTACCCCTCTTGCACACACTGTTGCACGTGTAAAGCTGCTTCAAAGCAGTACACCAAGTTTTCAAAGGTCGAGAAGCCCAAGACACAAGCTTCATCTTAAAAGAGAGTGAAGCAAGTGTGGGTACCTAAGGGAACTAACCTGCAAGGACCCAAACTGATTTGGGTACCAAAATATGTCTAATTGCAGGTGAGCGCCGTGGATCCCATGCCAAGTGAGGGTCAACAGATCTGGTACTTGGACAGTGGATGTTCAAGACACATGACCGGCATGAGAGCTCTACTTCACGACTACATAGAGAAAAAGGGTCCACACATCACTTTTGGTGATAACTCTCAAGGAAGCACCAAAGGGTACGTCACACTGAAAGTCGGAAAGCTCACGATTGAAGAAGTTTCCTACGTGGAAGGACTCAAGCACAACTTGTTATCCATTTCACAATTCTGTGACAAGGGATACAAGGTGGAATTCATTTCCAACAAGTGCATAGTGAAGAGCAAGCTCACGTCCCAGATAGTGCTCACTGGAGTTAGACAAAGAAATGTCTATATAGCACAATGGGATAGCTGCAAAGGGGAGACATGCTTAGTAGCAAGGAGTGCTGTAGAGATAGGATGGCTATGGCACCGACGCTTGAACCATCTCAACTTCAAAGCCATCAATCGCTTAGCTCGAAAGGGTTTGGTGCAAGGCATACCGAATGAAGTCTTCATCAAAGACCATCCTTGCTCACCATGCCAACGAGGGAAGTAGACAAAGAAGCACTTCGCCAGTCTCGAAGAAGCTTCATCAAAGCGAGTGCTCGAGCTACTTCACATGGATCTGTTTGGTCCAGTCTCTCCAGTTAGTATGAATGGAAGAAAATACACTCTAGTTGTAGTCGACGACTTCTCTCGCTACACATGGGTTGTATTTCTCTTCAGCAAGAAGGAGACTCTGACCAAACTACCACAACTGCTCAAGCGATTGGCTGTGGAGAAGAATCAAACAATTGTGACCATTCGCTCCGACAAAGGCACAGAGTTCTTAAACTCTACCATTGAAGCTTACTGCATGGAGCATGGCATAGCACATCAGACATCCTCAGCACGCACACCTCAGCAGAATGGAGTTGCTGAAAGAAGGAATCGAATCATCAAAGAAGCCGTTCGAACCATGATTGCAGACTCGAAGCTTCCGATGAAGTATTGGGCTGAAGCTGCCAATACAGCATGCTACACGCAGAATCGAACGCTTCTCTGCAAACGGCACGACAAAACACCATATGAAATATGGACAGGGAGAATTCCTAACATATCTTACTTTCATATTTTTGGTTGTAGGGTCTTCATCCATGACAATGGGAAGTCACAGTTGAAAGCCTTTGAAAGCAAAGCTGATGAAGGAATATTCTTAGGATATTCCACATCAAGCAAAGCTTATAGGGTGTTTAACTGTAAAACCCTAATCGTGGAGGAATCACCCCATGTCGTATTTGATGAATCTTCTTTAAGTCTTCCACAGGAATAGGCGAACGCGAATGAGAAGAATCCAAGCAAGGAACCCTTAAACTCACTCACTTGGGACATGCTCGAAGAAGATGATGAAATCAAAGATTCAAGCGAGAAAAATCCCAAAGGAGAAGGTGAAGCTGCCCCAAAGATTCTGGAAGCGAGTACAGGCCAAGCACCCAATCCAGTCGCTTCAGATGGTGAAGCGAGTGTCCAGGAAGAAGATGGAGATGAAGCTGGCAGATCCAAGCGTGCATGGCTCAAGGATCACTCACCAAGTCAAATCATTGGAGATCCATCCAAGGGTGTAGTGACCAGAAGTCAAGTGTTTGGAGAAAGTGCCATGTTCAGTTGCTTTCTCTCAAACATCGAGCAGTCATGCGTGGAAGAAGCCCTAGCCGATTCAAATTGGGTGATTGCCATGCAAGAAGAGCTGAATCAGTTCACCAGAAACGATGTATGGTACCTCGTGGATCGTCCCAAATTTCAGCATCTGATTGGCACCAAGTGGGTGTTTAAGAAAAAGAAAGACGAGGACCACAACATAGTAAGGAACAAGGCGCGACTCGTTGCCAAAGGCTACTGCCAAGAGGAAGGAATCGACTTTGACGAGACCTTCGCTCCAGTGGCACGGCTTGAAGCTATCAGATTGTTTCTAGCCTATGCAGCAGCAAAGAAGTTCAAGGTCTATCAAATGGATGTGAAGAGCGCGTTCCTCAACGGTGAACTCAAGGAAGAAGTGTATGTGGAGCAGCCACCGGGTTTCGAGCAAGGAGATAAAGTGTATCGATTAAAGAAAGCCCTATATGGGTTGAAGCAAGCTCCCAGAGCTTGGTATGATACTTTATCTCAATTCCTAGTGGACAATGGATTCCACAAAGGGAAGATAGATCGGACTCTCTTCACCATCAATCATGGAGATGATATGCTATGGGTTCAGATCTACGTGGACGACATCATATTTGGATCACCAAACCAGTCGCTTAGCGAGAAGTTTGGAGAGCTTATGAAGACCAAATATGAAATGTCAATGATTGGCTTGATGAGCTGCTTTCTAGGTCTTCAAGTGAAGCAGCAGGATGATGGTATCTTCATCAATCAAGCAAAGTATACTCGAGATATGCTTGCCATGTTTGGTGTTCAACATGCTAAAGCAGTGAAGATCCCTATGAATACCAACTGGAAGATGGAGCCAGACGAAGGAGGAAAATCTGTAGATCCTACAGATTATCGTGCCCTAATTGGGTCACTTCTATATCTCACTGCAAGCAGGCCAGATATAGCGTTTGCAGTTGGAGTCTGTGCTCGCTTCCAAAGCAACCCCAAGCACAGCCATCTTGAAGCTGCCAAAAGAATTCTTCGATATTTGAAGGGCACTGTCAATATGGGTCTGTGGTATCCAGCGGAGGACAATCTGGAGCTCACTGGATATTCAGACGCTGACTATGGAGGGTGCCGAATTGATAGGAAGTCAACTTCGGGCACTTGTTAGTTCTTGGGAAGCAAGCTGATCTCATGGTTTTCGAAGAAGCAGACGAGTGTAGCTACTTCAACGACTGAAGCCGAATATATGGCCGCTGGAAGCTGCTGTTCTCAAATCCTATGGCTTCGTCAGCAATTGAAGGACTACAATGTTGAAGCAAATGAAATTCCTATATTCTGCGACAACAACAGTGCGATCTGCATCTCTCAAAATCCAGTGCTACACACCAGATGCAAGCACGTGGAAATCCGACATCACTTCATTCGTGATCATGTCGAGAAGAAGATATCAAGCTCGAGAAAATTCATACCAATCTCCAGTGAGCAGATATCCTCACCAAGCCTCTAGCTGAGTCTCGTTTCAATCAGCTATGCATGGAATTAGGGTTATTAGACCCTGGTGAAGAGTGCTAGATCCAGGATGCATGAAGGAGTGATCGCTAGTTTCTCGTAGCGTCACTCGCTTCGGATCTTCACCAATTCAAGCGAGTCACTTCAAATTCCACTCGCTTGAAGAAAATGAAGTAAGGTGGAGAAAGGTGGAGTATTGGAAGAAGTTCCCTACCAACTTATTGGAATTGTTAAGTATATGGTTAAGAGGGAACTAATGCTTACTCTCGGAGCAAGCTACTTCCAAAGCGAGCAAAGAATGCTGCTATCTTGAATTCTGCATCGCTTCAATTTGGCCTAGCTTGGGTCAAAGCGAGTCGACTGCAGATTCATTCTCTAGTTTAAAAGAAGCTTGAAGGTTTACCTTTTTCTACAAAAGGTTGCAGGGCTAGTGACATGCTTCTGCGTAAAATACGAGATTGTCTTGTCAGAGCATTCTCATGTCATCCTGTCTATTTCTGCTCTGAGATATTCGTCGTGAATAAGTACACTTACGTGAAGCTCCCTTCGGGTTGTAGTAAGCTTGTGTACTATATTCATTTTCTCCCCCATTCACGTCGATGGAGGACTCTCTAATTCGTAGAGGAAGATGAATGCCAAGAAGATGAAGTTCTCTACAGGTGGTATCAAAAAGCATCAAAGCAATATCAACAAGTGGACTCATCAAGTGCTATCCATTTCAACAACAAAATGGAGTCTCCAACAAGTGGTATCAATCTCCTACGAAGTGAGATTGACTGGTAAGCATTTCAATTTTAAGTACACTAAGTGAGCCGAAGCGTGCTAGAAACCTTCACTCACTATGTGAAAAATATGAAATGAATCTGACACAAATACAAAGAGGAAAACACTCTTGTTTATCCTCGAAGTATGTAAGTCAGAAACATTTTAAAATTAAGCAAAGAAATTCAATTTCTTATTCCAGTCGCTTCAGCTGGCCAAGCGAGTGCTACGTCACTCAAAGCTAGCCATCGCAAGCGAGTGCGGAACAGTCACTCAAGCGAGTGCCTCTCAAGCGAGTCAAGGCCTAGCGGCCCAACTCGAAGCGAGCGGATACGAAGCGAGTATGAGCTGTCTGCACTCGAGTGCAAATTTTACTTTCTGCCAAGCATTTAATGCAGGTTCACGTACTGGCGAAAATAACGGGCGCGTGGACTACACTTCAAATTCGAAGCGGGAAAAGGCGGAAAAGATCCAGCCGTCGAATCTTAACAGTCCCTGATCTACAGCCGTTGGATCAGCGCCGTATAAGACAAACCAATCACAGCAGGCCACGTGGAGACGCCGAGCAAGTGGCGGTTCACTTTTACTATGATGACGCCGGACACATCAGATCCATCACCGCACGTCCGCCGCCTACCTACAGGACTTACGGCGATATTACTGTCTTGCCCCTGCCACGTCGACAAAGCCCTACCTCTATTTAAGGGTGGAATTGCAGACTGTAAAAACTTTCACAAATCTCAATCTTTGCCATCTTCGTGCAAAAACTCTCTGCAATTCACGAGTCTTAAAAATCCCCAGCTTTTCGTCATTAAACTCTCAAATTCAATTCAAAATCTCTCAAAACTCACCATGGGCAAGAAGCAGACGACAGAGACGATGGAGGAGTTTCCACGGAGGTCGACAAACACATCAATGTCGAGCCTCATCTCGATCCCTCAATCATCGAGAAAAATGGATTTCTCCGTAGAGCCGTGACCAAGGCTGGTCTATGGAAGTTCGTGACGGCGGTTCCGTCAAAAATTCTGGCAAAAGCGGTGGGTGAGCTCTTGCTAAACTTGAGGAAGGAGCAGAATACATCCGCATTCACTGATCCACAGACCAGGAAGCCGGTGGAGGTGGATATGAGTGAACTCATCGGCGCGTTCGACTTGCCGAGAGAAGGAGGAGACTCACTGCTGGATTTGGGTCTTTCGGCCGGAGTTCAATACGGTCGATTTGCAGACGACAAAGCAGATCTGAATTACAAGGAGGCCAGTATCCGTACAAGTCTGAAGGCCCCCTTCAATCATATCTGCGAGCTCTTCTCGAAGAGTGTCGCATGCTACATCGGAACCCTAGATACTCTCTCCGAGACGAAGCTGATCGCCACTGCAGTCATCGTCGACAGCCTCACCGGAACCAGCTTTAACTGGTATGGTTGGTTCCTCAAACAAATTAACGAAGCCGCTGATGACTTTGCTTTCGTGAAGGGAAGCACCGATCAGATTCTCCGCAAGGGGAAACTGAAATTTTTCTCTAGGCTGTCTGCTGCCTTGGAGGAAAAATATCCGGACAAAGTTTGGCCGGAATCAGACATTGCCATCTACAACAAACAATCCATCTACTATGACAAGTGGAGAAAATCCAAGACACTGATGGATTTGGGACTTCTTGAAGTTGAAGTGCCCGTTGCAAGACCGGTTGCCGAAAGGCAAGCCGAAGTGAGCCAAGCGAGGCAGGTCGCTTCACCCGGGAAGCGAGCCGCGCCGAAGCGAGGCAAGAAGAAGATGAAGCGAGTCACTTCGCTTGTCCAAGAAAGCGAGGCGGTGGAGAAGCCGCTTGAGGACATTGAAGTGACTCAACCCCAGCCTTTACCAATCAAAGCCAAAACACCCCCACTACAAATCCAAACCCAAACCACCCAAATACCAGAACCTCAAGCTTCATCAACCCAACAACCTCTCACACAGACAACCCCCCTCTCTCCCCAGGAAGAAGAATGTGCATCTTCCTTCCAGATACCCAAAATTCCCCTACTCCACGTCGACCCAGTCGAAGCCTACACCACTTTCAAACCATTTCAAACCCAGCAAACACAACCACCACCCACTGAAACCATCCAAGTTTCCGAAACCCAAGAAGCCTCATCATCACCCCCATCATCGGCAGCCACAGCCGATACCGCCCAAACTACCGGTGAACTTCCCATAATTCCATCATTCGTACCTCCTGCCCTCACCACAGAAATGCTAGCTCTCCAACGCTATGCCATGGATAGAGAGCAAGCAGCAGAAACAATTAATCTCCGCTACTCTAACGTTTCATGGAGCGACGTGTTCTACACCAATGTCGTCGATTTCCTGACATATATCACCTACCGTGGAACGGAGTACTATAAAATATTCAGACTTCTCAAAGCTTTCAAAGAGGAAGAACTGATCCAAATGGAGGCCAAACTACTCAACTTCATTGGCGAAAATGGCTTCCATGCCTTTCTTGAAGGGACCAGCTTCTGGGAGAAGCTGGATGCAAAGGTGAAAGAAGCCCATCCACTCGCTATAATTCCCAAGCGAGTGCCCACTTCCCACGAAAGGAAGCTGATCAGGGAGCATAAGGAGGAGGTGGAAGTAAAGGATGCGGAGATCGCTAGCCTTCATAGCGAGATTACTAAGATGAGTGAGGAGATGGAGAAAAAGGCGGGGGAGGTCATCAGTCTTAGAGAAGACTTTGACAGGAAGAAGAAGGATTTGGAGGGAAAGGTGGAGGAAAAGGAGAGGCTGCTAGAGGAGAAAGAGAAGGTGCTGGAGGCACAGGTGAAATTGGTGGGAAATCAATCAGCAACAATCACCGAACTCCAGGGCTCGCTTGACGCGGAAAGGAGCCGCTTGAGGGAGGTTAATGCCAAGCTTGTCTCAATTGGCAAGGAGAAGAAGGATTTGGAAAGGGAGATGAAGAAACTGAAGGAGACATTCGAGAAGAGAGAGGAAGAGTTGATAAGGAAAGGGAGTGAACTACTTAGCACTAAAAAGACTCTCGACTCACTCAGGAATGAAATGAAGGAACTTAAGCAAGAAAGTGAGGTCGACAAGAAAGAACTGGAGAGTCGGAGGAGGAGTGCGCAGGCCATTGATTTACAGAATGCTGAACTAACTATACTACTGCAAAAGGTCAAGGAGCTGGGTGAAGCGTACACTGAGAAGATTGCTGCAAGTGCCGAATTCCATCTCTCTCTAAACCAGAGAGAGAGGAGCCTTGAAACAATGCAAGCTGAACTTCAAGCGGCTCAGGAATTTCGGTACTTCAACTTGCAAGAGGAGAAGAAGGAAATGAGGAGGGAAGTTGAAGCGGAGCTGGAGGCTCGCTTCAGAATAGTGGAACCGTTGGAGAGGATGATGGCATCTGTTGTTGAGAGAGAGAAGCAATGTGAGTACTTGCTGGAGGAAATCTCCATCAAAACAGCTGAACTGGTGGCACCCACCGTGGGAAAAGCCGAGAAGATGTTGGAGGCCATCCTCAACACAGTCAATTCACTCCATCAATCCATCTCCGGAAACTCAATCATCCTAACCCCTGGCAGTGATGTTGCCAAAAAGGGGGAAGGACAAGTGAAGCTAGGAGGAGTCGGAGGTTCAGGAGGAAGCAGAGTTGATACAGAGAGAATGCTGGAGGGAGGCAGTGGTGCTGGTGATAAGGAGGAAGTAGTAGATAATGAAGCGAGGGCTCTGAGCGAACTGAAGGGCAAAGTAAAGCTCACGGAGGAGGAGTTGATGAAAAAGTCCGAAGAGCCCAGCAGGCCGCTTCAAGAAAAGGTGCTTGGTGCTTCAATCGCACGGCATCCTCCGGTGACGGTGATAACAAAGGAGGAGAGGCGGAAGCAGGTGGAGCAGGATTTTGCCATGGCGTGGGAGATGGAGCGCCTTTTTGATCTAACGAACAAATCTGCTACAGGTGCTTCTTCAAGTTCCAAAGCGCCCGCTTCAGTCGCGCCCGCTTCAGCCGCCGCGCTTACTTCAACAGCCGCACTCGCTTCAACTGCTGCACTCACTTCATCAGCAGTTGTTCCTTCTAGTGCAGCTACAAAGAAAGACATGCCGCCTCCCCCACCACCAAAGCAGCCACTGAAGCGAACTGCTCCGGAGACGAAAGGAGATGACCTCGCGGCCAAGCGCCAAAAGGTCAAACAAGCAGTCGCTTCAAGGGCAGGGAAGGAGGAGAGAAAAAGGAAGGAAAGAGAGGAAGGAAGGAATGAAGGAAAGCGGGAGAAGAGAATTAAGGCAAAGCGACTACAGATAATTGATACCAGGATTGAGGAGCATTTCAGTGAAGTGATACTCATCCAATCTTCATTAGTGCGCAGTGCTTTCGTTCCGCATATGCCTGATGAATCCGAAGCTTGCGAGACACAAGCCATATCTGACGCGTGTGATGTAGCAACCAAGGAGATGGTTGAGTCTGGTCGCTACCCCCGCACAGATGAACAAGACTATATTCGCAAACGACTCAATGAGAAACGTCCAACGTGGAACAGCGAGTCGGGAGCAAAATTCAAGAAGGTCATGGCTCAACTATCAAGCAGGTCAGAAGAGGAGTTGGCCAAGCGAAGAAATGAGCATCCGGACGCCAGGGAAATTGAAGACTTCATCCCGAGTGATCTGCGCGATCTGTGGCTTGACTACAAGGATTTATTTATTAAAGCATACTACTATTGGGAAGTAGTGCCACTTCAGGATCGCTGCTCTCGGATGAGTGCTCTCAGCAACTTCCTCTGCACGTATGATGAGAAGCTGCGTAGGAAGAATCTTCACCACGGCAGAATTAGCTCAGCCCAAGCCTCTGATCGTCAAGGTTCCAGCGGTAAAGGATTTCCCCATGCCTTATCATCCAGGCACGGACGTTCCTAACAGAGGAATCACTGATGAGGAGGTGAATGAAGCTTTCAGGCTAGAAAGTACATGGAGAAAGCCAAGTATTCACACCGTGGGTACTATGGAATCGAGAGTTCTATCAGCCTATGTTGTTGATAGTGTTGCTGATGAAGGAGAGAAGAAGAAGGAGGAAGAGGGAAAGGAGAAGGAGAAGGAGGATGAAGCTGCAGGAAACCTTTGAGTTTCAAGCTTCTTATTTTGTGAACTGTTGTTCATCTATCTCACTTTTATTTCTGCCTCTCCTGTGTCATTTACTCGCTTTGTGAATGACTTTACTTTTTGCTACAAACTCAAACAATTTAACCGGAAAAAAAAAAGGAACTTAAAAGAAAAATTACAAACGAAACTGCAAAGGAAGCAGTCGCTTGAAGTTCCCTTCACGGTTAGATAGACTAGATTTATTCTTTATCTAAGTCTTATGGGTTTTGGCATCATCAAAAAGGGGGAAATTGTTGGGAATTGTTAAGAACCACATGTTAAGGGGGAACCTATAAGGGATATCTTATTGTTTTGATTTGATCCCAAAACCCCAAAGCGTTCTATTCTCAAGCGACCCATTTTGATGTAGTTAATAGGTTAGAATTTTTCTAAGCCTACTCTGTTAGGATGTCTCTTTATTTTGCTTAGATTTTAGGCTTCAAAATTTCAAGTGAAGGCCACTCGCTTGAGTGTGTTTTTCGAAGCGAAGCAAGTCTAGCAAGCCGAAGTGAAGCGTGCCGAAGATAGTGTAGCGAAGCGAGCGCTACATTAGATTCAAAGCGAGTCTGCCAAAGCGAAGCGAAGCGAGCGCTACAGTAGATTCAAAGTGAGTCTGCCAAAGCGAAGCAAAGCGAGCGCTACAGTTCAAAGCCAAAGCAAAGCGAAGCGAGCGCTGCAGTGTAAAGTCAAAGCTAGTCAATTCTAGTCAGCAACTTCCAAAGTAGTCACTAGGGAACTTTATCTCCCGAAGCGGCTCACTACAGAATGACTACGAAGTGACTCAACTAAAGCAGACGCTACAACTTCAAAGCGAAGCAAGCCACTACCTACCAAAAAGCGACAGCGCTACTCCCGCCCATATTTTGAACTCCAGTCAACAGGAGATCGTAACATTAATTACCAGATCTCTACATGTCGAAAACGGAGTGGAGCGGAGGAGTTGACTGCCAGGCCGACAAAGGCGCCGCAACAGTACTGGCTCGCTCCAGTTACTGTTAGGTTTGTAAGTTAGCCATTTTTGGCAAACAGACAAACTGGCGCGTCTGTAAAAGCATCCGCCTGCACAAGTACTGTCGAGAGGAGGAGGGACAAGGCCACCAACCAAGCAACGGATCTCAGCCAACTCTCTGCCTATAAATAGTGAAGGACCAAGACGTGAAGAAGTAGAACACTACTTGAGCATTTGAGTGCATACAGCAAACAAACACTCCCAAGCCTTTGAGCAAATCTTCGAGTCTTTGTTTCCAAGTGTTCTCCGAGTTTCCAGTTCATCGGAACTCATCTTCACAACCTTCACACTTAGAGTCTAAGCCCACTTCAAATATCCAAGCTTAGAAGGAGAGCTCTAGCCTACTTTGCATCTACTGTAAAGAGCTCTTCATAGTGTGTTCGTCTACCATAAACCCTAAACTCTGTCTGTTAGGTTTTTGAGTCGTCGTTAGGTTGTCTCGATCCAAGACTCTTCTTTCATCAATTGAAGAAGTCTCGATCTTAGAGTTTAGATCCAAGCTTGCACCTACATCGTTTGTGTAAAGCTCGATCGAAGCTAGGCTGTAAGGAGAGCCAGTAATCTCCCTGTCTGTGTTTGACTGAAGCAAGTGAATCTTCCAGTCTTGTCTAGGTTTGTGTAGTGAACCCGTAATCACTACGTCTGTCGTTAGATCTAGGCGAGTGAAGCCCGATCTCGACCAAGGTTTTTGAAGGACCCGTAACCTTCAAGTTCTTGAGTGAAGAGAACAGTTGCCGTCGTGCAACAAGTGGACGTAGGAGCTTTATCTCCGAACCACTATAAATCTCTGTGTCGTATATCTCTCTAACCCTTATCTCTTTACCGTATTTGATTTTCCACTGCACGTGCATCTAAACAAACGAACTTGGATTTTTAATTACTTAGGAAAAGATTTTAGCTCACCGAATTTCCGCATATACGAGTAAAGACTCCCTCTTGATCAAGTCCTCACTTCGGTCAAGCAGGCAAGATACGTACTGTAGATCTAGCTTCAGCTAGGTCTTAAGTTTCAAGCGAGCTCTTTACTTGTCACTCTGAGTAAAAGGGAAAAACTTGAAATACGTATTCACCCCCCCTCTACGTATTTCCCTATTAACAAACCGGGACCAACACAAGGGTACTGGTCGCTGACAATGGTGCTCAGTTCACGGGATCCATGGTACGAACTTGGTGCACAGAAATTGGCATCGAACAGAGGTTTGTAGCTGTGGCTCATCCCCAGGCTAATGGGCAAGTCGAAGTCACAAACAGGACCGTCGTAAGTGGCATCAAGGCCAGGCTAGAAAAAGCCAAAGGAAACTGGGCTGATGAATTAGATTCGGTGTTGTGGGCATATCGCACCAATCCTAAAACAGCCACAGGAGAAGCTCCATTTAACTTAGTTTATGGAGCGACGGCGGTAACGCCGGTGGAGGCAGAGCTCAAGTCATTAAGGATAATGGCTTATGACGAAAATTAGAATTCCTCCCTAATGAGGGAGAACCTAGACATGGTCGAAGAGCTTAGGAGCAAAGCTCTTCAGAAGGCAGAAAGATACAAGCAGCAGGTGCGGGATGCATATAACAAAAAAGTACAGATCCGAAGGTTCTGCAAAGGAGACCTAGTCCTAAAAAGAGCAGATGCTCTCAAGCCCATGGGAAAGCTAGACGCAAATTGGGAAGGACCTTACCTGGTAAGGGAGGTATTAAAAGGAGGAGCCTATGAACTTCAAGATGAAGAGGGAAGGGTGCTACCCCGGCCCTGGAATGTTAACAACCTAAAGAAATACTATGCTTAGTATGGAATCATGCACTAAACGAGTTATGATTCACTCGATCTCTCAAAAACGGGGGGGGGGGGGGGGGGGGGGGGGAGTAGGGGGATACCCTCTATATCCCATTATCTTAAAATGCTTTCCATATTTTACTATCTTAAAACGTCAGATCCTATGCGTTAAGCAACTGTTAAAGAAAGCATAATTTATTACAGTTAGCTTAAAGGCATGAAGGTAAACTCAAGTCCCTGGGTAAAAGAAAACTAGAGAAAGTTCAAAGACTGGAAGTATGGGGATAATACCTCAGTAGAGCTTAAAGAGAAACTATTCTTAATCAGGGAACAACATCTGAAGAAGCTCATATCCTACTATTCCAAAATATTACATGCATAAGAAAGGAGAACATCCAATGAGCAGCAAGGCATACAGTCTATTCTGACTACGACAGAAAGGGCAGAAAGTGAGCCTCCAAGTCTTGAAATGTACATCCCAGCAAAAAACATCAAAAAAGAAAGTCACTACACAAGCACTAAAATACGATGTAATTAAGCTAAGGAAGAAGAGCATGAGCTAGATGACGGGGTCGCAGAACCTCGGGGGAAGGAATGGGAATAGCTGTAATCGCTGTCCCCTCCTGTAGTTGAACCTTTTTTTTAAAAAAAAAAAAAAAAAAAAAAAAAAAAAAAAGCAGCACATACATATTAATCAGTTCAAAATTGCACCAAGGAAGAATAAGACCAATATAGCCGAAGGATTATGTGGCTCACCCTCATCTGTCCTCTGTCTTTTGTTCCCTCCTCGAGGGATCTGACTAGTTGAGGGTTCAACTACCTCCCTAGCCTCATGTGCCATCTCCGTTTTCTTAACTTTTTCAATCCGAAGCAGTTCGGCCATTAGAGTAGGGAGGTGGGTGTAAACTCCCAAATTGGCGGCTCCAGCCTCCAGTGATAAATACCCCCCAGGCAAGGATAGCAGGACAAGCTCGCACTTCTCCCTCTGTGATAAGCGACCGTCATACATTTCATATTGTGTGAAAAGATTCTTAAATCGCCTGAGATACGCCTTCATGTCTGGAAAGTCGTATAGATCCACGAAATCCATTTCTTGCCGAGTTAAAAAACCAAGCAGACGGCTCCGAAGCAAATCAGGGGTATCCTCAGCTTGAGCCAATTTGCAAATATTACGGCGAACAAAATCGATGGACATGACTGAACTAACAGAACAAAGCAAAAGGGTTTCTGAGAACCAATGCCCTCATACACAATTCGTGAAAAAAATATGAAAGCAATAGTTACATGAAAGAAAATACCTGTTCGTCTGAGAAAGGCGGATTCTACTATGAAAAAGGGGAAGCGGAAAGAGCAAAATGGGGCTTCTTTCCTTTTCTTTCCTAACTAAGCGAAAGAGAAAAGTGAAGAGGAGAATGAAGGAAGCATAACGCTGTTTCTTGAGAAATAGATCATTTCTCCCCCTTCTTGGAGACGCCAAAAGGCAATGATAAGACAGGGAGCCATCACGCTCGTCGTGTCTTGGAAAATTAACCGCGCATTACCTTTTTATGACATGCCTTTTGTGATGTCATTTAAAATCATTACTATTGATGCTAGTATTGGACAGAAGCTTATGCTGAACGCTTCTGGTCTTGGGGGGGGAGTAGCTGATAGGGATACATATCAGCCTCACTTGTAATGCACTTTCTTGCCTTTATTTGGATTATTCCTCCTATAAGGATTAAAAGAGATTGATTTAGCAAAGAGCAGATCCTGGATGCCGCGGGATCTGCTCAACTGCTATAGTTCGGGTTAAGACCCATGTGCAGAAGCTAGTGCTTGCAGAAGCAACCTTAGCCATAATATGCTCTTGCTAATATCCAGGGATCTGCAGGGGTGCGCAATCGGCGTGACCCTAGTCTTCTTAGAGTGAGGACCACAATATTAATGACAAAGGGAATTTGTCCTTATAGAAATTCCCCTTTTATCCCTTCCATACAAGAAGGATCCACCTCTTCACCCTCCTCACGCCTATAAATACTAAGTGAATGCACATTTCGAGGACACATCGCCTCTTACGAATAAACACGCTATCTAGCGTACTGTTCCATTCAATTCCATACTCTCTCTTCCGAGCTCCTCCGAGCTCAGGCAGGTCAAGGCGGGCTAAACCTTCTTCCGGGAAGCCGTAGTTCGGCTTCACATCCCTCTACTCTTCTCGACGCAGGGAAGAATCTCTTTCTCGCACTACCTTGAACTTAAGGTTAAATCCTCATCATTAAAGGGGGAATGAGGCTCAACGCACTACTACAAAAACGCAGATAGATGACAGTTATAAACCGTCATCTATGTGCGTTAAAAACTGTCAAGGTTGGTGGTGTCATCTATTGTGGGTACTTTACATGATAGTTATTAACCGTCATCTTTAGTTTTGTATAGATGACAGTTTTGAACCGTCTTCTATGGTAGTCTAAACTGTCATGTTTGAACGAAAATAGATGACACTTATATATCTCAACCGTCATCTATTCCCAATTACATTAAAAAATAATCTAGATAATTTGTATATATATATAATTTCGAACCAAAATTTAAAAAATTCACAATAAAAAATAAATATACAACACATGCCATATGAAATCCCATAATATATATTAATATAATATTCAAACAGTATGAGTAAATACATGTTTCAAAAAAATACAAGCTAGAACAGAAAAAATACATTATCCGGTTATCCCTCGTGCATGATCATATCCCTATACTTCTCGAGCTAAGTCAGATCATTAATCAGCAAACTGTAAGTAACAAGCATCGGTTTCACCTGCTTATCAACCATCGTCTCCTTGAGCTGAAATGCCTCTTCGAGTTTCCCATTTCTGCATAGTCCAGGGTCAAAAAAAAGATAAGCTTTACAAGCAAGGCAATGCCTGATGTGCAAGACCAATTACAAAATAGCACGAAAACTGCTGCTGACGCAAATAAGCAAATGATGCAATGCAAATCTAACTCAAGAAGAACTATAGTATATATGTCTCAATAATAAAACTATTAAACATCTTAGAGAGTTTCAAAGGAATACAAGTCACCGTAACCCAAAAGATTTGCTATTTACAGTAAATGTATAAGCTGATTCATAGACTTCAAGCATAATCGAAGACCAAATCTTGGTAGCCACTACCCAAGACTCGAAACAACATTATTTATTGTAGGTAAAAAAAAAAATCTAGCATTAACATATATTGCAGGTAAAAAATCTAGCATTAGTACACATCATAGGTAGTTGGTACACAAAGTAAGAGATAACAAAACTACCTCTTGGGTTGATTGAATTCTCTTCTGGTGTCATGATCAACTTTTGTGCAAATTAAAGCCTGTTAAAAGAAAAATTCATCAAGATTAGATGAAAAATGCATTGCCGAACAAAGAACGTGAGGCTACAGGCAAAACATAATCTTGTGCATGATCCTCAAATTACACTAAAAGATCTCATTTTTATTGCTTCACATAATGAGCATGATGTTAGGTAATATACAATTGAACCTATTCTTAAGTAATAACTAATAACTAATCTAGAAATAGAACAAATAATTCAAAAACCATAACAACTAAGCCAGCTGATCTAGACCGAGTTCTTTTTCTTAGTCTCACACGGACACACACAAAAACACTATAACACGAACAAATCTCCAACTAACAGCTTCAAATACCCTTACTTTGCATCTGCTTAAACAGTTCGACTGCCTCCTCAACCTTCCCTCCTTAGCACAATGCAGTTATTGCAGTACAGTATAAGTAACATTCGGCAAAAGATTCTTCGAAACAATAGTGAAACTTCATAGCATTTCTCATGTCTGTCCACTTTGACAAGCAAGGTCATATGAAAATTGCAACATCAAATCCCAACCTCCTAAACTTATTATTAGCATAAACATGAACCAATATATCAAACCCTCTTATCGTTTCCAGAATTTTAAGTGAAACATTAACTGGGATGAAAGATTCTGTCTAAATAAGCCATAAATCATCAATTAAGCACTCAATAATACTGTTTCTTTGTCATAAAAAAGAGAGCAAAGAAAGAGATGCAATCCCTATTGCCAAAAAAAGATCTAACAAAAGATTTAGAGCTGTAGGCACCAACAACCTCAAAAATTCTTCACTTCACACAAAACAAACAAGAATTTTACAACGAAGGTTGAATAATTAAGTTGACTCTAAGCACAATGCATGTATTGGAAAATTGCAAGTGATTTTAACATAAACTACCAACCCTGATTCAGAAATATTCAAGGTGAAGCCAAGATCTTTTAACAAAATGCAAAGGAACATATAGCAAAACAAGGCAGAGAAATGCAGAAACAGCTAAAAGATCAAATTTTGAATCGGGGGTAATTCTGCAATAACTACTAGGCTTCTTCATTTATTCAGCTCACACATTCATATGGTTTTATTAGAGCCAAAATCTAAAATTTGTTATGAAAACAATTTACTGCTAAATTGTAATACACCCATCAAATCAACGTCTTAACAACTCTAATTAGCAGCTCCATGCTGCGATACCTCGACATTTTACACAATCTAAGGCTTTCAATGGACTAGCGCTAACCAGATTATTCAATTAGATTGCCCATCAATTCATTATCTAACGCTTACAAGTATAACAATCACTCCAATACAATTAGAAACAAAAAGTGGAAATATTTGCGAGCTTAATCAAGCACACAATATGCAGTAAAACCCGATACATAGACCTAAAATTGAAAGTAAAGGTAAAGGGTAAAAACCTCTCTTGCAAAAAAGCGAGGGCGGAGTTGACGTCTAGATTTAATTGGGAGAGATACGTCTGCACATCTTCAACAAAGGCCGCGGCCGGAATCCCCCTCCTCTCCATCAAAGTAGCCGAAGTAGACATCTCCGCCTCCGCCAATAGAGATACACAGTAAAGTATGGTTCTCTTCTTCTCTTGACTAGTGCGTGTGTGTGAGTTGGTAGCTCGATTCGCAGCTACTAAATTTGTGTTTAAAGGGTAAGTTCCTGATCGATGGAAGCACTCTAACAAAGTAGCTTGAGCTTCCTCACACTGAGAAATCTCTTCTGGCAAATATTTCAACCTTCGAAATCGACGGCAGTGCTCTCCGTTCGATCGAATCTGAGGAACTGCAAAACAGGGCACGGCCCATTTGAGCAAAGATCGGATTTTGACGATCTAGCACCGATGCCGAAGCAGAAGAGAGGAACACGGTTGAAGAATTGAAGCTTGTTGAGCCTCTGCAAACCATACAAGGGCGTCTCTTTGGAGGTAGAGCGAGAGAGAGAGAAACGTCTCTTTGGAGGTAGAGCGAGAGAGAGAGAAAGGGATGGGTTCTGGGCAGAGATGCACCTCATTTGCTCATTCTGCGAATGCTCGATTGAATTAATAGTGCATAAGCCGGAATCAAATCATGGCCCAGTTAGGCAGTGGCTACCGGAAATAGAGCTGGCGGAATGGCCGCGGGCGGAGAAGAAGCTGACGAAGAGTATGGGAATGGGGGATTTGTGCTAAATCCCGCGCGTGGTGGGCGAGGAGAGGGAGGGTGGTGGGGCCGCGGCGGCGGCGGCGAAGATAAAGGAGGAGTTGACGGAGGCTGTTCCACCACACCAGTAAGGCCCTGATTCGAAGCAGTCGTGGAGAGGGAGAAGCCCGGACGGTGATTCCCGGAGATGGAGACTGAGGGAGAGTGCAGAAAATTAGGGTTCTCGTTCCCCCTTTTGTATTTTTTTAAATTTGATTTGATTTTTATTTCCTTATTACTATCTTTATTAAGAAAAGAGACGCACATAGACGACGGTTAGGTTAAAAACGTCATGTATTATTGCCTCTATACATGACAGTTGTGTTTAAACTGTCATCTTTTTAAAAAGTAGATGAACATAGATGACGCTTTATATAAGAACTGTCATGTAAACCCTGAGCACGCACATAGATGACGGTTCTTTAAAAAAAACGTCATCTATGTAGTGTCATCTATACTCATTTTTGTAGTAGTGACGAAACCCCGCGTTCCTCGTTTCTCTTTTCCTCTTACCTTGTTTCTTCATTATCTACTCATATGAGTTTAAAGCCCCATGCATCTTGCTAGACTATGGCTGAATACGCCCTTTATCCGTTGCTTATAGCTCAACTATTACATGTCATCACCACATGAATCACGCTCTGTACGAAACGCTCATCTATAGCTCTATGCATACATGAATCTCTTGATATTCACTGTTTTAACGCTTTATCCATGAATGCTCCTTGTGAATACAATGAATAATCACTCGAATTGTTGTGGATCTCCAACCCGGATCTATCAGCTATGACTTACCATTCCTCTCATTCTAGTAATATTTACGCCTTTAGCGTGGCATTCGATGTACCACTTCCTTAGAAATGATATCCTAAAGTTAAGGAAAGTGTATTTTTCTATCAACTTGAGTTATTTATGCATTATGGCTGATATTAGTCCCTATCAGCTACTCCCCCCCCCCCCCCCCCCCCTGGTCCAGAAGTACCAGTATGAGGGCTTCTGGCGGATACTTTGGCAGGAGAACTAATCTCGCTTCTGCTATTGCTTTTTCATAAAGTTTTTTTTTTTTTTTTTTTTTTTTTTTTTTTTTTTTTTTTTTTTTTTTTGCAGAGGTCTGGTTACATAGGAAATTGAAACGGAGGTTATTCTCGCAAGAATAAGGCTGGACCTATTTCCGTTGCTCATCATTACTCCTTTATCTAGGGCAAAGAAATATGGGGCAATTTAAAATATATTTTAAAATATGCATTATTACTTTGTCTTATTGGCAGGCGAAAAGGCGATTCCCTTTTCCTGGAACGACGTGGGGCGATAAGTAGGGAACTACCTCACTCCTTCTTTTTAACTTCTTCTTTTTTCTCTCCTTGCATTGTGCTTCGAAGAGGAGAGGGTGATATTTGCGAACCGTCTGCCATCCCCAACAATTACTCTGACGACCACCTTGCTGCCGATCTCGTTTAGGTATTTTATTACCTTTTTATTTTCCTGCGCTCCTGTGTAGGCCTCCTTTTGGACTTCTTGAGGTTAGGGCAACATTTACTATTTTTCCTGTTCTCATTTTGTGTCTTTGAAAGAATATCGCTAGCTCCAGTTTTCCTGGACTGTGATGTGAATCTAATTGATGCTTTATCCTTAGAGCTATCGATCAGTTAGAAAATTCTTAGAAATGGGACTTATTCATGATTATCTGAGATTCCATTCTTTTACTTCTCCTCACCGGTAGTTATTTCTATCTTGTAGCCATGGATACTGCAAAGCTGAATATGAAGCAGAAGATCCATGAAATGTTGCTAAAGAGAATCGAACAGGCAGGAAATAGCGGTCCCAACCCTGTTCCGTCAATAGGCGACACGCCTTCTCCGGTGCCTGCAGAGCCTGAAAGCCATAAAGCTTCTCAGGAAATTCTCTGAGAGGTAAAGATTGCAAAACCTCGGTTGAAACCTTTCTATCCGCATTTGGTTGCCCCCGACCGGTCAACTTCGGCTTCCCCTGTTCTTATTGATGTGGATGCTGGTACCTCCACTTTGGCTGCTCTAGAGCTTCCTTCCCCTTCCTTCAAGAGGAAGAGTGAAGCTCCCTCCCTCTAGATTGAGAAGAAGGGTAGGGTATCAGAGAGTTATCCTTCTGCTCAAGAGCTAAGCTTCGACCAACTGCGAGAGCATCTTTCTCAATCTGAGAAGAGTAAAGAGCAACTCCGAGCTGAAGTTCTTCAACTCCGAGAGTTCCTACTAAGCCTGAGGAGCACTGCTCAACCCTCAGACAGCACACACTCTCCTTCCCTGAGCGGATAAGGGAACTTGAGAGGGCTTTAAAAGCTTCGTCCGAAAGGGTGGAGCAACTAATAGAGATTCATGCCACAGAAGTTGCGCAACTGACAGTTAATTATGAACGAGAGCTAGGACAAGCCCGAACTTCTTCTTTTACTCAAGGAAGGAGGGTGGGAATAAACCAGGGTGTTTCTTCCGGGATCAAGGACTGCAGGTCTATCCTGTTGATGACCCCTTACGGTCAAGCCTTCTTGGATTCCCTAGTAAAACGTCTGCCAGAAGCCTACCTTCTGTCTCATGATTTCTGGCTGCGCATGTTTGAGCCTCTCACTGAGTGGACAGCCTCCGCTATCCTTGAATGTTGCGAGCAATTGGGTATCCCTGAGCGTGCGGCCGCGGTCAATGCGGGGTCCATAGTAAGAATGTTTGATACGGAGCCTGAATCTTTTCGAAGGGGTCACCCCACTTCCTCTAAAGAACCCTGGTTTATGCCTGTGTTGAAGGAGGCATCCCAGATCCTTCGCCAGCCGGCTATGGCCACAGGAAATCTCCCTTCTTGGGAGGCGCCCTTGTTTCCTCTCTTTCCTCATAACACCATGGTTATGAGGTCAATACGGAAAGTTTTCAACCATGTATCTTCTTTTTTCCTTTGTTTTCTTTCTCTCTCTCTCTCTCCCTCTTTTTTTTTTTTTTTTTTTTTTTTTTTTTTTTTTTTTTTTTTTTACCTTATGCTAGGAATTGAGAGAAAAGGAGGCTTCCAGCCCATCTGCCAGCGGGGAAGGTGCTTCCTTGCTACCCACTCCCGGAGAAGTGAAGGATGGCTTTAAAGAAGAGAATACTCTAAAGATTCCAACGAACTCGGTGGTCCCTCTGCTTCTTCAGCTTTGGCTGCTATTGAGGAGTGGTCCTCCTCTTCTCATTCATCGAGCTCTAAGGATCTAGCCTCTGTCCCCGATTCCTCTCTCTGATCCTGTTGTTTTTAATAGGATGCTTTTTAAAACAATCTATTTTTTGGTCTTGGTGGCGGGGTGCTTTATTATGGCCCCGAAATCGTGCCGGTGGGGCACAAACAATGTTATTTCTTTCTACTCTTGGCTAGGTGCTTTTTAGGGCCTTGCTTTTGACATGCTTCTACTACTTATTATCAGTTTGGGATATTATCCTTCTATTTACACGACTTCTTGTCCTGTTTTTCTTGCTAAAGCATTTTGGGGTAATAGGATACAGGCTAAAAAGCATTTTAAAATAATGGAGTACGCGTATTGGGGTGTAGGGTATCCCCTATTCCCCCCCCCCCCCCCCCCCCCCCACCCCAAAGTGAGGCGTAAGGAAACGAAGGAATTACTCCTCATTTTAGGGCTAACAATTTTTGGAATACGATTTTAAAACCAAGGAGGCATGATCCTGTGTCTTTTGCATACTGATTATTTAAAAAGTAAGAAAACTTCAAAAATAGATAAGGCTTATGGTCAGCCATACTCCCATCTTTTTAGGAATTGCTATCCTTTTCCTCGTGTGCTGTTCCCTCAACCTTATCTTGATCTGGCACTTCAATTGTACCTTTGATTTTTGCCTTTGCCTTAGCCATCAAAATTTCCCACAGCCCTTTCTTGACTAGAGCGTGGCATGTGTTTGTTGTTTTAGTTCCCAGTCCTTTGCTTTCGTTGATCTGTTGGAGCGACTTCTTGTCTGGGGTTCTGGACAGTAGGAGCCCTTCAAAGGACTTAGCGCTGGCAATCAGCAAGTGCTCCATTGGCATGGAGAGGTCCTGGCCTTCTTCTGCCGGAGTCAGAGCCCTAAGCCTCTTCTCTTCGGGTTCGATTTCAACTTCACCGCTAGCAGGTTCTTCCATCGGCCTTTTCCTGGCTTCTCCCGCCTGTACCAATTGGATGTAGCATTTTCGCGAGACCCCTTGGTCTCCCGATACCTGTCCTACCTGGCTTCCCACGGGGAATTTCATCATCAGGTGGTAAGTGGAAACCACTGCTTGGAACGGATTTAGGGCGGTTCTCCCTAGGATATTGTAAGAGGATGGCTGCCGCACCACCAGGAAGGTGACTGGCTTTGATACCCGCGTAGGTCCTTCACCCAAGGTGAGCATTAAGTCGATTGATCCTAATGACATCACATGATCTCCCGAGAAACCATGCAGAGCCGTGGCTACTCCATTAAGAGGCTTCTGGAGGCTCATTTGGTTGAAAAAGCTTTCGAATATGACATTAACTGCGGCCCCTGTATCCACAAAGACCCTTCGGATTTGATACCTTTCTAACTCCACTGTGATGACCAAGGCGTCGTCATGTGGATGGATCACCTTTTGATTGTCTTCAGGTCCAAATGAGATTTCTGGTAGGGGTAGACCTGTTTCTACCTTCCAAACCCCATGTCTTTCATGCATATGTAGTTCTCTGGCAGACGCCTTTCTGCTTCTATTGGAGTCTCCCATAGTTGGTCCCTCATATATCATATTAATAACGCCCTTAGGTTCCGACCCTTGGCTAGCATTGGGTGCTTTTTCAGGAGCTTCTTTGCGCTTTTTGTTCTTTTTTGTCTCTCTCTTGACGTACTCTAAGAGTTCTCCTTCTTGGATTAACTTCTCGATAGCGATCCTCAGATTTCTGCAATCATTGGTCATGTGACCAAAGTCATTGTGAAATTTGCAGAACCTTTCAGAGGGTGGATTCCTTGGTGGCAGCCTGTGCCCAGCAGGGATCTGGACCCCCGGTTTCTTCATGACCACTTCTAGCAAGTCAACAGGCTGCTTGACGAGCGGCGTAAAAGATCTTAAAAATCTTTCATTTTTATCGGCTTTCTTAGCATCTGGAGCTGGTCTTTTCCTTTCTTCAGGCTTCTTTTCCCTTTGAGAAGCCAGTTCGGCCCTCTTACTGCTTAGGGCTTCTTCCATATGAATATATTTTTGAACTCTTGTCAATAGCTCTTCAAACGAGGTAGCTTCCTTTGTGATGAGAGAAGCAAAGAATTGCCCCGGCTTCAAGCCACCCACACAGGCATGCACCTTTAGCTTTGGTTCTACTCCTGGTATTTCCAAGACAGCCTCGTTGAACCGTGTCATGTAGTCTCTCAGACTTTCATTAGCGCCTAGCTTGATGGTTGTCAGATGCAGTGAATTTCTAGTAGTTCTTTTAGCACTGACGAACTGTTGGAGGAAAACTTCCCTCAGATCCATGAAGGAGTGGATAGAAGCTTTTGGTAGCACTGACAGAGTCGTGAGGAACACTCGACACTTGACGCCCTCTGAATATTGATGGAGGAGGCATAAGCTCTCAAATTTCATCAAGTGTTCTTCAGGATCTCCCTTCCCTTGGTACTCGCAAGAAATTGTCTTGAAGTTGCTGGGAACAGGATCAATTTGAATGTCCGCAGAGAAGGGACTATTCTCATCGATATATAAAGAGAAGAGCTCCGACTTGCTCCCCTTACACTTGTTTTTGGGAAAGTGTTTATGGGTTTTTTCTTTGTTTAGGTTGCGAATTTCTCTTTCGCTTGCCTCTGTTTCCTTTGAGATCCTTTCTGCAGCTTGCTTTTGCTCCTTTAGCTTGTTTACTTCTTTTGCCAAGAGCTTCATCTGCTCTTGTTGCTGGGCATATTTTTTGGCCCATGTATTATTGGTGTTCTCATTAAGGTTCCCTTCAGCTTCCTCAGGTCCATCTTCATCTGGGGATTCCCAATCAGTAGAAAATCCCTCCTCTGTCTCATCCACTATGGGAGGCAGCTTCGAGACTAGTTCTTGATTTGTGCTCGGATTTATAGGCTTCTGCTTGTGCACCGCCGGGGTGCTCTTGCTTCCTCCACCCTCTTGGGTCTCGCCCAGGGGATCTGGGATTTGGGAGTTCATTCCCAAGGTGTGGAGTCTTTTCTCGACAGCTCCTTCAACCACGTCTTCTACGAGCATTTTCATTTGGAGGAGCATAGCTGGAGAGAACTGAGCCTCCATATTGACATTGGCTTCTGTCACCACGGTGCCTTTTCTTTTATTCCCCTGTAGCGAATTTACTGGATTTCCAGTAGCTTGGCCAGCTTCTTTTGAAGCAGCATCTGAGGCGGTATTCATTTTTGCAAGGCTCTGCAAATATTCAAGAATATTTAGAATAGTCAGCTTTATATGCTCCTTGAAGGAAGCTTAAAGTATGTATTATTTATGTTTAGTGTGATTCTTTTGCAATCGTAAACCCTTCAAGGTAATTTTGACGAGCGGTGCCTGTTTATTACGAGGCTTCTTAAGGGATGGCTTCTGCCAATATATGATGAAGATAAATGATGACTTAATGATGAGAAACTGATTATGGCACAGGGCTTTGATATAGTTCCCTCTTTTTATGCGAGGCATCTGGCCATGCGGAATTCAGTTGTGGGATATTGCTGATCTAACAAATCCTTGCAGAACCATTTATGGTAGCCCTAATAAGCGTTATTTAATATAGGGCTTCTTCAAGGGTAGCTTTTACCAGAATGGGGTTGAGGTCAATGACACCTGCCTTTACAAGATCCACTATCAGAGTATTTGTTTTCCTAAAGCTTTCCTTACGAAGCTTTTGAAAAGGATCTCATCACGAGGGGAGGTTATTTAGGATTGGTATGTCATCGTATTTTATTAAGCTCAATGCGAGACGCTCGACCGTATATGCCTTTTCATGCGCAGTGCCTGCTGTACAGAACTTTCTTATAGGATATTCCCTGCCAGCCAAGGACTATGAGAATGATGTCCTCATATAGGAATTATGAGAGTATTGCCTATTGAACAGAGCTTACAAGAGCTTGATCTATTTTATAAAAATGCGATGAGTAAGGCTTATGGGAGTGATATAAAAATGTTGCTTTTAAAACAAAGCTTGGAGGTGGGCTGCCTATCTGATATCTGATAGGGCTTATGGGGAGCATTGCCTTTTATATAGGGTTTGCGAGGATGTGGCCTACCGTGTAAGGCTTATGAAAGGTTCTGCCCATTATATGGGGCTGATCACGAGAATGTTGCCCGTTAAAGAGGGCTTTCGTGCGGTTCTGCTCATTATAGGGGGCTTGTGTGGATATTGCCTATTGAATAGGGCTTTTGAAGGGTCTTGCCCATTATAGGGCGGATGTTGCCTATTAGATTGGGCTTGATTAATGATGTTATGCCTATTATATAGGGCTTTTGAAGGTGTGCCTATTAGATAGGGCTTGGGTTGCCTATTAGATAGGGCTTACGAGGGATCTTGCCCATTATATGGGGCTTATGGTAGTGCTGCCCATTAGATGGGGCTTATGCGGAGGTTGCCTGTTAAACAGGGCTTCTGAGAGCATTGCCTGTTGAGCAGGGCTTCTGTGAGTGTTGCCTGTTAAACATGGCTTCTGAGGGATGTTGCCTGTTAGACAGGGCTTATGAGAGTGTTGCCTGTTAAACAGGGCTTTTGAGGGATGTTGCCTGTTAGACAGGGCTTATGAGAGTGTTGCCTGTTAAACACGGCTTCTGAGGGATGTTGCCTGTTAGACAGGGCTTATGAGAGTGTTGCCTGTTAAACAGGGCTTCTGAGGGATGTTGCCTGTTAGATAGGGCATATGCAAACATTATGAGAGGTTCTGCTTTCAGATGCAAGGCCCCTTCATCAGGGTGAAAAGGGGTGACCTTGTCATCTTCGGCTCCCCGCCTCTTGATGCTTCTTTATTAGGTGAATTTTTGATTCATAGCAATATAGGGGCATGTATGAAATGTTTTGAGGAATAGTGCTTCTTCTATAATTATCAATCCCTTATAGACCACAAATAGATTTCACATTTTGAGATAGTTATAGGAGCTGTAGACTCACCAATTACGCAAGGTGAGCAGAATGTGTTCAGAAATTGCAGTAACTTTTGACCCGACTTTCCTTCAACTTCGTCGTAACCTTAGGATTTCAACATATAGAACAGTTTAGTTATCACAGTTTATACTGTAAGGAAAACATGGTCTTGAAATCACCTCCGATTCCTTTGTCCTGCTGATATATGTGAGGCAACTACGATGAACTCATGATATTCATGCTCAGATTTTATAGGAATAGCATCAGACTGACATTAAACAATTATTAATTCTATAACCCCTATTCTCAAACATCTCTGGCAACAGGGGAATAACAGAGCAAATTTATAAACATATCGGCACAATCAGCTGAGACTCCGAAGCTACCCCGGAAGATAATGCTCCAATTTCAACAACTTCAATAGCATTTACAGATAGGAAGCTTAAATTCACATATAAGGAAGAAAAAATCAATTTCTCAAATACGAGTTTCTCCTGACAGGGTATCTATCACAATTTTTGTTAAAAAGGGAGCACAATCTGAGAATCATGCTATACTCTTCCAAAAAAGGGGACGTAATCTTGAAAATCATATCACATTCTATAGTTTACAATCATGAAGATCTCGACAAAACTCAGGCAATAGCATACGTATCTGGGTTTTCACTGATTAAACAACAAATACAGCACACCCATTCAGTCTAATATCAAGTTTTCACATATTTTTCACATAAGGACGCGACGTGCAAAATCATCTGCAGCATTGCAACGGTGAACGAGAATTTCATATAAAACAGGGGAAATCAATGTCTTAAACTCAAATTTCCCACAGACGGTGCCAGTTGATAGATCCGGGTTGGAGATCCACAACAATTTAAGAGGTTATTCATCATGCTTTACAAAGAGCATTAATAGATAAAGGGTTGCAGTAGTAAAGAGCAAGAGATTCATGCGCATAGAAGGCTACAATTGAGTATTTTAGACAGAGCATGATTCGCCTAGAAGTGAAGAGTGATAATCGAGTTATGTGCTGTGTGTAAAGGGCATATTTAGCCATAACTAGTAAGATTCACGGAGTTTTGCACTCATATAAATAGATAATGAAGGGACGAAGTAGAGAAGAGATAGAAACAATGAGAGCGGAACTCTGTTAAGTCTCATTCTCTTTAGGCAATGAGGGTTTTTCCTTAGGCTCAAGGCGAGATACGTAAGAGAGATTTTTCCCGGCGTCGAGAAGAAAGGTAAAGATGAAGGGGAGTGAGGCTTCCTGAAGGAGGGCTTCAAACGCCTTGACTGCCTGAGCTCGGAGGAGCTCGCGGAAAAGTATGAAGGTGAATGAAAAAGTATGCAAAGTGCGTGTGTTGTGATTATGAAGAGTTGTCTTGTGATTGTGATCGTGTTGATAGAAGAATGCGATAACCAGGTATTTATAGGTACAAGGAGGGTGAAAAAGCAAACATTCGTGTGGAGGAAGGACATAGAAGGAATTCCCATAGAGGTAAGATTCCCTCCGTCATGAATGCAGTGGTCCTTACTCTAGAGTACGTAGAGTCACGCGGATGGCCTGATGCGCAGAACCTAGGGTTCTGCCAGATGCCCATATGAACTAGCCAGATCCTTTGCTCTAGACGGATGCCAACGGATCTCGTACAGCTCCTGGGAAGAGATAGAACCTCAGGCTTCTGCCTAAAACATGCCTTATGATTGCGCTGGACCTTTGAGGCCTATCAAATCTTTTTGCTAATATGTTGCTATTTAGAGCATCCTCTATAGATCATCATCAAGATTAACATTTATCTGCCTTAATAATGCTATCAAGGCTAATTCTAGCTATGACTTACCATTCCTCTCATTCTAGTAAGATTTACGCCTTCAGCGTGGCATCCGATGTACCACTTCCTTAGAAATTATATCCTAAAGTTAACGAAAGTGTATTTTCCTATCAACTTGAGTTATTTATGCATTATGGCTGATATTAGTCCCTATCAGGTGTTTTACCACCGAACCACTATAAACCGTTGTGTCGTATCTCTCTAACCCTAATCTTTTCAATTGTTTACTGTTTTGATTATCCATTTGCGCAAGCATCGTAAACAAACTTAAATTGAGTTTTTAATTACTTAGGAAAGACTAGCTCACCAAATTCCGCATCTCGAGTAAAGCCTCACTCTTGATCAAGCATTCGCTTAGGTCAAGTAGTTAGCTAACACTGTAGATTTAGCTCTCGGCTAGGTCTTAGTATTTGAAGCGAGCGCTTTACTTGTCACTCTAAGTTGAAGGGAAAAAGAAGTTGAAAAACTTCTACACACGTATTCACCCCCCCCCCCCCCCCTACGTGTGTTTACCCTATCAAACCGGGACCAACAAGTGGTATCAGAGCAGGGGTTCTTTCGAACCACTGCTTTGCATCCTGAAGCGAGTTCCCTCTCGCTTCACGTTGTCTCACTGAACCGGGTCCATTTTCCTAAGTGCATCAAAACCTTCACTCACGCATACTGCATTACTACTGACGTTTCAACATGTCTACCTACAGTGCATCAAATCTTCCGCAGTTCTCTATAGAAGGATACGAAACATGGAGCTTTCATGTCGAGAGTTTTCTATGCTCCATCCACGACAGAATGTGGGAGGTCATAGAGGAAGGACCAATCGAGATCAAGAAAGCCATATCTGTGAACGTACCAGCCGCCGAAGGCCGTGCAGCCCATGTCAGACAGGAATACGTAGAAAAAGAAAATGACGATTATTCTTCCAATGACTTCAAGATTGCCAATCTTAACCGCATCGCACGCCACACAATGCAGAGCACTGTGTCGGACGCTTATCTCCCCAGGATCAGAAAGTGCACCACAGCGAAGGAGATGTGGGAAACCCTAGCCCTAATCTCCCAGGGCACTGAAAAGATCAAGGAGAACAAGCTGGCCGTGCTGATGAGAGACTTTGAAAGCCTCACAATGAAGTCTGGAGAATCGATCGACGCCTTCGAGCTATGAGTCACCAACATCATCGCCACTCTCATCTCACTAGGCAAGGAATTCACGGACAAGGAAGTAAATCTCAAGATCGTTCGAGCTCTTACACGGAAGTGGCAGACCATGAAGGAGTTATATCTGGCAACCAAGGATCTGTCGAAGCTCACACCGGAGATCCTGTTCTCTGAGCTCAAGGCTCGCGAGTTCGATCTCAATCGAATGAGTCTTGATGATGAAGATGAAGGTCATGCGTCATCCAAGGGAGTCGCTTTCAAAGCTACAAAAGCTCCAAGTGACCAGACGCTTGCCAAGATGTCAAGAGAGGAACTGGATGAGCACTGCGCGTTCTTATCAAAGAACTTCAACAAGATGAATTCAAGCGAGGGAAAGTACAAGAGGTTTTACAAGAAATACAAGGGAAAGAGCACTGATGCTCGTGATGGAAAAGGAAAGCGAGAAGAATCGTCAAAGTCGATCTCAAGGGATATGATGGACGTGGAGTGTTATCACTGCCACAAGATGGGCCACTACAAGTCTGACTGCCCAAGGCTAAGTGCCAAAGAACGTGAGGAATTGAAGGCAAAGAGAGAAGCTCCCTGGCGAGCGCTTGTAGCGAGTGAACCGCCAGTCGCTTCAAATGAGGAAGTCTCAAGCGACTCAGATGCGTTCACTGATCCAGACTCCAGCGAAGGAGAAGATCTTGGATTGATGGCGCTCACCGATGAAGACACAGGGGAGGTATTTTTCTATCCACCTCTCAATTCAATTACATTGGCACACGACCACGAAGAGGAAGTTCATTCCTCGACATGGACTGAGCTGCTTAACAAACATCACAAATTGTTAAGCGACCACGAAGTGCTGAAACAGGCTATGTCTGATAGCAAGAGAGAGAACCAACAGCTAACCATTGTTCTTGATGAAGTCAAGAATAATCTTAGGGCTATGACTAGTAAGTTCGAGGACCTCTTTGCTAGACATAAAAGCTTGGAAGGATGGTATGAAACCCAATCCAACCTAGTGGCCAACTTGAACAAAGCCTCATTCGCTAGGCAGGCATTAGAGAGCTCGCTTCCTTTCTTTTGGTAGAAAGGGAGGCCTTGGATATGAGGGTGGACCTTCCAAGCCTACAGTCTTTGTTAGTACTTCTAACACAACACCATTAGTTCCTTTGGATGTGCCCACTGCCTCCAAAGTAACCACTAACAAAGACAAGGGCAGAGCGTTTGAGAACCCTAAGAAGAAACCCATGAAGATGTTCATATCTCAAAGGGAAGTATCTAAGGGCAAGCAGAATTCAACAGTCCCTAGCACTCACAATGCTAAAACTTACTAATCAAAAGGTAAAGGGAAGACTATTGAAGCTTCTAAGTCTCAAACCAAGACACCAGAGACAAAGAATCTTCCTTTTAAAAAGATAAGTAATGTCTATGTGTCACATGAGTCGGATTGGGGATGGTCCAACCGCACTTACGTTAAGGGGGAAGTGTTTGAAGCACCCAAGAGGTCGCTTCAAACCCCAAAGATTTCTCAAGCGAGTTAGGGTCAAAACCCTTAGTTGACCGCTTCAAGGAAATCAAGCGAGACGCTTACAAAGACTAGAAACCCTAAGTCAGTCTCAAAGCCAAAGGCTAATCCGAAGCGAGTCGCTTCAGGATATAAGCAAACTGGAAAGAGCATGGGTTGGTCTCAAGCGAGCCGCTCTCAAAACATCCCTCAATTCACACACTGTTACACATGTGAAGCTGCGTTCATGCAGAAGTCACAATTTAGAAAGGTCGAGAAGCCCAAAGCACAAGCTAACTCTCAAAAGAGAGTAAAGCATGTGTGGGTACCTAAATGGACTAACCTGTAAGGACCCAAGCTGATTTGGGTACCAAAACTTGTCTAACTGCAGGTGAGCGCCATGGACTCCATGCCAAGTGAAGGTCAACAAATTTGGTACTTGGACAGTGGATGTTCAAGACACATGACTGGCATTAAGTCTCTACTACAAGACTATAGAGAAGAAGGGTCCACACGTAACCTTTGGTGACAACTCTCGAGGAAGCACCAAGGGATACGGCGCACTGAAGATAGGAAAGCTTACAATCGAAGAAGTTTCCTACGTGGAAGGACTGAAGCACAACTTGCTATCCATTTCATAGAATTGTGATAAAGGATACAAGGTGGAGTTCATCTCCAACAAGTGCGTGGTGAAGCACAAGCTGACATCCTAGACTGCACTCATTGGAGTAAGACAAAGGAATGTCTACATTGCGCAATGGGATAGCTGCAAAGAGGAGACGTGCTTGGTCGCTAGGAGTGCTACTGAAATTGGATAGCAATGGCACCGACGCTTGAGTCTCCTCAATTTTAAAACGATCAATCGCTTAGCTCGGAAAGGCTTGGTGCAGGGCATACCAAATGAGGTTTTTGTCAAAGATCATACATGATCACCATGCCAACGAGGCAAGGAGATAAAGAAGCACTTCGCTAGCTTAGAGGAAGCATCTTCCAAGCGAGGGCTCGAGCTACTTCACATGGATCTGTTTGGACCAGTCACTCTAGTAAGCGTCAACGGAAGGAAGTACACTCTCGTTGTAGTCGACGACTTCTCTCGCTACACTTGGGTTGTATTTCTCTTTAGCAAGAAGGAGACACTATCCAAACTGCCACAATTGCTCAAACGTCTTGCTGTGGAAAAGAATCAAGCGATCGCTACCATTCGCTCCGATAAAGGCACAGAGTTTCTAAACTCTACAATCGAAGCTTACTGAACGGAGCATGGAATAGCACATCAAACCTCTTCAGCACGCACGCCCCAGCAGAACGGAGTTGCTGAAAGAAGAAATCGGATCATCAAAGAAGCCGTTTGCACTATGATCGTAGATTCGAAGCTTTCGATGAAGTATTGGGCTGAAGCTGCCACCGCATGCTACACTCAGAATCGGACGCTTCTCAACAAATGGTTCGACAAAACACCATATGAAATATGGACAGGGAGAATTCCTAACATATCCTATTTCCATATATTTGGTTGTCGGGTCTTCATTCACAATAATGGGAAGTCACAATTGAAAGCCTTCGAAAGCAAAGCTGATGAAGGAATATTCTTAGGATATTCTACATCGAGCAAAGCTTACAGGGTATTCAATTGTAAAACCCTAATTGTGGAGGAATCACCCAATGTCATATTTGATGAATCTTCCTTAAGTCTTCCGCAGGAACAGGTTCAAGCGAATGACAAGAATTTAAGCGAGGAACCCATCAATCCATTGACATGGGATATGCTTGAAGATGAAGAAGAAGTCAAAGATTCAAGCGATCAAATTGCTCAAGAGAAGGTTGAAGCTGCCCCCAAGACTCAAGAAGCGAGTGCAGGCCAAGCACCCATTCCGGTCACTTCAATTGGAGAAGGGAGCGAGCCACTTGAAGAAGAAGCAGAAGCCGGTGGATCCAAGTGTGCATGGCTCAAAGATCATTCACCAAACCAAATCATTGGAGATCTATCCAAAGGCGTGGTGACCAGAAGCCAAGTAATCAGAGAAAGTGCTATGTTCAGTTGCTTTCTATCCAACATCGAGCCAACAAGCGTGGAGGAAGCCCTAGCTGATTCCAATTGGGTGATTGCCATGCAAGAAGAGCTCAATCAATTCACCAGAAATGACGTATGGTATCTAGTGGATCGTCCCAAATTTTAGCATGTGATTGGCACCTAGTGGGTGTTCAAAAACAAGAAGGACGAGGACCACAACGTCATGAGAAACAAGGCTCGACTTGTCGCCAAAGGATACTGCCAAGTGGAAGGGATCGATTTCGATGAGACCTTCGCTCCAGTGGCCAGACTTGAAGCGATTAGACTATTTCTTGCCTATGCAGTGGCTAAGAAATTTAAAGTCTATCAAATGGACGTCAAGAGCGCGTTTCTCAATGGAGAGCTCAAAGAAGAGGTGTATGTGGAGCAGCCACCGGTCTTTGAGCAAGGAGATAAGGTGTATC
The DNA here is from genome assembly GCA_029379335.1 of Thymus mandschuricus. Lineage (NCBI taxonomy): Eukaryota > Viridiplantae > Streptophyta > Magnoliopsida > Lamiales > Lamiaceae > Thymus > Thymus mandschuricus. Next base: position 20,440,580 of record CM057081.1, read on the forward strand.
GATTGAAGAAGGCCCTGTATGGATTGAAGCCGGCGCTAGAGCGTGGTATGATGCGCTATCTCAATTCCTAGTGGATAATGGATTCCACAAAGGAAAGATAGATCGGACTCTCTTCACCATCAACCATGGAGAAGATATGCTATGGGTCCAGATCTATGTGGACGACATCATATTTGGATCACCAAACCAGTCGCTTAGCGAGAAGTTTGGAGAGTTGATGAAGACCAAATATGAGATGTCGATGATAGGCTTGATGAGTTGCTTCCTAGGTCTTCAAGTGAAGCAGCAAGAAAATGGAATTTTCATAAATCAAGCAAAGTATACTCGAGATATGCTTGCCAAGTTTGGTGTTCAACATGCTAAAGCTGTGAAGATTCCGATAAACACCAATTGGAAGATGGAGCCAGACCTAGAAGGGAAGTCTGTGGATGCTACAGGCCGGATATAGCGTTTGCAGTCGGAGTCTGTGCTCGCTTCCAAAGCAATCCCAAGCATAGCCATCTTGAAGCTGCCAAGCGAATCCTTCGCTATCTCAAAGGCACCGTCAATATGGGGCTATTGTATCCTGCTGAATATAATCTAGAGCTTACAGGATACTCCGATGCTGACTATGGAGGATGCTGAGTTGATAGGAAGTCAACTTCGGGCACGTGTCAGCTCTTGGGAAGCAAGCTTATCTCATGGTTTTCAAAGAAACAGACAAGCGTAACAACTTCAATGACTGAAGCCGAGTACATGGCCGCTGGAAGCTGTTGTTCTCATCTTGTGGCTTCGTCAGCAGTTGAAGGACTACAGAGTTGAAGCGAATGAAATCCCAATCTTCTGCGACAATAACAGTGTTATATGTATCTCGCAGAATCCAGTGCTTCACACCAGATGCAAGCACCTGTAAATCCGACATCACTTCATTCGTGATCATGTCGAGAAGAAGGATATCAAGCTCGAGAAAATCCATACCGATCTCCAGCGAGCAGATATCCTCACCAAACATCTAGCTGAGTCTCGCTTCAATCAGCTATGCATGGAATTAGGGTTACTAGACTCGGGTGAAGAGAGCTAGATCCAGGATGCACAAAGGAGCGGATGCTTGCTGTCAAGTGTCCCTCGCTTTGGATCTTCACCAATTCAAGCGAGTCGCTTCAAAATTCACTCGCTTGAAGAAGGAGAAATAAGGTGAAGAAAGGTGGAGTGTTGGAAGACGTTCCCTACCAACTAACAGGATTGTTAAGGCTATGGTTAAGGGGGAACTATTGATTGCTCTCATAGCAGTCTACTTCCAAAGCGAGCAAGGAAAGCTGCTACCTAGCCTAGGATTCCTAGAAAGTAGGTATAAACACTTGCAAGTACCGTTTCTAGTAACGGTTGTGGGGTCTTGTATCGGGCCTTCCCACGTAAAAACGGTGAAAGCTTAGGCAGGGCTGGCACCTAGACCTTGCGTCCTCTTCCCATCTTTCCGCCGAAGAGGAGCATGTCTTCTCATCTCCTTTGTCGTGGATAAACACTCATTTTTTACTCACTCTTCATTGAGTTGAGCTGCCGAGTGTCTATTCATCCTTCTCCCACCCTAAATATTGCATCGCTTCAATTTTCCCTATTTTTGGGACAAGCGAATCGAATGCAGATTCATTCTGTAGATCTTAAGTGGAGAGCTTGAAGAGTTACCTTTTACTTCAAAAGGTTGCATGACTGGTGACATGTCTTTGCGTAAAAACGAGAATGTCTTGTCATAGCATTCTCATTGTCATCTTGTCATATTCCAACCTGAGATAAGGACTTGTACTCATCCCCCATTCACTTCGATGGAGGACTCTCTAGTTCGTAGAGGAAGATGGAAGAGATGAATGCCAAGAAGATCAAGCATGAAGAAATCTACATATGTGGTATCAATCACCTACGATGTGAGATTGACTGGTAAGTGATTCAATTTAAAGTACACTAAGCAAAGTGAAGCGTGCTAGAAACCTTTACTTGCTATGTGGAAAATATGAAATGAATCTGACACAAATACAAAGAGGAAAACATTCTTGTTTATCCTCGAAGTATGTAAGTCAGAAACATTTTAAATTAAGTCAAAGAAATTTCAATTTCTTAGCCAGTCGCTTCAGATGGTCAAGCGAGTGCTTCGTCACTCAAGCGAGCCATCGCAAGCGGGTGTGGAACAGTCACGCCAAGCGAGTACTTCGCAAGCGAGTAAAAGCCAAGCGGCCACACCAAAGCGAGCAAGTACGAAGCGAGCGTATGAGCTGTACACACTCGAGTGCAATTTTACCTTTTCACTTTGCATTTAATGCAGTTGAAGTACAAGGCAGAAATTTTGGGCACGTGTTGCACACTTCAAATTTGACGCGGGAAGTTCGCGCACGATCCAACCATTGAATCTCAACAGTTTTCAAATCCCAGCCGTTGGATCAACGCCCTTTGACAAACGAATCATGGAAGGCCACGTGGAGTGCCAAGTCAACTTGACGGCTCACTTTTACTGTGATGACGCCGGACACGTCAGTCACATCGCCGATAGTCGCCGCCTACGCACAACACTTTCGGAGAAATTACCGACTCACCCCTACCACGTCAGCCTAACCCTAAATCTATATCAGGGGACGACGTAGAACTGCAGAAGCTTTATCACTCCCCCAAATTTGCCATTCTTGTGAAAGCTCTGCAAATCCTGCAAATTCACGAGTATCAAACCCCCCTATATTTCTTCATCTCAAATCTCTCGAACACAAACATGGTGAAGAAAGTTGTTACCCAAACCATGGAGCAGTTCCTGGCCTCTCTCAACAATAACATCAACGTCGAGCCTCATCTCGACGCGAAGATTGTAGAATAGAATAGATTCTTTCGTAGGGTTGTGACCACAGCCGGCCTGTGGAACTTCGTCACTGCCAGACCCACCGCAATCCTGGCCCCGCTCGTCGCCCAGTTTCTACTCAACCTAAAACTAGGCCACACATCATCGACAATCACAGATCCCGAAGATGGAGAACTAGTAATGGTAGATCTTGACAGAGTTGCCGGTGTTTTCAATCTTCGGAAAGAAGGAGTGGATGCTCTTTCGGATCTAGAATTGTCCGTCGATGTCGAGTTCGCACGGTTCGCCGCCGATAAAAATGCAGAGTTCAAAGATAAGGGCAGCAACATGAGAACAGACTTGGAGAAGCCCTACAATTTGATCTGTGAACTGTACACCAAGTTTGTGGTGTGCAGTGTTGGAACCTTGGGACAGATGTCCGACATAAAGATCTTCGCCGTCAGCGTCATCGTTGATAGCCTTATCGGAACAAAATTTAACTGGCACAGTTGGTTAATCAACCAACTGCACGAGGTGGCCAAGGACTTCGAGTACGAGGAAAGAAGCACCGAAGAGATCATTCGGAAGGGGAAGCTTCGCTTCTTCGCAAAACTCTCATTTGCACTGGAGCAGATATTTCCTAACAGACGGTGGGCAAATACTGCAGAATATGAGAAAAACACCATTTTCTTCGACATATACATAACATACAAGATTCTCGTGGACTTGGGAATTTTTGAAGTGGATGTGCTCCCAGCAGCTCCCGTCGCCGAAAGGCGAAGCGAGAAGAAATCCAAGCGAGCCACTTCACCTGCGACCCCAAGAACCACAAACTTCATCTACCGCACAACCCCAATCTCAACCCCAACCCCAAGCATCTACTCAATCACCCTACGAAGAAAAATCTACTTCTTCAATCCCCATTCCCAAACTACCATTCCTTAGCACCGATCTTGATTCTGCATTCACAATGTTCAATCCAACCCATCAACAAACCCAACAACAGGCAGCGCCCCAAACCATCCAAGCCTCAACCCCCAATTCTCCCACCGAAACAGGCGACACCACCCAAACAGCCGATACCGAAATTACTATCATTCCACCACCAACAAAACCCCCACCCTCAACCGTGGAGGAGATAGCCCTACGTCGCTACTTGGCGGATAGGAAGATAGCCGCAGAGGAAATCGAGAACCGCTACCCCAACCTCGAGATGTTTGAGGACTTCTTCACCATGCCACCGATTTCCTCATATACATCACTTACCGTGGTACAGAGTACTACAAAATCTTCAACCTCCGCAGAGCCTTCACAGAAGAGATCATTGAAAAGAAGGAGGCGGAGATGCTCCATTTCATTGGAGTAGATGGCTTCCATGTTTTCATCAATGAAGCTCACTACTGGGAATTACTTGACGCCAAAGTGAAGCGTGCGTATCCCGACGCTGTAATCCCAGAGTGAACACCATCTGCTCTCGAGCAGAGACTAATGAAGGAGCACGAGGCGGAATTGGTGGTGAAGGAAGAAGAAATTGCCAATCTTCAAGACGTTATCACAAGGAAGATTGAGGAGATTGAGAAGAAGGAGGAGGAAGTCAAGAATCTGAAGAAAGATTTTGACGAAAAGAAAGTCGAGCTGGAGGGTAAGCTCGAGGCTGAGTTGAAGCGAGTGGAGGAGAAGGAGAAGCGAGTGGAGGAGCTCAAGCAGTCGCTTGAGGCTGAGAGACTTGAATGTCAAGCAAGTTGTCGTGGAGAAGGAAAAGACCACAATGGCTTCAAGTCATAAAGAAGAACTTGACAAAGTCTCTGGCCATCTAGAAAAGATGAGGAAGGTCGTGGAGGACAAGGACGGAGAGTTGATCAAGATGGGATGCGACATGGCCCGAGCAGCAATCCAAATTACCGCTCAGGCAAAAGAAATTGAATCACTCAATAACAAGCAAGCGGAAGTTGATCAGAAGCAAGCTGCGATAGCCACCAAGCTTGTCGAGGTTGAAAAAGAGAGAGAAAACTTCGCATTGATGATGGCCTCGGTAGCTTTGATCAACACCAGGCTGAACATTCGGGAAGGAGTCCTTGCCACTGAACGAGCTGAATTTGAAGCTGGACGCTCCCTTCAAGGCTGTGGAGCCCCTAGAGAAGCTGATGCCATCGGTGAAGGAAAGAGAGAAGCAGTGCCAGTATCTACTGGAAGAAATTTCCGAATAAGACGGCGGAGTTGGTGCTTTCCCAGGAACACACATTTGTGAAGCGAGCAGAAGGTATGTTGCACGCCGTCTACAACGAATTCTCTGCCATCCATAATACTCTCACCGGAAAAGCTGTGATCACCGTTCCCTCCGGCAGACTTGATGATGCCAAAAAGGGGGAAGGTATGGTAGAGAAAGGGGAAGAAAGAATTGGAGAGGAGAGAAGGATTGAAGGAGGAAGTGGAAGTGGAGTGATCGGAAGTGAAAAGGAGGTAGAGGAGAAGGGAGTAGGAGAAGAAGAGGATGAAGCACGGGCAGAGCTAGCACGTAAGAAAGGCAAGGATGTAGTAATTTTCGAAGAGGAGCGAAAGCCCCAGTCTGGGAAGCTTCTAGCCGCGTCACTGATCGCACTATTTCTACCACACAAAATAGGTGTAATATAATGAAGCACGAGTATCGTATCCACAGGGATTGACAAGTCGAAAACGCACACAATACCTCTACTCAAGAACAAATGTGATGTCTAGGCTTTTAAGAGTTTAGTGAATGTGGTATTTATACTAGGCAAATAATAAAAAGAACTCAAGTAACATATAAGGAAATAAGCAATTAAAGAAATAAGTAATCAAATAAAACAACTTAAAGCACAAGCAATTAAGTAAATAAGGAAAGTAAACAATTAAGGAAAAGTGTTGATTCTAGGGAAGCCTACCTAATCAAACTTATGCAAGTAATTAATGAATACAATTAACCAATTTAATCCAATCTAAATGTGATACATGCAAGAATAACTTACACCCTAATTAAAGCAATGCAAGTAGTCACCCAACGAGATCCTAATATTCTTTCGAATTGTAAGAATCAAATCAAGTGCAAAATAGAACAAGTACCAATAATATAATCAACTAGGTTCAACTAAGACACCAAATCAATTATATATGAACATATAACAATTCAATTATCAATTTAAGAAAATCAAACTATCATATCATGCATTCATGAGATCTATTATGCAATTACCCTATCAAGGCATAAACATATAATTATGCATACACAATTAATGGCCAGTTAACTATGCATGAGAATAAGCACCATGAAACATGCATCTAGATTGGAAGGCTAATTGTAAACAAAAACACTTACATAAATTCAATTAGGCATTCAATCCCTAAAATCAACTAAGGAATTTAGCTAGACATAATTAAAGTAAACATGAACACAAAATATTGAAAGAACATAATTAAAAAGTAAGAGTAAGAAAAACATGGAATTGAATCTTGAACACGAAGAACTTCGAAACTTGAATCTTGAATAAACTTGAAAAGCTCCAATGTTGAATACAAAACTCTAAAGTAAAAATATGCTAGAAAGTATGTAAAATAATAAGGTGTTTGCTAGGTTAGGGTTTTACAATGCTAGACTAGGAGTATATATAGGAGAAATTTACATAAGGAAAGCCTAAACCAAAAACGAGTCATAATTAATAAAGGAGAAAATTCCCGGCTGGACACCTCTCGACAGACCTCTCGATCGAGAGGTCGATCGAGAGGGTACAATCTCTGCTCTCGATCGATAGCTATAACAGAAAACACCTCTCGACACCTCTCTCGATCGAGAGGTCGATCGAGAGGCCTTCACTCGAACTCAAATCTTGAATTTTCAGCTTCGATCTTCACGCCTTTTCTCGTCTCGGGGTTTTATCATCGATTTATGCCTGAAAACACATAAAAACACCTACAAGCATAATATTGTCCCATATACTAAAAACCATATAAAACGTAGACAATACTATAAAATCGAGACACAAAATCGACTCTTTTTGGCTATGAAAACAAGGTAAATTTCACCTATATCAAATCCCCCAAACTTAAACATTGTTCGTCCCGAACAATACCAAATCATAAACAATAGACTCTAGCATTGTGAACTATATAGGCCTCAAAACTTTTTCAAAACCAATACTCATGATCATGATCAAAACTATGCATACAACCTTAGCACCAATAACACAACCTATCCAACAAATTCGAAACATGTCAATCTATCAAAGAACACTCTCCAATCATGTGAGATTATGTATATAAGTGAACTCTCAACTCTCTCAAAGAAAAGATGTAATATAATGCACATCATAAGGGTTCACTCATCATCAATGTAATGCAACATGTTTACCATATGCTTGCCCCTAATCTCAACATCTCCACCTAATGTAATACTCACAAACTAAGATCAAAAAGGTCTTTACAAAAGCTTGTAATGTAGGGACATTGGTTAAGGTAGGGAATGTATAGGCTAAGTGACTCAAAATACTCCAAATCATTATCCTTTTTTTCAACTCCATCCCAAAGTATGGTTTTTACTCCATCTTCTACCATCCAACACCAACTACAAAACTCAATCTCAAGATGCAACATATACAATCCAAGCTAACTATCCCCTTATGCTTTTATCCTCATACTTTTCTTTTCTTTTTTTTTTTTTTTTTTTTTTTTTTTTTTTTTTTTTTTTTTTTACTATAGAGCTCCTCTAATAAATGTTCTTTCTAATATTCGAACAAAGGCTCTAACTTTCTTTTCTCTCTCTCTTTTTTTTTTTTTTTTTCAACTATTTTTTTTAAGCTCATAGGGATAGCTAACTATACTTAATCAAGCATCTCAAATTCTTTTCTTTTTCTTTTCACACCACATCAAGATATTCTATTCAACTCCTTCCCACATCATCAACTAACTCCACTAAAGATACCCTTATCCATCCAAACCTCCTATCATCCAAGCTCAAGAAAGAAAGGCTCATAACAAGGCTCAAAGGGGGTAAACAAAGATAATGATCAAGGTTAGTGTATGGGATTCATGTGGCTACGAAAGAATGGCCTAATATCATCTCCTAGTTCATAAATATACTAAGGTCTTGACGGAGAAATAGGGCAAGTTCTAGAAACAATGAAGCATACATGATCACTCAATCAAGAAAATAGGCATCAATATGCACCAATAGCTCAAAACTCACGGGCTCAAACTAACTAGTTCCCGACTTCATGACATGCTTCAATTTCAATGAATAAAATGCGTCGCTTCGCCAAGGTTCCATGCATAATAAAGATCATGAATTTTCTCCAAAAATCAATCAAATTTTTTTTTCTATCATTGGCCAATTCACAATACTATTGTCACATGCTTACTTAACTCAATTTAAACCTAAGACTCAAAACAATAAAAGACTCTAACATACCCCAAAATAATACTAACAAATAAAAGACTCTCAAAGCAAGAAAACAATAAAAGTAATTAACTTAGACACTCTTTCCCTCCCCCAAACTTATTTCAAAGCATAGCAACAAAATAAGTTTAAAGAAAATAAGTAGGCTAAGTTAAAAACTGACCTCATTGAAATGGCGGTGGGAAGGGAGGGTTGTCGGGGTTATTGGGATCGAATCGTTGATGGCTCTCCGGGTAGTGAGGATAGAAATAGTGCATCTCATGCACCATCCTATTATAATTCTCCAAGTATGCTCGTTCATCCTCACGCCTCTTCGCCTCCTCTTCTCGAAATCTCCTCTCATTCTCAATGTAGGCGTCGAGAGTATCAAAACGATTTCCAATAAATGTGCGAAGATCCCCCACCTCGGTTCTCAACGTTTGTACCTCTTCGCGAACTCCTCTTACTTGGGATTCAACAAACTCCCTACTATCCCAATGATAGTTGTCCATTGCTTCCATTGACTCCGTGTGCCAATCCCGCATCGTAGAGAAATCCGGAGCTCTCATATGAAAACCGGGCTGTGGAACACCCTCGTATCCTTGCTCAAAAGCATCTTCCCCTTGATCAAATCCCCTCTCATATTGCTCAGCCTCGTCTTCATCTTCTTCCTCCTCATCATCATCACCATCGTTGGGTTTTGGACCTCCCTCAGCCCACATAAGCTCCTTGTGTTGAGGAGAATCCATCTTTCCGTTCCCTCTCCGCAGCTTCTCATTCCCGATCACCTCCGTCAAATAACTGTTCGGAAGTGGAAAGAGAAAAGTACCACTTATCCCATGTAGTTTAAAGAACCACCCGGACGTATCATACGAAATCATCCTCGCAAGCTCCAACGTGCGTCTATCCACAAAGATGGACGTAGATACGAGCTGCTCTCCAATTGGAATGTTGAAGTGTTGGGCAATGGGAGTGACGAAAGCTCCTATCCCGATCTTTTGCCCCCCGAGCAAGTATGCTTGGCTCTCCATATGATCGACGAGGTAAAGGGCTGCACATTGTGAGTGGCCTCGATATGAGGTCCAAACAAGATGAGCGTCGGTGGCAAGGAAGGTGCCGGAGTCATGACGGGAGTGGATGGTGCACGAGATCAGCCTATGGAAATAGCGAATCGTGGGATTCCGAATTGAGGTGGCCTTTGCTTTCACCGGGTTGTAAGATCTCATTCGTTCCTCCTCGAAATCCACGAATTGTGCCCACAAATCTTGCAAATCCGGATGATTGTTGCCAATATACTCACCACGCTTGTTTCCTCCGATGATATCGCTAAGTTGATCCATATCGAGCTCTCTCGGTTGACCACCGAGTTGGAAACGAATAACGTGGGGCACTTGGTTGACTCGCTCCACTACCAACGTTGAGAGGAACTCCACCGTGAGAATGTGGTAGGTGAAGTGATTCCCTTGAAATATGTTGGTGAAGCCTCCTCGTTGCATCAATTGAGTGATCTCATTAGCTATCCCCATCGCCGCAACCGTCTCTTGGTGTAGGAAGCGACAGTGCTTGTGCTTGAGTTGCACAAGGTGGGACCATCTCCTCTTTGCCTCCGCCGTCGTGAGCTTGAGTTTGAACGCCTTGGGCTCCAAACTTGAGGGCATCGACCTCGCCGGCGGTATCCTTGTCTCCGGGATAGTCCTGTCATTCTTCCATGTCTCCTTTCCCTTGCTCGAAGAGGTGACCTTTTCTTTTCCCTTGCCTTTGCCCGACGAGGTGGAAGCAACATTCTTGCCCTTGTCTCTTGCCATCATTAGTACCTAAAAATATCACAAATCAATACAAGAGGTGCAAGAATAAAGCAATTTAAATCCTCTTCCCCCAAACTTCAACCAAATCCAATTTTCCCCCATTATCAACTCAATTTCATCACCAATTTATACAATCACCACAATACTCCTCCATAATCATGAACTTATAATCACACAATCTCAATCTCATGTATATAGATACCAACGAATCTTCAATAATTCATAGACAAATATAAAGACTCATTCGATTATCAATACACAATTATCTCCGCGTTCATCCATGAATTCAATTTCATACAAATAATTCAATGAATTCCATGAATCCAATCTATCATGCTCAATCTAACACCCAATCTATCAATTCAACGAATTTAACCATCAAAATTGAATTTTAATCGGCCAAAACATGCAAAATCATGTAAAGAATCAAGAATTGATAATAAGAGAGCAAGAAATCGAGTACCTTTTGACGAATCGAAGAAAGAAATCGAGAGAATTTGTGTGTGCTTGAGAGAATTTGTTAGTTATGAGATAATTGTATGTGAGTTGTGTGCAAAAGGTGTATTTAAAGGAGTAAATAAACCTGGTCAAAGTCGGAATGTGCGCCGTCAACGACCCTCTCGATCGACCTCTCGATCGAGAGAGGTATCGAGAGGTGCGTACTGGATTCTGAAATTTGCCCTCTCGATCGACCTCTCGATCGAGAGAGGTGTCGAGAGGTAGCTACTGGAATCTGAAATTTGACCTCTCGATCGACCTCTCGATCGAGAGAGGTGTCGAGAGGTACTGCTCTTTACGTACTGACCTCCCCTCTCGATCGAAAACACGGGGGTCTCGATCGAGAGGCTTCACGTGACACACCTGGGAAATCAACAATTCAAAACCTCTCGACCGACCTCTCGATCGAGAGAGGTGTCGAGAGACCCCTACTGTATGCCAAAATTTCACCTCTCGAACGACCTCTCGATCGAGAGAGGTGTCGAGAGGTCCTGCTCGATTTTGTTTTCTACACAACTTTTCAACATTCGTTAGTATATTAAGGGGTTCGACTCTAAAATACGAAATTTGACTCAAAACTACGAAAAATAAACTACCTAAGACTCTAAAACATAAAACGAAACAAAATAAAAACGGGATACGAATATTGGGTTACCTCCCAACAAGTGCTACGTTTTACGTCTTTAGCCCGACGATACCTCCTTTCTACTTTGGGTCATCGAGGTAAGTGGCCGCTTTCTTGGGGAATAGAGGCATCGGCTTGAAGTAGTGCTTGAGGCGATGTCCATTCACTACGAATTTCTCACCATCGTTCTTCAACACCTCGAATGCACCATTCTTCAAGTCCTTGTAAATGACGTACGGCCCCGACCACTTACTTTGCAATTTTCCTGGAAACAAACGAAGTCGAGAATTAAAAACAAACGAATGCACCAATTTCAAACTTACGCTTTTTGATGCTCAAGTCGTGGAATCTTGCAGCTCGTTCCTTGTAGATCCTCGAATTTTTGAATGCTTCGTTTCTCCATTCATCAAGTTCCAACAAGTCGTCACATCTTTGGCCCATGGCTTCCTTGAACTCGAAGTTGATCCTCCTCGTCGCCCAATAAGCTTTATGCTCCAACTCCATTGGTAAGTGGCAAGACTTGCCAAATAGCAATTGATATGGCGACCTCCCGATTGGTGTCTTGAAAGCCGTCCTATAGGCCCAAAGTGCGTCATCCAAGTACTTCGCCCACTCCTTTTTGTTGGTGACGGTCTTCTCCAAGATTTGCTTGATCTCTCGATTAGCTAACTCGGCTTGACCGTTTGCTTGAGGGTGGTAGGGCGATGTGACCTTGTGCTTGACTCCGTATTTTGCAAGAAGCGATCCTAACCAACGATTGTTGAAGTGGCTCCCCCCATCACTAAGCAAAGCCCTCGGAGTTCCAAACCGTGTCAAAATATTTCGCTGGAGGAATTTGATCACCACCTTCGAATCGTTGGTTGTAGTCGGAATGGCCTCGACCCATCTAGAAACATACTCCACCGCAAGTAGAATGTAAGAGAACCCTTGAGAGTTGGGAAAAGGACCCATGAAATCAATCCCCCAAACATCGAAGAGCTCCACTTCCATGATAGTTCGTTGCGGCATCTCGTCCCTCTTCGTGATATTCCCCATCCTTTGGCATCGATCACATGACTTGATGAACTCATGGCAATCCTTGTAGATCGACGGCCAATAGAAACCACTATGAAAGATCTTGAGGGCGGTCCTATTCGCTGCAAAGTGTCCCCCATTCGGAGCGCTATGGCAATCTTCGATGATCTTTTTCCATTCCGATTGTCGAACACATCGCCTTATGACTCCATCGGCACACCTCCTATACAAGTATGGATCATCCCAATAATAGAACTTACAATCGTGGAGGAACTTCTTCTTTTGGTGAGACGATAGATCCTTGGGCATATGATGGATCACCAAATAGTTGACGTTGTCGGCGAACCAAGGTATCAAATCGTCCATCTGAAAAATCTGCTCATCGGGGAAGCTCTCCTTGATTGCAATTTTCAAATCCTCTCCTTCCACGGGCTGCTCGAGTCTCGAGAGATGGTCGGCCACCACGTTCTCGCATCCTTTCCTATCCTTGATCTCCATGTCGAACTCTTGAAGAAGCAAAATCCAGCGAACTAACCTCGGCTTCGAGTCCTTCTTGTTGAATAGATAGTGAATGGCGGCATGGTCGGTGTGCACAATCGTGTGAGATCCCACCAAATAAGGTCTAAACTTGTCGAAGGCGTAGACCACAGCAAGTAACTCCTTCTCCGTGGTGGTGTAATTCCTTTGAGCCGAGTCCAACGTCTTACTAGCATAGTAGATCACTTGGAATAGCTTCTCCCTTTTCTGCCCCAAAACTGCTCCTACCGCCCAATCGCTTGCATCGCACATGAGCTCGAACGGGGCACTCCAATCCGGCGACACCAAGACGGGAGTAGAGATAAGCGCCTTCTTCAATGTCTCGAAGGCTTCCAAGCACTCATCATCGAACAAGAACTTGACGTCTTTCTCGAGCAATCCACACAACGGCTTCGTGATCTTTGAGAAATCCTTGATGAATCTCCTATAGAAGCCGGCATGTCCTAGGAAACTTCTCACCGATTTGACATTGGTTGGCGGTGGCAACTTCTCAATGGCTACAACTTTGGCTCGATCCACCTCCAATCCATATGAAGACACCTTGTGACCAAGTACAACTCCCTCTTGAACCATGAAGTGGCACTTCTCCCAATTGAGAACGAGGTTCGTCTCTTCGCACCTTTGAAGCACTGTGGCGAGATTCTCCAAACATTGGTCAAAAGAGGGACCAAAGACTGAAAAATCATCCATAAACACCTCCATGATATTCTCGATCAATCCATGGAAGATGGCCATCATGCACCTTTGGAAAGTGGCCGGTGCATTGCATAATCCGAACGGCATCCTCCTATAAGCGAAGACTCCATATGGGCATGTAAATGCCGTCTTGTGTTGGTCCTCCGGAGCGATGGCGATTTGATTGTAGCCGGAGTATCCATCGAGGAAGCAATAATACTCATGGCCGGCTAGACGATCGAGCATTTGATCTACGAACGGGAGGGGAAAGTGATCCTTCCTTGTTGCTGCGTTGAGAAGACGATAATCAATGCACACTCGCCATCCCGTGACGAGCCTTGTCGCGATCAGCTCTCCTTTCTCGTCGTTGATGACCGTCATGCCTCCTTTCTTTGACACCACTTGAGTAGGACTCACCCACTCACTATCCGAAATAGCATAGATCATGCCGGCATCAAGCAATTTCAGCACCTCCTTCCTCACAACTTCTTGCATGGCTTGGTTCAATCGTCTTTGGGGTTGGACTCTTGGGCGATGGCCTTCCTCGAGCAAGATCCTATGCATGCAAATCGTAGGACTTATACCTTTTATGTCGGCAATCGTCCATCCAATTGCAGATTTGTGCTCCCTTAGCACCCTCAATAGCTTGTCCGTGTTTGCCTCCGTGAGATGAGAAGATACGATCACCGGGTACGTCTCTTCTTCTCCTAAGAACTTGTACTTGAGGTGCTCGGGTAATGGCTTCAATTCCACCTTAGGGGCTGCATCCTTCTTCTCTTCCTCTTCGAAAAATCCATCGTCCACCTTCTTGTTGATGTCGAGATATGAAACCTCCTTGTGGTGACTCGATGGTCGATTAGCCTCCAACTGATTGAGATACTCGAGAATCTCGTCGCAAGCTTCATCCAACTCCTCGTAGGCATAGAGAGAATTCGAAATACAATGGTTAAGTGCCTCCTCCGAAGTAGGTGGTGTCAATGTCTCGATGGAGAAGATATCCTCACGTTGATCGTCGGGTAGCTTCGTAGATAGAAATTTTCAGTTCCTCCCTGTTGACTCGAAATGTGAGGTCTCCATCTTGAACATCGATCAATGCTCTCCCCGTTGCTAAGAATGGCCGCCCCAAGATCAATGGTTGATTTGTGTCCTCGGGCATGTCCAAGACTACGAAATCTGCGGAAAGACGAGGTTGTGCACTTGAACAAGAACGTCCTCCACTATCCCCCTTGGATAAGAAACTGATCGGTCCGCCATGAGTAGAGAAATGGTGGTTGGCTTCATCTTCCCGATCTTGAGCCGGTTGAATATAGGGAGAGGCATCAAATTTGTGCTAGCACCAAGATCGCATAGCACGTTTTGGAAGATTTGATCACCAATCTTGCACGACAACGTGAATCTCCCGGGATCCTTTTGCTTCAATGGTAGCTTCCTTTGGATCACCGCGCTGCACTCCTCCATGAGATTGATCGTCTCGAACTTCCCCCACTTCTTCTTCCCCGAAACCGCATCCTTGATGAACTTCATGTGGTTGGGCATGTCTCGGAGAGCATCGAGAAGTGGTATGTTGATGTTGACCTTTTGTAGTATCTCCATGAAGCGTTGATACTTCTCGTCTTGCTTTGTCTTGGTCAATCGTTGCGGGAAGGGGGCCTTCGGAGTGTAAGTCGGGAGTTGGTGCGGCTGCTGGGCCTCTCGACCGACCTCTCGATCGAGAGAGGTGTCGAGAGGTCCCTTCTGACTTCGGTTTGTGACCTCTCGATCGAGAGAGGTATCGAGAGGCTCCATTTGAATCTCCTCGTCGTAGACCTCTCGATCCTCCTCTCGATCGAGAGGGGTGTCGAGAGGTGGTTGCTGACTTCCAGTATGGACCTCTCGATCGACCTCTCGATTGAGAGAGGTGTCGAGAGGCCCTCGCCTCGGCTCTTGGATCCTCGTTTCCTCGAGCACCACATTTTTGAAGTGCCCGACTCCTTTCTTCTCAGCTTCCAAGGATGGATTTGTGTACGTAGTGCCGCTCCGAAGCTCAATGGCATGAACATGATGGTTATTCTTCGGGTTTTGCTCCGTGTTACTTGGGAATTGGCCGGACTTATGGACTCCTCCTTGAGCGTTGGCTATTTGACTCATTTGCGTCTCCAACATTTGCATTTGTTTGGTCAACGCATTGATGCTACTCGCCAAGTTGTTGGTTGATGTACTTTGAGTGAGCTCCAACGTCCTCAACTTTGCATCTTGTTGTGTCATCCTCATCTCCGATTGAGCCATATATTTGCGAATCAAATGATCGGTTGACAATTCCTTCTTGGGCTCTTGGATGACTCCGTTCTCAACATGGAAGCCAGGAGGTGGTTGCAATGCGTTGCTTGGATTGGCATAGGAGAAGTTCGGATGATTTCGGTTGTTGGGAACATATGGTTTCTTGTACCCTCCTTGGTAGTTCGAACCTCCTTGTCCTCCTTGCCCTCCTTGCCACTTGTTTCCTTGATTCGGTTGCCACTTGCCCCCTTGTTGCACAAAATTGGCATCTTCCTCTTCGGTTGGGTTTGCTTGATCATCCGTGATAGCATCGCACCGAAGTACTCCTTTCTTGATAGAATCCAACTCATTTGCTGTTTTTGTATACTTCTCCATCAAGTCCTCGTAAGCATCGATCCCAATGTTGGCAACTCTCCTTCTTCCAAGCCGTCGATCGGTAGCCTCTTCATAGCTCGAATTTACGGTCAGCTCAATAATCTCCATAGCCACTTCATACTCATTGTTCAAGAATCCTCCCTTCGAAGCGTAATCGAGCTCCTTCCTACACAACTTGTTCAAACCACGATAGAAGCACGTGATTTGATCCTCCTTACTAATCCCATGATTCGGGCATGCTCGAAGTAACTTCTTGAACCTCCCCCACGCCTCATAAAAGTGCTCATCCTCATATTGTTGAAATTGGTTGATCTCATTGATAAGCTTTTGAGCCCTCGAAGGTGGGAAGAACTTGTTGAGAAACTTTGTGCACATCTCAGCCCAAGTAGTGACCTCCTTCATGTCCAATCCATCCAACCACTCTCTTGCATCGTCCTTGAGAGACCACACGAAGAGACTAAGCTTGAGGTAGTCCGATTATACTCCATTGGCTTTGTATGTAGCACATATGTCCAGAAATTGCTTCAAGTGCGCGTTGGGATCCTCCGCCGGTGATCCTCCGTATTGATTGTTTTGCACCATGTTGATGAGGGACGTCTTGAACTCGTAGTTGTTAGCTTCCGTGGTCCCCCATCCTCCTTGCTGAAATTGGTCCACGACCGGTTTGAACCGATCGTTCAAAGTCCTCCTCACTTGATCCGCCATTGAATCGAAACTCCTTGGTGAATCGGGTGGTGAAGATTGGGGTGTATCGATCTTGTTTGCCTCCTTCTCTCGCTTCAACGCCCTTAGAGAGCGCTCTAACTCCAAGTCTATAGGAATAGGTTGTATCCCCTTAGACCTTGTGGTCATGCACTACCTAAAACCAAAGAAGAGAAAAGAAAAACGTGAGATCAATAAACCGAAAACAGAAAATAAAAGTGCCTAAATCACCTATTAATTCTATTTCAAAATATGTGTATGAAATCTAATCAATCCCCGGCAACGGCGCCAAAATTTGATCGCACTATTTCTACCACACAAAATAGGTGTAATACAATGAAGCACGAGTATCGTATCCACAGGGATTGACAAGTCGAAAACGCACACAATACCTCTACTCAAGAACAAATGTGATGTCTAGGCATTTAAGAGTTTAGTGAATGTGGTATTTATACTAGGCAAATAATAAAAAGAACTCAAGTAACATATAAGGAAATAAGCAATTAAAGAAATAAGTAGTCAAATAAAACAATTTAAAGCACAAGCAATTAAGTAAATAAGGAAAGTAAACAATTAAGGAAAAGTGTTGATTCTAGGGAAGCCTACCTAATCAAACTTATGCAAGTAATTAATGAATACAATTAACCAATTTAATCCAATCTAAATGTGATACATGCAAGAATAACTTACACCCTAATTAAAGCAATGCAAGTAGTCACCCAACGAGATCCTAATATTCTTTCGAATTGTAAGAATCAAATCAAGTGCAAAATAGAACAAGTACCAATAATATAATCAACTAGGTTCAACTAAGACACCAAATCAATTATATATGAACATATAACAATTCAATTATCAATTTAAAAAAATCAAACTATCATATCATGCATTCATGAGATCTATTATGCAATTACCCTATCAAGGCATAAACACATAATTATGCATACACAATTAATGGCCAGTTAACTATGCATGAGAATAAGCACCATGAAACATGCATCTAGATTGGAAGGCTAATTGTAAACAAAAACACTTACATAAATTCAATTAGGCATTCAATCCCTAAAATCAACTAAGGAATTTAGCTAGACATAATTAAAGTAAACATGAACACAAAATATTGAAAGAACATAATTAAAAAGTAAGAGTAAGAAAAACTTGGAATTGAATCTTGAACACGAAGAACTTCGAAACTTGAATCTTGAATAAACTTGAAAAGCTCCAATGTTGAATACAAAACTCTAAAGTAAAAATATGCTAGAAAGTATGTAAAATAATAAGGTGTTTGCTAGGTTAGGGTTTTACAATGCTAGACTAGGAGTATATATAGGAGAAATTTACATAAGGAAAGCCTAAACCAAAAAGGAGTCATAATTAATAAAGGAGAAAATTCCCGGCTGGACACCTCTCGACAGACCTCTCGATCGAGAGGTCGATCGAGAGGGTACAATCTCTGCTCTCGATCGATAGCTATAATAAAAAACACCTCTCGACACCTCTCTCGATCGAGAGGCCTTCACTCGAACTCAAATCTTGAATTTTTAGCTTCGATCTTCACGCCTTTTCTCGTCTCGGGGTTTTATCATCGATTTATGCCTGAAAACACATAAAAACACCTACAAGCATAATATTGTCCCATATACTAAAAACCATATAAAACGTAGACAATACTATAAAATCGAGACACAAAATCGACTCTTTTTGGCTATGAAAACAAGGTAAATTTCACCTATATCAGTCACTTACTGCTCATCCCATCTCTGCTGCACATACTCAGAAACAAATTGCAGAGGACGAAGCTCTCGCCTTGGCATTGCAGCAGGAGTTTGATCTTCGCAGGAAGGGAGTCACTGAAATTCCCAAAGTGAAACCGCTTCAGGCAGTGTCTCCCTAGCAAGCGCTACAAGTTCTTCCATTCAAGCACCCGCTTCAACTGCTGCTCTCGCTACATCCACTGTAGCAGTCACTTCAGCCAGCAAAGTGATCAATCCTTCTGCACCTGCAGAAAAGAAGGAGATGCCGTCCCGTCCTACACCTCCGGCAACAAAGACTCTGTAAAAGCGAACTGCTCCGGAATCTAGGGAATTGGATCCCTCGGCTAAGCGCCAAAAGATCCAACAGTCTGTCACTGTGAAATCCAGTCGCTTGGAGCAGAGGACGAAGGGTGAGGAATAGAGGAAGAGAAAAGCTGAGAAGGATGAGAAGCTCAGGATTGCTAGAATCAAGAAGGTGGAAGAGCAAATCGAGACTCACTGAATGAAGTGAGGCTTATCCAATCCGCTCTCTCACGAAGCGCATTCATCCCCTTCACACCGATGAATCGGAAGCTTGCCAGACTCAAGCTTGGATTGACACTTGCCGGGTCACTATAAAAGAGATGATTGACTCCGGCCGCTACACTTCTGATGAACATGATCTCATCCGCAATCGTGTCAATGAAAGAACTCCACAATTCAACACTGCTGCAAGTGCAAAGTTCAATCGGATAATGAAAGAGCTGACAAGCAGATTGGAGGAAGCGATGGATGTAAGGAGGGTGAATCATCCCGATGCATGCGTGATTGAAAACTTCATTTCTAATGATCTGCTAGAGATGTGGAGCGTCTGCAAGGAAAAATTTATCAAGGCCTACTACTTCTGTCAAGTAGTGCCTCTTCAGGATAATTGCTCAAAACTGGATGCTCTCAACAACTTCTTGTGCCTCTACAATAAAGAATTGCACCGGAAAATTTTCACACAGGCGGAGCTCTCGGAACCCAAACCCATGATCATCATTGTGCCAGCAATGAAACAGTTTCCGATGCCGCTCTTGCTGAATTCAAGCGTTCCAGATCGGAGGATAATTGAGGAGGAAGTGGATGAAGCTCTGTTGATGGAGAGCACTCACAGGGAGAGCAAAGATAATGTGAAGACAATGGAAGTGAAGGTTTTGTCTGCTTATTTCATCAAGGAGGAGTCGGAGAAGCCTGCAGATGAATCCTAAACTTTCATAATTTGTGAACTGCTCGTTCATAAATATATCTTTATTTTCCGTCAAAATTGTGTCATTTACAAACTTTGTGAATGATTTATCCTTATGCTACAAACTCACAAATTAACCGGAAAAAAAGGGAAAGGAACATAAAAAAATGATCAAGTCTGCGAAAGAAGCAGTCACTTGAAGTTCTTTTCACGGTTAGTTTAAATTGGGTTTTGGCATCATCAAAAAGGGGGAAATTGTTGGGAATTGTTAAGGATAACATGTTAAGGGGGAAATCACATTGGGACGCTATAAAATGAAAGTGTGTATTTTGATTCGATCTCAAAACCCCTAAGTATCCTAATCCCAAGCGACCCTATTTTGATATAGAATAGGCTAGAAGTTTTCTAAGCCTATACTGTTAGGATGGCTTCAATCTTGCTTTAGATGCTTAGGATGGCTTCAATCTTGCTTGAGTGTGTTTTCCATGCGATGCAAGTGTACCGAGCCAAAGCGAAGCGTGCCGAAGAATAGCGAAGCGAAGCGAGCCCTACAGTAGAATTGAAGCGAGTCTACTAAAGCGAAGCGAAGCGAACGCTAGCTACAGTAGAATCGAAGCGAGTCTGATAAAGTGAAGCAAAGCGAGCGCAACAGTAAAAGTCAAAGCGGGTCAAAATTCACTTAAGTAATACTCGGGAATTTTATTTCCAAAGTATACGCTACAGTATGACCTGAAGTGACTCATTTGAAGCGGACGCTCCAAATCTAAAGCGAAGGGAGCCCCCACCTAAAAGATTGCGACAACACAATTCCCGCTCCAATTTGAACGACTAGTTCAAACTTCAGTCAAGTGAAGATCAGTGCATTTATTGAGTATCTCCACGTGTCGATTAAAGAAAGGAGCAACGGAGTTGACTGCCAGGCCGACAAGGGCGCCGCAACAGTACTGGATCGCTCCAGTTACTGTTAATATTGGAACTTAGCCATTTTTGGCAAAGGGACAAATCTGCGTGTCTGAAAAGCAGCAGGCCTGTGCAAGTACTATCGAGAGGAGGAGGGACAAAGCCACCAACCAAGCAACGGATCCTGGCCAACCCTCCGCCTATAAATAGTGAAGGATGGAGACGAAGAAGAGTAGAACACTACTTGAGCATTCAGCGCATACAACAAACAAACACTCCCAGCCTTCGAGCAATCTTCGAGTTTTTGTTTAAGTGTTCTCCGAGCTTCTGTTCCATCGAAGCTCATCTCCGCAACCTTCACACTCAGAAATCTAAGCCCATTTCATATCCAAGTTTAAAGAAGAACTCTAACCTTTTTTGCATTCATTGTAAAGAGTTCTTCATTAGTGTGTCTGTCGAAAACCATAAACCCTAACCCTAAGTTCTGTCTGTTAGGTTTTTGTGTTTGTCAAAAGGCTGTTACGATCCAAGACTCTACTTTCCTCGATAGTAGAGGTCTCGATCATAGAGTCTAGATCCAAGCTAGCACAATCCTCGATTGTGTGAAGCTCGATCGAAACTAGGTTTGTGTGGAGAGCCTGTAATCTCCCAGTTTCGGACTGAAGCGAGTGAAGCTTAGTCCAGTTTAGGTCTTAAGGAGAACCCGCAATCTCCCTGTCGTTGTTAGATCCAAGCAAGTGTAGCTCGATCTTGACCAGGTTTTTGAAGAACCCGTAATCTTCAAGGTTCTGGAGTGAACAGAATCAGTTGCCTTGTGCAACGAAGTGGACGTAGGTGTTTTACCATCGAACCACTATAAACCCTTGTGTCATATCTCTCTAACCCTAATCTTTTCAATTGTTTACTGTTTTGATTATCCATTTGCACAAGCATCGTAAACAAACTTAAACTGAGTTTTTAATTACTTAGGAAAGACTAGCTCACCAAATTCCGCATCTCGAGTAAAGCCTCACTCTTGATCAAGCATTCGCTTAGGTCAAGTAGTTAGCTAACACTGTAGATCTAGCTCTCGGCTAGGTCTTAGTATTTGAAGCGTGCGCTTTACTTGTCACTCTGAGTTGAAGGGAAAAAGAAGTTGAAAATTTTCTACACACGTATTCACCCCCCTCTTTACGTGTGTTTACCCTATCAAACCGGGACCAACAGATGGGTAATTGCAGACTCTTCATCATCATGTGCAAATAGGGTGCCACGATGACTGAAGATCCCTTGGGGATTTCTGGGATGAGGGGGTCTTGGCTGGAATCTAGGCTAGGAAGCTTGGGTTTGAGGGGTTGGCTATTTATGTGGCTGGGGTTGGGGAGCTTGGGGAATGGGTTGTTCGACCTCATCACTCACTGGTGATCGAGCTTCCTCATCTTCTGTTGATTTTAATAGAGTGTCTTCAAGCGCATCCACCTGCTCCACGCTTGGTTTAACAATTGAAGCGACTCGCTTCAATTTCTTCTTCTTTGGAGCCGCTCGCTTGACTGATGAAGCGGCTCGCTTGGGTGCCTTCCCTCTCTTCTCGGCAATGGGAACTGCAAGGCACACTGTTTTCTGCAGTATCCCTCGATCGATCACGATCTTCCCAGACTTGGATAAGTCATTGAAGACGCTCGCCTTCTTGTACTCGAGCGTTCCTGTCCACTTCCTCCCCGGGAGCAATTGTTCCAAAGCGTATGAATGCTTCCCAAAGAAGTGAAGCTTTCCTTTCCGAATGATGTTGACAGTGCTGCCTTCTTCAAATTCAAAATCTTTGGCAGCCTCCTGTATGTTGGAGATAAACCAGTCGAACCAGTTGAATTTTGTTCCGGTCAGGCTGTCCACGATCGCGCTAACGGCGAACAGCTTAGTGTCGGAAACCTGCCCTAGGGTTCCAATGTTGCACAACACTGACTTGGTGTACAATTCGCAGATGAAATTAAAGGGCTTCTCCAGATCCGTTCGCATGTTGTTACCCTTGTCCTTCCATTCTGCGTTTCGCTTGGTAGCGAATCTGGCGTATTTAACCTCTACTGATAACTCCAATTTCGAGAGAGCATCTAATCCATCTCTCAGTAAATCGAAAACTTCGGCTACATCATGATGTTTTACGCTCACTAGTTCACCGGAATCTGGGTCGGTGATGGCAAATACGGTCTTGCCTTCACTCAAGTTCAATAAGAACTGAGCGACGTGCTGGGCAAGGACCTCCGTCGGTTTGGAAGTCACCAACTTCCACAGTCCGACCGTGGTCACGGCCCTGCGGAAGAATCCTTCTTTCTCCTCTATAGCTTCGTCGAGATGGGGCTCGACATTGATATTCTCCTAGGCTTTGGACAACAATTCCACCGTGGTCTGATTGAACACTTTCTTCACCATCTTGACGATTTGAGAGAGATTAGATGAAGAAATAGAGAGTTTGAGACTTGTGAATTTGCAGAGAGTTGCAGAGAAGTTTCACAAGAATGGCAAATATGGGGGTGATAAACTTCTGCAGTTCTGCGACGATGCCCTTTTATAACATTAGGGTTTAAGCTGATGTGGCGGAGAGAGGCTTGGCAATTTCGTCGAAATTTCTACGTAGGCGGCGGCCATCGGCGACGTGGCTGACGTGTCCGGTTAAGTTCGGCGGCACCGTGGTTAAAAGTGAATCAGCACTGCACGTGGCCTGTTGTGATTCGTTCGCTTGAGCGGCGATGATCCAACGGATGAAGTTTGAAGACTGTTGTGATTCAACGGTTGGATTGCTAGCGATTTTGGCGCTTCAATTTCACAGTGAACTCCACGCGCCCGGATTCTCGGACCTATTACTGTTCTGCATTAAATGCAAAGTAAAAAGGTAAAATAGGCACTCGAGTGTGTACAGTTCATACGGCTCGCTTGTACTTGCTCGCTTGAAGATAGTAGCCGCATGGCTTTTACTCACTAGCGAAACACTCGCTTGACGTGACTGTGACACACTCACTTGCGATGGCTCGCTTGAGTGATGTGGCACTCGCTTGACCATCATAAAGCGACTAACTTAAGAATTGAAATTTCTTTGCATTAATTTAAAATGTTTCTGACTAACATACTTCGAGGATAAACAAGAATGTTTTCCTCTATGTATTTGTGTCAGATTCATTTGTATTTTCCACATAGCTAAAGAAGGTTTCTAGCACACTTCGCTTGGCTTAGTGTATTTAAATTGAAACACTTACCAGTTAATCTCACTTCGTAGGAGATAGATACCACGTATGTAGAATTTTTAAGCTTGATCTTCATGACATTCATCTCTTCCATCTTCCTCTACGATTAGAGAGTCCTCCATCGAAGTGAATGGGAGATGAGTTACAAGTACTTTTCACGGAAGTGGGAAAAGCACATGATGACAGTGAGAAGCTCTGACAAGCCATTCTCGGTTTTACGCAGAAGCATGTCACCAGCCCTGCAACCTTTGAAGAAAAAGGCACCCTTCAAGCTCTCCACCCTAAGTCTACAGAATGAATAAGCATTCGACTCGCTTGGCCCAAGAAGGGAAAATCAGAGCGATGCATTACTCAAGGAGAGGGGTGAATGAATAAGCACCCGGCAGCTCAACTCAGTTAAGACTGAGCATTTAAGTGAGTGATTATTCATGACGAACGGGGGATGAGGAGACATGCTCCTCTTTGGCGGAAAGATGGGAAGAGGACGCGCGCAAGGTCTTAGTGCTAGCCCTGCCTAAGCTTTCATGGTTTTTACGTGGGAAGGCCTGATACAAGACCCCACAACCTTTACTAGAAAAGGTACTTGCAAACGTTTATACCCACTTGCAGGGAATCCAAGGCTAGGTAGCAGCTTTCCTTGCTCGCTTTGGAAGTAGATCACTCCGAGAGTAATCAATAGTTCCCCCTTAACCATAGACTTAACAATCCTGTTAGTTAGTAGGGAACATCTTCCAACACTCCACCTTTCTCCACCTTATATATTCTTCAAACGAGTGTGATTTGAAACGACTCGCTTGACTTGGTGAAGATCCAAGGCGAGGGTTGCTTGACGGCAAACTTCCACTCCCCTTGTGCATCCTGGAACTAGCACTCTTTGATGCAACCCGTAGATCGTGGATTTCACTTTATGGGCCAAGAATTAAAGATGATATGGGCTGAAGATGGAAGATATTATTTACTAGTTTATTTAGTTGTTAATTTTTATTAATTTTCATTTTTTATGAGTACTATAGTTGGTAGGTTGATTTTCAGCATTATTTTAAGGATTTTATTCCTTTTTAGACTAGGATTTGGTTTGATATCTTTTAGGATAAGTTTTTAAGTAGTTTCCTTGTGGAATTAGGACTTTTTGAAGCCTATAAATAAGGCTCATTCATAGGTGACGAAAATTAGACAGATTATTCATTAATATTATTGTGAGTTTATTCTCTCTTGAGAGTTTTTCAAATTCCTCTTGATTATTCCAAGACGAATTCATTATCCGGCGAATCAACGAGTTAATCATCCCTCGTTGTGTGTCAATCTGCGTTCCCGTGTGACTAAGACGATCTCTATTTGGGGTATAGGCTGTTCTTAGAACTGACTTATATCATTTATAGGATTAGATCTTAGGTGTATTGGAATATCCATCTTGTTCTTTTCAATTTCGTTCTTCATAGTATTATTCCTTCCGCGTGCGTTTTCAATTCAGTCGTCAAGGATCGTATCATTTGGTATCAGAGCCAGGTTTACGCCATCCAGGTTTTCTCTTTTGTTTGTTTTGGTATTCGTATCTTCGTGTTTTTTCGTTCTATTCATGTCATTCGTTCGAGTCTTCATTGTTCGTTCCGTTCCTTCGTTTTATGTTCCGCTCGTCAGATTCGTTTCCGTGTCAAAAAAAAAAGAAAAAAGAAAATCAGATTCGTTTGTGTCTCATTAGATTCGTTTCTAGGTTATTCATCCCTTATAATTCTTTTGTTCGTGTCTTAGTTTTCTAGATTCGTTTTGTTCGCCTTGTTCTTTGTCGTAAAAAAAAAAAAAAAAAGGTCAAATTCATTTTTTTTATGTCCTTTTAGATTTGTTTATTTATTATCCAGGTCTGTTTAAAAAAAAAAAAAAAAAAATTCCTTTTCCTTTGACTAGCCTTAAATTGGCCGTAGAATCCACATACGAACTCCGATTTTTCTCCATAATACCTTTTCGGAAAGGTCTCGATGAGATCTAAAAGTATCAGTACTCTGCTGGTATGTCGTATGAGGAACTTGATCAACAAACAAAATTCAAGATAGAGGTGATGGTGAAACAATGGGGCGAGGAGATGAGGTCAGAGTCGGTGTTAATTTGTTTGAAGAGTGGAGGTCGATACAAAGAGAAAGTCCGACAATACAACCAACATGGCCATCTTGGTGAGGACGAAGATGTGGACATTACCTACTTTCAAGGGAAATATGATCCAGAGTTGTATCTTCAGTGGGAGAGAAATATGGAGATAGTTTTTTGTCATCATAACTATTCTGAGTTCAAGAAGATGAAGTTGGCATCCAGGTTGTTATCGGACTATGCTCTAACTTGGTGGGATCGATTGGCAAAGAGTAGAAGAAGGAATGGAGTGGAGTCAATCATGACTTGGAAAGAGATGAAGGCGGTGATGAGGAAACATTTTGCACCTTTCCATTTCTATCATGGGAATCATAATAGTGGGAGGCAGTCCCAAGCTACTACTTTTCATATTCGAAGAAAAGCTTTTTGGAGAAAGAAGAGCAGCCGAAGGAGTACATATGTCCATTTGTGAAGCCAAGGTTAGATTCTTCGAGTTTTTCTATTCAAACTTGTGGTGATGGAGGAGTTGTGACCAATGATCCAAAAGTGACGGTCTTGGAAGAACAAAATGAAAAGGTGGAAGAAATCGAAGCACCATTCGAACCGCTTACATTATTCAATGATAGTGATCTTGATGTGCAGAATGAAGAGTATGATGGAGAGCAGCAAGAGGACGTCATTCATGAGGATGAAGTGTCGATTGTTTCTCTTACTCCAACACAAGTGGATGAGGATAATCAAGTGCAACTGTCAAATGAGGCAGAGATGTGAAGTCCAAGGAGGAGAAAGTAGAGAAAAACGAGTATAGATTGATGCATGAGTCTCTACTTGATCAGAGTAGTGTTTTGGAGTGGATCGTGAATGAGGAGAAGTCCATGGAGGCAAAGTGGAACAAGGGGAATGTTTCATCCACTAATGATCTTGATTGTCTATTCCCTTCTACTTATTCATTTGTGCAGGCATTCGATGATGTTTCTTCTAAAGATACATTGCATGGCATATTATCAACTAAAAGAAGTGAACATCAAATTGAGTTGGAGGGGATGAAAGATTTGGAGTCCATTCTATCGGGTGAGAAGAAAAGGAAACACAATTTCTTTCCTTTTGCTGTAGGAGGCGACCAAGATTTGAGGACAAATCTTCTTCAAGAGGAGGGGAATGATGCAGCCTGTAGATTGTGGATTTCACTTTATTGGCCAAGAATTAAAGATGATATGGGCTGAAGATGGAAGATATTATTTACTAGTTTATTTAGTTGTTTATTTTTATTAATTTTCGTTTTTTATGAGTACTATAGTTGGTAGGTTAATTTTCAGCATTATTTTAAGGATTTTATTCCTTTTTAGACTAGGATTTGGTTTGATATCTTTTAGGATAAGTTTTTAGGTAGTTTCCTTGTGGAATTAGAACTTTTTGAAGCCTATAAATAAGGCTCATTCATAGGTGACGAAAATTAGACAGATTATTCATTAATATTATTGTGAGTTTATTCTCTCTTGAGAGTTTTTCGAATTCCTCTTGATTATTCCAAGACGAATTCATTATCCGGCGAATCAGCGAGTTAATCATCCCTCGTTGTGTGTCAATCATCGTTCCCATGTGACTAAGACGATCACTATTTGGGGTATAGGCTTTTCTTAGAACTGACTTATATCATTTATAGGATTAGATTTTAGGTGTATTGGAATATCCATCTTGTTCTTTTCAATTTCGTTCTTCATAGTATTATTCCTTCCGCGTGCGTTTTCAATTCGGTCGTCAAGGATCGTATCACTCTTCACCAGGGTCTAGTAACCCTAATTCCATGCATAGCTGGTTGAAGCAAGACTCAGCTAGAGGCTTGGTGAGGATATCTGCTCGCTGGAGATCGGTATGGATTTTCTCGAGCTTGATATCCTTCTTCTCGACAAGATCATGAATGAAGTTATGTCGAATCTCCACATGCTTGCACCTGGTGTGAAGCACTGGATTATGCGAGATACAAATGGCACTATTGTTGTCGCAGAAGATTCGAATCTCCTTCGCTTCAACTCGATAATCCTTCAACTGCTGACGAAGCCATAAGATCTGAGAACAACAACTTCCGGTGGCCGTATACTCGACTTCAGTCGTTGAAGTAGCTACGCTTGTCTTCTTCTTCGAGAACCACGAGACAAGCTTGCTTCCCAAGAACTGACACGTGCCCGAAGTTAATTTCCTATCCATTCGGCATCCTCCATAGTCAGCATCTGAGTATCCTGTAAGCTCCAAATTATCTTCAGCAGGATACCATAGGCCCATATTGACAGTGCCCTTCAGATAGCAAAGAATTCGCTTGGCAGCTTCAAAGTGGCTAAGCTTGGGATTGGTTTGGAAACGAGCACATAGTCCAACTGCAAACGCAATATCTGGCCTACTTGCAGTGAGATAGAAAAGGGATCCGATCAAAGCTCGGAAGTCTGTAGCATCCACAGAGTTCCCTTCAAGGTCTGGCTCCATCTACCAGTTGGTGATCATCGGAATCTTCACAGCTTTAACATTTTGAACTCCAAACTTGGCAAGCATATCACGAGTATACTTCGCTTGATTGATGAAAATCCCATCATCTTGCTGCTTCACTTGAAGACCTAGGAAGCAACTCATCAAGCCTATCATCGACATCTCGTTCTTGGTCTTCATAAGCTCTCCAAACTTCTCGCTAAGCGACTGGTTTGGCGAACCAAATATGATGTCGTCGACGTAGACCTGAACCCATAGCATGTCTTCTCCATCATTGATGGTGAAGAGAGTTTGATCTATCTTTCCCTTGCGGAAACCATTATCCACTAGGAACTGAGATAATGTATCATACCATGCTCTAGGCGCGTGCTTCAATACATACAAGGCCTTCTTCAATCGATACACCTTATCTCCTTGCTCAAATACAGGTGGCTGCTCCACATACACTTCTTCTTTGAGCTCTCCATTGAGAAACACGCTCTTGACGTCCATTTGATAGACTTTGAATTTCTTAGCCGCTGCATAGGCAAGAAAAAGTCTAATGGCTTCGAGCCTTGCCACTGGAGCGAAGGTCTCGTTGAAATCGATCCATTCCTCTTGGCAGTAGCCCTTGGCAACGAGTCGAGCTTTATTTCTCACGACATTGTGGTCCTCTTCTGTCTTGTTCTTGAACACCCACTTGGTGCCAATCAAATGCTGAAATTTAGGACGATCCACAAGATACCATACGTCATTTCTGATGAATTGATTGAGCTCTTCTTGCATGGCGATCACCCAATTTAAATCTGCTAGAGCTTCCTCCACACTTGATGGCTCGATATTGGATAGAAACCAGCTGAACATGGCGCTTTCTACAATCACTTGGCTTCTGGTCACCACGCCTTTGGAAGGATCTCCAAGAATTTTGCTTGATGAATGATCTTTGAGCCACGCTCGCATGGATCCTCCAGCTTCTGCTTCTTCTTCAAGCGGGTCGCTTGCTTCCTCCTCTGAAGTGACCGGAAAGAGTGCTTGGCCTGCAATCTCTTCCTTTGATTTGGGGGCAGCTTCATCTTCTTGAGCATCTTGATCATTTGATTCTTTCACTTCTTCTTCATCTTCAAGCATGTCCCATGTCAGTGGATTGATGAGCTCCTCGCTTGAAATTTTATCATTCGTTTGAACCTGTTCCTGTGGAAAACTTAAAGTAGATTCATCAAATACAACATGGGGTGATTCTTCCACAATTAGGGTTTTGCAATTGAACACCCTGTAGGCTTTGCTAGATGTAGAATATCCTAAGAATATTCCTTCATCCGCTTTGCTTTCAAAGGCTTTCAATTGTGACTTCCCATTGTTGTGAATGATGACCCGACATCCAAATATATGGAAATAAGAAATGTTAGGAATTCTCCCTGTCCATATTTCATATGGTGTCTTATCGAAGCGTTTGTTGACAAGCGTCCGGTTCTGAGTGTAGCATGCGGTATTGACAGCTTCAGCCCAGTATTTCATCGGAAGCTTCGAATCTGCTATCATTGTGTGAACAAATTCTTTGATGGTTCGATTTCTTCATTCAGCAACTCCGTTTTGTAGAGGTGTGTGAGCTGCAGATGTTTGGTGTGCTATTCCATGCTCCGTGCAATATGCTTCAATTGTATAGTTGAGAAACTCTGTGCCTTTGTCAGAGCGAATGGTAGCGATCGCTTGGTTCTTCTCCACAGCAAGGCGCTTGAGCAGTTGAGGCAGTTTGGATAGCGTCTCCTTTTTGCTAAAGAGAAATACAACCCAAGTGTAGCGAGAGTAATCATCGACTATGATAAGAGTGTATTTTCTTCCATTGACGCCACTGGAGTGACTGGTCCAAATAGGTCCAGTGTAGTAGCTCCAGCACTCGCTTGGAAGATGCTTCTTCTAAACTGGCAAAGTGCTTCTTCGTCTGCTTTCCTCGTTGGCATGGTGAGCAAGTATGGTCTTTGACGAAGACTTCATTTGGTATGCCCTTCACCAAACCTTTACGAGCTAAGCGATTGATTGTCTTGAAGTTGAGGTGGCTTAAGCGTCGGTGCCATAGCCAGCCTGTCTCCATTGCACTTCTAGCGACCAAACATGTATCTTCCTTGCAGCTCTCCCATTGAGCAACATATACGTTCGTCTTTCTCTCTCTCCAGTAAGAGCAACTTGGGAGGTGAGCTTGTTTCTCACAACACATTTGTTGGAGATGAACTCCACATTGTATCCTTTATCACAAAACTGTGAAATGGATAACAAGTTGTGCTTGAGTCCTTCAACATAAGAGACATTCTCTATGCTTAGCTTCCCAATCTTCAGTACGCCGTAGCCTTTGGTGGTTCCTCGAGAATTATCACTAAAAGTTACTTGTGGACCCCTCTTCTCTGTGTAATCTTGGAGTAGACACTTCATGCGCGTCATATGCCTTGAACATCCATTGTCCAAGTACCATGTAGCTTGACCTTTGCTAGGCATGGGATCCACGGCGCTCACCTGCAATTAAGCCAATATTGGTATCCTAATCAGTTTGGGTCCTTGCAGGTTAGCTTTCTTAGGTACCCACACTTGCTTTACTCTCCTTTGAGCATTAGCATGTGTTTTAGGTTCCTCGGCCTTTCTAAAATGTGAACTCTGCATGCATGCAGCTTCACATGTGCAACAGTGTGTGCATTGAGGGAAGTTACGAGAGCGACTCGCTTGAGACACACCCATGCTCCTGCCTTTTTGCTTATATCCTGAAGCGTCTCGCTTGGGGTTAGCTGTAGGCCTAGAGACTGACTTAGGGTTTCCAGTCTTGGCAAGCGTCTCGCTTGGTTTCTTCTACGCAGTCAACTTTGGTTTTTGACCATGACTCGCTTGGGAAACCTTTTGGGTTTGAAGCTTCCTTTTGGGAACTTCAAATGCTTACCCCTCAACGTAAGAACGGTTGGACGATCTCCAATCCGACTTACATGACACATAGACATTAGTTCTCTTTTTCAAGGGAACGTACTTTGTCATTGGTGTCTGGGATTGAGAGCTTATAGCCTCATAAGTTTTCCCTTTACCTTTTGAATGGTATGCTTTAGCATTTTTAGTGCTAGAAAACTGTTGTTGTTGGCTTTCCCTTAGGAACTTCCTTTGAGGAGATAGACATCCTCATCGGTCCCTTCTTTGGAGTCTCAATCTTGCCTTTGTCTTTGTTGGTGGTCGCTTTGGAGGCAGTGGGCGCATCCAAAGAGACTGATGGTGCTGTGTTAGAAGCACCAACAAAAACAGTAGGCTTGGAAGGTCCACCCTTATATCCAAGTCCTCCCTTTCTACCAAAAGGTAGAAGTGAGCTTTCTAGTGCTTGCCTAGCGAATGAGGCTTTGTTTAGATTAGCAACTAGAATGGATTGGGTTTCATACCTTCCTTCCAAGCTTTTATGTTTAGCAAAGAAATCCTCAAACTTACTCGTCATAGCCCTTAGATTAATCTTGACTTCATCAGGTTTAGTGGCTAGCTTTCGGTTTTCACTCTCGCTTTTAGATAGAGCATGTTGTAACATTTCGTGGTCACTTAACAATTTATAGTGTTTGTTAAGCAACTCACTCCATGTAGAGGAATGTACTTCCTCATCGTGATCGTGTGCCAGTGTAATAGAATTGATTGGAGGATAGAAGAATACCTCTCCTGTGTCTTCGTCGGTGAGCGCCATCAACCCTAGATCCTCTCCCTCGCTTGAGTTCGGATCAGTGAATGTGTCTAAGTCGCTTGAGATCTCATCGTTTGGAGTGGTTGGCGTCTCGCTTGTGACTAGCGCCCGACGGGGAGCGTCCCTCCTGGCCTTCAATTCCTCTTTCACTTTGGCACTTAGCTTGGGGCACTCTGATTTGTAGTGGCCCATTTTGTGGCAATGGTAGCATTCCACATCCATCACATCCTTTGCGATCGGCTTCGTCGTCTCTTTTCGCTTTCCCTTGTTTTAGCATCAGTGCTCTTCCCTTTATACTGCTTGTAGAATCTTTTATACTTTCCTACTCGTGAGTTCATCTTGTTGAAATTCCTTGAGAGGAATGCGTAGTGCTCCTCCAGTTCTTCTCTGGTCATCTTGGCAATTGACTGGTCGCTTGAGGTTTTTGCGGCTTTGAAAGCGACTCCTTTTGATGACGTGGGAACTTCATATTCATCATCTAAGCTCATCCGATTGAGGTCAAACTCGTGAGCTTTAAGCTCGGAGAATAGGATCTCCTGTGTGAGATTTGATAGATCCTTCGTTTCCAAGTACAATTCCTTCATCGTCTGCCATTTTCTTGTTAGGGCTCAAATAATCTTGAGGTTGATTTCCTTATCAGAGAACTCCTTGCCGAGAGAGATGAGTGTAGCTATGATGTAGGTGACGCGTAGCTGGAATGCAATAATCGTCTCTCCAGACTTCATCGTTAAGCTTTCAAACTCTCTCATCAGTACTGCGAGCTTGTTTTCCTTGATTTTGTCAGTACCTTGCGAGATTAGGGCAAGCGTTTCCCACATCTCTTTCGCAGTGGCGCACTTCCTTATCCTGGGGAGATAAGCATCTGACACAGTTCTCTGCATTGTGTGACGTTCCACGCAGTCTAGGTTGGCGACCTTGAAGTCATTGGCAGTGTATTCTTCTTTGACTTTCTCCATATACTCGTGTCTGACAGTGGCTTCTCTGCCTTCTGCAGTCGGAACGTTCACCGTGTTGATCTTCATGATCTCGATTGGCCCTTCTTCTATGACTTCCCACATCCTGTCGTGGATGGAGCATAGAAAGCTTTTGACACGGAGTCTCCATGTTTCATATCCTTCGATTGAGAACTGTGGAAGATTGGATGCACTTTATGTAGACATGATGAACCGTTAGTAGTAATGCAGTATGCGTGAGTGAGGGTTTTGATGCACTTAGGAAAACTGGATCAGTTTAGTGAGACAACGTGAAGCGAGAGGGGACTCGCTTTAGGTATACAAAGCAGTGGCTCGAAAGAACCCCTGCTCTGATACCACTTGTTGGTCCCGGTTTGTTAAGCGATATACACGTGGGGGGGGGGGGGGGGGGGGGTGAATACATGTGTAAGAAGTTTTTCAACTTCTTTTTCCACTTAACTCAGAGTAGCAAGTATGAAGGTCGCTTCAGAAACTTAAGACCTAGCCGCAAGCTAGATCTATAGTGGAAGCTTGACTCTAGACCTAAGCTGGTGCTAGAGTAACTTACTTGCGAA
This sequence comes from Thymus mandschuricus, assembly GCA_029379335.1. Classification (NCBI taxonomy): domain Eukaryota; kingdom Viridiplantae; phylum Streptophyta; class Magnoliopsida; order Lamiales; family Lamiaceae; genus Thymus; species Thymus mandschuricus. The sequence goes on from CM057081.1 coordinate 20,474,069, forward strand.
ATGCGGAATTAGGCGAGCTATTCTTTCCTAAGTATTTAAAGCGTCGATTTAGGTTTGTTTATGATGCACGTGCAATATGAATAATCAAAGCAAGTAATGTATGGAAAGCTTGAGTAAAGAGATACGACACCAGAGTTTATAGTGGTTCGGTGATAAAACACCTACGTCCACTTTGTTGCTCGCTGCAACAGATTCTTCTCACTAAGAATCTTGAGGATTACGGGTTCCCCAAAAACCTAACTTGGATCGAGCTTCACTCGCTTAGATCAGAAACTACGACAACTGGGAGATTACGGGTTCTCCACAAAAACCTAGCCAAGATCGAGCTTTACACAGTCGAGGACAGTGCTAGCTTGGATCTATACTCTACGATCGAGACATCTACTATCGAGGAAAGTAGAGTCTTAGATCTTTGACACAACAACCTTTCTAACAACACAAAAACCTAACTTGACTGAACAAGGTTTTAGGGTTTTGGTTTTGGTGACTCTCTAAATGAAGAACTCTTTACAGTGAGTGCAAAGATGGTTAGAGTTCTTCTCTAAGCTCGGATATATGAAGTAGGCTTAGAATCTTGGAGAGTGAAGGTTGTGAAGTTTCGATGTAGCTGAAAATTGGAGAACACTGGATAAGAACTCGAAGAATTTGCTCAAAGGCTATGAGTGCTTGTTTGCTATATGCGCTGAAATCTCAAGTAGTGTTCTACTCTTCTCCGTCTTCGACCTTCAATATTTATAGAGGGAGGGATGGACAGGAGCCGTTGATGGTTGGTGGCTTTGTCCCTCCTCACTCGACAGTACTCGCCTTTGACGAGCAGCTTCTCAGACGCACGCTTTGTCTCTTTGCCGAAAAATGGTTAAGAGCCAAGTTCAACACTAACTGGAGCGCCCAGTACTGTTGCGGCGCCTCTGTCGGTCTGGCGGTCAACTCCAGTTCTCCATTCTAAGTGTGCCACGAGGAGATCCGCAATTAATGTCTTGATCTTCAATGGACTTGAGTTTAAACTCGTAGTTTGAATCGGCGGGAATTTTTTGATCTGTCGCTTTCAGTTGAAGAGGCTCGCTTCGCTTTAGAATCTTGAGCGTACGCTTGGGTGAGTCGCTTTAAGTAATACTGTAGCGTTCGCATGGACATAGATTTTCTTAGCGTCTGCTTTAGTAAAAGTTGACTCGCTTTGACTTTACTGTAGCGCTCGCTTCGCTTCGCTTCGGCAGACTCGCTTTGATTTTACTTTAGCGCTGGCTTCGCTTTCACTTCGGCAGACTCGCTTCACTTTAAAACACACTCAAGCGAGTGGCCTTCACTTGAAAATCTAGCAGTCTAAATTCTAAGCGTCTAAAGCAAAAATTCAAGCGTTCCTAACATTATAGGCTTAGAAAAATTCTAACCTATCTAAATCAAAATAGGGTCGCTTGGGAATAGGATACACAGAGGGTTTTGGAATCCAATCAAAACATATACATTTTATTCAAAGCGTCCCGTTAAGTTCCCCCTTAACATATGATCCTTAACAATTCCCACGATGTTGGTCCCGGTTTGTTAAGTGGTACACACGTAGAGGGGGGAGGGGGTGAATACGTGTGTAAGAAGTTTTCAACTTCTTTTTCACTTAACTCAGAGTAGCAAGTAATAAGGTCGCTTTGAAAACTTAAGACCTAGCTGTAAGCTAGATCTACAGTGGAAGCTTAACTCTTGACCTAAGCAGAGCGACTCACTTGCGAAATGCGGAATTAGGTGAGCTAGCCTTTCCTAAGTATTTAAAGCTTCGTGTTAGGTTTGTTTAAGTGCAAGTGCAATAATAAACAAAATAAGCAAAGTATGGAAAGCTTTTAAAGAAAAGAAATACGGCACCTGGGATTTATAGTGGTTCGGTGTCAAAGTACCTACGTCCACTTTGTTGCTCGCTGCAACATATTCTTTTCACCTAAGAATCTTTAGGATTACGGGTTCCCCAAAAACCTTAGCAGAATCTAGCTTCACCCGCTTAGATCCTAGACACAAACAACTTGGAGATTACGGGTTCTCCACAAACCTAGCTAAGATCGAGCTTCACATTATCGAGGACAATGTATGCTTGGATGTACACTCTACGATCGAGGTTTCTACTATCGAGGAAAGTAGAACCTTAGATCTTTGACTACAACCTTTCTACAACACAAAACCTAACTTGACAGAACAAGGGTTTTAGGGTTTTGGTTTTGACAACTCTGTAAATGAAGAACTCTTTACAGTGTAGTGCAAAGGGTAGAGTTCTTCTCTATGCTCGGATATATGAAGTAGGCTTAGAATCTGGGAGAGTGAAGGTTGTGGAGACAAGTTTCGATGTTACGGAAACTTGGAGAACACTTAGATAAGAACTCGAAGAATTTGCTCGAAGGCTGTGAGTGCTTATATGTTGTATGCGCTGAAATCTCAGGTAGTGTTCTACTCTTCTCCGTCTCTGGCCTTCACTATTTATAGAGGGAAATTTGGAATAGAGCCGTTGAAGGTTGGTGGCTTTGTCCCTCCACACTCGACAATATTTGCTTTTGACCTGCAGCTTTTCAGACGCACGCTTGTCACTTTGCCGAAAATGGCTATGAGCCAAGTTCAACAGTAACTGGAGCGCCCAGTACTGTAGCGGCGGCTCTGTCGGTTTGGCAGTCAACTCCGGTGCTCCATTTTTCGTGTGCCACGTGGAGATCCGCAATTAATGTCTAGATCTTCACTGGACTTGAGTTTGAACTCGTGGTTTGGATAGGGCGGGAAGTTTGATATGTCGCTTTCGGTTAGGAAGTGGCTCGCTTCGCTTTAGAATCTTGAGCGTCCGCTTTAGTAAGTGTTGTCTCGCTTTGACTTTACTGTAGCGCTCGCTTCGCTTTAGCAGACTCGTTTCGCTTCACTTTGGAAGACTTGCTTCACTTTGCTTCGGCAGACTCGCTACACTTCAAAACGCACTCAAGCGAGTGGCCTTCACTTGAAAATCTGCAGTCTAAGACCTAAGCGTCTAAAGCAAAAATAAAGCCTTCCTAACATTTATAGGCTTCGAAAAATTCTAACCTATCTAATCAAAATAGGGTCGATTGGGAATAGGATACATAGTGGGTTTTGGGATCAAATCAAAACATATAAATTATTTAATAAAGCGTCCTGTTAAGTTCCCCCTTAACATATGATCATTAACAATTCCCAACAATTTCCCCCTTTTTGATGATGCCAAAACCCAACATTCTAACCACGGTAAGAACTTCAAGCGACTGATTCCTTTTCAGTCTAATCCTTTTTTTTTTTTTTTTAATTTCTTATGGTTGTCGTGTGTGTTTTGTAGCATAAATGATAAAAACACATAAAGCATATAAATGAGACACGCTTGACAGAAAGGTAAATGTAGATAGATGAGTCAAGCATAACACAGGATAATTCATGATTAGCTAGTGAAGTAAGCAGCATAGACTTTGGCCTTCATTGTTTTTTTTTTGTCTCTGTGCTTTTTCTATGCATGTTGTCTATTTCCAGGGCTACGTCAATCTCAGTATCAATGATTTTTCGGCTTGAAACATCTGAATTCGGCACTGTGGGCAAAGGAAACTGAGTCTGCTCAGGAACTTTGATCATTTTCTTCTTTGGCTCGGCGAGCTCTGCTCCAACGAAAATCTTTCTCCTTAGTAGTTCACAACACAAAACCATGAAGTTATTCAGAGCGTCCAGCTTGGAGACAGAGTCCTGGCTGGGAACTACTTGCCAAAAGTAGTAGGCCTTTATGAATTTCTCTCGGCACTTGCTCCAAGCGTCCTTCAGCTTGTTAGATATGAAATTCTCAATTTCACAAGCGTCGGGGTGATTGGTTCTCCTCACTTCAATTTCCTCAGCAGATCTCTCTGACATTTCCTTCAGCACACGCTGAAATTTCTCGCTTTACCCAGAGTTGAAGGTTGGGGCTCTCTGGTTGATGAATTTGCAAATGAGGTCAAACTCATATGGGGTGTATCTGCCGGAATCCACATTTGCTTGATAGTGACGCGGCAAGCATCGATATCGGCTTGGATGGCACAGACTTCTGATTTCTCCGGAGTGAAAGGAATGTATGCACTTCTCACTAGGCATGATTGAATGAGTCTGTTCTCATCCCACAATTTGGCAGCTCTCGCTTCAACCTTCCTTATCCTTGCAATCTTGAGGGTCTTCTGTCTCTCAGCTTCCTTTCTCCTCTCCTCCTCCTCCTTCTTCTTCTCCTCCAAGCGAGTGTTCTTGACGGTTATGTTCTTTTGGATCTTCTGGCGCTTAGCCTTGGGATCCTCTTCCTTCTCAATAGGAGCGGTGGCTCGCTTGGGTTGTGTTTTTGTTGGTGCTGGTTTTGGCTATGGCGGCGTTGGTTTCTTTTTCTCAGCAGGGGAGGGTGCGGTGAGAGCGAGTGCTTGAGTTGAAGATGAGGAAGCCGATTGGGATGGCATTTTCTGAAGCGGCTGGATCTGAGGAATTATGGTAACTCCCGTCTCCATCAACTCGAATGCTTGCTGCATCTGCAGGGTTGTAGCAAGATCAACACCGGCTTTAATCTGCGCCGCAACATGAGTAGATGATCTGGCAGCAGCAGCCATATATGAAGCTAGTAGCTTCGACTTCTCTTGATAAACGACAACGTCTTTGCCGCTTGCCTTCTCAACTTTCTCCTCTTCTCCTCCCTTCTTCCCTTCCTCCTTGGCTTCAGACACCTTTCCTTCCGACATCTACCCTTCCTCCTTTTTGGCATCATCAATTATGCCAGAGGGAACGAGGACTATTGCTTTTTCGTTGATGGCCCGACAGAGGCTAGCGAACTCATTAATCATTGCCCTGAGTATTCCATCAGTGCGTTCGGCAAAGAGGCCTTCTTTGGCGAGCACGCCGCCGTCTTTTCTGATACTTCCTCCAGTAGGTATGCGCACTGCTTCTCCCGCTCTAGAATGACATTCTCTCTTTACGCAAGTTTAAATTCAAGCGGCTCGAGTGCTTTGAAGCGAGCTTCGAGCTCCGCTTCAACTTCTTCCCTTATCTGCTTGGTTTTCTCCAGCATAAGCAAATCAAAGTGGTTACGTGAAGCGGCAAGCTTCGCTTCACGGGAAACAAGGCCCTTTTTGCGAATGTTGAGGTTTGTATTGAGTAGAGCAGCTGCAGCGATACGCATGGTGAATCTGTCGGTGTCCTCGCTTGCTTTTTGGAGAGTTACACCCAACTTGGCATGCTTTAGATCAAAGGCTCTTGCATCCCTTCTGCGACTCTTCAGCTCGCTCTTATCCTCATTGTGCTTGCTTTGGATAATAGCCTTTTCCTGTTCCAGAGTATTCACGGCCAGCTTCGTGCGAGTGAGCTCGCTCTGTAGCTTAGTGAACTCACCCTCCTTTGTTGCAAGTTCACTCTCTTTCCTCTCCAGTGCTTGATATGCTTTTGAGATGTCCTCCCTGTGCCTTCGCACAAGCGAGGCCCTTTCCTGTTCTACCTTTTTCAAGTCACCCTCCAAAGCGACAAGATTGGAGGTGAACTCCTTCAGTCTGTTCCTCTCCTCCTCCAGCGCGAGCTTGGCATCATCCTCTCGCTTCGTCTCCTCCTCGAGCTTTCCAACTAGCTCGGCCTTCTCATTATCGAAGTCTCTCTTCCGACTCTCGATATTCTCCTTCTCCTGCTGGATCTCCTCTTTCATCCTCCTTATATCGCCTTGGAGATTTAGAATCTCCTAGTTTTTCGTTGATAGCTCCTCCTCGTGCTGTTCAACCAATTTCTGCTCATTCTCGGAGAGCTTTCGCTCTGGGAGCTTTGCGTCCGGGTAGGCACGCTTCACTGCTGCATCAAGCAGCTCCCAGTACTTGGCTTTATTCAGCAAAGCCTTGAATCCATCCACTCCGACAAACTGCAGCATCGCAGCTTCCTTCTCAATAATCAAATCCTCAGAGAAGGCTTGACGGAGGGCGAAGATCTTGTAATACTCCGTTCCTCGATAGGCAACGTAAGTAAGAAAATCGGTGGCCTTGTTGCGGAAAGCTTCATCCATTTGCACTCTTGGATACCGCTTTTGAAGCTTCTGGGCAGCCTGCTCCCAGTCTGCACGATAGCATTTGAGGGCCTTTTCAGCTGGGGATATTGGAGGTGGTATAATGGCTGTATGTGAGGGGATTTGGGAGTCGAGGGTTTGGGTAGGAGAGTTTGGGGTGGAAGCTTGGATTATGGATTGGGTTATGGCTTGAGTGGGGGCTTGAGTAGGCTCGTATATTGTGTAAGCTGCGGTTGGATCGGGGTTGAGCAGAGGGAGATCAGGTAGGGGATGGGTGCTGACGGATTCTTCTTCCTCGAATATGGCTCCTCTGTGAGCGAATATTACTTGTGTTTTTTTGGGATGAGGGGGTTGAGGTTGGAATGTGGGTTCGGAAGCTTGGGGTTGTTGGATTGGCTATTTTTGTGATTGGGATTGGGGAGCTTGGGGAATGGTGGTGGATGCTTCGGGCTAGGGTTGGTCTACTTCATCACCTTCTGGTGATCGAGCTTCCATGTCTTCTGTCGTCTTCAACAGAGAATCTTCAAGCGGATTATCCTGCTCCACGCTTGGCATTACCAGTGAAGCGACTCGCTTTAACTTCTTTTCTTGGGAGCCGCTCGCTTGGCCGGTGAAGCGGCTCGCTTGGGTGTCTTCCCTTTTCTTTCAGCCATGGGCACTGCAGGGCGTACTGCTTTCTGCAGAATCCCACGATCGATGATAACTTTTCCCGACTTAGATAAATCATTGAATACGCTCGACTTCTTGTACTTGAGTGTTCCAGTCCACTTCCTCCCAGGGAATAATTGTTCCAGTGCGTACGACAGCTTCCCAAAGAAGCGAAGCTTCCCCTTTCGAATGATGTTGGAGGTGTGCCTTCTTCAAATTCGAAGTCCTTGGCAGCCTCTTGGATGTTATTGATGAACCAGTCATACCAGTTGAATTTGGTTCCTGTCAGACTGTCAACAATGGCGCTAACAGCGAAGAGTTTGCTGTCGGAAACCTTTCCTAGGGTTACGATGTTACATACCACTGATTTGGTGAAGAGCTCACAAATATAGTTGAATGGTATCTCCAAATCCGTTCGTATGTTGTTTCCATTGTCCTTCCATTCGGCGTTTCTTTTGGCAGCAAATCTAGCATACTCCACCTCCACAAATAGCTCCAGTTTCGAGAGAGCATCTACTCCTTCTCTCGGCAGGTCGAAAGCTCCTGCTACATCGGCTAGATTGACGTTCACCAATTCTCTAGAATTTGGGTCGGTGATGGCAGAACTCATCTCGCCTTCTCTCAAGTTCAATAGGAACTAAGCAACGTGTTGGGCAAGAATCTCTGTCAGCTTGGCAGTTACCAGTTTCCATAGTCCGGCCGTGGTCACGGCCCTGCGGAAAAATCCATCCTTCTCCACAATAGCTTCATCGAGATGGGGCTCGACATTGATATTCTCTTCTGCCTTGGATAGGAATTCCACAATAGTTTGGTTAAAAACATTCTTCACCATTGTGTAGATTTGAGAGGGATTTGAGAAAAGATATAGAGGGGTTTGAGACTTGTGATTTGCAGAAGTTGCAGAGAATTTTCACAAGCATGGTAATTTGGGGGTGAAAAATCTTCTGCATTCTGCATCGGTGCCCTTATATAGCTTTAGGGTTTAAGCTGACGTGGCGGAGTGAGACACGGTAATTTCGCCGTAACTTCGACGTGGGTGGCGGTGATGGACGATGTGGCTGACGTGTCCGGTTAAGTTCGGCGTCAACGTGGTTAAAAGTGAACCACATAGGTGAGTCAGCATGGTGCGTGGCATGCTGTAATTCGCTCGCTTGAGTGGCGATGATCCAACGGTTCAGATTTGATGATTGTTGAGATTCAACGGCTGGATCACTAGCAGTTTTGGTGCTTCAATTTTGCAGTGAACTTCACGCGCCCGGATTCTCGGACCTATTACTGTTCTGCATTAAATGCAAAGTAAAAAGTGAAATAGGCACTCGAGTGTACCCAGCTCGTACAACTCGCTTGTACCCTGCTCGCTTAGAGATAGTAGCCACATCACTTTTTAATCGCTTGAGAAGTACTCGCTTGCCGTGACTGGGACACACTCGTTTGAGATGGTGAGTTCGAGTGATGTGGCACTCGCTTGACCATCTTAAAGCGACTGACTTAAGAATTGAAATATCTTTGCTTTAATTTAAAATATTTCTGACTAACGTACTTCAAGGATAAACAAGAATGTTTTCCCCTATGTATTTGTGTCAGATTCATTTGTGTTTTCCACATAGCAAGTGAAGATTTCTAGCACAGTTCACTTAGCTTAGTGTACTAAAATTGAAACACTTACCAGTCAGTCTCGCTTCGTAGGAGACTGATACCACATTTGTAGACTTTAAGCTTGTGTCTTCTTAGCATTCATCTCTTCCATCTTTCTCTACGATTAGAGAGTCCTTCATCGAGGTGAGTGAGGGGGGAGGGGGGGGGGGGGGGAGAATGAATAGTACGCTCTAGCTTTCTTACACCCGAAGGGAGACTCGCTTTGAGTGCTATTCACGATGAATGGGAGATGAGTTACAAGTACTTTTCACAGATGTGGGAAAAGCATAGGATGACAATGAGAAGCTCTAACAAGCCATTCTCGGTTTTATGCAGGAGCATGTCACCAGCCTTGCAACCTTTAGAAGTAAAGGTACCCTTCAAGCATCCAGCCCTAGACTACAGAATGAATGAGCATTCGACTCGCTTGACCAAAAATGGAAAAGTAGAGCGATGCATTATTTAGGGAGGGGGATAAATGAATAAGCACCCGACAGCTCAACTCAGTTAAGAGTGAGTATTTATGTGAGTGATTATCCACGACGAACGGGGGATGAGGAGAAATGCTCCTATTCGGCGGAAAGTGGGAAGGGGACGCAAGGTCTTGGTGCCAGCCCAGCCTAAGCTTTCACCGTTTTTACGTGGGAAGGCCCGATACAAGACCCCACAACCTTTACTAGAAAAGGTACTTGCAACCGTTTATACCCACTTGCAGGGAATCCTAGGCAAGGTAGCAGCTTTCCTTGCTTGCTTTGGAAGTAGATCACTCCGAGAGTAATCAATAGTTCCCCCTTAACCATAAACTTAACAATCCTGTTAGTTGGTAGGGAACATCTTCCAACACTCCACCTTTCTCCACCTTATATCTTCGTCAAGCGAGTAAGATTGAAGTGACTCGCTTGACTTAGTGAAGATCCAAGGCGAGGGTTGCTTGCAGACAAGCTTCCACTCCCCTTGTACATACCAGAACTAGCACTCTTCACCGGGGTCTAGTAACCCTAATTCCATGCATAGCTGGTTGATGCGAGAGTCAGCTAGAGGCTTGGTGAGGATATCGGGTTGCTGGAGATAGGTATGGATTTTCTCGAGCTTGATATCCTTCTTTTCGACATGATCACGAATGAAGTGATGTCGAATCTCCACATGCTTGCACCTGGTGTAAGCACTTGATTCTGCGAGATACAAATGGCACTATTGTTGTCGCTGAAAATTGGAATCTCCTTTGCTTCAACTCAATAATCCTTCAACTGCTGATGATGCCACAGAATCTTAGAACAGCAGCTTCCGGCGGCCATATACTTGGCTTCAATCGTTGAAGTTACTACGCTTGTCTGCTTTTTCAAGAACCACGAGACAAACTTGCTTCCCAAGAACTGACACGTGCCTAAAGTTGATTTCCTATCAATTCGACATCCTCCATCGTCAGCGTCGGAGTATCCTGTAAGCTCCAGATTATCTTCAGCAAGATACCATAAGCCCATATTGATAGTGCCTTTGAGATAGCGAAGGATTCGCTTGGCAGCTTCAAAATGGTTAAGCTTGGGATTGCTTTGGAAGCGAGCACATACTCCAACTGCACACGCGATATCCGGCCTGCTTGCAGTGAGATAGAGAAGGGATCCGATCAAGGCTTGTTAGTCTGTAGCATCCACAGACATCCCTTCAAGGTCTGGATCCATCTTCCAGTTGGTATTCATCGGAATCTTCACAGCTTTAGCATGCTGAGCACCGAATTTGGCAAGCATATCTCGAGTATACTTCACTTGATTGATGAAAATCCCATCATCTTGCTGCTTCACTTGAAGACCTAGGAAGCAACTCATCAAGCCTATCATTGACATCTCGTACTTGGTCTTCATAAGCTCTCCAAACTTATAGCTAAGCAACTGGTTTGGCAAACCAAATATGATGTCGTCGACGTAGATCTTAACCCATAGCATGTCTTCTCCATCATTGGTGGTGAAGAGAGTTCGATCTATCATTCCCTTGCGGAATCCATTATCCACTAGGAACTGAGATAATATATCATACCATGCTCTAGGCGCCAGCCTCAATCCATACAGGGCTTTCTTCAATCGATACACCTTATCTCGTTGCTCAAATCCAGGTGGCTGCTCCACATAGACTTCTTTTTTGAGCTCTCCATTGAGGAACGCGCTCTTCACATCCATTTGATAGACTTTGAATTTCTTAGCCGCTGCATAGGCAAGAAAAAGTCTAATGGCTTCAAGCCTGGCCACTGGAGCGAAGGTCTCATCGAAATCAATTCCTTCCTCTTTGCAGTAGCCTTTGGCGACGAGCTTAGCTTTGTTCCTCACAACGTTGTGGTCTTCGTCCGTCTTGTTCTTGAACACCCACTTGGTGCCAATCACATTCTGAAATTTGGGATGATCCACAATATACCATACGTCATTTCTGATGAATTGATTGAGCTCTTCTTGCATGGCGATCACCTAATTTGAATCTGCTAGAACTTCCTCCACGCTTGACGGCTCGATATTGGATAGAAAGCAGCTGAACATAGCACTTTCTCCAATCACTTGGCTTCTAGTCACCATGCCTTTGGAGGGATCTCCAAGAATTTGGCTTGGTGAATGATCATTGAGCCATGCACGCTTGGATCCTCCAGCTTCTGCTTATTCTTCAAGCGGGTCGCTTGCTTCTTCCTCTGAAGCAACCGGAATGGATGTTTGGCCTGCAATCTCTTCATTTGATTTGGGGGCAGCTTCATCGTCTTGAACATCTTGATCATTTGATTCTTTCACTTCTTCTTCATCTTCAAGCATGTCCCAAGTCAGTGGATTGATGAGCTCCTCGCTTGAAATCTTGTCATTCACTTGAACCTGTTCCTGTGGAAGACTTAAAGAAGATTCATCAAATACAACATGGGGTGATTCCTCCACAATTATGGTTTTGCAGTTGAACACTCTGTACGCTTTGCTAGATGTAGAATATCCTAAAAATATCCCTTCATCTACTTTGCTTTCAAAAGCTTTCAATTGTGACTTCCCATTGTTGTGAATGAAGACCCGACAACCAAATATATAGAAATAAGATATGTTAGGAATTCTCCCTGTCCATATTTCATATGGTGTCTTGTCGAAGCGCTTGTTGAGAAGCGTCCGATTATGAGTGTAGCATACGGTATTGGCAGCTTCAGCCCATTATTTCATCGGAAGCTTTGAATCTGCAATCATTGTGCGAACAACTTCTTTGATGATTCTATTTCTTCTTTCAGCAATTCCATTTTGTTGAGGTGTACGAGTTGCAGATGTTTGGTGTGCTATCCCTTGCTCGGTGTAATTTGCTTCAATTGTAGAATTGAGAAACTCTGTGCCTTTGTCGGAGCAAATGGTAGCTATCGCTTGATTTTTCTCCACAGTGAGTCGCTTGAGCAATTGAGGAAGTTTGGATAGCGTCTCCTTCTTACTAAATAGAAATACAACCCAAGTGTAGCGAGAGTAATCATCGACTACAACAAGATTGTGATTTCTTCCATTAACGCTTACTGGAGTGACTGTTCCAAACAGATCCATATGTAGTAGCTCCAATACTCGCTTGGAAGATGCTTCTTCTAAGCTGGCGAAGTGCTTCTTTGTCTGCTTTCCTCGTTGGCATGGTGAGCATGTGTGATCTTTGATGAAGACTTCATTTGGTATGACTTTCACCAAACCCTTACGAGCAAAACGATTGATTGCTTTGAAGTTGAGGTGGCTTAAGCGTCGGTGCCATAGCCATCCAGTCTCCGTTGCACTTCTAGCGACTAAACAAGTATCTTCCTTGCAGTTTTCCCATTGAGCAACATATACGTTCCTCTTCCTTTCTCCAGTTAGAGCAACTTGGGAGGTAAGCTTGTTTCTCACAACACACTTGTTGGAGATGAACTCCACATTGTATCCTTTATCACAAAACTGTGAAATGGATAACAAGTTGTGCTTGAGTCCTTCAACATACAAAACATTCTCTATACTTAGCTTCCCAATCTTCGGTGCGCCATAGCCTTTGGTGGTTCCTTGAGAGTTATCACCAAAAGTTACTTTTGGATCCCTCTTCTCAGTGTAGTCTTGGAGTAAAGACTTCATGCTCGTCATATGTCGTGAACATCCACTGTCCAAGTACCATGTAGCTTGACCTTTGCTGGGCATGGGATCCACGGTGCTCACATGCAATTAAGCCAATTTTGGTATCCAAATCAGTCTGGGTCCTTGCAGGTTAGCTTTCTTAGGTACCCACACTTGCTTTACTCTCCTTTGAGTATTAGCTTGTGTTTTAGGTTCCTCGGCCTTTTTAAAATGTGAGCTCTGCCTAGATGCAGCATCACAAGTGCAATGTGTGCATTGAGGGAAGTTACGAGAGCGACTAGCCTGAGACACACCCATGCTCCTGTCTTTTTGCTTATATCCTGAAGCGTCTCGCTTGGGATTAGCCGTAGGCTTGGAGACTGACTTGGGATTTCTAGTCTTGGCAAGCGTCTCGCTTGGTTTCTTCTGCGCAGTCAACTTTGGCTTTTGACCATGACTCACTTGGGAAACCTTTAGGGTTTGAAACTTACTCTTGGAGGTTTCAAATACTTCCCCCTCAACGTAAGTACGGTTGGACCATCTCCATCCAACTCACGTGACACATAGACATTAGTTCTCCTTGTCAAGGGAACATCTTTTGTCTTTGGTGTCTGAGATTGAGAGCTTATAACCTCAACAGTTTTCCTTTTACCATTTGAATAGTAATCTTTAGCATTTTTAGTGCTAGGGACTGTTGTTGTTGGCTTTCCCTTAGAAACTTCCTTTGAGGAGATAGACATCCTCATCGGTCCCTTCTTTGGAGTCTCAATCTTGCCCTTGTTCTTGTTGGTGGTCGCTTTGGAGGCAATGGGCACATCCAAAGAGACTGATGGTGTTGTGTTAGAAGCACCAATAAAAACAGTAGGCTTGGAAGATCCACCCTCATATCCAAGTCCTCCCTTTCTACCAAAAGGTAGAAGTGAGCTTTCTAGTGCTTTCCTAGCGAATGAGGCTTTGTTTAGATTAACAACTAGAATGGATTGGGTTTCATACCTTTCCTCCAAGCTCTTGTGTCTAGCGAAGAGGTCCGCAAATTTACTCGTCATAGCCCTTAAGTTAATCTTGACTTCATCAAGTTTAGTGGCAAGCTTTCGGTTTTCGCTCTCGCTTTTAGACAGAGCTTGTTGTAACATTTTGTGGTCGCTCAACAATTTATGGTGCTCGTTAAGAAACTCACTCCATATGGAGGAATACACTTCCTCATCGTGTACGTGTGTTTGTGTAATTGAATTGAGTGGGGGGTAGAAGAATACCTCTCCTGTGTCCTCGTCGGTGAGCGCCATCAAGCCTAGATCCTCTTCCTCGCTAGAGTTTGGATCTGTGAATGTGTCTGAGTCGCTTGAGATCTCCTCGCTTGGAACGGCTGGCGACTCGCTTGCAACTTGTGCCCGACGTGGAGCGTCCCTCCTGACCTTCAATTCTTCTTTCTCTTTGGCACTTAGCTTGGGGCATTCTGATTTGTAGTGACCCATTTTGTGGCAATGGTAGCATTCCACATCCATCACGTCCATAGCGATCAACTTTGTCATCTCTTCTCGCTTTCCCTTGATTTCTCGAGCATCAGTGCTCTTCCCTTTATACTGCTTGTAGAATCTTTTATACTTTCCAACTCGTGAGTTCATCTTGTTGAAATTCCTTGAGAGGAATGCGTAGTGCTCCTCCAATTCTTCTCTTGTCATCTTGGCAATAGATTGGTGGCTTGAGTTTTCTGTGGCTTTGGAAGTGACTCCCTTTGATGTTGTAGGGACTTCATCTTCATCATCTAAGGTCATCCGATTGAGGTCAAACTCGTGAGCTTTAAGCTCAGAGAACAGAATCTCCGGTGTGAGCTTTGATAGATCCTTCGTTGCCAAGTACAACTCCTTCATCGTCTGCCATTTTCTTGTGAGGGCTCGAACGATCTTGAGGTTGATTTCCTTATCAGTGAACTCCTTGCCGAGAGAGATTAGTGTAGCTATGATGTTGGTGACCCATAGCTCGAATGCATCGATCGTCTCTCCAGACTTCATCGTCAAGCTCTCGAATTCTCTCATCAGCACTGTGAGCTTGTTTTCCTTGATTTTGTCAGTACCTTGAGAGATTAGGGCTAGCGTCTCCCGCATCTCTTTTGCAGTGGTGCACTTTCTTATCATGGGGAGATAAGCGTCTGATACAGTGCTCTGCATTGTGTGACATGCCACACAATCGAGGTTGGCAACTTTGAAGTCATTGGCAGTGTAATCTTCTTTTGCCTTTTCCACGTACTCGTGTCTGACTGTGGCTTCTCTACCTTCTGCAGCTGGAACACTCACCGTGTTGATCTTCATGATCTCGATTGGCCCTTCTTCTATGAATTCCCACATCCTGTCGTGGATGGAGCATATAAAGCTTTCGACACGGAAACTCCATGTCTCGTATCCTTCGATTGAGAACTGTGGAAGGTTGGATACACTATATGTAGACATGATAAACCGTTAGTAGTAATGCAGTATGCGTGGGTGAGGGTTTAGATGCACTTAAAAAAACCGGATCAGTTCAGTAAGACAACGTGAAGCGAAAGGGGACTCGCTTCAGGTATGCAAAGTAGTGGCTCGAAAGAACTCCTACTCTGATACCACTTGTTGGTCCCAGTTTGTTAAGTGGTACAGTGGTACAAACGTAGAGGGGGAGGGGGGGTGAATACGTGTGTTAGAAGTTTTCAACTTCTTTTTCACTTAACTCAGAGTAGCAAGTAATAAGGTCGCTTAGAAAACTTAAGACCTAACTGTAAGCAAGATCTACAGTGGAAGCTTAACTCTTGACCTAAGCAGATGCTTGATCACAAAGCGACTCACTTGCAAAATGCAGAATTAGGTGAGCTAGTCTTTCCTAATTATTTAAAACTTCGTTTTAGGTTTGTTTAAGTGCAAGTGCAATGATAAACAAAATAATCAAAGTATGGAAAGCTTTTAAAGAAAAGAAATAAGGCACCAGGGATTTATAGTGGTTCGGTATCAAAGCACCTACGTCCACTTTGTTGCTCGCTGCAACAGATTCTTTTCACCTAAGAATCTTGAGGATTATGGGTTCCCCAAAAACCTTAACCGTATCGAGCTTCACTTGCTTAGATCCTAGACACAAACAACTTGGAAATTACGGGTTCTCCTAAAACCTAGCTAAGATCGAGCTTTACACTATCGAGGACAGTGTAAGCTTTGATCTACACTCTACGATCGAGGTTTCTACTATCGAGGAAAGTAGAACCTTAGATCTTTGACAACAACCTTTCTACAACACAAAACCTAACTTGACAGAACAAGGGTTTTAGGGTTTTGGTTTTGACAACTCTCTAAATGAAGAACTCTTTACAGTGTAGTGCAAAGGGTAGAGTTCTTCTCTAATCTCGGATATATGATGTAGGCTTAGAATCTGGGAGAGTGAAGGTTGTGGAGACAAGTTTTAATGTTACTGAAACTTGGAGAACACTTAGACAAGAATTAACTCAAAGAATTTGCTCAAAGGCTATGAGTGCTTGTATGCTGTATGCGCTGAAATCTCAGGTAGTGCTCTACTCTTCTCCATCTCTGGCCTTCACTATTTATAGAGGGAGATTTGGACTAGAGCCATTGAAGGTTGGTGGCTTTGTCCCTCCACACTCGACAATACTTGCCTTTGACCTGCAGCTTTTCAGACACGCGCTTTGTCTCTTTGCTGAAAATGGCTAAGAGCTAAGTTCAACAGTAACTGGAGCGCCCAGTACTGTAGCGGCGGCTCTGTCGGTCTGGCAGTCAACTCCGGTGCTCCATTCTTCGTGTGCCACGTGGATATCCGCAATTAATGTCTTGATCTTCACTGGACTTGAGTTTGAACTCCTAGTTTGAATGGGGCGGGAAGTTTGATCTGTCTCTTTCGGTTAGGAAGTGGCTCGCTTCGCTTTAGAATCTTGAGCGTCCGCTCTAGTAAGTGTTGACTCGCTTTAACTTTACTGTAGCGCTCGCTTCGCTTCACTTTGCATCGCTTCGCTTCACTTCGCTTCGCTTCAGCAGACTTGCTTCGCTTCGCTTTGGCAGACTCGCTTCACTTCGCTTAGGCAGACTCGCTTCACTTCAAAACACACTCAAGTGAGTGGCCTTCACTTGAAAATCTGCAGTCTAAGACCTAAGCATCTAAAGCAAAAATAAAGCCTTCCTAACATTTATAGGGTTCGAAAAATTCTAACCTATCTAATCAAAATAGGGTCGCTTGGGAATAGGATACATAGTGGGTTTTGGGATCAAATCAAAACATATAAATTATTTAATTAAAGCGTCCCATTAAGTTCCCCCTTAACATATGATCATTAACAATTCCCAACATATTGCAATGGTAAGCACAGGGTCGATCCCACGAGGAGTTGGAGTAGCAATCTTTCCAGAAAACAATTGTCACGTTTGGGGGTGGGCGCTGCCTAAGACAGAACAGAAATTAACAGGGAAATGTAAAGACGACATAATTTAAAGAACTTGTAAACAATAATGAAAGGAAAACCCAGCCTAGGCAAGTACCATGAATTACAATATAACTCTACTCGTTCATTGATCTTAGTATGCACATGTCATCGGTTATAGGCAAGTCACTAGGCAGGACCCCTTACTGTCACGTGTCACGTGTCCCGCCAATGTGTGCCCAATCCACCCTTATAGTTTGGAAATATAAATCTCCCTAACTTGAATATTTACATGCAAGGACTAGTTGTCACATATCTTGCCCAAGCAGCATTACCGATCTGTGGTGGACCCGAATAGCCACGGAAGCAGGCCTAACGTCGACCTACGACTACACTCCGTTGCTAGTTCATAATATATGGCGAGAGGACCTATCCTACACGTTTTACCCATGTACTATTTGTAATCATGCTTGACTCGATATGATAATGGCCACATACCCTACCAAGACTAACATAAATTGTAGAACCGAACCTAGCAAACTCGGGAACACATGCAATAAATCATTAAGTTCAATTATTCCGATCTCACGAGTATTGAGTTACATTATAATCACGACATCTTGCCCAAGTTGGGTTTAGGCGACTACTCTAGCATGCTTGAAATGTAAACAACATAAAATAAAAAGAAGACATAATTAAACTAAGTACTGGAAATATTATAAACTGAATCAAAAAGAGCGGACACCAACGTCGGCCATGCAAAGTACTAAAAACATATAAACATTTGCCCGTAGGACTTGTTCATTCCTCCCCACTCTCAAGCATAAAAAGTAAAAGCATGAAATGGAAAAGTATCAAACAGCTCTGGTGTATGTTCGTATGTCCTCAGAATTGAAATGAAGGCTGCTTTTATACTTGTGGATGAATCGTGGACCAGGCCCATCAATCATCTGCTAGGGTTTGAGCTCAGGAGGACTTGCCTTCTCTGTGTAGATTTGTTGCCTTGTTGATCATCGTAGTAATTAGGAAAGAATCTAGGTTAGATTCTTTCCTTCTTCGCGTCTCCTCCTCTATTGAAAAAGCCTTCACCCTAGCTCGATTTGGTCGTCGTACGGCCCACGATCACTCTTTAAACTCGGTCCACCATGTTTGAACTCTATCTTGCCCAACCAACTTCCCAGACCGTCCTGCCTGCTCCAGATCCTGCCCAAGCTTTCCTGAAACCAAAATGTGTCCTCCCAAGCACAAGACTCATGCAAAGACTCGACTAACACACCTATATGTAGACCCAATATGAACAAAATATGAACAAAATATGGGCTCATCACACGCACACTTTTTACTTTGCTTGCCCTCAAGCAATGCATCCGCAGACTAACTCGAAAAGAAAGAAAGAAAAGTCTCAAATGCAATGGAACATGGGCAAGACAGTACTAATAAACATGTAGGAAAAATGCAAGTCAAGCAAGGTGCATGTTATTCAGCAAGTCACGATTAAGCATGAACAGGGGGTTTCCTTACCACGCTCATTCACTCTCTGTTTAGGCTAAGTGTTTACGCTCATTGACTTTAGAAGAGTTAGATTTCCCATAGGCTTGCCTGCCCTCTAATGCCTCCACTTACTTAGACTGAGCTAATATGGTGTTCATCCTAAGGACTTTACTGGGTTGTAATGTTAGGCTTTAGACGGGGGGTAGGAAGTATTTGGATGATGGCTAAGGTCAGTTTGAGAACTCTACTATTTCTAGCCTGGGCAAGATGCCCAGTTCTCCCCTAACCTTGCCCTCTCTTCTCCTGGGCCTAAGCACATACAACTTCTGGGACTTATATATATATATATATATATATATATATATATATATATATATATATAATTTTTTTTCAATGTTCCCCTTTTTTCTCTTCTTTTTATAGGCTTTTCTAAGATGGGCAAGATGCCTCTTTTTAAATTCTGCCTATCTCCACTTTTATTTCTGTGCTATCCGTCCTTATCATCCTTTTATCTTTTCACACACCGAGAGTTCTCACGACCGGGTAGGAAGTGTTCACTTTGGGCATTTTAAAATGATGTATGAAAGAATTATTTAAGGCTCAAAGGGGCTAAGCAACGGAATAATGCACAAGTAGGCTTTTTGGGCAAAGTGGCTGTAAAGAAGAAAATTGCCTTACTCATCTAAACACCTATGCTCAGTTCATTGAAGTCTTGACCAAAAATGCAGGCAAGTTCTAGAACAGTCTTATCATCAAGTCATCTCACAGTGAAAGAAACATGTGATATATGTATGTATTTACACATGGAAGCTCAAAACCTCACTGGGTGTAATCATGCTCATCTATAATGCTCGCTTCCTAACATGCTCGACTTGACCTACATGTCCGTTCTTCCTAATGCACATATTCACACAAAATTCCCCACTCCCACATTGTACCCTAGTGGTGTGACATCGAAGAAAGGATTGACACGAAATGAAGACTGATGCCTTGTCGTTCATTCACCCCATCCGTGGGTAAGATGGATGAATGACAAGGCAAGCATGCATGAATGTTTTTGCCCTCCCACACACACACTTTGCTTTGGGCAAAGTGTGGAGAAGGAGGGCGACTGACTTTAATAAATGCAAAATAAAATAAAAGAAAAGAAAAGAAAGAAAAATAAAAAAGAATGTAAAAGAGAGGGACATTTAGTTGGACTCAGGAGAGTACCTGAATCCGAGGTGCCCAAAGAGCTTGCCTTGGGCAGTCTGATCTCGTCCACTGTTTCCTGGAGCTTGCCCAAGGTGGTTTGCAGATCGAAGCCCTGGAGTTCTGGGGTTGCTGACTTGCTGCCTTTCTGGCCTTCTTCTTGGGTATCTCCACTGTTGGTTGGTCTACGATGCGATACGTTCCCTGCTCATCTTGCCCTATCTCCATCATCTTGCTGAGACAGGCAAGATCAAGCAGCTCCTCGACGGTTACATTCTTCTCATGATCTAACGTCCAGGCTTCCGTGCGCTTTGTGTATACAGTCACCATGTGGGCAAGGGACAACCTCTGTATGGAGTTGCTCAAGATGTTGTAGATCTGGGCAGCAGCAAAGGCTCCAACGTCGAGCCTCGACTTCTTGGTCATACACCACACGATGTAGACCTCTTGCTGCAAGAGAGAGTTAGAGCTGTCCTTTTTGCCAAAGAAGTTGTACGCCAGGATGCGGTGATAAACACGAAGTGCGCGGGATCCTAGCACGTTGCCCTTAGTCTTGCTGGAGTTGTAGACAGGATCACGACTCTTGTTCATATCCTTCCAGATCTGTGGCCACTCCTTGGACATGTCTGGAAGCTTCTTGATTGCCTCCCTGTGCACTTGACTGCGGACTGCGGCGTAGGAATCTGCCCAGAGAGCCTGGTTGAATTCATTCAGCGATTTCACTATCTCGGCTCCTCCCATCGAGTTCTGCACTGTTAGCGGCACATCATTCTCATCAAAAGTCACCCTCGCCTTGCTGTAAAACTCCTTCACCAATGCGATGTTCACCTTGCCCGGCCACTTGAGGAAGAACCCCCACCCAATGTTGTCGAAGAGCTGCTGGACTTCTTCCGCAATTCCCAGCTGCTCAAGCGTCTCCATGTGCACGGCCTTGGGCAGGACGACACTCTTGCGAGAGAAGTCAGTGGTAAGCTCTATTGCTGCCTTTCCCATGGCTCTGGAGTGGGTGTTCCTGCCGGAACCGCGGCGGCTTCTCTAGCTTGACCACCAATGAAGTGGTGGTCTCTTCTCCTTCTTCCTCCTCCCCATGGCAGAATGTCGGCGAGGAGCGGGCGTCGGAGGGGACTGCCCTCTGCCTCTCCGCGGGTGGTGTGGTCGAGGATGCTCTTTTCTTCGATTTGGCTGAAGTGGATCCTGGCCCTTCCTCTTTGCTCTCTGCCACCGTCGTCTCCGGTGGTGTTTCGTCCTCAATGGCCTAGCCGGCCGTTTCCTCAGTGTCCTCTTCCTCATACTGCTCCTCCATGGGCTGATCAACGTTCTGCTCGGGCAGAACTTCCTCCTCCATCGGCTGTTGTACATGTTCCTCTTCATGGAGTACCGTCTTCAGTAGGGACATATGGAGGGGCTGCTGCTGGGATTTGGACGGCAATTTAGTTGAATTTTGGCTGTGGGAAGACATGTCTTTTTGTTTGCGAGGTTCTATCCTGGTGTTTTTGGTTCGGGGTGGTGGTGAGTCACCGGTAAGGTCAATTTTTGTTCCATGAGGGATGGTGAATTTGTTCTTAGGGCGTGTTCCGACCATAATGAAGAGAAGAAGGGGAGTTATTGTGGGTTATAGGTTAGCGGGGTGGTGGATTATGGAAGGTTTTGAATTTGAAATTCAAAATTAGGGTGATGATGGCGGTTAAGGAAGGTTTGGGTGCTGGGGAAGGCAACCGTCTCTGATAGGATATGCTCTCGATTTGACAGATTCGAGTAGATTCCCAACCTGCAAGGCAAGATAAAAGGATCCTCCCTACGAGGAATGACAACCCTTCTCGGATTCATTAGTAATATAAAGGGAAAAAAAACCTCCCTCACACACACACTTTGCCTCTGGCAAAGTGTGTAGGAAATTAGTTGCCTCTAAAAACAAAGACCGCCCCCCCACACATACTTTGCCCATGGCAAAGTGTGCAGGAGGTTGGTCACTAAAACTAGGGTCGCCCACACACACACTTTGCTTTGGGCAAAGTGTGTAGGACTACCCTTACTCAAACTGAAAATAAACAAAAAAACAAAGAAAACATACCAGTTGCCTCCTGGCCAGCGCCTTAGTTATTGTCGTGGGCACGACGTGTTACTCATCTTTCACGTTTCCTCATCCTCAGGGGCCTCTTCCCCTTCCGTGTATACTTCATCCTACCCATAATAGGCCTTCAACCTCTATCCATTCACCTTAAATATCTGTCCTTTCTTCAAATCGTGTATCTCTACTGCTCCATTGGGATGTTGGGCTTCCACCGCATACGGTGTGCACCATTTGGTGGTCAGCTTGCCCGACATTAGTTTGAAACGCGACTGGTATAAGAGAACCAATTGCCCTGGCTCGAACTCCTTCTTCTGAATTATCTCATCGTGGGCTCTCTTCAGCTTCTTCTTGTAGATGGTTGCATTATCATATGCCTCCAAACGAATCCTAGATTGCCCAGCCTGATCCCAGTCATAGTTCATGCGGCTTACTGCCCAATATGCCCTATGTTCCAGCTCGACAGGCAAGTGACAGCCTTTTCAAAACACCATGCGGTACGGGAACATTCCAAAAGGTGTCTTGTAGGCGGTCCGATACGCCCAGAGAGCGTCATCAAGTTTGGAACTCCACTGTGTGCTGAGATACCCACTACTTTCCTCAAGATGGTTTTGATGATTCTGATGGACAGCTCTGCTTGCCCATTCCCTTGCAGGTGGTAGGCTGTGGTCAGCTTGTGGTGTACTCCGTACTTTTTCATCAGGGCCTCTACGGTGCTGTTACAAAAGTGAGTTCCTCGACCGCTGATCATTGCCTTGGGCACTCCATACTCTGTGAATATATGGGACTTGAGGAAAATGACCACGACACTAGAGTCATTCTTGGCAAGGGCTTGCGCTTCCACCCACTTTGACACATAGGCTACTGCAAGGAGAATGTATTGATTGCCCCTGGACTTGGGCAAGGGGCCCATGAAATCAAGTCCCCAAACTTCGAAGATCTCGATTGACAGTATGGACATGAGAGGCATCTCATTTCTTCTTCCTATGTTTCCTTCATGTTGGCATCTATCACAAGCTTTTACCCACTCATAGGTATCTTTGTATAGCGTGGGCCAGTAGAACCCGCAGTCCAAGATCTTCCTTGTTGTCCTTCTTTGCCCAAAGTGTCCTCCACATTCCTTGGAATGACAGTGCTCGAGGATGCTTTTCTTTTCTGACTCAGGTACACATCTCTAGATGACTTGATCAGCACAATGCCTCCAAAGGTAGGGTTCATCCCAGATCCAGCGTTTTGCTTCATTCATCAGCTAGTTCGATATTTGCGTCAACGGAAGTTCTCGCTTTGTGGGCTGCAGCGGCTGAAGTAGATGCAGTAAACAGCTTCGGTTGAACACTCTTTTTGGGCTTGTCTTGATAGACAACCACATTTTTGCCCTTGTCGGCTCTACTCAAGGGGGCCTCCTCTTTCTGTCCTTCTTTTTCTTTCCCCTTTTTGGCATCATCGCCAACTGCAGTAACTGCTTTCTCTTCAAGTGACCGGCGCAAGCTGGCGAACTCTGTGATAATGGCTTTGAGAGTTCCATCGGCACGCTCTGCAAAAGAGCCTTCTTTTGCAAGCACAAGCTCCGCCGTCTTCTCTGAGATCTCCTCCAGTAGATAATATGACTGCTTCTCTCGCTCCGCTAGGGAATTCTCCCTCTGTGCTACCTTTTCCATCAATCTTTCAAGCATTTCAACGTTACGCTCCCTCGCTTCCACTGCAGCGAAGCGAGCAGTAAGGTCCGCTTCAGCCTTCGCTCGAAGCTCCTTCAACTTTTCCTGCACAACAAGATCAGAAAAGATTTGTGCAGCTTCAATCTCAGCTACACGAGCATTCAGTGCGGCTTGCGAAGTGGCAAAGGCTTTCACACGCCTGGTAATCACGCCCGCTCTATCCTCCATTTCAGTAATGGCAAGATCTAGTTGTACATATTTCAAAGTGAACGCCGTCGCTTCTCTCCTTCGGCTTTCCAACTCGCTCATTACATCATCATATTTGTCCTGGAGAATAGATTTTTCATTCTCCACGGCCACCTTGGCCAACTTTGAGCGTGTGAGATCACTTTGATGTGAATTGATCTCACTAGCTTTCTTTTCCACTGCCTTCTCCATATCCTCCTTTTGCCTGCGTACAAGCGAGGCTACTTTCTCCTCCTTCTGCTTCAACTCCTCCCCTTAAGCGGCAAGCCTGGAAGTCAAAACTTCCATCTTTTTCTTCTCCTCCTCAAGCACACGCTTGGCATCTGTTGGGAATTGTTAAGAACGTATATGTTAAGGGGGAACCTATAAGGGATATTTTAGTGTTTTGATTTGATCCCAAAACCCCAAAGTGTTCTGTTCCCAAGCGACCCATTTTGATGTAGTTAATAGGTTAGAATTTTTCTAAGCCTACTCTGTTAGGATGGCTCTTTTATTTTGCTTAGATTTTAGGCTTCAAAAGTTCAAGTGAAGGCCACTCACTTGAGTGTGTTTTCCAAAGCGAAGCGGGTCAAGCAAACTGAAGTGAAGCGTGCAAAAGAATTGTGAAGCGAAGCGATCGCTACAGTAGATTCAAAGTGAGTCTGCCAAAGCGAAGCGAAGCGAGCGCTACAGTTCAAAGAAAAGCGAAGTGAAGCGAGCGCTACAAAGCGAAGCGAAGCGAAGCGAGCGCTACAGTGGAATCAAGTGAACCCACTAAAGCGAAGCGAAGCGTGCGCTACAAAGAAAAGCCGAAGCGAGTCAACACGAGTCAACACTTAATTAAGTAGCGTCACGGGAAATTTATTTCTCAAGTGACTCACTACAAATATGACTGTGAAGCGACTCACTTCAGAGCGGCCGCTACAACTTCAAAGCAAAGCGAGCCACTACCTACCAGAAAGCGACAGCACAAATTCCCGCTCCGAATTTGAACTCCAGTCAACTGGAGATCTTCGCATTTATTACGAGATCTCCACGTGTCGACTCAAGAGAGGAGCAGAGGAGTTGACTGCCAGGCCGACAAGGCGCCGTAACAGTACTGGGTCGCTCCAGTTACTGTTGAAATTGGAACTTAGCCATTTCCGGCAAAAATCCAAAACTGGGCATCTGAAAAGTAGCCAGCCTGTGCAAGTACTGTCGAGAGGAGGAGGGACAAGGCCACCAACCAAGCAACGGATCTCAGCCAACCCTCCGCCTATAAATAGTGAAGGATGAAGACGTGAAGAAGTAGAACACTACTTGAGCATTCGAGCGCATACAGCAAACAAACACTCCCAAGCCTTCATGCAAATCTACGAGTCTTTGTTTTCCAGTGTTCTCCGAGTTTCCAGTACATCGGAACTCGTCTTCACAACCTTCACACTTAGAGTCTAAGCCCATTCCATATCCAAGCTTAGAAGAAGAGCTCTAGCCATCTTTGCACTTATTGTAAAGAGCTCTTCATAGTGTGTTCGTCAACCAAAAACCCTAAACTCTGTCTGTTAGGTTTTTGAGTGTCGTCGTTAGGTTGTTCAGATCCAAGGCCCTTCTTTCATCGATTGAAGAAGCCTCGATCGTAGAGTTGAGATCCAAGCTTACACTTACATCGTTTGTGTAAAGCTCGATCAAAGCTAGGCTGTAAGGAGAGCCCGTAATCTCCCTGTCTGTCTGACTGAAGCAAGTGAAGCTTCCAGTCTAGTTAGGTTTTTGGTGTGAACCCGGAATCACCCAGCGTCTTTCAGATCCAAGCGAGTGAAGCTCGATCTTGACCAGGCTTTTGAAGAGCCCGAAATCTTCAAGTTCTTGAGTGAAAAGAACGGTTGCCGTCGTGCAACAAAGTGGACGTAGGAGCGGTATCTCCGAACCACTATAAATCTTCGTGTCGTATATCTCTAACCCTAAACTCTTTCTTATTTGATTATTCATTGCATATTGCATCTAAGCAAACCTAATCTGGAAATTTTAAATACTTAGGAAAGATTTTAGCTCACCAAATTCCGCACAAAGAGTAAAGTCTCACTATTGATCAAGCTCTAAGCTTAGGTCAAGAGATTCGTGATTGCTTTAGATCTAGCCCTCGGCTAGGTCTTAGTATTTCCAAAGAGCACTTTACTTTATACTCTGAGTTAAGGAATTGAAGTTGAAAAACTTCAAAATACGTATTCACTCCCCCCCCCCCCCCTCTAAGTATTTTTCTTTAGCAAACCGGGACCAACAACATCCTTCACCTTCCTTTTCTCCTCCTCTATCTGGGCAAATAGATCACTCTCTCTATCAGCAAGATTCCACTTCTGCCCAGCGACCTCCTCCTTCAGTTGGAATATTTCCTCATCTTTCTTCCTTATAACTCCTTGTAGATCAGGGATCTCTTGATTTTTTTTGGGAAAGCTCTTCCTCATGCTTCTCCACCAACTTCTGCACATGTTCCGAGAGCTTCCTCTCCGGCATTTCAGCGTCTGGATAGGCACGCTTCACCACTGTATCGAGCAGCTTCAGGTACTTCGGCTTGTTGATGAGGGCCTTAAACCCATCAACGCCAACGAACTGCAGTTGGGCCGCTTCTTGCTCCGCAATGGATTGTTCTGAGAAAGCTTTCCTCAGATTGAAGATTTTGTGGTACTCCATACCCCTGTACGCAACGTACGTTAGGAAATTGGCAGCTTGGTTGAGGAAATTTTCATTCATCGGTACTCTGGGGTACCTCTTTTTCACTTTCATCGCGGACTGCTCCCAGTCCTCACGATAGCATTGAAGAGCTTTTTCTACGGGTGTTAGGGATGGTTGTTCAATGGTTGTTTGAGAGGGTAAGGTGGTATCGATTGTATTGGTGGGGGATTCTGGGATAGTGGTATGTGAGGGTGAAGGCACGAATATTTGATAGGTTGCGGTTTCGTCGGGGTTGAGGAATGGGATGTTTGGGATTGTGTGTGTGCTAGCAGAGTCCTCGTCTTCAAGGACGACTCCTCTGTGCACATGTATGCCTTGAGAAGCTTGGGGTTGGATAGTTTTGGGATGGGAAGCTTGGGATTGAGTTTAGGGTTGAGGAATTTGGGGTTTTCTAGGGTGAGTTTGAGAGGCTTGGGGCTGGTTCACCTCTTCTCCTTCCGGTGAACGGGCTTCTTCATCTTGCTTTTTTTGCAACGACTCTCCTAGCGAGGTTCCAGAGGGCGAGGCTTCCCCCTCGCATGGCTACGCAAGCGAAGCGACTCGCTTTGTTTTCTTCGGGGCAGCTTGCTTCTTCTTCGGTGAAGCGGCTCGCTTCGTCCCTTTTCCCTTCTTCTTTGATGTTAGGAAGGCCATAGCTGGACGCACATCCACATGCTGCACTCCTCTATCCACAATCGGCTTCCCTGGCTTGACCAGGTCATTGAAGACACTAAGTTTCTTGTACGGGTGAGTCCCAGTCCAGTTACGGTCTGGAAACAGTTCCTCCAGGGCATATGAAAGCTTCCCGAACAGACGAAGCTTACTCTTCCTCAAGATGCCGAGGGGATTCTCGGGATCATTCTCAAAATCCTTGGCTGTATCCTAGATGTTCTGGATGAACCATTTGCTCTAGTTAAATTTGGAGCCGGAAAGACTTTCCACAATCGCTGTGACTGCGATCAACTTGTTGTCGGTGATTTGCCCTAATCCACCGATGTGGCAAGCTACAGACTTTGTGAAAAGTTCACAGATAAAGTTGTAGGGCTTCTCGAGATCGGTTCTCATGTTTTTGCTACGCTTGCACCATGTAGCAGTGCGATTTGCAGCAAATCGAACATATTCCTCCTCCACTGTTAGCCCTACTTTCGAGAGAGTCTCCACTCCTTCCTCCGGGAGCTTGAACACCTTAGCAATCTTGATGAGGCTAACGAACGTTGTTTTTCCCGTGTTGGGATCGGTGATGTTGGATCTGAGTTGGTTCTCCTTCAAATTCAGAGAGAATTCAGCAACGGTTTTGGTGATCATTTTTGACAGCTTGGCAATGACAAGCTTCCACAAGCCGGCGGAAGTCACTACCCTTCGGAAAAATCTGGCAAGCTGTACGATCGATTCGTCGAGATAGGGCTCGACATTAATGTTGTTCTCGGCATCGGCAAGAAACTCCTCCATTGTTTGATCGAACTCTTTCTTTCCCATGATGAGAGAGATAGAAAGATTAGGGTGAATATAAAGGTTTGAGAGAATTCGGAAACTGGAAAGATGCAGAGAGATTGCAGAGAGTTTCACAGGAATAGCAAATTTGGGGCTGATGAAATTTGCAGTCGATACAATCGCCCTTATATAGCTTTAGGGATTGAAGCTGACGTGGCGGAGAGAGACTATGAAAAATCAACGTGGTTGTAAGCGAGTGGCGACGTGGCTGACGTGTCGCGGTTAAAAGCGGCGTCACCATGGTAAAATATGATACGATCCTTGGTGAGAATCATAGAACTCACGCACGCGGAAGACTGAAACTAACTAACGATGGAATCCCAATACGTCAATGGACTAAACCCTCCTAAGTACTATACATAAACTGAAGTCTCTATAAACCAAAGAAACGGTCGCCAAGCCACACGGGGACGATGAATGACACACAACGAGGTTTGATTTACTCGCTGATTCGCCGGATAATGAATTCGTCTTGGAATAATCAAGAGGAATTCGAAGAACTCTCAAGAGAGAAATAACTCACAATAATATTAATGAATAATCTGTCTGATTTTCGTCCACAAAGGCCCCCTTATATAGAGAGGCAAATAAAACCATCTAAACCTAATCTAACTAGGAAATAACTGACCCAAAGTCAATGGCATGGCCCAACCCATTAACCAACATGATAAAAACCTAAAAACAAGTCTTTTAAGGCCCAAAAACGTGGCCTGAACCAAAACAGACTAAAATTAAAATAAAATAAAGTCTTCATTCTTCATCCCATATCATCTTTAATTTTGGGCCTCCGGGCTTCGAGCCATGACTTACGGGCTCCATCATTCCCCTCCTCTTGAAGAGGATTTGTCCTCAAATCTTGGTCGTCTCCTACATCAAAAGGAAAGAAATTTTGTTTCTTGATCTCTTTACAATTCTCCAACTCATTCAGTCCTTCGAACTCGATTTGATGTTCACTTCCTTTAATTTATAATACGCCATGAAATGTATCTTTGGAAGAAACATCATCGAATACCTGCACAAATGAATTAGTAGAAGAGAATAGACAATCAAGATCATTAGTGGACGAAACATTCGCCTTCTTCCACTTTGCCTCCATGGACTTCTCCTCATTCACTATCCACTCCAAAGCACTACTCTGATCAAGTAGAGACTCATGCATCAATCCATACTCATTTGTCTCTACTTTCTCCTCCTTGGACTTCACCATCTCCTCCTCCTTTGACAGGTGCACTTGTTCATCTTCATCCACTTCTGTTGGAGTAAAAGAAACAAGTGACACTTCATCCTCAACATGAATGATGTTCTCTTGTTGGTCTCCATCATACTCTTCAGTCTGCACGCTCAGATCAATATCATCGAATAAAGTAAGCGGTCCAGAAGGTGCTTCGATTTCTTCCACCTCTTCATTTTGTTCTTCCAAGACCGTCACTTTTGGATCTTCTCTCTCTTCTTTGGACACAACCCCACCATCATCACAAGTTCTAGTACAGAAACTTGAAGAGTCTGACCTTAGCTTCACAAATGGACGTATGTACCTTTTCGACTGCTGCTCTTCTTTCTCCCGGAAGCTTCTCCTTGAATATGAAACATTGTCTTGAAGTCGCCTCCATTCTTCCTGATTTGTAGGATGTTGGGAATTGTTAAGAACAACATGTTAAGGGGGAACCTATAAGGGATATTCTATTATTTTGATTTGATCCCAAAACCCCAAAGCGTTCTATTCCCAAGCGACCCATTTTGATGTAGATAATAGGTTAGAATTTTTCTAAGCCTAAACTGTTAGGTTGGCGTTGTTTTGCTTAGGTTTTTAGACTACAGAAATATCAAGTGAAGGCCACTCGCTTGAGTGTGTTTTCTGAAGCGAAGCAAGTCTAGCTAGTCAAAGTGAAGCGTACCGAAGAACAGAGTAGCGAAGCGATCGCTACAGTAGATTCAAGTGAAGTCTGCCAAAGCAAAGCGAAGCGATTGCTACAGTGTTAAGTTAAAGCGAGTCAACGCGGGTCAATACTTACTTAAGAAGTTTCTCGGGAAATTCATTTCTCAAGTGACTCACTACAAATATGACCGTGAAGCGACTCACTTCAGAGCGGCCGCTACAACTTCATAGCGAAGCTAGCCACTACCTACCAGAAAGCGACAGCGCGACTCCCGCCCATATTTTTGAACTCCAGTCCACAGGAGATCGTAGCATTTATTACGAGATCTCCACGTGTCAAACGCGGAGAGGAGCAGAGGAGTTGACTGCCAGGCCGACAAAGGCGCCGCAACAGTACTGGCTCGCTCCAGTTACTGTTATGTTTGTAAGTTAGCCATTTTTGGCAAACAGACAAACTGGCGCGTCTGTAAAAGCATCCGCCTGCGCAAGTACTGTCGAGAGGAGGAGGGACAAGGCCACCAACCAAGCAACGGATCTCGCCAATCTCTCCGCCTATAAATAGTGAAGGACCAAGACGTGAAGAAGTAGAACACTACTTGAGCATTCGAGCGCATACAACAAACAAACACTCCCAAGCCTTTGAGCAATCTTCGAGTCTTTGTTTCCAAGTGTTCTCCGAGTTTCCAGTTCATCGGAACTCGTCTTCACAACCTTCACACTTAGAGTCTAAGCCCACTTCAAATATTCAAGCTTAGAAGGAGAGCTCTAGCCTACTTTGCATCTACTATAAAGAGCTCTTCATAGTGTGTTCGTCTACCAAAAACCCTAAACTCTGTCTGTTAGGTTTTTGAGTCATCGTTAGGTTGTCCCGATCCAAGGCTCTTCTTTCATCGATTGAAGAAGCCTCGATCATAGAGTTTAGATCCAAGCTTGCACCTACATCGTTTGTGTGAAGCTCGATCGAAGCTAGGCTGTAAGGAGAGCCCGCAATCTCCCTGTCTGTGTTTGACTGAAGCGAGTGAAGCTTCCAGTCTTGTCTAGGTTTGTGTAGTGAACCCGCAATCACTACGTCTGTCGTCGGATCCAGGCAAGTGAAGCCCGATCTTGACCAGGCTTTTGAAGAGCCCGAAATCTTCAAGTTCTTGAGTGAAGAGAACAGTTGCCGTCGTGCAACAAAGTGGACATAGGAGCTTTATCTCCAAACCACTATAATTCTCTGTGTCGTATCTCTCTAACCCTTATCTCTTAACAGTATTTGATTATCCACTGCACCTGCATCTTAACAAACAAATTTGGATTTTTAATTACATAGAAAAGATTTTAGTTCACCGAATTTCCGCATACACGAGTAAAGACTCCCTCTTGATCAAGTTCTTACTTCGGTCAAGCAGGAAAGCTACGTACTGTAGATCTAGCTTCAGCTAGGTCTTAAGTGTCATGCGAGCTCTTTACTTATCACTCTGAGTTAAAGGGAAAAAGTTGAAAAACATAAAATACGTATTCACCCCCCCCCCCCTCTACGTATTTTCCCTATGAACAAACCGGGACCAACAAGTGGTATCAGAGCAGCGGTTCTTTCGAGCCTCTGCTTTGCATATCCGAAGCGAGTCCCCACTCGCTTCACGTTGTCTCACTGAACCGGATCCTGTTTTCCTAAGTGCATCAAAACCTCACCCACGCATATTGCATTTACTGCTGATAGTTTGCTATGTCTACATACAGCGCATCAAATCTTCCACAGTTCTCGATCGAAGGATACGAGACATGGAGTTTCCGAGTCGAGAGCTTCCTATGCTCCATCCACGACCGGATGTGGGAAGTCATAGAGGACGGACCAATCGAAATCAAGAAAGCCATATTTGTGAACGTCCCAGCTGCTGAAGGAAGCGAAGCTCATGTTCTACAAACGTACGTAGAAACGGACAAAGATGAGTACACTCCGAATGATTTCAAAGTCGCCAACCTCGACAAGATTGCACGACACACGATGCAGAGCACCGTGTCGGACGCCTATCTACCACGGATAAGGAAGTGCGCAACTGCGAAAAAAATGTGGGAAACCCTAGCCCTCATTTCTCAAGGCACAGACAAAATCAAAGAAAACAAGCTTGCCGTTCAGATGCGGGAGTTTGAAAGTCTGATAATGAAGCCAGGAGAGTCCATCGACGCCTTCGAGCTGAGAGTTACAAACATCATTGCAACTCTCAACTCACTTGGGAAGGAACTCACAGACAAGGAAGTGAACCTGAAGATAGTTCGAGCTCTCACAAGGAAGTGGCAGACCATGAAGGAGCTCTATCTAGCAACCAAGGATCTGACAAAGCTCACGCCAGAAGTGCTGTTCTCCGAACTCAAAGCTCATGAATTTGATCTAAATCGAATGAACCTCGACGAAGAGGATGAAGCTCCCACAACATCAAAGGGTGTAGCGTTCAAAGCTGCTGAAGGGCCAAGCGACCAGTCGCTAGCCAAGATGACGAGGGAAGAGTTGGAAGAACATGTTGCGTTCTTATCCAAGAACTTCAACAAGATGAACTCTCGAGTGGGCAAATACAAAAGATTCTACAAGCAATACAAGGGGAGGAGCACTGATGCTCGAGAAGGAAAAGGGAAGAGAGAAGAGACGACCAAGCCGATCTCAAGGGACATGATGGAAGTGGAGTGCTATCACTGCCACAAGATGGGCCACTACAAATCCGATTACCCAAAGCTGAGTGCGAAGGAGCGAGAGGAACTTAAAGCGAAGAGGGATGCTCCAAGGCGAGCGCTCGTAGCGAGTGAAGTGCCGGTCGCTTCAACTGAAGATCCAGCAAGCGACTCCGATGCATTCACAGATCTCAACTCCAGTGAGGGTGAGGATCTTGGACTCATGGCGCTCACCGATGAAGAAACAGGAGAGGTATTTATCTATCCCTCACCTAGTTCAATTACACTCGCACACACTCACCAAGAGGAAGCTAATTCCTCGACATGGAGTGAGTTGCTTGACAAACACATTAAACTGTCAAGCGACCACGAAGTGTTGAAACAAGCTATGTCTCAAAGCGAGAAGGAGAACCAAAAGCTAGCCACTGAGCTTGACCAAGTCAAACGTAATCTAAGGGCTATGACTAGTAAGTTCGAGGATCTCTTCGCTAGACATCAAAACTTGCAAGGAAGGTATGAAACCCAATCCGCTCTAGTTGCCAACTTGAACAAAGCCTCATATGCTAGGCAGGCACTAGAGAGCTCACTTCTACCTTTTGGTAGAAAGGGAGGACTCGGATATGAGGGTGGACCTTCCAAGCCTACTGTCTTTGTTGGTGCTTCAAACACCACACCATCAGTCACTTTGGAAATGCCCACTGCATCCAAAGCGACCACTAACAAAGACAAAGGCAAAGTGGTTGAGAACCCTAAAAGGAAGCCAATGAAGATGTCTATATCTTTAAGGGCGGAAACTAAGGGCAAGCAAAATTCAACATTCCCTAGCACTCAAACTGCTAAAGCTTACCAATCAAAGGGTAATGGGAAAAATGTTGAAGCTTCTAAATCTCAAGCCAAGACACGAGAGACAAAGGATCTTCCTTTTAAGAAAAGGAGTAATGTCTATGTGTCACGTTATCTGGACTGGAGATGGTCCAACCGGACTAACGTTGAGGGGGAAGAATTCGAAGCACCAAAGAGGCCGCTTCGAAGTCCCAAGGTTACTCAAGCGAGTCGGGGTCAAAACCCTAGTTGGACCGCTTCGAGAAAACCTAGCGAGCCGCTTTGACAGTCTAGAAATCCTAAGTCAGTCTCTAAACCCATAGCTAATCTGAAGCGAGTCGCTTCAGGATACAAGCAAAGTGGGAAGAGCATAGGTAGGACTGAAGCGAGCCGCTACCCCTCTTGCACACACTGTTGCACGTGTGAAGCTGCTTCAAAGCAGAACACCAAGTTTTCAAAGGTCGAGAAGCCCAAGACACAAGCTTCATCTCAAAAGAGAGTGAAGCAAGTGTGGGTACCTAAGGGAACTAACCTGCAAGGACCCAAACTGATTTGGGTACCAAAATCTGTCTAATTGCAGGTGAGCGCCGTGGATCCCATGCCAAGTGAGGGTCAACAAATCTGGTACATGGACAGTGGATGTTCAAGACACATGACCGGCATGAGAGCTCTACTTCACGACTACATAGAGAAGAAGGGTCCACACGTCACTTTTGGTGATAACTCTCGAGGAAGCACCAAAGGATACAGCACACTGAAAGTTGGAAAGCTCACAATTGAAGAAGTCTTCTACGTGGAAGGACTTAAGCACAACTTGTTATCCATTTCACAATTCTGTGACAAGGGATACAAGGTGGAATTCATTTCCAACAAGTGCATAGTGAAGAGCAAGCTCACATCCCAGATTGTGCTAACTGGAGTCAGACAAAGGAACGTCTATATAGCACAATGGGACAGCTGCAAAGAGGAGACGTGCTTAGTAGCAAGAAGTGCTACAGAAATAGGATGGCTATGGCACATAAGCTTGAACCATCTCAATTTCAAAGCCATCAATCGCTTAGCTCGAAAGGGTTTGGTGCAAGGCATACCGAATGAAGTCTTCATCAAAGACCATCCATGCTCACCATGCCAACGAGGGAAGCAGACGAAGAAGCACTTCGCCAGTCTCGAAGAAGCTTCATCAAAGTGAGTGCTCGAGCTGCTTCATATGGATCTGTTTGGTCCAGTCACTCCAGTTAGTGTGAATGGAAGGAAGTACACTCTAGTTGTAGTCGACGACTTCTCTCGCTACACTTGGGTTGTATTTCTCTTCAGCAAAAAGGAGACTCTGACCAAACTGCCACAACTGCTCAAGTGATTGGCTGTGGAGAAGAATCAAGCTATTGTAACCATCCGCTCCGACAAAGGCACAGAGTTCTTGAACTCTACCATTGAAGCTTACTGAACGGAGCATGGCATAGCACATCAGACATCCTCAGCACGCACACCTCAGCAGAATGGAGTTGCTGAAAGAAGGAATCGAATCATCAAAGAAGCCGTTCGCACCATGATTGCAGACTCGAAGCTTCCGATGAAGTATTGGGCTGAAGCTGCCAATACAGCATGCTACACGCAGAATCGAACGCTTCTCTGCAAACGGCACGACAAGACACCATATGAAATATGGACAGGGAGAATTCCTAACATATCTTATTTCCATATCTTTGGTTGTAGGGTCTTCATCCATGACAATGGGAAGTCGCAGTTGAAAGCCTTTGAAAGCAAAGCTGATGAAGGAATATTCTTGGGATATTCCACATCAAGCAAAGCTTATAGGGTATTCAACTGTAAAACCCTAATCGTGGAGGAATCACCCCATGTCGTATTTGATGAATCTTCCTTAAGTCTTCCACAGGAACAGGCTCAAGCAAATGAAAAGAATCAAAGCAAGGAACCCTCAAATCCACTCACTTGGGACATGCTCGATGAAGATGATGAGATCAAAGACTCAAGCGAGCAAAATCCCAAAGGAGAAGGTGAAGCTGCCCCCAAGATTCATGAAGCGAGTGCAGGCCAAGCACCCAATCCAGTCGCTACAGAAGGTGAAGCGAGTGACCAAGAAGAAGATGAAGATGAAGCTGGCGGATCCAAGCGTGCATGGCTCAAGGATCACTCACCAAGTCAAATCATTGGAGATCCATCCAAGGGTGTAGTGACCAGGAGTCAAGTGTTTGGAGAAAGTGCCATGTTCAGTTGCTTTCTCTCAAACATCGAGCCGTCATGCGTGGAAGAAGCCCTAGCCGATTCAAACTGGGTGATCGCCATGCAAGAAGAGCTGAACCAGTTCACCAGAAATGACGTATGGTATCTCGTGGATCGTCCCAAATTTCAGCATGTGATTGGCACCAAGTGGGTGGTCAAGAACAAGACGGACGACGACCACAACGTTGTAAGGAACAAGGCGAGTCTCGTTGCTAAAGGCTACTGCCAAGAGGAAGGAATCGACTTTGATGAAACCTTTGCTCCAGTGGCACGGCTTGAAGCGATCCGACTATTTCTAGCCTACGCAGCAGCCAAGAAATTCAAAGTATATCAGATGGATGTGAAGAGCGCGTTCCTCAACGGTGAATTGAAGGAAGAAGTGTATGTGGAGCAGCCACCGGGTTTTGAGCAAGGAGATAAAGTGTATCGATTGAAGAAAGCCCTATATGGATTAAAGCAAGCTCCCAAAGCTTGGTATGATACTCTTTCTCAATTCCTAGTGGATAATGGTTTCCACAAAGGAAAGATAGATCGAACCCTATTCACCATCAATCATGGAGATGATATGCTATGGGTTCAGATCTACGTGGACGACATCATATTTGGATCACCAAACCAGTCGCTTAGCGAGAAGTTTGGAGAGCTTATGAAGACCAAATATGAGATGTCAATGATTGGCTTGATGAGCTGCTTTCTAGGTCTTCAAGTGAAGCAGCAGGATGATGGTATCTTCATCAATCAAGCGAAGTATACTCGAGATATGCTTGCCAAGTTCGGTGTTCAGCATGCCAAAGCTGTGAAGATTCCGATGAACAAGAACTGGAAGATGGAGCCAGACATAGATGGGAAGTCTGTGGATGCTACAGACTACCGAGCTTTGATCGGATCCCTTCTATATCTCACTGCAAGTAGGCCGGATATAGCTTTTGCAGTTGGAGTCTGTGCTCGCTTCCAAAGTAACCCCAAGCACAGCCATCTTGAAGCTGCCAAAAGAATTCTTCGATATTTGAAGGGCACTGTCAATATGGGGCTGTGGTATCCAACGGAGGATAATTTGGAGCTCACTGGATATTCAGACGCTGACTATGGAGGGTGCCGAATTGATAGGAAGTCAACTTCGGGCACTTGTCAGTTCTTGGGAAGCAAGCTGATCTCATGATTTTCGAAGAAGCAGACGAGTGTAGCTACTTCATCGACTGAAGCCGAATATATGGCCGCTGGAAGCTGCTGTTCCCAAATTCTATGGCTTCGTCAGCAGTTGAAGGACTACAATGTTGAAGCAAATGAAATTCCAATATTCTGCGACAACAACAGTGCGATCTGCATCTCTCAAAATCCAGTGCTACACACCAGATGCAAGCACGTGGAAATCCGACATCACTTCATTCGTGATCATGTCGAGAAGAAGGATATCAAGCTCGAGAAAATTCATACCGATCTCCAGCGAGCAGATATCCTCACCAAGCCTCTAGCTGAGTCTCATTTCAATCAGCTATGCATGGAATTATGGTTATTAGACCCTGGTGAAGAGTGCTAGATCCAGGATGCACGAAGGAGTGGTCGCTAGTTTTTCGTAGCGTCACTTGCTTCGGATCTTCCCCAACTCAAGCGAGTCACTTCAAAATCTCACTCGCTTGAAGAAGGAGAAATAAGGTGGAGTAAGGTGGAGTGTTGGAAGACGTTCCCTACCCGCTTACAGGAATTATTAAGCCATTGGTTAAGGGGGAACTATTGTTTTCTTTCGGAGCAAGCTACTTCCAAAGCGAGCAAGGAAAGCTGCTACCTAGCCTAGGATTCCTAGCGAGTGGGTATAAACACTCGCAAGTGCTGTTTCTAGTAACGGTTGTGGGGTCTTGTATCGGGCCTTCCCACGTAAAAACGGTGAAAGCTTAGGCAGGGCTGGCACCTAGACCTTGTGTCCTCTTTCCATCTTTCCGCTGAAGAGGAGCAAGTCTTCTCATCTCCTTCATCGTGGATAAATGTCCATTCCTTACTCATTCTTCATTGAGCTGAGCTGCCGGATGTCTATCCATTCCTCTCTCACTTTGAATTTTGCATCGCTTCAATTTGCCCTAGCTTGGGTCAAAGCGAGTCGATTGCAAGTTCATTCTATAGCTTGTAGGAGGAAGCTTGAAGGTTTACCTTTTTCTACAAAAGGTTGCAGGGCTGGTGACATGCTTCTGCGTAAAATACGAGATTGTCTTGTCAGAGCATTCTCATTGTCATCCTGTCCATTTCTACTCTGAGATAAGGACTTGTACTCATCCCCCATTCGTCGTGAATATGTACACTTACGTGAAACTCCCCTCTGGGTTGTAGTAAGCTTGTGTACTATATTCATTTCCTCCCTCATTCACTTCGATGGAGGACTCTCTAATTCGTAGAGGAAGATGAATGCCATGAAGATGAATGCCAAGAAGATGAAGTACTCTACAGTTGGTATCAACAAACTTCAAAGCGAATGCATTCATCAACAAGTGGATTCAACAACTTGAAGTCCAAATCAAATGATGTCTTCAATAAGTGGTATCAATCTCCTACGAAGTGAGATTGACTGGTAAGCGTTTCAATTTTAAGTACACTAAGTGAGCTGAAGCGTGCTAGAAACCTTCACTCGCTATGTGGAAAATATGAAATGAATCTGACACAAATACAAAGAGGAAAACATTCTTGTTTATCCTCGAAGTATGTAAGTCAGAAACATTTTAAAATTAAGCAAAGAAATTAAAATTCTTATTCCTGTCGCTTCAGATGGCCAAGCGAGTGCTACGTCACTCAAAGCTAGCCATCGCAAGCGAGTGCAGAACAGTCACTCAAGCGAATGCCTCTCAAGTGAGTCAAGGCCTAGCGGCCCAACTCAAAGCGAGTAGGCACGAAGTGAGTATGAGCTGTCTGCACTCGAGTGCAAATTCACTTTCTGCCAAGCATTTAATGCAGGTTCACGTACGGCGAAAATAACGGGCGCGTGGAATTCACTTTGAATTCGAAGCGGGAACAGACGGAGAAGATCCAGCCGTCGAATCTTAACAGTCCCAGATCTACAGCCGTTGGATCAGCGCCGTATAAGACAAACCAATCACGGAAGGCCACATGGATACGCCGAGCAAGTGGCGGTTCACTTTTACTGTGATGACGCCGGACACATCAGACCCATCACCGCACGTCCGCCGCCTACCTACAGGATTTTCGGCGATATTACCGTCCTGCCCTTTGCCACGTCAGCCGAGACCTAGCTCTATAAATATGAAACTTTGCATAACGGCAGAACCTTTCACAACCCTCAAAAATTGCCATTCTCGTGCTTAGATCTGCAACATCTGCAACTCATGAGTCTCAACCATTTTTCGTCGTTAAAACTCCGTTCAAAATCTCTCTTTTTACACCATGGGAAAGAAGCAGAAGACAGAGACGATGGAGGAGTTTTTGACGGAGGTCGATAAACACATAAATGTCGAGCCCCATCTTGACCCTGTCATCGTAGAAGCGAACGGGTTCTTCCGTAGAGCCGTGAACACGGCCGGGCTATGGAAGTTCGTGACGGCGG
This sequence comes from Thymus mandschuricus, assembly GCA_029379335.1. NCBI lineage: Eukaryota > Viridiplantae > Streptophyta > Magnoliopsida > Lamiales > Lamiaceae > Thymus > Thymus mandschuricus. The sequence continues at coordinate 20,512,736 of CM057081.1, forward strand.
TTCCGTCAAAGGTTCTGGCGAAGGCCGTTGGAGAACTCCTGCTAAATTTGAAGAAGGAACTAAATACATCATCGTTCACAGATCCACAAACAAGGAAGCCGGTGGAAGTGGATTTGAGCGAGCTCATCGGCGTGTTCGATCTGCCGAAGGAAGGAGGAAACTCCCTGATGGAGTTGGGCCTTTCGGCCGGAGTTCAATATGGCCGATTCGCAGTCGACGAAGCTGAACCAAATTTCGAGGAGGCCAGTATCCGTTCTAACTTGAAGGCCCCCTTCAACCTTATTTGCGAACTCTTTTCGAAGAGCATCGCGTGCTACATCGGAACGCTGGATACTCTTTCTGAACCAAAGCTGTTCGCCACCGCCGTGATCGTCGACAGCCTCACCGGAACAAAATCCAATTGGCACGGCTGGTTCCTCAATCAAATCTATGAAGCCGCAGAGGATTTTGCATTCATGCAAGGAAGCGCCAACCAGATTCTCCGCAAAGGGAAGCTGAAATTCTTCTCTAGGCTCTCTGTTGCATTGGAGAAGACGTTTCCCGGCAAAGTGTGGCCGGATTCCAACGTTACTGTCTACAACAAACAGTCCATTTTCTACAACAAGTGGAGGAAGACAAAGGTTCTAATGGATAAGGGACTTCTAAATGTAGAAGTGCCCGCAGCAAGGCCAACTGTTGAAATTCAGGCTGAAGCGTCCCAAGCAAAGCGAGCCGCTTCACCATTGAAGCGTGCGGCGCCGAAGCGAGGGAAAAAGAAGATGAAGCGAGTCACTTCACTCGTCCAAGAAAGCGAGGCGGTGGAGAAGCCGCTTGAGGACATTGAAGTGACTCAACCCCAGCCTTCACCAATCAAAACCGAAACTCCCCAACCCCAAATTCAAATCCAAACACCTCAAACCCATACCCTGCCACTACTTGAAACTCAAACATCCTCAACTGCCCAACACCAATCCCAGAAATCACCCCTATCCCAACAAGAAGAAGAAACTGGATCTTCTTTTCAAATCCCTGAAATCCCCCTACTCCATGTCGATCCAGTCGAAGCCTACACCACTTTCCAACCATTCCAATCCCAGCAAACACAACCACCACCTACTGAAGCCATCCAATTAACAGAAACCACAGAAGCCTCATCATCATCCCCATCCACATCGGCAGCTACAGCCGATACCGCCCAAACTACAGGAGAACTCACTATCATCCCTCAGTTCGCACCTCCCGCCATCACCACGGAAATGCAGACGATCGATCGCTACCTTAGGGATCAAGAGCAAGCAGAAGAAATCATCAAACTTCGCTACTCCAACGTCCCATGGACGGCCGAGTTCTTTACTCAGACCGTCGATTTCCTCACATACATCACATATCGTGGGACGGAGTATTACAAAATTTACAGACTCATGAAGGCCTTCAAAGAAGCAGAATTGATCCAGTTGGAGGCCAAGTTGCTGAACTTCATTGGAGTAAACGGCTTCCACGACTTTCTTGATGGCAGCAGCTTTTGGGATAAGCTGGATACGAAAGTAAAGGAGGCCTTTCCAACCGCTTAATTCCCGAAGCGAGAGCCGACACTTCACAAGAAGCGGCTATTAAGAGAGCATGCGGAGGAGTTGGAAGTAAAGGACGCTAAGATCGCTAGCTTACACATCGAGATAACTAGAATGAGTGAGGAGATGGAGAAGAAGGCGGAGGAGGTTATTAGTCTTCGAGAAGACTTTAATAGAAAGAAGGAGGAATTGGAGGGAAAGGTGCAGGAAAAGGAGAGATTGCTAGAAGAGAAGGAGAAGGCGCTGGAGGCGCAGGTGAAGTTGGTGGGAGATCAATCAAAAACTATCACCGAACTCAAGGGCTCGCTGGACGCAGAAAGGAGCCGCTTGTGGGAGGTTAATGCCAACTTAATTGCTCTTGACAAAGAGAAGAAGGAGCTGGAGAAGGAGATAAGGAAGTTGAAGGAGAAAGTGGAGAGTAGAGAGGGAGAGTTGGTGATGAAAGGAAGCGAGCTGCTCAGCACTAAAAAGATCCTCGACTCACTTCGAACTGAAATGAAAGAACTCAAACAAGAAAGTGAGAAATACAAGAAAGAACTGGAGAGCCGTAGGAGGAGTGCGCAGGCTCTAGATCTGCAAAACGCTGAATTGACTATTCTGCTAGAGAAAGTCAAGGCTATGGGTGAAGCTTACACCGAGAAGGTTGCTGCCGGTGCTGAATTCCACCTCTCTCTAAATCAGAGAGAGAGGAGCCTTAAAACCATGCAGGCAGAACTTAAAGCGTCCCAGGATTTCTGGTACCTAAACCTGCAGGAGGAAAGGAGGGTGATGAAGGAGCAGATTGAAGCGGAGCTTGATGCTCGCTTCAGAAATGTAGAGTCGTTGGAGAGGCTGATGGTGTCTGTCGTGGAAAGGGAGGAGCAGTGCAAGTATCTGCTTGATGAAATCTCAGTGAAAACAGCAGACATTGTGCTATCCGAGGAGCATATTTTTGCTACAAAGGCTGAAAAGATGCTTCACGCCTTGTTCAATAAATTCGACGATCTTTGCCAATCTCTTTCTGGAAAAACAATCATTCCAACCCCCGGCAGTGATGATGCCAAAAAGGGGGAAGGACAAGTGAAGCGAGGAGGAATTGGAGGTGCTGGAGGAAGTGGAGTGTTGATGGGACTGATCGAAGGAGGAAGAAGTGATGAAGGTGCGGAGGAAGTGGTAGATGATGAAGCGAGGGCTCTGAGCACAGTGAAGGGCAAAATTAAGCTCACTGAGGAGGAGCTGATGAAAAAGCCAGAAGAGCCCAGCAGGCCACTGAAAGAGAAGGTGCTTGCCGCTTCAATCGCACGGCATCCTCCAGTGACGGTGATAACCAAGGAGGAAAGGCGGAAGCAGGTGGAGCATGATGCAGCCATGGCGTGGGAGATGGAGCGTCTATTTGATCTATAACAAAAAAATCTGATGCAGGTGCTTCTTCTAGTTCCAAAGCGCCCGCTTCAGCCATAGCGCCCGCTTCAACAGCCGCGCCCGCTTCAACAGCTGCACTCACTTAATCCGCAGTTGTCCCTTCTAGTGCAGCTACGAAGAAAGACATGCCGCCTCCCCCCACCACCGAAGCAGCCACTGAAGCGAACTGCTCCGGAGACGAAAGGAGATGACCCCGCGGCCAAGCGCCAAAAGGTCAAACAAGTAGTTGCTTCAAGGGCAGAGAAGGAGGAGAGAAAGAGGAAGGAAAGAGAGGAAGGAAGGAATGAAGGAGAAAGGAAGAAGAGAATTAAGGCAAAGCGACTACAGATAATTGATGCCAGGATCGAGGAACACTTCAGTGAAGTGATACTTATCCAGTCTTCATTAGTGCGCAGTGCTTTTATTCCACATATGCCTGATGAATCCGAAGCTTACGAAGTCCAAGCCATAGCTGATGCATGTGATGTAGCGACTAAGGAAATGACTGAGTCTGGTCGCTATCCTCGCAAGGATGAACAAGATTACATTCGCAAACGACTCAATGAGAAACGTCCAACGTGGAACAGCGAGTCGGGAGCAAAATTCAAGCAGATCATGGCTCAACTATCAAGCAAGTCAGAAGAGGAATTGGCCAAGCGGAGGAATGAGCATCCGGACGCCAGAGAAATTGAAGACTTCATCCCGAGAGATCTGCGCGGTATGTGGCTTGACTACAAGGATTTATTCATTAAAGCATACTACTATTGGGAGGTAGTGCCACTTCAGGATCGTTGCTCTCGGATGAGCGCTCTCAGCAACTTCCTTTGCACGTATGATGAGAAGCTGCGTAGGAAGATCTTCACCACGGCAGAATTGGCACAGCCCAAGCCTCTGGTCGTCAAGGTTCCAGCGCTAAAGGATTTCCCCATGCCTTATCATCCAGGCACGGACATTCCAGACAGAGGAATCATAGATGAGGATGTTAGTGAAGCTTTCAAGCTGGAAAGTGCATGGAGAACACCGAGTATTCACACAGTACGTTCTATGGAGTCAAGAGTTCTATCCGCCTACGAGGATACTGCGGAGAAGAAGAAGGAGGAGGAGAGGAAGAAGAAGGAGGAAGAGAGAAAGGAGAAAGAGAAAGAGGATGAAGCTGCAGGAAACCTTTGAGTTTCAAGCATCTTATTTTGTGAACTATCGTTCAGTTATCCCATTTTATCTTCTGTCTCTCTTGTGTCATTTACTCGCTTTGTGAATGACTTTATTTTTTTTTGCTACAAACTCAACCAATTTAACCGAAAAAAAAAATGGAAAGGAACTTAAAAGAAAAATTACAAACGAAGCTGCAAAGGAAGCAGTCGCTTGGAGTTCCCCTCACGGTTAAATAGGCTAGATTTATTTTATCTAAGTCTTATGGGTTTTGGCATCATCAAAATGGGGGAAATTGTTGCGAATTGTTAAGAACAACATGTTAAGGGGGAACCTATTATGGATATTCTATTGTTTTGATTTGATCCCAAAACCCCAAAGCGTTCTATTCCCAAGCGACCCATTTTGATGTAGATAATAGGTTAGAATTTTTCTAAGCCTAAACTGTTAGGTTGGCGTTGTTTTGCTTAGGTTTTTAGACTACAGAAATATCAAGTGAAGGCCACTCGCTTGTGTGTGTTTTCTGAAGCGAAGCAAGTCTAGCGAGCCGAAGTGAAGCGTACCGAAGAACAGCGTAGCGAAGCGATCGCTACAGTAGATTCAAGTGAAGTCTGCCAAAGCAAAGCGAAGCGATTGCTACAGTGTTAAGTTAAAGCGAGTCAACGCGGGTCAATACTTACTTAAGAAGTTTCTCAGGAAATTCATTTCTCAAGTGACTCACTACAAATATGACCGTGAAGCGACTCACTTCAGAGCGGCCGCTACAACTTCATAGCGAAGCAAGCCACTACCTACCAGAAAGCGACAGCGCGACTCCCGCCCATATTTTTGAACTCCAGTCTACAGGAGATCGTAGCATTTATTACGAGATCTCCACGTGTCAAACGCGGAGAGGAGCAGAGGAGTTGACTGCCAGGCCGACAAAGGCGCCGCAACAGTACTGGCTCGCTCCAGTTACTGTTAGGTTTGTAAGTTAGCCATTTTTGGCAAACAGACAAACTGGCGCGTCTGTAAAAGCATCCGCCTGCGCAAGTACTGTCGAGAGGAGGAGGGACAAGGCCACCAACCAAGCAACCGCCTATAAATAGTGAAGGACCAAGACGCGAAGAAGTAGAACACTACTTGAGCATTCGAGCGCATACAGCAAACAAACACTCCCAAGCCTTTGAGCAATCTTCGAGTCTTTGTTTCCAAGTGTTCTCCGAGTTTCCAGATCATCGGAACTCGTCTTCACAACCTTCACACTTAGAGTCTAAGCCCACTTCAAATATTCAAGCTTAGAAGGAGAGCTCTAGCCTACTTTGCATCTACTATAAAGAGCTCTTCATAGTGTGTTCGTCTACCAAAAACCCTAAACTCTGTCTGTTAGGTTTTTGAGTCATCGTTAGGTTGTCCCGATCCAAGGCTCTTTTTTCATCAATTGAAGAAGCCTCGATCATAGAGTTTAGATCCAAGCTTGCACCTACATCGTTTGTGTGAAGCTCGATCGAAGCTAGGCTGTAAGGAGAGCCCGCAATCTCTCTGTCTGTGTTCGACTGAAGCGAGTGAAGCTTCCAGTCTTGTCTAGGTTTGTGTAGTGAACCCGCAATCACTACGTCTGTCGTCAAATCCAGGCAAGTGAAGCCCGATCTTGACCAGGCTTTTGAAGAGCCCGAAATCTTCAAGTTCTTGAGTGAAGAGAACAGTTGCCGTCGTGCAACAAAGTGGACGTAGGAGCTTTATCTCCTAACCACTATAATTCTCTGTGTCGTATCTCTCTAACCCTTATCTCTTAACAGTATTTGATTATCCATTGCACGTGCATCTTAACAAACGAACTTGGATTTTTAATTACTTAGAAAAGATTTTAGCTCACCGAATTTCCGCATACACGAGTAAAGACTCCCTCTTGATCAAGTTCTTACTTCGGTCAAGCAGGCAAGCTACGTACTGTAGATCTAGCTTCAGCTAGGTCTTAAGTGTCAAGCGAGCTCTTTACTTGTCACACTGAGTTAAAGGGTAAAAGTTGAAAAACTTAAAATACGTATTCACCCCCCCCCCCCTCTACGTATTTTCCCTATTAACAAACCGGGACCAACATAGGATAGTAATGTGAAGGCGCATAACGCTTCCTCATCACCGCCTTCATCTCTTTCCATGTCTGAATAGGCTGCTCTCCATACCTTCTCCTACTTTTCACAAAGTGATCCCACCAAACTTGAGCATAGTGCGAAAACTGATTGGCTGCCAACTTCACCTTCATGAACTCAGAATAATTATGATAGTCAAACACAAGCTCTACCTTTCTCTCCCATTCAAGATACAACTCAGAATCACATTTCCCTTGAAATTAATGAGGGAATCTTCATCTCTTCATCCTCAAAGTAGCCATCATAATCTCCGTTATGAGGACGACCTCCTCTAACTACTCGTCCTCCTCTTCCACCAATGCCTTGAGTAGTATGGGAGTGTTTGGATGCTTCAATTTCCCCAATCTTATCATATACTCCTTCTAACTTAGATTGCATCATCTTTCCCAATTCCGACTTCCATGTCTCGATCATGAATTTCATCTTGGGATCGATATCAACATTACCGATTAGGTTTTCTCCTACCATTCCTGCAAAAGGTTAGTGAAAATAAAACAGGATCCTCACCACCTCACAAACACTCGTGTATCGCTCAAAGATGATTCACACTCAGCACTTGTGTATCGCTCAATAACAATGGCTTTTACCCTCTAATAATCTCACCTCTCTTGCCTTTTTCCACTCAAATCTCTCTTAAGAGGCTCAAATTCCCTTAATCTACCACAGAAATCACTATTAACGAACCAAGAGTACTGAAAGTAGGAAGACAAGATGACTGAACTAAGAAACCCTAAATCGAAGGACACGAAAAATTTACCGAAAACTTCGGCGGACGATTTGACCCTTTAAACGACCTTTTTTGGCAAAAATAACGAACTGATTCCAACATAACGGGATCCACCGTATAGATCTTTTCGAGAGCTTTCCGAAAAGGTATTATGGAGCAAAATCGGAGTTCGTATGCAAAAGTTATGGCTGTTTTAGTGCTGGCCGACGAAAAAGACGAGAAAAAGACGAAAACTCACAGAAACGAATACACAACTGATATCCCAATGAAGAAACACGCTAGAACCAACCCAGAAAGCACAATGACACACTAGGACTTCGAGTATATCATTTTTTTTTTTGATTTTTTTTTTGAATTTTTTTTTTTTTTTAAACGAAACTAATCGAAACTTTTTTGCCCCTAGTATGTCACGATAACGGGCAGAAGACACACCCCTAAGACGAGTTATATAAGGTATGGGATATATATATGAATAAATTTCCTATTCTTATAAGGAAAGAAATCTTCTACTCCTTAATTACCAAGGAACAAATCTGAGTGTGTATCAAAACGAATCTGATTATTTGACACGAACGAAAAGCTACAAAAGACGACTCTATGACCAGATACGAAATATATATTTTATTTTTTTTTGACACAGAAACGACTCGAACGCACGAAGAAACAGAACAAGACACGAAAAGAACGACACGAACAGAAAATAAGACACGAAATTCAACATGAAAAGGATGATAGAACCTGGATGACGTAAGCCTGGCTCTGGTGCCAAATGATACAATCCTTGGTGAGAATCGTAGAACTCATGCACGCGGAAGACTGAAACTAACTAACGATGGAAATCCCAATACGTCAATGGACTAAACCCTCCTAAGTACTATAGATAAACCGAAGTCTCTATAACCCAAAGAAACGGTCGCCAAGCCACACGGGGACGATGAATGACACACAACGAGGTTTGATTTACTCGCTGATTCGCCGGATAATGAATTTGTCTTGGAATAATCAAGAGGAATTCGAAGAACTCTCAAGAGAGAAATAACTCACAATAATATTAATGAATAATCTGTCTGATTTTCGTCCACAAAGGCCCCCTTATATAGAGAGGCAAATAAAACCATCTAAACCTAATCTAACTAGGAAATAACTGACCCAAAGTCAATGGCATGGCCCAACCCATTAACCAACATGATAAAAACCCAAAAACAAGTCTTTTAAGGCCCAAAAACGTGGCCTGAACCAAAACAGACGAAAATTAAAATAAAATAAAGTCTTCATTCTTCATCCCATATCATCTTTAATTTTGGGCCTCCGGGCTTCGAGCCATGACTTACGGGCTCCATCAAAATATGAAGCACATAGGTGATTAAGCATGCTGCGTGTCTCGTTACGATTCGCTTGCTTTCTCGCCCATGATCCAACGGCTTAGATTTGAAGGCTGTACCAATTCAACGGCTGGATCGCTTGCGTTTTGGAGCTTCAATTTGGAAGTGAACTGCACGCGCCCGGTTTCTTAAACCCTATTACTGTTCGCATTAAATGTAAAGTAAAAAGGTAAGTAGGCACTCGAGTGCACCCAGGTCGTACGACTCGCTTGGCAATTGAAGGCTTAGCGATAGTAGCCGCTTAGCTATTTACTCGCTTGCGAAGCATTCGCTTGTCGTGACTGGAGCACACTCGCTTGCGATGGTGATTTCGAGTGACGTGGCACTCGCTTGACCATTTTAAAGCGAATAATCTTTGAACTTAAATTTTTACTTGCTTAAATTTAAAATGTTTCTGACTAACATACTTCGAGAATAAACAATAGTGTTTATCTCTTTGTATTTGTGTCAGATTCATTTATATTTCCACTTAGCAAGCGAGGGTTTCTAGCACGCTTCGCTTTGCTTAGTGTACTTAAAATTGAAACATTTACCAGTCAGTCTCGCTTCGTAGGAGACTGATACCTCATTGTAGGCTTTGAGCTTGGATCTTCATGGCATTCATCTCTTCCATCTTCCTCCTCTCTTCGAGAGTCCTCCATCGAAAGAATGAATAAGCATCTAGAACCGCTCGACCCTTACAGGGAGTATACGGCAATGCTTATGGGGAAGAATGAACAAACACTTGGCAGCTCGACCAAAAAGGGTGAGTATGAAGGTAGTGTTTGTCCATGACGAATTGGAGATGAGAGACATGCTCCTCTTTAGCGGATCGAGGGAAGAGGAAACAAGGATCATATTGGTAGCTTTGCCTAAGCTCTCACGGTTTTACGTAGGAAAGCCTGATTCAAGACTCTACAACCTTTACTTGTAAAGGTACATGCAAACGTTTATACCCACTTGCAGGAATCTTAAGCTAGGTAGCAGCTTTCCTTGCTCGCTTCGGAAGTAGATCATTCCTAGTATGATCAATAGTTCCCCCTTAACCATAGACTTAACAATCCTGTTAGTTGGTAGGGAGCATCTTCCAACACTCCACCTAACTCCACCTTATTTCATCTCAAGCGAGTGAGAGCAAAGTGACTCGCTCAATTTGGTGAAGATCCAAAGCGAGGGTTCCCCCTTGCTTTGTGCATCCATAACTAGCACTCTTCACCAGGGTCTAGCAACCCTAATTCCATGCATAGCTGGTTGAAGCGAGATTCAGCTAGAGGTTTAGTGAGAATATCGGCTCGTTGAAGATCGGTATGAATCTTTTCAAGATTGGTATCCTTCTTTTCGACATGATCACGAATGAAGTGATGCCTAATCTCCACATGCTTGCACATGGTGTGAAGCACTGGATTCTGTGAAATGCAGATAGCGTTGTTATTATCACAGAAAATTGGAATCTCCTTCGCTTCAACTCTGTAATCCTTCAACTGCTGACGAAGCCATAGAATTTGAGAACAGCAGCTTCTGGCAGCCATATACTCAGCTTCAGTTGTTGAAGTAGCTTCGCTTGTCTGCTTCTTCGAGAACCACGAGATAAGCTTACTTCCCAAGAACTGACACGTGCCCGAAGTTGATTTTCTATCAATTCGGCACCCTCCATAGTCAGCGTCTGAATATCCAGTAAGCTCCAAATTGTCCTCGCTTGGGTACCAAAGACCCATATTGACTGTGCCTTTAAGATAGAGAAGAATTCGCATGGCAGCTTCATAATGACTAAGCTTGGGGTTACTTTGGATGCGAGCGCATACTCCAACTGCAAATGCAATATCTGGCCTGCTTGCAGTGAGATAGAGAAGGGATCCAATCAACGCTCTTTAATCTGTACCATCTACAGACTTCCCTTCATGATTTAGCTCCATCTTCCAATTGGTATTCATCAGGATTTTCACATCTTTCGCACTTTGAACACCGAACTTAGCAAGCATATCTCGAGTATACTTTGCTTGATTGATGAAAATTCCATCATCTTGCTGCTTCACTTGAAGGCCTAGAAAGCAGCTCATCAATCCAATCATATACATCACATATTTGGTCTTCGTAAGCTCTCCAAACTTCTCGCTAAGCGACTGGTGTGGTGATCCAAATATGATGTCATCGACGTAGATCTGAACCCATAGCATATCTTCACCATCATTGATTGTGAAGAGGGTTCGATCTATCTTCCCCTTGCGGAATCCATTATCCACAAGAAATTGGGACAGTGTATCGTACCAAGCTCTTGGGGCCTGCTTCAATGCATAGAGAGTTTTCTTCAAGCGATACACTTTATCTCCTTGCTCAAATCCAGGTGGCTGCTCCACATACACTTCTTCCTTGAGCTCTCCATTGAGGAACACGCTTTTCACATCCATCTGGTAGACTTTGAATTTCTTTGCCGCTGCATAGGCTAGAAATAATCTGATTGCTTCAAGCCTAGCCATTGGAGCGAAGGTTTCATCAAAATCAATACCTTCCTCTTGGCAGTAGCCCTTAGTGACTAGTCTCACTTTGTTCCTCACGACGTTGTTGTCCTCATCCTCTTGTTCTTGAACACCCACTTGGTTCCAATAACATGCTTGAATTTGGGACGATCAACAAGATACCATACGTCGTTCCTTGCGAATTGGTTGAGCTCCTCTTGCATGGCTAGAATCCAATTCGAATCGGCTAGGCTTCTTCCACGCTTGATGGCTCGATATTGGAAAGAAAGCAACTGAACATGGCGCTTTCTCCCATCGCTTGGCTTCTTGTCACCACAACTGGAAGGATCTCCAAGAATAAGGCTTGGTGAATGATCTTTGAGCCATGCTCGCTTGGATCCATCTGCTTGCTGGGGGTCGCTTGACTCATCATCTGAAGCGACTTGAATTTGATCTTGGCTGGCTTTAGCTACTTGGGTCATGGGGGCAGCTTTCACCTCTTTGTCATGAGTATCTTGATCACTTGAGTCTTTGACTTCTTCATCATCTTCAAGCGTATCCCATGATAATGAATTGATGGGATCTTTGCTTGAAGTTTCTCCATTTGCTTTGGGTTCTTCAACCTATTCCTGAGAACACTTAAAATAGATTCATCAAAAACAACCTGGGGTGATTCCTCCACAATTAGGGTTTTGCAGTTGAACACCCGGTAAGCTTTGCTAGATGTGGAATATCCTAAGAATATTCCTTCATCCGCTTTGCCCTCGAAAGCTTTCAACTGTGTTTTCCCATTGTTGTGAATGAAGACCCGACAACAAAATATATGGAAATAAGAGATGTTAGGAATTCTCCCTGTCCATATTTCATATGTGTTAGATCCGGATCAAAGATCCACAACAATTATTCATCATATTTGTAGATTAGCAAAGAGTGTTCATGTACAAACGATTACAAGTGAAGATATAGAAGAGATTCATGAGATTTATTAGCCTTAAAAGCTCAACTTCCATAGAACGCCTCTTTTGCATGTAAAAAAAAGGGGATTAAGATAGGGGTCAAGCGCAAAGCGTTTGAGCTATCGATTCAGCCGAATCCACAAAGAACAGAGCTCGTTTAAGAAGGAGAAAAAGGGAAGAGGAGGGCGAAGTAGAGAATGCAAGGCGCCTTCATACTCGTCCTCTCTTGGCCGCAAGAATTATACCTTTGAGTTAAACTGTTGAGAATGTATTTCGCCCACAGAGTGAAGATGGGAGAAATGATGGAGGAGATTCCTTGAAGAAGGGCTTTGGTTGCTCGAGTTCGAGAGAAAGTTCTGAGTAGAACTTTGATGGCATAGTATGCAAAGTATGTGTGTAAAAGTTATTGGCATGGTGAGGTCACTCGATATTTATAGGAGTAGAAAAGGACGAAAAGGTGAATGTACATACATGGGGAGGACAGGAGAGATATTTCTAGGGGGACAAGATTCCCTTCGTCATTAATTTTGTGGTCCTCACTTTAGAGTACGTAGAGTCATTGTGTTTGGCAGAACCTTAGGTATGAGCAGATTCTCATCCAGTTAGGATAGCTTCTGAGCGGGGAAGGTTGTGCACCGAACCTTGTAGCTTCTGTATCAAGACGACATCTGAAGCTTCTAGAACGCAGGACCAATCAATGTTAAAACTAACCACGTGGCAAGGCTGATATTAGATCTTTTCGAGAGCTTTCCGAAAAGGTATTATGGAGCAAAATCGGAGTTCGTATGCAAAAGTTATGGCCGTTTTAGTGCTGGCCGACGAAAAAGACGAGAAAAAGACGAAAACTCACAGAAACGAATACACAACTGATATCCCAATGAAGAAACACGCTAGAACCAACCCAGAAAGCACAATGACACACTAGGACTTCGAGTATATCATTTTATTTTTTTTTGAATTTTTTTTTTAAATTTTTTTTTTTTTAAACGAAACTAATCGAAACTTTTTTGCCCCTAGTATGTCACGATAACGGGCAGAAGACACACCCCTAAGACGAGTTATATAAGGTATGGGATATATATATGAATAAATTTCCTATTCTTATAAGGAAAGAAATCTTCTACTCCTTAATTACCAAGGAACAAATCTGAGTGTGTATCAAAACGAATCTGATTATTTGACACGAACGAAAAGCTACAAAAGACGACTCTATGACCAGATACGAAATATATATTTTATTTTTTTTTTGACACAGAAACAACTCGAACGCACGAAGAAACAGAACAAGACACGAAAAGAACGACACGAACAGAAAACAAGACACGAAATTCAAGATGAAAAGGATGATAGAACCTGGATGACGTAAGCCTGGCTCTGGTGCCAAATGATACAATCCTTGGTGAGAATCGTAGAACTCACGCACGCGGAAGACTGAAACTAACTAACGATGGAAATCCCAATACGTCAATGGACTAAACCCTCCTAAGTACTATAGATAAACCGAAGTCTCTATAACCCAAAGAAACGGTCGCCAAGCCACACGGGGATGATGAATGACACACAACGAGGTTTGATTTACTCGCTGATTCGCCGGATAATGAATTTGTCTTGGAATAATCAAGAGGAATTCGAAGAACTCTCAAGAGAGAAATAACTCACAATAATATTAATGAATAATCTGTCTGATTTTCGTCCACAAAGGCCCCCTTATATAGAGAGGCAAATAAAACCATCTAAACCTAATCTAACTAGGAAATAACTGACCCAAAGTCAATGGCATGGCCCAACCCATTAACCAACATGATAAAAACCCAAAAACAAGTCTTTTAAGGCCCAAAAACGTGGCCTGAACCAAAACAGACGAAAATTAAAATAAAATAAAGTCTTCATTCTTCATCCCATATCATCTTTAATTTTGGGCCTCCGGGCTTCGAGCCATGACTTACGGGCTCCATCAAAATATGAAGCACATAGGTGATTAAGCATGCTGCGTGTCTCGTTACGATTCGCTTGCATTCTCGCCCATGATCCAACGGCTTAGATTTGAAGGCTGTACCAATTCAACGACTGGATCGCTTGCGTTTTGGCGCTTCAATTTGGAAGTTAACTGCACGCGCCCGGTTTCTTAAACCCTATTACTGTTCGCATTAAATGTAAAGTAAAAAGGTAAGTAGGCACTCGAGTGCACCCAGGTCGTACGACTCGCTTGGCAATTGAAGGCTTAGCGATAGTAGCCGCTTAGCTATTTACTCGCTAGCGAAGCATTCGCTTGTCGTGACTGGAGCACACTCGCTTGCGATGGTGATTTCGAGTGACGTGGCACTCGCTTGACCATTTTAAAGCGAATAATATTTGAACTTAAATTTTTACTTGCTTAAATTTAAAATGTTTCTGACTAACATACTTCGAGAATAAACAATAGTGTTTATCTCTTTGTATTTGTGTCAGATTCATTTATATTTCCACTTAGCAAGCGAGGGTTTCTAGCACGCTTCGCTTTGCTTAGTGTACTTAAAATTGAAACATTTACCAGTCAGTCTCGCTTCGTAGGACACTGATACCTCATTGTAGGCTTTGAGCTTGGATCTTCATGGCATTCATCTCTTCCATCTTCCTCCTCGCTTCGAGAGTCCTCCATCGAAAGAATGAATAAGCATCTAGAACCGCTCGACCCTTACAGGGAGTATACGGCAATGCTTATGGGGAAGAATGAACAAACACTTGGCAGCTCGACCCAAAAGGGTGAGTATGAAGGTAGTGTTTGTCCATGACGAATTGGAGATGAGAGACATGCTCCTCTTTAGCGGATCGAGGGAAGAGGAAACAAGGATCATAGTGGTAGCTTTGCCTAAGCTCTCACGGTTTTACGTAGGAAAGCCTGATTCAAGACTCTACAACCTTTACATGTAAAGGTACATGCAAACGTTTATACCCACTTGCAGGAATCTTAAGCTAGGTAGCAGCTTTCCTTGCTCGCTTTGGAAGTAGATCATTCCTAGTATGATCAATAGTTCCCCCTTAACCATAGACTTAACAATCCTGTTAGTTGGTAGGGAGCATCTTCCAACACTCCACCTAACTCCACCTTATTTCATCTCAAGCGAGTGAGAGCAAAGTGACTCGCTCAATTTGGTGAAGATCCAAAGCGAGGGTTCCCCCTTGCTTTGTGCATCCATAACTAGCACTCTTCACCAGGGTCTAGCAACCCTAATTCCATGCATAGCTGGTTGAAGTGAGATTCAGCTAGAGGTTTAGTGAGAATATCGGCTCGCTGAAGATCGGTATGAATCTTTTCAAGATTGGTATCCTTCTTTTCGACATGATCACGAATGAAGTGATGCCTAATCTCCACATGCTTGCACATGGTGTGAAGCACTGGATTCTGTGAAATGCAGATAGCGTTGTTATTATCACAGAAAATTGGAATCTCCTTCGCTTCAACTCTGTAATTCTTCAACTGCTGACGAAGCCATAGAATTTGAGAACAACAGCTTCTGGCAGCCATATACTCAGCTTCAGTTGTTGAAGTAGCTTCGCTTGTCTGCTTCTTCGAGAACCACGAGATAAGCTTGCTTCCCAAGAACTGACACGTGCCCGAAGTTGATTTTCTTTCAATTCGGCACCCTCCATAGTCAGCGTCTGAATATCCAGTAAGCTCCAAATTTTCCTCGCTTGGGTACCAAAGACCCATATTGACTGTGCCTTTAAGATAGAGAAGAATTCGCTTGGCAGCTTCATAATGACTAAGCTTGGGGTTCCTTTGGATGCGAGCGCATACTCCAACTGCAAATGCAATATCTGGCCTGCTTGCAGTGAGATAGAGAAGGGATCCAATCAACGCTCTTTAATCTGTAGCATCTACAGACTTCCCTTCATGATTTGGCTCCATCTTCCAATTGGTATTCATCAGGATTTTCACAGCTTTTGCACTTTGAACACCGAACTTAGCAAGCATATCTCGAGTATACTTTGCTTGATTGATGAAAATTCCATCATCTTGCTGCTTCACTTGAAGGCCTAGAAAGCAGCTCATCAATCCAATCATATACATCACATATTTGGTCTTCGTAAGCTCTCCAAGCTTCTCGCTAAGCGACTGGTTTGGTGATCCAAATATGATGTCATCGACGTAGATCTGAACCCATAGCATATCTTCACCATCATTGATTGTGAAGAGGGTTCGATCTATCTTCCCCTTGCGGAATCCATTATCCACAAGAAATTGGGACAGTGTATCGTACCAAGCTCTTGGGGCCTGCTTCAATGCATAGAGAGTTTTCTTCAAGCGATACACTTTATCTCCTTGCTCAAATCCAGGTGGCTGCTCCACATACACTTCTTCCTTGAGCTCTCCATTGAGGAACGCGCTTTTCACATCCATCTGGTAGACTTTGAATTTCTTTGCCGCTGCATAGGCTAGAAATAATCTGATCGCTTCAAGCCTAGCCATTGGAGCGAAGGTTTCATCAAAATCAATACCTTCCTCCTGGCAGTAGCCCTTAGTGACTAGTCTCACTTTGTTCCTCACGACGTTGTTGTCCTCATCCTCTTGTTCTTGAACACCCACTTGGTTCCAATAACATGCTTGAATTTGGGACGATCAACAAGATACCATACGTCGTTCCTTGCGAATTGGTTGAGCTCCTCTTGCATGGCTAGAATCCAATTCGAATCGGCTAGGCTTCTTCCACGCTTGATGGCTCGATATTGGAAAGAAAGCAACTGAACATGGCGCTTTCTCCCATCGCTTGGCTTCTTGTCACCACAAATTTGGAAGGATCTCCAAGAATAAGGATTGGTGAATGATCTTTGAGCCATGCTCGCTTGGATCCATCAGCTTGCTGGGGGTCGCTTGACTCATCATTTGAAGCGACTTGAATTTGATCTTGGTTGGCTTTAGCTACTTGGGTCATGGGGGCAGCTTTCACCTCTTTGTCATGAGTATCTTGATCACTTGAGTCTTTGACTTCTTCATCATCTTCAAGCGTATCCCATGATAATGAATTGATGGGATCTTTGCTTGAAGTTTCTCCATTTGCTTTGGGTTCTTCAACCTATTCCTGAGAACACTTAAAATAGATTCATCAAAAACAACATGGGGTGATTCCTCCACAATTAGGGTTTTGCAGTTGAACACCCGGTAAGCTTTGCTAGATGTGGAATATCCTAAGAATATTCCTTCATCCGCTTTGCCCTCGAAAGCTTTCAACTGTGTTTTCCCATTGTTGTGAATGAAGACCCGACAACAAAATATATGGAAATAAGAGATGTTAGGAATTCTCCCTGTCCATATTTCATATGTGTTAGATCCGGATAAAAGATCCACAACAATTATTCATCATATTTGTAGATTAGCAAAGAGTGTTCATGTACAAACGATTACAAGTGAAGATATAGAAGAGATTCATGAGATTTATTTGCCTTAAAAGCTCAACTTCCATAGAACGCCTCTTTTGCATGTAAAAAAGGGGGATTAAGATAGGGGTCAAGCGCAAGGCGTTTGAGCTATCGATTCAGCCGAATCCACAAAGAACAGAGCTCGTTTAAGAAGGAGAAAAAGGGAAGAGGAGGGCGAAGTAGAGAATGCAAGGCGCCTTCATACTCGTCCTCTCTTGGCCACAAGAATTATACCTTTGAGTTAAACTGTTGAGAATGTATTTCGCCCACAGAGTGAAGATGGGAGAAATGATGGAGGAGATTCCTTGAAGAAGGGCTTTGGTTGCTCGAGTTCGAGAGAAAGTTCTGAGTAGAACTTTGATGGCATAGTATGCAAAGTATGTGTGTAAAAGTTATTGGCATGGTGAGGTCACTCGATATTTATAGGAGTAGAAAAGGACGAAAAGGTGAATGTACATACATGGGGAGGACAGGAGAGATATTTCTAGGGGGACAAGATTCCCTTCGTCATTAATTTTGTGGTCCTCACTTTAGAGTACGTAGAGTCATTGTGTTTGGCAGAACCTTAGGTATGAGCAGATTCTCATCCAGTTAGGATAGATTCTGCGCGGGGAAGGTTGTGCACCGAACCTTGTAGCTTCTGTATCAAGATGACATCTGAAGCTTCTGGAACGCAGAACCAATCAATGTTAAAACTTACCACGTGGCAAGGCTGATATTAGTCCCTATCAGCTACTCCCCCCCCCCCCCCCCCCCCCCCCCCCCCCCAGGTCCAGAAGCCTGTGCTATAAGCTTCTACTGGATGTTCTGGTGGGAAATAATCTCCTTGCAAATGTCACATATGTCTTGTTGCATTGAAAAAATGGTATAGTAATTTGGCTTCTCGAGGACGAAAAGGCGTCTCTATTTTTTCTCTCATCATTGCCTTTTTCTCGTGAAGCGAGACCATGGGAAGGTAACCTTTCTCTGCCGGAGAAAATATTTGAAAGAATTTTGATTAATTTGTCTTGCTTCTTCTCACTTCTTCTTCTTCTTCTTCTTCTTCTTCTTCTTCTTCTTCTTCTTCTTCTTCTTATTATTATTATTATTATTATTATTATTATTATTATTATTATTATTATTATTATTATTATTATTATTATTATTATTATTATTATTATTATTATTATTATTATTATTATTTTTGTAGGCTTGTGAAGCCACGCGATGCCCTTTTTGCAGGTTCATTTATGATGATAGGCCAACGTGGAGTAGTGGATGGGACTCATCCCGTTCTTTTTCTTCTTGGGTCTTCTCCTTCCATCCCCCTTTTCTAGGAGAGATTAACAACTCCCTTACTTTCTTATTTTCTTTTTCTCATCTCTCACATTACTCTCAAGAGAAAAGAACAGTGTCTTTGCCTCTCGAATTTTCTTCAGACAGTTGTTCCGCTTCTCCTCCTTTCAGGGATAAATAGGTATTCTTCTTATTATTCTGTCATCCTTCCCCCTCTTCTCCCGAATCATATTTCGAGATGTTTTAGAGTTAGAAAGTTCTCTACTTTCCGACTATATTTTCCTTCACCTTTCTCAGGGATAGTTATTTTCAACTACGGGATTAGTTTTTAAGGGAGTGAAATAGGGATTTTGACAAACCGATATTTTATATGCATTTCAAGATGTTTTTAGTAGGTTTTGGCTTTGATATGTGTGCTTAAATGAATAGGAAATGATAGGTTTTTACACTTATGCGTTTTCTATATGCTTTGCGTTTTCTCTTGATTTCCGTGCCTATTTAAGGTGCTGAGGCAATTTTCTGGGAAAGTTTGACTAATCCTATGTCGAAGAGGATCGAGAGTGGAAGCCGTAGCACTTTGCGGATTAATTTTCCGATGCCGGACGAGAGAGAACGAGCCAAAACCGTGTGAGCGCGCAAACTATCAAATGTGGGCGGAAAGTACACGAGTCAACCGAAAATGAAATAGTCAACCCTTCATTTAACTTTCCAGAAATTACAGATTTTACCCCACCTTCTCAACTTAAGTTCCTAGTATTTGCAATTTAGCCCAAATGTGTGGGAAAACTATAAATAGCTAGTTATTTTCCTTATTTGGTATCTAATTTCACTTGTGTTTCACTTGAGCAATTTCTCTTAGAACCCTAGCTATTTTCCCTCTTTCCTCTTTAGTATTTTCAAATTATGTTGAAGATTATGCTTGGAGTTCGAAGAGATTATTGAAGATTTCTTCTCTACTTTTCTTTCTTTGTCAATTTCATTATGTTTTTACTTGTTGTTGATGGTTTGATGCTTAGATCCATGCTAGGCTAGATCCATTGGGGTTTCAAATGATGGATGATGTGAATTAGGCTAGGATGTGAGGGCTATTGATGTGGATCTACCTTTCCTTTGAGTTGCCCTTGGATTTGATTGGATTTAATTGCATGAATGATTGACAACCATGAGTGCATACAAGGTGTTTGATGGAATGCCTGGGAAGCTTCCATTCATAGCACTTGGCATGAATCCTTGCTCATATTATCTAGTATTGATTTGCATTGCTCCTAGAAAGAATTGTGTGAATTGATGTTAGATTAGTAGGCATTGGGCTTTTAGGAGTTGGTAATATGTTTAGAATGGTAAGCATGTTATTCAATCCACTAGTTATCAAGTCTTAGGAGGATGAGATAGCCTGATTTATGTAATAATGCCACTCAAAGGAATTAAAATGGTTTGATGCATCACTTGTCTAGTCCTTAGCCTAATCACATCGGAAATCGTTTGAAACCTTATCTTCTTTACTTGTTCTTTACATTCCTTGCCTTTATTTTTGCTTGTTATTTCATTTACTTATTACTTGCCTAGTTATAAAAACACCGAACCAAGATTATGTGCTCAAATAGGATAATAGAGACAAGACGAACTACTTGATTATCTCTCGACACATTCACTCCTTGTGGTTCGACCCGGACTACTAGCTAGTTTGGTTATTGTATTATTGCTAGGTTAGAAATAGCCTAGTCAGATTTCAATATGAGACAAATGGCTTATTTAAAGTTTTAGTATTTGGTTTGCCCAAATTTATTCAACAATGTCTCATGTTGCTATTCTTCATGATTTTTTCCAACTAATATTCTCATAAAGAAGAGATCTTTTTTATTTCCTTTTCTCACTTACCTGTTCACATTATTATTCCGTAGCCATGGACTCCACCAAGCAAAGTCTAGGGCAGAAAGCTCGTGAAAAAGTGTTGAGAAAGATGGAGCAGGCGGGGGTTGGTAACCCTAGTCATATTTCTTCCTCGAGTGGTGCATCCGCTCAGGCGGCTATAGAGCTTGGGGATCATAATCTTTCTCCAGAGAATCTCCAGGAGATAGCGACTGTCGGGCCACGCCTGAAGCCCCTCTTTCCGAATCCACCTGTAGGGAGCAACTCCAAGCTGAGGTTCACCATCTCTAGGAGTATTTGCAGGACATGGAGAAACGCTGCTTTGTCCTTGGACAATGCACGTCTTCTCTCTCTGAATGGGTAGGAACAATGCACGTCTTCTCTCTCTGAATGGGTAGGAGAGCTTGAGAAGGTTTTGAAGGCTTCATCAGATCCGGTGATGCAAATGCATGAGGCTTTTGCAGCAGAGACAAAGCAATTAGCACTTGTTCATGAACAGGAACCGGAGTGTTCCCAGGCTTCCTCTTTCACTCAAGGAAGGAGGATGGGTCTAGATCAGAGTACTTCCTCAGGGTTCCGGGATTGCAGATCTAATTTGCTGTTGGGAATTGTTAAGGATCATATGTTAAGGGGGAACTTCTTAATGGGACGCTTTGAAATTAAAATGCATATGTGTTGATTCGATCTCAAAACCCTCTATGTATCCTATTCCCAAGCGACCCTATTTTGATCTTGATAGGTTAGAATTTTTCTAAGCCTATAATGTTATGAAGGCTTGATTTTATGCTTTAGACGCTTAGGTTTTTAGACTGCTAGATGTTCAAGTGAAGGCCACTCACTTGAGTGTGTTTTCAAAGTAAAGCGAGCCTACCGAAGCGAGGTGAAGCAAGCCGAGGAGTAGCGAAGCGAAGCGAGCGCTACAGTAAAAGTCAAAGCAAGTCAACTATTACTAAAGCGAATGCTTAGGAAATCTGTTTCCAAGCGAATGCTAGAGTATAACTTAAAGCGGCTCATCCAAAGCAGACGCTCCAGATTCAAAAGCAAAGTGAGCCTCTACCTATCAAGAAAGCGACAGATCAAATCTCCCGCCCATTCAAACTACGAGTTCAAACTCGAGTCCAGTATAGATCAAGACATTAATTGCGGATCTCCACGTGGCAAATGAATAATGGTGCACCGGAGTTGACCGCCAGACCAACAAGGACGCCGCAACAGTACTGGGCGCTCCAGTTACTGTTGAAATTGGCTCTTAGCCATTTTCGGCAAAGAGACAAATGGGCGCGTCTGAAAAGCTGCTGGTCAAGGTGGGTACTGTCGAGAGAAGGAGGGACAAAGCC
Organism: Thymus mandschuricus; assembly: GCA_029379335.1. Taxonomy (NCBI): domain Eukaryota; kingdom Viridiplantae; phylum Streptophyta; class Magnoliopsida; order Lamiales; family Lamiaceae; genus Thymus; species Thymus mandschuricus. The sequence goes on from CM057081.1 coordinate 20,534,316, forward strand.
ACCAACCAACAACGGCTCCTGTCCATCCCTCCGCCTATAAATAGTGAAGGTCAAAGACGGAGAAGAGCAGAACACTACTTGAGAAATCAACGCATACTACAAACAAGCACTCACAGCCTTCGATCAAATTTATCCGAGTCCTTGTCTAAGTGTTCTCCGAGCTTCAGTATCATCGAAGCTCGTCTCCGCAACCTTCACTCTCAAAGATTCTAAGCCTACTTCATATATCCGAGCTTAGAGAAGAACTCTAGCCCTCTTTGCAACTACTGTAAAGAGTTCTTCATTTAGAGAGTCGTCATAACCAAAACCCTAACCCTAGTTTTGTCTAGTTAGGTTTTGTGTTCGTAGAAAGGTTGTTGTGTTCAAGATCCAAGACTCTACTTTCCTCGATAGTAGAAGTCTCGATCATAGAGTATAGATCCAAGCTAGCATAGTCCTCGATTGTGTAAAGCTCGATCTCTGCTAGGTTTTGTGGGGAAATCTCCCAGTTGTTGTTTCGGATCTAAGTGAGTGAAGCTCGATCCAGTCTTGGTTTTTGAGGAACCTGTAATCCTCAAGATTCTTGAGTGAAGAGAATCAGTTGCAGCGTGCAACAAAGTGGACGTAGGTGTTTCATCACCGAACCACTACAAATCCGTGGTGTCGTATTTCTTTTCTCTAGCTTTCCATATTTTACTTATTTTGATTATTCATACTGCACGAGCATCGTAAACAACTTGAATTGAAGTTTTAATTACTTAGGAAAGAATAGCTCACCTAATTCCGCATTTCACAAGTGAGTCGCTCTTGATCAAGCACTCGCTTAGGTCAAGAGGCAAGCTTCCACTGTAGATCTAGCTTGCGGCTAGGTCTTATGTATTTGAAGCGAGCACTCTAACTTGCTACTCTGAGTGAAGGGCGAAAGAAGTTGAAAAAATTCCTACACATGTATTCACCCTCCCCCCTCTACGTGTGTATCCCTTAGCAAACCAGGACCAACAAGTGGTATCAGAGTAGGGGTTCATTCGAGCCACTGCTTTGCATACCTGAAGCGAGTCCCCTCTCGCTTCACATTGTCTCACTGAACTGATCCAGTTTTCCTATGCGCATCAAAATCTCACTCACGCATACTGCATTACTACTAACAGTTCATCATGTCCACATATAGTGCATCCAACCTGCCACAGTTCTCGATTGAAGGCTACGAGACATGGAGCTTCCGTGTTAAAAGTTTTCTATGCTCCATCCACGATATGATGTGGGAAGTCATAGAAGAAGGGCCTATCGTGATCATGAAGACCATCTCAGTGAACGTTCCAGCTGTAGAAGGCAGAGAAGCTTATGTCAGACAAGACCTTGTCGAAAAGGCGAAAGAGGATTACATGGCCAATGACTTCAAGATTGCCAACCTCGACCGTGTAGCACGCCACACAATGCAGAGCACTGTATCAGACGCTTATCTCCCCAGGATAAGGAAGTGCACCACTGCAAAGGAGATGTGGGAAACCCTAGCCCTAATCTCCCAAGGCACTAACAAAATCAAGGAGAATAAGCTTGCGGTGCTGATGAGAGAGTTCGAGAGTTTAACGATAAAGTCCGGAGAGACGATTGATGCCTTCGAGTTGCGTGTCACCAACATCATCGCCACTCTCATCTCTCTTGGCAAGAAGTTCACTGATAAAGAAGTCAATCTCAAGATTGTACGAGCCCTCACACGCAAATGGCAGACAATGAAGGAGTTGTACTTGCCAACGAAGGACCTATCGAAGCTCTCACCAGAGATATTATTCTCCGAGCTTAAGGCTCATGAGTTTGATCTCAATCGAATGAGCCTGGATGATGAAGATGAAGTTCCTTCAGCATCAAAGGGAGTCGCTTTCTGATCGCACTATTTTCTACCACACAAAATAGGTATAGTATAAAGAAGACGAGTATCGTATCCATAGGGATTGACAAGTCGAAAACACGCACAATACCTTTACTCTAGAGGCTAAACTGATGTCTAAGAAATTAAGAGTTTAGAGAATGTGGTATTTATAAGCTAGGCCAGTAAATAAAGAATTCAATTAAACAAATAAAGAAATAAACAATTAATAGAGCAAATAACAATTAAGGAAATAATTAAACAAGGAAAAGTCAAATAAATCAAATAAGGAAAAGTTCAATTAAGGAAAAATGTTGATTCTAGGGAAGCCTACCTAGTAAAATCTATGCAAGTAATTAATGATAGATCCGGGTTAGAGATCCACAACAATTTGGGGTGTTTTTCACCATGTTTTGCAGAGAGCGTTTATGGATAAAGCTTTAGAGCGATAAAAAGCAGGAGATTCGTGCGTGTAGAGAACTATAAACGAGTATTGTGTACAGAGCATGATTTGCGCGGTGATGATAAATAACATTTGAGCTATAAGTAAGATGTGAAAAGCATATTTAGCCATGAACTAGCAAGATTCACGGAGTTTTGCACTCATATAAGCAGATAATGGAGAGATGGGGCAGGAGAAAAGGAGTGAAATAAGGAGGATGGAGCTCTATTGAGCCTCATTTCCCTTCGACAGTAAGGGTTTTACCTTGTGCTCAAAATAATGTATGTGAGAGAGAGATCCTTCTCAGCGTCGAGAGGAATAGACGAAGGTGAAGAGGAACTAGAGCTTCCCAAGGGAAAGTTTCGAGCGCCTCAAATGCTCGAGCTCGGAGGAGCTCGTAAGGAGAGTATGGAGCTAAATGGAACAGTACGCAGGGATGCGTGTTGTTCCTGTGAGAGGTGTTCTGATATGACGATGATGCGATGAAGTGTGCATTCACTTGGTATTTATAGGCGTGAGGAGGGTGAAAAAGGAAGCATTCGTGTGAGGGTAGGACAGAAAAGGAATTCCTACGGAAACAGAGTATCCTCTCTCCTGTATGCAGCGGTCCTCACTCTACAATATATAGAGTCACGCGGATCGCATGCTACGCAGAACCTTGAGCTTTGCTGCACATTTATGGGATCTGATCAGATCCTCTTAGCCTTGCAGATGCTTACGATCTTATAGGGCTTCTGGGAATGGCAAAAACCCCACGGCTTCTACATGGAATTTGGTTCTTGATTATGCTGAGCATCTCAATGCTCATGAAGTCTCTTTGATAACATGTTTTATATGCAGAACAACTCCCATTGAGTCCTATCAGGATTATTATCGAATGATCGTAATAATAATGAATGGTAAGTCTTGTTTCACCCAGAATTTATTATTCCATTTCTCCTTAGTAAGATTTCTACGCTCATTGTAGATTCTAGTATGTCGTGACTTTAGAAATGATATCCCAGAGTTGAGGAGAGCACATATTCCTATCAACTCGAGTTATTTGGGCATTACGGCTGATATTAATCTCTATCAGCTACTCCCCCCCCAGGTCCAGAAGCACCGTATGAGGGCTTATGACGAGTGTTTTGGCGGGAAAATAAATCTTGCTTCAGCTATTGCCTCTCCCTTCTCTTTCCTTTCTCTCTCTCTCTCTTTTTTTTTTTTTTTTTTTTTTTTTTTTTTTTTTTTTTTTTCAGATGCCTGATGGCATGAGAAGCCGAAACGACGGTTATCTTCCCGAGAATAGGGCTAGGTCTATTCCTCACTTCTCAACATTACTCCTTCCTTCGGAGTGGAAGAACACGGGGCTATTTAAGATATATTTTAAAAATGTGTCTTATTACTACCTTGTTTTATCTTTAGGCAAAAGGGGTATTTTCCCCTTTTTCTGAAACGTCGTGGGGTGATAAATAAGAAACCACTCCACTCTTTCTTTTCAACCTCTTCATCTTCTCTCCGCATTGTACCCTAGAAAGAAGAGGGCAATATTGTGGATCATCGACCGTTCTCAGCAACTACTTCGACTATTGCCCTTTCCGTTCAGGTATTCCCCTTATTTTACTTTTATGTGCTTTTGCAACAGGTTTATTTTGAACTTCTTTAGGGCAACGTTTACTACTTCCCCTGCTCATGTCTCGGGGGGGGGGGGGGGGGGGGGGGGGGGGGGGGGGGGGGGGGGGGGGGGGGGTGGGTGGGGGGGGGGGGGGGGGGGGGGGGGGGGGTGACATCGCTGGCTCTAGCTTTTCGGGATTGCGATACTGATCGCGACGCAAATGCGGTTGATGTTTCGTCCTTAGATTATTACTCAGTTATTAAGATTTATAGAGTTTGGCTTTATCTCCATTACTCAAACCCTTCCATCTATTGTTATTTTCGGGCGATTATCTTCGCCTTACAGCTATGGATTCTATCAAACAGGGTATGGGGCAAAAAGCCTCGCGAAAAGCATTGCAAATGATGGAGCAAACGAGATCTGGCGGCTCCTCTTCTACCTTATCGATGGGCAACGCTTCTGTCCAGGAACCCACGGGGCCCTGGGGGTGGTAACCCTTCCCAAGAGAATCCTCGGGAGGTAGAGATCAGTAAGCCTCGATTGAAGCCTTATTTCCTACACCTGATTGGTTCTGATCGATCAACTTCATTTCCGCCTATTTTCACTGATGGGGATGCTGGTGCTTCCTCCCCTGTTTCTCCAGTGCCTTGTTCCTCTTCCCCCAAAAGGAAAAGCGAGTTATCTCCCCTCTTGGCTAGGAAGAAGGGTAAGGTGTCGGAAGGTTCTCCTTCCGTTCAAGAGTTAAGTCTAGAGCAATTGTGAGAGTATCTTTCTCAATCTGAGAAGAGCAGAGAACAGCTCCAGGCTGAAGTCCACCAACTTCGGGGATTCTTGCTAACCAGAGAGGAGCATACACTTTCTCTCTCTGAGCGGATAAGAGAACTTGAGAGAGCTCTAAAGGCTTCATCCGAGAGGGTAGATCAACTAATGGACATTCAAGTAGCAGAAATAGCGCAGCTGACACTTAGCTATGAGAAGGAGCTAGTACAGGGCCCGAACCTCCTCATTTACTCAAGGGAGGAGAGAAGGGATGAGCCAGGGTGTTTCTTCTGGAGTCAAAGATTGCAAGTCCAACCTGCTAATGACTCCTCATGGTCAGGCCTTCCTGGATTCCCTAACCAAGCGCTTGCCTGAGGCCTATCTCCGATCCCATGAATTTTTGGCTACGTATGTTCGAGCCTCAAACTGTATGGACAGCCTCAGCTATCCTTGAGTGCTGTAAAACAGTTGGGGATTCCCGAGCGTGCCACTGCTATCAACGCCGGGGCCATAGTAAGAATGTTCGACACCGAGCCCTGAGTCCCTCCGGAAGGGTCGTCCCCTTTCCTTCCACAGAGTCATGGTATATGCCCGCGTTGATAGAGGCAGCTCAAATTCTTCGCCAGCCTGCCGGGATCGTCGAGAATCTCCCTTCTTGGGAGGCGCCTCTATTCCCTCTTTTTCCTCATAACACCATGGTTATGAGATCTATTCGGAAAGTTCTTGACCAGGTATTTTCCCCGTTCTCTCTTCGTTGCTTGCTTCATTTTTTGGAATTTTATCCACTTACTATGGAATTTTCTTCTCCCTTAGGAACTAAGAGGAAAGAAGGCTTCAGGTCCATCTACCCACAGGGCATCTGCCCCCTTACTACCCCTTTCTGAGGAGGTAGGAGATGATTCTAATGAAGGGGGCGCTCTATGGCTCTCGCGGCCTCTCCCAAAGGTGGTCCCTCCACTTCCTCTGCTTTGGCTGCTATCGAGGAATGGGCTTCTTCCTCTCACTCATCCAGCTCTGAGGATTTGGCTCCTCTTCAAATCCTTCGTCTTAATCTCATCGCTTTGGATAAGATATTTGTTGAACAATCTATTTTTTGGTGTTTGTGGTGGGGTGCTTTTTATGACCCTGAAGCCGTGCTATTGGGCACAAACAATTGTTATTTTTGATTCGGCCAGATGCTTCATTGAGGACCCTGTTTATAAAATGTTTCTGTTATTCCTTATTCAGCTTAGAATGTTATCTCTCTTACTCTTGTATTTATAGGGGCTTTACTTTTTACCCTGTTTCCACCTGCTGAGGTATTCTAAGATGGTAAGGTAAAGGTATTCCCATTATTTTTAGGGTGATGGGACAAAATAGCAGGATAATAACAGCATTTTGAGATAGCATTTTAAGCTAATGGAATATAGGTATAGCATTTTAAGCTAATGGGGTATGGGTATATGGGTATCCCCTACTCCCCCCCCCCCCCCCCCCCCCCCCCCCCCCCCCCCCCAAGTGAGGTGTAAGGGACTGAAGGAATTACACCTCATTTGAGGGCTAGACAAATACGAAATATAACTACTTTAAAGATAAAGAGGTATGATCCAATGTTCCATACATCAGTTAATCATGGAATAAGAGTTTTTTTTCAAAGCGGATAAGGGGTGACACGCCCATCATACTTTCTTCTTGAGATTAATTCTCAATTTTCCCTGCATATTTCGAGGGTGATAACTTTTCCTTTGCCTGCTGTCCCCTCGACATCTTCCTGATCCACCCCTTCCTTTGCACTTTTGACTTTAGCCCTTGCTTGGGTTATCAGCTTCCCAATGCCCTTTCACAATTTGGGCGTGACACCTATCTGTGGCTTCAGCTTCAGGCCCTTTAGTTTCGTTTATCTGTTGCAGCAGTTGTTTGGCTGGGTCCTGGGATATCATCAGTTCCTCAGGAGGGTTGTTGCTAGTGATCAGCAAGTGCTCCATTGAAGTGGAAAGGTTCTGGCCTTCTCCTGCTAGAGTTGGGGTTTTGAGCTTTTTCCCCTCGAGTTTCATCTCATCCCCCTCGGTAATGGGTTCTGCCATCGGCCTTTTCCTGGCCTCTCCGGCTTGAACCGATTGGACGTAGCACCTTCGCGAGACCTCTTGATCTCCTGATATTTGCCCTACTTGATTTCCCACGGGGAATTTCATCATCAGATAGTAGGTGGAAACCACCGCTTTGATTGGGTTTAATGCAGTTCTTCCCAGAATGATGTTATAGGAAGATGGCTGTCGCACCACCAAGAAGGTGACTGGTTTTGACACTCGTGTAGGCCCTTCACCCAGAGTGATCATTAAATCAATTGATCCTAGCGACATCACCCGGGTCTCCTGAGAACCGTGCAGTGCCTTAGCTACTCCATTCAATGGCTTCTGGAGGCTCATTTGGATGAAACAACTTTCAAATATAACATTGATTGCGGCCCCTGTGTCTACAAAGACCCTTTGGACCTGGTTCCTTTCTATTTCCACTGTGATGACTAATGCATCATCATGCGGATGAATTACTTTCTGGTTATCCTCTGGCCCAAACGAGATTTCTGGTGGAGGTAGGCCTGCTTCGACCTTCCAGACCCCATGCCTTTCATGCATATGCAATTCCCTGGCAGATGCTTTCCTGCTTCTGTTGGAGTCTCCCATGGTTGGTCCTCCATATATCATTTTAATAACGCCTTTGGGTTCTGGCCCTTGGCTAGCATCAGTTGCTTTTTCAGGAGCTTCCTTGCGCTTCTTGTTTTGTTTTGTTTCCCTTTTAACGTATTCCAAGAGTTCTCCTTCCTGGATTAGCTTTTCAATGGCAATTCTTAGGTTCCTACAATCGTTGGTCATGTGACCAAAGTCATTGTGGAACTTATAGAATCTTTCAGAAGGTGGATTCATTGGCGGCTGCCTATGTCCGGCAGGGATCTGAACTCCAGGTTTCCTCAGGACCACTTCGAGCAGATCAACCGGTTGTTTGATTAATGGGGTGAAAGATCTTAGAAACCTTTCATTCTTATCAGTTTCCTTAGCATCTGGAGCCGGTCTTTTTGTTTCTTCCGGCTTCTTTTCTTTTTGAAAGGCCAATTCAGCCCTCTTGCTGCTCAGAGCATCCTCCATATGGATATACTTTTGGACTCTCGTCAGTAATTCTTCAAAAGAAGCAGCCTCTTTTTTGATGAGGGAGGCAAAGAACTGTCCAGACTTCAGGCCGTCTACACAGGCATGCACCTTTAATTTCGGCTCTACTCCTGGAATTTCCAGGACGGCCTCATTGAAGCGTGTCATGTAGTCTCTCAGACTTTCGTTGGCACCCCCGTTTAATGGTCGTCAGATGCAAGGAGTTCCGAGTAGTCCTTTTAGCACTGACGAATTGCTGTAGAAAAACCTCTTTCAAGTCCATGAAGGAATGTATTGAGGCCCTTGGCAGCTGTTTGAACCAGTGTTGAGCAGTTCCTGCCAGAGTTGTAAGGAATACCCTACACTTAACCCCTTCTGAGTACTGATGAAGGAGACAAAAGCTTTCGAACTTCATCAAGTGCTCTTCAGGGTCTCCCTTCCCTTGATACTCGCAAGAGATTGTTTTGAAGCTGCTTGGGACAGGATCCGTTTGGGTGTCCGCTGAGAATGGGCTGTTCTCGTCAATATATAAGGGAAAGAGTTCTGATTTGTCTCCTCCATTCTTATTGTTTGAAGAAAGTTTTGGATTCTTTCTTTTCTTCGAATTGCGGAGCTCTTTCTCGCTTGTTTCAACTTCTTTTGAGGCCCTTTCCACGACCTGATTTTGTTTCTTCAGTTTTTTGACTTCTTTTGTTAAGAGCTTCATCTGCTCTTGCTGTTGGGCATATTTCTTGGCCCATGCATTTTCGGTGTTCTCATTGAGATTTCCCTCAAGTTCTTCAAGACCTTCCTCATCTGGGGATTCCCAATCAGTAGAAAATCCCTCTTCCTCTTCGGCAACTATCGGAGGTAGCTTTGAGACTAGCTCTTGGGTTACGCCTTGATGTATAGGCTTCTGCTTATGCATCGCGGCAGTACTCTTACTTCCTCCCCCTTCCTGGGTCTCGCCCAAGGGATCTGTGTTCTGAGGATTTGTCCCTAAAGCGTGGAGTCTTTTTTCAACAGCCCCTTCTACCGCTCCTTCGATAAGGGCTTTCATTTGCTGAAGCATAGATGGAGAAAACTGAGCTTCCATGTTGACACTAGCCTCTGTCAACATAGTGCCCGTTCCTTTGTGTCCCACCACAGAATTTTCCGGATTCCCGGTGGCTTGACCGGCTTCCTTGGAAACGGCATCTGATGTAACATTCATCCTTATAGGGATCTGCAAAGGTTTAAGTACGTGTAGAGGATTAATTCCAGATGCTCTTTGAGAGATACTTGAAGTATATGTAACTAGCTATTAACAAGCTTTCTGCATTTGAGCATTATTTATAGTTTCAACGTGTATGGCTTATTTGCTATAAGGCTCTTAAAGGGGGTGGCTTCTGCCAATGTACGGTGAAGGTAAGTAATGACTTAAAGATAGAAGTCTAATTATGATAAAGGATTTTGACATAGTTTCCTCCCTTTGACGTGAGGCATCTGATCATATGGGATTTAGTTATGACCCACTGCTGATTTAGCAAATCCTGTTGCAATCGTTAACCATTCGAAGCGGCTTTAACAAGCGTGGTTTACTTAGTATGAGGTTTTTCAAAGAATGGCTTTCGCCTTCATGGAGCTGATGTTAGTGACATCTGTCTTTACAAAATTTATCTTGCTAGGTTGTTTGTCTTCCTGAGACCTTCCTGACGAGACCTCTGGGAGGGATCTGATCAGAAGGAGAGGCTATTAAAAGTTTGTGTGGCATCTTATTTTATTAAGCTTAATGTGATATGCCTCAGCCGTATAGCCCCTTTTTATCACTAGCACCTATTTTATAGGATTTTCTTGTTAAGATATTCCCTGTTAGCCAGGGATTGTGAGAATGGTGTCCCTTATGCGGGGTTCCTAAGCACATTACTTACTGAACCAAGCCCACGAGAACTTGGTCCATTTTATAAAGCTTGCAGAAGCGCTGACTATCAAGTTAAGCTTACGAAGGCAATATCTTCCTTGGAGGTGTATAAAGGTATTGCTTATCAAATAGAATTTTGTGAGAGTACCACTTGTAAAGCGGGATTTAAGTGGGATTTACCCACTAGAGCGCAATGGGGAAAACTTACAGGAGCGATATACAAAAATGTCACCTTTAGAGCAAGGCTTATGGGTGCACCGCCCATTTAATGAGACTTATAAGGAATTTTATCTATTGTATGAAGTTTAGGAGTGTTGGGAATTGTTAAGAACAACATGTTAAGGGGGAACCTATTAGGGACACTTCATTGTTTTGATTTGATCCCAAAACCCCAAAGCGTTCTGTTCCCAAGCGACCCATTTTGATGTAGTTAATAAGTTAGAATTTTTCCAAGCCTACTCTGTTAGGATGGCTCCTTATTTTGCTTAGATTATAGGCTTCAAAAGTTCAAGAGAAAGCCACTCGCTTGAGTGTGTTTTTCGAAGCGAAGCAAGTCTGGAAAACCGAAGTGAAGCGTGCCGAAGAATAGTGTAGCGAAGCGAGCGCTACAGTAGATTCAAAGCGAGTCTGCCAAAGCGAAGCGAAGCGAGCGCTACAGTTCGAAGCCAAAGCGAAGCAAAGTGAACACTACAGTATAAAGTCAAAGCTAGTCAACTCTAGTCATCAATTTCCAAAGCAGTCACTAGGGAACTTTATCTCCCGAAGCGGCTCACTACAGAATGACTACGAAGTGACTCAACTAAAGCAGACGCTACAACTTCATAGCGAAGCGAGCCACTACCTACCAGAAAGCGACAGCGCGACTCCCGCCCATATTTTGAACTCCAGTCAACAGGAGATCGTAGCATTAATTACAAGATCTCCACGTGTCGAAAGCGGAGTGGAGCGGAGGAGTTGACTGCCAGGCCGACAAAGGCACCGCAACAGTACTGGCTCGCTCCAGTTACTGGCACCGCAACAGTACTGGCTCGCTCCAGTTACTGTTTTGGCAAACAGACAAACTGACGCGTCTGTAAAAGCATCCGCCTGCGCAAGTACTGTCGAGAGGAGGAGGGACAAGGCCACCAACCAAGCAACGGATCTCAGCCAACCCTCCGCCTATAAATAGTGAAGGATGAAGACGAAGAGGAGTAGAACACTACTTGAGCATTCGAGCCTACTGCAAACAAATACTCCCAAGCCTTGAGCAAATCTTCGAGTCTTTGTTTCCAAGTGTTCTTCGAGTTTCCAGCTCATCGGAACTCGTCTTCACAACCTTCACACATATAGTCTAAGCCCACTTCAAATATCCAAGCTTAGAAGAAGAGCTCTAGCCTACTTTGCATCTATTGTAAAGAGCTCTTCATAGTGTGTTCGTCTACCAAAAACCCAAATCTCTGTCTGTTAGGTTTTTGAGTGTCATCGTTAGGTTGTCTCGATCCAAGACTCTTCTTTCACCGATTGAAGAAGTCTCGATCATAGAGTTTAGATCCAAGCTTGCACCTACATCGTTTGTGTAAAGCTCGATCGAAGCTAGGCTGTAAGGAGAGCCCGTAATCTCCCTGTCTGTATTTGACTGGAGCGAGTGAAGCTTCCAGTCGTGTCTAGGTTTGTGTAGTGAACCCGTAATCACTACGTCTGTCAGTTGATCTAGGCGAGTGAAGCCCGATCTCGACCAGGCTTTTGAAGAGCCCGAAATCTTCAAGTTCTTGAGTGAAGAGAAGAGAACAGTTGCCGTCGTGCGACAAAGTGGACGTAGGAGCTTTATCTCCGAACCACTATAAATCTCTGTGTCGTATCTCTCTAACCCTAATCTCTTTACTGTATTTGATTATCCCACTACTAGAAATTTGGCCTTTTACTACACTACATACACTACGGTTTTTTTTAAAAACCGTAGTGTATACCTTTTCTCTACGGTTTTTATCCAAAACCGTAGTGTATACTCCTTAGTATTTACTACAGTTCAGCTAAAAACCGTAGTGTATGAGCGCCTCTTTCATACACTACGGTTTTAGGCACTATACACTACGGTTTAAAACCGTAGTGTATGAGAGAGACGCTCATACACTACGGTTTTATACACTACGGTTTAAAACCGTAGTGTATGAGCGCATTTTAAAAAATAGGAAAAAAAAATGAGACCATAAGGATTCGAACCCTCGCCGATTTAAGAATTTATAGCTTCAATACCGTACTGTATATTTTCTCCCTTTGTTTTTTTTACTCCGTCAAATTATTTTTCATCCTCGGCAGAACTCTATCTCTCAAAATCACAGAACCCCCTTCTCTCCCTCAATCGCAGTTACACAACCCGCAGGAACCTTAGTTCTCAAAATCAGAGATGCTCTCGCTCCTCTGCACCGTTCGTGCGCCGCTTACCTTCGCCGGCGGCGGCTGCCGGTATCTTCTCCTCTCTATCGCGACTGTCGGCGTCGCCAAAGCCTACTTCGCCATCGCGGTTCACCGTCAACACCACCACCATTGCAGATTTAGGTAAGCTCGAATCTCTCCCTCATCTTCCACTCCCCGTCTCGTTCTCTCTTATTTTTTTTTCTCTCTCTCTGCTGGCGGCCAGTGCTTTCTCCGGCGCTCCTTCAGCCGGTAGCAAGTCGCCGTCGTCGCTTCTCTTCTCCTAAATTCTTTCTCCATCTTTCTAATTTACTCTCTTTCTATTTCGATGAGTCCTATCACCAAGTCTCGCCTTTCTTCTCCCTCTCCCGCTACTCCGCCGAGTCCACAATGCTTCAGGTTGCTAAGAATGAAGGGCATTCCCAACGCCGGCTGGATCTTCTTGTACACTGGCACCCCCACACGTGGCCGCCGCCTATTCCGACCAGTTCGAGACAGATCTGGTTGCTTCCCGTTACTCCCGATGACACCCCCAATCGGACAAAGGTGACCTAATTTTGAAAATTTGATTTCAATCCACTGGAAATTGTGCTCTAACCTCTGGGATGTAAGCGCTTCTCCATCTCTCTCTCCTTTTTAGTTGATTATGGACACATATATTATCTATTCGAATTGTTGGATGATTTTTTCTTAAGAGTGTGCAAAGAGCTTAAAAATTCCCAATTTTGGACTGAATATTGTGCCTTATTTGTTGTATTTTGCAGGGACATCTTATGAGGGAGGAACATTTTTCCTTGATATAACTTTTCCTAGCGATTATCCATTTAAACCTCCTAAGGTAATGTTGTGAACCAAGATTTGCCAAATAATCCATCTACAATTTATTTAAGTCCTTAAACAGGTGAAACTCCTTGTATGTTTGCCGTGGGGATCGGATTAATGGTTAATATACTAATGGGACTAATAGTTGAACTCTGAGTACCTTATAAAAAGACAATCTTGAGCTGTTTTTTCTTCAACTGTGATGCATATTATATGAGGACTTGTGCATTAGAGCAAGCTGAGCAGAGTAGTAGTGTGCGCTCTCATTGTAGTTGAACCCTGTTGCTATCAGTTGTTTTGTTCTCTTGATAGATTACCGGAAACGGAAACTGGGTTGGATATCGACGTTTTTAACAGAATGTGGTCGTTTGATTCCTTTTTGTTCTCCGCTAGCAGAGCTTTGTGCAGTCCAATCGCTGTATTTGTTCAGATCCAGGTACGGTACGGTTGTTGATTGTTTGAAGTGATGTGGGAAAAATTGAGGGAAAATTAGAAAGATTGTTTTTTTTTGGGAAGTGAGTATTTACTTGTTTATGCTGCTCGTGATTCTGGATGGAGAAGAGAGTGATATTTGATTGATTTGAGCTTTTTTGACTATTTAAGTAGTAGGATGTTAGTGGCAGTTGTGTTCTCAGTGGGTTCAAAGTAGCTGCACTGGTGCTAATACAAGTGGTTCTGCTTTTACCTATCATTATTAAGCTCCTTTGTTATGCTGACTATGGATTTCTTGTTGCAGGAATAAAGAGACCAAAAAGATAAAAGAAGGCATGAAAAGTGGCAATGACTTTTCTTTTCTATCATATGATATTAATGATCTCGAGCACTCTAATCAGGTCAATTTGCCAAGGGTTTCAGTTGTAATGCCTTTGAAGGGGTTTGGGGAGCATAATTACCTACATAATTGGAGAAGTCAGGTGAACTATTTGTGACGTTCTTATGCTCATCCTAGTTGGTGATTGAAAACGTTCCGTATGTGCTTGCATATAATGCTATATTTAAAATCGTGTAGATGCAGTCATTGATTAAGTGCTTCAGTTTAGATTAATTATTATTTCTGAACTGTAATCTAACTACAAAATTCATAAGCATGTAAACAAACTCAATTTGTCAGAGAGTTTTGTCTGTCTTTTCTTCCTATTTCTGTATATCCTCTTTCCGCTCAGGTAGTCCTTTACCGTTTTCTGTTAGTTATATGATCAATGAAAGTTGTGAAAATCTGTGAAGGTAATAGAGATGGAAGTGTCTACGGATGGAGAGGCAAATAGCTGGTGAAGCTGAGCCAATGGAAGTGGCACCAGATGATGCAACTCAAGAATGAGAAAATGCATCAGTTGGCTAAGAAGGATTACATAGCTAGATGATTCTATTTGTATATTCAAACTAAATTGAAAATTGTAACAATGTATTTAAGTTTTGGATTAGATGATTATATTTGAATAAAATAAATTTTTTTATATATATTATAATGGCATTTGTTATTAAATTTAAATTTGGCTATATATAAATTTAAATATTAAATTGCAATATAGGTATTGAAAAAAAAAGTGTTTTTACTACGGTTTTAAACTGTAGTCTATGCAAAATTGTTTTTTACTACATAACTTTTCTCTACGGTTTTGGGACGCTCATACACTACGGTTTAAAACCGTAGAGAATAGTCAGAATACACTACGGTTTTAAACCGTAGTGTATACCTTTAAACCGTAGAGAATAGTCACTATACACTACGGTTTTAAACCGTAGTGTATACCCTGGACCTTTTACTACACCACCTGTCTCTACAGATTGAAACGCTCATACACTACGGTTTAAAACCGTAGTGTATGACCTTTTTTCTAGTAGTGTCCATTGCACGTGCATCTAAACAAACAAACTTGGATTTTTAATTACTTAGGAAAAGATTTAGCTCACCAAATTCCGCATACACGAGTAAAGACTCCCTCTTGATCAAGTGCTCACTTCGGTCAAGCAGGCAAGCTACGTACTGTAGATTTTGCTTCTGCTAGGTTTTAAGTATCAAGTGAGCTCTTTAATTGTTACTCTGAGTTAAGGGATTTGAAGTTGAAAAACTTCAAAATATGTATTCACCCCCCCCCCCCCTCTACGTATTTTTCCTATTAACAAACCGGGACCAACAAGTGGTATCAGAGCAGCGGTTCTTTTGAGCCTCTGCTTTGCATACTTGAAGCGAGCCCCCACTCGCTTCACGTTGTCTCACTGAACCGGATCCTATTTTCCTAAGTGCATCAAAACCTCACCCACGCATATTGCATTTACTGCTGATAGCTTGCTATGTCTACATACAGCGCATCAAATCTTCCACAGTTCTCGATCAAAGGATACGAGACATGGAGTTTCCGAGTCGAGAGCTTCCTATGCTCCATCCACGACCGGATGTGGGAAGTCATAGAGGACGGACCAATCGAAATCAAGAAAGCCATATCTGTGAACGTCCCAGCTGCTAAAGGACGCGAAGCTCATGTTCGACAAACATACGTAGAAAAGGACAAAGATGAGTACACTCCGAATGACTTCAAAGTCGCCAACCTCGACAAGATTGCACGCCACATGATGCAGAGCACCGTGTCGGACGCCTATCTACCACGGATAAGGAAGTGTGCAACGGCGAAGGAAATGTGGGAAACCCTAGCCCTCATTTCTCAAGGAACGAACAAGATCAAAGAGAACAAACTCGCCGTTCAGATGCGGGAGTTTGAGAGTCTGATAATGAAGCCAGGAGAGTCCATAGATGCCTTCGAGCTGAGAGTTACAAACATCATTGCAACTCTCAACTCACTTGGGAAGGAACTCACAGATAAGGAAGTCAACCTGAAGATTGTCCGAGCTCTCACAAGGAAGTGGCAGACAATGAAGGAGCTGTACCTAGCCACCAAGGATCTTTCAAAGCTCACACCGGAGATTCTGTTCTCCGAACTCAAAGCTCATGAATTCGATCTGAATCGAATGAATCTCGACGAAGAGGATGAAGCTCCCACGACATCAAAAGGCGTAGCTTTCAAAGCTGCTGAAGGGCCAAGTGACCAGTCGCTAGCCAAGATGACGAGGGAAGAGCTGGAGGAGCACATTGCGTTCTTATCCAAGAACTTCAACAAGATGAACTCTCGAGTGGGCAAATACAAAAGATTCTACAAGCAATACAAAGGGAGGAGCACTGATGCTCGAGAAGGAAAAGGGAAGAGAGAAGAGACGACCAAGCCGATCTCAAGGGACATGATGGAAGTGGAATGCTACCACTGCCACAAGATGGGCCACTATAAATCCGATTGCCCAAAGCTGAGTGAGAAGGAGCGAGAGGAACTGAAGGCAAAGAGGGATGCTCCAAGGCGAGCGCTCGTAGCAAGTGAAGTGCCAGTCGCTTCAACTGAAGATCCAGCTAGCGACTCCGATGCATTCACTGATCCCAACTCCAGTGAGGGTGAGGATCTTGGACTCATGGCGCTCACCGACGAAGAGACCGGAGAGGTATTTATCTATCCCTCACCTAGTTCAATTACACTCGCACACACTCACCAAGAGGAAGCTAATTCCTCGACATGGAGTGAGTTGCTTGACAAGCACATTAAATTGTCAAGTGACCACGAAGTGTTGAAGCAAGCTATGTCTCAAAGCGAGAAGGAGAACCGAAAGCTAGCCACTGAGCTTGACCAAGTCAAACTTAATCTAAGGGCTATGACTAGTAAGTTCGAGGATCTCTTCGCTAGACATCAAAACTTGCAAGGAAGGTATGAAACCCAATCCGCGCTAGTTGCCAACTTGAACAAAGCCTCATATGCTAGGCAGGCACTCAAAAAAGCTCACTTCTACCTTTTGGTAGAAAGGGAGGACTCGGATATGAGGGTGGACCTCCCAAGCCTACTGTCTTTGTTGGTGCTTCAAACACCACACCATCAGTCACTTTGGAAATGCCCACTGCATTCAAAGCGACCACTAACAAAGACAAAGGCAAACTGGCTGAGAACCCTAAAAGGAAACCAATGAAGATGTCTGTATCTTCAAGGGTGAAAACTAAGGGCAAGCAAAATTCAACATTCCCTAGCACACAAACTGCTAAAGCTTACCAATCAAAGGGTAATGGGAAAAATGTTGAAGCTTCTAAGTCTCAAGCCAAGACACGAGAGACAAAGGATCTTCCTTTCAAGAGAAGGAGTAATGTCTATGTGTCACGTTATCCGGACTAGAGATGGTCCAATCGGACTAACGATGAGGGGGAAGAATTTGAAGCACCAAGAAGGCCGCTTCGAACTCCCAAGGTAACTCAAGCGAGTCGGGGTCGAAACCCTAGTTGGACCGCTTCGAGAAAACCTAGCGAGCCGCCTCGACAGTCTAGAAATCCTAAGTCAGTCTCTAAACCCATAGCTAATCTGAAGCGAGTCGCTTCAGGATACAAGCCAAAGGGTAAGAGCATAGGTAGGACTGAAGCGAGCCGCTACCCCTCTTGCACACACTGCTGCACGTGTGAAGCTGCTTCAAAGCAGAACACCAAGTTTTCAAAGGTCGAGAAGCCCAAGACACAAGCTTCATCTCAAAAGAGAGTGAAGCAAGTGTGGGTACCTAAGGGAACTAACCTGCAAGGACCCAAACTGATTTGGGTACCAAAATCTGTCTAATTGCAGGTGAGCGCCATGGATCCCATGCCATGTGAGGGTCAACAAATCTGGTACTTGACAGTGGATGTTCAAGACACATGACCGGCATGAAAGCTCTACTTCACGACTACATAGAGAAGAAGGGTCCACACGTCACTTTTGCTGATAACTCTCGAGGAAGCACCAAAGGATACGGCGCACTGAAAGTCGGAAAGCTCACGATTGAAGAAGTTTCCTACGTGGAAGGACTTAAGCACAACTTGTTATCCATTTCACAATTCTGTGACAAGGGATACAAGGTGGAATTTATTTCCAACAAGTGCATAGTGAAGAGCAAGCTCACATCCCAGATTGTGCTAACTGGAGTCAGACAAAGGAACGTCTATATAGCACAATGGGACAGCTGCAAAGAGGAGACGTGCTTAGTAGCAAGGAGTGCTACCGAAATAGGATGGCTATGGCACAGACGCTTGAACCATCTCAACTTCAAAGCCATCAATCGCTTAGCTCGAAAGGGATTGGTGCAAGGCATACCGAATGAAGTCTTCATCAAAGACCATCCTTGCTCACCATGCCAACGAGGGAAGCAGACAAAGAAACACTTCGCCAGTCTCGAAGAAGCGTCATCAAAGCGAGTGCTCGAGCTGCTTCATATGGATCTGTTTGGTCTAGTCACTCCAGTTAGTGTGAATGGAAGAAAATACACTCTAGTCGTAGTCGACGACTTCTCTCGCTACACTTGGGTTGTATTTCTCTTCAGCAAGAAGGAGACTCTGACCAAACTACCACAACTGCTCAAGCGATTGGCTGTGGAGAAAAATCAAGCAATCGTGACCATCCGCTCCGACAAAGGCACAGAGTTCTTAAATTCTACCATTGAAGCTTACTGCACGGAGCATGGCATAGCACATCAGACATCCTCAGCACGCACACCCCAGCAGAATGGAGTTGCTGAAAGAAGGAATCGGATCATCAAAGAAGCCGTTCGAACCATGATTGCAGACTCGAAACTTCCGATGAAGTATTGGGCTGAAGCTGCCAATACAGCATGCTACACGCAGAATAGAACGCTTCTCTGCAAACGGCACGACAAAACACCATATGAAATATGGACAGGGAGAATTCCTAACATATCTTACTTTCATATTTTTGGTTGTAGGGTCTTCATCCATGACAATGGGAAGTCACAGTTGAAAGCCTTTGAAAGCAAAGCTGATGAAGGAATATTCTTAGGATATTCTACATCAAGCAAAGCTTATAGGGTGTTCAATTGCAAAACCCTAATCGTGGAGGAATCACCCCATGTCGTATTTGATGAGTCTTCTTTAAGTCTTCCACAGGAACAGGTCCAATCTGGAGAAGGAAACTCAAGCAAGGAACCCTTAAACTCACTCACTTGGGACATGCTCGAAGAAGATGATGAGATCAAAGATTCAAGCGAGCAAAATCCCAAAGGAGAAGGTGAAGCTGCCCAAAAGATTCCGGAAGCGAGTGCTGGCCAAGCACCCAATCCAGTCGCTTCAGATGGTGAAGCGAGTGACCAGGAAGAAGATGGAGATGAAGTTGGCGGTTCCAAGCATGCATGGCTCAAGGATCACTCACCAAGTCAAATCATTGGAGATCCATCCAAGGGTGTAGTGACCAGAAGTCAAGTGTTTGGAGAAAGTGCCATGTTCAGTTGCTTTCTCTCAAACATCGAGCCGTCATGCGTGGAAGAAGCCCTAGCCGATTCAAATTGGGTGATCGCCATGCAAGAAGAACTGAACCAGTTCACCAGAAACGACGTATGGTATCTCGTGGATCGTCCCAAATTTCAGCATGTGATTGGCACCAAGTGGGTGTTCAAGAACAAGACGGACGAGGACCACAACGTTGTGAGGAACAAGGCGCGTCTCGTTGCTAAAGGCTACTGCCAAGAGGAAGGAATCGACTTTGATGAGACCTTCGCTCCAGTGGCACGGCTTGAAGCGATTCGACTATTTCTGGCCTATGCAGCGGCCAAGAAATTCAAAGTGTATCAAATTGATGTGAAGAGCGCGTTCCTCAACGGTGAACTGAAGGAAGAAGTGTATGTGGAGCAGCCACCGGGTTTCGAGCAAGGAGATAAAGTGTATCGATTGAAGAAAGCCCTATACGGGTTGAAGCAAGCTCCCAGAGCTTGGTATGATACACTTTCTCAATTCCTAGTGGAAAATGGCTTCCACAAAGGGAAGATAGATCGAACTCTATTTACCATCAATCATGGAGATGATATGCTATGGGTTCAGATCTACGTGGACGACATCATATTTGGATCACCAAACCAGTCGCTTAGTGAGAAGTTTGGAGAGCTTATGAAGACCAAATATGAGATGTCGATGATTGGCTTGATGAGCTGCTTTCTAGGTCTTCAAGTGAAGCAGCAGGATGATGGTATCTTCATCTATCAAGCAAAGTATACTCGAGATATGCTTGCCAAGTTCGGTGTTCAGCATGCCAAAGCTGTGAAGATTCCGATGAACACGAACTGGAAGATGGAGCCAGACATAGATGGGAAGTCTGTGGATGCTACAGACTACCGAGCCTTGATCGGATCCCTTCTATATCTCACTGCAAGTAGGCCGGATATAGCTTTTGCAGTTGGAGTCTGTGCTCGCTTCCAAAGAAACCCCAAGCACAGCCATCTTGAAGCTGCCAAGAGAATTCTTCGATATTTGAAGGGCACTGTCAATATGGGGCTGTGGTATCCAACGGAGGACAATTTGGAGCTCACTGGATATTGAGACGCTGACTATGGAGGGTGCCGAATTGATAGGAAATCAACCTCTGGCACTTGTCAGTTCTTGGGAAGAAGCTGATCTCATGGTTTTCAAAGAAGCAGACGAGTGTAGCTACTTCAACGACTGAAGCCGAATATATGGCCGCTGGAAGCTGCTGTTCTCAAATCCTATGGCTTCGTCAGCAATTGAAGGACTACAATGTTGAAGCAAATGAAATTCCTATATTCTGCGACAACAACAGTGCCATATGAATTTCGCAGAATCCAGTGCTTCACACCAGATGCAAGCACATGGAAATTCGACATCACTTCATTCGTGATCATGTCGAAAAGAAGGATATCAAGCTCGAGAAAATTCATACCGATCTCCAGCGAGCAGATATCCTCACCAAGCCTCTAGCTGAGTCTCGTTTCAATCAGCTGTGCATGGAATTAGGGTTATTAGACCCTGGTGAAGAGTGCTAGATCCAGGATGCACGAAGGAGTGGTCGCTAGTTTTTCGTAGCGTCACTCGCTTCGGATCTTCGCCAAACTCAAGCGAGTCACTTCAAAATCTCACTCGCTTGAAGAAATTGAAGTTAGGTGGAGAAAGGTGGAGTATTGGAAGAAGTTCCTTACCAACTTACAGGAATTGTTAAGAATTTGGTTAAGGGGGAACTAGTGCTTACTCTCGGAGCAGGCTGCTTCCAAAGCGAGCAAGGATGCTGCTATCTTGAATTTTGCATCGCTTCAATTTGCCCTAGCCTGGGTCAAAGCGAGTCGATTGCAAGTTCATTCTGTAGCTTATAGGAAGAAGCTTGCAGGTTTACCTTTTTCTACAAAAGGTTGCAGGGCTGGTGACATGCTTCTGCGTAAAATACGAGATTGTCTTGACAGAGCATTCTCATTGTCATCCTGTCCATTTCTGCTCTGAGATAAGGACTTGTACTCATCCCCCATTCATCGTGAATATGTACACTTACGTGAAGCTCCCCTCTGGGTTGTAGTAAGCTTGTGTACTATATTCATTTTCTCCCCCATTCACTTCGATGGAGGACTCTCTAATTCGTAGAGGAAGATGAATGCCATGAAGATGAATGCCAAGAAGATGAAGTTCTCTACAGGTGATATCAACAAGCATCAAAGCAATATCAACAAGTGGACTCATCAAGTGCTATCCACTTCAACAACAAAATGGAGTCTCCAACAAGTGGTATCAATCTCCTACGTAGTGAGATTGACTGGTAAGCATTTCAATTTTAAATACACTAAGTGAGCCGAAGCGTGCTAGAAATCTTCACTCGCTATGTGGAAAATATGAAATGAATCTGACACAAATACAAAGAGGAAAACATTCTTGTTTATCCTCGAACTATGTAAGTCAGAAACATTTTAAAATTAAGCAAAGAAATTTAATTTCTTATTCCAGTCGCTTTAGATGGCCAAGCGAGTGCTACGTCACTCAAAGCTAGCCATCGCAAGCGAGTGCGGAAAAGTCACTCAAGCGAGTGCCTCTCAAGCGAGTCAAGGCCTAGCGGCCCAACTCGAAGCGAGCGGGTACGAAGCGAGTATTAGCTGTCTGCACTCGAGTGCCTATTTCACCTTCTGCCAAGCATTCAATGCAGGTTCATGTACGGCGAAAATAACAAGCGCGTGGACTACACTTCGAATTCGAAGCGGGAAAAGACGGAGAAGATCCAGCCGTCGAATCTTAACAGTCCCAGATCTACAGCCGTTAGATTGACGCCGTATACGACAAGCCAATTGCAGCATGCCACGTGGAGACGCCAAGCAAGTGGCGGTTCACTTTTACTGTGGTGACGCCGGACACATCAGACCCATCACCGCACGTCCGCCGCCTACCTACAGGACTTACGGCGATATTACCGTCTTACACCTGCCACATCAGCCAAGACCTACTTCTATTTATATGGGACTTCGCTGAACTGCAGAACCTTTCACAGCCTTCAAAAATTGTCATTCTCGTGTTCAGATCTGCACCTTCTGCAACTCACGAGTCTCATCCCTTTTTCGTCATTAAAACTTCTTTCAAAATCCTTCGTTTTTCACCATGGGCAAGAAGCAGAAGACAGAGACGATGGAGGAGTTTCTCACGGAGGTCGACAAACACATCAATGTCGAGCCTCATCTTGATCCCTCAATCATCGAGAAAAATGGATTTCTCCGTAGAGCCGTGACCAAGGCCGGTCTATGGAAGTTCGTGACGGCGGTTCCGTCAAAAATTCTGGCAAAAGCGGTGGGTGAGCTCTTGCTAAATTTGAGGAAGGAGCAGAATACATCCTCATTCACTGATCCACAGACCAGGGAGCCGGTGGAGGTGGATATGAGTGAACTCATCGGCGCGTTCGACTTGCCGAGAGAAGGAGGAGACTCACTGCTGGATTTGGGTCTTTCAGCCGGAGTTCAGTACGGTCGATTTGCAACCGCCAAAGCAGATCCAAATTACAAGGAGGCCAGTATCCGTACAAGTCTGAAGGCCCCCTTCAATCATATCTGCGAGCTCTTCTCGAAGAGTGTCGCATGCTACATCGGAACCCTAGATACTCTCTCCGAGACGAAGCTGATCGCCACTGCAGTCATCGTCGACAGCCTCGCCGGAACCAGCTTCAACTGGCATGGTTGGTTCCTCAAACAAATCCACGAAGCCGCTGATGACTTTGCTTTCGTGAAGGGAAGCGCCGATCAGATTCTCCGCAAGGGGAAACTGAAGTTCTTCTCGAGACTCTCTTTTGCTTTGGAGAAGAAGTTTCCGGGCAAAGCATGGCCGGAAACTGACACCACCATCTACAACAAACAATCCATCTATTATGACAAGTGGAGAAAATCCAAGACACTGATGGATTTGGGACTTCTTGAAGTTGAAGTGCCCGTTGCAAGACCGGTTGCCGAAAGGCAAGCCGAAGTGAGCCAAGCGAGGCAGGTCGCTTCACCCGGGAAGTGAACCGCGCCGAAGCGAGGCAAAAAGAAGATGAAGCGAGTCACTTCGCTTGTCCAAGAAAGCGAGGCGGTGGAGAAGCCGCTTGAGGACATTGAAGTGACTCAACCCCAGCCTTCACCAATCAAAGCCAAATCCCCCCACTACAAATTACCCAAATCCCAGAACCTCAAGCCTCATCAACCCACCAACCTCTAATACAAACAACCCCCATCTCTCCCCAAGAAGAAGAATCTGCATCTTCTTTCCATATCCCTACTGTCCCATTCCTCAGCACAGATCCTTCTGTTGCCTATACTACATTCCAACCTTTTCAATCCCAGCCAATCCAGCCAACCACAGAACCTACCTTGATCCCTGAAACTCCTGAAGTCACACCATCCCAATCCCCTTCGACATCGGCAGCAACAGCCGATACCGCCCATACATCCATTATTCCTGAATTCCAAATCTCCAAAACCCCTACCCAAGTTGATGCTCTCAAAAGATACAAGAGAGATAGAGAGCAGGCAGCTGAAACCATCAGAACCCGCTATTCCTCGGTGCCTATGTCAGATGACTTCTTCACCAAGGTTGTCGACTTCTTGACATACGTCACCTACCGCGGCACGGAGTATTACAAAGTGTTTAAGCTCCTGGATGCCTTCTCAAAGGATGATCTAATCCAGATGGAGGGAAAGCTCCTGGATTTCATCGGTGAGAATGGCTTCCATGCATTCCTCACCGGAACCAGCTTCTGGGATAAGCTGGACGCCAAGGTGAAGCGTGCCTATCCGGACGCCATAGTCCCCGAGCACACTCCTACCATTCATGAAAGGAGAATGATGAGGGAGCATGCAGAGGAGGTGGAGGTGAAGGAGGCGGAGATCTCGAGTCTGCAAAGCGAGATCACCAAAAAGGAGTTGGAGATGGAGAAGAAGACAGAGGAGGTCAAAAATCTTCGTGAAGACTTTGACAAGAAGAAGAGGGAACTGGAGGCTAAGGTGGAGGAGAAGGAGAGGTTGATGGAAGAAAAGGAGAAGGCGCTGGAGGCGCAAGTGAAGCTGGTCGGAGACCAAAAGAAGACCATTGCTGAACTCAAACAGCTGCTTGATCCTGAAAGAAGCAGGCTGAAAGATTTGAACAGCAGAATGGTGAATCTGGAGAAGGAGAAGACTGCTCTAATCGCAAGTCACAAGGAAGAGATGGAAAAAGTCTCTAAATATGCTGAGAAGATGATTAGAGCAGTGGAGGATAAGGATGGAGAAATGGTGATGATGAATTGCCGACTGACCCGTGCTGCAATTCAAATAGCTGCTCAAGCCGAAGAGATTGACTCAGTCAATCTGAAGAAAGCAGAACTAGATGAGCAGATCAATCAAGCGCAGAGAAATACCAGTAAGCTAGCAGAGAAGATCATTGAAGCTGCACAGCTCCGCACAACTCTCAACATGCAAGAAAGTGCCCTGGCTACAGCAAAAGCCGAACTTGAAACTTCTCAAGAATTCCTCAATCTCACGATCGAAGAAGAGCGCAAAGACATTCGCGCAGAGAGTGAAGCTGAGTTGGCCGCTCGCTTCAGAAACGTTGAGTCACTGGAAAAATTGATGGTGCCTGTTGTTGAGAGAGAGAAGCAATGCGAACTCTTGCTGGAAGAAAACTCTATCAAAACAGCGGAAATTGTATTGTCGGAAGAACAAGTCTTCGCGACACGTGCGGAAAAGATGCTCCATGTTGTATTTGATAAGGTCGAAGAGCTCCGCAAATCTCATGATGGAAAGACAATCGTCCCAACCCCTGGCAGTGATGATGCCAAAAAGGGGGAAGCACAAGTGAAGCAAGGAGGAATTGGAGGTGCTGGAGGAAGTGGAGTGTTGATGGGACTGATAGAAGGAGGAAGGAGTGATGAAGGTGCGGAGGAAGTAGTAGTTGATGAAGCGAGGGCTCTTAGCGAACTGAAGGGCAAAGTAAAGCTCACGGAGGAGGAGTTGATGAAAAAGCCCGAAGAGCCCAGCAGGCCGCTTCAAGAAAAGGTGCTTAGTGCTTCAATCGCACGGCATCCTCCAGTGACGGTGATAACAAAGGAGGAGAGGCGGAAGCAGGTGGAGCAGGATTTTGCCATGGCGAGGGAGATGGAGCGCCTTTTTGATCTAACAAAAAAAATCTGCTGCAGGTGCTTCTTCGAGTTCCAAAGCGCCCGCTTCAGTCATAGCGCCCGCTTCAGCCATAGCGCTTGCTTCAACAGCCGCACCCGCTTCAACAGCTGCACTCACTTCATCCGCAGTTGTCCCCTCTAGTGCAGCTACGAAGAAAGACATGCCGCCTCCCCCACCACCGAAGCAGCCATTGAAGCGAGTTGCCCCAGATTCGAAGAGAGATGACCCCGAGGCTAAGCGCCAAAAGGTCAAGGATGCAGTCGCTACAAGGGCGGAGAAGGAGGAAAGAAGAAGAAAGAGAGGAGAGGAAGGAAGGAATGAAGCTGAGAAGGAGAGGAGAATAAAGGCCAAACGACTCCAAGTGATAGACGGCCGGATCGAGGAACACTTCAATGAAGTGAGACTCATCCAGTCCGCTCTAGTTCGTAGCGCCTTTGTTCCACTCATGCCAGAGGAGTCTGAAGCATGTCTTGCTCAAGCCGTGATCGACACATGCCAGACAACGGCAAAAGAAATGATTGAATCTGGCCGCTACCGCCTCAAGGAAGAACAGAACTACATCCGCAAGCGACTCAATAAGAAGCTTCCTATCTGGAGTGGCGAGTCAGGAAAGAAATTCAATACAGTCATGGCACAGATGGCCAGCCGGTCGGAAGAGGAGTTGACTGTGCGTAGAAACGAGCATCTTGATGCCCGTGAAATTGAGCAGTTCGTGCCTGACGAATTCCTTGAGCAGTGGCTACACTACAAAGAAAAATTTATCAAAGCATACTACTATTGGGAGGTAGTGCCACTACAGACCGAATGCTCAAGAATCAGCCCTCTCAACAACTTTCTCAGTGCCTATGATGAGAAGTTCAGGCGGAAGGTTCTCTGACTCGCACAGCTTGCAGAGCCCATGCCACTGATCATCAAGGTACCAGCCAAGAAGGAATTTCCCATGCCCTTCCTACCCGGTACATGCGTCCCAGATCGTAGCGTCATCGATGCTGAAGTGGAT
The DNA here is from genome assembly GCA_029379335.1 of Thymus mandschuricus. Taxonomy (NCBI): domain Eukaryota; kingdom Viridiplantae; phylum Streptophyta; class Magnoliopsida; order Lamiales; family Lamiaceae; genus Thymus; species Thymus mandschuricus. The sequence continues at coordinate 20,560,600 of CM057081.1, forward strand.
GAAGCCTTCCAACTTGAGGAGACTTGGAGGAGGCCAAGTATTCACACTATTGGGTCATTAGAAGCGAAGGTCTTCAGTGCTTACACTATCCCAGAAGAAATGATTGCGAGGGACTTGGAGGCAGAGGAAGAAGAGAAGGAAATGGAGGTGACGGAGAAGAAGGAGGATGACAAAGAAGGGGCTGCAGGAAACCGTTGAGTTTCAAGCTCCTTAATATTTTTGTGAACTGCTTGTTCATTTATCCAATTTCAATTTCTGTCAAAATGTGTCATTTACTTGCTTTGTGAATGACTTTACTTTTTGCTACAAACTCAAACAAAATTTAACCGAAAAAAAAGGGAAAGGAACTTAAAAATTAACTCAAACGAAGCTGCAAAGGAAGCAGTCGCTTGAAGTTCCTTCCACGGTTAGATAGACTAGATTTCGATAATCTTAAGTCTTTGGGTTTTGGCATCATCAAAAAGGGGGAAATTGTTGGGAATTGTTAAGAACAACATGTTAAGGGGGAACATATTAGGGACACTTCATTGTTTAGCGACCCATTTTGATGTAGTTAATAAGTTAGAATTGTTCCAAGCCTACTCTGTTAGGATGGCTCCTTATTTTGCTTAGATTATAGGCTTCAAAAGTTCAAGAGAAAGCCACTCGCTTGAGTGTGTTTTTCGCAGCGAAGCAAGTCTGGCAAACCGAAGTGAAGCGTGCCGAAGAATAGTGTAGCGAAGCGAGCGCTACAGTAGATTCAAAGTGAGTCTGCCAAAGCGAAGCGAAGCGAGCGCTACAGTTCGAAGCCAAAGCGAAGCAAAGCGAACACTACAGTATAAAGTCAAAGCTAGTCAACTCTAGTCATCAATTTCCAAAGCAGTCACTAGGGAACTTTATCTCTCGAAGCGGCTCACTACAGAATGACTACGAAGTGACTCAACTAAAGCAGACGCTACAACTTCATAGCGAAGCGAGCCACTACCAACCAGAAAGCGACAGCGCGACTCCCGCCCATATTTTGAACTCTAGTCAACAGGAGATCGTAGCATTAATTACAAGATCTCCACGTGTCGAAAGCGGAGTGGAGCGGAGGAGTTGACTGCCAGGCCGACAAAGGCGCCACAACAGTACTGGCTCGCTCCAGTTACTGTTAGGTTTGTAAGTTAGCCATTTTTGGCAAACAGACAAACTGACGCGTCTGTAAAAGCATCCGTCTGCGCAAGTACTGTCGAGAGGAGGAGGGACAAGGCCACCAACCAAGCAACGGATCTCAGCCAACCCTCCGCCTATAAATAGTGAAGGATGAAGACGAAGAGGAGTTGAACACTACTTGAGCATTCGAGCCTACTGCAAACAAATACTCCCAAGCCTTGAGCAAATCTTCGAGTCTTTGTTTCCAAGTGTTCTCCGAGTTTCCAGCTCATCGGAACTCATCTTCACAACCTTCACACTTAGAGTCTAAGCCCACTTCAAATATCTAAGCTTAGAAGAAGAGCTCTAGCCTACTTTGCATCTATTGTAAAGAGCTCTTCATAGTGTGTTCGTCTACCAAAAACCCAAACCTCTGTCTGTTAGGTTTCTGAGTGTCGTCGTTAGGTTGTCTCGATCCAAGACTCTTCTTTCATCGATTGAAGAAGTCTCGATCATAGAGTTTAGATCCAAGCTTGCACCTACATCGTTTGTGTAAAGCTCGATCGAAGCTAGGCTGTAAGGAGAGCCCGTAATCTCCCTGTCTGTATTTGACTGGAGCGAGTGAAGCTTCCAGTCGTGTCTAGGTTTGTGTAGTGAACCCGTAATGACTACGTCTGTCAGTTGATCTAGGCGAGTGAAGCCCGATCTCGACCAGGCTTTTGAAGAGCCAGAAATCTTCAAGTTCTTGAGTGAAGAGAAGAGAACAGTTGTCGTCGTGCAACAAAGTGGACGTAGGAGCTTTATCTCCGAACCACTATAAATCTCTGTGTCGTATCTCTCTAACCCTAATCTCTTTACTGTATTTGATTATCCATTGCACGTGCATCTAAACAAACAAACTTGGATTTTTAATTACTTAGGAAAAGATTTAGCTCACCAAATTCCGCATACACGAGTAAAGACTCCCTCTTGATCAAGTGCTCACTTCGGTCAAGCAGGCAAGCTACGTACTGTAGATCTAGCTTCAGCTAGGTTTTAAGTATCAAGTGAGCTCTTTACTTGTTACTCTGAGTTAAGGGATTTGAAGTTGAAAAACATCGAAATACGTATTCACCCCCCCCCCCCCTCCCCCCTCTACGTATTTTTCCTATTAACAAACCGGGACCAACAAGGAGGATGTCGCCTACTGAATAAGGCTTGGGAAAAATTCTGCCCATTGCAAGGGGCTTGCGAAGGAGTCATCTATTGGATAGGGCTTTGTAGAAGATTCTGCCCATTGAATGGGGCTTACAAAAGAGGTGCCTATTAGATAGGGCTTCGTGAAAGGGTTGCCTAGCAAGTAGGGCTTATAAGGTGTTCTGCCCATTATATGGGGCTTATGATGATATTGCCTGTTAAACAGGGCTTTTTAAGGAGGATTGCCTATTAAATAGGGCTTGTGACGGGTTCTGCCCATTATATGGGGCTTACGATGATGTTGCCTACTGTGTAGGGCTTCTGAGGATTCTGCCCATTATATGGGGCTTACGATGATGTTGCCTACTAAGTAGTAGGGCTTTTGAGAGTATCACCTGTTAGACAGGGCTTATGAGAAAGGGTTCCGCCCGTTATACGGGGCTTACGAGAGGGTTGCCTGTTAGACAGGGCTTCTGAGAGTAGGGTCTGCCCGTTATTCGGGGCTTACGAGGGAGTTGCCTGTTAGACAGGGCTTTTGAAAGGAGGTTCTGCTTCCAGATGCGGGCTCCCTTCATCAACATGAATGGGGTAGCCCTAGCTTCTTTCGACTCTCCGTTTTCTTTAATGTTTTTATTACTTCATGGGTTTTAGGGTCATGGCAATTCAGGAGCATTCGACTAGCTTTAGTGGGGATGCTTATTTCGTAATCACCAGACCTTTGCATCTTATGAATGGATTTCATATTGAGCATATAACAGGCAGAATTGTATGCTCACCAAGTATACATGGTGACGCGAACGTATTTTGGAATTGCTGTGGCTTGTGATCCGTCTTTTCTCTGGATCCCTCACAACCTTAAGTTTTTGACAAAACAACAAAAGATTAGCCATCACAATTCATGTCATGAGAGAGATGAGGCCTTGATATTGCTTCTAATCGTTGAATTCATGAATTACAAGTGATATAGCTGTCACAAATTCATGGTATACATACTAAAATTCTCCAGGAATAATATAAATCTTGCGTTCAATACATATTCCTTCTATTAGATAGCTGCCATTCTAGGTTGTCACCACAGCAGAGTAGGTGATAAGATGAGTTTATGCACACATCATCAGAATCAATTAAAACTCCGAGGATAAGCAGGGGATTGGCCTTCTGACCCCATGGATTTTCACAGCACTTACAGATATCAATTATTCGTTTACATTCAGGAAGAGAAGACCACATTTAAGTAGAGAAAATCAGTCTTTCAAAACACAAGTTTCTTTTCAATCACAAGTGTTGGTCCCGGTTTGTTAATGGGAAAATACGTAGCGGGGGGGGGGGGGGGGGGGGGGGGGTGAATACGTATTTTGAAGTTTTTCAACTTCAAATCCCTTAACTCAGAGTGACAAGTAAAGAGCTCGCTTGAAACTTAAGACCTAGCTGAAGCTAGATCTACAGTACGTAGCTAGCCTGCTTGACCGAAGTGAGCACTTGATCAAGAGGGAGTCTTTACTCGTATGTGCGGAATTTGGTGAGCTAAATCTTTCCTAAGTAATTAAAGAATCAAGTTTGTTTGTTTAAATGCACGTGCAATGAATAATCGAATATAGTAAAGAGATAAGGGTAGAGAGATACGACACAGAGAATTATAGTGGTTCGGAGATAACACTCCTACGTCCACTTTGTTGCACGACGGCAACCGTTCTTTTCACTCAAGAACTTGAAGGTTACGGGTCCTTCAAAAACCTGGTCGAGATCGGGCTTCACTTGCCTGGATCAAACGACTGACGTAGTGATTGCGGGTTCACTACACACACCTAACAAAGACTGGAAGCTTCACTCGCTTCAGTCAAACACAGACAGGGAGATTACGGGCTCTCCTTACAGCCTAGCTTTGATCGAGCTTTACAAAAATGATGTAGGTGCAAGCTTGGATCTAAACTCTATGATCGAGGCTTCTTCAATCGGTGAAAGAAGGGCCTTGGATCGAAACAACCTAACGACGACTCAAAAACCTAACAGACAGATTTAGGGTTTTTGGTTGATGAACACACTGTGAAGAGCTCTTTACAATAAGTGCAAAGATGGCTAGAGCTCTTCTTCTAAGCTTGGATATGGAATGGGCTTAGACTCTAAGTGTGAAGGTTGTGAGGACGAGTTCCAATGTACTGGAAACTCGGAGAACACTGGAAAACCAAGACTCGAAGATTTGCTCGAAGGCTTGGGAGTGTTTGTTTGCAGTAGGCTCGAATCCTTAAGTAGTGTTCTACTTCTTCACGTCTTCATCCTTCACTATTTATAGGCGGAGAGATGGCCGAGATCCGTTGCTTGGTTGGTGGCCTTGTCTCTCCTCCACTCGACAGTACTTTGTGCAGCCAGTATGCTTTTGCAGATGCGCAGTTTGTCCGTTTGCCAAATCTGGCTAAATTCCAACTTCAACAGTAACTGGAGCGAGCCAGTACTGTAGCGGCGCCCTGTCGGCCTGGCAGTCAACTCCTCTGCTCCACTCCGCTTTTGATACGTGGAGATCTTGTAATTAATGCTACGATCTCCTGTTGACTGGAGTTCAAAATATGGGCGGGAGTCGCCCTGTCGCTTTCTGGTAGGTAGTGGCTCGCTTTGCTTTTAAGTTGTAGCGGCCGCTCTGAAGTGAGTCGCTTCGTGGTAATCTTCGTAGTGAGTCACTTGGGAATAATTTTTCCGAGAAACTTTTTAAGTGAATGTTGACCCGCGTTGACTTGCTTCAACTTTTCTTTGTAGCGCTCGCTTCGCTTCGCTTTGGTGGGTTCACTTTAATTCCACTGTAGCGCTCGCTTCGCTTCGCTAGTTTCGGCACGCTTCACTTTGGCTTGCTAGACTTGCTTCACTTTGAAAAACACACTCAAGCGAGTGGCCTTCACTTGGAATTCCTGCAGTCTAAAGCTAAGCAAAATAAAGCCATCCTAACAGTTTAGGCTTAGAAAAATTCTAACCTATCATCTACATCAAAAATGGGTCGCTTTGGGAACAGAACGCTTTGGGGTTTTGGGATCAAATCAAAACACTACATTTTTAAAGCGTCCCATGTAGTCCCCCCTTAACATTTTCGTTCTTAACAATTCCCAACAATTTCCCCCTTTTTGATGATGCCAAAACCCAAAAGACTTAGATAAGAGAAATCTAGCCTATCTAACCGTGAAGGGAACTCCAAGCGACTGCCTCCTTTGCAGCTTCGTTTGTAATAATTTTTTTTTTTAAGTTCCTTCCCTTTTTTTTTTGGTTAAATTATTGAGTTTGTAGCAAAATGTAAAGTCATTCACAAAGCGAGTAAATGACACGAAGTAGACAGAAATTGAAATAAGATAGATGAACATCAGTTCACACAGTATGAAGCATGAAATTCAAAGATTTCCTGCAGCTTCATCCTTCTCCTCCTTCTCCTCTTCCTTCTTCTCTTCTTCATCAGCAAAATCAAGAGTGTAGGCTGATAGAACTCTTGTTTCCATGGTGTTCACGGTGTGTATGCTTCGCCTTCTCCATGCACTCTCCAGCTTGAACGCTTCATCCACCTCCTCATCAGTGACTCCTCTGTTAGGAACGTCTGTGCCTGGATGAAAAGGCATGGGGAAGTCCTTCACAGCTGGTACCTTGACGACAATTGGCTTGGGCTCTGCTTGTTCAGCCATAGTAAAGATTTTTCGGCGCAACTTGTCGTCATAGGTGGCGAGAAAGTTGTTGAGAGCACTTATTCGAGAGCATCGATCCTGCAGCGGCACTACCTCCCAGTAATAATAGGCTTTGATGAACAAATCCTTGTAGTATAGCCACTGCTCGCGCAGATCTCTCGAGATGAAGTCCTCGATCTCCCTTGCATCCGGGTGCTCATTCCTCCGCTTGGCCAACTCCTCTTCTGACCTCTTTGATAGTTGAGCCATAATCTGTTTGAATTTTGCTCCCGACTCGCTGTTCCACGATGGACGCTTCTCATTGAGTCGTTTGCGAATGTAATCTTGTTCATCTTTGCGAGGGTAGCGACCAGACTCAACCATTTCCTTAGTCGCTACGTCGCATGCATCGGCTATTGATAGGGTGTATTTTTACTTTATTTTCTAAGTGTTATATTATTGTTTTCTTGTCATATTTTGATAGTTTAGCTCATGTTTTGTATTGTTTATGTTATTTTGATCTAGATTACGCTTTTGGGTTGTTTTGAGTGTTTTTAGGGCTTTTTAGTCGAGAAAACCCAAGACAAGACAAGAGGCGATGAAACCAAGGAAGAGATGAAGTATTAATCCCAAGTTCTGACTTCTCACGATTTTTTAGAAGAGTTATTCTGGAAAAGTGAAAGCATAGCATTGAAGAGGAGTTCGATAGGAGCATGTAGGCGAAAACGGGGGTCAATTTGGAGTTCGGACGAGGAAGTTACGGCCAAAACAAGAAAGACGCGCGCAGTCCCAGCGAACCAGCATTGGAGCGCTCGCTCCAAGGTGTTGGAGCGCTCGCTCCGTGTCAGACGGGATTTCTTTTAAAAGGTAATTTTTGACTTTTTCTTGGTTTCCTTGTACAATTAGGTATTGGATGTAAACTTCTACCCTATAAATACCTCTAAACCTATCATTGTAAAGCCAACAACATAGAGCCAACATTAGTCCTACATTCTTTAGATTAGTTTTTATTCTTTTCTCCATACTTTTATACTTTAGATCTAGATTTATTTTATGTATGAAGACCATTGAAGATTGAAGATTTATTCAAGATTCAAGAGTTTTTCTATCCCTTTCTCTTTTACTTTATGTTTTTACTTATGTTTAATCTTCCTTCTACCTTTCTTTTAATTATGTCTAGCTAAATTCCTTAGTTGATTTTAGGGATTGAATGCCTAATTGAATTTATGTAAGTGTTCTTGTGTACAATTAGCCTTCCAATCTAGATGCATGTTTTCATGGTGCTTATTCTCATGCATGATTACTTGATCACTAATTGTGTATGCATAGTTATGTTCATATGCCTTGATTAGGATATTGCATAATAGATCTCATGAATACATGATATGATAGTTTGATTTGTCTTAATTGATAATTGAATTATTATATGTTCATATATAATTGATTTGGTGTCTTAGTTGAACCTAGTTGATTATATCCTTGATACTTGTTCTATTTTGCACTTGATTTTGATTCTTACAATTCGAAAGAATATTAGGATCTTGTTAGGTGACAACTTGCATTGCTTTAATTAGGGTGTAGGTTATTTTTGCATGTATCACATTTAGATTGGATTAAATTGGTTACTTGTACTCATTAATTGCTTGCATATATTTGATTAGGTAGGCTTCCCTAGAATCAACACTTTTCCTTAATTGTTTACTTTCCTTATTTATTTAATTGCTTGTGTCCTAATTTGTTTTATTTGGCTAGCTATTTCCTTGTTTATTTATTTCCTTATATGTTTAATTGAGTCTTTTATTTATTTGCCTAGTTATAAATACCACAATCTCAATTTCTTATTTGCCTAGACATCAGTTTAATTCTAGAGTAGAGGTATTGTGTGTGGTTTCGGTATATCAATCCCTGTGGATACGATACTCGTACTTCTTTATACTATACCTATTTTGTGTGGTAGAAAATAGTGCGATCAGCTATGGCTTGAGCTTCGCAAGCTTCGGACTCATCAGGCATGTGAGGAATAAAGGCACTGCGCACTAACTAAGATTGGATAAGTAACACTTCATTGAAGTATTCCTCAATCCGTGCGTCAATCACTTGGAGTCGCCTTGCATCTGTCCTTCTCTTTCTCTCGCCTTCGATTCTCCCTTCTTCTCTTTCCTTCCTCTTTCTTTCCTCCCTTCCAGCTTTTGAAGCAACTGCTTGCTTGACCTTTTGGCGCTTGGCCGCGGGGTCATCACCTTTTATCTCCTGTGCAGTTCGCTTCAGTGGAAGTTTTGGTAGTGGGGGAGGCGGCATATCCTTCTTCGTAGCGGCACTAGAAGGGACAACTGCGGATGAAGCGAGTGCGGCAGTTGAAGCTGGTGCGGCTGATGAAGCTGGCGCGGCGGCTGAAGCGGGCGCTTTGGGTAAAGCGGCCGCTTGGGAACTAGATGAAGCACCTGCAGCAATAGAATTTTTGGTTAGTTGAAAAAGCTGCTCCATCTCCCACGCCAAGGCAGCATCCTTCTCCACCTGCATCCGCCTTTCCTCCTTCGTAACCACCGTCACCGGAGGATGCCGTGCAATTGAGGCACTCAGCACCTTTTCATGAAGTGGCCTGCTAGGCTCTTCGGGCTTTTTCATTAATTCCTCCTTCGTGAGTTTTGTCTTGCCCAGAGCCCTCGCTTCATCTACATCCTCCGTACCTCCAACATCATTGCCTCCCTCCAGCATCGATTCTACACCAACTCTGCTTCCGCCTGAACCTCCAGCTCCTCCTAGCTTCACTTGTCCTTCCCCCTTTTTGGCATCATCACTGCCAGGGGTTAGGATCATTGGTTTTCCGGAAAGGGTTTGGTGAAGTGAGTTGACAGTGTTGAAAATGGCCTCCAACATCTTTTCGGCTTTTCCCACAGTTGGAGCCACCAGATCAGCAGTTTTGATTGAGATTTCTTCGAGTAGATACTCGCACTGCTTTTCTCTCTCCACAACTGATGCCATCATCCTCTCTAAAGATTCCACTTCTCTGAAGCGAGCCTCCAGCTCCGCTTCAATTTCCCTCCTTATATCTGCCTTCTCCTCCTGCAAGTTGAAGTACCAAAATTCCTGAGCCGCTTGAAATTCAGCTTGCATTGTCTCAAGGCTCCTCTCACTCTGGTTTAGAGAGAGATGGAATTCGGCACTTGCAGCCATCTTTTCTGTGTATGCTTCGCCCAGCTCCTTGACCTTTTCCAGAAGTAGAGTTAATTCTGCATTCCTTAGGTCAATAGCTTGCGCACTCTTCCTCCTACTCTCCAGCTCCTTTTTATCTGTCTCACTCTCTTGCTTGAGCAGCTTCATCTCAATCTTGAGAGAGTCCAAGGCCTTTTTCGTGCTCAGCAGTTCACTTCCCGTCCTTATCAGCTCCTCCTCTCTCTTCTCATATCCCTCCTTCAACTTCTTCAACTCCTCCTTCAAATCTTTCTTCTCTTTCTCCAGTTTGATTAAACTGGCATTTACATTCCTCAAGCGGCTCCTTTCCGCGTCAAGCGAGCCCTTGAGGTCAGTGATAGTAATAGTTTGATCTCCCACCAGCTTCACCTGCACCTCCAGCGCCTTCTCTTTCTCCTCCAACATCCTCTCCTTCTCCTCCACCTTTCCCTCCAAATCCTTCTTCTTCCTGTCAAAGTCTTCTCTAAGACTGATGACCTCCCCCGCCTTCCTCTCCATTTCCTCACTCTTCTTCGTTATCTCGCTTTGAAGGCTAGCGATCTCCGCATCCTTCAACTCCACCTCCTCCTTATACTCCATGATGAGCTTCCTTTCATGGGAGGAGTGCACTCGCTTTGGAACTGTGGCGAGTGGATACGATTCTTTCACCTTAGCATCCAGCTTCTCCCAAAAGCTGGTCCCTTCAAGGAAGGCATGGAAGCCATTTTCGCCAATGAAGTTGAGTATCTTGGCCTCCATTTGAATCAGTTCCTCTTCTGTGAAGGCTTTGAGGAGTCTGAAAATTTTATAGTACTCCGTTCCACGATATGTAATGTACGTCAGGAAGTCGACGACATTGGTGTAAAACACGTCGCTCCATGGAACGTTCGAGTGGTGAAGATTGTAGCGAAGATTGATTGTCTCTGCGGCTTGCTCTCTGTCTAGGACATAGCGTTCGAGAGCCCGCTTGTGTACGGTGAGGACAGGGGGAATGAATTGTGGAATGATGGGAAGTTCTCCGACAGTATGGGCGGTATCGGCCGTAGCTGCCGATGTCGAGGGGGATTGGGTAGGTGATGAGGTTTCTTGGGTTTCTGAAATTTGGATGGCTTCGGTGAGGGGTGGTTGTGTTTGCTGGGTTTGGAATGGCTGGAAAGTGGTGTATGCTTCGACTGGGTCGACATGGAGTAAGGGCATTTCTGGCATATGAAAAGAAGAATCAGTTTCTTCTTCACGGGGAGAGAGGGGGGTTGTTTTTGTGAGGGGTTGTTGGGTTGATGAGGCTTGGTGTTCTGGTATTTGGGTGATGTGGGTTTGGATTTGGAGTGGGGGTGATTTGGTTTTGATTGGTGAAGGCTGGGGTTGAGTCACTTCAACGTTCTCAAGCGGCTTCTCCACCGCCTCGCTTTCTTGAACGATTGAAGCGACTCGCTTCATTTTCTTGCCTCGCTTTGGCGCGGCTCGCTTCCCGGGTGAAGCGACCGGCCTTACTTGGCTCACTTCGGCTTGCCTTTCGGCAACCGGTCTCGCCGGGCACTTCAACATTCAGAAGTCCAAAGTCCATCAAAGTCTTTGTTTTTTCTCCATTTGTCGTAGTAGATGGATTGCTTGTTGTAGATGATGGTGTCTGTTTCCGGCCATGCTTTCCCCGGAAACTTCTTCTCCAAAGAAAAGGAGAGTCTTGAGAAGAACTTCAGTTTCCCCTTGCGGAGAATCTGATCGGCGCTCCCCTTCACGAATGCAAAATCGGCAGCAGCTTCGTGAATTTGTTTGAGGAACCAGCCATGCCAGTTGAAGCTGGTTCCGGTGAGGCTGTCGACGATAACTGCTGTGGCGATCAGCTTCGTCTCGGAAAGAGTATCCAAGGTTCCGACGTAGCACGCGACACTCTTCGAGAAGAGCTCGCAAATATGGTTGAAGGGGGCCTTCAAACTCGAACGGATACTTGCCTCCTTGAAATTCGGATCTGCTTCGGCGGTTGCAAAACGACCGTACTGAACTCCGGCAGACAGACCCAAATCTAGCAGTGAGTCTCCTCCTTCTCTCGGCAAATCAAACTCACCGATGAGATCACTCATGTCCACCTCCACCGGCTTCCTGGTGCATGGATCAGTGAAAGAAGACGTATTCTGCTCCTTCCTCAAGTTGAGCAGTAGTTCTCCAACGGGCTTCGCCAGAATCTTTGACGGAACTGCCGTCACGAATTTCCATAGACCGGCCGTGGTCACGGCTCTACGGAGAAAGCCATTCTTTTCGATAATGGCTGGATCGAGATGAGGCTCGACATTGATATGTTTGTCGACCTCCGCGAGAAACTCCTCCATCGTCTCGGTGTTCTTCTTCTTTCCCATGGTAATTTTAGAGAAATTTGAGCAGAGTTTTAAAAGAAAGAGTTGAGACTCGTGAGTTGCAGAAATCGCAGATCTAAGCACGAGAATGGCAAATTTTGAAGGTTGTGAAAGGTTTTGCAGTTCTGCATCATCCCATATATATAGAGTTAGGTCTTGGCTGACGTGGCAGGGGTAGGACGGTAATATTGCCGAAAGTCCTGTAGGTAGGCGGCGGACGTGCGGTGATGGATCTGACGTGTCCGGCGTCACCACAGTAAAAGTGAACCGCCACTTGCTCGGCGTCTCCACGTGGCCTGCTGCGATTGGTTTGTCTTATACGGCGCTTATCCAACGGTTGCAGATTGGGGGCTGTTGAGATTCGATGGCTGGATCTTCTCCGCCGTTTCCCGCTTCAAATTTGAAGTGAGAACCACGCGCCCGTTATTTCCGCCGTTCCTGATTCTGCATTAAATACTTGGCAGAAAGTAAAATAGGCACTCGAGTGCAGACAGCTCATACTCGCTTCGTGCCCGCTCGCTTCGAGTTGGGCCGCTAGACCTTGACTCGCTTGAGAGGCATTCGCTTGAGTGACTGTTCCGCACTCGCTTGCAATGGCTAGCTTTGAGTGACGTAGCACTCGCTTGGCCATCTGAAGCGACTGGAATAAGAAATTGAATTTCTTTGCTTAATTATAAAATGTTTCTGACTTACATACTTCGAGGATAAACAAGAGTGTTTTCCTCTTGTATTTGTGTCAGATTCATTTCATATTTTCCACATAGTGAGTGAAGGTTTCTAGCACGCTTCGGCTCACTTAGTGTACTTAAAATTGAAACACTTACTAGTCAATCTCACTTCGTAGGAGATTGATACCACGAATTGAAGACTCATGTTGAATTAGATACCACTTGTTGAATGCTACACGTTGAATTAGAACTTCATGGCATTCATCTTCATGGCATTCATCTTCCTCTACGAATTAGAGAGTCCTCCATCGAAGTGAATGGGGGAGAAAATGAATATAGTACACAAGCTTACTACAACCCGAAGGGAGCATCACGTAAGTGTACTTATTCACGACGAATGGGGGATGAGTATAAGTCCTTATCTCAGAGCAGAAATGGACAGGATGACAATGAGAATGCTCTGACAAGACAATCTCGTATTTTACGCAGAAGCATGTCACCAGCCCTGCAACCTTTTGTATAAAAAGGTAAACCTTCAAGCTTTCCTACAATCTAGAGAATGAATCTGCAGTCGACTCGCTTTGACCCAAGCTAGGGCAATTGAAGCGATGCAGAATTCAAGATAGCAGCATTCTGGCTCGCTTTGGAAGTAGCTTGCTCCGAGAGTAAGCATTAGTTCCCCCTTAACCATATACTTAACAATTCCAATAAGTTGGTAGGGAACTTCTTCCAATTCTCCACCTTTCTCCACCTTATTTCATTTTATTCAAGCGAGTGGAGTTTGAAGTGACTCGCTTGAGTTGGTGAAGATACGAAGCGAGTGCCGCACAAGGGAACAAGCGAACACTCCTTCGTGCATCCTGGAACTAGCATTCTTCACCAGGGTCTAATAACCCTAATTCCATGCATAGCTGGTTGAATCGAGACTCAGCTAGAGGCTTGGTGAGGATATCTGCTCGCTGGAGATCGGTATGAATTTTCTCGAGCTTGATATCCTTCTTCTCGACATGATCACGAATGAAATGATGTCGAATTTCCACATGCTGGCATCTGGTGTGAAGCACTGGATTCTACGAAATACATATGGCACTGTTGTTGTCGCAGAAGATTGGAATTTCATTTGCTTCAACTTTGTAGTCCTTCAATTGTTGACGAAGCCATAGGATTTGAGAACAGCAGCTTCCAGCGGCCATGTACTCAGCTTCAGTTGTTGAAGTGGCTACGCTTGTTTGCTTCTTTGAGAACCACGAGATTAGCTTGCTTCCCAAGAACTGACATGTGCCCGAAGTTGACTTCCTATCGACTCGGCACCCTCCATAGTCAGCATCGGAATATCCAGTGAGCTCCAAATTGTCCTCCGCTGGATACCACAGCCCCATATTGACAGTGCCCTTTAAATATCGAAGAATTCTCTTGGCAGCTTCAAGATGGCTGTGCTTGGGGTTGCTTTGGAAGCGAGCGCAGACTCCGACTGCAAAAGCAACATCTGGCCTACTTGCAGTGAGATAGAGTAGTGACCCAATTAGGGCACGATAATCTGTAGGATCTACAGATTTTCCTCCTTCATCTGGCTCCATCTTCCAGTTGGTATTCATAGGAATCTTCACAGCTTTAGCATGTTGAACACCAAACTTGGCAAGCATATCTCTTGTATACTTCGCTTGGTTGATGAAAATTCCATTATCCTGCTGCTTCACTTGAAGACCTAGAAGGCAGCTCATCAAGCCAATCATTGACATTTCATATTTGGTCTTCATCAATTCTCCAAACTTCTCGCTAAGCGACTGGTTTGGCGACCCAAATATGATGTCATCCACGTAGATCTGGACCCAAAGCATATCTTCTCCATGGTTGATGGTGAAGAGAGTCCGATCTATCTTTCCTTTTTGGAATCCATTGTCCACTAGGAATTGAGAGAGTGTATCATACCAAGCTCTGGGAGCTTGCTTCAACCCATACAGGGCTTTCTTTAATCGATAAACTTTATCTCCCTGCTCGAAACCCGGTGGCTGCTCCACATACACTTCTTCTTTGAGTTCACCGTTGAGGAATGCGCTCTTCACATCCATTTGATAGACTTTGAACTTCTTGGCTGCTGCATAGGCTAGAAACAATCTGATAGCTTCAAGCCGTGCCACTGGAGCGAAGGTTTCATCAAAGTCGATTCCTTCCTCTTGGCAGTAGCCTTTGGCAACGAGTCGCGCCTTGTTCCTCACTACGTTGTGGTCCTCGTCGGTCTTGTTCTTGAACACCCACTTGGTGCCAATAACATGCTGAAATTTGGGACGATCCACGAGGTACCATATGTCATTCCTGGTGAATTGATTCAGCTCCTCTTGCATGGCTATCACCCAGTTAGAGTCGGCTAGGGCTTCCTCCACGCTTGATGGCTCAATGTTTGAGAGAAAGCAACTGAACATGGCACTTTCTCCAAACACTTGACTTCTGGTCACTACACCCTTGGATGGATCTCCAATGATTTGGCTTGGTGAGTGATCTTTGAGCCATGCACGCTTGGATCCGCCAGCTTCATCTTCATCTTCTTCCTTGTCGCTCGCTTCACCATCTGAAGCGACTGGATTGGGTGCTTGGCATGTACTAGCTTCAGGAATCTTGGGGGTAGCTTCAACTTCTCCTTTGGGATTCTGCTCGCTTGAGTCCTTGATCTCATCATCTTCATCGAGCACGTCCCAAGTGAGTTGATTCGAGGGTTCCTTGCTTTGATCCTTTTCATTCGCTTGAGCCTGTTCCTGTGGAAGACTTAAAGAAGATTCATCAAATACGACATGGGGTGATTCCTCCACAATTAGGGTTTTACAGTTGAACACTCTGTAGGCTTTGCTAGACGTAGAGTATCCTAAGAATACTCCTTCATCTGCTTTGCTTTCAAAAGCTTTCAACTGTGACTTCCCATTGTTGTGAATGAAGACCCTACAACCAAAAATATGGAAATAAGATATGATAGGAATTCTCCCTGTCCATATTTCATATGGAGTTTTGTCGTGCCGTTTGTTGAGAAGCGTCCGATTCTGTGTATAACATGCCGTGTTGGCAGCTTCAGCCCAATACTTCATCGGAAGCTTCGAGTCAGCAATCATGGTGCGAACAGCTTCTTTGATGATTCGATTTCTTCTTTCAGCAACTCCATTCTGCTGAGGAGTGCGTGCTGAAGAAGTTTGATGTGCTATGCCATGCTCCGTGCAATACGCTTCAATTGTAGAGTTCAAGAACTCTGTGCCTTTGTCGGAGCGGATGGTCACAATAGCTTGATTCTTTTCCACCGCCAATCGCTTGAGCAGTTGTGGTAGCTTGATCAGAGTCTCCTTCTTGCTGTAGAGAAATACGACCCAAGTGTAGCGAGAGAAGTCGTCGACTACAACTAGAGTGTATTTCCTTCCATTCACACTAACTGGAGTAACTGGACCAAACAGATCCATGTGAAGCAGCTCGAGCACTCGCTTTGATGAGGCTTCTTCGAGACTGGCGAAGTGCTTCTTCGTCTGCTTCCCTCGTTGGCATGGTGAGCATGGATGGTCTTTGATGAAGACTTCATTCGGTATGCCTTGCACCAAACCTTTTCGAGCTAAGCGATTGATAGCTTTGAAATTGAGGTGGTTCAAGTGTCTGTGCCATAGCCATCCAATTTCTGTAGCACTTCTTGCAACTAGGCAAGTTTCCTCTTTGCAGCTGTCCCATTGTGCTATGTAGACGTTCCTTTGCCTAATTCCAGTGAGCACAATCTGAGACGTGAGTTTGCTCTTCACAATGCACTTGTTGGAAATGAACTCCACCCTGTACCCTTTATCACAAAACTGTGAAATGGACAACAGGTTGTGCTTGAGTCCTTCCACATAGGAGACTTCTTCAATTGTGAACTTTCCAATTTTCAGTGCGCCGTATCCCCTGGTGCTTCCTTGAGAGTTGTCACCAAAGGTTACGTGTGGACCCTTCTTCTCTATGTAGCTGTGAAGTAGAGCTTTCATGCCGGTCATGTGTCTTGAACATCCACTGTCCAAGTACCATACTTGTTGACCCTCACTTGGCATGGGATCCACGGCGCTCACCTGCAATTAGACAGATTTTGGTACCCAAATCAGTTTGGGTCCTTGCAGGTTAGTTCCCTTAGGTACCCCTTGCTTCACTCTCTTTTGAGATGAAGCTTGTGTCTTGGGCTTCTCGACCTTCGAAAACTGTGATCTCTGCTTTGAAGCAGCTTCACACGTGCAACAGTGTGCGCAAGAGGGGTAGCGGCTCGCTTTAGACCTACCTATGCTCTTCCCATTTTGCTTATATCCTGAAGCGACTCGCTTCGGATTAGCTCTGGGTTTAGAGACTGACTTAGGGTTTCTAGTCTGTCGAAGCGGCTCGCTTGGTTTCCTCGAAGCGGTCCAACTAGGGTTTTGACCCTGACTCGCTTGAGAAACCTTGGGAATTTGAAGCGACCCAGTGGGAGCTTCAAAATCTTCCCCCTCAATGTTAGTCCGGTTGGACCATCTCCAGTCCGGATAACGTGACACATAGACATTACTCCCCTTTTTAGGAGGTAGATCCTTTGTCTCTCGTGTCTTGGCTTGAGACTTAGAAGCTTCAACAGTTCTCCCTTTACCCTTGGATTGGTAAGACTTAGCATGTTGAGTGCTAGAGACTGTTGAACTTTGCTTGCCCTTAGGATCTGCCCTTAAAGATATAGACATCTTCATAGGCTTCCTTTTAGGGTTCTCAGCCATTTCGCCTTTGTCTTTGTTAGTGGTCGCTTTGGATGCAGTGGGCAATTCCAAAGTGACTGATGGTGTAGTGTGAGATGCACCAACAAAGATAGTCGGCTTGGGAGGTCCACCCTCATATCCAAGGCCAGCTTTCCTGCCAAAAGGCAGAAGCGAGCCCTCTAGTGCCTGCCTAGCATATGATGCTTTGTTCAAGTTGGCAACTAGAGTGGACTGGGTTTCATACCTTCCCTCCAAGCTTTGATGTCTAGCGAAGAGATCCTTGAACTTACTAGTCATAGCCCTTTAATTGAGTTTGACTTCGTCAAGCTCACGGGCTAGCTTTCGGTTCTCCTTCTCGCTTTGCGACAGAGCTTGTTTTACCACTTCGTGGTCGCTTGACAATTTTTGGTGCTTGTCAAACCACTCCATGTAGAGGATTGTTCTTCCTCATTGACAGTGTGTGCTAGTGTAATTGAAGTGATTGAAGGATAGAAGAATACCTCTCCTGTTTCTTCGTCGGTGAGCGCCATAAATCCAAGACCCTCACCATCACTAGAGTTTGGATCTGTGAATACATCTGAGTCGCTTGGTGGATCTTCAGTTGTAGCGACCGGTACTTCACTCGCTACGAGCGCTCGCCTTGGAGCATCCCTCTTGGCCTTCAATTCTTCGCGCTCTTTGGCACTTAGCTTTGGGCAATCGGATTTGTAGTGGCCCATCTTGTGGCAGTGGTAACACTCCACTTCCATCATGTCGCGCGGGATCGTCTTGGTCGTCTCTTCTCTCTTTCCTTTTCCTTCTCGAGCATCAGTGCTCCTCCCTTTGTACTGCTTGTAGAATCTTTTGTATTTGCCCACTCGAGAGTTCATTTTGTTGAAGTTCTTGGACAAGAACGCAATATGTTCTTCCAATTATTCCCTCGTCATCTTGGCTAGCGACTGCTCGCTTGGCCCCCCTTCGGCAGCTTTGAATGCTACTCCTTTTGATGTAGTGGGCGCTTCATCCTCTTCGTCGAGGTTCATTCGATTCAGATCGAATTCATGAGCTTTGTGTTCGGAGAACAAAATCTCCGGTGTGAGCTTTGATAGATCCTTGGTAGCTAGGTATAGCTCCTTCATAGTCTGCCACTTCCTTGTGAGAGCTCGGACAATCTTCAGGTTGACTTCCTTATCTGTGAGTTCCTTCCCTAGCGAGTTGTGAGTTGCAGTGATGTTTGTAACCCTCAGCTCGAAGGCGTCAATGGATTCTCCTGGCTTCATTATCAGACTTTCAAACTCCCGCATCTGAACGGCGAGCTTGTTCTCCTTGATTTTGTCTGTGCCTTGAGAAATGAGGGCTAGGGTTTCCCACATTTCCTTTGTCGTTGCACATTTCCTTATTCGTGGTAGATAGGCGTCCGACACGGTGCTCTGCATCGTGTGGCGTGCAATCTTATCGAGGTTGGCAACTTTGAAGTCATTTGGAGTATACTCATCCTTATCCTTCTCCACGTATTGTTGACGAACGTGGGTTGGACGACCTTCCGCGGCTGGAACATCCACAAATATGGCTTTCTTGATCTCGATTGGTCCGTCCTCAATGACTTCCCACATCCGGTCGTGGATGGAGCATAGGAAGCTCTCGACTCGGAAACTCCAGATCTCATAGCCTTCAATTGAAAACTGTGGAAGACTAGAAGCACTGTATGTAGACATGGCAAACAGTCAGTAGTATATGCAGTATGCGTGGGTGAGGTTTTGATGCACTTAGGAAAATAGGATCCGGATCAGTGAGACAACGTGAAGCGAGTGGGGACTCGCTTCAGGTATGCAAAGCAGAGGCTCGAAAGAACCGCTGCTCTGATACCACTTGTTGGTCCCGGTTTGTTAATGGGAAAATACGTAGAGGGGGGGGTGAATACGTATTTTGAAGTTTTTCAACTTCAAATCCCTTAACTCAGAGTGACAAGTAAAGAGCTCGCTTGAAACTTAAGACCTAGCTGAAGCTAGATCTACAGTACGTAGCTAGCCTGCTTGACCGAAGTGAGCACTTGATCAAGAGGGAGTCTTTACTCGTATGTGCGGAATTTGGTGAGCTAAATCTTTCCTAAGTAATTAAAGAATCAAGTTTGTTTGTTTAAATGCACGTGCGATGAATAATCGAATATAGTAAAGAGATAAGGGTAGAGAGATACGACACAGAGAATTATAGTGGTTCGGAGATAACACTCCTACGTCCACTTTGTTGCACGACGGCAACCATTCTTTTCACTCAAGAACTTGAAGGTTACGGGTCCTTCAAAAACCTGGTCGAGATCGGGCTTCACTTGCCTGGATCAAACGACTGACGTAGTGATTGCGGGTTCACTACACAAACCTAACAAAGACTGGAAGCTTCACTCGCTTCAGTCAAACACAGACAGGGAGATTACGGGCTCTCCTTGCAGCCTAGCTTCGATCGAGCTTTACACAAACGATGTAGGTGCAAGCTTGGATCTAAACTCTATGATCGAGGCTTCTTCAATCGGTGAAAGAAGGGCCTTGGATCGAAACAACCTAACGACGACTCAAAAACCTAACAGACAGATTTAGGGTTTTTGGTTGATGAACACACTGTGAAGAGCTCTTTACAATAAGTGCAAAGATGGCTAGAGCTCTTCTTCTAAGCTTGGATATGGAATGGGCTTAGACTCTAAGTGTGAAGGACTGGAAACTCAGAGAACACTGGAAAACAAAGACTCGAAGATTTGCTCGAAGGCTTGGGAGTGTTTGTTTGCAGTAGGCTCGAATGCTTAAGTAGTGTTCTACTTCTTCACGTCTTCATCCTTCACTATTTATAGGCGGAGAGATGGCCGAGATCCGTTGCTTGGTTGGTGGCCTTGTCTCTCCTCCACTCGACAGTACTTTGTGCAGCCAGTATGCTTTTGCAGATGCGCAGTTTGTCCGTTTGCCAAATCTTGCTAAATTCCAACTTCAACAGTAACTGGAGCGAGCCAGTACTGTAGCGGCGCCCTGTCGGCCTGGCAGTCAACTCCTCTGCTCCACTCCGCTTTTGACACGTGGAGATCTTGTAATTAATGCTACGATCTCCTGTTGACTAGAGTTCAAAATATGGGCGGGAGTCGCGCTGTCGCTTTCTGGCAGATAGTGGCTCGCTTTGCTTTGAAGTTGTAGCGGTCGCTCTGAAGTGAGTCGCTTCGTGGTCATCTTCGTAGTGAGTCACTTGGGAATAATTTTTCCGAGAAACTTTTTAAGTGAATGTTGACCCGCGTTGACTTGCTTCAACTTTTCTTTGTAGCGCTCGCTTCGCTTCGCTTTGGTGGGTTCACTTTAATTCCACTGTAGCGCTCGCTTCGCTTCGCTAGTTTCGGCACGCTTCACTTTGGCTTGCTAGACTTGCTTCACTTTGAAAAACACACTCAAGCGAGTGGCCTTCACTTGGAATTCCTGCAGTCTAAAGCTAAGCAAAATAAAGCCATCCTAACAGTTTAGGCTTAGAAAAATTCTAACCTATCATCTACATCAAAATGGGTCGCTTTGGGAACAGAACGCTTTGGGGTTTTGGGATCAAATCAAAACACTACATTTTTAAAGTGTCCCATGTAGTTCCCCCTTAACATTTTCGTTCTTAACAATTCCCAACAACAAGGTTTATCACTATTTCCACCTCAGCGAGAGCATAATTATAAAATCACATCACATTCAACGGCTCACGGCCGTGGAAAGCTTTAGCAAATATCAAGCGGTGGTATGCACATATGGGGTTTTTGCAGATTAAACAACAAACAAAGCATACCCAACCAATATAACATCAGATTTTCTCATATTCTCAACATAAGGATAGAATAAAAGGAAATCGTAAACAATATTACACCAATGAGTTGGAATTTTGCATAAAAAACAGGGGAAATCAACATCTCAACTTAAGAATTTCCCACAGACGGCGCCAGTTGATAGATCCGGGTTAGAGATCCACAACAATTTGGGGTGTTTTTCATCATGTTTTGCAGAGAGCGTTTATGGATAAAGCTTTAGAGCGATAAAAAGCAGGAGATTCGTGCGTGTAGAGAACTATAAATGATCAGTATTGTGTACAGAGCAGGATTTGCGCAGTGATGATAAATAACATTTGAGCTATAAGTAAGATGTGAAAAGCATATTTAGCCATGAACTAGCAAGATTCACGGAGTTTTGCACTCATATAAGCAGATAATGGAGAGATGGGGCAGGAGAAAAGGAGAGAAATAAGGAGGATGGAGCTCTATTGAGCCTCATTTCCCTTCGACAGTAAGGGTTTTACCTTGTGCTCAAAATAATGTATGTGAGAGAGAGATCCTTCTCAGCGTCGAGAGGAATAGACGGAGGTGAAGAGGAACTAGAGCTTCCCAAGGGAAAGTTTCGAGCGCCTCAAATGCTCGAGCTCGGAGGAGCTCGTAAGGAGAGTATGGAGCTAAATGGAACAGTACGCAGGGATGCGTGTTGTTCCTGTGAGAGGTGTTCTGATATGACGATGATGCGATGAAGTGTGCATTCACTTGGTATTTATAGGCGTGAGGGTGAAAAGGGAAGCATTCGTGTGAGGGTAGGACAGAAAAGGAATTCCTACGGAAACAGAGTATCCTCCCTCCTGTATGCAGTGGTCCTCACTTTACAATATATAGAGTCACGCGGATCGCATGCTACGCAGAACCTTGAGCTTTGCTGCACATTTATGGGATCTGATCAGATCCTCTTAGCCTTGCAGATGCTTACGGATCTTATAGGGCTTCTGGGAATGGCAAAAACCCCACGGCTTCTACATGGAATATGGTTCTTGATTATGCTGAGCATCTCAATGCTCATGAAGTCTCTTTCATAACATGTTTTATATGCAGAACAACTCCCATTGAGTCCTATCATGATTATTATCGAATGATCGTAATAATAATGATGGTAAGGCTTGTTTCACCCAGAATTTATTATTCCATTTCTCCTTAGTAAGATTTCTACGCTCATTGTAGCTTCTAGTATGTCGTGACTTTAGAAATGATATCCCAGAGTTGAGGAGAGCACATATTCCTATCAACTCGAGTTATTTGGGCATTACGGCTGATATTAATCTCTATCAATTAATGCATACAATTAACCAATTTAATTCAATCTAAATGTGATACATGAAAGATAACCTACACCCCGATTAAAGCAATGCAAGTCGTCACCTAATAAGATCCTAATATCCTCTCGGACGCATAGATTTCAAATCAAGTGCAAAATAGAACAAGTATCAATGATATAATCAACTAGGTTCAATTATGACACCCAAATCAATTATATATAAACATATGATAATTCAATCTCAACTAAGACAATCAAACTATCATACCATGTATTCATGAGATCTATTATGCAATTATCCTATCAAGGCATAAACACATAACTATGCATACATAATTAGTGGCCAATTAATCATGCATGAGAATAAGCACCATGAAACATGCACCTAGATTGGAAGGCTAATAGTAAACAAAAACACTCACATAAATTCAATTAGGCATTCAATCCCTAAAATCAACTAAGGAATTTAGCTAGACATAATTAAAGTAAACATGAACACAATATATTGAAAGAACATAATTAAAAAGAAGAGTAAGAAAAACTTGGAATTGAATCTTGAATACTCGAAGAACTTCGAAACTTGAATATTGAATAACTTGAATAAAACTCCAATGTTAAACAATTATAAAAGCTGAAAATTTAAAGAGAATTATGAAAAACTAAAGAGTACTAATGAGAATTCTGGGGTTCACAATGCTTAACCTAAGGTATTTATAGAGTAGAGGTTTACAAGGAATCGAAAATAAGTAAAA
Source organism: Thymus mandschuricus (assembly GCA_029379335.1). Taxonomy (NCBI): domain Eukaryota; kingdom Viridiplantae; phylum Streptophyta; class Magnoliopsida; order Lamiales; family Lamiaceae; genus Thymus; species Thymus mandschuricus. Next base: position 20,583,238 of record CM057081.1, read on the forward strand.
AAAGCCCGCGAAATAAACACGGCCCGTGTCCCGACTCGGATGACTCACTCGGCCAGCGACTCGGATGGTGACTCGACCGAGTGAGTGAGGGTGGTCTGACTCAGCCGAGTGAGTTGAACAGTAGCTTCACTCGGCTTATGACTCGACCGAGTGGTTAGCCGAGTCACCTCCTCGAGTTCCGTTCTTCGGCTCTTCGACTCTCCGTTTCTTGACTTTCTCGATCCTCGTTTCAACTTGGGTTATTTCCATACAAAAAGTACCTAAAAACACGACAAAATACCCAAAGCATAATATAGTTCGAAAGGATATAAAACGATATAAAACACGAACTAAATCACGAAACGAGACCTAAAAACGACTCCTAAACACTTATAAAAACAAGTAAATTTCTAGTCTATCAAAATCCCCCAAACTTAAACATTGTTCGTCCCGAACAATAAACAAAAACGAAACAAAGCAATCATCATAATCATTGCGAAATATATAGCCTCATAGATTTTTCAAGAATGATTCTTAAGATCAAATTTATGCAAACAACCTCAAGACTCCACAACACAAATCATACAACAAATACTAAGTCATGAATGTGAATTGGGAAATCCTCTCAAACATGTGAAGATAGAATATAAGTGATCTCTCAACACTCTCAAAGAACAAGATGTGAAGTATAATGCACATCAAAGGATCACTCAATCATCAATGCAATGCAATGAACTTACCATAGGCTTGCCCCTTATCTCACATCTCCACCTAATGTAATGCATATTCACTAAGATCAATTAGGACTTTATTAAAGCTTGTAATGTAGGGGCATTGGTTAAGGTAGGGAAATTATAGGCTAAGTGACTCAAAAATAACTTCAAATCATTCACCCCTTTTCAACTCCAACCAAAGTATGAATTTTCCCAATCCATCTTCTACCATACTCAACACAAACTACATATAACAAACAAGATGCCAAATATTCACAACTCAATACACTATCAACTATCCCCTTATGCTTTTATTCTCTTTTTTTTTTTTTTTTTTTTTTTTTTTAAAAAAAGCTTATAGGGTTAGTTAATAACTAAATAAAGCATAATTTTATATTTTTTTTCTCATCTCCAACCACATCAAAAATATATCTTTTCAACTCCTCCTACATCACCAACCACATCTACTAGGGATACACTTAACCATCCAAACCTCCTATCATGCAAGTTCAAGAAAGAAAGGCTAATAAAAGGCTCAAAGGGGGTAAACAAAGGTTATGATCAAGGTTAGTGTATAGGAATTACGTGGCTACGAAAGATGGCCTAAAATCCTTTCTAAGATCATATACATACTAAGGTCTCAATGGAGAACAAAGGCAAGTTCTAGAAATTCAAAGCATGCATGATCACTCAACAAATAAATTGACATCAATATGTCCAAAGGCTCAAATCCTCACCAAGGTAACAATATGACTCCCCAATATCCAAACATAACATATAATTCATCACATAAATGTGTCGCTTCGCCAAGGTTCCATGCATAAATCCAATCAAAATTTTCATAATCACAAATCCATACTATCATTGGCAAATCCACAACACTCATATATCATGCTTGACTCAATCAACTAACTCCTAAGACTCAAAGCAATAAAAGACTCAACAACATACCCCAAAATAAAACAACTACTAAATCAATTAAAAATACAACCAAAAGATAGTTAACTTTAGTTACTCTTCCCTCTCTCCCAAACTTATTTCGAAATCAAAGATTAAGGAATAAGTTTGCAAAAAGAAGAAGGAACTAAGTTAACAAACTTACCTCATTGATATGGTGGAGGGAAGGGAGTGTTGTCTGTTGGGGTCGAACCGTTGATGTTGAGGCGGGTAGTGAGGATAGAAGTAGTGCATCTCATGCACCATTCTATTGTTGTTCTCCATGTAAGCTCTCTCATCCTCTCGTCTCTTCGCCTCATCCTCTCGACATTTCCTCTCATTCTCAAAGTAGGTGTTGAGAGTGTCGAAACGGCCTCCAATGTATGTACGAAGATCTCCCACCTCGGTCTTCTCGAACTCCTCGCACTTGAGATTCAACGAACTCTCTACCATCCCAATGGTAGTTGTCCATCGCCTCCATCGTCTACGTATGCCAATCTTGCATGGTGGAAAACTCCGGAGCACGCATGTGGAAGCCGGGTTGTGGAACATCTTCATACCCTTGTTGCTCGTCTCCCCCGTGTTCGTAGGCTTGTTCCTCTTGTTCATCCTCCTCTTCCTCAACTCGTGGTGGTCGTCGGCCCGGTTCCGTTATCATCCTCGAGTGCTCTCCCATGCTCAAATTCCAATTCCCTCGTATTTTATCTTCCTCCGCAAGCACACTCGTCAAATGTGGGCAAGGGAGACGAAGGAGCATGGTTGCATTCCTCCCGTGGAGCTTCCAAACATAACCCTCCTCATGTGACAACATCTCTTGTCGTTGAAGCGCCTCTCGGTCTAGGTGGATATCTCGAGAAACCGGCTCCTTGGGCAATGGAACTCGAAACTTGTGGCACATGGGTGTAATCCACTCTCCACACCCGATCCTTTGACTCCCATGCAGAAGGGCTTGACTCTCAAAGTGCTCGGATAACAAAAGGGCAGCGTCTTGCTTGACTTCATGGATGCACACCCAAAATAAATGCATATAAATGGTTCCGAACGATCCGGGGTCTCCTCTCCCAACAATTGTGCTTGCAATGAGTCGGTGTAGGTACCGAAACGCCGGATTTCGAACCAATGATGCCTTCGATCTCGCTGGTTCATAGTATGGCCTCCTCTCCTTCTCCAAGTGCACTATCTCCATCCAAAGGTTATCCGAGTCGGGTGTGTGATTCCCGCTGAAATACCCATTGTCATCTCCTCCAATCAACTCATTGAGCTCTTCCATGGTGAGAACTCTTTGGACGTTCCCCAATTGAAAATGAAGCACCGAAGGAGTTTTCTCGGACCTCAACAACTCCACGGTTGAAAGGAACTCCACCGTCGGAATATGGTACGTCAAGAAGTTTGCTTGGAACACCTTCGTAAATCCTCCGTTCTCCATGAGAGTCACCACATCATCGGCTATTCCCATTCCATTAATCACCTCGTGGTCTAGGAACCTACAATGTTGGTGCTTCAATACCACTAAATGCGACCATCTCCGTTTGGCCTCCGGTGTTCTTAGAGTAATTCCAAATGCCTTCGGATCTTGGTTCGACAATAAGTCTTGTGTGGGCGGGGCTCGACTCGATGTTGTCTCCTTTTGCTTTCCCTTGCTTTTGGTGGAAGTAGAAGACGAGGCTACACTCTTACCCTTGTCACGACCCATTGTAGTACCTATAAAATAAGATACTATAACAAAATCAATTCAAATCATCATCAATTTTTCTCTTCCCCAAACTTGATCAAGTCCATACTCCCCCATTATACACCCACATTCATGCTTCAACAACACCACTTGTATACACACTATCAATCCTCAAGCAACTCAACCTCTCATAAAACCCATCAATTTAACATAAGCTCTTATCCAAATTTATGTTCAAATCAATTAAATTCAAGAACAAATAAGCATAAGAAACTTCAATTCATGCTCCATTCATGCAATTCTATCAAAATTCATCAAAAATCTCAATAGCCTATACAAAATTGAACATGAATTTCATCAAAGGAATCATCATAGAACACATTCATCAACATAAATCCAATAAAACAAGCATTCAATGAAAATTCAAAAATTTCTCCTCCCAATCCTAGCATGCAATTGCACCATAGAAATCCAAAATTAATCGGTCAATATACTCCCAATTGCGTAGAGAATGAAGAATTATGAAAATTGGAGGAAGAAAAATCATACCTTGGATGGAATAGAAGAGAGAATTGAGAGAGGATTTGTGTTCTTGAAGAGTTGTGTGTGCTAGTGTGTGTTCTTGTGTGTGTATTGGTGTTAAAATAGGAGAACATACCTTAAAGGAGGTAAAAAAAATCGGATGGGCTAGGGTGCACTCGGCCAGTCCATGAGGTGACTTGGCTGAGTGTGTGTCCGAGTGAGGGTACTGACCTGGAAACGTGATTTCACTCGGCCGACGACTCGGCCGAGTGGGTGTCCGAGTGAGGGCACTGACCGCGATTCTTGATTTGACTCGGCCGAGGACTCGGCCGAGTGTGTGTCCGAGTTGTGCTGGGAAATTTCACGCTAGTTGACTCGGCCGAGTGTCTGGCCGAGTGGAGCCTCCTTTTTCCCGGTTTGCTTCGACCTCATGCTCGACCAAACCGGTCGAGCCGAGGGTCGAGTCGGCCTATTTTTTCGCTAAAAAACATGCAACTTATTAGCATTACTCGCCTATAAAACTCGAACCTCAAATATGCAATTATTTTATTAAGGGGTACGACTTTAAACAAAAATGAAAAAACTAAACTATGACACTAAAAAAATAAAATTAAATCGAAAAATGAGATACGAATATTGGGTTACCTCCCAACAAGTGCTACGTTTAACGTCTTTAGCCCGACGATACCTCTTTTCTAACTCGGGTCATCAAGATAAGTGGCCGCTTTCTTGGGGTAGAGTGGCAACGGCTTGAAGTAGTGTTTGAGTCGATGTCCATTCACCACGAATTTTTCACCGTCGTTCTTCAACACATCGAATGCACCATTCTTCAAGTCCTTGTATATAACAAACGGCCCCGACCACTTGCTTTGCAATTTTCCTGGAAATAAACGAAGTTGAGAATTAAAAACAAGAACATCATCACCAATTTCAAACTTACGCTTTTTGATGCTCAAGTCGTGAAATCTTGCGGCTCGTTCTTTGTAAATCCTCGAATTCTCGAATGCCTCGTTCCTCATCAAGCTCCAATAAGTCGTCACACCTTTGACCCATGGCTTCCTTGAACTCAAAATTGATCCTTCTCGTCGCCCAATAAGCTTTGTGTTCCAACTCCATTGGTAAATGGCAAGATTTGCCAAATAGCAATTGATATGGGGACCTCCCAATTGGCGTCTTGAATGGCGTCCTATAGGCCCAAAGTGCGTCATCCAAGTACTTCGCCCACTCCTTCTGGTTGGTGACGGTCTTCTCCGAAATTTGCTTGATCTCTCGATTAGCTAGCTCGGCTTGACCGTTTGCTTGAGGGTGGTAGGGCGTCGTAACCTTGTGCTTGACTCCATATTTTGCAGGAAGCGATCCTAACCAACGATTGTTGAAGTGGCTCCCCCCATCGCTAAGCAAAGCTCTCGGAGTTCCATACCGAGTCAAAATATTCCGCTGGAGGAATTTGATCACCACTTTCGAATCGTTGGTTGTCGTGGGAATGGCCTCGACCCACCTAGAAACATACTCCACCGCAAGTAGAATGTAGGAGAACCATTGGGACTTGGGAAAGGGGCCCATGAAGTCGATCCCCCAAACATCAAAGAGCTCCACCTCCACGATAGTGCGTTGCGGCATCTCGTCCCTCTTCGTGATGTTCCCCATCCTTTGGCATCGATCACATGTCTTGATGTACTCATGACAATCCTTGTAAATCGAAGGCCAATAAAAACCACTATGAAAGATCTTGAGGGCGGTGCGATTTGCTGCGAAGTGTCCCCCATTCGGAGCGCTATGGCAATCCTCGATGATCTTCTTCCACTCCGATTGTCGAACACATCGCTTAATGATTCCGTCGGCACACCTCCAGTACAAGTATGGGTCATCCCAATAGTAGAATTTGCAATCGTGTAGGAACTTCTTCTTTTGATGAGACGATAGATCCTTCGGCACATGATGAATCACCAAATAGTTGATGATGTCGGCGAACCAAGGTGTCAAATCATCTAACTTGAAAATCTGCTCATCGGGGAAACTTTCTTTGATGACGACTCGTGCATCTTCTCCTTCCACAGGCTGCTCAAGTCTCGAAAGATGATCGGCCACCACTGATACGATCCTAGTCGAGTGAAAGATGTCGACGCAGATACGTAGCCCAGAATCGGAAGCCATAGATTAAAAACAAACGAACGATAGATAAGATGAACCTCTAACACCTTTGAAACTAACCCTCCAAATTGAAAAGGCGAGAAACTCCCTAAACCCCAAGGAGACAGTTGCCTCAACAACATTAGTCTGATTCAATAAATCAAATCGAACGAATCTAAAATAAATAAACAAGGATAAAAGATAAGATGGAGTATCCCAATACGTCTACGGTCTAAACCCCCTAAGTACTATAGATAAGTCGAAACCTCTATAACCCAAAGAGATGGTTGCCAAGCCACACGGGGACGATGAATGACACACAAACGAGGGTGATGAACTCGATTGATTCGCCGATAAAAAATACCTCTATGAACTAAGAAATCCATAGGATACATAAAGAAGATAAAATCTCACATTTTAATTGATAATCAAATATTTGGAGGCTTATTTTCGTCACCCCTATTTAGGCCTTATTTATAGGCTTCAAAAAGTCCTAATTACACAAGGAAACTAGTTAAAAATCTATCCTAAGGTATACCAACTCAAATCCTAATCTAAAAAGGAATAAAATCCCCAAAATAATGCTTAAAATAACCCTATCAACTAGATATCTAAATAAAAACGAAAATTACATAAAATAAAATCTATAAAATAATATCTTCAAGCTTTATCCCATAAAATCTTCAAATCTCGATCTAAAAGCTTGATATCTCGAACCACGGGCTGCATCATTCCCCTCCTCTTGAAGACAATTTGTCCTCAAATCGTAGGAGTTGAGTAATTAAATCTTCAAGTCTCCTTCATGAGCAACCTGTTTAAATAAAAAATACGACATTTTTTTCTTTTTCTTTTCTTTTTCTATTTTTTTTTCATTTCACTAAAGATAACTAAATTACATGATAATAAAGATAAAAATAAAAAATAAAAAATCCTAGGCTCTGATACCAAATGATACGATCCTAGTCGAGCGAAAGATGCCGACGCAGGTACGTAGCCAGAATCGGAAGACATTGATTAAAAACAAACGAACGATAGATAAGATGAACCTCTAACACCTTTGAAACTAACCCTCCAAATTGAAAAGGCGAGAAACTCCCTAAACCCCAAGGAGACAGTTGCCTCAACAACATTAGTCTGATTCAATAAATCAAATCGAACGAATCAAAAGTAAATAAACAAGGATAAAAGATAAGATGAAGTATCCCAATACGTCTACGGTCTAAACCCCCTAAGTACTAGATAAGTCGAAACCTCTATAACCCAAAGAGATGGTCGCCAAGCCACACGGGGACGATGAATGAAACACAAGCGAGGGTGATGAACTCGATTGATTCGCCGATAAAAAATACCTCTATGAACTAAGAAATCCATAGAATACATAAAGGAGATAAAATCTCACATTTTAATTAATAATCAAATATTTGGAGGCTTATTTTCGTCACCCCTATTTAGGCCTTATTTATAGGCTTCAAAAAGTCCTAATTACAAAAGGAAACTAGTTAAAAATCTATCCTAAGATATACCAACTCAAATCCTAATCTAAAAAGGAATAAAATCCCCAAATAATGCTTAAATTAAATAACCCTATCAACTAGATATCTAAATAAAAAACGAAAATTACATAAAATAAAATCTATAAAATAATATCTTCAAGCTTTATCCCATAAAATCTGTTGGGAATTGTTAAGAACAAAGTATTAAGGGGGAACTCTTATGGGATACTTCGTAGTGAGTCAATTGTTTGTTTTGATTTGATCCCAAAACCCCAAGTGTACTGTTCCCAAGCGACCCATTTTGATGTAGATAATAGGTTAGAAATTTTTCTAAGCCTATATTAGGATGGCTTCATTTTGCTTTAGTCACTTAGGTTTTTAGACTGCAGAAAGTTCAAGTGAAGGCCACTCGCTTGAGTGTGTTTTTCAAGCGAAGCGAGTCTAGCGAGCTGAAGTGAAGCGTGCCGAAGCATAGCGTAGCGAAGCGAGCGCTACAGTAGATTCAAAGCGAGTCTGCCAAAGCGAAGCGAAGCGAGCGCTACAGTGTAAAGTCAAAGCGAGTCAACTTCGGTCAACATTTTTCCAAGGCAGTCACTAGGGAACTCTTACTTCCCAAGCGACTCACTACAGAAAGACTACGAAGTGACTCAACTCAAAGCGGACGCTACAACTTCAAACAAAGCGAGCCACTACCTACCAGAAAGCGACAGCCCAATTCCCGCTCCGATTTTGAACTCCAGTCAACTAGAGATCTTCGCATTAATTGCAAGATCTCCACGTGTCGTACGCGGAGAGGAGCAGAGGAGTTGACTGCCAGGCCGACAAGGGCGCCGCAACAGTACTGGCTCGCTCCAGTTACTGTTGAAATTGGAACTTAGCCAAATTCGGCAAAGAGCCAAAACTGCGCGTCTGAAAAGCATCCAGCCTGTGCAAGTACTGTCGAGAGGAGGAGGGACAAGGCCACCAACCAAGCAACGGATCTCGGCCAAACCTCCGCCTATAAATAGTGAAGGATGAAGACGAAGAGAAGTAGAACACTTCCTGAGCATTCGAGTGCCTACTGCAAACAAACACTCCCAGCCTTAGTGCATTCTTCGAGTCTTTGTTTCAAGTGTTCTCCGAGTTCCAGTCTCATCGGAACTCGTCTTCACAACCTTCACACTTAGAGTCTAAGCCCATTCCATATCCAAGCTTAGAAGAAGAACTCTAGCCATCTTTGCATCTACTGTAAAGAGTTCTTCATAGTGTGTCGTCGTAAACCAAAAACCCTAAGTTTTTGTGTTCGTCGTCGTTAGGTTGTTTTGATCCAAGGCCCTACTTTCATCGATTGTAGAAGCCTCGATCATAGAGTCAAGATCCAAGCTTGCACTTACATCGTTTGTGTAAAGCTCGATCGAAGCTAGGCTGTAAGGAGAGCCCGCAATCTCCCTGTCGTCGGACTGAAGCGAGTGAAGCTTCCAGTCCAGTTTAGGTTTTTGGTGTGAACCCGGAATCACCCAACGTCTGTCAGATCCAAGCGAGTGAAGCTCGATCTCGACTAGGTTTTTAAAGGACCCGTAACCTTCAAGTTCTTGAGCGAAGAGAACAGTTGCTTCATGCAACAAGTGGACGTAGGAGCTTTATCTCCGAACCACTATAAATCTCGTGTCGTATCTCTCTAACCCTAAACTCTTTATATTTCCTTGTTTGATTATTCATTGCACTTGCATCTAAACAAACATAACTTGGAATTTTAAATTACTTAGGAGAGATTTAGCTCACCAAATTCCGCACTAAGAGTAAAGTCTCACTCTTGATCAAGCTCTAAGCTTAGGTCAAGAGATTCGTAATTGCTTTAGATCTAGCTCTCGGCTAGGTCTTAGTATTTCTAACGAGCACTTTACTTCATACTCTTAGTTAAGGATTTGAAGTTGAAAAACTTCAAAAATACGTATTCACCCCCCCCCCCCCCCCCCCCCCCTTTCTACGTATTTTTCCTATAACAAACCGGGACCAACAAGTTGTATCAGAGCAGCGGTTCTTTCGAGCCTCTGCTTTGCATATCCGAAGCGAGTCCCCACTCGCTTCTGTTGTCTCACTGAACCGGATCCTATTTTACTAAGTGCATCAAAACCTCACCCACGCATACTGCATATACTACTAATAGTCTGCTATGAATGCTTCTAGTCTTCCACAGTTCTCCATTGAAGGCTATGAGATCTGGAGCTTTCGCGTTGAGAGCTTCCTATGCTCCATCCATGATCGGATGTGGGAGGTCATTGAAGATGGGCCGATTGAAATCAAGAAAGCTGTCTCTGAGAATGTCCCAGTTGCCGAAGGTCGAACTACCTATGTTCGACAAACGTACGTGGAGAAGGACAAAGATGAATACACTCCAAATGACTTCAAAGTCGCCAACCTTGACAAGATCGCACGTCACACGATGCAGAGCACCGTGTCGGACGCCTATCTACCACGGATAAGGAAGTGCGTAACGGCGAAAGAAATGTGGGAAACCCTAGCCCTCATTTCTCAAGGCACAGACAAAATCAAAGAAAACAAGCTTGCCATTCAGATGTGGGAGTTTGAAAGCTAGATAATGAAGCCAGGAGAGTCCATCGACGCCTTCGAGCTGAGAGTTACCAACATCACTGCAACTCTCAACTCACTTGGGAAGGAACTCACAGACAAGGAAATAAATCTGAAGATTGTTCGTGCTCTCACGAGGAAGTGGCAGACAATGAAGGAGCTATACCTAGCTACCAAGGATCTATCAAAGCTCACACCGGAGATTTTGTTCTCCGAACTCAAAGCTCATGAATTCGATCTGAATCAAATGAACCTCGACAACGAGGATGAAGCTCCCACGACATCAAAAGGTGTAGCTTTCAAAGCTGCTGAAGGGCCAAGCGACCAGTCGCTAGCCAAGATGACGAGGGAAGAGCTGGAAGAACATGTTGCATTCTTATCCAAGAATTTCAGCAAAATGAACTCTCGAGTGGGCAAATACAAAAGATTCTACAAGCAGTACAAGGGAAGGAGCACTGATGCTCGAGAAGGAAAAGGGAAAAGAGAGGAGACGACAAAGCCGATCTCAAGGGACATAATGGAAGTGGAATGCTACCACTGCCACAAGATGGGCCACTACAAATCCGACTTTCCGAAGCTGAGTGCAAAGGAGCGAGAGGAACTAAGAGCAAAGAGGGATGCTCCGAGGCGTGCGCTCGTAGCGAGTGAAATGCCGGTCGCTTCAACTGAAGATCCATCAAGCGACTCCGATGCATTTACAGATCCTAACTCAAGTGAGGGAGAGGATCTTGGACTCATGGCGCTCACCGACAAGGAGACTGGAGAGGTATTTATCTATCCCTCACCTAGTTCAATTACACTCGCACACACTCACCAAGAGGAAGCTAATTCCTCGACATGGAGTGAGTTGCTTGACAGGCACTTCAAACCGTCAACCGACCATGAAGTGTTGAAACAAGCTTTGTTTCAAAGCGAGAAGGAGAACTGAAAGCTAGCCACTGAGCTTGACCAAGTCAAACTTAACTTAAGGGCTATGACTAGTAAATTCGAGGATCTCTTCACTAGACATCAAAGCTTGGAAGGAAGGTATGAAACCCAATCCGCTCTAGTTGCCAACTTGAACAAAGCTTCATACGCTAGGCAGGCACTAGAGAGCTCACTTCTACCTTTTGGTAGAAAGGGAGGACTCGGATATGAGGGTGGACCTTCCAAGCCTACTGTCTTTGTTGGTGCCTCAAACACGACACCATCAGTCACTTTGGATGTGTCTACAGCCTCCAAAGCGACCACCAACAAGGATAAAGGCCAAATGGCTGAGAACCCTAAGAAGAAGCCAATGAAGATGTCTATATCTTCAAGGACAGAACCTAAGGGCAAGCAAAGACCAATTTTCCCTAGCACTAACAATGTTAAATCTTACCAATCCAAAGGTAAAGGGAAAACAATTGTAGCTTCTAAGTCTCAGACCAAGACACCAGAGACAAAGGATCTCCCTTTCAAGAAAAGGAGTAATGTCTATGTGTCACGTTATCCGGACTGGAGATGGTCCAACCGGACTAACATTGAGGGGGAAGAACTTGAAACACCAAAGAGGTCGCTTCAAACTTCCAAGGTTTCTCAAGCGACTCGGGGTCAAAACCCTAGTTGGACCGCTTCGCGAAAAACAAGCGAGCCGCTTCGATAGACAGTAAAACCAAAGTCAGTCTCTAAGCCCGTAGCTAATCCAAAGCGAGTCGATTCAGGATAAAAGCGAGTGGGTAAAAGCATAGGTATGCCTCAAGCGAGCCCTACCCCTCTTGCACACACTGCTGCACATGTGAAGCTGCTTTAAGGCAGAAGTCACAGTTTTCAAAGGTCGAGAAACCCAGAGCACAAGCTACCTTTCAAAAGAAAGTGAAGCAAGTGTGGGTACCTAAGGGAACTAACCTGCAAGGACCCAAACTGATTTGGGTACCAAAATCTGTCTAATTGCAGGTGAGAGCCGTGGATCCCATGCCAAGTGAAGGTCAACAAATTTGGTACTTGGACAGTGGCTGATCAAGACACATGACCGGCATGAGAGCTCTACTTCATGACTACATAGAGAAGAAGGGTCCACACGTTACATTTGGTGATAACTCTCGAGGAAGCACCAAAGGATATGGCGCACTAAAGATTGGAAAACTCAGGATAGAAGAAGTCTCCTACGTGGAAGGACTTAAGCACAACTTGCTATCCATTTCACAATTCTGTGAAAAAGGATACAAGGTGTAGTTTATCTCCAATAAGTGCATTGTCAAGAGCAAGCTCACGTCCCAGATTGTGCTAACTGGAATCAGACAAAGGAATGTCTACATAGCACAATGGGACAGCTGCAAAGAGGAGACGTGCTTAGTCGCTAGGAGTGCTACAGAGATAGGATGGCTATGGCACCGTCGCTTGAACCATCTCAACTTCAAAGCCATAAATCGCTTAGCTCGAAAAGGTTTGGTGCAAGGCATACCAAATGAAGTCTTTATCAAAGACCATCCATGCTCACCATGCCAACGAAGGAAGCAGACGAAGAAGCACTTCGCAAGTCTTGAAGAAGCTTCATCCAAGCGAGTGCTCGAGCTGCTTCATATGGATTTGTTTGGTCCAGTCACTCCAGTTAGTGTGAATGGAAGGAAGTACACTCTAGTTGTAGTCGATGACTTCTCTCGCTACACTTGAGTTGTATTTCTCTTCAGCAAGAAGGAGACACTGACCAAGCTACCACAACTGCTCAAGCAATTGGCTGTGGAAAAGAATCAAGCGATTGTCACCATCCGCTCCGACAAAGGCACAGAGTTCCTGAACTCTACCATTGAAGCTTACTGCACGGAGCATGGCATAGCACATCAGACTTCCTCAGCACGCACACCTCAACAGAATGGAGTTGCTGAAAGAAGAAATCGAATCATCAAAGAAGCCGTTCGAACCTTGATTGCAGACTCAAAGCTTCCGATGAAGTATTGGGCTGAAGCTGCCAATACAGCATGCTACACGCAGAATCGAACGCTTCTTTGCAAACGGCACGACAAGACACCATATGAAATATGGACAGGGAGAATTCCTAACATATCTTATTTCCATATTTTTGGTTGTAGGGTCTTCATCCATGACAATGGGAAGTCACAGCTGAAAGCCTTTGAAAGCAAAGCTGATGAAGGAATATTCTTAGGATATTCTACATCAAGCAAAGCTTACAGGGTGTTCAACTGTAAAACCCTAATTGTGGAAGAATCACCCCATGTCGTATTTGATGAATCTTCTTTGAGTCTTCCACAGGAACAGGTTCAATCTAAGGAAGGAAAGTCAAGTGAGGAACCCATCAATTCATCAAGTTGGGACATGCTTGAGGATGATGATGAAGTCAAGGACTCAAGCGAGCGGATTGTCCAAGGAAAAGTTGAAGCTGCCCCCAAGATTCCTGAAGCGAGTGCAGGCCAAACACCCAATCCAGTCGCTTCAGAAGGTGAAGCGAGCAACCAGGAAGAAGATGAAGTCGAAGCTGGTGGATCCAAGCGTGCCTGGCTCAAGGATCACTCACCAAGTCGAATCATTGGAGATCCATCAAAGGGTGTAGTGACCAGAAGTCATGTGTTTGGAGAAAGTGCAATGTTCAGTTGCTTTCTCTCAAACATTGAGCCATCAAGCGTGGAGGAAGCCCTAGCTGATTCCAATTGGGTGATCGCCATGCAAGAAGAGCTGAATCAGTTCACCAGAAACGACGTATGGTATTTCGTGGATCGTCCCAAATTCCAGCATGTTATTGGCACCAAGTGGGTGTTCAAGAACAAGATGGACGAGGACCACAACGTTGTGAGGAATAAGGCGCGACTCGTCGCTAAGGGCTACTGCCAAGAGGAAGGAATCGATTTTGATGAGACCTTCGCTCCAGTGGCACGGCTCGAAGCGATCAGACTATTTCTAGCCTATGCAGCGGCCAAGAAATTCAAGGTCTATCAGATGGATGTGAAGAGTGCATTCGTCAACGGTGAATTAAAGGAAGAAGTGTATGTGGAGCAGCCACCGGGTTTCGAGTAGGGAGATAAGGTGTATCGCTTGAAGAAAGCCCTATATGGGTTGAAGCAAGCTCCCAGAGCTTGGTATGATACCCTATCCCAATTCCTAGTGGATAATGGTTTCCACAAAGGAAAGATAGATCGAACCCTATTCACCATCAACCATGGAGAGGACATGCTATGGGTTCAGATCTATGTTGACGACATCATATTTGGATCACCAAACCAGTCGCTTAGCGAGATGTTTGGAGAGCTTATGAAGACCATGTTGGGAATTGTTATGGACCAATTTGTTAAGGGGGAACTCTGAGGGATACTTGATAAACGAAGCTATTTGTTTTTGATTGGATCCCAAAACCCCAAGTGTCCAGCTCCCAAGCGACCCATTTTTGATGTAGTTAATAGGTTAGAATTTTTCGAAGCCTAAATCTGTTAGGATGGCTTTATTTTGCTTAGCTATAGACTGCAGGAATTCAAGTGAAGGCCACTCGCTTGAGTGTGTTCTTCCAAAGCGAAGCGAGTCTAGCAAACCGAAGTGAAGCGTGCCGAAACCAGCGAAGCGAAGCGAGCGCTACAGTGGAGTCAAAGTGAAGCCACCAAAGCGAAGCAAAGCGAACGCTACAAAGAAAAGCAGAAGCGAGTCAACGCGGGTCAACACTTATTAAAGCGGTCACTACGAAACTTCGTTTCGAAAGCGACCCGCTACAGTATGATCCTGAAGTGACTCACTTCAGAGCGGACGCTACAACTTTAAGCAAAGCAAGCCACTACCTACCAGAAAGCAACAGCACAACTCCCGCCCATATTTTGAACTCCAGTCAACAGGAGATCGTAGCATTAATTACGAGATCTCCACGTGTCGAAAGCGGAGTGGAGCGGAAGAGTTGACTGCCAGGCCGACAAAGGCGCCGCAACAGTACTGGCTCGCTCCAGTTACTGTTAAGTTTGTAACTAAGCCATTTTCGGCAAAGAGACAAACTGGGCACCTGCAAAAGATACTGCCTGCGCAAGTACTGTCGAGAGGGGGAGGGACAAGGCCACCAACCAAACAACGGATCTCAGCCATCCCTCCGCCTATAAATAGTGAAGGATGAAGACGAAGAAAAGAGAGAACACTACATGAGCATTCGAGCGCATACAACAAACAAACACTCCCAGCCTTCGAGCAAATCTTCGAGTTTTTGTTTCCAAGTGTTCTCCGAGTTTCCAGTTCGTCGGAACTCGTCTTCACAACCTTCACACTTAGAGTCTAAGCCCATTCCATATCCAAGCTTAGAAGAAGAGCTCTAGCCATCTTTGCACTTATTGTAAAGAGCTCTTCATAGTGTGTCGTCGTAAACCAAAAACCCTATACTCTGTATGTTAGGTTTTTGTGTTCGTCGTCGTTAGGTTGTCCAGATCCAAGGCCCTTCTTTCATCGATTGAAGAAGCCTCGATCGTAGAGTTGAGATCCAAGCTTACACTTACATCGTTTGTGTGAAGCTCGATCGAAGCTAGGCTGTAAGGAGAGCCCGGAATCTCCCTGTTGTTCAGACAGAAACGAGTGAAGTTTCGTGTCCAGTTTAGGTCTTAGTAGTGAACCCGTAATCACTGCGTTGTTCGTCAGATCCAGGCGAGTGAAGCCCGATCTCGACCAGGTTTTTGAAGGACCCGTAACCTTCAAGTTCTTGAGTGAAAAGAACGGTTGCCGTCGTGCAACAAAGTGGACGTAGGAGCGTTATCTCCGAACCACTATAAATCTTCGTGTCGTATCTCTCTAACCCTAAACTCTTTACTTTGTTTATCCATTGCACTTGCATCTAAACAACTTAATCTGGATATTTTAATTACTTAGGAAAAGATTTTAGCTCACCAAATTCCGTATATACGAGTAAAGACTCCCTCTTGATCAAGTGTTCACTTCGGTCAAGCAGGCAAGCTACGTACTGTAGATCTAGCTTCAGCTAGGTCTTAAGTTTTTAAGCGAGCTCCTTACTTGTTACTGTGAGTTAAGGGATTTGAAGTTGAAAAACTTCAAAATACGTATTCACCCCTCCCCCCCCCCCCCTCTACGTATTTTTCCTATTAACAAACCGGGACCAACAAGTGGTATCAGAGCAGCGGTTCTTTCGAGCCTCTGCTTTGCATATCCGAAGTGAGTCCCCACTCACTTCACGTTGTCTCACTGAACCGGATCCTATTTCCTAAGTGCATCAAAATCTCACCCACGCATACTGCATTACTACTAACTGTTTACCATGAATGCTTCTAGTCTTCCACAGTTTTCCATTGAAGGCTACGAGATCTGGAGCTTCCGTGTGGAGAGCTTCTTATGCTCCGTCCATGACCGCATGTGGGAGGTCATAGAAGATGGACCTATCACAATCAAGAAGAGCATCACTGTGGATGTTCCAGCAGCGGAAGGACGAGCAGCTCATGTTCGACAACAACTAGTAGACAAGGACAAAGATGAGTACACTCCCAACGACTTCAAGATTGCCAATCTTGACAAGATCGCACGCCACACGATGCAGAGCACCGTGTCGGACGCCTACCTTCCAAGGATTAGGAAGTGCGCAACAGCGAAGGAGATGTGGGAAACTCTAGCTCTCATTTCTCAAGGCACTGACAAAATCAAAGAAAACAAACTCGCCGTACAAATGCGGGAGTTTGAAAGCCTGATAATGAAGCCAGGAGAATCCATCGACACCTTCGAACTGAGAGTCACCAACATCACTGCAACTCTCAACTCGCTTGGGAAGGAACTCACGGATAAGGAAGTCAACCTGAAGATTGTCCGAGCTCTCACAAGGAAGTGGCAAACTATGAAGGAGCTGTATCTAGCAACCAAGGATCTATCAAAGCTCACACCAGAGATTCTATTTTCTGAACTCAAAGCTCATGAATTCGATCTGAATCGAATGAACCTCGACGAAGAGGATGAAGCACCCACTACGTCAAAAGGAGTAGCATTCAAAGCTGCCGAAGGGCCAAGCGAGCAGTCGCTAGCCAAGATGACGAGGGAAGAGTTGGAAGAACACATTGCGTTCTTATCCAAGAACTTCAATAAAATGAATTCTCGAGTGGGCAAATACAAAAGATTCTACAAGCAATACAAAGGGAGGAGCACTGATGCTCGAGAAGGAAAAGGGAAGAGAGAAGAGACGACAAAGCCGATCCCGAGAGACATGATGGAAGTGGAATGTTACCATTGCCACAAGATGGGCCACTACAAATCCGATTGCCCAAAGCTGAGTGCGAAAGAGCGAGAAGAACTGAAAGCCAAGAGGGATGCTCCAAGGCGAGCGCTTGTAGCAAGTGAAGTTCCGGTCGCTTCAACTGAAGATCCACAAAGCGACTCAGACGCATTCACTGATCCCAACTCCAGTGATGGAGAGGATCTTGGACTCATGGCGCTCACCGACGAAGAAACATGAGAGGTATTCATCTATCCCTCACCTAGTTCAATTACACTAGCACACACACACCAAGAGGAAGCAAATTCCTCTGCATGGAGTGAGTTGCTTGACAAGCACATTAAACTGTCAAGTGACCACGAAGTGCTGCAACAAGCTTTGTCCCAAAGCAAGAAGGAGAACCGAAAGCTAGCCACTGAGCTTGACCAAGTCAAACTTAATCTAAGCTATGACTAGTAAGTTCGAGGATCTCTTCGCTAGACATCAAAGCTTGGAGGGAAGGTATGAAACCCAATCCACTCTAGTCGCCAACTTAAATAAAGCATCATACGCTAGACAGGCACTAGAGAGTTCTCTTCTACCTTTTGGTAGAAAGGGAGGACTTGGATATGAGGGTGGACCTTCCGAGCCAATTGTCTTTGTTGGTGCTTCAAACACGACACCATCAGTCACTTTGGAAATGCCCACTGCATCCAAAGCGACCACTAACAAAGACAAAGGCAAAATGGCTGAGAGCCCTAAGAAGAAGCCAATGAAGATGTCTATATCTTTAAGGACTGAATCTAAGGGTAAGCAAAATACAACTATCCCTAGCACTCACAATGCTAAAGACTACCAATCCAAAGGTAAAGGGAAATCAGTTGTAGCTTCTAAGCCTCAAGCCATGACACGAGAGACAAAGGATCTCCCTTTCAAGAAAAGGAGTAATGTCTATGTGTCACGTTATCCGGACTGGAGATGGTCCAGCCGGACTATCATTGAGGGGGAAGAACTCGAAGGACCAAAGAGGCCGCTTCGAACTTCCAAGGTTACTCAAGCGAGTCGGGGTCAGAACCCTAGTTGGACCGCTTTGAGGAAACCAAGCGAGCCGCTTCAACAGACTAGAAACCCTAAGTCAGTCTCTAAACCCAAAGCTAATCTGAAGCGAGACGCTTCAGAATTTAAGCAAAGTGGGAAGAGCATAGGTAGGACTGGAGCGAGCCGCTACCCCTCTTGCACACACTGCTGCACATGTGAAGCTGCTTTAAGGCAGAAGTCACAGTTTTCGAAGGTCGAGAAACCCAAAGCACAAGCTTTCTTTCAAAAGAAAGTGAAGCAAGTGTGGGTACCTAAGGGAACTAACCTGCAAGGACCCAAACTGATTTGGGTACCAAAATCTGTCTAATTGCAGGTGGGCGCCGTGGATCCCATGCCAAGTGAGGGTCATCAAATCTGGTACTTGGACAGTGGATGTTCGAGACACATGACCGGCATGAAAGCTCTACTTCAAGACTACATTGAGAAGAAGGGTCCACACGTTACTTTTGGTGATAACTCTCGAGGAAGCACCAAAGGGTACGGCGCACTGAAAGTTGGAAAACTCACAATTGAAGAAGTCTCATACGTGGAAGGACTTAAGCACAACTTGTTATCCATTTCACAATTCTGTGACAAGGGATACAAGGTAGAATTCATTTCCAACAAGTGCATAGTAAAGAGCAAACATACATCCCAGATTGTGCTTACTGGAGTCAGACAAAGAAACGTCTATATAGCACAATGGGATAGCTGCAAAGAGGAAACGTGCTTAGTAGCAAGGAGTGCTGCAGAAATAGGATGGCTATGGCACAGACGCTTGAACCATCTCAACTTCAAAGCCATCAATCGCTTAGCTCGTAAGGGTTTGGTGCAAGGCATACCAAATGAAGTCTTCAGCAAAGACCATCCATGCTCACCATGCCAACGAGGGAAGCAGACAAAGACGCACTTCGCCAGTCTTGAAGAAGCCTCTTCCAAGCGAGTGCTCGAGCTGCTTCACATGGATCTGTTTGGTCCAGTCACTCCAGTTAGTATAAATGGTAGGAAGTACACTCTAGTTGTAGTCGACGACTTTTCTCGCTACACTTGGGTCGTTTCTCTACAGCAAGAAGGAGACTCTGATTAAGCTACCACAACTGCTCAAGCGATTAGCTGTAGAGAAGAATCAAGCTATCGTGACCATCCGCTCCGATAAAGGCACAGAGTTCTTGAACTCTACCATTCAAGCTTACTGCACGGAGCATGGCATAGCACATCAGACTTCCTCAGCACGCACACCACAGCAGAATGGAGTTGCTGAAAGAAGAAGTCGAATCATCAAGGAAGCTGTTCGAACAATGATTGCAGACTCAAAACTTCCAATGAAGTATTGGGCTGAAGCTGCCAATACAGCATGCTACACGCAGAATCGAACACTTCTCTGCAAACGACACGACAAAACACCATATGAAATATGGACAGGGAGAATTCCTAACATATCTTATTTCCATATTTTTGGTTGTAGGGTCTTCATCCATGACAATGGGAAGTCACAGTTGAAAGCCTTTGAAAGCAAAGCTGATGAAGGAATATTCTTAGGATATTCTACATCAAGCAAAGCTTACAGGGTATTCAACTGTAAAGCCCTAATCGTGGAAGAATCACCCCATGTCGTATTTGATGAATCTTCCTTAAGTCATCCACAGGAACAGGATCAATCTAAAGACGGAAAGTCAAGTGAGGAACCCATCAACACTCTTACTTGGGACATACTTGAGGATGAAGAAGAAATCAAAGGCTCAAGCGAGCAGAAGGTCCAAGGAAAAGATGAAGCTGCCCCCAAGACTCCTGAAGCGAGTACAGGCCAAGCACCCAATCCAGTCGCTTCAGACGGTGAAGCGAGTGACAAGGAAGACGATGAAGATGAAGCTGGCGGATCCAAGCGCGCGTGGCTCAAGGATCACTCACCAAGTCAAATTATCGGAGATCCATCCAAGGGTGTAGTGACCAGAAGTCAAGTGTTTGGAGAAAGTGCCATGTTCAATTGCTTTCTCTCAAACATTGAGCCGACATGCGTAGAAGAAGCCTTAGCCGATTCAAATTGGGTGATCGCCATGCAAGAAGAGCTGAACCAGTTCACCAGAAACGACGTATGGTACCTCGTGGATCGTCCCAAATTTCAGCACGTCATTGGCACCAAATGGGTGTTCAAGAACAAGACGGACGAGGACCACAACGTAGTAAGGAACAAGGCGCGTCTCGTTGCCAAAGGCTACTGCCAAGAGGAAGGAATCGACTTTGACGAGACTTTCGCTCCAGTGGCACGACTTGAAGCTATCAGATTGTTTCTAGCCTATGCAGCAACCAAGAAGTTTAAGGTCTATCAAATGGATGTGAAGAGCGCGTTCCTGAACGGTGAATTGAAGGAAGAAGTGTATGTGGAGCAGCCACCGGGTTTCGAGCAAGGAGACAAAGTGTATCGCTTGAAGAAAGCTCTATATGGGTTGAAGCAAGCCCCCAGAGCTTGGTACGATACACTTTCTCAATTCCTAATGGAAAATGGATTTCACAAAGGAAAGATAGATCGAACCCTATTCACCATCAACCATGGAGAAGATATGCTATGGGTTCAGATCTACGTAGATGACATCATATTTGGGTCACCAAACCAGTCGCTTAGCGAGAAGTTTGGAGAGCTAATGAAGACAAATATGAGATGTCAATGATTGGCTTGATGAGCTGCTTTCTAGGTCTTCAAGTGAAGCAGCAGGATGATGGTATCTTCATCAATCAAGCGAAGTATACTAGAGATATGCTTGCCAAGTTTGGTATTCAGCATGCTAAAGCTGTGAAGATCCCAATGAATACCAACTGGAAGATGGAGCCAGACGAAGAAGGAAAATCTGTGAATCCTACAGATTATCGTGCCCTAATTGGGTCACTTCTCTATCTCACTGCAAGTAGGCCAGATATTGCTTTTGCAGTTGGAGTCTGTGCTCGCTTCCAAAGCAACCCCAAGCACAGCCATCTTGAAGCTGCCAAAAGAATTCTTCGATATTTGAAGGGCACTATCAATATGGGGCTGTGGTATCCAACGGAGGACAATCTGGAGCTCACTGGATACTCAGACGCTGACTATGGAGGATGCCGAATTGATAGGAAATCAACTTCGGGCACGTGTCTGTTCTTGGGAAGCAAGCTGATCTCATGGTTCTCAAAGAAGCAGACGAGTGTAGCCACTACAACGACTGAAGCCGAATATATGGCCGCAGGAAGCTGCTGTTCTCAAATTCTATGGCTTCGTCAGCAGTTGAAGGACTACAATGTTGAAGCGAATGAAATTCCGATCTTCTGCGACAACAACAGTGCTATATGCATCTCGCAGAATCCAGTGCTACACACCAGATGCAAGCACGTGGAAATCCGACATCACTTCATTCATGATCATGTCGAGAAGAAGGATATCAAGCTCGAGAAAATTCATACCGATCTCCAGCGAGCAGATATCCTCACCAAGCCTCTAGCTGAGTCTCGTTTCAATCAGCTATGCATGGAATTAGGGTTGTTAGACCCTGGTGAAGAATGCTAGATCCAGGATGCACGAAGGAGTGGTCGCTAGTTTTTCGTAGCGTCACTCGCTTCGGATCTTCACCAACTCAAGCGAGTCACTTCAAAATCTCACTCGCTTGAAGAAGGAGAAATAAGGTGGAGCAAGGTGGAGAGTTGGAAGACGTTCCCTACCCGCTTACAGGAATTGTTAAGCCATTGGTTAAGGGGGAACTATTGTTTGCTCTCGGAGCAAGCTACTTCCAAAGCGAGCAAGGAAAGCTGCTACCTAGCCTAGGATTCCTAGCGAGTGGGTATAAACACTCGCAAGTGCCGTTTCTAGTAACGGTTGTGGGGTCTTGTATCGGGCCTTCCCACGTAAAAATGGTGAAAGCTTAGGCAGGGCTGGCACCTAGACCTTGTGTCCTCTTCCCATCTCTCCGTCGAAGAGGAGCAAGTCTTCTCATCTCCTTCATCGTGGATAAATGTCAATTTCTTACTCACTCTTCACTGAGTTGAGCTGCCGGATGTCTATCCATTCCCCTCTCACCTTGAACTTTGCATCGCTTCAATTTGCCCAATCTTGGGTCAAAGCGAGTCGACTGCAAGTTCATTCTGTAGCATGTAGGAGGATGCTTGAAGGTTTACCTTTTTATACAAAAGGTTGTAGGGCTGGTGACATGCTTCTGCGTAAAATACGAGATTGTCTTGTCAGAGCATTCTCATTGTCATCCTGTCCATTTCTGCTCTGAGATAAGGACTTGTACTCATCCCCCATTCGTCGTGAATATGTACACTTACGTGAAGCTCCCCTCTGGGTTGAAGTAAGCTTGTGTACTATATTCATTTTCTCTCTCATTCACTTCGATGGAGGACTCTCTAATTCGTAGAGGAAGATGAATGCCATGAAGACGAATGCCAAGAAGATGGGACACACAACAAGTGATGAACATTCCAACAAGTGGGTTCAACATGAAGTCCAAACCTAATGAAGTCTTCAAATTGTGGTATCAATCTCCTATGAAGTGAGATTGACTGGTAAGCGTTTCAAATTTAAGTACACTAAGTGAGGTGAAACGTGCTAGAAACTTTCACTCACTACGTGGAAAATATGAAGTGAATCTGACACAAATACAAAGAGGAAAACACTCTTGTTTATCCTCGAAGTATGTAAGTCAGAAACATTTTAAATTAAGCAAAGAAATTTATTCCAGTCGCTTCAGATGGCCAAGCGAGTGCTTCGCCACTCAAAGCTAGCCATCGCAAGCGAGTGCGGAACAGTCACTCAAGCGAGTGCCTCTCAAGTGAGTAAAGGCCAAGCGGCCCAACTCGAAGCGAGTAGGCACGAAGCGAGTATGAGCTGTCTGCACTCGAGTGCCTATTTCACTTTCTGCCAAGCATTTAATGCAGTGGCGCGTAGAGGAAGAAACGACAGGCACGTGGACGTCAAAGCCGAGGAAAGCGGGAAAAATCGCACTCAATCCAGCCGTCGAATCTGAACCGTCTCGAAATCTCAACCGCTGGATTGACTACTGTTGGGAGAGACGAATCATCAACAGCCACGTGGCCACGTCAAGCGAAATTGGCGGTTCACTTTTCCAGTGATGACGCCGGACACGTCAGTTCCATCACCGGAGGTAGCCGCCCACGCACAAAACCCTAGGAGTGATTTTACCAGAATACCCCTGCCACGTCAGCCAAGACCTAACTCTATATATTTGGGACGAGGCAGAACTGCAAACCTTTCACAGCCTTCAAAAACTTCCATTCTCGTGCTTAGATCTGCAATTTCTGCAACTCACGAGTCTCAACCCCTTTCTATTTCATCGTAAAAATTCTCTTCAAATTTCTTTCAAATTCACCATGGGCAAGAAGAAGAGTACAGAAACGATGGAGAAGTTCATGACGAAAGTTGGCGATCACATCAACGTCGAGCCCCACCTCGACCCTATCGTCATAGAGAAGAATGGTTTCTTCCGTAGAGCCGTGACCACGGCCGGTCTATGGAAGTTTGTAACTTTGATACCGACGAAGATTCTGGCGAAAGCCATTGGAGAGATTCTGCTGAATCTGAAGAAGGAACAAAATACATCTTCCTTCACTGATCCACGGACCAGGAAGCCGGTGGAGGTTGATATGAGTAAACTCATCGAGGTGTTCGATCTACCAAGAGAAGGAGGAGATTCTCTGCTAGATCTAGGTCTTTCGGCCGAAGTGCAGTATGTTCGATTTGCAACCACCAGAGCAGATCCGAACTTCAAGGAGGCCAACATTCGCAAAAGTCTGAAGGAACCGTTCAATCTCATCTGCGAACTCTTTGCGAAGAGCATTGCATGCTACGTCGGTTCCCTCGACACGCTGTCAGAGACGAAGCTGATCGGCACCACCATGATCATCGACAGCCTCACTGGAACAAAGTTTAACTGGCAAGGGTGGCTTCTCAAGCAAATCCACGAAGCTGCTGACGATTTCGCGTTTGTTCCAGGAACTGCAAACGAGATCCTTCGGAAAGGAAAATTAAAATTCTTTTCAAGACTGTCTGTTGCACTGGAAATGAAGTATCCAGAGATGATATGGCCGGAATCTGACACGATCATATACAACAAGCACACCATCTTCTATGAAAAGTGGAAGAAAACAAAAATCCCAATGGATCAGGAACTTCTAGTTGTAGAAGTGCCCGCAGCAAGGCAAGTTGTGAAAGCACAAGCTGAAGCTTCCCAAGAAAAGCAAGCCACTTCATCTTTGAAGCAAGTGGCTGCAAAGCAAGGGAAGAAGAGATTGAAGCAAGACACTTCACCTGTCCAAGAAAGCGAGGCGGTGGAGAAGCCGCTTGAGGACATTGAAGTTAACAAATCTCAATCCTCACCTACTAAAGCTACCCAAATCCCTGAAACAGAGCAAACTCAGCCAGTCACAAAACCTACCCATATCCCTGACACCCCTGAAGCTACACCTTTCCAATCCCCTTCAACATCGGCGGGAACAGCCGATACCGCCCATACTTCCATGCTTCCCCAGTTCCAAATCTCCAAAACCCCCACACAGATGAATGCTCTCAAAAGATACAAGAGAGACAGAGAGCAAGCAGCTGAAACCCTCAGAACTCGATATCCCTCAGTGCCAATGTCAAATGACTTCTTCACCAAGATGGTCGATTTCTTGACATATGTCACCTACCGCGGCACAGAGTTCTACAAAGTCTTCAAGCTTCTGGAGGCCTTCTCAAAGGAAGACCTCATACAGATGGAAGGAAAGCTCCTGGACTTCATCGGTGAGAATGGTTTTCATGCATTTCTCACTGGAACCAGCTTCTGGGATACGCTGGACGCAAGAGTAAAGCGTGCCTATCCGAACGCTAATGTCCCTAAGCACACCCCAACCATTCATGAGAAGAAACTAATGAGGGATCACGCAGAGGAGATAGAGGTTAAGAACGCAGAGATCTTAAGTATACAAGACGAGATCACCAAAAAGAAGATGGAGTTGAAGGAGAAGGAGAAAGTGCTGGAGGCACAAGTAAATCTAGTGAATGATCTCAAGGACTCGCGTGACGCAGAAAGGAGCCGCTTGAGAGAGGTGAATACCAAACTTGTCACAGTTGGTAAAGAGAAGGAGACGTTGGAAAAGGAGGTGAAGGAGCTGAAAAAGAAAGTGGAGAATAAGGAGGGAGAGTTGGTGATGAAAGAAAGCGAACTCCTCAGTACCAAGAAGACTCTTGACTTACTTCGAACCCAATTGAAGGAAGTCAAAGAAGAGAGTGCCATTGACAAGAGAGAGCTTGAAAGTCTAAGGAGAAATGCACAGGCTCTTGACTTGAAGAATGCTGAATTGTCGGAAAAGCAAGTCTTCGCTTCTCGAACGGAAGAGATGTTTCATGCTGTACTTGACAAGATTGAGGTACTTCACAAGTCTCTTACTGGAAAGACAATCGTCCCAACCCCTGGTTTTGATGATGCCAAAAAGGGGGAAGGGATGGTACTGAAAAATGCCAATCTCTTGGAGCCACAAGGTGGAGTAATTGGAACTGTTGAAGTAGAGAAATTGTTGGAGGAGAGTAGTGGTACTGGAGAAGAGGAGAGAGAGGCGAAGTCTGCAAAGAAAGGCAAAGAAAAGCTCACTGAGGAGGAACCGCTGAAAAGGCCT
The DNA here is from genome assembly GCA_029379335.1 of Thymus mandschuricus. Classification (NCBI taxonomy): domain Eukaryota; kingdom Viridiplantae; phylum Streptophyta; class Magnoliopsida; order Lamiales; family Lamiaceae; genus Thymus; species Thymus mandschuricus. The sequence goes on from CM057081.1 coordinate 20,609,080, forward strand.
GAAGAACCCCGCAAGCCACTTGGAGATAAAGTGCTTGCCTCTTCCATTGCTCGACATCCTCCAGTCACTGTGCTAACAAAGGAGGAAAGGCGGAAGCTAGCAGAGGCGAGCGAGACTATGGCTTGGGAGATCGAGCGCCAGTTTAATTTGAAAACTCTTGCAGGTACTTCAAGCTCTCAAGCGCCCACTTCAGACGAAGCACCCACTTCATCTCCCCCATCATCAAAGCAAATAGTGAAGCGAACTGCTCCAGAAACTAAGAGAGATGATTCAGCGACCAAGCGCCAAAAAGTTGAGAAGGCAGTTGTTCCAAGGGCAGAGAAGGAAAAGAGGATAAGGACAAAACGACTGCAAGTCATTGACGAACGAATTGAGAAACACTTCAATGAAATGAAAGTCATCCAGTCCGTCTTGGTCAGAAGTATCTTTGTTCCAATCACGCCAGAAGAATCCGATGCATGCCTAGGTCAGGCTATGATCGATACATGTCACAAGACTGCGAAAGAAATGATTGACTCTGGCCGCTACCCTCTCAGAGAAGAACGCAATTACATTCGCAAGCAACTCAACCAGAAGCTTCCTTCCTGGAGCGCGAGTCAGGAAAGAAGTTCAAAACGATCATAGCACAGATGTCCAGCCGGTCGGAGGAGGAGTTGGCTGTGCACAGAGATGAGCACCCTGATGCCCGTGAGATCGAGCAGTTCATTCCTGACGAACTACTCGAGCAATGGCTACATTACAAGGAGAAATTTATCAAAGCATACTACTATTGGGAGGTAGTGCCATTGCAGACTGAATGCTCAAGGGTCACTGCGCTCAACAACTTTCTTAGTGTCTATGATGAGAAATTTAGGCAAGAAGTCTTCGCTCTTGCACAGCTTGGAGAGCCTACACCATTAATCATCAAGGTACCAGCCAAGAAGGAATTCATTATGCCATTCCTACCTGGCACCAGTATCCTCAATCGTAGCATCATTGACACTGAGGTGGATGAAGCCTTCCAACTGGAAGAAACTTGGAGGATACCAAGCATCCACAGTGTTGATTCGATGGAAGCAAGGGTTTTCAGTGCATACACCATACCCGAAGAAATGATTGCAAAGGATTTGGAGGCAGATAAAGAAGAGAAGGAGAAGGAGGAAGAAGGGAAGTGACGAAAGAAGGAAAGGAGGATGACAGGGAAGGAACTGCAAGAAACATCTGAGTTTCAAGTTCCTTACATATTTTTTTGTGTGAACTTCTTGTTCATATATCCAAATTTCAATTTCTGTCTCTTCTCGTGTTATTTACTCTCCTTGTGAATGACTTTACCTTTTTGCTACAAACTCAAATAATTTAACCGAAAAAAAGGAAAGGAACTTAAAAGAAAAATTACAAACGAAACTGCAAAGGAAGCAGTCGCTTGGAGTTCCCTTCACGGTTAGATAGGCTGGAATTTTCTAAATCTTAGCCTTTGGGTTTTGGCATCATCAAAAAGGGGGAAATTGTTGGGAATTGTTATGGACCAATTTGTTAAGGGGGAACTCTGAGGGATACTTGATAAACGAAGCCATTTGTTTTTGATTGGATCCCAAAACCCCAAGTGTCCAGCTCCCAAGCGACCCATTTTTGATGTAGTTAATAGGTTAGAATTTTTCTAAGCCTAAATCTGTTAGGATGGCTTTATTTTGCTTAGCTTTAGACTGCAGGAATTCAAGTGAAGGCCACTCGCTTGAGTGTGTTCTTCCAAAGCGAAGCGAGTCTAGCAAACCGAAGTGAAGCGTGCCGAAACCAGCGAAGCGAAGCGAGCGCTACAGTGGAGTCAAAGTGAAGCCACCAAAGCGAAGCAAAGCGAACGCTACAAAGAAAAGCAGAAGCGAGTCAACGCGGGTCAACACTTATTAAAGCGGTCACTACGAAACTTCGTTTCGAAAGCGACCCGCTACAGTATGATCCTGAAGCGACTCACTTCAGAGCGGACGCTACAACTTAAAGCAAAGCAAGCCACTACCTACCAGAAAGCGACAGCACAACTCCCGCCCATATTTTGAACTCCAGTCAACAGGAGATCGTAGCATTAATTACGAGATCTCCACGTGTCGAAAGCGGAGTGGAGCGGAAGAGTTGACTGCCAGGCCGACAAAGGCGCCGCAACAGTACTGGCTCGCCCCAGTTACTGTTAAGTTTGTAACTTAGCCATTTTCGGCAAAGAGACAAACTGGGCACCTGCAAAAGCTACTGCCTGCGCAAGTACTGTCGAGAGGAGGAGGGACAAGGCCACCAACCAAACATCGGATCTCAGCCATCCCTCCGCCTATAAATAGTGAAGGATGAAGACGAAGAAAAGAGAGAACACTACTTGAGCATTCGAGCGCATACAGCAAACAAACACTCCCAGCCTTCGAGCAAATCTTTGAGTTTTTGTTTCCAAGTGTTCTCCGAGTTTCCAGTTCATCGGAACTCGTCTTCACAACCTTCACACTTAGAGTCTAAGCCCATTCCATATCCAAGCTTAGAAGAAGAGCTCTAGCCATCTTTGCACTTATTGTAAAGAGCTCTTCATAGTGTGTCGTCGTAAACCAAAAACCCTATACTCTGTCTGTTAGGTTTTTGTGTTCGTCGTCGTTAGGTTGTCCAGATCCAAGGCCCTTCTTTCATCGATTGAAGAAGCCTCGATCGTAGAGTTGAGATCCAAGCTTACACTTACATCATTTGTGTGAAGCTCGATCGAAGCTAGGCTGTAAGGAGAGCCCGGAATCTCCCTGTTGTTCGGACAGAAACGAGTGAAGTTTCGTGTCCAGTTTAGGTCTTAGTAGTGAACCCGTAATCACTGCGTTGTTCGTCAGATCCAGGCGAGTGAAGCCCGATCTCGACCAGGTTTTTGAAGGACCCGTAACCTTCAAGTTCTTGAGTGAAAAGAACGGTTGCCGTCGTGCAACAAAGTGGACGTAGGAGCGTTATCTCCGAACCACTATAAATCTTCGTGTCGTATCTCTCTAACCCTAAACTCTTTACTTTGTTTATCCATTGCACTTGCATCTAAACAACTTAATCTGGATATTTTAATTACTTAGGAAAAGATTTTAGCTCACCAAATTCCACATATACGAGTAAAGACTCCCTCTTGATCAAGTGTTCACTTCGGTCAAGCAGGCAAGCTACGTACTGTAGATCTAGCTTCAGCTAGGTCTTAAGTTTGTAAGCGAGCTCCTTACTTGTTACTCTGAGTTAAGGGATTTGAAGTTGAAAAACTTCAAAATACGTATTCACCCCCCCCCCCCCCCCTCTACGTATTTTTCCTATTAACAAACCGGGACCAACAGACCAAATATGAGATGTCGATGATTGGCTTGATGAGCTGATTTCTAGGTCTTCAAGTGAAGCAGCAGGATGACGGTATCTTCATCAATCAAGCTAAGTACACGCGAGATATGCTTGCCAAGTTCGGTGTTCAACATGCCAAAGCTGTGAAGATTCCAATGAACACAAACTGGAAGATGGAGCCAGACCTAGATGGGAATTCTGTGGATGCTACAGACTACTGAGCTTTGATCGGATCCCTTCTATATCTCACTGCAAGTAGGCCGGATATAGCTTTTGCAGTTGGAATATGTGCTCGCATCCAAAGCAATCCCAAGCACAGCCATCTTGAAGCTGCCAAGAGAATTCTTCGATATTTGAAGGGCACTGTCAACATGGGGCTGTGGTATCCAACGGAGGATAATTTGGAACTCACTGGATACTCAGATGCTGACTATGGAGGGTGCCGAATTGATAGGAAATCAACTTCGGGCACTTGTCAGTTCTTGGGAAGCAAGCTGATATCATGGTTTTCGAAGAAGCAGACGAGTGTAGCTACTTCAACGACTGAAGCCGAATATATGGCCGCTGGAAGCTGCTGTTCTCAAATTCTATGGCTTCGTCAGCAGTTGAAGGACTACAGAGTTGAAGCGAATGAAATTCCAATATTCTGCCACAACAACAGTGCGATCTGCATCTCGCAAAATCCAGTGCTACACACTAGATGCAAGCACTTGGAAATCCGACATCACTTCATTCGTGATCATGTCGAGAAGAAGGATATCAAGCTCGAGAAAATCCATACCGATCTCTAGCGAGCAGATATCCTTACCAAGCCTCTAGCTGAGTCTCGTTTCAATCAGCTATGCATGGAATTAGGGTTGTTATACCCTGGTGAAGAATGCTAGATCCAGGATGCACGAAGGAGTGGTTGCTTGTTCTTTTGAGCGCCACTCGCTTCGGATCTTCACCAACTCAAGCGAGTCACTTCAAAATTCCACTCGCTTGAAGGGAGAAATAAGGTGGAGAAAGGTGGAGTGTTGGAAGACGTTCCCTACCCGCTTACAGGAATTGTTAAGCTATTGGTTAAGGGGAAACTATTGTTTGCTCTCGGAGCAAGCTACTTCCAAAGCGAACAAGGAAAGCTGCTACCTAGCCTAGGATTCCTAGCGAGTGGGTATAAACACTCACAAGTGCCGTTCCTAGTAACGGTTGTGGGATCTTGTATCAGGCCTTCCCATGTAAAAATGGTGAAAGCTTAGGCAGGGCTGGCACCTAGACCTTGCGTCCTCTTCCCATCCTTCCGCCGAAGAGGAGCAAGTCTTTTCATCTCCTTCATCATGGATAAATATTCATTCCCTACTCACTCTTCATTGAGTTGAGCTGCCGAATGTCTATCCATTCCTCCCCCATCTTTGAATTCTGCATCGCTTCAATTAGTCCTAGCTTGGGTCAAGCGAGTCGATTGCAAGTTCATTATGTAGCTTGTAGGAGGAAGCTTGAAGGGTTACCTTTTTCTTCAAAAGGTTGCAGGGCTGGTGACATGCTTCTGCGTAAAATACGAGATTGTCTTGTCAAAGCATTCTCATTGTCATCCTGTCCTATTCTGCTCTGAGATAAGGACTTGTACTCATCCCCCATTCGTCGTGAATAAGTACACTTACGTGAAGCTCCCCTCTGGGTTGTAGTAAGCTTGTGTACTATATTCATTCTCTCCCCCATTCACTTCGATGGAGGACGCTCTAACTCGTAGAGGAAGATGAATGCCATGAAGATGAATGCCATGAAGTTCGAACCAAGATGAAGCATCCAACAAGTGCATTCTTCAACAAGTGGTACTCAACAAAGGTGGTATCAAAAAAAAAAAAAAAAAAAAAAAAAAAAAAAAAAAAAAAAAAAAAAAAAAGCTTCAAGCAAAATCATCAAGTGGATTCAACAAATGGTGTCCAAATGGTGACTTCAATAAGTGGTATCAATCTCCTACGAAGTGACATTGACTGGTAAGTGTTTCAATTTTAAGTACACTAAGTAAGCTGAAGCGTGCTAGAAACCTTCACTTACTATGTGGAAAATATGAAATGAATCTGACACAAATACAAAGAGGAAAACATTCTTGTTTATCCTCGAAGTATGTAAGTCAGAAACATTTTAAATTAAGCAAAGAAATTTCATATCTTATTCCAGTCGCTACAACTGACGAAGCGAGTGCCACGTCACTCAAGCAAGTCATCGCAAGCGAGTGCGGAGCAGTCACGCCAAGCGAGTACTTCGCAAGCGAGTAGAACCCAAGCGGCTACTCACGAAGCGAGCGGGTACGAAGCGAGACGTATGAGCTGTCAGCACTCGAGTGCAAAATTTTAATTTTTACTTTAGCATTTAATGCAGCGGCGCGTAGACAGAGAAAAGACAGGCGCGTGCAACTTGGTTCAACGAGAAGCGGGAAAATCGCCCTCGATCCATCCGTCGAATCTGAACAGTTCCTAAATCTCAACCGTTGAATCGACGCCTATTGGAGAGAAAAATCACAAGCTGCCGCGTGGCAACGCCAAGTCAAGTTGGCGGTTCACTTTTCCTGTGATGACGCCGGACACATCTGATCCATCACCGAGGGTCCGCCGCCTCCACACAGGATCTTCAAAGATATTACTATCTTGCCCCTGCCACGTCAGCTGAACCCTAATTCTATATATATGCAATGACGGAGACCTGCAGAAAAATTCACAAATCTCTAAAATTGCCATTCTCGTGCAAAAACTGCGCCTCTGCAACTCACGAGTCTCAAACCCCCCAAAAGTTTAAACTCTTCTCATATCTCTCTACAAATATATCATGGGAAAGAAGGAGAAAACCGAAACAATGGAGGACTTCCTGAACACCCTCAATGACAACATTTTTATTGAACCACATCTTGATGAAGATGTGGTGACGGAGAACGGTTTCTTCCGCAGGGCCGTGACCACGGCCGGCTTGTGGAAGTTCATGACGGCGAAGCCTCAGCGGATTCTAGCCAAGGCCGTCGCCGAGATTCTTCTGAATCTCAAAGAAGGTAAAGAAACGTCAACCTTCACCGATCCACAGGAAGGAAAACCTGTGACGATCGAGTTAAGCAGAATAGCCCGTGTGTTCGATTTGCCGATGGTCGGACCAGTTTCATTAACTGAACTTGGTATGTCAACTCAAGTGGAGTACGCTCGGTTTGCCAAAAGGAGAGGCGTGAAGTTTGGAAATCCAAAGCTGAGCAACATCAGGAATGATCTAGTGGCTCCGTTCAACTTAATCTGCGAGTTGTACACGAAGTCAGTACTCTGTGGTGTTGGTTCGCTGAGCCAACTGTCAGACTCCAAGATCTATGCCACCTCGGTCATAGTTGACAGCTTGACATGGACAAGCTTCAACTGGCATCGCTGGTTCATTAACCAGATTCATGAAGTTGCGGCGGATTTAAAGTACGAGGAGGGAAGTGATAGTGAAATCGTTCGCAAAGGAAAATTGAAAATTTTCTCCAGAATCTCTTTCGCCCTGGAGAAACTGTTCGAGAACATGAAGTGGACTGGCAAGAAAGAGACAGTTGAGTATAAAAAGAACACCATCTACTTCGATTCATGGAAAACAGAGAAGCTCCCAATGGACCGGGACTGCATCAACGTGATAGTCCTCCCTTCCGCTCCAGTCGCTGAATCTTTGTCACAGCCCGCCCGCCACAACTTGGGCCGAGCGAGGCCGCGACTCAAGAAAAGGAAAAAGGTATAAAATAAACGAACGACCTGGGGTGAAACTATGCGAAAACATAGCATTTGGAATACATTGAAGTTCTCCATTATTCGTCGAGAATGAATGGAAGAAAGAACTATTCATCAACGGAAGCGTTTTACATGATATAGGCGGAAACGTTGTTCATAAAATAAAGCATTGTCTATGAAGGACCAATATGTTGCAACGATACACAGAACTGAACTGAGTCTATCTACCTAGACCAATATGTTGCAACGATACACAGAACTGGACTGAGTCTATCTACCTAAGAATCACGGCGGAAGATCGTAAGATGCATGTATGGAGACATGCACCACCAAGAGGCTTCAACACTCCAATACTCGACAAAGCTCCTTTGGCAACTTCACTTCATCTGCTCAACCTGCACGTGGGAAATACGTATAGGTCTGAGTACAAAAGTACTCAGTGGGCTCATGCCAAAACATTTTAACTCAAAAAGAAAAGACGATTGCAAGCAAAATACTGGTAATCCATCATATCTGAGCTGGGGTGTATCCGGAGAGGTTGGCCACCCTCCCGGATACCTGACGGGCCAATATTGTAGCTCACGGTCAACTGAGTGCACTAAGTCCATCGAGGAGCGACCCCGATAGACCCGAATTCTTTCTGATAACTGTGGCCGAAGCCCTTCAGATAGACATCATCATACAAAACAAAACAGTTATGGTCTGACAATGCTTTTAAAGAAATGAACTATAGCATAAAGAAACATTCTAGTTTTCTGAAAGCCCACCTCGATAGTTTTCCTTTCCTGGTCATAATTTATATAACTCTGAGCGCCGCCTTAGTCTCGGCCTTTTCCTTCGCCTAACCTCGTTCAAAAGAACGTAAAATGAGAGACTTGAAATGAAATCGATAATCTTATCGATCTATGCGAAGGCTATCTTTTATCGAGGTTATGATCTCTTTTACTGATAGATCTCTTTTACAGATGGATCTCTTTTACTGATAGATGTATTTTACTGATAACGTTATCATTGTTATTCTTTTAATCGAGTGTGTCTCGATTCTCATTTGAAATCGATCACTTTGATCGATTCTTGTGTCTTACTGTCTTCTTCATCCTCGACAGATTTCGCAGGATATTCGATTAAGCCATTATTGAGGCTTAGTGATTTTATTACAAGATATAAGTGGTCTACACTTATAAGATAAATATTACTGGGCTAAATCTTATTGAAGGATATAAGTGGTCTACACTTATAAAGCTATTATGTTCGGGCTTGGTTGATTAAATCAACATTAATAGTCATTAGAGGCCCAATAGAATTATTAGGGGTTTAAGCCCAATTACTGAAGCTCGGGGATTATTAATTCAACCCGAAAAGTTGTTACGTTTAGCTTTCGTTCCTTGATTTAATTATCTACTTATTTAAATATTTATCGGCCCATTAAATAATTCTTGGTCCATGAATAAAATTCGGCCCGTCTGATCTTGAAGCTTCGGCCCAACTGAAAGTTAAATCCGGCCCATCCGCTCTGTAAGCTTCGGCCCATCTTAATTAACAATACTCGATACTCGGCCCACTGGATAATAATTCTCGGCCCACTGAATATTAATCCTCGGCCCACTGAATATTTAACCTGAGCCCCGGTGACTTTGGAGCTTCGGCCCAACTGGACTTGAGCCCAATAAATAAATTGGGCCAGTTGAATATTAATAATTTTGGCCCGTCAGTTGGCTCGGCCCAACAATCCGGCCCGGTTTAATCAACTTGGCAAAAACACCCCCTCTCTCTTTCTCTCTCTACGCGTTGTCTCTCTCTCTCGGCTACCAGGATGCTACACCCCCTTGTTGAAACAACCCCCTTAATCGCCGTCCAAGCAGATTTTACACTAAAGGGTATTTTGGGGCATTCACCTTTGGTTGCTTTTCTTTTAAGAATATTATTAATTGTTTGGGGTTAACCACAGTTGGGTTAATGCTACCTCCTTTTTCATCATACGAAACGTGTTTCCCTTCAATTCTACTTCACCCCCTACCTCGAGCTAAAGAAAATCAAGCAACACTGCCGCTGCTGGCTAGCTTCCGGAGCGCCGAGCCGTCGTGCCAGCATGATACAGCTCAAAGAAGAATGCTCTCCGAGTGATAACAAACTTCCATCTAGAAAGAGAAAGAGGTAGAGGTAGAGAGAGAAAATATGGAGGAGGAAGGAAAAGCAATTGATTCATTCATAATCAAAATAGTCTTGTACACTACTACTTATGTTGCTGCATAACAGAAAAGCAAAAGAACAGCAGAATTCAGTTTCTGCTGTAACACAGCACCAGCAGTCGGAGGTGTTCTGCTGCTTCTTCCGTTGCTGCCGGTGCACCTGCTCCTACCTCAAGGTGATGGAAGAGAGAGAGACAGAGAGAGGGCGATGGGCAGGAGCGGCTTGCGAGGACGGCCGCAGGGAGCTGTTGGCCCGGTGGCCGGTGGCTGCACAGTGCCGTGTCGCCGACTATGAAATCACCGGCGTCGGAGTCGGTGCGGAGCCAATCTGATCTGCCCTATGAAATCGCCGGCGTCGGAGTCTTGAGACACAAAAACTTGGAATCGGAAATGGCGAACGGCGAATCGCTGAATGCGGACAGGTGGGGAGTGGAGTGGGGACGGGGTTCTGAGAGGGTCCCTCCGTTTCTCCTTCTTTTTTCCGCTTTGCTTACGTGGGTGGCTTTATTTTTTTATTTTTTCTCTTTTTTCTTACGTTTTTTTCTTACTAATAATAATAATACTTATTTTGGTTTTTAAAATATAAACATATATATATATATATATATATATATATATATATATATATATATATATATATATATATATATATATATATATATATATATATATATATACTAATTTTATTTATTTTTTTTGGTACAGCTGTACCCCCAATGCCCTTGCTTGGCATCGCCACTGCCGGTGGCGTTGCACGGCGGCGAGAAGAGTATGAGCGAGTTTAGGCGGTAGGAGGCGGATCAGCAGCGGCAGAGGAGATGGGGAATTAATATTAGGGCAAATTACATATAAATTTAAAATAAAAGAAATTAAAATAATGAAATAAAAATAAAAAGCTTTGACACGAGCTTCGATCAACCCCTTCATCGCAACCTACGTGGATTCCACTACATTTTGTTTCCCCCTTTTTTTTTTTCTCCTTCTTTTACCATTTTAAAACTTCTGATTTTAATTATTATTATTATTATTATTATTATTATTATTATTATTATTATTATTTTTTTTTTTTTTTTTTTTTTTAAAAAAAGAAGCTAAAGAAACTTGTACGTATTAATTAATTAGATCAAAACCTAGTTAAGGTTATATATATACTCCCTCTGTTTTTTTTCGATATAACATGTCTCTTTTCGGTATGATATTTAATAAATATAATAAAAAAAATTAATATATAGTATATAAGTTAAAGATAAATGTAATGTTATGCATTTGTTGGCCATAAAAAAAACAATTAAAGAAAAATAACTTAAATTGACAAACATACCACGTCAGAAAAAACGGAAGTAATATGTATATATTTCTGTAAAATAATCTAAAATCCAGTAACTATTTTCACACATAATTAAATAATTAAAAAATGATAGTAACAATGTTTTAAAACACCAAATTCCCTAAAATCATATAGGTTTTCCAAATATATATCAAAATAAATTTTAATTATATTTTCACAAATCAAGAATTTTCACTTTTTAAAGAATGAGAAAATAGTGTAACTTGAAAAAGTGATAGTAAGATTTATTATGGAATAATACAACTCACACGGTAAAACTAATATATTTTAAATAGAGTGGGAGATTACTCTATTATATGAGAAGTAATATATTGGAATGCTCCACTTTTATAGTCTTATATCGAAATTAATTCTTATATTTTCTTTACTTTAAGTTTTATCACGATACCTAATATCTCGTACCGAAAATAAACATTACCACTGAGGTCAGATTGATGGGTTATTACCTAAAATAGTAAATTTTTAATCAACTAAAACTCACTCACACTACTTTATCAATTATCAACCCCTATCACACGTCTTAATTCTTATACCGGAAAAACGTTATTCCTAGATAAATACGTTGAACGGAGTAGTAGACTATTTTTTATTCCGTAACATACCATTAAATTGTGTCTTAATTGTATCGGATTCTTTTATGGTGCACTAAATTTGTCATGTGTCAAATTTCAAATAATTAAAAAAATTATAAGGAAATACATTTATAACAATTTTATGAAAAGATATAATATTTACGTCATCTTTGTGCTATTAAATATGTTTACAATAGGTATTTGAGCAATTCTCTAATTATATTAACCCATTAGGAGTTTATATTAATTTTTTTTTCAATTTTTAGTGAAATCTGCAAACTATGCATTTTCATGCATAAAATGATACATTTTATGCATGAATTATAATCACATAATTAAGGGTCTAATCTTATATTTTTTTTAGTTTCACTCTTATGATGTAATTTAAAATTATAATCACGTAATTAAGGGTCTAATCTTATATTTTTTTATAGATTAAATATGCAATTTAAACATCAAAGATTAAGCATAATAAAATCATATAAACATGCAAATCACAACACAATCATATAAAATATTCACAAAGACTTTAAAAAATATTTATATATTTATGTTGCTCTCCACTTGAAAAGTAGCTGGAGATATCTCCACGGCGTCAACGACACCGGCCACCGTGGGGGGTTTTCCGGTGACATTCCACCACCGTGGAACATCCATATATTTTTTTTTTCTAGTTTCACTCTTATGATACCTAATTAAGGGTCTAATCTTATATTTTTTTTTTATAGATTAAATATGCAATTTAAACATCAAAGATTAACTATAATAAAATCATATAAACATGCAAATCACAACAAAATAATATAAAATATTCACAAAGACTTTAAAAAATATTTATATATTTATGTTGCTCTCCACGACGGTGAAAACTAGCCGGAGATCTCTCCACAGCGTCAACGACACCGGCTACCGTGGAGGGTTTTCCGGCTACATTCCACCACCGTGGAACATCCATATATTTTTTCTTTTCTAGTTTCACTCCTATGGTGTAATTTAAAATTATAATCACATAATTAAGGGTCTAATCCTTTTTTTTATAGATTAAATATGCAATTTAAAATCAAAGATTAAGCATAATAAAAACATGCAAATCACAACAAAATCATATAAACAATTCATAAAGACTTTAAAAAATATTTTTATGTTTATGTTTCTCTCCACGGCGGTGAAAAGTAGCCGGAGATCTCTCCATGGCATCAACGACACCGGCCACCGTGGAGGATTTTCCGGCGACATTACACCACCGTGGAACATCCATATAATATATTTTTTTTTTTCTAGTTTCACTCTTATGGTGTAATTAAGGGTCTAATATTATATTTTTTTTTTTATAGATTAAATATACAATTTAAACTTCAAAGATTTTCAAAGATTAAGCATAATAAAGTCATATAAACATTCAAATCACAACAAAATCATATAAAATATTCACAAAGACTTTAAAAAATATTTATATATTTATGTAGTTCTCCACGACGGTGAAAAGTAGCCGGAGATCTCCCCACGGCGTCAACAACACCGGCCACCGTGGGGGGTTTTTCGGCGACATTCCACCGGCGTGGAAAATCCAATTTATTTAATTTTTACTTACCATTTTTTGTTATATATTCGAATCTCCGTAGCCGGAAAGACTATTCTCCCACTTCAAAAATAATAATACAAAAACATATTAATTATCTGCATACACAATTATATGAAATGATTTAAAAAAAAAATAAAAATTCATAGCCTCACCACGCGGGAGCTCCGACGCCGGATTCTTCACCACGTTTCGTAAATGTTATAAATGTTACAACATTACGTGTCAAGTTAGTTTGGAATCAAACATAACCTTAATAGTTAAACAATATAAGTCACATTCACCTTATACTCCATAATTACATAAGAAATCCTTTGTTTGATGCGTATTATGCAAGAAATTACATCGATTTATGTTTTTATGACTCAATGGTTATGAGGGAAATGAAAAAATCAAATCAAAGACGATAAATTTTACATTTAATCGACAATTTTGACTTTCCTCGGTTAGAGAATGAATTATTTTTTATGTATATTAAGAGTTTGTATGATGTATTTGAGTTAATTACACACAACAATGGCATGGTTAGAAAGGAAATAATATTACAAATATGTCGGCCTTTTTCACGCCGGAGAAAATTGGCCGGAGAAAATATCACGCCGGCGTGATTTTCTCCGGCGTGTTATTTTTTCCGGCCAATTTTCTCCGGAGTGAAAAAGGCCGACATAGTTAATTTTATTTTTGTTTCATATTTGATACTATATAATTTCATTTCATGATTTATTTGAGATCTATGAATTAATCTTAGAGAATGAATTATTTTTTATTTATATTAAGAGTTCATTATATATTTGTATGATGTATTTGAGTTAATTACACACAACAATAGCATGATTAGGAAGGAAATAATATTACAAATATGTCGGCCCTTTTCATGCCGGAGAAAAGTGGCCGGAAAAAATATCACGCCGGCGTGATTTACTTTCCGACCATATTTTTCCGGCGGGAAAAAAGGCTACATAATTAATTTTATTTTTTGTTTCATGTTTGATACTTAATAGTTTCATTCCATGATTTATTTGAGACCTATGAATTAATTTTAGATAATGAATTATTTTTTTTATGTATATTAAGAGTTCATTTTATATTTGTATGATGTATTTGAGTTCATTTTAGTTTTACGGCCTCCAATCTAATAACTCTAACTTGTTTACATAATTATGATAATGTATCCAAAAACAACGTTTCATAAATGTTATAAATGTAACAACATTACGTGTCAAGTTAGTTTAAGATAAAACATAACCTTAATAGTTAGACAATATAAGTCACACTCACCCTATATTCCATAATTACATATAAATCCTTAATTTAATATGTATTAAGCAAGAAATTACACCAATTTATGCTTTTTATGACTCAACGGACATGAGGGAAATGAAAAAATCAAATCAAAGACGAATTTTTTTACATTTAATCGACAATTTTGACTTTTTCTTCTCTAATTTTGACTTTTCATGGTTAGGATACACCACATTTATCAAATTTAATCGTCATAAATAGTTAGACAATATAAGTCGCTCTCACTCTATACTCCATAATTACATATGGAATCCTTAGTTTGATACGTGTCATTCAAGAAAGTACACCAATTTGTGTTTTTATGACTCAATGGACATGAGGGAAATGAAAAAAAAAAAAAAAAAAAATCAAATCAAATCAAAGGCGGTTTTTTTTTACATTTAATCGACAATTTTGACTTTTTCTTCTCTAATTTTGATTTTCCACTGTTAGATAACTTAGATTACACGATATTTTTCATAATTTAATCGTGTAGGGAGCATTGACTCAAGGAATATGTTTACCATTTTAATTTTGACTTTATACTGTTAATTTACTGTTTTAACCGTGTATTACACGGTTAAGTCGATTGGGGCGGAGGAAATAGTGTCACGGAGAGATTGTTATATATGTTTGAAATATAAATAAACTTCACACTTAATAATTCTCATTGAAATATAGTATGTTTGATAGAAGGGAAAAAAAACCCTTCACTTATTACATATATTTTTTGAGAGAGGAGCTTCTCTGTTGGCGACCCAAACGTACGTCTTCGGCTCGATTTTAGCGTACCATATGCCTACAAACCGGTTCGTGGAGTCGGCTAGGCTGAAGAAGCCGAGTGAACATTCTGGCTGATAAAATGATGGTTTGGGAGGTTTTTACAGAAACTGTATGGATTGTGAGGAAGTAGATGAGTAGAGGTATACGTTACCATTATCAAATCTACCCACGTGTCTTTATTTTCCTTCTTCTTCTTCTTCTTTTTTTTTTTTTTTTTTTTTTTTTTTTTTTTTTTTTTTTTTTTTTTTTTTTTTTCTATCTCTTTCCTGGCCCACCCTCCCGAGCCCATCATGGCAAGGACCCATGGCCCACATTTTTTTTCATTTCCCCTCTTTTCTTTTCTTTTTTTTCTTATTTATAATCTTTAATTTGGTTGCTTGATTTGTTATTAGATTTTTTTTTTGCTCAAATATTTATATACTCCTTCCGTCCCACTTCACTTGTCATGTGTTAAATTTGTCATGTGTTAAATTTTCAAATAATTAAAAAAAATTATAAGGAAATACATTTATAACAATTTTATGAAAAGATATAATATTTACGTCTTCTTTGTGCTATTAAATATGTTTACAGTAGGTATTTGAGCAATTATCTAATTATATTTACCCATTAGGAGTTTATATTAATTTTTTTTAATTGTAAGAATTGAATTTTTCTTATTTTCTTTTCAAAAACTTAATATATATATATATATATATATATATATATATATATATATATATATATATATATATATATATATATATATATATATATATGAGAAATGATATGCTACTCACCTTATGCTAGTCACCTTTGTGGGCACCTTCGTCATTTTTTCATTTCGACATTATTTTGTTCGATTTTTTCAATTGTAATATATTCTAATACCTTATAAATTAATATTGAAATCATTAAATTTTAAAAAAATATAAATATCAATGCTCGATTTGTTCGTTTTTTCTTCTAAGTTCAAAAAATGCATAATAAAATAAATCGGGCTTTGATATTTATATTTTTTTTGAATTTAATGATTTCAATATTAATTTATAATGTATTAGAATATATTACAATTGAAAAAATGAAATAAAATAATGTCGAAGACAAATGTGCCCACAAAGGTGACTAGCATAAGGTGAGTAGCATATCATTTCTCAGATCTCATATATATATATATATATATATATATATATATATATATATATATAATTCAGATGAAAACTCAATTTTCAGTGAAATCTGGAAATCATGCATTTTTATGCATAAAATGATACTACATTTTTATGTAAGCATGTTGCATAAAAAAATATATTATTTTATTAATTTTAATTTTCATGCAACAAGTTATGCATACAAATGAATCATTTATGCATAAAAATGCATCATTAATGCAAGAAAATGCAATGGTTTGCAAATTTTGAATTATGCTAAATATTTTATTGATATTTAAATTATAAAGGTTGGTCTAGTTTGTAAATATAACTAAAGAGTGTATAATTAACGGATTAAAATTAATTATATGGTTCAATTAATAAGTTAATCAATAAAATTATAAATTCTATCTTTTATTAATTATGACACTTAGCATACTACTAAATCATGATAATGTATTAAAAAATAACGTTTCGTAAACGTTATACATGTTACAATATTACTTGTCAAGTTAGTTTGAGATCAAACATAACCTTAATAGTTAGACAATATAAGTCACATTCACCCTATACTCCATAATTACATATGAAATCCTTAGTTTGATGCGTATTATGCAAGAAATTACATTTATTACATTTATTTATGTTTTTATGACTCAATGGTTATGAGGGAAATGAAAAAATCAAATCAAAGACGATAAATTTTACATTTAATCGACAATTTTGACTTTCGGTTAGAGAATGAATTATTTTTTATTTATATTAAGAGTTCATTTATATTTGTATGATTTATATGAGTTAATTACACACAACAATAACATGATTAGGAAGGAAATAATATTACAAATATGTCGGCCTTTTTCATGCCGCATAAAAGTGGCCGGAAAAGATATCACGCCGGTGAGATTTCACGCCGGCATGTTTTACTTTCCGGCCACTTTTATGCAGCATGAAAAAGGCCGGCATAGTTAATTTTATTTTTTGTTTCATGTTTGATACTAAGTAGTTTCATTTCATGTTTTAATTGAGACCTATGAATTAATTTTAGAGAATGAATTATTTTTTATTTATATTAAGAGTTCATTAATATTTGTATGATTTATATGAGTTATTTACACACAAAAATAACATGATTAGGAAGGAAATAATATTACAAATATGTCGGCCTTTTTCATGCCGCATAAAAGTGGCCGGAAAAGATATCACGCCGGTGTGATTTCACGCCGGCATGTTTTACTTTCCGGCCACTTTTATGCGGCATGAAAAAGGCCGACATAGTTAATTTTATTTTTTGTTTCATGTTTGATACTAAGTAGTTTCATTTCATGTTTTAATTGAGACATATGAATTAATTTTAGAGAATGAATTATTTTTTTATTTATATTAAGAGTTCATTTATATTTGTATGATGTATTTGAGTTCATTTTAGTTTTACCTCCAATCTAATAACTCTAACTTGTTTACGTAATTATGATAATGTATCCCAAAACAACGTTTCGTAAATGTTATACAATAATGCTATTTGGCCATAATGTGGCCGGCCACACAACGACATTTTTCATGATATACGTAATTTTAAAAATAGTAAATGATAACTATAATTTATTAGTTTAATATTTTAATTTAAAAATATTTTTTCCCCAAAATTACATATTTTTCTCTTTTTTTTCTAGATAAAAAGGTAATAAATCCTTTAAAATAGTAAAAATTATCAAATAATTGAAGGATTAATTTTAAAAAATACCTAAAAAATATGGAGTATCACATTTTAAGTTTTTTATAATCTAAAAAAGTTTGGCATAAATATATACATTATTTGATACTAAAAAAAATAAAAAATGTTGAATTATGGCCGGCCACATTATGGCCAAATAGCATCACTCAATGTTATAAATATAACAACATTACGTGTCAAGTTAGTTTAAGATCAAGCATAACCTTAATAGTTAGACAATATAAGTCACACTCACCCTATACTCTATAATTACACATGAAATCCTTAGTTTTATGCGTATTATGCAAGAAATTACAACAATTTATGTTTTTATGACTCAATGGACATGGGGAAAATGAAAAAAATCAATTCAAAGACGATTTTTTTTTTTTTACATTTAATCGATAATTTTGACTTTTTTCTTCACTAATTTTGACTTTTTCTTCTCTAATTTTAACTTTCCATGGTTGGGATACACCACATTTTTGAAATTTAATCGTCAAAAATAGTTAGACAATATAAGTCACATTCCATAATTATATATGAAATCCTTAGTTTGATCGAACTATTCAAGAAATTACACCAATTTATGTTTTTATGACTCAATGGACATGAGGAAAATGATAAAATCAAATCAAAGACGATTTTTTTACATTTAATCGACAATTTTGACTTTTCATCTCTAATTTTGACCTTTTCTTCTCTAATTTTGACTTTCCCTGGATAAGATACACCACATTTTTCAAATTTAATCGTCAAAAATAGTTAGACAATATAAGTCACACTCATTCTATACTCCATAATTACATATGAAATCTTTAGTTTGATACGTATTATTCAAGAAATTACACCAATTTATGTTTTTATGACTCAACGGACATGAGGGAAATGAAAAAATCAAATCAAAGACGATTTTTTTTTACATTTAATCGATAATTTTGACTTTTTTCTTCACTAATTTTGACTTTTTCTTCTCTAATTTTGACTTTCCATGGTTGGGATACACCACATTTTTGAAATTTAATCGTCAAAAATAGTTAGACAATATTAGTCACATTCACTCTATACTCCATAATTATATATGAAATCCTTAGTTTGATCGAATTATTCAAGAAATTACACCAATTTATGTTTTTATGACTCAATGGACATGAGGAAAATGAAAAAAATCAAATCAAAGACGATTTTTTTAACATTTAATCGACAATTTTGACTTTTCATCTCTAATTTTGACCTTTTCTTCTCTAATTTTGACTTTTCCTGGATAAGATACACCACATTTTTTAAATTTAATCGTCAAAAATAGTTAGACAATATAAGTCACACTCATTCTATACTCCATAATTACATATAAAATCTTTAGTTTGATATGTATTATTCAAGAAATTACACCAATTTATGTTTTTATGACTCAATGGACATGAGGGAAATGAAAAAATTAAATCAAAGATGAATTTTTTTACATTTAATCGACAATTTTGACTTTTTCTTCTCTAATTTTGACTTTCCACGGTTAGACTACACAATCTTTTTCATAATTTATTCGTGAAAAATCGTTGATCGTGTAGGGAGCATTACCTCAAGGAATATGTTTACCTTTATAATTTTGACTTTATACTGTTAATTTACTGTATACACGGTTAAGTCAATTGGGACGGAGGAAATAGTGTTACAGAGAGATTATTATATATGTTTGAAATATAAATAAACTTCACACTTAAATAATTCTAATTAAAATATGTGTTTGATAGAAGGGAAAAAGAAAAGGAAAAGAATAATTAACTTATTGGTTAATAAAGAAAATAAAAGTGATCATTAAAAAAAAAAAAAAGGAAAGAACTACACGTCAAAAAAGAAAAAATGAAAAAGAAAAAGAAAATAAACATAAAAAGTTGCATCAGAAAAAGAAATTAAATTCCACATCATACATACAACTGCTAACTACACATATGTAACTAAGGTTACAAATAAATATTTACATTTATTCATATTTATTCATCTCCCATGCAAAAATACTATCTTACCCTTTATCATTTTTTAAGTTTTGGACATGTGTAAGCAGATGGAGAGGGGGTTGCTTAGCAAGGGGGTGTAGCATCCTATTTTCGCTCTCTCTCTCTCTCTTCTTCTCTCTTCTCGCCGAACTCTCTCTCGGCATTCTCTACCGCCGTCGTTGTAGACGGCTTGGCCGGCGGTCCTCTCCGTCACTGGCCAACGTCGTTCCTCCCTCCTCTTCTCAATTTCGGAATCAATCGAGAGAGGAAGAGCCCCAATTCGTAGATTGGGAAAATTCGGATGGAATCCCGCCGGGCTTCATCCTCTCCGGCGCCGGCTTCGCCTCTGTCGCCATCTGCTGTCATCGCCCAGCCACCGCCGTCATCTGCTGTCATCGCCGCGGCAGTTGCTGTCGGGGTGTTCGCCGTCGGTGCGGCTCGTCTCCGCTGCGCCATCTGCTGCTGTCGCTCGAGCCGCCGCCGCGCCTCTGCTGCCAGCGGCGTTCTGCTCGTCTGACCGGCTCCCTCCTCTGCTCGCCTCGCCGTTGCTCTCTCGGCCAGGGGTCGCTGCTCCCGTCAGAACACCGTCATCGCTTCCAGTCCTCTGTCCCCCTTTACTCCCTCTCTCTGCTCTTCCTTCGGCGCCGGCGGTGATGCCGCTGCCGGTGTCTCCTTTTCCTCTCTCCCATTCCTTATCTGACCTCTCTTTTCTCATCTCTCGTTCTGACTTTCCTCCCTGTCCTTGTTTTGCAGGCCGATTCGAGCTATTTCCAGCGCTGCAGTGGCTTCGTCGATGTCGTCGACGACCGTGGCAGCCTCCGGTGATGCTTGGGAGGCATTTGGGTGCTCCGGTTTCGACTCAATTTCACCCTCGGCCTTCCTCCTCTTTCCGGGCAGGTTCGATTCTTCTCCCTTCCCTCCCATTTTCGATTCGCAATTCGAATATGAGTTATACTTGTTGATTTAGAGGGTTAGGGTTTGATTAGAGGCATTTAGAGACTGATTTTGCCTTGAATGTTTTATGCCTTAATAGGAAGCAAACTTCCAGATTTTGTATGCTTGAAATTGGTGTCTTTGTTGACTTGAAGTGTTAGATTGAGGATTGTTATGCATGCAATGTTTTAGCCATTTTAGAGGAGGTTCTATGTGGTTTAAACAAGCTCCAAGACTGATTTTTAGGCTTCCAAAATAACATGCATTGCTTGATTAGTTAATCTATGTGTTCATGCTTTGGTTCTTGAGGTCTTGGTTATGTCTATCATGCTTGAATGGTGTTTAGGCTTTAGATCAAGTCTTGCATGCTGTTTTTCGGTTCTTCTAGGGAGTGTGTAAACATGCTTAAAGCTTGCTAGTGTTTAGAGAGAGTGATGAGGAGTCTTACTTGCAATCTTAGTGATTGAAAAACTGATTTCTTGAGCTAACATGGTGGCTGTCCCTTCTAATCTTGCTTCGAAAACCTTCTTCTCCCTTCGTTCTTCACTCGTAGGAGATTCGGTGCTGGGAAGGGGCTGCCAGAGGCTGTTTTCCGGCTACCTCCTTGGCTGGAAATCGGCTGCTGCTCCTCACTCTCTAAGTTCTCTCTCTATTTGTTTCCTTGTGTTTACTTGAGTGAATGTAAAACTGATTTTGGTGGATGTTTGTGTGCAGGTAATGTGGGCTATTGTGAGAATTGGGGCTGCTCTCTCTCTCGTACAAGGAAGAAAGAATGGTGAGTAGGAGCTCTTCTCTACTTGCTTTCTCTCTCTATGTTGTTTGGATGAAAACTAACCTTGTGAGTGTTTTTGGCGAATGAATGAAAACTAGTAGTTTCTCTTTGATTTGTTTTGTGTAGGTGGAGGCATGGAGGACACGTGCATGCTCGGGAGACTTCTACAACTCCACATGTAGTAATAAGGATGAGGGTGACTAATGATGTACTCATTTCTCCCTAATTGTAATTATAGGAGTGTTAGTGTTTCTCTAATTGTGCTTAGGAGGGATTAATGAGATTCCCATCCCAGATTTGTGCTGGAAAATATATGGGCTGGGCGCATACTGTTCTGGCGCACCTCCCTTTCTTTTCTTTTCTTTTTCTTTTATTTTTATCTAA
Source organism: Thymus mandschuricus (assembly GCA_029379335.1). NCBI lineage: Eukaryota > Viridiplantae > Streptophyta > Magnoliopsida > Lamiales > Lamiaceae > Thymus > Thymus mandschuricus. The sequence continues at coordinate 20,630,778 of CM057081.1, forward strand.
TGTTGACATGTGTATCTATATATATATATTGGTACATGGAAATTATTGTGATGGGCATAGGGCCATTAATCTTGGGCCCCTTTTATATTTTGCTGTTGGGTATTAAATCTGAAATGGGCTCTCTCTCTTGGCTAATAGAATCGAACAATTCGAGTAATTTACTCGTGAAGTGGGCTTCGATAATTAACTGAACCTTGAACAATTAACTGGGCCTTGTAATTGCTGAGTGGGCCTTGTTCTTATCAAATGGGCCTTGGCCCAGAAATTAAATACTGAATATCTCTTTTACCGATTCGTTTAATCGGCCTTTCTTATTTAGTTCGCTTCTCGTTTCGGGAAGTTCTAATGTTACTAAACGTAACACTACTTACAGTAGTACTAGAAATTTTATTTTACTCATAATAGTGATAATACTACTTTCAACGTTCCTTTTTCTTACTTAAAAATAATGCCGAAGTTTTTATTAATCACTACTAAAAATTGCGGTCATTACATCCTACACCCCTTACGAAAAATTTCGTCCCGAAATTTACTTACCTTCTAAAACAACTTGGGGTATTTCTCTTTCGTTTTGTCCTCCAACTCCCATGCGGCTTCCTCCTGCCCGTGGTGCTTCCACAACACTTTCACTAGAGGGATTTGCTTAATCCTAAGCTATTGAATCTTTCGATCTACTATGGTCTCAGGTCTTGCTTTATGATCGCTTCCTCTTGAGGTAGCACATGTTTAGGGTCGAACACGTATTTACTTAGTTGAGATACATGAAATACGTTGTGATCGCTTCCTAGGTTTGGAGGTAACGCTGACCTGTACGTCACAGGTCCTACCTTCCCTAGAACTTCGTAAGGTCTGATGGAACGAGGTTTCAATTAGCATATGATTCTGAATCTGGTCATTCCCTTGGTGGGGAAATTTTCAAGGACCATGTCCTCTACTTCGAGGTGTAACTCGAATCTACATCGTCATCGTAAGACTTCTGGCTACTATGAGCTTCCTTTATCATATCTCTGATTGGTTGCATTTCTTAACCATTTCTTTGATCATACACTGATCTTAATTCTTTCTCATCTCCCACCTCATCACAATAGAGTGGTGGTCTACACTTTATTCTTTGTGTGGTGCATTGCACGATACTGGGTCTATGGTGTATGGTGGGTCTAAGTAATTGAGTTAGGGGTTATATCGTTTTCCAGTTTCCGTCCCCCACTAGGTACCACTTCCTTAAGAATTTCTTCGAGGGTTGACAGAACTGATATGTTAACTTTCATTCACGATGCTGGTCTTATCTTCTCTAGATGTTTGCAGGGTCCAAATAGACTGTTGTTGGTCTTCCTTTCGCGCTGGATCTAACTGTTGTATAAAACGTGGAACTTCTTGGAAGACTTGGCTCCTAGTTCGAATCGTAATTCGACGTGTCGGTGTTAGTAGGTGGCTCATGTTCTTCTTAAGATTCTTTTATTCCGTCTCCAATAGATCTTATGTACTAGCCGTCAAGTAACTATATTTCTTGGCTGGTTCGTGTTAACCTTGTTACCTTTAGACCACATGCTCGTCATGATCCTCATCGTTTACGGGATAAATATCTTCGTGATACACTGATCGAATCTGTATAGATACTAAGCGTTCTATGACTTCATAAGTTGCTCTCTGCATTAGAGCACTAACGTCTCGGTGGACCGTACGAACTCATCCCATTGTTAGGTGATAGCATTAGTCTGCGAGCGTCTAGACCTTCTTCGTCGGCCTTATGCATTTTTCCAAAAATTTTAATATATACCTTAGTCTTTTACTTACGTTTGTATACCCTTCTATCTACTCCGTTCATGAGTGTAATCATATGTCACTGATAATACTAGGGTCGGGCTATTGATCGTTTCAAATTTGTACCTCACTCGAGTCTATTTTCTCTTTGGTCTTTATGCTAGCGTGGCCATGATCTACTTCTTTAATGTCATTAGCTGTATAATTGAGGTATTAACTATTATCAAATAGTTATTTCTGTTTTAACTCGTTGGTTGAGGTTAATCGTCTCTGGATCACTTGTAGCACTGTGCATCTTTATTCACCTTTGTCTGTGTAAGGTAGAGATAAGTACCGTGCTTAGGCTTGCCATTCGTGTTATATAGACAATCTTGATATTCTTCGTAGAGTTATTACTATAGCTATATTCTCTAGTGTAAGAATGTAGTTTGTATATATGTGTACATATCAGCTGTTTTCTTTCTATTTATGTAATTCATGGTATGCATTCTCCATCTTATGTAGTTCTTCCTACTGATTGTTGGTTCTGGATGTCGCTCTACTAACGCGAGACCAAGTGATTTCATTTCCTTTTTGCAGTCGTTTATGAATCTAGTGTATCTAGATGTAATGACTCACGAGTCTGGCTGGTGTCATACTTAACTGGTCAATTAATCTTGGCAATGAAGGTGATATCGGCTCATTAGTTATTCATCCACATATATCTATAACACCTTTAAGGCATCATGCGTGAGTGTCTGTTTCTGGGGAGATCTCATGGATTCTATTGTCTACCCTTCTTAATGCATCATCTTATCTTTCATAAGTTGTAAAAGGGGTATTTTCAATTAACAGTAGGTTTCTTCCTTTCTAAGTGTTACTCAGGGCTTTCAAGGTTTCATTTTAGGGCTTTAGCCCATTTGTCTCCCTTCATATTACTTAGACGGCTACTTGAGTCGATTTCATACCCCATATAGGGTCTCTACTCATTGTCGTGAATACACTACCCGACTGTGCTTTTTCCTTTTAGCGGGACATCCTGGGTTGAGCATAATCTCATACTCAAGCTTCATGATATACGTGTCTCGTAATTTTATCTTTAGTCGTCTATTGTATGCACTAATGCACTTTGATGTTACCTTGGACCGAAAATTCTAACTTCTATTACCATCCTTCTCGAGGCTGACTTACGTATCTGTTAGACATTTGAGAAGTTCTAGTTAGGTAGCCTCGCTGTCTCAATTAGTAAGCTTTGATGACGGGGTTAATAATTACCTCTCTGTAATGAAACAAAATGTTTCAGTCGTATAGTGTTCCATCTAAATAAACACTTTCTAATTTATTCGATTAACATTCCTTCTATATGTTTTAATGTTCTCGTGTGTTTGTACCTCACATACCAATAAATCTGTTCTTGGAACACTTAAGATACGGATTCTTATTATCTCAAGGGACTTGTGAAAATAATACTATGGTTTTAATTATCTACTCGAACTTGCAATGTACATTAGGTATCTGGGCACGTCGAATTCTCACAATACTTCTTGGTTAAGAATTCGATCTAGATGGCTTTCGTCCAACTATCATAACGTGAGGATTTTAGTAAAAACTTCTCTTCTATCAACATCTTCTCTTATAATGCGATCTAGTTTCCCTAAATTAAATATAGGTTCGTCTCAATTTATTGTCCCTTATAGCTTGTTAATTAATGATTAAATTCACATCCCAAACTATTTTACATCTGAGCTAACCGACTTCTTAGACAACCATGTCCCTTTTTTTTTTTTTTTTTTTTTTTTCTCTCTCTCTTTAAAGAATCTGTCCCTCATATATTCTATCGGGTTATTTCTATATTGTTTAGTATACTCTTTCACTAGTCCTCACCCATCTTGATTCCAACGTGCGTCATTACTATCGGCGTGCATTTCACTCATTTCTGTTATTGAGTCGTGGTTCCTTAGGTGTCCCATAACCATGTTTAGACCCTTTAGACTTACGCCTCATTCAATGCTTATTCTCACTCGCATTTCTTTTGCTCTATTGTCTATCTTGCATACTTCTCGTGGAGAGAGCTATATCAATTTTGCAATAATTGCAAATCTTATATTATTCACTCGAAGGTAGTACTTATGGTTGTGTATATCTATTATACGAGCATCGCTCATACTCCTGTGGTGCTTCAAGGTCTTATGTCTATGTATGGTTACATAGTTAAAAAAAATTTTATCCTGATTTACTTGTGGTTTAGTCTCGGTGGTCACGATCCTAGTGCACTTATCCTTTGATTCTTTCAAAGGTATGAGACATACGGTGGTCTCTTTCTGTACTATTCTCGACAACTTTTCCTAACTCGTGCTCTACACCAATTTTATTTATGACTTCTTCAAGGCTTTCTCGTTTCATATTACCTTCTATGGGAAAATCTCTTCCAACATTACCTCCCTTAGCATCCTTCAATATCTCGTATTTCGTAGTCTGCTACAATTCATTACTATGTCTGGCCGACTAATGTCATACTATAATTATTCCTCTCTGGGTGAATAATTTAGGTCTCACTATTTTCACACAACTTATGTCTAGTGAGAATTTATATTCTAGTCTGGTCCACGTCAATATTCTAAGAGGTTTCTGATCCTCGAGCTGGGAGAAATCCCAAATAACTTCAGGTCACCGACCTCAATCATGGGATACTGTCTTTCCTTTAGTTGCTGGTTTAATCTGGATCTTAGGAATGATAACACGTCGTGTATTTGACAAGTATAGTACTCGACCTTGGGTCGTTTAAGTTCTGGTATTCTTATTATTTTCAATCTGCCGGCGAATTCCAAATTTTCATATCCGCAAGGATCTCGTCTGTTCAGGCTTCTTCTACTCAAGTGTTTACTACTTCTGTTCTAATTTAGACTCTAATATTGTTAGCTCTTAGTGTCGGACTTATGGACCATCGGTGCACTTCTCTTGGGGAACTCCTTAGAGTATTTAACTTATGAGTTTTGCATTTTGTCATTGTATTTCTGTTTCTGGACTTGTTGGGGAGTCTGACTAGCTTTATGCCACTTACTATTGCGTGCATCGCGATACTAGTTTCTATCCTCTGAATTCTGGCTTCACCCAACATATTTCTTAATTTTACTTTTAAGCTTTCCTCCTCTGAGTTACAAAATACAAAATCTTCCTTGGGAGGTGGTGAAGTTTCTACTTTACCGTCACAGGTAAAACTAGTTAACACCGCATTGTCAACTCGAGTCTCGTGCAATGCCTTTAACGGTTTATCTGTCATCCACCCCTTTTATGCATAAACATTTGACAACCCAGAAGTGTGTGGTACCTTAAGTCAAACATTATAACTTGAAGTTGAACTAATCCTCACAGTCTTATCACTCTAGGATGACAAACATGATCACGATGAGATAAGAACATTGCGGGCTGGCTCTGGAAAACATTCGTGTAAGGGTCCAAGTTGGAATGTCAATTATCCAAAATAGCTCATCAAGGATTTACCAGACAAGTTCTGAAGAAATAACCAGAGGGTAGAAATGAATTGACAAGGTCATGGGAGGGGAACCCCTTTTTGTCGATACCCATCCAATTTCTTGTCTGATAATGACGCTACCGAGAAAGAGATTATGTGAGGTGGCCAGTCCCACATAAGCATCCTTCCGGTCACATGAAGGAAAAATTGTTTCTCACACACTGGTGACTTTTGATTCACAAAGACACAGAAAATCGTACAAGATTTGGTAAACAATTCCTTAGATTTGGAATTTCTCGACTCCACGTTTATTACAAGGGACTTTCTGGTTTCAAGAGTTTCAACGAGAGGGTTTCAAAAATGCAGTGCATCAGAATGTAAGGTCTCTTCTAGCCTACGTACCTCCGTGAACACTCTAATACCTCGCACTTGCGTAAAGGATCTTGACATATGGAAATTCGACTTGCTTGTCAGCGCTAATAATGTAGAGTTATTTCTAAGGATAATCATATTTCCCCATTGCTTGTCTTCTGATGTCCTAATGAAATAGGATACTAGGTCGCGATCCGACTAGATACAAATTTCTTTCTTCGACAGCCCCTTAGTTCTGGGTGTGAGGTTTCTTTACACTTCCTCAAGTCATATTTGGGACGTTAACATGCTAATGATTCGTTGTTTTTGTCATTTAATGCCATGCTTTAGTCTCTTTTATCGTATAGTCTGGTCCCATCATCCATAAAAATCAGGCATACTATATCTCTTTAGCTTCTGAGCTGGTCTTGGATATCAATATTCACTCTTACGAGTTCATCAATAAGCATGGCTAATGGTCTCACTTTACTACATTCTTCAGGCACAATTCTCTACTCAGGAAAGTAGAGGCTAACATGTTCCATCGGAACTATTCTCATGAGTACAACATTAGGAAATCTGAATTTCTAACTTTTTATTTACCCGGGATTCCTACGTTGGACAAGGCCTTAACCTTTCTTTGACTTCTATCTTTAATTCATAGTAACGTTTTCTTCGTTTAACCATGGATGCGGAAACATCCAGGAAACTCTAGCGGACTTATTTTTTTTTATTATGCCACCATATAAAACTTTTAGTCCTGATAAGGTTCTGGTATCATTTCTTACCATCTTTAGGAAGCGCTAATTGAATGCGCTTCATTCCTTGCCGCACGGAGGCGGAAAAGTTAGAGACTCATGTCATTGATTCTAACGATACTCGTTCAAATCTTCTTAAACTTCTCGACTTGGCTCTCCTCGATCTGGCGCAACCTTTATTCATGTAATAGCTTTCCAGGGAGTTATCACTGCTTCCTTGAGTTGGCATTTCGTGTAGAGCTTCTCTTGTTTCCTCATCTCACCATCATTCTCGTGCCATAACTGAGGTTAGAAGAATTTCTTTGCTCATGCACTATCCTAGTATGTGATAGAGTGAAAGCACTTAATTCAAGCGAGCTATGTTCTCTAGAAAGGCCCTGGCTTTTCTACTATAGGTGAGCTCTATGTTATCTTGACTATGTTCTCATATTGGCATGTGAGAGTTACCTCTTCTCTTCCTTGGTCGAGCATGATGTCGTGAAGTGCCGAGCTTTTGTCGAAGGACTTTACAAGTCTAGTGAATCAAGTCTAGACTTTACTTAGAAGAAGAAGACTCTTGGAATTCAGAGCGAACCTAGTGCTCTGATACCACTCTGTCACAGCCCGCCCGCCACAACTTGGGCCGAGCGAGGCCGCGACTCAAGAAAAGGAAAAAGGTGTAAAATAAACGAACGACCTGGGGTGAAACGATGCGAAAACATAGCATTTGGAATACATTGAAGTTCTCCATCATTCGTCGAGAATGAATGGAAGAAAGAACTATTCATCAACGGAAGCGTTTTACATGATATAGGCGGAAACGTTGTTCATAAAAGAAAGCATTGTCTATGAAGGACCAATATATTGCAACGATACACAGAACTGAACTGAGTCTATCTACCTAGACCAATATGTTGCAACGATACACAGAACTGGACTGAGTCTATCTACCTAAGAATCACGGCGGAAGATCTTGAGATGCATGTATGGAGACATGCACCACCAAGAGGCTTCAACACTCCAATACTCGACAAAGCTCCTTTGGCAACTTCACTTCATCTGCTCAACCTGCATGTGGGAAATACGTATAGGGCTGAATACAAAAGTACTCAGTGGGCTCATGCCAAAACATTTTAACTCAAAAAGAAAAGACGCTTGCAAGCAAAATACTGGTAATCCATCATATCTGAGCTGGGGTGTATCCGGAGAGGTTGGCCACCCTCCCGGATACCTGACCGGCCAATATTGTAGCTCACGGTCAACTGAGTGCACTAAGTCCATCGAGGAGCGACCCCGATAGACCCGAATTCTTTCTGATAACTGTGGCCGAAGCCCTTCAGATAGACATCATCATACAAAACAAAACAGTTATGGTCTGACAATGCTTTTAAAGAAAATAACTATAGCATAAAGAAACATTCTAGTTTTCTGAAAGCCCACCTCGATAGCTTTCCTTTCCTGGTCATAATTTATATAACTCTGAGCGCCGCCTTAGTCTCGGCCTTTTCCTTCGCCTAACCTCGTTCAAAAGAACGTAAAATGAGAGACTTGAAATGAAATCAATAATCTTACCGATCTATGCGAAGCCTGTCTTTTATCGAGGTTATGATCTCTTTTACTGATAGATCTCTTTTACTGATGGATCTCTTTTACTGATAGATGTCTTTTACTGATAACGTTATCATGGTTATTCTTTTAATCGAGAGTTTCTCGATTCTCATTTGAAATCGATCACTTTGATCGATTCTTGTGTCTTACTGTCTTCTTCATCCTCGACAGATTTCGCAGGATATTCGATTAAGCCATTATTGAGGCTTAGTGATTTTATTACACGATATAAGTGGTCTACACTTATAAGATAAATATTATTGGGCTAAATCTTATTGAAGGATATAAGTGGTCTACACTTATAAAGCTATTATGTTCGGGCTTTGTTGATTAAATCAACATTAATAGTCATTAGAGGCCCAATAGAATTATTAGGGGTTTAAGCCCAATTACTGAAGCTCGGGGATTATTAATTCAACCCGAAAAGTTGTTACGTTTAGCTTTCGTTCCTTGATTTAATTATCTGCTTATTTAAATATTTATCGGCCCATTAAATAATTCTTGGTCCATGAATAAAATTCGGCCCGTCTGATCTTGAAGCTTCGGCCCAACTGAAAGTTAAATCCGGCCCATCCGCTCTGTAAGCTTCGGCCCATCTTAATTAACAATACTCGATACTCGGCCCACTGGATAATAATTCTCAGCCCACTGAATATTACTCCTCGGCCCACTGAATATTTAACCTGAGCCCCGGTGACTTTGGAGCTTCGGCCCAATTGGACTTGAGCCCAATAAATAAATTGGGCCAGTTAAATATTAATAATTTTGGCCCGTCAGTTGGCTCGGCCCAACAATCCGGCCCGGTTTAATCAACTTGGCAAAAACACCCCCTCTCTCTTTCTCTCTCTACGCGTTGTCTCTCTCTCTCTCTCTCTCTCTTCTTCTCTCTTCTCGCCGAACTCTCTCTCGGCATTCTCTACCGCCGTCGTTGTAGACGGCTTGGCCGGCGGTCCTCTCCGTCACTGGCCGACGCCGTTCCTCCCTCCTCTTCTCAATTTCGGAATCAATCGAGAGAGGAAGAGCCCTAATTCGTAGATTGGGAAAATTCGGATGGAATCCCGCCGGGCTTCATCCTCTCCGGCGCCGGCTTTGCCTCTATCGCCATCTGCTGTCATCGCCCAGCCACCGCCGTCATCTGCTGTCATCGCCACGGCAGTTGCTGCCGGGGTGTTCGCCGTCGGTGCGGCTCGTCTCCGCTGCGCCATCTGCTGCTGTCGCTCGAGCCGCCGCCGCGCCTCTGCTGCCGGCGGCGTTCTGCTCGTCTGACCGGCTCCCTCCTCTGCTCGCCTCGCCGTTGCTCTCTCGGCCAGGGGTCGCTGCTCCCATCAGAACACCGCCATCGCTTCCAGTCCTCTGTCCCCCTTTACTCCCTCTCTCTGCTCTTCCTTCGGCGCCGGCGGTGATGCCGCCGCCGGTGTCTCCTTTTCCTCTCTCCCATTCCTTATCTGACCTCTCTTTTCTCATCTCTCGTTCTGACTTTCCTCCCTGTCCTTGTTTTGCAGGCCGATTCGAGCGATTTCCAGCGCTGCAGTGGCTTCGTCGATGCCGTCGACGACCGTGGCAGCCTCCGGTGATGCTTGGGAGGCGTTTGGGTGCTCCGGTTTCGACTCAATTTCACCCTCGGCCTTCCTCCTCTTTCCGGGCAGGTTCGATTCTTCTCCCTTCCCTCCCGTTTTCGATTTGCAATTCGAATATGAGTTATACTTGTTGATTTAGAGGGTTAGGGTTTGATTAGAGGCATTTAGAGACTGATTTTGCCTTGAATGTTTTATGCCTTAATAGGAAGCAAACTTCCAGATTTTTTATGCTTGAAATTGGTGTCTTTGTTGACTTGAAGTGTTAGATTGAGGATTGTTATGCATGCAATGTTTTAACCATTTTAGAGGAGGTTCTATGTGGTTTAAACAAGCTCCAAGACTGATTTTTAGGCTTCCAAAATAACATGCATTGCTTGATTAGTTAATCTATGTGTTCATGCTTTGGTTCTTGAGGTCTTGGTTATGTCTATCATGCTTGAATGGTGTTTAGGCTTTAGATCAAGTCTTGCATGCTGTTTTTCGGTTCTTCTAGGGAGTGTGTAAACATGCTTAAAGCTTGCTAGTGTTTAGAGAGAGTGATGAGGAGTCTTACTTGCAATCTTAGTGATTGAAAAACTGATTTCTTGAGCTAACATGGTGGCTGTCCCCTTCTAATCTTGCTTCGAAAACCTTCTTCTCCCTTCGTTCTTCACTCGTAGGAGATTCGGTGCTGGGAAGGGGCTGCCAGAGGCTGTTTTCCGGCTACCTCCTTGGCTGGAAATCGGCTGCTGCTCCTCACTCTCTAAGTTCTCTCTCTATTTGTTTCCTTGTGTTTACTTGAGTGAATGTGAAACTGATTTTGGTGGATGTTTGTGTGCAGGTAATGGGGGCTATTGTGAGAATTGGGGCTGCTCTCTCTCTCGTACAAGGAAGAAAGAATGGTAAGTAGGAGCTCTTCTCTACTTGCTTTCTCTCTCTATGTTGTTTGGATGAAAACTAACTGTGAGTGTTTTTGGTGAATGAATGAAAACTAGTAGTTTATCTTTGATTTGTTTTGTGTAGGTGGAGGCATGGAGGACACGTGCATGCTTGGGAGACTTCTACAACTCCACATGTAGTAATAAGGATGAGGGTGACTAATGATGTACTCATTTCTCCCTAATTGTAATTATAGGAGTGTTAGTGTTTCTCTAATTGTGCTTAGGAGGGATTAATGAGATTCCCATCCCAGATTTGTGCTGTAAAATATATGGGCTGGGCGCATACTGTTCTGGCGCACCTCCCTTTCTTTTCTTTTCTTTTTCTTTTTCTTTTATTTTTATCTAATGTTGACATGTGTATCTATATATATATATATTGGTACATGGAAATTATTGTGATGGGCTTAGGGCCATTAATCTTGGGCCCCTTTTATATTTTGCTGTTGGGTATTAAATCTGAAATGGGCTCTCTCTCTTGGCTAATAGAATCGAACAATTCGAGTAATTTACTCGTGAAGTGGGCTTCGATAATTAACTGAACCTTGAACAATTAACTGGGCCTTGTAATTGCTGAGTGGGCCTTGTTATTATCAAATGGGCCTTGGCCCAGAAATTAAATACTGAATATCTCTTTTACCGATTCATTTAATCGGCCTTTCTTATTTAGTTCGCTTCTCGTTTCGGGAAGTTCTAATGTTACTAAACGTAACACTACTTACAGTAGTACTAGAAATTTTATTTTACTCATAATAGTGATAATACTACTTTCAACGTTCCTTTTTCTTACTTAAAAATAATGCCGAAGTTTTTATTAATCACTACTAAAAACTGCGGTCATTACAATCTTGTAGCGAGGCGGAAGAAGAAATCCAAGCTCCTTCACCATCAAAGCGAGCTCCGAGGAAAGCAAGGTCAAGGCGACCCCAGAGATTGAGAAGTGCAACCAACATAATCGGGACGAGTGAGGCTGAGGAGCAGCCGCTCGAAAAGATAGTTGAAGAAGAGCAACCCAACACTCACCAGAAAGAGAACACCAACCCCAACCTTCACCTCCCAAAGACCAAACACCCCACACCCCACAAACTCAAACCCAACAGGCACCCGAACCTCAAACCTCCACCACTGCACAACCCCATCCCCAGAAATCTCCCTACTCCACACATGAAGAAGAATCCACTTCTTCACTCCAAGCCCTCAATCTACCCTTCTGCAGTGCAAATATAGAAGGGTTGTACTCATTCTTCGTCCCAACCGCCCAACAAACCCAACCCCAAACCACCCAAGCATCCTCACCCCACTCTCCATCCTCATCAGCAGAGTCAGCTGATACCACCCAAACAGCCGACACCAACTTCATCTCAATCCCACCAACCCCACCACCTCTATCTGCAGAACAAAATGCTCTGGAACGGAACCTCAAGGACCGGGAGCAAGCTGCAGAATTGATTCGCAACCGATACCCTTCAGTGGAGATGACCACTGATTTCTTCACAAGAGCAGTCGACTTCCTCACGTATATCACATACAGAGGAACAGAGTACTACAAGATCTTCAATCTTTTGAAGGCTATGAAGGAGGAGGATGTCGAAGCGAAGGAGGTGGAGGCGCTCAACTTCATCGGAGCTGATGGCATCCATGTGTTCATTAATGAAGCCAACTACTGGGAGATGTTTGACGCCAGAGTAGTGCGTGAATACCCAGATGCATCCGTCCCAGAGCATGTGCCATCTAAGCATGAACTCCGATTGATGAAGGAGCACGAGTTGGAAGTGGAGGCGAAGGAGGTGGAGATCTCCAACCTTCAAAGTGAGATCACAAAGAAGGAGGGGGAGCTAACCACAAAGGTGTTGGAAGTCACTAATCTGCGTGCAGATTTTGACAAGAGGAGGAGTGAGCTGGAGGAGAAGGTCGAGGAGAAGGAGAGGTTGCTTGCTGAGAAGGAGAGTCTGTTGTGAGAGAAGGGGAAGCGAGCGGAGGAGTCGGAGAAAGATGCTCAAGAGTCCAAGCAACTGCTTGAGGCTGAGCGAAGCAGGCTGAGAGAGGTGAATGCCAAGCTTGTGGCATTGGAAGGTGAGAAGAAGGATTTGAGGAGGAAGTTGGAGAAGGAGAGAAAGGAGTTGGATAAGAAGAAGGATGAAGAGATCAAGCTCAGTAGTGAGCTAAATAGGGCCAAACTGAAAATTCACGGCCTTGAGAAGGAGATTCAAGTACTCAACAGCAAGCTTGATGAAGCAAACGCTGAGTTGACGAGCCGGAGGAATGCAGGCATTGATGTGGCTCTCAAGCAAGCTCAGCTTGCTGTCGAAATTAACAAGGCACAAAAGAAGGCCGGAGAATTTGCAATCAGGATGGCCGGAGCTGCTCAAGTCTGCGTGACTCTAAAGTAAAAACAGAACGCCATTGCTACTGCTCAAGCGGAATTGGAAGCTTCGCATAAATTCTTCAATCTCAAACTGCAGGAAGAGCGCAAGCTAATCCGTGCAGATATAGAAGCCGAGCTTGATGACCGCTTCAGAGCAGTGGAGCCATTGGAGAGATTGATGGTCTCTGTGAAGGAGAGGGAGCAGCAGTGCAAATACCTGCTTGAGGAAATCTCCATTAAAACTTCAGAGATCGTGCTTTCAAAAGAGCAAGTTTTTGCGGAGCGTGCTGAGAAGATGCTCCAAGCTGTTCTGAGCAGAGTCAACGACATACACCAATCCATCAGCGGAACGGTGACCATCCCAGCCCCTGGCAGTCTTGATGATGCCAAAAAGGGGGAAATTATTGTGAAGCCAACTGAACCTGGAAAAAGGTGGAGAAGGAAGTAGTGGAGTGAAGATGTTGGAAGGAGGTAGTGAGTGCGCGATCAAAGCCAGTGGCTTGATCGCAGGTGGCAGTGGAATCGGAGGAGAAGTAGTGGAGAGGATTGAAGCAGGAGGCTTGATCCTAGGGGGAAGTGGCGTTGAAAGTGGAGGTGCTGATGAAGAGATTGATGATGCTCGGGCAGAGCTGGCGAGAAAGAAAGGAAAAGACAAGCTCCTTGAAGAGCCTCGGAAGTCAGCTGCCGGGAAGTTGCTTGGCTCGTCTATAGTCACTCATCCTCCAGTTGCTCCGCTGACCAAAGAGCAAAGGGAGCTGCAAATTCTTGAGGATGAAGCAATTGTTCGCGCGATGGAGAAGGAACTTGATCTTTCGCAGAAAGCCCTGCTGGAAAGCTTGCAGGTAGGCGCTTCAGGTTCATCCTCACAAGCGCCCGCTCCAGCTACGAAGCCCGCTTCGACTACGGTTGAAGCCGCCTTTGCTAGTCAAGTGATCACTCCATCCCCATCCACTGCAAAGACAGATATGCCTCCACCGAAACAGCTCTTGAAGCGGACTGCACCCGAGTCCAGGGGAGAGGACCCTGCAGCCAAGCGCCGGAAGATTCAGCAAGCCATTACTGAAAAATCCAGCTGCTTGGAGAGGAGACAAAAGCAGGGATAAGAGAAGAAGAAGAAGAGGAAGGAGAAGGACGAGGAGATGAGGTGGAAGAGGCTATAGAAAATTGATGAGCGGATTGAGTCGCACTGGAATGAAGTGAGACTTATCCAGTCCGCTATCGCAAGAAGTGCCTACATTCCTCACACTCCTGAGGAATCTGAAGCTGTACAGGCCCAAGCTTGGATGGACACCTGCCGAGTCACCTCGATGGAGATGATCAACTCCGGCCGCTACCATCCCAGAGAGCATGACTACATTCGCAAGCGTGTCAATGAGATGCTGCCCAAGTGGAGCACTGACACTAGTGCAAAATTCAACTTAGTCATGAAGGAGTTGAAAAGCAGGACCGAGGAGGAGCTGGCCATGCGGAGAGATCACCATCCAGACTCGAGGCAAATCGAAGACTTCATCCCGAGGGACCTTCTTGAGACCTTTCTTATCTTGAAGGACAAATTCATCAAGGCCTACTACTACTGGCAAGTAGTGCCTTATCAGGATAAGTGCTCAAGATTGGATGCTCTCAACAACTTCCTGTGCCACTTCAACGAACGGCTACAGCGGTAAATCTTTACTATGGCGGAGCAGGCTGAGCCCTTACCTCTCATCATTAAGGTGCCCGCAGTAAAGGAGTATCCCATGCCGTTTCAGCCGAATTCCTTGGTTCCCAACCGAAGAATTATCGATGAGGAAGTTGATGAAGCTCTGAGAATGGAGCGCAGGTGGAGACCAAGTCAGCATAACATCATGACAATGGAGGTGAATGTCATGTCTGCATATTACATCAAGGAAGTGACTGAGGAGAAGAAGAAAGAGGAGGAGGTGACGGAGGAAGAGAAGAAGGAGGAAGACGAGGCTGCAGGAAACCCTTGAGGTTCAAGTCTCGATATTTTGTGAACTATGTTAATATATCTCATATTTATTTTTCTGTCAACTCTTGTGTCATTTACAAGCTTTGTGAATGCCTTTTTATTATGCTACAAAACTCAAACATCTTAACCGAAAAAAAAAAAATAAAAATAAAAAATAAAAAATAAAAAATAAAAAATCAAACGAACATGCAAAGGAAGCAGTCGCTTGAAGTTTCTTCCACGGTTACGTAGGCTAAACCTCTTAGTCTAAATTTTTTTTTTCAGTTTTGGCATCATCAAAAAGGGGAAAATTGTTGGGAATTGTTAAGAACAAAGTGTTAAGGGGGAACTCTTATGGGATACTTCGTAGTGAGTCAATTGTTTGTTTTGATTTTATCCCAAAACCCCAAGTGTTCTGTTCCCAAGCGACCCATTTTGATGTAGATAATAGGTTAGAAATTTTTCTAAGCCTATACTGTTAGGATGGCTTCATTTTGCTTTAGTCACTTACGTTATTAGATTGCAGAAAGTTCAAGTGAAGGCCACTCGCTTGAGTGTGTTTTTCAAGCGAAGCGAGTCTAGCGAGCTGAAGTGAAGCGTGCCGAAGCATAGCGTAGCGAAGCGAGTGCTATAGTAGATTCAATGCGAGTCTGCCAAAGCGAAGCGAAGCGAGCGCTACAGTGTAAAGTCAAAGCGAGTCAACTTCGGTCAACATTTTTCCAAGGCAGTCACTAGGGAACTCTTACTTCCCAAGCGACTAACTACAGAAAGACTACGAAGTGACTCAACTCAAAGCGGACGCTACAACTTCAAAGCAAAGCGAGCCACTACCTACCAGAAAGCGACAGCCCAATTCCCGCTCCGATTTTGAACTCCAGTCAACTAGAGATCTTCGCATTAATTGCAAGATCTCCACGTGTCGTACGCAGAGAGGAGCAGAGGAGTTGACTACCAGGCCGACAAGGGCGCCGCAACAGTACTGGCTCGCTCCAGTTACTGTTGAAATTGGAACTTAGCCAAATTCGGCAAAGAGCCAAAACTGCGCGTCTGAAAAGCATCCAGCCTGTGCAAGTACTATCGAGAGGAGGAGGGACAAGGCCACCAACCAAGCAACGGATCTCGGCCAAACCTCCGCCTATAAATAGTGAAGGATGAAGACGAAGAGAAGTAGAACACTTCCTGAGCATTCGAGCACCTACTGCAAACAAACACTCCCAGCCTTAGTGCATTCTTCGAGTCTTTGTTTCAAGTGTTCTCTGAGTTCCAGTCTCATCGGAACTCGTCTTCACAACCTTCACACTTAGAGTTTAAGCCCATTCCATATCCAAGCTTAGAAGAAGAACTCTAGCCATCTTTGCATCTACTGTAAAGAGTTCTTCATAGTCTGTCGTCGTAAACCAAAAACCCTAAGTTTTTGTGTTCGTCATCGTTAGGTTGTTTCGATCCAAGGCCCTACTTACATCGATTGTAGAAGCCTCGATCATAGAGTCAAGATCCAAGCTTGCACTTACATCGTTTGTGTAAAGCTCGATCGAAGCTAGGCTGTAAGGAGAGCCCGCAATCTCCCTGTCGTCGGACTGAAGCGAGTGAAGCTTCCAGTCCAGTTTAGGTTTTTGGTGTGAACCCGGAATTACCCAGCGTCTGTCAGATCCAAGCGAGTGAAGCTCGATCTCGACTAGGTTTTTGACGGTCCCGTAACCTTCAAGTTCTTGAGTGAAGAGAACAGTTGCTTCATGCAACAAGTGGACGTAGGAGCTTTATCTCCGAACCACTATAAATCTCGTGTCGTATCTCTCTAACCCTAAACTCTTTATATTTCCTTGTTTGATTATTCATTGCACTTGCATCTAAACAAACGTAACTTGGAATTTTAAATTACTTAGGAAAGATTTAGCTCACCGAATTCCGCAGTAAGAGTAAAGTCTCACTCTTGATCAAGCTCTAAGCTTAGGTTATCAGATTCATAATTGCTTTAGATCTAGCTCTCGGCTAGGTCTTAGTATTTCTAACGAGCACTTTACTTCATACTCTGAGTTAAGGATTTGAAGTTGAAAAACTTCAAAAATACGTATTCACCCCCCCCCCCCCCCCCCCCCCCCTTGTACGTATTTTTCCTATAACAAACCGGGACCAACAAAATCTTCAAATCTCGATCTAAAAGCATGATATCTCGAACCACGGGCTGCATCATTTCCCTCCTCTTGAAGACAAATTGTCCTCAAATCGTAGGAGTTGAGTAATTAAATCTTAAAGTCTCCTCCATGAGCAACCTGTTTAAATAAAAAATACGACATTTTTTTTCATTTTCTATTTTTTTCTTTTCACTAAAGATAACTAAATTACATGATAATAAAGATAAAAAAAAATAAAAAATCCTAGGCTCTGATACCAAATGATACGATCCTAGTCGAGCGAAATATGTCGACGCAGATACGTAGCCCAGAATCGGAAGCCATAGATTAAAAACAAACGAACGATAGATAAGATGAACCTCTAACACCTTTGAAACTAACCCTCCAAATTGAAAAGGCGAGAAACTCCCTAAACCCCAAGGAGACAGTTGCCTCAACAACATTAGTCTGATTCAATAAATCAAATCGAACGAATCTAAAATAAATAAACAAGGATAAAAGATAAGATGGAGTATCCCAATACGTCTACGGTCTAAACCCCCTAAGTACTATAGATAAGTCGAAACCTCTATAACCCAAAGAGATGGTCGCCAAGCCAAACGGGGACGATGAATGACACACAAACTAGGGTGATGAACTCGATTGATTCGCCGATAAAAAATACCTCTATGAACTAAGAAATCCATAGGATACATAAAGGAGATAAATCTCACATTTTAATTGATAATCAAATATTTGGAGGCTTATTTTCGTCACCCCTATTTAGGCCTTATTTATAGGCTTCAAAAAGTCCTAATTACACAAGGAAACTAGTTAAAAATCTATCCTAAGATATACCAACTCAAATCCTAATCTAAAAAGGAATAAAATCCCCAAAATAATGCTTAAAATAACCCTATCAACTAGATATCTAAATAAAAACGAAAATTACATAAAATAAAATCTATAAAATAATATCTTCAAGCTTTATCCCATAAAATCTTCAAATCTCGATCTAAAAGCTTGATATCTCGAACCACAGGCTGCATCATTCCCCTCCTCTTGAAGACAATTTGTCCTCAAATCGTAGGAGTTGAGTAATTAAATCTTCAAGTCTCCTCCATGCGCAACCTGTTTAAATAAAAAATACGACATTTTTTTTCTTTTTCTTTTCTTTTTCTATTTTTTTGTCTTTTCACTAAAGATAACTAAATTACATGATAATAAAGATAAAAAAAAAATAAAAAAAATCCTAGGCTCTGATACCAAATGATACGATCCTAGTCGAGCGAAAGATGCCGACGCAGATACGTAGCCCAGAATCGGAAGCCATAGATTAAAAACAAACGAACGATAGATAAGATGAACCTCTAACACCTTTGAAACTAACCCTCCAAATTGAAAAGGCGAGAAACTCCCTAAACCCCAAGGAGACAGTTGCCTCAACAACATTAGTCTGATTCAATAAATCAAATCGAACGAATCGAAAATAAATAAACAAGGATAAAAGATAAGATGGAGTATCCCAATACGTCTACGATCTAAACCCCCTAAGTACTATAGATAAGTCGAAACCTCTATAACCCAAAGAGATGGTCGCTAAGCCACACGGGGAAGATGAATGACACACAAACGAGGGTGATGAACTCGATTGATTCGCCGATAAAAAATACCTCTATGAACTAAGAAATCCATAGGATACAGAAAGGAGATAAAATCTCACATTTTAATTGATAATCAAATATTTGGAGGCTTATTTTCGTCACCCCTGTTTAGGCCTTATTTATAGGCTTCAAAAAGTCCTAATTATACAAGGAAACTAGTTAAAAATCTATCCTAAGATATACCAACTCAAATCCTGATCTAAAAAGGAATAAAATCCCCAAAATAATGCTTAAAATAACCCTATCAACTAGATATCTAAATAAAAACGAAAATTACATAAAATAAAATCTATAAAATAATATCTTCAAGCTTTATCCCATAAAATCTTCAAATCTTGATCTCAAAGCTTGATATCTCGAACCACGGGTTGCATCAACCACATTCTCGCACCCTTTCCTATCCTTTATCTCCATATCGAACTCTTGATGAAGTAGAATCCATCGAACTAACCTCGGCTTCGAGTCCTTCTTGTTGAATAGGTAGCGAATGGCGGCGTGGTCGGTGTGCACAATCGTGTGAGATCCCACCAAATAAGGTCTAAACTTGTCGAAAGCATAGACCACAGCGAGTAACTCCTTCTCCGTGGCGGTGTAGTTCCTTTGAGCCGAGTCCAACGTCTTGCTAGCATAGTAGATCACTCGGAAAAGCTTCTCCCTTTTCTGCCCCAAACAGCTCCTATCGCCCAATCGCTTGCATCGCACATGAGCTCGAACGGGGCACTCCAATCCGGTGACACCAAAACGGGAGTAGAGATAAGAGCCTTCTTCAATGTCTCGAAAGCTTCCAAGCAATCCCCATCAAATACGAACTTGACATCCTTCTCGAGCAATCCAAACAACAGCTTCGTGATCTTCGAAAAATCCTTGATGAATCTCCTATAAAAGCCGGCATGTCCTAGGAAACTTCTCACCGATTTGACATTGGTTGGTGGTGGCAACTTCTCGATGGCTACAACTTTGGCTCGATCCACCTCCAATCCATGTGAAGACACTTTGTGACCAAGAACAACTCCCTCTTGCACCATGAAGTGGCATTTCTCCCAATTGAGAACAAGGTTTGTCTCTTCGCACCTTTGAAGCACCGTGGCAAGATTCTCCAAGCATTGATCAAAAGAAGAACCAAATACTGAAAAATCGTCCATGAATACCTCCATTATGTTCTCGATCAATCCATGGAAGATGGCCATCATGCACCGTTGAAAAGTAGCCGGTGCGTTGCATAACCCAAACGGCATCCTCCGATAAGCGAAGACTCCATATGGACAAGTGTATGCCGTCTTGTGTTGGTCCTCCGGAGCGATGGCGATTTGGTTGTAGCCGGTGTATCCATCGAGGAAGCAGTAGTACTCATGTCAAGCCCATCGATCGAGCATTTGATCTACAAACGGGAGGGGTAAGTGATCCTTCCTAGTTGCTGCGTTGAGAAGACGATAGTCGATGCACACTCGCCATCCCGTGACAAGCCTTGTTGCGATTAGCTCCCCCTTCTCATCGTTGATGACCGTCATGCCTCCCTTTTTTGACACCACTTGAGTAGGACTCACCCACTCACTATCCGAAATAGCATAGATCATGCCGGCATCGAGCAACTTCAACACCTCCTTCCTCACAACTTCTTGCATAGCCGGATTCAATCGCCTTTGAGGTTGGACTCTTGGGCGATGACCTTCTTCGAGCAATATCCTATGCATGCAAATTGAAGGACTAATACCATTGATGTCGGAAATCGTCCATCCAATTGCAGATTTGTGCTTCCTTAGGACCCTCAATAACTTGTCCGAATTCGCCTCCGTGAGGTGAGAGGACATGATCACCGGGTACGTCTCTTCTTCTCCTAAGAACTTGTACTTGAGGTGCTCGGGTAGTGGCTTCAACTCCACCTTAGGGGCTGCATCCTTCTTCTCTTCCTCCTCAAGAACTCCATCATCCACCTTCTTGTTGATGTCGAGGTAAGGAACTTCCTCGTGATGAAGTTGTGGTTGGTTTGCCTCCATTTGATGTAGATACTCGAGAATCTCATCGCAAGCTTCATCCAACTCCAAGTAAGTATATAAAGAGCTTGAGATGCAGTGGTTGAGTGCCTCCTCCGAAGTAGGTGGTATCAATGTCTCGATGGAGAAGATATCCTCACGGTGATCGTCGGGTCTCCTCATGGCTTTGTAGATAGAAATTTTCAGCTCCTCCCCGTTGACCCGAAAAGTGAGGTCTCCATCTTGAACATCGATCAATGCTCTCCCCGTGGCTAAGAATGGCCGTCCTGAGATCAAAGGTTGGTTTGCATCCTCGGGCATATCCAAGACTACGAAATCCGCTGGGAAGACAAGGTTGTGCACTGGAACGAGAACGTCCTCCACTATCCCCCTTGGATAAGAAACCGATCGGTCCGCCATAAGTAGAGAGATGGTGGTTGGCTTCATCCTCCCGATCTTGAGCCGGTTGAATCTAGAGAGAGGCATCAAATTGATGCTAGCACCAAGATCGCATAACACGTTTTGAAAGACTTGATCACCGATCTTGCATGCTAATGTGAACCTCCCGGGATCCTTTTGCTTCAACGGTAGCTTCTTTTGGATCACCGTGCTGCACTCCTCCGTGAGATTGATCGTCTCAAACTTCCCCCACTTCTTCTTTCCCAAAACTGCATCCTTGATAAATTTCATGTGATTTGGCATGTCTCGGAGAGCATCGAGAAAAGGGATGTTAATGTTGACCTTGTGAAGTATCTCCAAGAACCTCTAATACTTCTCGTCTTGCTTGGTATTCGCCAAACGTTGTGGAAATGGAGCTTTGGGGGTCGATTATCGCGTCAGGGTAGGAACGGGGTCGGAGCGGGGTTCGACTCGGCCGGGTGCTCGGCCGAGTGAGTGGCCGAGTGGATCGACTCGGCCGAGTGGTAGTCCGAGTGGGCCTACTGGTGGAGTGACTCGGCCAGCGACTCGACCGAGTGTTTGGCCGAGTGAACCCTGGGCAGTTTTTTCTCCTTCGACTCGGCCGGTGACTGGCCGAGTGCCTCTCCTTCCGGGCCTTTGTCCTTCGACTCGTCCGTTTCCGCCTCCGAATTGCTTCCATCTCCCAAATCTTCGACTCTACCATCAACTTCGTCCTCCAAAGATGGATTTGTGTAACGAGTGCCACTCCAAAGCTCAATAGTGTGAACTTGATGCTTGTTCTTCGGGTTTTGCTCGGTGTTGCTTGGAATTGGCCGGGCTTGTGGACTCCTCCTTGAGCATTAGCTATTTCACTCATTTACGTCTCCAACATTTGCATTTGCTTGGTCAACGCATTGATGCTACTCGCCAAGTTGTTTGTCAAGGTATTTTGAGTATGCTCCAATGTCCTTAACTTTGCATCTTGTTGTGTCATCCTCATCTCCGACTGAGCCATATATTGACGAATCAAGTCGTCGGTTGATAACTCCTTCTTTGGCTCTTGGATGACTCCGTTCTCAACATGGAAGCCGGGAGGTGGTTGCAAAGCGTTGTTCGGGTTGGCATAAGAGAAGTTCGGATGATTTCGGTTGTTGGGAACGTAAGGCTTCTTGTAACCTCCTTGGTAGTTCGAACCTCCTTGTCCTCCTTGCCCTCCTTGCCACTTGTTTCCTTGATTCGGTTGCCACTTGCCCCCTTGTTGCACAAAATTGGCATCTTCCTCTTCGGTTGGGTTTGCTTGTTCGTCAGTGATAGCATCGCACCTAAGTACTCCTTTCTTGATAGAATCTAACTCACTTGCTGTTTTTGTATACTTCTCCATCAAGTCCCCGTAAGCATCGATCCCAATGTTGGCAACTCTCCTTCTTCCAATGCGACGGTCAGTAGCCTCCTCATAACTTGAATTCACGGTCAGCTCAATAATCTCCATGGCCACGTCGTACTCGTTGTTCAAAAATCCTCCTTTCGAAGCGTAATCGAGCTCCTTCCTACACATCTTGTTCAAACCACAATAGAAGCACGTGATTTGATCCTCCTTTCTAATTCCATGGTTCGGGCATGCTCGTAGTAGCTTCTTGAATCTTCCCCACGCCTCGTAGAAGTGCTCATCCTCGTATTGTTGGAATTGGTTGATCTCGTTGATGAGTTTTTGAGCCCATGACCTTATCTCTGTCTTGTCCAATCCATCGAGCCACTCCCTCGCATCGTCCTTGAGAGACCACACGAACAAACTGAGCTTGAGGTAGTCCGATGAAACTCCATTGGCCTTGTATGTTGCACATATGTCCAAGAATTGCTTCAAGTGAGCGTTTGAATCCTCCATGGGTGTGCCTCCATATTGGTTGGATTGCACCATGTTGATGAGGGACGTCTTGATCTCGTAATTGTTGGCATCCGTGGTCCCCCATCCTCCTTGCTGAAATTGTTCCACGACCGGTTTGAACCGATCGTTCAAAGTCCTCCTCGCCGCTTGTGTAATAACCCGGATTTTTAAATAAAAGAAAATAGTTAAATAGATTAAATTTCCTTAGTAAATTAAGATTTTCCCAAATAAAATTTATAGAATAATAATATATTAAATAAAAGTCTTTAGAAAGATAAATAAATTTATTTAGAGTTCTTATATAAAAGATTTAGAAATTTATTTAATTTTCTAAACTTTAAATAATAGAAAATAGAAAATAAATAGCTTTCCTTATTAAAATAAATTTCCCTTAATATTAAATAATTAGAAGTGATTTAAGATTTCATAAATGTTTTCAAATTTTAGTAGTTATATAATTTAAGACTTTTAGAAATATTACTTTAATTAAAATTCTTTAACTAAAATATTATATATAGCTCAATGAAAATCATAAAAATATAATGTTAATACTTTTAATCTAGTTTTGACATTAAAAGATTTATGAAAGAAGTTAGGCATTTTTCGGATAAACGGTAAAGAAACCCGTGTCGCCTTTTGTGTATTTCGATCCTTTTCGTTCATTTAAAATTCTTTGACCTATCAAATTCATTCCGAAAAATCTTTAACCTATATCGTTGAGTTCGATATTTTATTTGGATTCCGTAAACACTTCAAAATCTAAAATCGGAACCCGTTACCGGAGGGAAATCTTTTCGTCGGGGAGCGCGACATCCAACCAGATACGGGATGGCCCCTATAAATAGAGTCCATCACCGCCTCAAATTTGTGCAGCCCCTATCCATTTCCTTCATCAAGAGGAAAGCCCCCCCCCTTTTCAACCGACTACCCTCTCTCTCCCTTACCCTCTCGCCGATCAGCCCCCTCTCCCCCATCTTCCTCCCTCGATCACCAGCTCCCCACCACTCGCCCTTTCTCTCTAAGAGCTGCAAGAGCAGCAGCTCCTCCGTCTCTCCCTTTCACGCCACCACTCCATCACCCCACCTCGCTCTCTCCATCTCTCGCACTCGTCCTCCACCCCAACACCATCACTCTCTCCCGATCATCAGTGGCAGCAGCAGCAGCTTCGTCTTCTTCATCTCCTCCACCGCCATCTCTCCTCCTTCAAGACGAAGGAACCGCAAGCATCCTCCGATCGCCATCGTTTCATTTACCTTGCATATCTTGGCCCCCGATCATCCAAAAGGTATGTCGTTCGATCCTATGAGATTTCGATCCTAGGAGTAGTGGCTGATCGTTGCCACGAACTCCCGAGAGAGACGTGCATCCATTTCCCCCCCCCCCCCCCTCCCAAATCCGCCGCGGCTGCCTTTTCTTGGTGGCTCCCGGCCATCTCTATTCACCCCCTTCCTTGAATTAAAGTTGTTTGTGGCCTAGTGTTTAGCCCCCTAATCGGAATGGATTTTGAAAATTTGATTGTTGTAGGTATACCCCTCTTTTTCACGGATAATGTTTCCCTGCATGTCGAGACTCTGCCCAAATATTTTGAAAATATTAATATAGGGCTCGAAATAATATTTTCTAGCACCATATAAAATTTGGTAACAATCTGAGTCACCGTTAATTTTCTAAAAATGAAACTTGGTTCATTTTGATTTGAAGGACCCCTAACCCTTTTTCATGTCAAATGTTTTTACACCAAAATATTCTAAATATTAAGTAGAACAACTTTTGTGTTGAAGCCTAAGCCATGCAAACTCCGAAAACATAAGAAAATAGTTTTTGAAGATAAAATAGTTATTTTTATAATTTTTGGAAATTCCAAAGTTAAGGATATTTGTATTAGGAAACTCCAAATGAAAATCCGAACGTACCTTAACGTCAGGAAAATATTTGTAGGAATATTCTCTGAAGAAGCTAACTTATGATTCGGACCCGGGAATCGAGAAATCGAGTAATTGGTAAAAGTGGGGATTCTTTATTTCTTTAATATTATCCCTGAGCTTGTTTAGCTCATTTTCTTCAAGTGCAGGCTAGTTCAGGAAACTTTGTGTGTCTCGGATTTTCATGTTTAAGGCTCTTATATTTACGATCGGGCTTCTTGATTGGTCTAACACATCAATTTGGGAAGTTGTGTACACATGAGACAAGACGAGTGGGTTGATCACCACAAATCTTGATCTCCAGTAGATGGGCTTGCTTACAACTTATGTAGGCCGCCCTGCAAATAGCAGATGGGTTGCGTACGTTCTCCGTATGTAGCCCTGCATCTAGCAGATGGGTCGCACACGGTGTTCGTGTGTTGCCCTGCAAATAGCAGATGGGCCCGCATTTATATGCCGCCCTGCAAATGAAATTTTGAAATGAGAGTAACATGAACTTCCGAATATGGGCCCGTGTCAAGGAATCGATTTTACAGAAATCTAATTCTATTTCTTTCTATTCTTCCTATCTATTCTTGATACCCTGCTATTCTTATTTGCGGCATAATCACACTGAGTGCTAGTTGTACTCAGCCCTGCAGAACTTTTGTTTTGCAGATTGGGAGCCGGAGGCGTAGTGACGGAGAAGAGAGAGAGAAGGAGGAGGAATCAAGAGACGATGGAAAATAAAATTTAAAACCGTTAGCCCTTCTCGTTCTTATATTTTATTTTACGTTATGAACAAATCTCCTACGTGTTACCTTTAAAACGTAGCTTACCCTGTCATCACTAAAACTCTTAAGTTGTTATTGGTTTAAATAAATGAAATGGAGGTTATAGTTTTAGTTAACTTAAAAGAGTCTAAAGTTCGTTAAGTTTATTTCGTTATATTTTGTATTGTTATTCGATAGGAAATTTGAAAGTTTATACTCTTATTCTTTAAAAACTTAACTTTTATAAATAAACTTAGAATTTATTTTATAAAACTTGACGTTTTGAAAATACGAATTTATATAACGAAAACCTTAACGATTTTATAATAAAAACTATAACATTTTATAAAATGAAAATTCATTTACTTCTTTCGCTTCCACTATTTAAACTTAACTCTGATGCATTTTAGATAATTCAAATTTACTTTAAAATCGAAGATTGAATATTATGGATCCAACTGTAGTGCGGTCTGGTCCGCCACGGTTGTTACGCTTTCGTAAATAGTTTGGATCCAACTGTAGTGCGGTCTGGTCCGCCACGGTTGTTATGATTTCTTAAATACTATGGATCCTACTATAGTGCGGCCTGGTCCGCCATGGTAGTTACATTTTATTTAATATTATGGATCCGATGATGGCGCGATCTGGTCTGACCTCATCGTTATGGTTTATGTACTTGGTTAGCTAATGAAGTTATTTTTGGTATTCACTACGACTTGATCCTGGTATAGGGGACATGCTGCCCAAATTTTCGAGCTAAACTATATAAATTTTAATTAAAACTAATTAAAATTAATTAAATTGTGATTTCTCCATTTTTATTTTACCCTTAGTTGCATCCCGGTTTATTTATTTAATGGTTAAAATATTATTCTGGGTTTACGAAAAATCGGGATGTGACAGCTTGATCCCCCATTGAATCGAAACTCCTTAGTGAATCGGGTGGTGAAGAGGGTGGTGTATCAATCTTGCTCGCCTTCTTCTCTCGTCTCAATGCCCTTAGTGAGCGCTCCAACTCCAAGTCTATCGGAATAAGATTTATCCCTTTAGACCTTGTGATCATGCACTACCTAAAACCAAAGAGAAGAAAAGAAAACGTTAGATCAATAAACAAAAAAAATAGAAAATTAAAGCGCCTAAATCACCTATTAATTCTATTTCAAAATATGTGTATGAAATCTAATCAATCCCCAGCAACGGCGCCAAAATTTGATCGCACTATTTTCTACCACACAAAATAGGTATAGTATAAAAGAAGTACGAGTATCGTATCCACATAGATTGACAAGTCGAAAACACACACAATACCTTTAATCTAGAGCTAAACTGATGTCTAACCAATTAAGAGTTTAGAGAATGTGGTATTTATAAGCTAGGCAAGTAAATAAAGAATTCAATTAAACAAATAAAGAAATAAACAATTAATAGAGCAAATAACAATTGAGGAAATAATTAAACAAGGAAAAGTCAAATAAATCAAATAAAGAAAAGTTCAATTAAGGAAAAGTGTTGATTCTAGAGAAGCCTACCTAATCAAATCTATGAAAGTAATTAATGCATGCAATTAACCAATTTAATTTAATCTAAATGTGATACATGAAAGATAACCTACACCCCGATTAAAGCAATGCAAGTCGTCACCTAATAAGATCTTAATATCCTCTCGGACGCATAGATATCAAATCAAGTGCAAAATAGAACAAGTATCAATGATATAAACAACTAGGTTCAATTTGACACCCAAATCAATTATATATAAACATATGATAATTCAATCTCTACTAAGACAATCAAACTATCATACCATGTATTCATGAGATCTATTATGCAATTATCCTATCAAGGCATAAACACATAACAATGCATACATAATTAGTGGCCAATTAATCATGCATGAGAATAAGCACCATGAAACATGCACCTAGATTGGAAGGCTAATTGTAAACAAAAATACTCATATATATTCAATTAGGCATTCAATCCCTAAAATCAACTAAGGAATTTAGCTAGACATAATTAAAGTAAACATGAACACAATATATTAAAAGAACATAATTAAAAAGTAGAGTAAGAAAAACTTGGAATTGAATCTTGAATACTCGAAGAACTTCGAAACTTGACTATTGAATAACTTGAATAAAACTCCAATGTTGAACAATTATAAAAGCTGAAAATTTAAAGAGAAATATGAAAAACTAATGAGTACTAATGAGAATTCTAGGGTTCACAATGCTAAACCTAAGGTATTTATAGAGTAGAAGTTTACAAGGAATCATAAGTGTACAAGGAATCGAAATAAGTCGAAAAAGCCCGCGAACTAAACACGGCCCGTGTCCCGACTCGGATGACTCACTCGGCCAGGGACTCGGATGGTGACTCGGCTGAGTGAGTGAGGGTGGTCTGACTCGGCCGAGTGAGTTGAACAGTAGCTTCACTCGGCTTATGACTCGGCCGAGTGGTTGGCCGAGTCACCTCCTCGAGTTCCGTTCTTCGGCTCTTCGACTCTCCGTTTCTTGACTTTCTCGATCCTCGTTTCAACTTGGGTTATTTCCACACGAAAAGTACCTAAAAACATGACAAAATACCCAAAGCGTAATATAGTTAGAAAGGATATAAAATGATATAAAACACGAACTAAATCACGAAACGAGACCTAAAAACGACTCATAAACACTTATGAAAACAAGTAAATTTCTAGTCTATCACTTTCAAAGCTGCAGAAGACCCAAGCGACCAGTCGATTGCCAAGATGACAAGAGAGGAACTGGAAAATCACTACGCATTCTTGTAAAAGAATTTCAACAAGATGAACTCGTGAGTGGGAAAATACAAAAGATTCTACAAGCAATACAAAGGAAAGAGCATTGATGCTCGAGAAGAAAAGGGAAAGCGAGAAGAGACGACGAAGCCGATCTCAAGGGATATGATGGATGTGGAATGCTACCATTGCCACAAAATGAGCCACTACAAATCAGACTGCCCAAAGCTGAGTGCCAAGGAACGTGAAGAATTGAAGGCCAGGAGGGAAGCTCCCCGGTGAGCGCTAGACGCTAGCGAGCCGCTAGACACTCCAAGCGAGGAAGTGCCAAGCTACTCAGACGCTTTCACAGATCCAAACTCAAGCGAGGGATAGGATCTGGGCTTCATGGCGTTCACCGACGAAGACACAGGAGAGGTATTCTTCTATCCTACAATCAATCAATCAATTCCATTACACTGGCACACAACCACGATGAGGAAGTACATTCCTCTACATGGAGTGAGTTGCTTAACAAACACTATAAATTGTTAAGCGACCACGAAATGTTAAAACAAGCTTTGTCTAAAAGTAAGAGCGAAAACCGAAAGCTAGCCACTGAACTTGATGAAGTCAGGATTAATCTAAGGGCTATGACGAGTAAGTTTGAGGACCTCTTTGCTTAGACATAAAAGCTTGGAAGGAAGGTATGAAACTCAATCCATTCTAGTTGCTAATCTAAACAAAGCCTCATTCTCTAGGCAAGCACTAGAAAGCTCACTTCTACCTTTTGGTAGAAAGGGAGATCTTGGATATGAGGGTGGACCTTCCAAGCCTACCGTCTTTGTTGGTGTTTCTAATACAATACCATCAGTTCCTTTGGATGTGCCCACTGCCTCCAAAGTAACCACTAACAAAGACAAGGGCAAAATTGAGACTCCAAAGAAGGGACCGATGAGGATGTCTATCTTCTCAAAGGAAGTTCCTAAGGGAAAGCCGACAACGACAGTCCGTAGCACTAAAAATGCTAAAGCTTACCATTCAAAAGGTAAAGGGAAAACTGTTGAGGCTATAAGCTCTCAATCCCAGACACCAAAGACAAAGGATGTTCCCTTGACAAGGAGAACTAATGTCTATGTGTCACGTGAGTCGGATTGGAGATGGTCCAACCGTTCTTACGTTGAGGGGGAAGTATTTGAAGTTCCCAAAAGGAAGCTTCAAACCCCAAAGGTGCCTTAAGCGAGTCATGGTCAAAAGCCAATGTTGACTGCGCAGAAGAAACCAAGCGAGATGCTTGCCAAGACTAAAGCTAATCCCAAGCGAGACGCTTCAGGATATAAGCCCAAAGGCAAGAGCATGGGTTGGTGTCAAGCGAGTCGCTCTCGTAACTTCCCTCCATGCACACACTGCTGCACATGTGAAGCTGCGTTCAAGCAGAAATCACATTTTAGAAAGGCCGAGGAACCTAAAACACAAGCTAACACTCAAAGGAGAGTGAAGCAAGTGTGGGTACCAAAGAAAGCTAACCTGCAAGGACCCAAACTGAATTGGGTACCAAAAATGGCTAAATGCAGGTGAGCGCCATGGATCCCATGCCCAGTGAAGGTCAACCAATATGGTACTGGGACAGTTGATGTTCAAGACACATGACGGGTATGAAAGCTCTACTTCAAGATTACACAGAGACGAAGGGTCCACAAGTAACCTTTGGTGACATCTCTTGAGGAACCACCAAGGGATACGGCATACTGAAAATAGGAAAGCTCATAATTGAAGAAGTTTCCTATATGGAAGGTCTAAAGCACAACTTGCTATCCATTTCACAGTTCTGTGATAAAGGATACAAGGTGGAGTTCATCTCCAACAAGTGCATGGTGAAGAACAAACTCACATCCCAGATTGCGCTCACTGGAATACGATGAAGAAATGTCTACATAGCGCAATGGGAGAGCTGCAAAGAGGATACATGTTTGGTCACTAGAAGTGCAACGGAGACGGGATGGCTATGGCACCGACGCTTAAGCCACCTCAACTTCAAGACAATCAATCGCTTAGCTCGTAAGGGTTTGGTGAAGGGGATACCAAATGAAGTCTTCATCAAAGACCATACTTGCTCACCATGCCAACGAGGAAAGCAGACAAAGAAGCACTTCGCCAGCTTAGAAGAAGCATCTTCCAAGCGAGTGCTGGAGCTACTGCATATGGACATGTTTGGACCAGTTACTCCAGTAAGCGTCAATGGAAGAAAGTACACTCTAGTGGTAGTCGATGATTACTCTCGCTACACTTGGGTTGTATTTCTCTTTAGCAAAAAGGAGACGCTATCCAAACTGCCTCAACTGCTCAAGCGCCTTGCTGTGGAAAAGAACCAAGCGATCGCTACCATTCGCTCTGACAAAGGCACAGAGTTTCTCAACTCTACAATTGAAGCATACTGCACGGAGAATGGAATAGCACACCAAACATCTGCAGCTCGCACACCTCAACAAAACGGTGTTGCTGAACGAAGAAATCGAATCATCAAAGAAGTTGTTCGCACAATGATAGCAGATTCAAAGCTTCCGATGAAATACTGGGCTGAAGCGGCTAACACCGCATGCTATACTCAGAATCGGACGCTTCTCAACAAACGCTTCAACAAGACACCATATGAAATATGGACAGGGAGAATTCCTAACATTTCTTATTACCATATTTTTGGTTGTCGGGTCTTCATTCACAACAATGGGAAGTCACAGTTGAAAGCTTTTGAAAGCAAAGCGGATGAAAGAATATTCTTAGGATATTCTACATCTAGCAAAGCTTATAGAGTGTTCAACTGCAAAACCCTAATTGTGGAAGAATCACCCCATGTTGTATTTGATGAATCTACCTAGAGTATTTCACAGGAACAGGTTCAAGCGAACAACAAGACCTCAAGCGAGGAGCTCATCAATCCACTAACATGGGACATGCTTGAAGATGAAGAAGAAATTAAAGAGTCAAATGATCAAGATGCTCAAAAAGTTGAAGCTGCCCCCAGGTCAAAGGAAGAGACTGCAGGCCAAGCACCCGTTCCAGTCGCTTCAGAGGTTGAAGCAAGCGACCCGCTTGAAGAAGAAGCAGAGGCTGGAGGATCCAAGCGTGCGTGGCTCAAAGATCATTCACCTAGCCAAATCATTAGAGATCTTTCCAAAGGCGTAGTGACCAAAAGCCAAGTGATTGGAGAAAGTGCTATGTTCAGTTGCTTTCTATCCAATATCGAGCCATCAAGCGTGGAGGAGGCTCTAGCAGATTCAAATTGGGTTGTTACCATGCAAGAGGAGCTCAATCAATTCATCAGAAACAACGTATGGTATCTTGTGGATCATCCTAAATTTCAGCATGTGATTAGCACCAAGTGGGTGTTCAAGAACAAGACGGACGAGGACCACAACGTCGTGAGAAACAAAGCTCGACTCGTCGCCAAAGGCTACTGCCAAGAGGAAGGGATCGATTTCGATGAGACCTTCGCTCCAGTGGCTAGGCTTGAAGCCATTAGACTTTTTCTTGCCTATGCAGCGGCTAAGAAATTCAAAGTCTATCAAATGGACGTCAAGAGCGTGTTTCTCAATGGAGAGTTCAAAGAAGAAGTGTATGTGGAGCAGCCACCGGGTTTCGAGCAAGGAGATAAGGTGTATCAATTGAAGAAGGCCTTGTATGGATTGAAGCAGGCACCTAGATTGTGGTACGATACGCTATCTCAGTTCCTCGTGGATAATGGATTCCGCAAGGGAAAAATAGATCGGACTCTCTTCACCATCAATGATGGACAAGACATGTTATGGGTCCAGATCTATGTCGACGACATCATATTTGGTTCGCCAAACCAGTCGCTTAGCAAGAAGTTTGGAGAGCTTATGAAGACCAAGTACGAGATGTCGATGATAGGCTTGATGAGTTGCTTCCTAGGTCTCCAAATGAAGTAGCAAGATGATGAAATTTTCATCAATCAAGCAAAGTATACTCGAGATATGCTTGCCAAGTTTGGTCTTCAGCATGCTAAAGCTGTGAAGATTCCGATGAACACCAACTGGAAGATGGAGCTAGACCTCGAAGGAAAGTCTGTGGATGCTACAGACTACTGAGCCTTGATCGGATCCCTTCTCTATCTCACTGCAAGCAAGCCAGATATAGCGTTTGCAGTTGGAGTATGTGCTCACTTCCAAAGTAATCCCAAACTAAGCCACTTTAAAGTTGTCAAGCGAATCCTTCGTTATCTCAAAGGCACTGTCAATATGGGCTTTTGGTATCCTTCAGAAGATAATTTGGAAGTTACAGGATATTCAAATGCTGACTATGGAGGGTGCCGAATTGATAGGAAATCAACTTCGGGCATGTGTCAGTTCTTGGGAAGCAAGCTTGTCTTGTGGTTCTTGAAGAAGCAGACAAGCGTAGCAACTTCAACGACTGAAGCCGAGTATATGGCCGCCAAAAGCTGCTGTTCTCAAATCTTATGGCTTCGTCAGCAGTTGAAGGATTATCGAGTTGAAGCGAAGGAGATTCCAATCTTCTGCGACAACAATAGTACCATTTATATCTCGCAGAATCCAGTGCTTCACTCCAGGTGCAAGCATGTGGAGATTCGACATCACTTCATTCGTGATCATGTCGAGAAGAAGGATATCAAACTCGAGAAAATCCATACCGATCTCCAACGAGCAGATATCCTCACCAAGCCTCTAGCTGTCTCGTTTCAACCAGCTTTGCATGGAATTAGGGTTACTAGACCCTGGTGAAGAGTGCTAGTTTCAGGATGCACAAGGAGAGTGGAAGCTTGCCGTCAAGCAACCCTCGCCTTGGATCTTCACCAAGTCAAGCGAGTCACTTCAAATCACACTCGCTTGAAGGAGAAATAAGGTGGAGAAAGGTGGAGTGATGTTAGATGTTCTCTACCAACTAACAGGATTGTTATGTCTATGGTTAAGGGGTTACTATTGATTGCTCTCGGAGTAATCTACTTCCAAAGTGAGCAAGGAAAGCTGCTACCTAGCCTAGGATTCCCTGCAAGTGGGTATAAACGCTTGCAAGTACCTTTTCTAGTAAAGGTTGTGGGGTCTTGTATCGGGCCTTCCCACGTAAAAACGGTGAAAGCTTAGGCAGGGATGCCACCAAGACCTTGCGTCCTCTTCCCATCTTTCCGCCGAAGAGGAGCATGTCTTCTCATCTCCTTCGTCGTGAATATTCACTCAATTATTACTCACTCTTAACTGAGTTGAATTGCCGAGTGCTTATTCATTCATCCCCCTCCTTGAATAATACATCGCTCTGATTTTCCCTCTTTTGGGTCAAGCGAGTCGGATGCTTATTCATTCTGTAGACTTTAAGTGGAGAGCTTGAAGGGTTCCCTTTACTTTCAAAGGTTGCATGACTGGTGACATGTCTTGCATAAAAATAGTGAATGGCTTGTCAGAGCTTCACATTGTCATCCTGGTCTTTTCCCATGCCTGTGAAAAGATCTTGTACTCATCTCCCATTCATCGTGAATAGCACTCAAGCGAGTCTCCCTTCGGGTTGTAGAAAGCCTAAGTGTTCTATTCATTCTCCCTATCATTCACTTCGATGGAGGACTCTGTAGTTCGTAGAGGAAGATGGAAGAGATGAATGCCATGAAGATCAAGCTTAAAAAGTCTACATACGTGGTATCAATCTCCTACGAAGTGAGATTGACTGGTAAGTGTTTCATTTTAAGTATACTAAGCAAAGTGAAGCATGCTAGAAACCTTCACTCGCTATGTGGAAAATACAAAACGAATCTGACACAAATACGTAGAGGAAATCATTCTTGTTTATCCTCGAAGTATGTTAGTCAGAAACATTTTAAAATTAAAGCAAAGAAATTTCAATTCCTAAAATTTTTCGCTTCAGATGGTCAAGCGAGTGCTTCGTCACTCAAGCGAGCCATCGCAAGCGAGTGTGGAACAGTCACGTCAAGCGAGTACTTCGCAAGCGAGTAAAAGCCAAGCGGCTACTATCAAGCAAGCGAGTACGAAGCGAGCCATATGAGTTGTACACACTCGAGTGCCTATTTTACCTTTTTACTTTGCATTTAATGCAGACTAGGAATAGGACCGAGAATCCGGGTGCGTGGTGTACATTGCAAAATTGAAGCACCGAAACTGCTCACAATCTAGCCGTTGAATCTCAACAGTTTTCAAATCTCAACCGTTAGATCAACGCTGCCCGAGCAAGCAAATCACGGCAGGCCACGTGGAGTGCTGACTCACCTATGCGGTTTACTTTTAACCACGGTGCCACCGAACCTAACCGGACACATCAGTCACGTCGCCAATTGCCGCCGCCTAAGTAGAAATTTTGAGGAAATTACTGCGCCTCTCTCCGCCACGTCAGCCGAAACCCTAAAGCTATATATGAGCGTCGATGCGGAATTGCAGAAGTTTATCACCCCCAAAATTGCCATTCTTGTGAAACGATACTGCGATCTGTGCAAATTCACAAGTCTCAACCCTATATCTTTCTCGTAGATCTCCAACAAATCTCAAAAATGGTGAAGAAAACTGCTAATCAAACCATGGTGCAATTTATGGCCACGGTAGAAGAGAACATTAACGTCGAGCCCCATCTCGACGAAGCCATTGTGGAGAAAGAAGGTTTCTTCTGTAGGGCCGTGACCACGGCCGGACTGTGGAAATTCGTCACCGCTAAACCATCGGAAGTCCTCGCCCAGACCGTTGCTGAATTTCTACTGAACTTGAGGGAAGGACAGACTGTAACGGCGATAACAGATCCAAATACTCGAGATTTGGTGGACGTGGATCTAGTCGACGTTGCACAAGTTTTCAAACTGCCGAGAGAAGGAGTGGATGCTCTCTCGAAGTTGGAACTATCGGTGGAAGTCGAATTTGCCAGATTCGCCGCCAACAAAAACGCAAAATGGAAGGTGAAGGGAAGCAACATACGAACGGATCTGGAGAAGCCCTTCAACTTCATATGCAATTTGTACACCAAATCGGTGGTGTGCAACATTGGAACCCTAGGACATGTCTCCGATTCCAAAATTTTCGCCATTAGTGCCATCGTCGATAGCCTGTTAGGAACCAAATTCAATTGGTTTGATTGGTTTATCTCAAATGTCCAGGAAGCTGCCAAAGACTTTGAGTACAAGGCAGGCAGCACCACTACCATAGTGTGCAAAGGGAAGCTTAAGTTCTTTGGGAAGCTCTCTTATGCACTGAAAGAAATGTTCCCAGGGCGGAAGTGGTCGGGAACACTTGAATACAAAAAGACGAGTGTATTCAATGATCTGTACAAGGGAGAGAAAATATTAATTGATCGTGGGATTCTGTGCAAATCAGTGCGCCCAGCAGAGCCCATCGCCGAAAAGCAAGGGAGGAAGTCCAAGCGAACCGCTTCACCTTCGAAGCGAGCGGCTCTCAAGAAACAGAAATTGAAGTGAGTCGCTTCAATCATAGAGGCAAGCGAGGAGCAGGAGGAGCATCTGCTTGTAGAAACTGAGGAAGCACACTCACCTGTGGGTGAAGAAGTTGAACAACTGTTGGTCCCAGAAAGAGTTAATTGGTGTATTTGGGGGGGGGGGGGGGGGGGGGGAATACACCAATAGCCAACCTTTTTTGATTTTAGAAAACAAACTGTCTTTTGAGGAACTAGCTGTCAAGCAGTCCTTTACAGTGATAGACAGGTTGATCTATCAAGCTCGTGGTAACAACAAACTTGATCTATCAAACTGTCAAAGTGCGGAATGTGGTGGATAAGTTGAGCTAGATAACTCTTGATGTAAAATCTTTTCAGCCTTTGTAGAGAGGCTGATAGATGCTATGAATGTATGAGTAGTTTATCAAATAAGAAAGCAATTAAGGAGAGTAGAGAACATAGAGTGTTTTTACGTGGTTCGGATGTAACTATCCTACTTCCACAATAGATCAAGCTAGATCTACGAATCCCTTTACTTTTGGATTCTACTTCTCTCTTGTTTATACTGACTGACTATCAGTTTCATACAGCATACAATCTTCGATTCACAATCGAATGAACAACGTACAATCTCGACTATACTAGCTTATCACTAAATATGAGAGAGAGAGAGTACATGGAGCTTGATGCAGCAGTAAACGCAACAAGCTTGAGGTATAACAATGGTGAAATTTTCTATCTTCAACACTTGGGAAAGCTCTAAGATTTTCGAGTGTTGAGTGGATGTGAACTTTGAGAGAATTTCTTGCAGCGATTCGGCTTGTAAGAGTAATGAGTTTCCCGTGCTGACGTGGCATAGAGCCGTTGCAGTGATGACTCAGCACTTCGAGTGGGTCCAGACAGCGAGCAACAGAGGTGGCAGCTATGTGGAGGGAGGTTGATCTAACTTAAGTGATCAACAGTCTGTCTTCGGCAGCTAGATGAAAGAGCTCTCAAGAGCCTGGCAGAAGAACCTGCAAAGCATGATTAAATGAGAGCTAGCTGACCATTAATAAGTGAAGCTGTTATGGACAACGGCCTCATTCTTTAAGGAGAACAGACTCAATTAGAATAGATGAACATAATATCATGCCGTGCAATGCCTAAGTGTGGTTTTGGAAAACATCATCAAAATAACTGTAGAGGGTTCCCAATAATTTCCCCCTTTTTGCTGATGTCAAAACCCAACACTTTACAAAGATCCTAAAAGATTAAGTTCATGTTTTAACAAGATTGTTAAACCAGTTTGATTGGATCATGTTAGGCAGTTTGATAATAAAACTGTAATGAGGCCTAGACAAAGAGAGTTTGTCATATTGGGCACATAAAATATTAACTTTTATTTATGACTAGCTGGATGATGAAGATGTACAAATACAAGCTTGGTCATAAAATAAAAACTAATGATCAACTACTTAGATGAACCAGCAGCTGATAGGGCTTCTTCTCTTCTGGACGTCAGTCCCATACTTGCGTAGATTCCATCTTCTATCTGCTTGAAACGGGGATCTGAGGGAGGAATGTCGAAGTTTAGAGCAGATGATCGAACTCCTTCATTGATCGCAGTGTAATCCACTGTATTTCCATCAGATAGATGCGGGCAGAAGAAAGTTTCTTTTGCAGGGACGGGAAGGCCAATTCCTGCTTCACTTGCCAGCTTCACAACTCTCTTGACAAGAGCACGATCCAATAGTGCCTTACAAAAAGATTGAAGGCCTCGCCATGATTATCTTGATCGTATGGAGGAAGCTTAATCCAGTAGTGCAGCAGTATGAATGAACTGGTGAGCTCTTCCCATTGAGGCTGAAGGTCTGGGCCAAGCCAGTCTCTTCCTTCAATAGCAGCTTGTGCCTTCCTCTTCAAATATTTCTTGTTAAGCTGGGTGAGGTTGGCCTGCTTTTGCCTCATGATACGGTCCACTTCCGCCTGGGCTAGAGAAGCCCGCTTCTCATCATCCTTCATCTTCCTCGGGGCATTGGCCTTGGCAGCATCAGCCTTCAAACGTTCAGCCTTTTTCTCAACTTGAATTCTCCTCTGAACATTTGGATCAACGGCCTGATCTGCATTTGCACCCATTAACACAGCCTCTGTGATACGACGAGCTTCTTCTGTTGTGCCTGATGAGGAACCGCCTTGCTGAACAGACACTCCTCTATCAGTCTGATTGGCAAGTGAGGGAGATTGAGACGGCCTTTCGGTGGAAGAACCTTCCCTGAACTTCTTCTTCTTCTTCTTCTTCTGCTTTTTCTCAGCTTTCTTCTCCTTCTCACCTTCCCTCGTTTTGACATCATCAGAAAGGGTTGTGATGACGCCAGTCAGATTCTTTACTTCAGCCTGGAGGGCTTCGACCTGGGAAGTGAGGGACTCTCGAGAAGAGTAAAGAGCTGATATGTCTCCACTAACAGCTGTTTCCCTTTGATTTGCAGCAGATGCAGAGGTGGTGAAGAGAGAATTGAGATTTGACAGCTTGTCCTCCACCTCCTTAATCAGCCTGTTAGCAGAACGAAGATCGGTGCAGGTGGCCACATCTTCATCTTTCAACAACGTGCCAAGAAAGGGCTTGACATGATCTTTAAGATGGACCTGGGTGAAATTCCCAATCTCCTTGGAGACGGCAGCTTCTGTAAGTTCCTTAGCTACATCAATGGCCTTGGAAGTGACCTCGCTCACTTCCTTTGACAACCTTTCGTCCATGGTTTTGAGGGTGGAAAGAACATCATCCACGGACTTGGTCAGTTTATCCTCCAACTGGCCAATTCTCAAATCCAGCCGCTTCTCAAGATCGGATAAGCGCGTGTTGACACCGGCAAGCTCAATGCCTATCCTTTTTGAGATTAGGTATCTCAGCTGGTGAGTGGAGAGGAAGGTCTGCAAATTTTCTTCCTTATCCTCCTCCTTTTCTTCATCATCATTGCGGAACAGATCGTCCACGTTGATGGCGGAACTGGCTGGAGTCTCGGCCTCCTGCCTGATCGGGCTCAATCCATTTTCATTTTTTGGCACAGCTGAATTGTAAAACTCAGCTTCTTCTAGGTAGAGCGGCTTCAAGTCCACACCCAAGCACTTGGCTTCTACCTTCATGGAGGTAAGTGTTGGGAATTGTTAAGGACAAACATGTTAAGGGGGAACCAATATGGGACAGTTTAGAAATGTTATATATGTTTTGATTTGATCCCAAAACCCCCAAGTGTCCTATTCCCAAGCGACCCATTTTTTATGTAGATAATAGGTTAGAAAATTTTTCTAAGCCTACTCTGTTAGGATGGCTAAAATTTTGCTTAGGTTTTTAAACTGCAGAAATCCCAAGTGAAGGCCACTCACTTGAGTGTGTTTTTCAAGCGAAGCGAGTCTACCGAGCCGAAGTGAAGCGTGCCGAAGAATAGCGAAGCGAAGCGAGCGCTACAGTGGAATCAAAGCGAGTCCACCAAAGCAAAGCGAAGCGAGCGCTACATTGAAAAGCCAAAGCGAGTCAACGCGGGTCAACATTTTCTAAAGCAGTCACTCGGGAACTTCACCACCCAAGTGACTCGCTACAGATCAACCCTGAAGCGACTTGTTTTGAAGCGAACGCTACAACTTCAAAGCAAAGCGAGCTACTACATACCAGAAAGCGACAGCCCGATTCCCGCTTCGATTTCAAACTCCAGTCAACTGAAGATCGTCACATTAATTGCGAGATCTCCACGTGTTGATTGCGGAGATGAGCAGAGGAGTTGACTGCCAGGCCGACAAGGGCGCCGCAACAGTACTGGCTCGCTCCAGTTACTGTTAAAATTGGAACTAAGACATTTTCGACAAAGAGCCAAAACTCCGCGTCTGAAAAGTAGCCAGCCTGTGCAAGGACTGTTGAGAGGAGGAGGGACAAGGCCACCTACCAAGCAACGGATCTCGGCCAACCCTCCACCTATAAATAGTGAAGGATGAAGACGAAGAGAAGTAGAACACTACTTGAGCATTCGAGCGCCTACTACAAACAAACACTCCCAGCCTTAAAGCAATCTTCGAGTCTTTGTTTCCAAGTGTTCTCCGAGTTCTAGATCGGAACTCGTCTTCGCAACCTTCACACCTAGAATTCTAAGCCCATTCCATATCTCAGCTTAGAAGAAGAGATCTAGCCTACTTTACATTTCCTGTAAAGAGCTCTTCATAGTGTGTTCATCGTAAACCAAAAACCCTAACCCTAAGTTCTGTTCGTTAGGTTTTTGTGTTCATCGTTAGGTTGTTTCGATCCAAGGCTCTACTTTCATCAATTATAGAAGCCTCAATCATAGAGTCTAGATCCAAGCTTGCACTTACCTCGTTCGTGTAAAGGTCGATCGAAGCTA
This sequence comes from Thymus mandschuricus, assembly GCA_029379335.1. Lineage (NCBI taxonomy): Eukaryota > Viridiplantae > Streptophyta > Magnoliopsida > Lamiales > Lamiaceae > Thymus > Thymus mandschuricus. The sequence continues at coordinate 20,670,704 of CM057081.1, forward strand.
GGCTATAAGGAGAGCCCATAATCTCCCTGTCGTCGGACTGAAGCGAGTGAAGCTTCCAGTCCAGTTAGGTTTTAGTAGTGAACCCGCAATCACTGCGTCTGTCGTCAAATCCAAGCGAGTGAAGCTCGATCTCGACTAGGTTTTTGAAGGACCCGTAACCTTCAAGTTCTTGAGTGAAGAGAACAGTTGCTTCGTGCAACAGAGTGGACGTAGGAGCTTCATCTCCGAACCACTATAAATCTCGTGTCGTATCTCTCTAAACCCTAAACTCTTTATTTCCTTATTTGATTATTCACTGCACCTGCATCTAAACAAACATAACTTGGAATTTTAAATACTTAGGAAAGATTTAGCTCACCAAATTCCACATCTAGAGTAAAGTATCACTCTTGGTCAAGCTCTAAGCTTAGGTCAAACTCTAAGCTCTAAGCTTAGGTCTTAGTTGTTCAAGCGAGCACTTTACTTCATACTCTGAGTTCGAGGAATTTGAAGTTGAAAAACTTCAAAACACGTATTCACCCCCCCCCCCCCTCTACGTGTTTTTCCTCTTACAAACCGGGACCAACAGTAAGGACGAGCTTGCGGAAGTTTTCACGAGCTTCCGGAATAGATGAGTAAAGAAACTCATCTTTAAGAAGGGCCTCCTCCGCCTTGAGCTGATCATGATCCTTCAGCACGAACAAGGACTGCATCACATGATAATCTGCATCCTTGATGTTCAAAAACAGACGAAGGCGAGAGGCTATCCTAAACGCCACGGGAGTTGATCTGACCCCGGGCAGCAATTCATCAACAGCCTTCTTTGCCGCGAATCCCATATCATCGTAGAGCTGGAGAGCTTGCTCCTTTTCCAGTCTACGAGCATCTACCTCAGCCTTCTTCAAATAAAGGCTGGCAGAATCATCATCATCGTCATCATCACTGACAACGACCTGGATGGAAGTGTTGTCAAACACTTGATGAGTGACAGGAGGATTGAAATGGTACAATCCATCTTGAGGCACAACTAGATCTGCCTCGGTGGAAACAACCTCGGTGGGAATGGGCTCATCTCTCTGGTAGACAAGCCGATGCTCCGGGGAGACAAGCTGATGCCCCGGGGAAACAGGTGGTTGTCCTTTGGAGAGAGGTGATGGCTCTTTGGGGAGAGGTTGTTGTTTTGTGGAGGAAGCCTGTTGCTCAGACCCAGCAGTTGAGGATGAGCACACTGCTTTGGCTGAAGGGGTCGAGCTTGCAACAGCAGCAACGGGCTGTAGTTTCTTCGAAGGCCTTTCCTCGGTGGTCGTCCTTCCCCGCTTCTTGCTTTTCTCCACCAGCTTCTCCTTGCCCTGGGTGGAAGAAGATCTTGAAGCTTTCTTGGCCTGAGGAGGGGTAACAGGTTCCCCCTTGGCTAGGAAACGAGAGTCCTCCCATTTCGGGTTTGACTTCGCCATGGCCACGAGGAACGGTCTGATCACGAGATCAGAGGTTATGAGGGATGCTTCATTAATACCCAGCGACATGTTGAACTGTCACTGATTCGATGGGAGTTTTATGGATTCATTGAATGGGACAGCGTCTTCCCACGCAGCTCGTTCTACAACGGACTGGAAGATCAGCGAGATCTTCAGGCAGAAGTTGAACTTCCACTTGATGGTCAGCAGGGTGTCACCATCGTCATCCACGGAGGTCTTGACCTTTGCTGTTTCTCCTTTCATTCCAAGGACCAACAGCCTCCCCCAATTCACTGGGAGGTTGTTGTAAACAGCAATCAAGCTCTTGAACTTGTCGTGGGTCATCTTGTCAGTCGTCCCCTTTTGAGAGAGTAAGACCTTGTGGATCACATCAAACAACAAATGAAACTCAGGTTTTAGCCGAGTTCGTTGCATCCCCTTCATGTCGTAGGACACGGCCTGCTCTTCCATCGCCGGAAGAGTGATAGCTTGGAATGACTCCTCAAAGAGCTGGGAGGACATTTAGGGAAATATGTCCTTGCCAGTATCCTCCAGATTGTACGTCTTCAACACCGCCTCGAGCAAGTTGAAGGAATCATCGACGGTGACGTCGTCGGAGGCTCGAACAAAGATATCGTTGAGTGAGTCCTTCTCATCCTCACGCCAGAAGGCGTAGAAAGCTAGGGTTTGCAGCGGCAAGATCTTCGCTGGAACCCTGGTGATGATGCGGTGGAAGGGACCGCATCTCTGCATCCTCGCAAATACATCGTTAAGGCCGGAGTGGCCCATGTTATTGTAGGTGAAATATGGTTCCTGCACAATGAGAGACTTGTAAAACTTCTTGGCGTTCTGCCATTTAAAAGAAACCTCTTGGCCGGAGGTGGAGGTTTGCTCTTCTGTGGCCATTTTCTTTGTAAGAGAGTGAAGAAAAAAATGGAGTTAGGGTTTGGTGAATAGTGAAAACACAGAGAGAATTATGGTGCAAGATAATGGTGGATGAAGCAAATATGTCAATGAAAGGGATGGAGGGGTCCCTTTTTATAGAGGGTGACGAACGGCCTTGATCATCTCGATCCAACGGCCGAGATTAAAAGGATGTGCCGTCATCCCCCTTTTGAAAGTGTCAATTTGACAACTTGCACCTTTTCGAGGCGCGTGGGAGACGAAGAGTCGCACGTGAGGGGCACGACAGTTAATGCCCAGTCGCGACTTTTCGTGTCTCACGTCCAGTCCTCACGTAAATGCGTCTCGATTGTCAAAGCATAAAACCCCAAAAAGGAAGTTTTGTTACACAAAAAGAGTAATCATTGCTTCTGACAATATCTTCTCCAATTGTAGTGTTTGGATATATAAAGAATAAGAGCAGACATGCAAAACATATTAAATACCAAACATATTAAATACCAATAATTGAAATAAATGCTAAGGGAATTTTAAATAAATCAAGAGAGACAGTGAGTGATACAACTCACTGCCTTTACTCCCCCCTTGAGTGAGCAAGCTGATTGTAATTTCTTACAACAGCCTTCTGCACAGGTCGTGCAGACCAGCTCGTGTTGATGGCAGATTGTTGTTCTGATCAGGTAGTTGAGGGAGCTAGTTTTCCAGACTGGCTGCAGTTCAACATGCCAAGCTTGACACATAGCATTTTGTAGCGCTCTTCTTGCAAAGGCTTTGTCAATATGTCAGCTCGTTGAATATCTGTGTGGATCTTTTCCACAATAACATTCTTCTTTTCAACATGATCACGTATGAAGTGATGTCTCACTTCAACATGCTTGCAACGAGAGTGAAGAATTGGATTCTGGGTAATAGCAATAGCACTCGAGCTGTCACAGAAGATAGGTACTTCTTTGACAATGACCTCATAGTCCTTGAGCTGTTGCTTCAGCCAGAGAATTTGAGCACAGCAACTACCAGCTGCCATATATTCTGCCTCTGTCGTTGATGTTGCTACTGATGTCTGTTTCTTTGAGAACCAAGATATCAGCTTGTTCCCTAGAAATTGACAAGTACCTGACGTTGACTTCCGATCTAGCTTGCATCCAGCATAATCAGAATCTGAGTAGCCAGTTAGTTCTAAGTTGTCATCTCTAGGATACCATAATCCAAGATTGGCAGTTCCTTTGACATAACGAAGAATATTTTTGGCTGCTTCCATATGGGATTCCTTTGGATTAGCTTGATAGCGAGCACAAACACCAACTGCAAAAATAATGTCAGGCCTACTAGCAGTTAGATAAAGTAAAGAGCCAATAATACCCCTGTATTGAGTTATGTTGGCAGGTTTTCCTTCAAGATCTTGATCAATCTTCCCATTTGCTAGCATTGGAATCTTGACAGGCTTGCTGTCTTGAATTCCAAATTTTTTAATCAAATCATGAGTGTATTTGGTTTGACTAATGAAGATTCCTTCATCTGACTGCTTCACCTGCAATCCTAGAAAGAAACTCATTTCCCCCATCATGGACATTTTGTTTGTCCTTCATGAGGTTACCAAATTTTTCACAAAGCTTGGGAGATTTAGATCCAAAAATAATGTCATCAACATAAATTTGAACTAAAAGGATATTATCATTCACTTTGATAGTGAAGAGAGTCTTGTCAACTGAGCCGCGCTTGAATCCAGATTCTATGAGAAAGGTTGACAGCGTCTCATACCAAGCTCGTGGAGCTTGCTTGAGTCCATACACGGCCTTGTGTAGGCGATAGACCTTGCTGGTGTCACCTTCTTCAAATCCAGGTGGTTGCTTGACATAGACTTCTTCTTCTAGAATTCCATTTAAGAATGCGCTCTTTACATCCCAACTGGTAGACTTTGGACTGTTGGTGAGCTGTATAAGCTATAAACAATTTGATTGCTTCCAATCTTGCAACTGGTGCAAACGTTTCATCGAAATCAATTCCTTCTTGTTACAGTAGCCTTTAGCAACTAAACGAGCTTTGTTTCTAACAACTTCTCCAGATTCATCTCTTTTATTCTTGAATACCCATTTGACTCCAATAACGCCTTGGTGATGAAGTCGATCTACGAGAGACCAAACTTCATTCCTTTTGAATTCATTTAGCTCCTCTTGCATGGCCTGAATCCAATCAGCGTCTTGTAGGGCTTCATTTGCATCTTTTGGCTCAATGAGAGATAGATAGCAGCTTAGGAGGGCACTTTCTCCGTGCATCCTTCTTGTTCTCGCTCCTTGGTTTGGGTTCCCAACAATGAGCTTCTGTGGGTGATCATCCACCCAGCGTCCTCTTTGAGTTTGTTCCTCTTGGGATATGACAGGCTCTTGTTCTGCAGCGGGTTCCTAAAACTCTGGATGAGAGGTGGTTTCCAGTTTCTGAGTGAAAGGATTAAGCTGCTCCATTTGATTTTCCAGATCAGTAACAGCCTCAGTTTTTGATACTGAGTTAGAGGGATCAGCTTTGTTATTTCTAGCTGATGTATTACAGCTTGATGTAGGAACATCACTTGCATCACTTCCCCCTTGCTGTGTGATCTTTGGATCAGATTGATCCTCTTCGTTTTGATCGGTTGGGCTCCAGATTAACAGGTCTTTGATGAGATCGTTCTTTGACCTGTTGAGCTCATCCTCTTTGCCTGTATTTGTATCTCTGTACAAACAAGCAGATTCATCAAACACAACATTAGGTGTTACCTCCACAGTGAGAGTTCTCTTATTATAGACTCGAAAGGCTTTGCTGATCTCTGAGTATCCCAAAAATACTCCTGGATCTGCCTTGCTTTCAAAAGTCTTTAACTGAGATTTCCCATTATTGTGAATGTAACACAAACATCCAAAAGCTTTAAAATACTTTAACCTGGGGAGCTTGTTGTTCCACAGCTCGTATGGAGTTTTCCCATGTCTGGTAGTGATAACTGACCGGTTCTGGGTATAGCTGGCTGTGTTGACAGCTTCTGCCCAGAACTTCATAGGAAGCTTAGTCTCTTCAAGCATTGTACGAGCTGCTTCTTTCAAGGATCGATTCCTCTTTTCAACAACTCCGTTTTGTTGAGGGGTTCTTGCTACTAATGTTTGATGGTGGATTCCATTCTTTGTGCAGTAATCCTCGATCATTGAATTGAGAAATTCTATTCCCCTATCTGATCGGAAGGATATGATAGATTTTTCTTTTTGATTGCACATCTTGTTGAGCAACGCCGACAGCTTCTCCAAAGTCTCCTTTTTATGGTCTTTGTCTAATATCTGGTCGGGGAGATCGTTGACCAGTTTGTTGCGTGCCAGCTTGTTGATGGCTTTGAAATTTAGATGGCTCAGTCTCTTGTGCCACAGCCAACTAGCGTCTGAATTGGCCTTTGTCACTAAGCAGGTTTCCTTTTCATCAGCCCATTGGACTATATACAATTTATCCTGCATGACACCGGTAAGGAGGGTTTCTCCTTCCTCATTTTTCACAAGGCATTTTTTAGCAGTAAATTCTACTCGTTTACCACTCGAGCAGATTTGAGAGACTGAAAATAGATTATGATTAAGACCTTCAACAAAAGAAACATTATGGATAGTAGTTTTACCAACATTCAAATCTCCATATCCTTTTGTTTTTCCTTTGGAGCTTCCTCCAAAAGTAACTTTAGGTCCATCTCGCTCAAGGTAGTTTGACAGCAGCATCTTGTCACACGTCATGTGATTGGAGCATCTGCTGTCAATGATCCATACAGCTCCTCGAGCTGCTTGGCTCCTTCGTAGAGCCTTTCCTACCTGCAATTAATTGAGCTTAGCAACCCACTTGAGATTGGTGCTACGTATGTTGCTGTTGTTGTGGATTGATCAGCCTTAGGCATCCAGACATTGATCAAGGGCTTGCTTCTATCCGAGGGAGTGGAAGCGGCAATCCGTTTCTTTGTGCTAGGTCTGGTGGCTCTTTTGCTCTTCTTGGCCTGATGAGTGCGGCTATACTGAGGTTGGTAGTATGGCTCATCATAGTAGAAGGATTGATTATGCCACTGTTGATGATATGCAGGCTAAGTATAGCACATGCATCCTTGTGATCTGATGGGATGGTAATATTGAGGATGAAAGACCTTCTGATGTTTTGTCTTCCTGGTTCCTCCCTGGCGATCAGTTGGTTTGTTTTTAGGAATCTCCCTCTTGAATTGTGGAGCCCTTTTAATCTTCTTATCTTCCAGCTGGTTGCCTTTGTGATTCTTCAGAAGAATGGCCTGTGGTTGTTTTGAAGGATTCTTCAAGCTCACCATTTTATCTGGAATCAGCTTGTGATCCTGATCAGGTACCTTCATTTGTGGCTTTGTGAAGATCACTTTGTTGCTTACTGGGCCTTTTCCAGCAGGTCCGGTATATCCCAGACCACTTTTGTTCTTTGAACTTCTCTGCATGGCCTGCACCTCTTCCAGCTTCTTTCCACTCTTCTTTAGCTGGCTCAATGTGATCTGCAGCTTCTGTTCCTTGATAGCCAGTGATTCATGTCGAACCACTAAATCTGCAAGCTTGGAGGTGAGACTGTGTATCTCAGCATCTTTTGATTTTTGAGCTTCATTCTTCTCAAGCTCTTTGTCCTCCAGTTCCTTTTCTTTTTGAGTTAGAATATCTATTTTTGACTTCAGATATTCTATCTCTCTTTCTTTTTCAGTATCGTAGGGAGCAAATCTCTCTTTTAGAGCAGTCTTGAATTTTCCATTTTGAGCTATGAGCTCTGCATTATCCTTAACAAGCTCCTCAAATAGCTCAGCTAGTTCAGCATATTCCTTCATCTGTTCTTTGATCCTTTCCCAAGACTCTACCTCGGATAGATCTTCTTTCTCATCTGCACTTTCATTGTCAGAAAAAGATAATTGAACAGTTTGAGGAATTACCTTTGATGATTCAATTTTTGAGGTTGTTTCAGATGAGTCTCCTACGAAGCTTTCTTCTTCGTCCTCATCTTCAGAGGTAATATATCCCTCATCATCGCTTGTTGAGCTGTCAGAGAGATGAGCTTCTTGTATGGCTTCTTCAGCTAGCAGAGCAGCTCGTTGTTCTTTGAGCTTCTTATCTCGCTTAGCACGTAGTTCCTCTCTTTCTGCCTTGGTTAGGTCAGGGCAGTCTGTTTTATAATGACCTGGCCTACCACAACCAAAACAAGCACCCTCTGGTGTATTAGTAGAATTTAATTTTGAGGGCTTTACATCGCTCTTCTTTCCAGAGCGATCATCATTTCGATTTGAGTAACTTCGTTTGTTATCTCGGTAGAGTCTCTTGTATTTTGAGACTTTACCAAGAAGCTTTTCATTGCTTTTAGAGAACATGGCTACATCAATAGCCAGCTGGTCAATTTTCTTGACCAAAGCCTCATCAATGGGTGAGGCGGATGTTTCTTTATTCTCATCTGCCTTGAAGGCGGCATCTTTCTCTTTCTTTTCATCAGCCTTTTTAGATGATTGAAGTTGTGAAGATCCATGTATTCGAATCATTTCATATTCATTTCCGATTAGAATATCAAATAATTCTTCGGTAGAGAGAGTGTTAAAATCAGATCGAGATGGAAGTAGAGCTGAGTATACGTGCCAGTTGGCAGGTAAAGCTCTTGTAACTTTCAAATTCTTCTCTCGTTGAGAATATTTGTTCGATTTTAGTGCCTCTACTTCGAGAACAATTTCAGTGAATCGAGTATTCATCGAATCAATGTTTTCATTTTGCAACATTTTGAAGTCATCAAATTTGCTGCAACCAATTGAGAGCTTGTTCTCTTTGATCTCTTCAGATCCCAGGCTTATAGCCTTGAGAGTATCCCACATCTCTTTTGATGTTTCGAGATTTCTGAGTTTTGAAAGGTAGATACCTTTCACAGTGCTAGAGATGAGGCCTTTGGCAAAATTATCAAGCCCAACCTCTTTTCTCTCTTCTGTTGGAATATTGGTTTTTTAAATCAATATTAAATACATTTAATTTATTTATTAAATTAAATATGAGTTTGTTAATCGTTAATCCGAGAGTTGATTAACGTGATATATTCATATTCTCGAAACCAATATGTGGTGAGTGAGATATGAATGATTAAAGTGTAGTGTTAGTGGAGTTAATTCATTGTTTAATGAATGTTTAAGTTGTTCCACATTGATTAAGCTTCATTAATTAAACTTGTTTAAAGTAATTAAACAAGTGAGCTTAGAATCAAGTGGACTTAAGTGGACTAGAGAGTTTGGGCTCTCTCGTGTATAGATACACGCAAGCGTCGTTGGTCAGCTCGAGCTCGAGCTCGGGTTTCGGGGTTCGGATTTTTGGGCCAGAAATGTGTCCAGATTCGTTGAACCAAATTGCGTCCAGATTCGTTGAACCTAGTGTTCAACATTTGAATGTGTAACGTTTGTAACCGTTGGGAGTTACGAGTGTAACTCCTCCACTACATCATGATGCACGGGAGGTTACAAACGCAATCATCAACGACTCCTTAATGGGTCGAGCGAAACCGCCAACGAGCCATCATGGCTCGTGCGTAACTGCCAACGACCCTTTAATGGATCGTGTGTAACTGCCAACGAGCAATCATGACTCGTGTGTAACTGCCAACGAGCAATCATGACTCGTTGCGTAACTGCCAACGAACAATCATGACTCGCTTGTAACTGCCAACGAGCAATCATGACTCGTTGCGTAACTGCCAACGAGCCATCATGATTCGTGCGTAACCGCCAACGAACCATGATGACGTCTTCATGACGGCATTAATCCCTCGGGTGATGACACGCCTATAAATAGAGGAGTCGCATGCATCTGTCAGACACACAGCAAATCGAGCATCTCTTTGCACTTGCACTCTTCTCTCTTCTGCATTCCATTTTCCGAGCTCAGTCCTTGCCTCCTCTAGTTCGTCGGAGCTCCAAGGTCCTGCGGTGCTGCTGCCTTCGAGACGTGGTCGTTTTATCTTTGGGGACGATACGCCAAAACCGAGAGCACTACCGGGGCGTATCTCGTCTTGCGGAAAGAGGACTTTCCTCGACTCGGCCAAATAAGTTCTTCAATTTATTTTTGTCATTTTCTTGTAATTTTGTTCTATCTTCTTGAGTTGTATTACGCCCGGCAAGTTCATTGTAATTTTTTCAGATTTATTTTATTAAATCTCCAACATCTTCCGTAGTATAATCACGGGGATTTTTGAGTTTTTGTTTATAACCAGCTTCACCAGGTGAAGTCCCAGTGATTTCAACTTTTTCTTCATAGATAGGAGAAGGTCCTTTCTCAATGACCTTCCACATGAGAATATGATGTGCTTGTAGGCACATCCTAATACGAAAGCTCCAGTCCTCATAGCCTTGGGCCGAGAAGTCCTCACACACTCGTATCAATGAGGATTCCATGATTATAATATTAAATGAATGAAAATGATTTTACTAGGGATCGGTTCTAATTGACCAAAAACTTTGAAAGAGTTTTTAGTATGCAAAGCAGTGGTCAAAAGAACCACTGCTCTGATACCACTTGTTGGTCCCAGAAAGAGTTAATTGGTGTATGGGGGGGGGGGGGGGGGGGGGGGGGGGGAATACACCAATAGCCAACCGTTTTTTATTTTAGAAAACAAACTGTCTTTTGAGGAACTAGCTGGTCAAGCAGTCCTTTACAGTGATAGATAGGTTGATCTATCAAGCTTGTGGTAACAACAAGCTTGATCTATCAAACTGTCAAAGTGCGGAATGTGGTGGATAGGTTGAGCTAGATAACTCTTGATGTAAAATCTTTTCAGCCTTTGTAGAGAGGCTGATAGATGCTATGAATGTATGAGTAGTTTATCAAATAAGAAAGCAATTAAGGAGAGTAGAGAACACATAATGTTTTTACGTGGTTCGGATGTAACTATCCTACTTCCACGGTAGATCAAGCTAGATCTACGAATCCCTTTACTTTTGGATTCTACTTCTCTCATGTTTATACGGACTGACTATAAGTTTCATACAACACACAATCTTCGATTCACAATCGAATGAACAACGTACAATCTCAACTATACTAGCTTATCACTAAATATGAGAGAGAGAGAGAGTACAGGGAGCTTGATGCAGCAGTAAACGCAACAAGCTTGAGGTATAACAACGGTGAAATTCTCTATCTTCAAAACTTGGGAAAGCTCTAAGATTTTCGAGTGTTGAGTGGATGTGAACTTTGAGAGAATTTCTTGCAGCGTTTCGGCTTGTAAGAGTAATGAGTTTCCCGTGCTTAAACCATTGTTGATGAAGGCTTTATATAGGCGTAGTTTAAAAACTAGCCTTTGTGAGTCCTGCAAAATATAGCCGTTAGAACAGCTGACGTGGCATAGAGCCGTTGCAGTGGTGACTCAGCACTTCGAGTGGGTCCAGACAGCTGGCAACAGAGGTGGTAGCTACGTGGAGGGAGGTTGATCTAACTTAATTGATGAACAGTCTGTCTTCGGCAGCTAGATGAAAGAGCTCTCAGGAGCCTGGCTGAAGAACCTGCAAAGCATGAATAAAGGAGAGTTAGTTGACCTTTAATAAGTGAGGTTGTTATGGACAACGGCCTCATTCTTTAAGGAGAACAGACTCAATTAGAATAGATGAACATAATATCATGCCATGCAATGCCTAAGTGTGGTTTTGGAAAACATCATCTAAATAACTGCAGAGGGTTCCCAACAACAACCCATTCCCAAAGCTTCCACCACCCAAAAAGAGCCAACCTCCCAACCCCAAACATCCAAAACATCTTTCCTACCCCCTCGTCCTCACCCTAAAAATTCACAAAGGTTTTTTGCTCACAGAGGAGCACTTTTTGAAGATGATGAAGAATCCACAAACACTATGCCCCTACCAGATCTACCATTGCTTAATCCCGACCCTACCCAAGCTTACACCACATACGAGCCTACCCAAGCCACCGAACAGGCCCCTACCCAAACAATCCAAGCCTCAAGCCCAAACTCCCCCACCGATACCATCGACACCCAAGCCACCTACCAAATGCCCATTCAACCACCACCCATATCTTCTACCGATAGAGCCATGAGGTGTTACAAGGCGGACTGGGAGCAAGCCACCGAAGAGTTGCAGAGGCGGTACCCAAATCTGCAAATGGATGAAGCCTTCCGCACAAAGGCTACTGACTTCCTCACCTACATCACTTATCGCGGAACCGAATATTACAAAATATTTGCCCTCCGCCAAGACTTTTCGGAAGACACCATTGCAGTGAAGGAGGCGGAGATGCTCCAGTTCATCAGAGCAGATGGCTTCAATGCCCTGATCAACGAAGCCAAGTACTGGGAGTTGCTAGACGCTGCAGTGAAGCGTGCTTATCCCGACGTAGAGCTCCCAGAACAAACGTTTTCTGCTCACGAGTAGAAAATGGCCAAACAGCATGAAGCAGAGCTGCTGCTGAAAGAACAGGAGATTGCCAATCTCCAGGAAGAAATAAGGAGGAAGACGGAGGAAGTGGAGGAGAAGACGCTGAAGGTCTAGAGTCTGTGTAGAGACTTCGATGAAGAAAAGTCCAAACTTATGGGAAAGCTCTAGGAGGAGACTAAGCGAATGGAGGAAGCCAAACAGTCGCTTGAAGACGAGAGAAGCAGACTAAAAGAATTCACCACAAAGTTGGTCACTTTGGAGGGTGAATTGAAAACAGAGAGAGAAGAGAAAACCACAATGAGGAGAAAGTACAGAGAAAACATCAATAAGGCTACCAGTTCAGTTGAAAAATTGGAGAAGGAAATCTCGAAGAAAGACGGAGAGCTGGTGAAGACTGGAAGCGAGCTCACTCGAACAAAACTCAAGCTGGCTGCACAGGAGAAGGAGAATGACATTCTCAAGAGCCAATATGATGAAGCCTTTAGTGAACTGAACAGCCGAAGGAGGGATGCAAAAGCCTTCGATCTTAAGCATGCCGAGTTGATTGCTACTCTGGCAAAAGCAAGAAAGGATGCCGACAACTTCGCAATAAAGATTGGCACAGTTGCACTGGTCAACACCAATCTCAGCATCCTAGAGGACTTGTTGCACGTGAATCGGAGCTTGCCGCTTCACAAACTCACTTTGATCTTCTTTTGCAGGAAGAAACAAGGAGGATTCGTGCAGAAGTAGAAGCGGAGCTCGACGCTCGCTTCAAAGCGGTTGAGCCGCTTGAGAAGGTGATGGCCGAAGTTGCCCGAAAGGAGAAGTCAATAAAGGAGTGAGAAGAGCAGTGCTCATATCTTCTTGAAGAGTTATTAGAAAAGACGACAGAGATCGTACTTGCCAAGGAGCAGATGTTTTCCGAGCGTGCCGAGGGGACACTTCGCACCATCGTCCAATAATTCTCCAACCTCCGTTAGGCCATCGACGGAAAAGCACTCATTTCCATTCCCTCTGGCAGTCTTGATGATGCAAAAAAGGGGGAAGGAAAGCTAGCACAAGCCTCAATCGTAGCAGTGGAGGAGTCTGCACCGAAGGGGGAAGGGAAGGATGATGAAGGAGATGAGCAAGCGCGCAGGAAAGGGAAGGAAATTGCAGTGTATCAAGAGCTGCAGAATCCTCAATCGCAGAAGTTGCTAGCTTCATCTCTTGCAGCCCATGCCGCTTCAGCCGCTCACGTGGAACAGCAGATCGTGGACGATGCTGCCATTGCCATGGCTCTACAGATGGAGCAAGATTTTGAGTTGAGGGAGAAGGGAGTCACCGTCATTCCCATGGTTAAGCCGCTTCAAACATTGCCATCACAAGCGGGCCCCTCATCTTCATCTGCCCAAGCAGCCGCTCTCACTCCCACCGCCCCTACTGTTGCTGCTGCTCCTGCTGCTAAGAAATCCACACCACCACCTCCAAAATCCCAGCCCAAGCAAGCTGCCCCCACGGACAAAGAATTGGATCCCGCGGCTAAGCGCCAGAAGATTTAACAAAATATTACTGCAAAAGCTTCTCGCTTGGAGGAGAAGAAGGAGGAGGAGGAGGAAAGGAGAAGGAAATCTGAGAAGCAGGAGAAGCTCAGACTCGCTCGAATTAAGAAAGTTGAAGAACGTGCCACAAAGCTATGGGATGAAGTTAGGCTGATCCAATCATGCCTAGTTCGAAGCGCCTACATCCCATTCACCCCGGAAGAGTCAGATGCTTGTACCGTTCAAGCAGATATTGATGCGTGTCGTGTCACGATCAAGGAGATGATCGATTCTCGCCGCTACACTCCAGACAAGTTCGACATCATTCGCAAAACCATTAACAAAAGGCTTCCCCAGTTCAACTCCGAATGGGTGAGCAGTTCAATAAAAAGATGAAGGAAATGATGGAGAGGTCAGTGATAGGGTGTATTTTTACCATATTATCTAAGTGTTATATTATCGTTTTCTTGTCTTATTTTGATAGTTTAGCTTATGTTTTGTATTGTTTATGTTATGTCGAGCTAGATTACGCTTTTGGGTTATTTTGAGTGTTTTTAGGGCTTTTGAGTCGAGAAAATCCAAGGCAAGACAAGAGACGACGAAATCAAGGAAGATGATGAAGTACTGATCTCAAAGTTCTGACTTCTCACGATTTTATTGAAGAGTTATTCTGGAAAAATGAAAGCATAGCATTGAAGAGGGGTTCGATAGGAGTGTGTAGGCAAAAACGGAGGTCAATTCGGAGTTCGGATGAGAAAGTTACGGCCAAAACAACAAAGACGCGCAAACTGCATGGGTTCACTCGGACACCCACTCGGCCGAGTCAGTGGCCGAGTGAAGCTACTGTTGAACCTACTCGACCGAGTCAGATTTCCCCTCACACACTCGGCCGAGCACTCGGCCGAGTCGTTGGCCGAGTCAAATACATGGGAACCCTAAATTTGGGCTATTTTTATTTCCTTAACCTAATCATTGCCCACTTAGGTAACAATTATGATCCCCTACCTTATAAATACCCCAAAACTCATCATTGTATCGAAGTTTTGAAAGTTTTTCAAAAGTTTTTCATAAGTTTTGATAGTTTAGAGCTCTCTACTTTTCACCATACTTTAGATTAGTTTTTATTCTTTCTCTATAGTTTTTACATTCATGTATGAAGACAATTGAAGATTGAAGATCTATTCAAAATTCAAGAGTTTTTCTATCTCTTTCTCTTTTACTTATGCTTTTAATTATGTTTATTCTTCCTTCTACCTTTCTTTTAATTATGTCTAGCTAAATTCTTTAGTTGATTTTAGGGATTGAATGCCTAATTGAATTTATGTGAGTGTTTTTGTTTGCGATTAGCCTTCCAATCTAGGTACATATTTCATGGTGCTTATTCTCATGCATGATTACTTGATCACTAATTATGTGTGCATAGTTATGTTTTTATGCCTTAATATGATAATTGCATAATAGATCTCATGAATACATGGTATGGTAGTTTGATTATCTTAGTTGAGATTGAATTATCATATGTTTGCATATAGTTGATTTGGGTGTCATAATTGAACCTAGTTGATTGTATGATTGATACTTGTTCTATTTTGCACTTGATTTGATTTCTATAAATCCGAAAGGAGATTAGGATCTTGTTAGGTGACGACTTGCATTGCCTTAATTGGAGTGTTAGGTTATTTTTGTTGTATCACATCTAGATTGGATTAATTTGGTTAATTGTATTCATTAATTACTTGCATAGATTTGATTAGGTAGGCTTCCCTAGAATCAACACTTTTCCTTAATTGAGTTTTTACCTTATTTATTTAATTGCTTGCTTGCTAAGTTATTTTATTTGATTAGTTATTTGCCTTGTTTATTTATTTCCTTATTTGATTAATTGAGTTCTTTTATTTATTTGCCTAGTTTATAAATACCACAAATCTCTACACTTTTAATTGCTTAAACAACAGTTTAATTCTATAGTAAATGTATTGTGTGTGGTTTCGACATATCAATCCCTGTGGATACGATACTCGCTTATTCTATACTATACCTATATTTGTGTGGTAGAAAATAGTGCGATCAGTCAGCCGTAGAGATTGAAGCAAGAAGAGCCAACCATCCAGATGCCTTCGAGATCGAAAAATTCATTTTTGATGATCTGATGGATGCGTGGAAAGAATGCAAGGAGAAATTCATCAAGGCCTAATATTTTTGGCAGGTAGTGCCTTTCCAAGATGAAGGTTCGAGTCTAGATGGTCTGAACAACTTCATGGTGATGTGCTATGAAGAGCTACGAAGGAAGATCTTCATCCAAGCAGAGCTCGCGGAGCCAAAGAAGAAGATTATCATCGTACCAGAGAAGAAGCAGTTTCCCATGCCTCTAATGCCAAGATCTGATGTTTTAAATCGAAGGCTTATTGAAGCCGAAGTGGATGAGGCATTGGAAATGGACAATTCTCACAGGGAGAGCACGGAGAATATCAAGACGATGGAGGTCAAAGTCCTAGCTGCTTACTTCACCAAAGAATCATCTAAGAAACTGATGTGATCACGCTATGTGGAAGCTACGGAAACGAAAACACACGCCAACTAGCAACTGATTCAACCCAATCCACGAATGTGACAAACTCCCCGACTACGACTCTAGAATACACGAAATAGGTAAAAACAGAAACCAAAGCAGAACAACTCGGATTAATCTCAAATTTTGACACGAAGTACAAACTAGGGTTAGGAACAAAATATACAAAATTCAGCAAAATCGCACGGGTAGATTTCAATTTGGCTCGGTGGACAGTTTCGGGTCGTTTTAGGGTTCCAAAACGAATCTGAAAATTAAACGAACGGGTTTCAGGCTTAGGGAAGGGGTACGGGATGGTGGGAATGATTTGTGATGATGTTTAGACGGTTTATGATGGCTGGAAACAAAAGAAACGAAATAAAGTGGTGAAAATTACCAGAAACGAACCTCAAATCTACAGGGATTCGAAACGCGTCTGCACAGCAATCTTCGTGGCTCGATTAACCCGGATACTACGAGATATCACGAACGAATCGATTGAATTCAAGTTTGAGTTCGCCAAACAACAAACCCTACCAAGAACTTTCAGTTTGCGAGACAAGAGAATTTAGCGTGAAAGCTGTTTTTCATTCAATCAAGTCTGATAATGTTAATTTTGAAAATCACATAAATACTACCCTAATTCTGAAAAAGCTAGGGCCGAAATTACTAAGTAATTGGGCCTGAATAATCTCAATAATTCATAATAAATAAAATACAAAGTTTAAGCCCAAACAAATATAATAAATCTGAAATAACGGGCTTGTCTTCCTTTCATCCTTGATGGGCCTCCGAATCTCCGTCTTCAACGCTTGATAAGTTCACCATCTTGTATTGACAAAATCCGACTCCATCATCCTCCAATTTGTGTTGAAGGTAGCACTGCAAATATCCTTGAAGTTTTTGAGCTCTCGATCTTGTCATTGGTCCATTAAGCTACAAATCCGGATTCAACTCGCCAATGCTAGCTTCAGTCTCATCAGAAACCCTCTGAAGAAACATAAACTGCTATTTATTGTGACCTGCTTGATTCATCAATATATCTTTACTTTATGTCAAGCGTGTCTCATTTAAAAGCTTAATGTGATTTTTATCCTTATGCTACAAAACTCATTTAGTAATCATAAGAACTTTAAAAAAAATGAAGAAGGCTGCAAAGGAACCAGTCGCTTGGAGTTCTTACCGTGGTTAGAAAAATTGGGTTTTGGCATCATCAAAAAGGGGGAAATTGTTGGGAATTGTTAAGGATCATATGTTAAGGGGGGAACTTCTTAATGGGACGCTTTGAAATTAAAATGCATATGTTTTGATTTGATCCCAAAACCCTCTATGTATCCTATTCCCAAGCGGCTCTATTTTGATCTAGATAGGTTAGAATTTTTCTAAGCCTATAATCTTAGGAAGGCCTGATTTTATGCTTTAGACGCTTAGGTTTTTAGACTGCTAGATGTTCAAGTGAAGGCCACTCGCTTGAGTGTGTTTTCAAAGTGAAGCGAGTCTACCGAAGCGAGGTGAAGCGTGCCAAAGAGTAGCGAAGCGAAGCGAACGCTACAGTGGAATCAAAACGAGTCTGCTGAAGTGAAGCGAAACGAAGCGAGCGCTACAGTAAAAGTCAAAGCAAGTCAACTATTACTAAAGCGAACACTTAGTAAATCTGTTTCCAAGCGAATGCTAAAGTATGACTTAAAGCGACTCATCCAAAGCAGACGCCCCAGATTCAAAAGCAAAGCGAGCCTCTACCTATCAAGAAAACGACATATCAAATCTCCCGCCCATTCAAACTACGAGTTCAAACTCGAGTCCAGTGAAGATCAAGACATTAATTGCGGATCTCCACGTGGCAATTGAAGAATGGTGCACCGGAGTTGACCGCTAGACCGACAAGGATGCTGCAACAGTACTGGGCGCTCCAGTTACTGTTGAAATTGGCTCTTAGCCATTTTCGGCAAAGAGAAAAATGGGCGCGTCTAAAAAGCTGCTGGTCAAAGCGGGTACTGTCGAGTGAAGGAGGGACAAAGCCACCAACCAACAATGGCTCTTGTCCATCCCTCCGCCTATAAATAGTGAAGGTCAAAGATGGAGAAGAGCAGAACACTACTTGAGAAATTAGCGCATACTGCAAACAAGCACTCATAGCCTTCGAGCAAATTTATCTGAGTCCTTGTCTAAGTGTTCTCCGAGCTTCAGTATCATCGAAGCTCATCTCCGCAACCTTCACTCTCAAAGATTCTAAGCCTACTTCATATATCCGAGCTTAGAGAAGAACTCTAGCCCTCTTTGCAACTACTGTAAAGAGTTCTTCATTTAGAGAGTCGTCAAAATCAAAACCCTAACCCTAGTTCTGTCTAGTTAGATTTTGTTTTCGTAGAAAGGTTGTTGTGTTCAAGATCCAAGAATCTACTTTCCTCGATAGTAGAAGTCTCGATCATAGAGTATAGATCCAAGCTAGCACAGTCCTCGATTGTGTAAAGCTCGATCTCTGCTAGGTTTTGTGGAGAACCCGCAATCTCTGAGATGTTGTTTCGGATCTAAGCGAGTGAAGCTCGATCCAGTCTTGGTTTTTGAGGAACCTTTAATCCTCAAGATTCTTGAGTGAAGAGAATCAGTTGCAGCGTGCAACAAAGTGGACGTATGTGTTTCATCACCGAACCACTACAAATCTCTGGTGTCGTATTTATTTTCTCTAGCTTTCCATATTTTACTTACTTTGATTATTCATACTGCACGAGCATCGTAAACAACTTAAATCGAAGTTTTAATTACTTAGGAAAGAATAGCTCACCTAATTCCGCATTTCACAAGTGACTCGCTCTTGATCAAGCACTCGCTTAGGTCAAGAGGCAAGCTTCTACTGTCGATCTAGCTTGCGGCTAGGACTTAAGTATTTGAAGCGAGCACTCTAACTTGCTACTCTGAGTTAAGGGCGAAAGAAGTTGAAAAAAATCTTATATACGTATTCACCCCCCCCCCCCCCCCCCCCCCCCACGTGTGTATCCC
The DNA here is from genome assembly GCA_029379335.1 of Thymus mandschuricus. Lineage (NCBI taxonomy): Eukaryota > Viridiplantae > Streptophyta > Magnoliopsida > Lamiales > Lamiaceae > Thymus > Thymus mandschuricus. Next base: position 20,689,487 of record CM057081.1, read on the forward strand.
TTAGCAAACTGGGACCAACATTTGCTAATGACCCCTTATGGCCAAGCCTTCTTGGATTCCTTGGTAAAGTACTTGCGAGAGGCATATCTCCATACGCCCGATTTCTGGCTTCGGATGGTTGATCCCCTCACTGAATGGGCTACGACAGCCATTCTGGAATGCTGCCAACAGTTGGGTCTCCCTGAGAGGGCTGCTGTCATCAACGTGGGGCCTATAGTAAGGATGTCTGAGATGGAACCTGAGACCCTTAAGAGGAATCGCTTATTGCCTGCTAAAGAGCCTTGGTTCATGCCTGTACTGAGAGAAGCTTCTCAGATCCTTTGACAGCCTGCTAGATCCCCAGAGGACCTCCCTACTTGGGACGCCCCTTAATTTCCTTTTTTCCCTCCTAACGCCATGGTTATGAGGTCTATGCAAAAGGCCTTTCAAGGGGTATCCTCTCTCCCCTTTTTCCTCTCTCTCTCTCTCTGTTTTTTTTTTTTCATGGTATGGCTTGCATGTTATTGTTATCATTTTCTTAGCAACTTTCTCTTCTTGTTAGGAGTTAAGAGAGAAAAATGCCTTGGGTATATCTTCAAACAGGGAGGCTACCTCCTCTGCACTTATTCCGATGGCAGCGGCGGGTGGCTATAGGGAAAGAGATGCCCTGAGTATTTCGACAGATCAACCAAAAGGTGATCTTCCTGCGCGTTCGGCTATGGCTTCTCCTACCTCCGGGGATCAGGCATCATCATCTCACTCCTCAAGCTCTGGGGATCCTGCTTCTGCTTCAGATCCCTCTCTCTGATCCTAGCTCATGTTGCTTTTGGTTGGATGTTTCAAAACAATTTAATTTTTTGTGTTTTTAATGGGGTGCTCTCTCATGGCCCTGGAATCGTGCTGATGGGGCACAAAACAATACTACTTCTTTTTGATTTTGGCCTGGTGCTTTATAAGGCCTCGCCTTTAACAGGTTTCTACCACTTCCTGCACATTGGTAGCCGATTTGAAATACTACCCTTCTGTTTTATGTTTATATGACTCTTCGTCTTGTTTCTGCCTGCTATATATTTTCTTAATACTGGGATATATATAATCTCTTGCCTTTCTCTTGCCAAAGCATTTTAAGATAATGGAATATGGGTACTAGGATATAAGGTATCCCCTACTCCCCCCCCCCCCCCCCCCCCCCAAGTGAGGCATAAGGAACTTAAGGAATTATATCTCATTTACGGTATCATGTGTAAAACGACTATTTAAAACTAGAAGCATAATTTGTTCTAGGAGTAATAAGAAAAAATAATGCAGATAAAGGTGTTGGGGTCGTTGTATATCTAAAGCAAAACCATTCCTTTAGGGGTTACGACACCGGTCCACTGTTAACAATCCCCATCTGGAAGAATATGTATAAGCAAGAATAAAGCTCATTATCTAATGTTTTAGACCACTTGTTGATCTGAGTTCGGAGGGGATCCCGAAGGTCGTTTGACAATGATGAGATATAAACAGATCACAGTCGAGATAGCTTGGGCTGAGCTATCGGTCTAGACTGCAGCTTAATGTTAGTGATGAGTCCTAATCACTAATTATGTTGGTAAGGTGGAACGTATTGAGGATCAAGGGAGATAATGCTCTTCTATACTGACCCTGTATCAAAGGTGATATAGGTGAAGTGTTACAGATCTCAGGCTTTAGTAGCTCAATCTTAACCTTGGTAAGCTATTAGATGTGTGTGTATTCTTCAGTGTTACTTTGATTTACAAAGATATGAACTTCTCGTTGGTTCGTAGAACTCATGTTGTGCTTTGGGTAACAAGGAGATGCATACTATGTCTAATGAGTGTTATCAATAAGCCGTGTCTTATCGAGTATAGGCTGACATTATCCCCTCAGGGAGTTCACAAGGTTTATTATACCAAGTCATGCATGCTGATTAAGTTCAGGTATAATAATAAGGTGTGAACGGGTACTACCTGAGGAATAAGAGATTAATTAATTAGGAGCAGTCATGGTAGCTCTAATTAATTAATGGATATGGAAGGTCTTAAACACGGGGGTCGAACTAAACAAAATACCAGCCCCAATATACATAATTGGGACAGAGCGGTGAATTAATTATGACACTTTAGTGGAGTGCGTCATAGCTCTAATAAGTTACATGTTCATGGGTGGACATGGAAATATCTTATTAGATAAGGCCCAACTCTGTCTGGTATCTGATCCCTAGGATGGCCCAAACAGACCTCGGGAATCGATCTAAATTGTATTATTGAGTTTGGACTCAATAATTGTACTCAGGCCCAGTATATGATATATATTGGATTTATATCCGGTGAATGGATATTAAATATAATTAATTAAGATTTATATCCTATGGGATAAGATTAAATCTAATAAGATAAGATTTATTTAAATCTTAAGGGGATAAATATCATATAAATAAATATATTATATATATATATATATATATATATATATATATATATATATATATATTTATTTATATTTATTTATTCTTCTACTGGTATCAGGATTAATTCTATTTTGTTAGAATTAATTCCGGATATACAGTTGCATAACGGAACGAATTAATTCCTAAATAATTTTGTATTAATTAAAGGAATAAGATTTGTAGTTATGGAAAAGAATAAATAAGGGATTGGCACAGATATGGTAAAGAGATAAATAATGAATCATATCTTCTTATTTATGCACCATATAAATACTCTAAGTCTCTCATCTAAAACCCTAGCACACACTAGAGTTGTCAGAGAGGTTTCACACGAAAACCTAGGAGACGAGAGAGAGAGAGTGCCGCCAATTCTGAGGAAGGAGATCGAGGTTCCAGTGATCTCGAGACGCCCACCAAGTCTCAGATCTAGAGGTGTGGGATCACATCAGAAGATCAGAACCGTAGATCATTCAGACTCGACTCAGATTCTTCGTCTAAGTTAATCATAAGGTATGTACTCAGGACCTTGCATGAACTTATGTGCACGATCGAATCACCGCATCCAATCCACGATCTGGGATTCGGGCTGCTTTCAAGTAGCCGTTCCAACAAAAGGAGCGCAACTGGCTCTGATTTCTTTCCCTTCATGAAATGTGATGTTTAATTTTCCATGACTCTAGGAGTGCTTTCCTCACTTACGTGCCCTTTGGTATCTTCCTGGGCCGAAATTTTGGTTGTCTCCTTGGCTTTCGCCCTGGGTTTGGCCATTATGGCTCCCCAGTTTCCTTTTCGCAACTGAGGCACTGCACGTATTGATATAGGTGAAATTTACCTTGTTTTCATAGCCAAAAAGAGTCGATTTTGTGTCTCGATTGTGTTATATTGTCTATGTTTTATATGGTTTTTAGTATATGGGACAATATTATGCTTGTAGGTGTTTTTCTGTGTTTTCAGGCATAAATTGATGATAAATCGATGATAAAACCCCGAGACGAGAAAAGGCGTGAAGATCCAAGCTGAAAATCCAAGATTTGAGTTCGAGTGAAGGCTTCTCGATCGACCTCTCGATCGAGAGAGGTGTCGAGAGGTGCCTTCTGCCGCAGCTTTCGATCGAGAGCAAAGATTTTACCCTCTCGATCGACCTCTCGATCGAGAGGTCTGTCGAGAGGTGTCCAGCCGGGAATTTTCTCCTTATTTAATTTGACTCATTTTTGGTTTAGGCTTTCCTTATGTAAATTTCTCCTATATATACCCCTAGTCTAGCATTGTAAACCCTAACACCTTATTATCTAACACCTTATTATCTAACACCTTATTATTTTACATACTTTCTAGCACACTTTTACTTTAGAGTTTTGTATTCAACATTGGAGTTTTATTCAAGTTTATTCAAGATTCAAGTTTCGAAGTTCTTCGTGTTCAAGATTCAATTCCAAGTTTTTCTTACTCTTACTTTTTAATTATGTTCTTTCAATCTTTTGTGTTCATGTTTACTTTAATTATGTCTAGCTAAATTCCTTAGTTGATTTTAGGGATTGAATGCCTAATTGAATTTATGTAAGTGTTTTTGTTTACAATTAGCCTTCCAATCTAGATGCATGTTTCATGGTGCTTATTCTCATGCATAGTTAATTGGCCATTAATTGTGTATGCATAATTATGTGTTTATGCCTTAATAGGGTAATTGCATAATAGATCTCATGAAAGCATGATATAATAGCTTGATTTTCTTGATTGATAATTGAATTGTTATATGTTCATATATAATTGATTTGGTGTCTTAGTTGAGCCTAGTTGATTATATTATTGGTACTTGTTCTATTTTGCACTTGATTCGATTCTTACAATTCGAAAGAATATTAGGATCTCGTTGGGTGACTACTTGCATTGCTTTAATTAGGGTGTAAGTTATTTTTGCATGTATCACATTTAGATTGGATTAAAGTGGTTAATTGTATTCATTAATTATTTGCATATGTTTGATTAGGTAGGCTTCCCTAGAATCAACACTTTTCCTTAATTGTTCACTTTCCTTATTTACTTAATTGCTTGTGCCTTAAGTTGTTTTATTTGACTACTTATTTCTTTACTTGTTTATTTCCTTATATGATTACTTGAGTTCTTGTTATTATTTGCCTAGTATAAATACCACATTCACTAAACCCTTAAAAGCCTAGACATCACATTAATTCTAGAGTAGAGGTATTGTGTGTGGTTTCGGTATATCAGTCCATGTGGATACGATACTCGTACTTATTCTATACTATACCTATTTTGTGTGGTAGAAAATAGTGCGATCAAATTTTGGCGCCGTTGCCGGGGAATTGATTAGATTTCATACACATATTTTGAAATAGAATTAATAGGTAATTTAGGCGCTTTAATTTTCTGTTTTCGGTTTATTGATCTAACGTTTTTCTTTTCTTCTCTTTGGTTTTAGGTAGTGCATGACCACAAGGTCTAAAGGGATAAATCCTATTCCTATAGATTGGAGTTAGAGCGCTCTCTTCGAGCATTGAGGCGAGGAAAGGAGGCAAGTAAGATCGATACACCACTCTCTTCACCACCCGATTCACCAAGGAGTTTCGATTCAATGGCGGATCAAGTGAGGAGGACTTTGAACGATCGGTTCAAATCGGTCGTGGACCAATTTCAGCAAGGAGGATGGGGGACCACGGAAGCTAACAACTACGAGTTCAAGACGTCCCTCATCAACATGGTGCAAAACAATCAATACGGAGGATCACCGGCGGAGGATCCCAACGCGCACTTGAAGCAATTTCTGGACATATGTGCTACATACAAGGCCAATGGAGTATCTTCGGACTACCTCAAGCTTAGCCTCTTCGTGTGGTCTCTCAAGGACGATGCAAGAGAGTGGTTGGATGGATTGGACAAGAAGGAGGTCACTACTTGGGCTGAGATGTGCACAAAGTTTCTCAACAAGTTCTTCCCACCTTCGAGGGCTCAAAAGCTTATCAATGAGATCAACCAATTTCAACAATATGAGGATGAGCACTTTTATGAGGCGTGGGGGAGATTCAAGAAGTTACTTCGAGCATGCCCGAATCATGGGATTAGTAAGGAGGATCAAATCACGTGCTTCTATCGTGGTTTGAACAAGTTGTGTAGGAAGGAGCTCGATTACGCTTCGAAGGGAGGATTCTTGAACAACGAGTATGAAGTGGCTATGGAGATTATTGAGCTGACCGTAAATTCGAGCTATGAAGAGGCTACCGATCGACGGCTTGGAAGAAGGAGAGTTGCCAACATTGGGATCGATGCTTACGAGGACTTGATGGAGAAGTATAAAAAAACAGCAAATGAGTTGGATTCTATCAAGAAAGGAGTACTTCGGTGCGATGCTATCACGGACGATCAAGCAAACCCAACCGAAGAGGAAGATGCCAATTTTGTGCAACAAGGGGGCAAGTGGCAACCGAATCAAGGAAACAAGTGGCAAGGAGGGCAAGGAGGACAAGGAGGTTCGAACTACCAAGGAGGGTATAAGAAGCCATATGTTCCCAACAACCGAAATCATCCGAACTTCTCCTATGCCAATCCAAGCAACGCATTGCAACCACCTCCCGGCTTCCATGTTGAGAACGGAGTCATCCAAGAGCCCAAGAAGGAATTGTCAACCGATGATTTGATTCGTCAATATATGGCTCAATCGGAGATGAGGATGACACAACAAGATGCAAAGTTGAGGACGTTGGAGCTCACTCAAAGTACATCAACCAACAACTTGGCTAGTAGCATCAATGCGTTGACCAAGCAAATGCAAATGTTGGAGACGCAAATGAGTCAAATAGCCAACGCTCAAGGAGGAGTCCATAAGCCCGGCCAATTCCCAAGCAACACGGAGCAAAACCCGAAGAACAACCATCACGTTCATGCTATTGAGCTTCGGAGCGGCACTATGTACACAAATCCATCCTTGGAAGCTGAGAAGAAAGGAGTCGGGAACTTCAAGAATGTGGTGCTCGAGGAAACGAGGATCCAAGAGCCGAGGCGAGGGCCTCTCGACACCCCTCTCGATTGAGAGGTCCATACTGGAGGTCAGAATCCACCTCTCGACACCTCTCTCGATCGAGAGGAGGATCGAGAGGTATACGATGAGGAAATTCAAATTGACCCTCTCGACACCTCTCTCGATCGAGAGGTCAAAAAGCAAGGTCAGAAGGGACCTCTCGACACCTCTCTCGATCGAGAGGTCGGTCGAGAGGCCCAGCAGCCGCACCAACTTCCAACTTACACTCCGAAGGCCCCCTTTCCGCAACGATTGACCAAGACGAAGCAAGACGAAAAGTATCAACGCTTCATGGAGATACTACAAAAGGTCAACATCAACATACCACTTCTCGATGCTCTCCGAGACATGCCCAACCACATGAAGTTCATCAAGGATGCGGTTTCGGGGAAGAAGAAGTGGGGGAAGTTCGAGACGATCAATCTCACGGAGGAGTGCAGCGCGGTGATCCAAAGGAAGCTACCATTGAAGCAAAAGGATCCCGGAAGATTCACTTTGTCATGCAAGATTGGTGATCAAATCTTCCAAAATGTGCTAGGTGATCTTGGAGCTAGCATAAATTTGATGCCTCTCCCTATATTCAACCGGCTCAAGATCGGGAAGATGAAGCCAACCACCATCTCTCTACTTATGGCGGACTGATCAGTTTCTTATCCAAGGGGGATAGTGGAAGACGTTCTAGTTCAAGTGCACAACCTCGTCTTTCCGGCAGATTTCGTAGTCTTGGACATGCCCGAGGATACAAATCAACCTTTGATCTTGGGACGACCATTCTTAGCAACGGGTAGAGCATTGATCGATGTTCAAGATGGAGACCTCACATTTCGAGTCAACGGGGAGGAACTGAAAATTTCTATCTACGAAGCTATGAAGAGACCCGACGATCAACGTGAGGATATCTTCTCCATCGAGGCATTGACACCACCTACTTCGGAGGAGGCACTTAACCATTGTATTTCGAATTCTCTCTATGCCTACGAGGAGTTGGATGAAGCTTGCGACGAGATACTCGAGTATCTCAATCAGTTGGAGGCTAATCGACCATCGAGTCACCAAAAGGAGGTTTCATATCTCGACATCAACAAGAAGGTGTACGATGGATTTTTCGAAGAGGAAGAGAAGAAGGATGCAGCCCCTAAGGTGGAATTGAAGCCATTACCCGAGCACCTCAAGTACAAGTTCTTAGGAGAAGAAGAGACGTACCCGGTGATCGTATCTTCTCATCTCACGGAGGCAAACACGGCCAAGCTATTGAGGGTGCTAAGGGAGCACAAATCTGCAATTGGATGGACGATTGCCGACATCAAAGGTATTAGTCCTACGATTTGCATGCATAGGATCTTGCTCGAGGAAGGCCATCGCCCAAGAGTCCAACCCCAAAGACGATTGAACCCAGCCATGCAAGAAGTTGTGAGGAAGGAGGTGCTGAAATTGCTTGATGCCGGCATGATCTATGCTATTTCGGATAGTGAGTGGGTGAGTCCTACTCAAGTGGTGTCAAAGAAAGGAGGCATGACGGTCATCAACGACGAAAAAGGAGAGCTGATCGCGACAAGGCTCGTCACGGGATGGCGAGTGTGCATTGATTATCGTCTTCTCAACGTAGCAACAAGGAAGGATCACTTTTCCCTCCCGTTCGTAGATCAAATGCTCGATCGTCTAGCCGGCCATGAGTATTATTGCTTCCTCGATGGATACTCCGGATACAATCAAATTGCCATCACTCCGGAGGACCAACACAAGACGGCATTCACATGCCCATATGGAGTTTTCGCTTATAGGAGGATGCCGTTCGGATTATGCAATGCACCGGCCACTTTCCAACGGTGCATGATGGCCATCTTCCACGGATTGATCGAGAATATCATGGAGGTGTTTATGGATGATTTTTCAGTCTTTGGTCCTTCTTTTGATCAATGTTTGGAGAATCTTGCCACGGTGCTTCAAAGGTGCGAAGAGACGAACCTCGTTCTCAATTGGGAGAAGTGCCACTTCATGGTTCAAGAAGGAGTTGTACTAGGTCACAAGGTGTCTTCATATGGATTGGAGGTGGATCGAGCCAAAGTTGTAGCCATTGAGAAGTTGCCACCGCCAACCAATGTCAAATCGGTGAGAAGTTTCCTAGGACATGCCGGCTTCTATAGGAGATTCATCAAGGATTTCTCAAAGATCACAAAGCCGTTATGTGGATTGCTCGAGAAAGATGTCAAGTTCGTGTTCGATAATGAGTGCTTGGAAGCCTTCGAGACATTGAAGAAGGCGCTTATCTCTACTCCCGTCTTGGTGTTGCCGGATTGGAGTGCCCCGTTCGAGCTCATGTGCGATGCAAGCGATTGGGCGGTAGGAGCTGTTTTGGGACAGAAGAGGGATAAGCTTTTCCGAGTGATCTACTATGCTAGTAAGACGTTGGACTCGGCTCAAAGGAATTACACCACCACGGAGAAGGAGTTACTTGCTGTGGTCTACACTTTCGACAAGTTTAGACCTTACTTGGTGGGATCTCACACGATTGTGCACACTGACCATGCCGCCATTCGCTATCTATTCAACAAGAAGGACTCGAAGCCAAGGTTAGTTCGCTGGATTTTGCTTCTTCAAGAGTTCGACATGGAGATCAAGGATAGGAAAGGATGCGAGAACGTGGTGGCCGACCATCTCTCGAGACTCGAGCAGCCCGTGGAAGGAGAGGATTCGAAAATTGCAATCAAGGAGAGCTTCCCCGATGAGCAGATTTTTCAGATGGACGATTTGATACCTTGGTTCGCCGACATCGTCAACTATTTGGTGATCCATCATGTGCCCAAGGATTTATCGTCTCACCAAAAGAAGAAGTTCCTCCACGATTGTAAGTTCTATTATTGGGATGATCCATACTTGTATAGGAGGTGTGCCGATGGAGTCATACGGCGATGTGTTCGACAATCGGAATGGAAGAAGATCATCGAAGATTGCCATAGCGCTCCGAATGGGGGACACTTTGCAGCAAATCGGACCGCCCTCAAGATCTTTCATAGTGGTTTCTATTGGCCTTCGATCTACAAGGATTGCCATGAGTTCATCAAGTCATGTGATCGATGCCAAAGGATGGGGAATATCACAAAAAGGGACGAGATGCCGCAACGAACTATCATGGAAGTGGAGCTCTTCGATGTTTGGGGGATTGACTTCATGGGTCCTTTTCCCAAGTCTCAAGGGTTCTCCTACATTCTACTTGCGGTGGAGTATGTTTCTAGATGGGTCGAGGCCATTCCGACTACAACCAACGATTCGAAGGTGGTGATCAAATTCCTCCAGCGAAATATTTTGACTCGGTTTGGAACTCCGAGGGCTTTGCTTAGTGATGGGGGGAGTCACTTCAACAATCGTTGGTTAGGATCGCTTCTTGCGAAATACGGAGTCAAGCACAAGGTCACATCGCCCTACCACCCTCAAGCAAACGGTCAAGCCGAGTTAGCTAATCGAGAGATCAAGCAAATCTTGGAGAAAACCGTCACCAACAAAAAGGAGTGGGCGAAGTACTTGGATGACGCACTTTGGGCCTATAGGACGGCTTTCAAGACACCAATCGGGAGGTCGCCATATCAATTGCTATTTGGCAAGTCTTGCCACTTACCAATGGAGTTGGAGCATAAAGCTTATTGGGCGACGAGAAGGATCAACTTCGAGTTCAAGGAAGCCATGGGCCAAAGATGTGCGACTTGTTGGAACTTGATGAATGGAGAAACGAAGCATTCGAAAATTCGAGGATCTACAAGGAACGAGCTGCAAGATTCCACGACTTGAGCATCAAAAAGCGTAAGTTCGAAATTGGTGATGATGTTCTTGTTTTTAATTCTCGACTTCGTCTATTTCCAGGAAAATTGCAAAGTAAGTGGTCGGGGCCGTACGTCATTTACAAGGACTTGAAGAATGGTGCATTCGAGGTGTTGAAGAACGACGGTGAGAAATTCGTAGTAAATGGACATCGCCTCAAGCACTACTTCAAGCCGATGCCTCTATTCCCTAAGAAAGCGGCCACTTACCTCGATGACCCAAAGTAGAAAGGAGGTATTGTCGGGCTAAAGACGTAAAACGTAGCACTTGTTGGGAGGTAACCCAATATTCGTATCCCGTTTTTATTTTGTTTTGTTTTACGTTTTAGAGTCTTAGGTAGTTTATTTTTCGTAGGTTTGAGTCAAATTTCGTATTTTATAGTCGAACCCCTTAATATACTAACGAATGTTAAAAAGTTGTGTAGAAAACAAAATCGAGCAGGATCTCTCGATACCTCTCTCGATCGAGAGGTCGTTCGAGAGGTGAAATTTTGGCATACAGTAGGGGTCTCTCGACACCTCTCTCGATCGAGAGGTGTATCGAGAGGTTTTGAATTTTTGATTTCCCAGGTGTGTCACGTGAAGCCTCTCGATCGAGACCCCCGTGTTTTCGATCGAGAGGGGAGGTCAGAACGTACAGTGCAGCACCTCTCGACACCTCTCTCGATCGAGAGGTCGATCGAGAGGTCAAATTTCAGATTCCAGTAGCTACCTCTCGACAGGTCTCTCGATCGAGAGGTCGATCGAGAGGGTCGTTGACGGCGCACATTCCGACTTTGACCAGGTTTATTTACTCCTTTAAATACACCTTTTGCACACAACTCACATACCATTCTCTCATAACTCACAAATTCTCTCAAGCACACACAAATACTCTCGATTTCTTCCTTCGATTCGTCAAAAGGTACTCGATTTCTTGCTCTCTTGTTATCAATTCTTGATTCTTTACATGATTTCGCATGTTTTGACCGATTAAAATTCAATTTTGATGGTTAAATTTGTTGAATTGATAGATTGGGTATTAGATTGAGCATGATAGATTGGATTCATGGAATTCATTGAATTATTTGTATGAATTGAATTCATGGATGAATGAGGAGAAAATTGTGTATTGATAATCGAATGAGTCTTTATATTTGTCTATGAATTGTTGAAGATTTGTTGGTATCTATATACATGAGATTGATATTGTGTGATTTTAAGTTCATGATTATGGAGTAGTATTGTGGTGATTGTATAAATTGGTGATGAAATTGAGTTGATAATGGGGGAGAATTGAGTTTGGTTGAAGTTTGGGGGAAGATGATTTATATTGCTCTATTGTTGAATTCCTTGTATTAATTGGTGATATTTTTAGGTACTAACGATGGCAAGAGACAAGGGCAAGAATGTTGCTTCAACCTCTTCGGGCAAAGGCAAAGGAAAAGAAAAGGTCACCTCTTCGAGTAAGGGAAAGGAGACATGGAAGAATGACAAGACTATCCCGGAGACTAGAATACCGCCGGCGAAGTCGATGCCCTCAAGTTTGGAGCCCAAGGCGTTCAAACTCAAGCTCACGACGGCGGAGTCAAAGAGGAGATGGTCCCACCTTGTGCAACTCAAGCACAAGCACTGTCGTTTCCTACATCAAGAGACGGTGGCAGCGATGGGGATAGCTAACGAGATCACCCAATTGATGCAACGAGGAGGCTTCACCAACATATTTCAAGGGAATCACTTCACCTACCACATTCTCACGGTGGAGTTCCTCTCAACGTTGGTAGTGGAGCGAGTCAACCAAGTGCCCCATGTCATTCGTTTCCAACTTGGTGGTCAACCGAGAGAGCTTGATATGGATCAACTTAGCGATATCATTGGAGGAAACAAGCATGGTGAATATATTGGCAACAATCATCCGAATTTGCAAGATTTGTGGGCACACTTCGTGGATTTTGAGGAGGAAAGAACGAGATCCTACAACCCGGCGAAAGCAAAGGCCACCTCAATTCGGAATCCCACGATTCGATACTTCCATAGGCTGATCTCGTGCACCATCCACTCCCGTCATGACTCCGGCACCTTCCTTGCCACCGACGCTCATCTTATTTGGACTTCCTTGCGAGGACATTCACAATGTGCAGCCCTTTACCTCGTCGATCATATGGAGAACCAAGCATACTTGTTCGGGGGGCAAAAGATCGGGATAGGAGCTTTCGTCACTCCCATTGCTCAACACTTCAACATTCCGATTGGAGAGCACCCCGTAACTACATCCATCTTTGTAGATAGACGGACGTTGGAGCTTGCAAGGACGATCTCGTATGACACGTCCGGGTGGTTCTTTAAGCTACACGGGAGAAGTGGTATTTATCTCTTTCCACTTCCGAATAGTTATTTGACGGAGGTGATCGGGAACGAGAAGCTGCGGAGAGGGAACGGAAAGATGGATTCTCCTCAACACAAGGAGCTTATGTGGGCTGAGGGAGGTCCAAAACCCGACGAAGGTGATGATGATGAGGAGGAAAAAGATGAAGACGAGGCTGAGCAATATGAGCGGGGATTTGATCAAGAGGAGGATGCGTATGCGCAAGGATACGAGGGTGCTCCACAGCCCGGTTTTCATATGAGAGCTCCGGATTTCTCTACGATGCGGGATTGGCACACGGAGTCAATGGAAGCAATGGACAACTATCATTGGGATAGTAGGGAGTTTGTTGAATCCCAAGTAAGAGGAGTTCGCGAAGAGGTACAAACGTTGAGAACCGAGGTGGGGGATCTTCGTACATTTATTGGAAGTCGTTTTGATACTCTCGACGCCTACATTGAGAATGAGAGGAAATTTCGAGAAGAGGAGGCGAAGAGGCGTGAGGATGAACGAGCGTACATGGAGAATTATAATAGGATGGTGCATGAGATGCACTATTTCTATCCTCACTACCCGGAGAGCCATCAAATTCGACCCCAATAACCCCGACAACCCTCCCTTCCCACCGCCATTTCAATGAGGTCAGTTTTTAACTTAGCCTACTTCTTTTCTTTAAACTTATTTCGTTGCTATGCTTTGAAATAAGTTTGGGGGAGGGAAAGAGTGTCTAAGTTAATTACTTTTATTGTTTTCTTGCTTTGAGAGTCTTTTATTTGTTAGTATTATTTTGGGGTATGTTAGAGTCTTTTATTGTTTTGAGTCTTAGGTTTAAATTGAGTCAAGTAAGCATGTGATGATGGTGTTGTGAATTTGGCCGATGATAGAAAAAGTTTGTTGATTTTTGGAGAAAATTCATGATCTTTATTATGCATGGAACCTTGGCGAAGCGACGCATTTTATTCATTGAAATTGAAGCATGTCATGAAGTCGGGAACTAGTTAGTTTGAGCCCGTGAGTTTTGAGCTATTGGTGCATATTGATGCCTATTTTCTTGATTGAGTGATCATGTATGCTTCATTGTTTCTAGAACTTGCCCTATTTCTCCGTCAAGACCTTAGTATATTTATGAACTAGGAGATGATATTAGGCCATTCTTTCGTAGCCACATGATTCCCATACACTAACCTTGATCATTATCTTTGTTTACCCCCTTTGAGCCTTGTTATGAGCCTTTCTTTCTTGAGCTTGGATGATAGGAGGTTTGGATGGATAAGGGAATCTTTAGTGGAGTTAGTTGATGATGTGGGAAGGAGTTGAGTAGATTATCTTGATGTGGTATGAAAAGAAAAAGAAAAGAATTTGAGATGCTTGATTAAGTATAATTAGCTATCCCTATGAGCTTAGAAAAAATAGTTGAAAAAAAAAAAAAGAAAGAAAAGAAAGTTAGAGCCTTTGTTCGAATATTAGAAAGAACAATTATTAGAGGAGCTCTATAGTAAAAAAAAAAAAAAAAAAAAAAAAAAAAAAAAAAAAAAAAAAAAAAAAGTATGAGAATAAAAGCATAAGGGGATAGTTAGCTTGGATTGTATATGTTGCATCTTGATGTTGATGATTGTAGTTGGTGTTGGATGGTGGAAGATGGAGTAAAATCTATACTTTGGGTGAAGTTGAAAAGAGGTTGATGATTTGGAGCAATTTGAGTCACTTAGCCTATACATTCCCTACCTTAACCAATGTCCCTACATTACAAGCTTTTGTAAAGACCTTTTTGATCTTAGTTTGTGAATATTACATTAGGTGGAGATGTTGAGATTAGGGGCAAGCATATGGTAAACATGTTGCATTACATTGATGTTGAGTGAACCTTATGATGTGCATTATATTACATCTTTTCTTTGAGAGAGTTGAGAGTTCACTTATATACATAATCTCACATGTTTGGAGAGTGTTCTTTGATAGATTGACATGTTTCGAGTTTGTTGGATAGGTTGTGTTATTGATGCTAAGGTTGTATGCATAGTTTTGATCATGATCATGAGTATTGGTTTTGAAAAGTTTTTGAGGCCTATATAGTTCACAATGCTAGAGTCTATTGTTTATGTTTTGGTATTGTTCGGGACGAACAATGTTTAAGTTTGGGGGATTTGATATAGGTGAAATTTATCTTGTTTTCATAGCCAAAAAGAGTCGATTTTGTGTCTCGATTGTGTTATATTGTCTATGTTTTATATGGTTTTTAGTATATGGGACAATATTATGCTTGTAGGTGTTTTTCTGTGTTTTCAGGCATAAATTGATGATAAATCAATGATAAAACCCCGAGACGAGAAAAGGCGTGAAGATCGAAGCTGAAAATCCAAGATTTGAGTTCGAGTGAAGGCTTCTCGATCGACCTCTCGATCGAGAGAGGTGTCGAGAGGTGCCTTCTGCCGCAGCTTTCGATCGAGAGCAAAGATTTTACCCTCTCGATCGACCTCTCGATCGAGAGGTCTGTCGAGAGGTGTCCAGCCGGGAATTTTCTCCTTATTTAATTTGACTCCTTTTTGGTTTAGGCTTTCCTTATGTAAATTTCTCCTATATATACCCCTAGTCTAGCATTGTAAACCCTAACACCTTATTATCTAACACCTTATTATCTAACACCTTATTATTTTACATACTTTCTAGCACACTTTTACTTTAGAGTTTTGTATTCAACATTGGAGTTTTATTCAAGTTTATTCAAGATTCAAGTTTCGAAGTTCTTCGTGTTCCAGATTCAATTCCAAGTTTTTCTTACTCTTACTTTTTAATTATGTTCTTTCAATCTTTTGTGTTCATGTTTACTTTAATTATGTCTAGCTAAATTCCTTAGTTGATTTTAGGGATTGAATGCCTAATTGAATTTATGTAAGTGTTTTTGTTTACAATTAGCCTTCCAATCTAGATGCATGTTTCATGGTGCTTATTCTCATGCATAGTTAATTGGCCGTTAATTGTGTATGCATAATTATGTGTTTATGCCTTAATAGGGTAATTGCATAATAGATCTCATGAAAGCATGATATAATAGTTTGATTTTCTTGATTGATAATTGAATTGTTATATGTTCATATATAATTGATTTGGTGTCTTAGTTGAGCCTAGTTGATTATATTATTGGTACTTGTTCTATTTGGCACTTGATTCGATTCTTACAATTCGAAGAATATTAGGATCTCGTTGGGTGACTACTTGCATTGCTTTAATTAGGGTGTAAGTTATTTTTGCATGTATCACATTTAGATTGGATTAAAGTGGTTAATTGTATTCATTAATTATTTGCATATGTTTGATTAGGTAGGCTTCCCTAGAATCAACACTTTTCCTTAATTGTTCACTTTCCTTATTTACTTAATTGCTTGTGCCTTAAGTTGTTTTATTTGACTACTTATTTCTTTACTTGTTTATTTCCTTATATGATTACTTGAGTTCTTGTTATTATTTGCCTAGTATAAATACCACATTCACTAAACCCTTAAAAGCCTAGACATCACATTAATTCTAGAGTAGAGGTATTGTGTGTGGTTTCGGTATATCAGTCCCTGTGGATACGATACTCGTACTTATTCTATACTATACCTATTTTGTGAGGTAGAAAATAGTGCGATCACGTATTAACAGTTTCAGCCCCAGATCCCTTACCTTCATCGTTTTGGTGTATTGACCTTTGGTTCAAGCCTTCAATCAACGTGGGTTGTGCTGAGGAATTGGTGTTTGGATCTGGCACTATTATCACATTGTAGTTCCTTTCTTCTAGGAGTTTACTCTCTTTTGGTTCCTTCTCCCTTAGGGTAGTCTTTTCATATTTTTCAAGATCGTCGTCCGCAATCATTAACTGTTCCATTGGGGTGGGGGGATCTTGGCGCCCTTCTGCAGCATCTATGGTTCCGGGATTCTTTTCATCAGGCTCTCTCTTGTTACTGGCACTGACCAGTTCTATCATTGGTTTTTTCTTAGCTTCCCCGCCTGTACAGACTGAATGTATTATCTGCGTGACACTGTCTGATCTCCAAACACTCGACCCACTTGACTTTCCACTGGAAATTTCATCATCAGGTGGTAAGTAGAAACCACAGCTTGGAACAGAGTCAGAGCGGTTCTCCCCAGGATAATGTTGTAGGAGGACTTTTGTCGCACCACTAGAAAGGTGAGTGGTTTTGATACCCGCACCAATCCTTCACCCAGAGTGAGCATTAGATCAATTGAGCCCAATGACAAAACTGGATCTCCTGAAAAACCATGTAAAGTTGTAGCCACGCCATTCAAAGGCTTCTGTAAGCTCATTTGGTTAAAACAGCTTTCAAAGATTACGTTAACTGCGGCCCCTCTGTCCACAAAGACCCTCTGGACCCTATACCTCTCTATTTCCACCGTGATGACTAGCGCGTCATCGTGGGGATGAACCATATTTTGGTTATCGTCTGGTCCGAACGAGATCTCTGGCGTGGGTAAGCCCTTTTCTACCTTCCAAAATTCATGTCTCTCATGCATATGCAGTTCCCTTACAGATGCCTTTCGGCTTCTGTTAGAGTCTCCTATGGTAGGTCCTCCAAACATCATTTTGATGATGCCTTTGGGTTCTGGCACCTGGCTAGCATCGAGTGTTCTGAATCAATTTTTCAATAGTGTTTCACTAAAAAGTGTTCGCAATAGAACGAAATCTATCCTAGCACTTAGTAAGTAAAAACCCAATGTCGAATCTCAAGGAAAACTTTGCAGGGCAAATAATCGTGTAGCAAAACGACCTAATCTAGCCTAAAACTAAGAAAACAAGTAAAAAGAATTTTTGAGTTTTGGTTTTTAAATCCTAGGCAAGAAAATAAATAAGCAATAAATCAAAAGCAAATAAATAAATCTAATCTAGAAAGCAAGAAATAAATCTAAACTAATTAATCTAGAGAAATTAAATAAAAGCGATTAAACTACCTAGGCGTGGAATTTAAAAGAAAGCAATAACGAAAGCAGCGAAGAAAACAAACCTAGACCTAATAATTAAATATGAAAATTAAGCGAATAAATCTAACTAAGAAAACTTGAAATCGAAGAAATTGAAAACTAAGAAAAACGAATCTAATCTAAGAACTTGAAATCGAACAAACTAAATTAGACGAATGAAACAAAACGAAGCAATTACGAAATTAAATCTAGAACTAAGGAAATCAATTAAATCAAATAAAAGAAAGCAATAAAGAACTTACGAAATTAAACGAAGAACAAAGAACTTGAACTAAAGTAGTGAACTTGAATTAAAAACGAACAACGATCCGGATCGAACAAACGAAAACTAAACTAGAATGTAATGTGCTGGAAACTAGAGCTAAAACTAAGGTAAAAGGTTGGTAAAAGGTTGTAGAATTCGTGTACAAGGAGTTGTATTTATACTAGGTATGAAAACCTAGTTAAACAAGGAAATAATAGCTGGCCGGAACGTTGGACGGTCGTCCAACGTACGTTGGACGCTCGTCCAACTCAACGCTCGCATTGTATCTTCAAAACCTTGGACACTCGTCCAACGCTGGACGATTGCGCGCCTTTCTTGTTTCGGTCGTATCATCCTCGTCCGAACTCCAAATTGACCTCCGTTTTTGCCTACATGCTCCTATCGAACCCCTCTTCGATATAATGCTTCTTTATTCTCAATTTTATTCTCGTTTCCACCCTTTTTATCCTACAATACCAAAGACTCCAAAGCAACCAAATCATAGCCACAAACAACGAAAACACACAAAAGCTAAGGGAAAACGGACACGAAAAGACGACTAAAAACCTAACATCTAGACACCAATCAAATAGCAATCTTCAAATTCCTGCAATCGTTAGTCATGTGACCGAAGTCATTATGGAACTTGCAGAATTTTTCAGAGGGCGGGTTTCTAGGTGGATGCTTGTGCCCCACGGTAATCCGGACTCCTGGCTTTCTCATGACTACCTCAAGCAAGTCAACAGGTTGTTTGTTGAGTGGAGTGAAGGATCTTAAGAATCGTTCGCTCTTATCGATTCTTTTAGCTTCTGACTCTGATCTTTTCTTTTCCTCGGGCCTTTTTTCCTTTTGAGAGGTGAGTTCGGCCCTCTTGCTACTAAGGGCTTCCTCCATGTGAATATACTTTTGAACTCTCGTCAGCAATTCCTCAAAAGAGGTAGCTTCTTTCTTGATGAGGGAAGCAAATAATTGTCCTGGTTTCAGACCATCCACACAAGCACGCACCTTTAGCTTCGGCTCCACCCCTGGTATCTCCAAGACAGCCTCATTGAAACGTGTCATATAGTCTCTCAGACTTTCATTGACACCTTGTTTGATCGTCGTCAGGTGCAGGGAGTTCTGAGTAGTCCTTTTGACACTGACAAATTGTTGTAGAAAAACCTCCCTCAGATCCTGAAAGGAGTGAATAGAAGATCTTGGTAGTTGCTTGAACCAGTGTTGAGCGGTTCCAGACAAAGTTGTGAGAAACACTCTGCATTTAACGCCTTCCGAATATTGGTGAAGGGGACACAAGCTCTCAAATTTCATTAAGTGTTCTTCTGGATCACCTTTTCCCTGGTACTCACAGGAGACTGTCTTAAAATTCCCTGGTATGGGATCTGTCTGGATGTCAGCCGAGAATGGGCTGCTTTCATCAATGTGAACAGAAAAGAGCTCCGATTTGTGTCCTCCACTTTTTTGAGCCGAGGTATGCTTCAGATTTCTTTCCTCACTTGCAGTGTGAATTTCTCCTTCATCTGCTTCCACTTCTCTTGAGACCCTAACCGTGATCTGTTTCTGCTTTTTTAGCTTTTCTACTTCATTTATCAGAAGTTTCATTTGCTCCTGCTGTTGAGCGTACTTCTTGGCCCATGCATCAGTGGTGTTTTCTCCGTGGTCGCCCCCGTGTTCATGAGGATCTTCCTCGTCTAGGGATTCCCAATCAGTAAGGAATCCCTCTTCTTGAACTGCGGCCATTGATGGCAGTCTGGTAACCAGCTCTTAAACTATACTTGAGTTTCTAGGCTTCTGCTTGTGCGCCGCAGGGGTACTTTTGCTTCCCTCACCTTCTTGGGGTTCATGTTGAGGATCTGAGCCTCTGGGATTCATTCCCAAGGCATGGAGTTTTTTTCCACAGCTCCATCAACCGCACCCTCTATGAGTGCTTTCATCTGCAAGAGCATAGCAGGAGAAAACTGAGCCTCTGCGTTGACACTAGCTTTCGTCATCAGGGTGCCTTTTTCCTTATTTCCCTGTGGAGAATTTCCTGAACCTTCAGGAGTTTGGAGAGCTTCTTTTGAAGCAGCATCTGAATTGGCGGTCATTTTTGCAAGGTTCTGCATATTTTTCGAGAGTTTTCAATATATTAGTCCCGAATGGTTATAAAATGGGATGTGAAATAGAGATTGTTTATTTTGCATGGAGCTTCTGCAAATGCACTGCATCTGTACAAGTCTTTATAAGTGTTACCTACTTATGTAGGGCTTGATGGATGATGCCTACTTATATAGGGCTTATGAGTTTTTTGCCTATTTATATAGTGCTTTTCAAGGGTTCTGCCTATTAAATAGGGCTTGCGATGTTTATGCCTATTATATAGGGCTTTTCAAGGGTTCTGCCGATTAAATAGGGCTTACGAAGTTTATGCCTATTAGATAGGGGCTTTTTCAGGGGGTTCTGCCTAGTAAATAGGGCTTACGAGTTTTTTGCCTATTAGATAGGGCTTTTTCAGAGGGTTCTGCCTATTAAATAGGGCTTACGAGATTTTTGCCTATTAGATAGGGCCTTTTCAGAGAGTTTTGCCTATTAAATAGGGCTTACGAGATTTTTGCCTATTAGATAGGGCTTATGTGAGCATTTTAGCTCGATTGCAGAGGATTTATGCCTTCCAACGTGGGGCCCCCTCATCAGGGTGAGGGGGGTGACCTCGTCATTTTTGGCTCTCTGTTTTTAGCGTTTGCTCTGTGTGGTTTTCGGTTCATGATAATACAGGGGCTTATGATTAGATCATAGTGCTTCCTCTGTATTTACCAATTCCTCATAACCCACAGGCTAATTTTGTGATTTATGACTTCCAGCTAAACTTTTAAACTCACCAATTGTCAAATATGAGTCGAATATGCTTTGGGACTGCTGCAACTTTTGATTCAACTTTCCTTCAAATTCTTCACAACCTTTAGATTGAGCAGAGAATACAGTTCAGTTATCACAATTTCTATTATGAGGAGAACATAATCTTAAGATCGCCTCCAAATTTTCCGAGAAGCTATTTAACTAATCACAGAATATCCATTCACTCAAGCATAAGGAAATAACAAAGAAAATCAATAAAAATATTGCAACAGCAAGCTAAAATTCCAATAATACAGCAGAGATCGACGTCATAAACTTAAATGTTCCCACAGATGGCGCCAGTTGTTAGATCTGCGTCAAAGATCCACAACAATTATTCATTATATTTGTAGATTAGCAAAGAGTGTTCATGTACAAACGATTACAAGTGAAGATATAGAAGAGATTCAAGAGATTTATTGGCCTTAACAGCTCAACCTCCATAGAATGCCTCTTTTTCATGTAAAAAAGGGGGATTAAGATAGGGGTCAAGCGCAAGGTGTTTGAGCTATTGATTCAGTCGAATCCACAAAGAACAGAGCTCATTTAAGAAGGAGAAAAGGGATAAAGGAGGGCAAAGTAGAGAACGCAAGGCGCCTTCATACTCGTCCTCTCTTGGCCACAAGAATTATACCTTTGAGTTAAACTGTTGAGAATGCCTTTCGCCCACAAAGTGATGATGGGAGAAATGATGGAGGAGATTCCTTGAAGAAGGGCTTCGGTTGCTCGAGTTCGAGAGAAAGTTTTGAGTAGAACTTTGATGGAATAGTATGCAAAGTATGTATGTAAAAGTTGTTGGCATGATGAGATCACTCGATATTTATAGGAGTAGAAAAGGACGAAAAGGTGAATGTACATACATGGGGAGGACAAGAGAGGAATTTCTAGGGGGACAAGATTCCCTTCATCATTAATTTTGTGGTCCTCACCCTAGAGTACGTAGAGTCATATGAATGGCGTGTGTTTGGCAGATCCTTAGGTATGAGCAGATGTTCATCCAGTTAGGATAGCTTCTGCGCAGGGAAGGTTCTGCACCGAACCTTGTAGCTTCTGTATCAAGACAACATCTGAAGCTTCTAGATACCAGGTCCAATCATTGTTAAAACTTACCACGTGGCAAGGCTGATATTAGTCCCTATCAATATGGTGTCTTGTCGAAGCGTTTGTTGAGAAGCATCCGATTCTGTGTATAGCAAGCGGTGATGGCCGCTTTAGCCCAATACTTCATTTGAAGCTTTGAATCAGCTATCATGGTTCGAACTGCTTCTTTGATGATGCGATTCCTTCTTTTAGCAACTCCATTTTGCTGGGGTGTACGTGCTGAAGAAGTTTGATGTGCAATTCCATGCTCTATGCAGTATGCTTCGATGGTAGAGTTGAGAAACTCTGTGCCTTTGTTAGAGCGAATGGTTGCTATCGCTTGGTTCTTCTCCACAGCGAGTCGCTTGAGCAGTTGTGGAAGCTTGGACAACGTCTCTTTCTTGCTGAATAGAAATACTACCCAAGTGTAGCGAGAGTAATCATCAACTACAACAAGAGTGTACTTCCTTCCGTTGATGCTCACGGGGTGACTGGTCCAAAAAGATCTGTTGGTCCCGGTATGTTATAGGAAAAATACGTAGAGGGGGGGGGGGGGGGGGGGGGTGAATACGTATTTTGAAGTTTTTCAACTTCAAATCCTTAACTCAGAGTATGAAGTAAAGTTCTCGTTAGAAATACTAAGACCTAGCCGAGAGCTAGATCTAAAGTAATCACAAATCTCTTGACCTAAGCTTGGGCTTGATCAAGAGTGAGACTTTACTCTTTGTGCGGATTTCGGTGAGCTAAATCTTTTCCTAAGTAATTAAAAGTTCCAAGTTATGTTTGTTTAGATGCAATTGCAATGTATAATCAAACAACAAAATAAAGAGTTTAGGGTTAGAGAGATACGACACGAGATTTATAGTGGTTCGGAGATAAAGCTCCTACGTCCACTTTGTTGCACTCGGCAACGCGTTCTCTTCACTCAAGAACTTGATTACGGGCTCTTCAAAAGCCTGGTCGAGATCGAGCTTCACTCGCTTGGATCTGACAACAGACGCAGTGATTGTGGGTTCACTACTAAAACCTAAACTGGACTGGAAGCTTCACTCGCTTCAGTCCGACGACTGGGAGATTGCGGGCTCTCCTTACAGCCTAACTTCGATCGAGCTTTACACAAACGATGTAAGTGCAAGCTTGGATCTAGACTCTATGATCGAGGCTTCTACAATCGATGAAAGTAGGGCCTTGGATCGAAACAACCTAACGACGATGAACACAAAAACCTAACGACCAGACTTGGGTTAGGGTTTTTGGTTTATGACGACACACTATGAAGAACTCTTTACAGTAGATGCAAAGATGGCTAGAGTTCTTCTTCTAAGCTTGGATATGGAATGGGCTTAGACTCTAAGTGTGAAGGCTGTGAAGACGAGTTCCGATGAGACTGGAACTCGGAGAACACTTGAAACAAAGACTCGAAGAATGCTCTAAGGCTGGGAGTGTTTGTTTGCAGTAGGCGCTCGAATGCTCAAGTAGTGTTCTGCTTCTTCACGTTGTGATCCTTCACTATTTATTGGCGGAGGGTTGGCCGAGATCCGTTGCTTGGTTGGTGGCCTTGTCGCTCCTCCTCTCAAAAGTACTTGCACAGGCGGATATCTTTTTCAGGCGCGCCAGTTTGTCTGTTTGCCAAATATGGCTAAATTCCAATTTCAACAGTAACTGGAGTGAGCCAGTACTGTAGCGGTGCCCTGTCGGCCTGGCAGTCAACTCCTCTACTCCACTCCGCATTCGACACGTGGAGATCTCGTAATTAATGCGACGATCTCTTGTTGACTGGAGTTCAAAATATGAGCGGGAGTCGTGCTGTCGCTTTCTGGTAGGTAGTGGCTCGCTTCGCTTAGAAGTTGTAGCGGCTGCTTCGAAGTGAGTCGCTTCAGGGTCATACTGTAGCGAGTCGCTTGGGAAGTGAAGTTCCCGAGTGACTACTTTAGTAAGTGTTGACCCGTGTTGACTCGCTTCGGCTTTTCTTTGTAGCGCTCGCTTTGCTTCGCTTTAGTGGGCTTGCTTTGATTCCACTGTAGCGCTCGCTTCGCTTCGCTATTCTTCAGCACGCTTCACTTCGGCTCGATAGACTCGCTTCGCTTGAGAAAACATACTTAAGTGAAAATTTCTGCAGTCTAAAAACCTAAGCAAATTAAAGCCATCCTAACAGTTTAGGCTTAGAAAAATTCTAACCTATTATCTACATCAAAAATGGGTCGCTTGGGAACAGGACAATTGGGGTTTTGGGATCAAATCAAAACAGAACATTTCATTCCAAAAATGTCCCATGTAGTTCCCCCTTAACATGTTCGTCCTTAACAATTCCCAACAATTTCCCCCTTAACAATTTCCCCATTTTTGATGATGCCAAAACCCAATGACTTAGATTAAAACAATCTAGCCTATCTAACCGTGGAAAGAACTTTAAGCGACTGCTTCCTTTGCAGCTTCGTTTGTATTTTTCTTATAAGTTCCTTTCCCTTTTTTTTTCGGTTAAGTTTTTGAGTTTGTAGCATAAGGATAAAGTCATTCACAAAGCCAGTAAATGACACAAAGTGATAGAAATTATGGTTTGGATAAATGAACAGAAGTTCACAAAATATTTAAGAGACTTGAAACTCAAGGGTTTCCTGCAGCCTCTTCCTTGTCTTCCTCCTTCTCCTCCTTCCCCTCTTCCTTCTTCTTCTCCTTCTTGTCAACAACATAAGCAGAGAGGACATTTGTCTCCAAAGTACCAACAGTGTGGATACTTGGTCTTCTCCATCCGCTCTCCAGTCTGAATGCTTCGTTCACTTCTTCATCGATGATACTGCGGTCAGGAACGCCTGTGCCTGGTAGGAATGGCATTGGAAATTCTTTCACTGCGGGCACTTTGACGAAAAGGGATTTGGGCTCTGCAAGCTCTGCCATAGTGAATATCTTTCGCCGCATCTTCTCATCATATGCGCACAAGAAATTGTTGAGGGCACTTATCCTAGAGCACTCATCCTGTAGTGGCACTACTCCCCAGTAGTAGTAGGCTTTGATGAAAAGCTCTTTGTAGAACAACCACTGATCACGAAGATCTCTCGGGATAAAGTCCTCTATCTCCCTGGCATCCGGATGTTCATTCCTCCTTTCTGCCAATTCTTCCTCTGATCTGCGCGTTGAATTTGGCACTCGACTCACTGCTCCAGATTGGAAGCTTCTCGTTGAGTCGCTTGTGGATGTAATCTTGTTCCTCCTTGCGGGGGTAGCGACCAGAATCGACCATTTCTTTCCCTGTCACATTGCATGCATCGATTATAGCTTGGGCCTCGCATGCTTCGGACTCTTCAGGCATGAACGGGATGAAGGCACTTCGGATGATGGCGGACTGGATGAGTCTCACTTCATTGAAGTGTTCCTCAATCCGGCCGTCAATGATCTGAAGTCTCTTAGCCCTTATCATTTTCTCCTTCTCCACAACGTCCTTCCTCTTTTCTCCTCTTATCCTCCTTTTCTCCTGCTTCTCAGCCCTTGAAGCGACTGCCTGCTTTATCTTTTGGCGTTTTGCCTCTGGATCTTCTTCTCTCGCTTCAGGCGCAGTCCGTTTCAAGGTCTGTTTTGGTAGAGGGGGAGGCGGCATGTCCTTCTTTGCGGCACTTGGAGGGACAGCTGCTTGTGAAGACGAAGTGGCTCCTGCAGTGGATGAAGTGAGTGCTAGAGCTGAAGCGGGGGCGGAGGCTGAAGCGGGCACTTGAGAACCTGAAGCACCTGCAGCTGTTAGAAATTTTAAATCAAATTCCTTCTCCATTTGTCGTGCCAGGGCCTCATCCTTGGTGAGCACAACGACAGGAGGGTGAGCAGCAATTGAAGAGCCCAGTATTTTCTCCGCAGTTGGCCTTCGGGACTCTTCGGGCTTTTTGGCATGTTTGGCAAGTTCTTCTTCAGTTAGCTTTTCTTTGCCCTTCTTTGCTCGCTTCGCCCTAGCTTCATCATCTATTTCCTCTTCTCCAGCACCTCCAACTCCACTACTTTCCTCCAACATCCTTTCTACGCCAACTCCACTACCTCCTACTCCTCCATCTCTACCTTGTAGCTCTAGAGTCTCAACTCTTTTCTGCACACTACCTTCCCCCTTTTTGGCATCATCACTGCCGGGGGTTGGGATGATTGATTTTCCAGTGATTGTTTTGTGCATGTTATTCACAGCATCGAAGACGGCATGCAGCATCTGTTCAGTTTTGTCTGCGAAGGTATGCTCCTGGGCGAGCACCAACTGTGCAGTTTTGATACTGATTTCCTCGAGTAAATAACTGCACTGTTTCACCCTCTCCTTTACTGAGAGCATCAAACTCTCCAGTGGTTCTACCGCCTTGAAGCGAGCGTCCAGCTCCGCTTCAATTGCCTTCCTAATCTTTTTTGTTTCCTCTTGCAGAGTGAAGTCCAAGTGATCTTTGGAAGCTTCGAGTTCTGCCTTCATCGTTGCATGTCTCCTCTCTCTCCGATTGAGAGAGGTGTGAAATTCGGCATCTGCAGTGATTCTAACAGTGTAGGACTCACCCAACTCCTTGACCCTTTTCAGTAGGATGGTCAACTCAGCACTTTTCAGATCGACGGCCTGCGCACTCCTTCGTCGGCTTTCAAGTTCGCCCTTCTCCTCATCTCTCTCAAGTTTTAGGATTTTCATTTCCTTTTGGAGAGTGTCTAGGGCTTTCTTAGTACTGAGCAACTCACTACCCTTCATCACCAGATCTCCATCTTTCTCTTCAATCTTCTCCTTCAACTCCTTCACCTCCTTCTCCAACTTCTCCTTTTCCTTGCCAACTTTCACAAGCTTGGCATTTACCTCCCTCAAGCGACTCCTTTCAGCGTCAAGCGAGTCCTTGAGTTCGGTGATGTTTTTCTTCAGGTCTTCCACCATCTTTACCTGTTCCTCCAACGCCTTCTCCTTCGCCTCCAACAACTTCTCTTTCTCCTCCATCTTTCCCTCCAATTCCGCCTTCTTCATGTCAAAGTCTTCTCGAAGACTCTTGACCTCCAGCACCTTCTTGTTCACCTCTTCCTCCTTCTTGGAGATCTCGCTTTGCAGGTTTGAGATCTCCACCTCCTTCGCCTCTACCTCCTCCGCATGTTCTCTTATCAGCCGCTGATCGTGGTGAGTTGGCACGCGCTTGGGAATCAAAGCGTCTGGGTAGGTTTGCTTTACCTTAGCATCCAACTTGTCCCAGAAGCTGGTCCCATCGAGTAAGGCATGGAACCCATTCTCTCCTATGAAATCGAGCAGCTTGGCCTCCAGTTGAATCAACTCTTCTTCTTTGAAGGCCTTAAGAAGGTTGAAAACCTTGTAGTACTCCGTTTCGCGGTAAGTGAAGTAAGTAAGGAAGTCGACGGTCTTGGTGTAGAACTCGTCGGTCCACGGAACGTTGGAGTAGCGGATAGCGATAGTTTCTGCAGCTTGCTCTCTATCCTTGATGTAGCAATCGAGAGCCTGCATTTTCGCAGAGACGGAAGGTGGTACGAAGGGTGGAATAACGGCAAGATCAGTGCCGGTTGTTTGGGCGGTATCGGCTGTGGCTGCCGATGACGAAGGGGATTGGGTTGATGATGATGTTTGGGAGGTTTCAGAGATTTGGATGGGTTCAGTAGATGGCTGTTGGGTTTGGGATGATTGATATATGGTGAAGGTAGCAGTTGGGTCTGTGCTTAGTAGTGGCATTTTAGGTAGTTAAAAAGAAGAACTTGATTCTTCTTCGTGTGGAGAGAGGGGGGTTTTCTGGGTATGTGGTTGGGCTGAGGATGAGGCTTGAGGTTCTGGTGGATGAGTTTGAATTGGGGTTGTCTGTGTTTGTGGTGGGGGAGTTTGGACTTTGGCTGGTGAAGGCTGGGGTTGAGTCTCTTCAACATCCTCAAGCGGCTTCTCCTCCGCCTCGCTTGACAGGATGAGTGAAACGACTCGCTTCAACTTTTTCTTCCCTCGCTTGGGCGCAGCTCGCTTCCCGGGTGAAGCGGCTCACTTTGCTTGAGTCGCTTCAGCTCGCCTTTCGACAACTGGAGCTGAAGCGGGCACTTCAACATTGAGAAGTCCCTCGTCGATTAGTGTTCTATCAGTGCTCCATTGATCATAGAATATTGTTGATTTCTTGTACTTCGTGACATCAGATTCCGGCCATACTTTGCCTAGATATTTCTCTTCCAGTGCAACGGAAAGCCTCGAGAAGAACCTGAGCTTTCCTCTGCGCAGAATCTGGTCCGTGCTTCCTCTCACGAACATGAAGTCCTTGGCAAGCTCGCGGATTTGGTTGAGGAACCAACCGTGCCAATTGAATTTTCTTCCGGCCTTGCTGTCGACGATGACCGAGGTTGCGAGCGCCTTGACTTCGGAAAGTTGGCCCAAATTCCCGACGTAGCATGCGATGCTCTTGGAGAAAAGCTCGCAGATGTATTTGAATGGGGGCTTCAGATCTGATCTGATGCTAGCTTTCCTCACATCCTCCTCTGCATCTTTCACCGCGAACTGAGCATATTCAACACTGGGTGACAATCCCAGTTTCAAAAGTGAGTCTGCACCCACCTCTGGCAGGTTGAAGATTCCGACGAGATCGCTCATATCCACCTCCACCGGTTCTCCGGTCTGCGGGTCTATGAAGCTTGAAATGTTCTGTCCTTCCCTCAAATTTAGCAGAAGTTCGGCCACTGCCTTAGCCAGAATCTTTGAAGGGATCGCCGTCACAAATTTCCATAAGCCGGCCGTGGTCACGGCCTTGCGGAAGAATCCTTGTTCTTCTACTACTTCTGGGTCGAGGTGTGGCTCGACGTTGATGTGAGCGTCAATTCCGGCCAAAAATTGCTCCATGGTCTGGGATTTGAGTTTCTTGCCCATGGTAGAAAGATTTGCAAGTAGGATTGGAGATTTAAGGACGAGAACGGGTTGAGACTCGTGAGTTGCAGAAGTTGCAGATCTTAGCACGAGAATGGCAAATATAGAAGGCTGTGAAAGGTTTTGCAGTTCTGCAACTCCACCCTTATATAGAGGTATGGTTCGGCTGACGTGGCAGGGGTAGGACAGTAATATCGACGAAGATCCTGTAGGTAGGCGGCGGACGCACGGTGATGGATCTGATGTGTCCGGTGTCATCACAGAAAAAAGTGAACCGCCAAGTTGACTCGGCTCTCCACGTGGCCTGCTGTGATTTGTTTGTTTTATACGGCGTAGATCCAACGGCTACAAATCGGGGACTGTTAAGATTCGACGGCTGGATCTCATTCGACTTTCCCGCTTTGAATTCAAAGTGTAAACCACGCGCCCGTTATTTTCGGCTGTACGTGAACCTGCATTTAATGCAAAGTAAAAAGTGAAATTGCACTCGAGTGCAGAAAGCTCATACTCGCTTCGTACCCGCTCGCTTCGAGTTTGGCCGCTTTGGCTTTTACTCGCTTGCGAAGTACTCGCTTTGTGTGAATGTTCTGCACTCGCTTGAGATGGCTCGCTTGGAGTGACGTAGCACTCGTTTGGCCATCTGAAGCGATTGGACTTTAAGAAATGAAATTTATTTGCTTAATTTAAAATGTTTCTGACTTACATACATCTAGGATAAACAAGAATGTTTTCCTCTTTGTATTTGTGTCAGATTCATTTCATATTTTCCACATAGTAAGTGAAGGTTTCTAGCACGCTTCAGCTCACTTAGTGTACTCAAAATTGAAACACTTACCAGTCAATCTCACTTCGTAGGAGATTGATACCACATATGTAGACTTCTCTTAGCTCCTTTGGCATGCTTGATGATATTACTTGAAGCTTATTGAAACCACTTGTTGGGTACAATATTCTTCATGGCATTCATCTTCCTCTATGAATTAGAGAGTCCTCAATCGAAGCGAATGGGGGAGAGAATGAATATAGTACACAAGCTTACTTCAACCCAGAGGGGAGCTTCACGTAAGTGTACATATTCACGACGAATGGGGGATGAGTACAAGTCCTTATCTCAGAGCAGAATAGGACAGGATGACAATGAAAATGCTCTGACAAGACAATCTCGTATTTTACGCAGAAGCATGTCACCAGCCCTGCAACCTTTTGAAGAAAAAGGTAACCCTTCAAGCTTCCTCCTACAAGCTACAGAATGAACTTGCAATCGACTCGCTTGACCCAGAATAGGGTTAATTGAAGCGATGCAAAATTCACAGTGGGGGAGGAATGAATAGACATCCGGCAGCTCAACTCAATAAAGAGTGAGTAAGGAATGGATGTTTATCCACGATGAAGGAGATGAGAAGACTTGCTCCTCTTCAGCGGAAAGATGGGAAGAGGACGCAAGGTCTAGGTGCCAGACCTGCCTAAGCTTTCACCATTTTTACGTGGGAAGGCCCGATACAAGACCCCACAACCGTTACTAGAAATGGCACTTGCGAGTGTTTATACCCACTCGCTAGGAATCCTAGGCTAGGTAGTAGCTTTCCTTGCTCGCTTTGGAAGTAGCTTGCTCCGAGAGCAAACAATAGTTCCCCCATAACCAATGGCTTAACAATTCCTATAAGCGGGTAGGGAACGTCTTCCAACACTCCACCTTTCTCCACCTTATTTCTCCTTCTTCAAGCGAGTGGAATTTGAAGTGACTTGCTTGAGTTGGTGAAGATCGAAGCGAGTGACGCTTAAAAGAACAAGCGACCACTCCTTCGTGCATCCTGGATCTAGCATTCTTCACCAATGTCTAGCAACCCTAATTCCATGCACAGCTGATTGAAACGAGACTCAGCTAGAGGCTTGGTGAGGATATCTGCTCGCTGGAGATCGGTATGAATTTTCTCGAGCTTGATATCCTTCTTCTCGACATGATCACGAATGAAGTGATGTCGGATTTCCACATGCTTGCATCTGGTGTGAAGCACTGGATTTTACGAGATGCAGATCGCACTGTTGTTGTCGCAGAATATAGGAATTTCATTTACTTCAACCCTGTAGTCCTTCAACTGCCGACGAAGCCATAGAATTTGAGAACAGTAGCTTCCAGCGGCCATATATTCGGCTTCAGTCGTTGAAGTAGCTACACTTGTCTGCTTCTTTGAAAACCATGAGATTAGCTTGCTTCCCAAGAACTGAAAAGTGCCCGAAGTTGATTTCCTATCAATTCGGCACCCTCCATAGTCAGCATCTGAATATCCAGTGAGCTCCAAATTATCCTCCGTTGGAAACCACAGTGCCCTTCAAATATCGAAGAATTCTCTTGGCAGCTTCAAGATGGTTGTGCTTGGGATTGCTTTG
The DNA here is from genome assembly GCA_029379335.1 of Thymus mandschuricus. Lineage (NCBI taxonomy): Eukaryota > Viridiplantae > Streptophyta > Magnoliopsida > Lamiales > Lamiaceae > Thymus > Thymus mandschuricus. The sequence goes on from CM057081.1 coordinate 20,720,493, forward strand.
GAAGTGAGCACATACTCCAACTGCAAAAGCAATATCCGGCCTACTTGCAGTGAGATATAGAAGGGATCCGGTCAAGGCTCGGTAGTCTGTAGCATCCACAGACTTCCCATCTAGGTCTGGCTCCATCTTCCAGTTGGTGTTCATTGGAATCTTCACAGCTTTGGCATGCTGAACACCGAACTTGGCAAGCATATCTCGAGTATACTTAGCATGATTGATGAAGATACCGTCATCCTACTGCTTCACTTGAAGACCTAGAAAGCAGCTCATCAAGCCAATCATTGACATCTCATATTTGGTCAGTGCCCTTCAAATATCGAAGAATTCTCCTGGCAGCTTCAAGATGGTTGTGCTTGGGATTGCTTTGGAAGCAAGCACATACTCCAACTGCAAAAGCAATATCCGGCCTACTTGCAGTGAGATATAGAAGAGATCCGGTCAAGGCTCGGTAGTCTGTAGCATCCACAGACTTCCCATCTAGGTCTGGCTCCATCTTCCAGTTGGTGTTCATTGGAATCTTCACAGCTTTGGCATGCTGAACACCGAACTTGGCTAGCATATCTCGAGTATACTTAGCTTGATTGATAAAGATACCATCATCCTACTGCTTCACTTGAAGACCTAGAAAGCAGCTCATCAAGCCAATCATTGACATCTCATATTTGGTCTTCATAAGCTCTCCAAACTTCTCACTAAGCGACTGGTTTGGTGATCCAAATATGATGTCGTCCACGTAGATCTGAACCCATAGCATATCCTTTCCCCGATTGATGGTGAATAAGGATCGATCTATCTTTCCTTTGTGGAATCCATTATCCACTAGGAATTGAGATAGGGTATCATACCAAGCTCTGGAGCTTGCTTCAACCCATATAGGGCTTTCTTCAAGCGATACACCTTATCTCCTTGCTCGAAACCCGGTGGCTGCTCCACATACACTTCTTCCTTCAATTCACCGTTGAGGAACGCGCTCTTCACATCCATCTGATAGACTTTGAATTTCTTGGCCGCTGCAGAGGCTAGAAATAGTCTGATAGCTTTGAGCCGTGCCACAGGAGCGAAGGTCTCATCAAAATCGATTCCTTCCTCTTGGTAGTAGCCCTTAGCGACGAGTCGCGCCTTGTTCCTCACAACGTTGTGGTCCTCGTCCGTCTTGTTCTTGAACACCCAATTGGTGCCAATAACATGCTGGAATCTGGGACGATCCACGAGGTACCATACGTCATTCCTGGTGAACTGGTTCAGCTCATCTTGCATGGCGATCACCCAATTTGAATCAGCTAGGGCTTCCTCCACGCATGACGGCTCAATGTTTGAGAGAAAGCAACTGAACATGGCACTTTCTCTAAACACTTGACTTCTGGTCACTACGCCCTTGGATGGATTTCCAATGATTTGACTTGGTGAGTGATCCTTGAGCCATGCACGCTTGGATCCGCCAGCTTCGTCTTCATCTTCTTCCTGGTCGCTCCCTTCACCTTCTGAAGCGACTGGATTGGGTGCTTGGCCTGCACTCGCTTCAGGAATCTTTGGGGCAGCTTCATGTTTTCCTTGGACAATCCGCTCGCTTGAGTCCTTGACTTCATCATCATCCTCAAGCATGTCCCAACTTGATGAATTGATGGGTTCCTCGCTTGACTTTCCTTCCTTAGATTGAACCTGTTCCTGTGGAAGACTCAAAGAAGATTCATCAAATACGACATGGGGTGATTCCTCCACAATTAGGGTTTTACAGTTGAACACCCTGTAAGCTTTGCTTGATGTAGAATATCCTAAGAATATTCCTTCATCAGCTTTGCTTTCAAAGGCTTTCAGCTGTGACTTCCCATTGTCATGGATGAAGACCCTACAACCAAAAATATGGAAGTAAGATATGTTAGGAATTCTCCATGTCCATATTTCATATGGTGTCTTGTCGTGCCGTTTGCAGAGAAGCGTTCGATTCTGCGTGTAGCATGCTGTATTGGCAGCTTCAGCCCAATACTTCATTGGAAGCTTCGAGTCTGCAATCATGGTTCGAACGGCTTCTTTGATGATTCCATTCCTTCTTTCAGCAACTCCATTCTGCTGAGGTGTAAGTGTTGAAGAAGTCTGATGCGCTATGCCATGCTCCGTGCAGTAAGCTTCAATGGTAGAGTTCAGGAACTCTGTGCCTTTGTCGGAGCGGATGGTGACAATTGCTTGATTCTTTTCCACAGATAATCGCTTGAGCAGTTGAGGTAGCTTGGTCAGTGTCTCCTTCTTGCTGAAGAGAAATACAACCCAAGTGTAGCGAGAGAAGTCGTCGACTACAACTAGAGTGTACTTCTTTCCATTCACACTAACTGGAGTGACTGGACCAAACAGATCCATTGAAGCAGCTCGAGCACTCGCTTGGATGAAGCTTCTTCAAGACTTGCGAAGTGCTTCTTCGTCTACTTCCCTCGTTGGCATGGTGAGCATGGATGGTCTTTGATAAAGACTTCATTTGGTATGCCTTGCACCAAACCTTTTCGAGCTAAGCGATTTATGGCTTTGAAGTTGAGATGGTTCAAGCGTCTGTGCCATAGCCATCCTATTTCTGTACCACTCCTTGCGACTAAGTACGTCTCTTCTTTGTAGCTGTCCCATTGTGCTATATAGACGTTCCTTTGTCTAATTCCAGTTAGCACAACCTGGGACGTGAGCTTGCTCTTCACTATGCACTTGTTGGAAATAAATTCCACCTTGTATCCATTGTCACAGAACTGTGAAATGGACAACAAGTTGTGCTTAAGTCCTTCCACATAGGAGACTTCTTCAATCGTGAGCTTTCCAATCTTCAGTGCGCCATATCCTTTGGTGCTTCCTCGAGAGTTATCACCAAATGTAACGTGTGGACCCTTCTTCTTTATGTAATCATGAAGTAGAGCTCTCGTGCCGGTCATGTGTCTTGAACATCCACTGTCCAAGTACCAGATTTGTTGACCCTCACTTGGCATGGGATCCACGGCGCTCACCTGCAATTAGACAGATTTTGGTACCCAAATCAGTTTGGGTCCTTGCAGGTTAGTTCCCTTAGGTACCCACACTTGCTTCACTCTCTTTTGAGAGGTAGCTTGTGTCTTGGGTTTCTCGACCTTTGAAAACTGTGTGTTCTGCCTTAAAGCAGCTTTACACATGCAGCAGTGTGTGCAAGAGGGGTAGCGGCTCGCTTGGGACTTACCTATGCTCTTACCCACTTGCTTGTATCCTGAAGCGACTCGCTTCGGATTAGCTACGGGCTTAGAGACTGACTTAGGTTTTACAGTCTGTCGAAGCGGCTCGCTTGGTTTTCTCGAAGCGGTCCAACTAGGGTTTTGACCCCGACTCGCTTGCGAAACCTTGGGAATCTGAAGCGACCTCTTTGGTGCTTCAAGTTCTTCCCCCTCAACGTTAGTCCGGTTGGACCATCTCCAGTCCGTATAACGTGACACATAGACATTACTCCTTTTCTTGAAAGGGAGATCCTTTGTCTCTGGTGTCTTGGTCTGCGACTTAGAAGCTACAACTGGTTTCCCTTTACCTTTGGATTGGTAAGATTTAGCATTGTGAGTGCTAGGGACAGTTGGTCTTTGCTTGCCCTTAGGTTCTGCCCTTGAAGATATAGACATCTTCATTGGCTTCTTCTTAGGGTTCTCAGCCATTTGGCCTTTATCCTTGTTGGTGGTCGCTTTGGATGCAGTGGGCACTTCCAAAGTGACTGATGGTGTCGTGTTTGAAGCACCAACAAAGACAGTAGGCTTGGAAGGTCCACCTCATATCCGAGTCCTCCCTTTCTACCAAAAGGTAGAAGCGAGCTCTCTAGTGCCTGCCTAGCATATGAAGCTTTGTTCAAGTTGGCAACTAGAGCGGACTGGGTTTCATACCTTCCTTCCAAGCTTTGATGTCTAGCGAAGAGATCCTCGAACTTACTAGTCATAGCCCTTAAGTTAAGTTTGACTTGGTCAAGCTCAGTGGCTAGCTTTCGGTTCTCCTTCTCGCTTTGAGACAAAGCTTGTTGCAACACTTCGTAGTCGCTTGACAATTTCTTGTGTTTGTCAAGTGACTCACTCCATGTCGAGGAATGAACTTCCTCTTGATTAGTGTGTGCCAGTGTAATTGAAGTGATTGAAGGGTAGAAGAATACCTCCCCAGTTTCTTCGTCGGTGAGCGCCATGAGTCCCAGATCCTCTCCCTCACTTGAGTTAGGATCTGTGAATGCATTGGAGTCGCTTGATAGATCTTCAGTTGAAGCGACCGGCATTTTACTCGCTACGAGCGCTCGCCTGGGAGCATCTCTCTTAGCCTTCAGTTCCTCACGTTCTTTGGCACTTAGCTTCGGGCAATTGGATTTGTAGTGGCCCATCTTGTGGCAGTGGTAGCACTCCACATCTATCATGTCGCGTGGGATCGGCTTTGTCGTCTCCTCTCTTTTCCCTTTTCCTTCTCGAGCATCAGTGCTCCACCCTTTGTATTGCTTGTAGAATCTCTTGTATTTGCCCACACGCGAGTTCATTTTGTTGAAGTTCTTGGATAAGAACGCAACATGTTCTTCCAGCTCTTCCCTCGTCATCTTGGCTAGCGACTGGTCGCTTGGCCCTTCAGCAGCTTTGAAAGCTACGCCCTTTGATGTCGTGGGAGCTTCGTCCTCTTCGTCGAGGTTCATTCGATTCAGATCGAATTCATGAGCTTTGAGTTCGGAAAACAGAATCTCCGGTGTGAGCTTCGATCGATCCTTGGTAGCTAGATAAAGCTCCTTCATTGTCTGCCACTTTCTTGTGAGAGCACGAACAATCTTCAGATTCACTTCCTAGTCTGTGAGTTCCTTCCCAAGTGAGTTGAGAGTTGCAGTGATGTTGGTAACTCTCAGCTCGAAGGCGTCGATGGACTCTCCTGGCTTCATTATCAGACTTTCAAACTCCGGCATTTGTACGGCTAGCTTGTTTTCTTTGATTTTGTCTGTGCCTTGGGAAATGAGGGCTAGGGTTTCCCACATTTCCTTCGCCGTTATGCACTTCCTTATCCGTGGTAGATAAGCGTCCGACACAGTGCTCTGCATCGTGTGGTGTGCGATCTTGTCGAGGTTGGTGACTTTGAAGTCATTTGGAGTGTATTCATCTTTGTCCTTCTCCACGTACGTTTGTCGAACATAGGCAGCCCGACCTTCGGCAGCTGGGAAATTCTCAGAGACAGCTTTCTTGATTTCGATCGGCCCATATTCAATGACCTCCCACATCCGGTCATGGATGGAGCATAGGAAGCTCTCAACGCGAAAGCTCCAGATCTCATAGCCTTCTATGGAGAACTGTGGAAGACTAGAAGCATTCATAGCAAACTATCAATAGAGATGCAGTATGCGTGGGTGAGGTTTTGATGCACGTAGGAAAATAGGATCCGGTTCAGTGAGACAATGTGAAGCGAGTGGGGACTCGCTTCGGATATGCAAAGCAGAGGCTCGAAAGAACCGCTGCTCTGATACCACTTGTTGGTCCTGGTATGTTATAGGAAAAATACGTAGAGGGGGAGGGGGGGTTAATACGTATTTTGAAGTTTTTCAACTTCAAATCCTTAACTCAGAGTATGAAGTAAAGTTCTCGTTAGAAATACTAAGACCTAGCCTAGAGCTAGATCTAAAGAAATCACAAATCTCTTGACCTAAGCTTGGGCTTGATCAAGAGTGAGACTTTACTCTTTGTGCGGAATTCGGTGAGCTAAATCTTTTCCCAAGTAATTAAAAGTTCCAAGTTATGTTTGTTTAGATGCAAGTGCAATGTATAATCAAACAACAAAATAAAGAGTTTAGGGTTAGAGAGATACGACACGAGATTTATAGTGGTTCGGAGATAAAGCTCCTACGTCCACTTTGTTGCACTCGGCAACGCGTTCTCTTCACTCAAGAACTTGAAGATTACGGGCTCTTCAAAAGCCTGGTCGAGATCGAGCTTCACTCGCTTGGATCAGACAACAGACGCAGTGATTGTGGGTTCACTACTAAAACCTAAACTGGACTGGAAGCTTCACTCGCTTCAGTCCGACGACTGGGAGATTGCGGGCTCTCCTTACAGCCTAACTTCGATCGAGCTTTACACAAACGATGTAAGTGCAAGCTTGGATCTAGACTCTATGATCGAGGCTTCTACAATCGATGAAAGTAGGGCCTTGGATCGAAACAACCTAACGACGATGAACACAAAAACCTAACGAACAGACTTGGGTTAGGGTTTTTGGTTTACGACGACACACTATGAAGAACTCTTTACAGTAGATGCAAAGATGACTAGAGTTCTTCTTCTAAGCTTGGATATGGAATGGGCTTAGACTCTAAGTGTGAAGGCTGTGAAGACGAGTTCCGATGAGACTGGAACTCGGAGAACACTTGAAACAAAGACTCGAAGAATGCTCTAAGGCTGGGAGTGTTTGTTTGCAGTAGGCGCTCGAATGCTCAAGTAGTGTTCTGCTTCTTCACGTTGTGATCCTTCACTATTTATTGGCGGAGGGTTGGCCGAGATCCGTTGCTTGGTTGGTGGCCTTGTCGCTCCTCCTCTCAAAAGTACTTGCACAGGCGGATATCTTTTTCAGGCGCGCCAGTTTGTCTGTTTGCCAAATATGGCTAAATTCCAATTTCAACAGTAACTGGAGTGAGCCAGTACTGTAGCGGCGCCCTGTCGGCCTGGCAGTCAACTCCTCTACTCCACTCCGCATTCGACACGTGGAGATCTCGTAATTAATGCGACGATCTCTTGTTGACTGGAGTTCAAAATATGAGCGGGAGTCGTGCTGTCGCTTTCTGGTAGGTAGTGGCTCGCTTCGCTTAGAAGTTGTAGCGGCTGCTTCGAAGTGAGTCGCTTCAGGGTCATACTGTAGCGAGTCGCTTGGGAAGTGAAGTTCCCGAGTGACTACTTTAGTAAGTGTTGACCCGTGTTGACTCGCTTCGGCTTTTCTTTGTAGCGCTCGCTTTGCTTCGCTTTAGTGGGCTTGCTTTGATTCCACTGTAGCGCTCGCTTCGCTTCGCTATTCTTCAGCACGCTTCACTTCGGCTCGATAGACTCGCTTCGCTTGAGAAAACATACTTAAGTGAAAATTTCTGCAGTCTAAAAACCTAAGCAAATTAAAGCCATCCTAACAGTTTAGGCTTAGAAAAATTCTAACCTATTATCTACATCAAAAATGGGTCGCTTGGGAACAGGACAATTGGGGTTTTGGGATCAAATCAAAACAGAACATTTCATTCCAAAAATGTCCCATGTAGTTCCTCCTTAACATGTTCGTCCTTAACAATTCCCAACAAGATCCATGTGCAGAAGCTCCTGTACTCGCTTGGATGATGCTTCTTCTAAGCTTGCGAAGTGCTTCTTTGTCTACTTTTCTCGTTGGCATGGTGAGCATGTGTGACATTTGACAAAGACCTCATTAGGTATGCCTTTCAACAAGCCCTTGCGAGCTATGCGATTGATAGTCTTGAAATTGAGATGACTCAAGCGGCGGTGCCAAAGCCATCATATTTCATTTGCACTTCTAGCGACCAAGCATGTATCTTCCTTGCAGCTTTCACATTGTGCAACATACACATTTCTTTTTCTTTCTCCAGTTAAAGCAATCTGGGAGGTAAGCTTGTTCTTCACAATACACTTGTTGGAACTGAACTCCACATTGAATCCCTTATCACAAAACTGTGATATGGACAGTATGTTGTACTTGAGTCCTTCCACGTACCACACATTATGTCGATGCTAAGCTTCCCAATCTTCAGTACGTCGTAGCCTTTGGTGGTTCCTCGAGAGTTATCACCAAACGTTACTTTTGGACCTTTCTTCTCTGTATAATTTTGAAGTAGAGACTTCATGCCTATCATATGCCTCGAACATCCACTGTCCAAGTACCATATAGCTTGACCTTCATTGGGCATGGGATCCACGATGCTCACCTGCATTTAAAACAGTTTTGGTACCCAAATCAGCTTGGGTCTTTGCAGGTTAGTATTTTTGGGTACCCATACTTGCTTGACTCTCCTTTCAGCATTTGCTTGTGTCTTGGGTCCCTCAACCTTTCTAAATTGTGGATTCTGCTTAATCACAGCTCCACATGTGCATTTGCGTGTGCATGGCGGGAAGGTACGAGAAGAACTCGCTTGGGACATACCCATGCTCTTCCCCTTTTACTTATATCCATAAGCGTATCGCTTTGGATTAGTCATGGGCTTGGAGACTGACTTGGGATTTCTAGTCTTTGCAAGCTTCTAGCTTGGCTTCCTCTGCGAGGTCAAATTTGGCTTTGTGCCTTGACTCGCTTTGGAACCATTTGGGGTATGAATTTTCCTTTTGGGAATTTCAATTCCTTCCCCTAAACGTAAGTACGCTTGGACCATCTCCAATCGGACTCACTTGATACATTAACATTAACTCTCTTTTGCAAGAAAGCATCCTTTGTTCTTGGTGTCCAAGTCTCATATCCTTTAGTGGAGAATTGCGGCAAGTTGGAAGCACTGTGACTAGAATTTTCAAACGTTAGTATTAATGCAGTATGCGTGAGTGAGATTTTAATGCACTTAGGAAAACGGATCAGTTCAGGTGAGACAACGTGAAGCGAGGGGACTCGCTTCAGGTATGCAAAACAGTGGCTCGTTAGAACCCCTGCTCTGATACCACTTGTTGGTCCCGGATTGATAAGAGGATTACACATGGGGGGGGGGGGGGGGGGGGGGGTGAATACGTGTAATAGAAGTTTTTCAACTTATCTCAAAGTATGCAAGCCTAGGGTCGCTTCAAAACTTTAGACCAAACTGGAAGCTTGATCTTCAGTAAAGCTTATCTCTGGACCTAAGCGTACGCTTGATCATAGAGCGACTCGCTTGCTAGAATGCGGAATTTAGTGAGCTAAATATTTCCTAAGTATTTAAAGCTTCGTATTAGGTTAGTTTATATTCTTGTACACGAATGAATAATCAAAGCAGTAAATAATGAAAAGCTTAAGGACGGAAATACGACACCAGGGTTTATAGTGGTTCGGTGATAAAACACCTACGTCCACTTTGTTGCTCGCTGCAACAGTTTCTCTTCACTCAAGAAACTTAGAGGATTTCAGGTTTCTCAATACCTAGACAAGGATCGAGCTTCACTCGCTTGGATCCAACACAACAACAATGAGGAGATTACGGGTTCTCCACAAGACCTAGCTAGGATCGAGCTTTACACAGTCGAAGAGAGTGTAAGCTTAGATCCACACTCTACGATCAAGGTTTCTGCTATCGATGAAAGCAGAACCTTGAATCTTACAACAACCTTTCCACTAACACAAACTCTAACACTCTTGACTGAACTAGAACAAGGGTTTTGGTTTGGTTTCGAAAACATCTAAGTGAAGAACTCTTTACAGTAGATACAAAGGGTAGAGTTCTTTTTCTAAGCTGGGATATATGAGTGGGCTTATATTCTAGGAGTGAAACTTGTGAGAACACTTAGACAAGAACAAGTTTCGATGGAACTGAAACTTGTGAGAACACTTAGACAAGAACTCGAAAGATGATTGTTGGAAATCTGTGAGTGCTTGTTTGCTTTGGTGCGCTGAAATTTTTCGCAAGTGTTCTACTCTTCTCTTCTCTGCACTCCACTATTTATAGTGTGAGGGATGGACTGGAGCCGTTGAAGGTTGGTGGCTTTGTCCCTCCACACTCGACAGTACGTTGCTTTTGACCTGCAGCTTTTTCAGGCTCTCGCTTGTCTTCTTTCCCAAAATGGCTAAGATCCAAGCGTAACAGTAACTGGCCACTTCCAATACTGTAGCGGCCGCTTGTCGGTCTAGTGGTCAACTCTATGCTCCAATTCTTGGATGCCAAGTGGAGATCCGCAATTAATGCCTTGATCTTCATTTGACTAAATTTTAATTCCAAGTTTGAGCTCGAGTTGTTAGTTGAACTGTCGCTTTCAGGCGTTTGAAATTGGCTCGCTTCGCTTTAGTCAGAGCGCACGCTTTAGCGTAGTCGGGTTGACTCGTTTTGACTTTATTGGGAGCGCTCGCTTCGCTTTATCCGGGTAGACTCGCATCGCTTGAATACACACTCAAGCGAGTGGTCTTCTCGCTTCGCTTGAAAACCTGCAGTCTAAACCTAAAGCGACTAAAACGAAAAACAAGCTTTCCTAACATAACAAGCTTGAAAAAATTATATCCTATCTAATCAAAATAGGGTCGCTTGGGAATAGGATTTACATAGAGGATTTTGGGATCTAATCAAAATACATAACAAATTTTGTTAAAATGTCCCGTTAAGTTCCCCCTTAACAGAATAAATCCTTAACAATTCCCAACATAAAGTATTGAACCAAGTCAGGTTCGGCGATTGCATGCTGTGGGGACTTGGCAATGAGCTGCTTGAACCTACCCCAATATTCATAGAAATTCTCTCCTGCACCCATCTTGATTAAGCTAATCCTTTTCCGCATGTTCTGGATGTGAGAGGCAGGGTAGTATTTCTCCAGAAACTTCTGCTATAGCTGTACCCAGGTGGTCACTGAGCCTTCTTCCAGCATTTATAACCATTCCCTTGCCCCGTCTTGCAACGAGAAGGGAAATGCCAGCAGTCGTATATACTTTCCTATGTTACCTTGAGTTCTGACAGTGTTGCACGTCATTTCAAAGTCCTGGAGATGACGTTGTGGGTCTTCTCCAGGCATGTCACTGAACTTAGGCAATAGTTGCATGAACGCATGCTTAAGTTCCCAATCTGGGGCCGAGGGAATGGGCAAGGTGATGCCCAATGGCCTCAGATTTCCATTGTTAGGGAAAACAGTTTCCCTCAGTGTCCGCTCAGCGTTGTTAGGCGGTGCTCGTTGGTCGTCTCCCATCTCACACAGCCTTCTGTCGCGAGCTGGTTGTTCAAGTCTTCTCCTTTGTGTACGTAACTACCGGTTGGTTCTCTCAATCTCCGCGTCGAGCAGAAATTCTTCGAGTTGAGCTCCACTCCTTAATTGCATGCACTAGTCCAGCACCTGATAAACGGAAATTGGAAAGATCACTGTTGGGAATTGTTAAGGATAACATGTTAAGGGGGAACCCAAATGGGATGCTTTAAAATTAGTTTATATGTTTTGATTTGATCCCAAAACCCCCTAGTGTCCTGTTCCCAAGCGACCCTAATTGATGTAGAAATAGGTTAGAATTTTTCTAAGCCTATACTGCTAGGATGGCTTCATTTTTGCTTTAGATGCTTAGGTTTTAGACTACAGGATTTCCAAGCGAAGGCTACTCGCTTGAGTGTGTTTTTCAAGCGAAGCGAGTCTACCGAGCCGAAGCAAAGCGTGCCGAAGAATAGCGAAGCAAAGCGAGCGCTACAGTAGATTCAAAGCGAGTCTGTTGAAGCGAAGCGAAGCGAGCGCTACAGTGAAGAGTCAAAGCGAGTCAACGATTACTAAAGAAGATACTCGGGAAATTTATTTTCCAAGTAAACGCTACAGTATGACCTTAAAGCGACACAACTTAAAGCAGATGCTCCAAATCTGAAGCAAAGCGAGCCCCTACCTAACAGACAGTGACAGCTCAATTCCTGCTCCAATTTAAACGACGAGTTCAAACTCCAGTCAAGTGCAGATCGACGCATTAATTGCGTATCTCCACGTGTCGATAAAAGAGAGGAGCAACGGAGTTGACCGCCCGGCCGACAAGGGCGCCGCAACAGTCCTGGACCGCTCCAGTTACTGTTAGAATTGGAACTTAACTATTTTCGGCAAAGGGACAAATCTGCGCTTCTGAAAAGCAGCAGGCCTGTGCAAGTACTGTCGAGAGGAGGAGGGACAAAGCCACTAACCAAGCAAGGGATCCTGGCCAACCCTCCGCCTATAAATAGTAAAGGATCAAGACGGAGAAGGATAGAACACTACTTGAGCATTCAGCGCCTTCTGGAAACAAATACTCCCATTCCATATCCAAGCTTAGAGAAGAACTCTAGCCTTCTTTGCATTCATTGTAAAGAGTTCTTCATTAGTGTGTCTGTCGAAAACCAAAAACCCTAACCCTAAGTTCTGTCTGTTAGGTTTTGTGTTTGTCAAAAGGTTGTTACGATCCAAGAATCTGCTTTCCTCGATAGTAGAAGTCTCGATCATAGAGTCTAGATCCAAGCTAGCATAGTCCTCGATTGTGTGAAGCTCGATCGAAACTAGGTTTGTGTGGAGAGCCTATAATCTCCCAGTTTCGGACTGAAGCGAGTGAATCTTAGTCCAGTCTAGGTCTTAAGGAGAACCTGCAATCTCCCTGTCGTCGTCAGATCCAAGCAAGTGATGCTCGATCTTGACCAGGTTTTTGAAGAACCCGTAATCTTCAAGGTTCTTGAGTGAAGAGAATCAGTTGCCTTGTGCAACAAAGTGGACGTAGGTGTTTTATCACTGAACCACTCTAAACCCTTGTGTTTTTATTTCTTGCTCAAACCTTTCATTTTTACTACTTTGATTATACATACTGCACAAGCATCGTAAACAACTTAATCCGGAGTTTTAAATACTTAGGAAAAGATTAGCTCACCAAATTCCGCATTTCGAGTAAAGCCACACTCTTGATCAAGCATCTGCTTAGGTCAAGAAGTTAGCTAGCACTGTAGATCTAGCTCTCGGCTAGGTCTTAAGTATTGAAGTGAGCGCTTTACTTATCACTCTGAGTTGAAGGGAAAGAAGTTGAAAAACTTCTACACACGTATTCACCCCCCCCCCCCCCCCCCCCCCCTCTACGTGTGTTTACCCTATCAAAACGGGACCAACAATCACTTTTAGCGCAACTCCCTGGCAATGGCGCCAATTGACGCGACCGTCGTTTAGCCGCAATCAATAAATTTATAATGCCTATGCCTTGACTACTACAACTAGTATAGTGATATAGGTGAAATTTACCTTATTTTTATAACCAAAAAGAGTTGTTTTTGAGTTTCGATTGTGTAGTATTGTCTATAGTTTATATGGTTTTTATTATGTTGGACAATATTATGCTTGTGGGTGTTTTTCTGTGTTTTTAGGCATATTTTGATGATAAAACCCCGAGACGAGACAAGGCGTGAAGATCGGAGTTCGACGTGCATGTTTTGAAGTCGAATGAAGACCTCTGGATACCTCTCTCGATCGAGAGGTATATTGAGAGGATACCTTCTGGAGCAGTTCTCGATCGATAGCAATTTTGGCACCTCTCGATACCTCTCTCGATCGAGAGGTCTATCGAGAGGTGATGTGTCGAGAGGGGGGTGCCAGCCGAGAATTTCCACCTTATTTAATTATATTCCTTTTTAGTTTATAATTCCTTATGTAAATTTCCCCTATATATATTCCTAGCCCAACATTATAAACCCTAACACCTTTCATACTTCTTAGCACTTTTATATTTTTACTTTAGAGTTTTTATTCTTGTATTCAACATTGGAGATTATTCAAGTTTATGCAAGATTCAAGATTCGAAGTTCTTCGTTAGTGTTCAAGTTTTTCTTACTCTTACTTTTTAATTATTTTCTTTCAATTCTTTGTGTTCAATGTTTGCTTTAATTATGTCTAGCTAAATTCCTTAGTTGATTTTAGGGATTGAATGCCTAATTGAATTTATGTAAGTGTTTTTGTTTACAATTAGCTTTCCAATCTAGATGCATGTTTCATGGTGCTTATTTTCATGCATGATTGCTTGATCACTAATTGTGTATGCATAGTTATGTGTTAATGCCTTGATAGGATAATTGCATAATAGATCTCATGAATACATGGTATGATGATTTGATTGTCTTAGTTGAGATTGAATTATCATATGTTTGTATATAGTTGATTTGAGTGTCATAGTTGAACCTAGTTGATTATATCATTGATACTTGTTCTATTTTGCACTTGATTTGATATCTATGCGTCCGAGAGGATATTAGGATCTTTTTAGGTGACGACTTGCATTGCTTTAATCGGGGTGTAGGTTATTTTTCATGTATCACATTTAGATTGGATTAAATTGGATAATTGTATGCATTAATTACTTGCATAGATTTGATTAGGTAGACTTCCCTAGAATCAACACTTTTCCTTAATTGAATTTTATTCCTTATTTGTTATTTGCCTTATTTGTTTATTTCTTTGTTTGAATTATTTGAGTTCTTTATTTATTTGCCTAGCTTATAAATACCACATTCCTAAATTCCTAATTGCTTAGACATCAGTTTAGTTCTAGAGTAAAGGTATTGTGTGTGGTTTCGACTTGTCAATCCCTGTGGATACGATACTCGTACATTCTTATACTATACCTATTTTGTGTGGTAGAAAATATTGCGATCAAATTTTAGCGCCGTTGCCGGGGGTTGATTAGATTTCATACGCATATTTTGAAATAGAATTAATAGGTGATTTAGGAATTTTTATTTTCTGTTTTCGGTTTATTGATCTAACGTTTTCTTTTCTTCTCTTTGGTTTTAGGTAGTGCATGACCACAAGGTCTAAAGGGATAAATCTTATTCCGATAGACTTGGAGTTGGAGCGCTCTCTAAGGGCATTGAGACGAGAGAAGGAAGCAAGCAAGGTCGATACACCACCCTCTTCACCACCCGATTCACCAAGGAGTTACGATTCAATGGGGGATCAAGCGGCGAGGAGGACTTTGAACGATCGGTTCAAGCCGGTCGTTGACCAATTTCAGCAAGGAGGATGGGGGACCACGGAGGCCAACAATTACGAATTCAAGACGTCCGTCATCAACATGGTGCAAGCTAATCAATACGGAGGTTCACCGGCGGAGGATCCAAACACTCACTTGAAGCAATTTCTAGACATTTGTGCTATGTACAAGGCCAATGGAGTGTCCTCGGATTATCTCAAGCTTAGCCTATTCGTGTGGTCTCTATAGGACGATGCAAGAGAATGGATAGATGGGTTGGACAAGAAGGAGGTTACTACTTGGAGCGATATGTGCACAAAGTTCCTCAATAAGTTCTTCCCACCTTCGAGGGCTCAAAAACTCATCAACGAGATCAACCAATTCCAACAATACGAGGATGAGCACTTCTACGAGGCATGGGGGAGATTCAAGAAGCTACTACGAGCATACCCGAACCATGGAATTAGCAAGGAGGATCAAATCAGATGCTTCTATCGTGGTTTGAACAAGTTATGTAGGAAGGAGCTCGATTATGCTTCGAAGGGAGGATTTTTGAAAAATGAGTACGACGTGGCTATGGAGATTATTGAGCTGACCGTGAATTTGAGTTATGAAGAGGCTACTTACTGTCACATTGGAAGAAGGAGAGTTGCCAACATTGGAATTGATGCTTACGAAGCCTTGATGGAGAAGTACACGAAAACAGCGAATGAGTTGGATGCTATCAAGAAAGGAGTACTTCGGTGCGATGCTATCACTGACGAACAAGCAAACCCAACCGAAGAGGAAGATGCCAATTTTGTGCAACAAGGGGGCAAGTGGCAACCAAATCAAGGAAACAAGTGGCAAGGAGGACAAGGAGGTTCGAACTACCAAGGAGGATACAAGAAGCCTTATGTGCCCAACAACCGAAATCATCCGAACTTCTCTTATGCCAATCCGAACAATGCCTTGCAACCACCTCCCGGCTTCCATGTAGAGAACGGAGTCATCCAAGAGCCAACGAAGGAGATGTCTACCGACGACTTGATTCATCAATATATGGCTCAGTCGGAGATGAGGATGACACAACAAGATGCAAAGTTGAGGACGTTGGAGCTTACTCAAAATACTTTAAGCAACAACTTGGGGAGTAGCATCAATGCCTTGACCAAGCAAATGCAAATGTTGGAGACGCAAATGAGTCAAATAGCCAATGCTCAAGGAGGAGTCCATAAGCCCGGCCAATTCCCAAGCAACACCGAGAAAAACCCAAAGAACAACCACCATGTTCATGCTATTGAGCTTCGGAGTGGCACAAAGTACACAAATCCATCCTTGGAAGCTGAGAAGAAAGGAGATGGGAGCTTCAAGAATGCGAAGCTCGAGGAGACGAGGATCCAAGTGTCGAGGCGAGGACCTCTCGACACCTCTCTCGATCGAGAGGGGGATCGAGAGGTCACTACTGGAGGACATAATCCACCTCTTGATACCCCTATCGATCGAGAGGAGGATCGAGAGGCTTACAACGAGGTGATACAATGTGACCCTCTCGACACCTCTCTCGATCGAGAAGGGGATCGAGAGGTCAAAAGTCGAGGTCAGAAGGTACCTCTCGATACCTCTCTCGATCGAGAGGGGGATCGAGAGGCAAAGTAGCCGCCCCAATTCCCGACGTACACTCCGAAGGCCCCTTTCCCACAACGCTTGACCAAGACGAAGCAAGATTAGAAGTATCAACGTTTTTTGGAGATACTACAAAAGGTCAACATCAACATACCATTTCTAGATGCTCTTCGAGACATGCCCAACCATACGAAGTTCATCAAGGATGCGGTTTCGGGATAGATGAAGTGGGGGAAGTTCGAGACGATCAATCTCACGGAGGAGTGCAGCGCGGTGATCCAAAAGAAGTTACCATTGAAGCAAAAGGATCTCGGGAGGTTCACATTGGCATGCAAGATCGGTGATCAAGTCTTTCAAAACGTGCTATGCGATCTTGGTGCTAGCATCAATTTGATGCCTCTCTCTATATTCAACCGGCTCAAGATCGGGAGGATGAAGCCAACCACCATCTCTCTACTTATGGCGGACCGATCGGTTTATTATCCAAGGGGGATAGTGGAGGACGTTCTCGTTCAAGTACATAACCTTGTCTTCCCGGCAGATTTCGTAGTCTTGGACATGCCCGAGGATGCAAATCAACCAATGATCTTAGGATGACCATTCTTAGCCACGAGGAAAGCATTGATCGATGTTCAAGATGGAGACCTCACCTTTCGAGTCAATGGCAAGGAGCTGAAAAATTTCTATCTACGAGGCCATGAGGAGACCCGATGATCATCGTGAGGATATCTTCTCCATCGAAACATTGATACCACCTACTTCGGAGGAGGCACCCAACCATTGCATCTCAAGCTCTTTATATACCTACTTGGAGTTAGATGAAGCTTGCGATGAGATTCTCGAATATCTACATCAATTGGAGGCGAACCAACCACAACTTCCTCACGAGGAAGTTCCTTACCTCGACATCAACAAGAAGGTGTGATAGGGATTAGTATCAGCCATACTCCCTAAGAAACCCAAGTGAATAGGGAATATACTTTCCTTAACCTTAGACTACAGTTCCTAGGGAAATTGATGAGTCAGATGTCACCATAAAAGCGAGAACCTTACCTCTATGAAAGGAATAATAAATCCTAGGCGGAGCTAGCATCAACAACACCATTAGTGGAAATAAGTATTACTTTTATATGGAATGATCGATAGAGACTATTCCGTGTGACAGCATAATATCAAAGAAATTATGTTAGGCACCAGACGCTCAATACAACTAAGAATCGTATGCCATGCACGAAAGCAGCGAGGTTCTAACTTCCCCCATAAGTCGTGAGGGATCTGCAGGCATCTGCAAAGATAGAAGGATCTGACCAGATCCCGTAAGTGTTTAGTAGAAGCTTGAGGTTCTGCGTAGCATACTGTCCGCGTGACTCTACGTACTATAGAGTGAGGACCACGGCATTCATGATAGAGGATACTTTGCTTCCGTTGGAATTCCTTTTCTGTCCTTCCTTCACACGAATGATCACTTTTCACCTTCCCCACGCCTATAAATACTAAGTGAACGCACACTTCACATCATCATTCTCTACAAACAACACACACCTTTGTGTACTGTTTCATTCAATACTCTCTCACGAGCTCCTCCGAGCTCAAGCAAGTCAAGGCGGGCAAAACCTTCTTCCGGGAAGCCGTAGTTCGCTTTCACATCCATCTATTCTTCTCGACGCCGGGAAGAATCTCTTTCTTACACACACTACCTCGAACTTAAGGTAAAACCCTCATCACTTAAAGGGGAATGAGGCTCAACGGAGCCCCGCGCTCCTCGTTTCTCTCTTTCTCCTACCTCGTTTCTTCGTTATCTGCTTGTATGAGTGCAAAACTCCATGAATCTCTCGCTCTTTACTGCCTTAACGCTGTTGGGAACCCCTTGCAGTTTGATTTTGATGATGTTTTTCGAAACCACACTTAGGCATATTTTCACTTGTTTAGGGTCAAGGCCGATAGATCGACCTGCTACCTATAAGTGCAGGTCGATGCTCTCTAAAGTTTAAATACAAGTTTGATCCACTCTGTAAGAGAAAGGTTGTTTATCGACCTGCCTCATTCGGATCGAGCTGGTATATCTAGCTGTCTATCGACCTTCCTTATCAAGCTTCCAGCCTGCGTTGACTTAGAAGATTTCAAGAGCTGGATTATCATATCAAGGTCGTTGATCCACCTTCATGGAGCAACACGACCTGATCCTTGCCACGTGGTATGCCAGCATGGACGAAACTTCCCAACGGCTAGAAGTGAGTCACGCCCCCCAACGGCTAGTGCCACATCATCCACACTCCAACGGCTAGTTTTCAAAAACTACCTATAAATACTTCAAGCCATTATCGGATTCAAGCACGGGAAACTCAAGCTATCAATGCATATACTCTGCCAAAATCTCTCTCAAAGTTCATATCTTTCAAGTGTTCGAAATTCCATTAGTTTCCCAAACACTTGACGAATAGAGATTTTAGACTCCGATAAAAGCCCCAACGACGAAGCGTTCACTGCTGCTTGTCGTTGATTCAAACAACTTCTTCTCCGACTCGTTCGAAGTTAGAAAGTTTGTTTGTGTTCTTCGCCATTATAGAGTTAGTCAAGCTCTGTAATTAGTGAAAGGTTGTTTGCACGTTTCTGTACGAAAGGTTGTAAGGGTCACGACCCAAAACTCGTGTCTAGATATATTCAAGTTAGAGTGTATTTAGAACTGATACTCAGTCAGTATAAACAAGAGAGAAGTTGGATCCGAAGGTAAAGGGATTCTCAGGTCGAGTCGACCTGACGTGGACGTAGGAGGGTTTCTCCGAACCACGCTAAATTGCGGTGTCTCTCTCTCTCTCTCTCTCTCTCTCTCTCTCTCTCTCTCTTTATTTATCGCTCTTTCTTACTTTATCAATCTGACAAGCATCAACCTGCATTTCATGAAACAACCTGCATTTGCCTATCGACCTTAGATTTTTCAAAGAGTTAATCAACCTCCGCTTCCGCATAAACACAGTTTGATAAATCAAGCTTGTTATCAAACGAGCTTGATAGATCAATCTGCCTCTGATAGGATCGACCTTGACAGTCGACCTCTTTATCGACCTGATTTTCAAAAACATCAAAAACGGTTGGTATTGGTGTATTCCCCCCCCCCCCCCCCCATACACCAATTACTCTTTTCCGGGACCAACAAACGCTTTATCCATAAATGCTCTTTGTAAAACATGATGAACAATACCCTAAATTGTTGTGGATCTCTAACCCGAATCTATCAACTGGCACCGTCTGTGGGAAATTTCTTGAGTTGAGATGTCGATTTCCCCTGTTTTTATGCAAAATTCCAGCTCATTGTTGTAATGTTGTTTGCGATTTCCCTTTATTATGTCCTTATGTGGAAAATATGCGGAAATCTGATGTTACATTGATTGGGAATGCCTTGCTTGTGATCTAGCTAGCGGAAACTCAGATGGGTATGTTGTTGTTTGACATTTGTTAAGCTCTCCTTGGTTACGAGCTGTTGAGTGTGATATGATTTTAGGATTATGCTCCCTTTGAAATGGAGATTGTGATAAACACTTCGATTGAAAGGAAACTTGTGTTTGAGGGGATGATTTTCTCTCCTTGAATGTAAATTAAGAATTGATATCTGTAAGTACTGTCAAAACCTACGAGTTCAGAGGGCTAATCCCCTGTTTATCTTCGAAGCTTTAATTGATTCTGATGATATGTGCATAAACTTGTCCTGTCATTTACTTTGTCGCGATGATCACCTAGAATGGTGGCTATCTAATAGAATGAATGTGTATTGAACGTAAGATTTATATTATTCCTGGAAAATTTTAGTATGTATACCATGAATTTGTTTTAGCTACACTGCTTGTAACAAATCAACCCAATAACTAGAAAAGATCTCAAGGCCCTATCTCCCTCATGACATGAATTGTGATGGCTAATCTGTTGTTGTTTTGCCAAAATCTTAAGGTTGTGAAGGATCCGGAGGAAAGCCGGGTCACAAACTGCAGCAATCTCAAAGCACATTCGCTTCACCTTGTGTACTTGGTGAGTATACAATTCTGTCTATTATCCGCTCAATATGAAATCCATCTATGAGTTGCAAAGGATTGGTGATTACAGAATAAGTATCACTACTAAAGTTAGTCGAATGCCCCTGAATCGCCATGACTTCAAAACCCATGAAATAATAAAAATATTAAAAAATGGAGAGCCGAAAGATGCCGAGGTTACCTCATTCACTTTGATGAAAGGAGCCCGCATCTGAAAGCAAAACCTCCTCCCAGAAGCCCTGTCTAGCAGGCAACTCTCTCGTAAGCCCCGATAACGAGCAGAACCTTCTCTCAGAAGCCCTGTCTAACAGGAAACTCTCTCGTAAGCCCCGTATAACGGGCAGAACCTTATCAAAAAGCCCTACACACTAGGCAACATCATCGTAAGCCCCGAATAACGGGCAGAACCTTCTCTCAGAAGCCCTGTATAACAGGCAACTCTCTCGTAAGCCCCGTATAACGGGCAGAACCTTATCAAAAAGCCCTACACAGTAGGCAACATCATCGTAAGCCCCGAATAACGGGCAGAACCTTCTCTCAGAAGCCCTGTCTAACAGGCAACTCTCTCGTAAGCCCCGTATAACGGGCAGAACCTTATCAAAAAGCCCTACACAGTAGGCAACATCATCGTAAGCCCCGAATAACGGGCAGAACCTTCTCTCAGAAGCCCTGTCTAACAGGCAACTCTCTCGTAAGCCCCGTATAACGGGCAGAACCTTATCAAAAAGCCCTACACAGTAGGCAACATCATCGTAAGCCCCATATAATGGGCAGAACACTTCATAAGCCCTATTTAATAGGCAACCCTCTCAAAAAGCCCTACACAGTAGGCAACATCATCGTAAGCCCCATATAATGGGCAGAACACTTCATAAGCCCTATTTAATAGGCAACCCTCTCAAAAAGCCCTGTTTAACAGGCAACATCATCGTAAGCCCCATTCAATGGGCAAAACCCCCTACAAAGCCCTATCTAATAGGCAACTCCTTTGTAAGCCCCATGCAATGGGCAGAACTTTTCCTAAGCCCTACACAGTAGGCAACATCTTCACAAGCTCCATATAATGGACAAAACCCCTTATAAGTCCCATTAAAGGGGCAGTGCACCCCTAAGTCTTGTTTTAATGACAACCATTTTTATGTATCACTCCCACAAATTTTACCCATTGCATTCCGGTGGGTAAAATCTCACCTAAATCCCGCCTCGTAGGTGGTATTCCCGGAAAACTCTATTTAATAGACAATACCTTTACAAACCTCTAAGGAGGATATTACTTTCATAAGCCCAATCTGATAATTAGCGCTTCAGTAAGCTTCATAAAATAGACCAAGCTCTCGTAAGCTTGGTTCAATAAGCAATGCTCGCACAAATCCCGTATAAAGGATATTACTCTCATAGTGCTTGGCTAACAGGGAATATATTACAAGAAAGCCCTATAAAATAGGCACTAAATATAAGAAGGGCCTATATGGCCGAGGCATCTCATAGTAAGCTTAATAAAATAAGATGCCACACAAACTCTTAATAACCTCTCCTCCAGATCAGATCCCTTTCAGAGGCTTCACAAAGAAAGCCTTAGGAAAACACACAATCTAATAAAAGTAGGTTTCGTAAAGACAGATGTCGTCGACCTCAGCTTCATTCCGGCAAAAGCCACCCCTTCTAAGAGTCTTGTAACGAACAGGTTATACTCGTTAAAGTCACAATAAATAATGCTAAAACGCAGAAAATTCGTTAATAGCAAATTACGTATATATAAAGCCTCTTTCAAAGAGCATCTGGAATTCATCCTCTAAGCATCCTCAAATCTTTGCAGATTCCTATAAGGATGAATGCTGCATCAGATGGTGCTTCCAAGGATGCTGGTCAGGCCACTGGAAATCCAGAAGATTCTGTAATCGGAAACAAAGGAATATGCACTATGCTAACAGAGACTAGTGTCAACATGGAGGCTCAGTTCTCTCCAGCTATGCTCCTCCAAATGAAAGCACTCATAGAGGGTGTAGTAGAGGGAGCTGTTGAGAAGAGACTTCATACCTTGGGGACAAATCCCCAAAACGCAGATCCCGTGGGCGAAACCCAGGAAGGAGGAGGAAGTAAAAGTACTCCTGCAATGCACAAGCAGAAGCCTATGCATCGAGGCATAACTCAAGAGCTAGTCTCAAGGCTGCCCCCGATAGCGGCCGAAGAGGAAGAAGGATTTTTCACTGACTGGGAATCCCCAGAAGAAGAAGGTCCTGAAGAACTTGAAGGAAATCCCAATGAGAACACTGAAAATTCATGGGCCAAGAAATATGCCCAGCAGCAAGAGCAGATGAAGCTCTTGGCAAAAGAGGTCAAAAGACTGAAGGAACAAAAACAGGCCAAAGAAAGGGTTCCAAAAGAAACAGAGGCGAGTGACAAAGAAGTTCGCAACCCCAACGAAGAAGGAAACCCAAAACCTTCCTCAAACAATAGGAGTGGAAGAGGCAAATCAGAACTCTTTCCCTTATATATTGATGAGAGCAGTCCGTTCTCGGTGGACATCCAAACTGATCCTGTTCCAAGCAATTTCAAAACAATCTCTTGCGAATATCAGGGGAAAGGAGACCCCGAAGAGCACTTGATGAAGTTTGAAAGCCTATGTCTCCTTCATCAATATTCAGAAGGGGTTAAGTGTCGAGTGTTCCTTGACTCGACCCTATTTCTAGAGTGTCAATAATAATAACCGAACTAGCTAG
This sequence comes from Thymus mandschuricus, assembly GCA_029379335.1. Lineage (NCBI taxonomy): Eukaryota > Viridiplantae > Streptophyta > Magnoliopsida > Lamiales > Lamiaceae > Thymus > Thymus mandschuricus. The sequence continues at coordinate 20,743,411 of CM057081.1, forward strand.
TAGTTCGGGTCGAACCACAAGGAGTGAGTGTGTCGAAAGAGGTGTCAAGTAACTATCCAAGGTCCATCATGCTATCTAAGCACTCATATGTCATGGTTTGTGGTTTTCTCAATCAAACAAGTAAACAATGCAAGTAAAAGCAAGTAAGTAAAGACAAGTGGTAGAAAATCGATAAAAACAAACAAGGATTCAAATGATTTCCGGTGTGATTAGGCTAAGGACTAGGCAAATGATGTATCAAACCATTTTAATTCCTTTGAGTGGCATTATTACATAAATCAAGCTATCTCATCCTCCTAAGACTTGATAACTAGTGGATTGTATAACATGCTTACCATTCTAAACATATTACCAACTCCTAAAAGCACAATGCCTATTAAACTAACATCAATTCACATAATTCTTTCTAGGAACAATGCAAATCAATACTAGATAATATGACCAAGGATTCATGCCAAGTGCTATGAATGGAAGCTTCCTAGGCATTCCATCAAACACCTTGTATGCACTCATGAATGTCAATCATTCATGCAATTAAATTCAATCAAATCCAAGGGCAACTCAAAGGAAAGGTAGATCCACATCAAAAACCACCAAATCCTAGCCTAATTCACACCATCCATCATTTGAAACCTCTAAGAAAACTAGCCACACATCATAGATCTAACAATCAAACCAACAAAAAGAAGGAAATTCATAATAGAATTAACAAGGAAAGTAAAAGGAAGAGAAAATGCTTCAATAATCCTCAATCTTCAAGCTTGATCATCCAACAATATTTGAAAATACCAAAAAGGAAAGAGGGAAACTAGGGTTCTAAAAGTTGTTGTGCATAAAATGAATTACAAGTCAAAAACATATGCCAAATGAGGCAAATAACAAGGTATTTATAGACTTCCCATAATTTGGGGTCAAATTGCAATAAAGAGAAACTTGAGTGAGAAGGTGAGGTAAAATTTGTAATTTCTGGAAAGTTAAATGAAGGTGGGGTAAAATTTGCGCGCTCTCACGGTTTTGGCTCGTTGTCTCTCGTCCGACATTGGAAAATTAATCCGCAAAGTGCTACGGCTTCCTCTTTCGATCCTCTTCGACATAGGATAAGTCAGACTTGAACAGAAAATTTTCACAGCACCTGAAACAGGCACGGAAATCAAGAGAAAACGCAAAGCATATAGAAAACGCATAAGTATGAAAACCTATCATTTCCTATTCATTTGAGCACACATATCAAAGCCAAAACCTACTAAAAACATCTTGAAATGCATATAAAATATCGGTTGTCAACTCCCCCAAACTTAAACCATTGTTCGTCCCGACAATGGAACAAAACAATCCAAACACTCAAACCGAATGGGTATGCAATTCAAGATCATCGATGCCTCAAAGTACTCACTCAACAAAGCATTTTCAATCATGGAACTCCCAAGGTGAATCGAACAATCCATAATCACTCAACACTTTCAACTAAGAAATCAATCACTCAAGCATAATGAAACTCCAAACCTCACTAAGTGTAAATGTATCGCTCTTTCTCTCAAGTGTATGGTAGAAATGTTTACACTCATCGAACTCATGCATGCATTGCTCTTACCATAAGCTTGCCTAAAATATCAAGATCTCCATCGCTTGGTTGTGCACTCGAACTAAGATCAATTAGGTCTTTTATTTAGGCTTGTAATGTGAGGACATTGGTTTAGGTAGGGATTTTTAGGCTAAGTGACTAAGAGACTTCTTAAGTACTTTCACCTCCTCTTTCCACTCCAAGTGTGAATTTCTCCACCTTCTACGTTCACCATCTCACCTCTTTACACTCTTAAGTACATAAGCTTGATTGAAGCTTCTCAAGTATTCATGAATAACTCCTTTATGCTCTCATTCATAACTATCTTTATTCAAACTCTTTTTTTTTTCTTTTCTCATAATGTTTTTCTTTCTTTCCTTTTTTTTTTTCTATGAGACTTCCATTCTCATCTCTTTCATTTTTTTTTTTTTTTTTTTTTTTTACTAGAGCTCATAGGAGTATTCTCTTCTCAAAACGACCTCTTCAATCAAACTTCTCAAACCTTGTTATCTCACTACTTTACAACCTCTCAATGGATTCCCTTAACCAACCTTCACCCCCTTTCATCCGGTTTAGCAACAAAGGCTTCAAAGGCTCAAGGGGGACCACAACGTTAACATTTTATTTAATTAGTGTTTAGGGAATAATGAGGTTAACAAGTGAGGGCCTAAAATCATTTCTAAGTTCTCGTAACACATATTGCAACCTCGATCGAGATTAAAGGCAAGTTCTAGAAGATAACAATGCATTACATGACATCAAGAAAGAAAAGAACGTTATCAATTCAACGTTTTGGCTCAAAGCTCACAAGCTTTTGTTTAGAGTTCATGTGCCTAAGATCGATCATTCCTAGTTAATCGTGTCACGCAACCATTTCTTGCTCAATACACACATGAAAGATTCCAAAAATATGATACCATTTTTCGCTCAACTTCATCATCGACATCTCTCTTGAAAACAAAGGAGTGAAAAACACGATATGAAAATCAAGACTTCAAGTGATTTATTCGAAAGAAGTTTTAAAATTTTAGCAAAATTTGCAAGTATGCACACATTTACACATATGAATCACTTGAATCACATTCCAACTTATACACTCTCATCACATACCAAACACACTCAAACAAATTCATCCTTTCAAGCATCCAATCAAGCACAATCAACTACATCAAGCAAATACAAGCTTAAAAATCGCAACATTAGAAAAACCGAAGAGAGAAAAGTAGTTTAAAGACCTTATCCTGCCCCCCTCCCCCAAACTTATTTTAGAAACAAAATCTAAAATGAGTTTGGAGGGAAGAATAATAAGGAATTTAAACTACACTCACAAAGGTCCGAGCTTGCGATGTAAATCATGTTCAATGTTGCTTATTCCGGTACATGCTCGATTAAGTTGATTCCTTTTCTTGGTCATGCTTTGCTCCTCTCGACTTTTCGATTTCAAGAACATGTTCATCATCTCAAGAGAAAGAAATGAATAAGTAAGAGAAATGAGGTAAGAGAAGTGTAGGAGATAAGAGATAATAGCAAAAAGAAAATGGAAAAACAAAATGAAAATAGGGGGGAAGGAGCAACAGCGGTCAACGCCAAGGAAGAGAGGGTTGACCTCTGTGGAGATAGCTAAAAACAGCCCTCCGGCAGCGACCTTTCATCGGTCACCATTTTCGCGGCGACCATCGCAGCTACCTTCCAACGGTCGCCATTTCCTCTGTTCAGCCGGCCGGCCACGGAATCCGGCGGAATTTTTGGACGGCAATGACTCTCTCCCCTACTCTCGGGTCTTACGAACTCATTCCAATTGGCGGAAACGAATTCCGACAAGTTTTGCTATTTCTTTTTTATTTTACCGCCGGACTGCGCAAAACTGGAATTTCACCTTCAAAATTTTTCTAAGTGTTGGACTTCAAAAACTTGAAAATTCTCAAAAATTTTCTAAGGCATAAAAACATCCAACACTTAGAAATTCATTTCCATAACATACTAACCCACTTCTCAACTCTTATTCGAATAAAACGACTCAACCAAAACTTAAAGAAAACGAGAAAATGAAGGATACGTGTTGGGGTGCCTCCCAACGAGCGCTTGTTTAACGTCGTTAGCTCGATGATACCTCAATAGAGCTCATAGTACATCAAACGAACTCTTGCCTCGACTCCCAAAGCTTGAAAAACTTTCGAAATTCGCAACCTTCTCATGACATGGACCTCCGATCTCGTCTTGAAACTTGATTCCCCCAAACTTGGTGAAACCTCCACTTCGAGATAGATAGTCCACCTTCTCCTTGAGCTTCATTCCTTGCTTCTTCGAGCCACGCCCTTGAGGCATTTGATCGAGCTTCGATGGTGAGACAACCTCAAGCTTGTAGCAAGACGCTTTCTACGGCTCCTTCATTGAATCGTAGATGGAAATGACCATCTTCTCATCATCTACTCGAAATATGAGGTTTCCACTCTCGATGTCCATAGAAGCTCTTCCGGTGGCGAGGAATGGACGGCCAAGAATGAGAGGAGTGTCGTGATCCTCCGGCATGTCGAGAACAACAAAATCGGCCGGAAACACGAACTCTCCCACTTTTAGAAGCACGTCCTCCTCCATTCCTTGAGGCCTAGTGATGGACTTGTCGGCCATTTGAAGCTCTATCAAGGTAGGCTTGAACTTTCCAATCTTCAACCTTCAAAAAATCGAGAGAGGCATCAAATTAATACTAGCTCCGAGGTAACATAAGGCTCTCTCAAATCTTTGGCCTTCGATCTCACAAGGAATTGTAAAGCTTCCGGGATCTTTCCGTTTAAGAGGAATCTTTGCACAATAGCCCAACACTCTTCATAAAGCTCCATGGTTTCACAGGCTTCTAGTTTCTTCTTCTTGGCAACTAATTCCTTTAAGAACTTTGCATAACCCGGCATATCCTTCAAAGCATCAATGAGAGGAATATTGACATTTACTTTCTCAAACATCTCAACAAACCTATTCATTTTGGGGTCCACCTTGGGCTTGGCCAAACGAGAACGAAACGGAGCTTTGGAAATCACGTCCTTCTTTGGAGTAGGGAACTCTATCCACTCATGAGGTGGTTCATCTTTTTCATAATCAAACACTTTCTTCTTGGGCACATCTTCCTTTGGCATAGGTGCTTTTGGAGACACCATTTCCTCCTCTTCATCATCGTCCTCCACTAGGACTTCTTCCTTATCCTTCTCATCTCTTTCTTCACCAAGCCTCATTGGCTTCTCAATCGATCTTCTACTTCTCAACGTAATAGCATCCACACTATCAAGAGACTCACTCAAACTCACTATTTCCAAGGGGGTTGTAGGATAGATACCTTGGAACTCTTCATAACTTCTTCGTTCTTTGATAAATCTTCCAAGCTCATGGATGAAGTAAGCCTTCTCCATCCTCTTCAAATCCATCCCCCTTGCATACATCACTCCATTGTTAGCTCTCATCTTTTGATAGTAGGAGCTCATCTTCTCCTTTTCTTGAGCTTCACGTGGAAGATTCTCATAAGGTGGCCAATGATCCGGCTTTGTGAGAAAATAAATCTCATCTCCAAGAGTCATTGGAGTCTTCTTCTTCTCATAGCTATCATGGTCATGGGAAGGGTCCCATGGAGGAACTATTTGACCTCCCCATTCTTGCTCTCCAAAAGGTTGCATAGACTCAACCCCATTAACCACACAAATCACCTTGCATTGTTGCTTGGGATTAACCTCCGTGTTACTCGGGAACTTCCCTTGTTGATGTTGAGAGGAAGCTTGGTTAGCCATTTGGCCAATTTGCCCCTCTAGCATCTTAATATGCTTTCCCATAGTAGCAACGTATTCTCCAAGTTTGTGACCTTTTGACCCGTGTGGGCAATGAAGGTTCCTTGTTGAGTAGCTAACTCCTTTTGTTGAGTAGACATGGTAGCTTGACCATCTACTAATTGCTTAAACATAGCATCCGTTTGACTCGGAGGTCTCTTCTCTTCAACAACTTGTGGTATCACTCCAAAACACGGAGGAGATTGAGGTTGAGGAGCTTGTAAAGCGTTGTTTGGATTCCCATAAGACAAATTCGGATGATTGTTGAAAGAAGGGTAAGCACTTTGATTCCAACTCCTTTGAAAGCCTCCTCGTTGATTAATATACAAAACTTCCTCATTGCTCAATATTTCACCATTTTCAAACTTCTTCAAGGCTTGCATCTCCAACAAGGACTCTCTATCCTTCTCATGCTCCTTCTTCAAAAGTGTATATTTGCTTGCCAAATCATCAAAACTCTCATCACGGATAGAAGATACCCTCTTCGGAGTGCGTTCCATTGGCCATTCATAAGAATTTGAAGCCATCTCTTCAAGAACTCTCACGGCTTCCTTAACATATCTATTGAGTAAGCATCCTCCACTTGTGGCATCCACTATGCTTCTTGTATGAGGAGTCAAACCACCATAGAATGTGGTTACTTGTCTACTCTCATCCAAGCCATGTTGAGGACACTTTCTCAACAAATCTCTAAACCTCTCCCAAGCATCAAATAATGACTCCTCACCATGTTGAGCGAAATGAGAGATATCGAAGATCAACCTTTGAGCTTTTGAAGGTGGAAAATACTTAGCAAGGAAGGCTTTGCATAAATCATTCCAAGAGAGGATAGTGACTTTGTCAAGAGAGTTGTACCAATCCTTCGCCTTATCTCTCAAAGAAAATCCGAAAAGCCTCATCCGAATGGTGTCACTAGGAACACCATTTTGCTTGATTGTATCACATATATCAAGGAACATTCGGAGATGAGCATTGGGATCTTCGGTTACTCCTCCTCCATATTGCTCCGCTTGCACCATGTGAATGAGAGTCGGCTTCAACTCAAAGTTATTGGCGTTGATTGGCCCCCATTCTCCACCTTGGAATTGCTCCGTTGGAGAAGCAAACATGTGATTAAGAGGAGTTCTTCTCTCCTCAAGTGCTCTTCTCTCCTCTTGTCCTTGCTTCCATAGTCGAAAATCTTCCATTTCCTTCATCAAAGCTTCCATGTTAGGAGGAGGATTTGCCATTTCTTCCTCCTCACTTGAAGATCTTCTTATATGCCTTCTTTGGTACTCTAAGAACAAAGGCTCAACAAGTCTCCCCTTGGATCTTAGGTGCATGTACCTATCAAGCAAACAAAAAGAAAAAATCAACAACAAAAACTTAAACTAGCAACAAGAACTTGAACAACTAATGACTCTCTATCTACTCACTCCCCGGCAACGGCGCCAAAAATTGACTCGACCCTATTTCTAAAGTGTCAATAATAATAACCGAACTAGCTAGTAGTCCGGGTCGAACCACAAGGAGTGAGTGTGTCAAAAGAGTGTCAAGTAACTATCCAAGGTCCATCATGCTATCTAAGCACTCATATGTCATGGTTTGTGGTTTTCTCAATCAAGCAAGTAAACAATGCAAGTAAAAGCAAGTAAGTAAAGATAAGTGGTAGAAAATCGATAAAAACAAACAAGGATTCAAATGATTTCCGGTGTGATTAGGCTAAGGACTAGGCAAATGATATATCAAACCATTTTAATTCCTTTGAGTGGCATTATTACATAAATCAAGCTATCTCATCCTCCTAAGACTTGATAACTAGTGGATTGAATAACATGCTTACCATTCTAAACATATTACCAACTCCTAAAAGCACAATGCCTATTAAACTAACATCAATTCACATAATTCTTTCTAGGAACAATGCAAATCAATACTAGATAATATGAGCAAGGATTCATGCCAAGTGCTATGAATGGAAGCTTCCTAGGCATTCCATCGAACACCTTGTATGCACTCATGGATGTCAATCATTCATGCAATTAAATTCAATCAAATCCAAGGGCAACTCAAAGGAAAGGTAGATCCACATCAAAAACCACCAAATCCTAGCCTAATTCACACCATCCATCATTTGAAACCTCTAAGAAAACTAGCCACACATCATAGATCTAACAATCAAACCAACAAAAAGAAGGAAATTCATAATAGAATTAACAAGGAAAGTAAAAGGAAGAGAAAATGCTTCAATAATCCTCAATCTTCAAGCTTGATCATCCAACAATATTTGAAAATACCAAAAAGGAAAGAGGGAAACTAGGGTTCTAAAAGTTGTTGTGCATAAAATGAATTACAAGTCAAAAACATATGCCAAATGAGGCTAATAACAAGGTATTTATAGACTTCCCATAAGTTGGGGTCAAATTGCAATAAACAGAAACTTGAGTGAGAAGGTGGGGTAAAATTTGTAATTTCTGGAAAGTTAAATGAAGGGTTGACTAGTGCATTTCCGTTTGACTTGTGCAATTCCGCCCACATTTCACAGTTTGCGCGCTCTCACGGTTTTGGCTCGTTCTCTCTCGTCCGACATCAGAAAATTAATCCGCAAAGTGCTACAGCTTCCTCTTTCGATCCTCTTCGACATAGGATAAGTCAAACTTGCCCAGAAAATTGCCACAGCACCTGAAATAGGCACGGAAATCAAGAGAAAACGCAAAGCATATAGAAAACGCATAAGTATGAAAACCTATCATTTCCTATTCATTTGAGCACACATATCAAAGCCAAAACCTACTAAAAACATCTTGAAATGCATATAAAATATCGGTTTGTCATTCCTCACAACCCTGTCAGGAACTGCTCAACATTGGTTCAAGCAGTTACCAAAAGCCTCCATACACTCCTTCATGGATCTGAAAGAGGTTTTCCTACAGTAATTCGTCAACGCTAAAAGGACCACTCGGAACTCCTTGCATCTGACGACCATAAAACAGGATGTCAACGAAAGTCTGAGAGACTACATGACACGTTTCAACGAGGCCGTCCTGGAAATCCCAGGAGTGGAGCCAAAGCTAAAGGTGCATGCCTGTGTGGACGGCCTGAAGCCGGGACAGTTCTTTGCTTCTCTGATTAAGAAAGAAGCTACCTCTTTTGAAGAGTTACTGACAAGAGTCCAAAAGTACATCCATATGGAAGAGGCTCTGAGCAGCAAGAGGGCTGAGTTGGCCGCTCAAAAAGAAAAGAAGTCGGAAGAAAGGAAAAGGCCGGCCCCAGATGCCAAAAGATTGATAAGAATGAAAGGTTCTTAAGATCTTTTACTCCATTAATCAAGCAACCAGTCGACCTGCTCGAGGTGGTCTTGAGGAAACCTGGGGTTCAGATCCCCTCCGGGCATAGACAGCCACCAAGAAATCCACCTTCCGAAAGGTTCTGTAAGTTCCACAATGTCTTTGGCCATATGACTAATGATTGCAGAAACTTGAGAATCGCAATCGAAAAGCTAATCCAGGAAGGAGAACTCTTGGAATATGTCAAAAGAGAGACAGAACAAAACAAGAGGCGCAAAGAAGCTCCTGAAAAAGCAATTGATGCTAGCCAAGGGTCAGAGCCCAAAGGCGTTATTAAAATGATATATGGAGGACCAACCATGGGAGACTCCAACAGAAGCAGAAAAGCATCTGCCAGAGAATTACATATGCATGAAAGGCATGGGGTCTGGAAGGTTGAAGCAGGCCTACCCCCACCAGAAATCTCATTCGGGCCAGAAGATAGCCGGAAAGTGGTTCACCCACATGATGATGTGTTGGTCATCACAATGGAAATAGAGAGATATCAGTTCCAAAGAGTCTTTGTGGACACAGGAGCTGCAGTCAATGTTATATTTGAAAGTTTTTTCAACCAAATGAGCCTCCAGAAGCCATTGAATGGGGTAGCTACGGCACTACACGGTTTCTCAGGAGATCCGGTGATGTCACTAGGATCAATTGATTTAATGCTCACTCTGGGCGAAGGGCCTACGCGGATGTCAAAGCCAGTCACCTTCTTGGTGGTGCGACAACCATCTTCTTATAACATCATTCTAGGAAGAACTGCATTGAATCCGTTCCAAGCAGTGGTTTCCACTTACTATCTGATGATGAAATTTCCCGTGGGAAATCAGGTAGGGCAAATATCGGGAGATTAAGAGGTCTCGTGAAAATGCTATGTCCAATCGGTTCAAGCAGGAGAGGCCAGGAAAAGGCCGATGGCAGAACTTACCACCGAAGGGGATGAGATGAAACTCAAGGGGAAAAGACTTAAAACCCCAACTCCAACAGGAGAAGGTCAGAACCTTTCCGCTTCAATGGAACACTTGCTGATCACCAGCAACAACCCTCCTGGAGAGCTGATGATATCCCAGGACCCAGCCAAACAACTGTTTCAACAGCTAAATGAAAGTAAAGGGCCTGAAGCTGATGCCACAGGCAGGTGCCACGCCCCAATTGTGAAAGGGCATTGGGAAGCTTTGATAACCCAGGTAAGGGCGAAAGTCAAAAGTGCAAAGGAAGTGCTAGACCAAGAAGATGTCGAGGAGACAACGGGCAAAGGAAAAGTTATCACCCTCGAAATATGCAGGGAAAATTGATAATTACTCTCAAGAAGAAAGTATGATGGGTTATGACCCCTTATTCGTTTTGAAAAACTCTTATTCTATGATTTATGAAACATTGGATCATACCTCTTTATCTTTAAAGTAGTTATATTTCGTATATGTTTAGCCCTCGAATGAGGTGTAATTCCTTCAGTCCCTTACACCTCACTTGGGGGGGAATAGGGGATACCCATATACCCATATCCCATTAGCTTAAAATGTTATCTTAAAATGCTGTCATTATCTTTGAATGCTATTTTACACTAAGATGTTATCCTACTATTTTGTCCCATCACCCTAAAAATACTGGGAATATCTCTACCCCACCATCTTCGAATACTTCAGCAGGTAGAAACAGGGTAAAAAGTAAAGCCCCCATAAATACAAGAATAAGAGAGATAACATTCTAAGTTGAATAAGAAATAACAGAAACATGTTATAAACAGGGCCTCGAAGAAGCATCTGGCCTAAATCAAAAGTAACAATCGTCTGTGCCCCAAATAGCACGATTTCAGGATCATAAGTAAACACCCCGCCACAAAATATTCAAAACATAAGTTGCTCAACAAAAATTTCATCCAAAACAATAACGTTAAGGGGATGGGTTTGAAGCAAAAGCTAGATCCTCAGAGCTCGATGAATGAGAAGAGGACCATTCTTCGGCAGCAGCCAAGGCAGAAGAGGTAGAAGGACCACCCTTGAGTGGGGCTGCTAGAATTTGCAGAGCGCCTCCCTCATTTGAACCACCCTTCACCTCCTCAAGAACGGGTGATAAGGAAACACCTCCCTCGCTGGTAGATGGGCCTGAACCTTTTCCCTTTCTTAGTTCCTAAAAAAGGAGAAAATTTCCAAAATAAGCGAATAAACTCTAAAAACAAAACGAACAGTAGAAAACAAAAAGATACCTGGTCAAAAACCTTCCGATAAGACCTCATAACCATGGTGTTATGAGGAAAGAGAGGGAACAAAGGCGCCTCCCAGAGGGGAGATCCCTTGCGGCCCTAGCAGGATGGCGAAGGATCTGAGCTGCCTCTTTCAGCGCAGGCATATACCATGGCTCTGTGGAGGAAAGGGAGCGATCCCTTCGGAGGGACTCAGGATCTGTGTCGAACATCCTTACTATGGATTCGGCGTTGACAGCGGCTGCGCGCTCTGGGATACCCAATTGTTGACAACACTCAAGGATAGCGGAAGTTGTCCACGCAGTGAGAGGTTCAAACAAACGCAGCCAAAAATCATGAGAATGAAGATAAGCTTCAGGCAAACGCTTGATCAGGGAATCCAGGAAGGCCTGACCGTAAGGAGTCATCAACAAGTTAGACCTGCAGTCTTTGACTCCAGAGAAACACCCTGGCATATCCCTTCTCTCCGCCCTTGAGTAAATGAGGAAGCTCGGGCCTGTCCTAGCTCATGTTCGTAGCTAAGTGTTAGCTGCGCTATTTCTGCTACTTGAATTTCCATTAGCTGCTCTACCCTCTCAGACGAGGCCTTCAAAGCTCTCTCAAGTTCCTTTATTCGCTCAGAGAGAGAAAGTGTGTGCTTCTCTCTAGCTAGCAAAAAGCCATGAAGTTGGTGGACTTCAGTCTGGAGTTGCTCTCTGTTCTTCTCAGATTGAGAAAGATTCTCTCGCAATTGCTCAAGGCTTAACTCTTGAGCGGAAGGAGAACTCTCCGATACCTTCCCCTTCTTTCTAGCTGAGAAGGAGGAAGAATCACTTTTCCTCTTAGGGGAAGAGGGATAAGGTGCTAAAGAGACAAGAGCGGAAACACCAGGATCCTCATCAGTGAAAATAGGAGAAAATGAAGCTGATCGACTAGGGGCGACCGGGTGAGGGAAGTAAGGCTTCATTCGAGGCTTACCAATTTCTACCTCTCGGGGACTCTCTCGAGAAGGGTTACAACCCCCAGGACCCGTAGGCTCTTGGGTGGAGGTATTACTCAATGATAAGGTGGGAGAGGAGCCACCAGATCTTGTCTGCTCCATCATTTGTAATAGCTTCTCTCGAGCTTTTTTCCCCATGCCTAGCTTGGTGGAATCCATAACTGCAAGGCAGAGATAATCACCAAGAAATAATGATAGATGGTAGGGTTGTGAATAATGGAAATAAATCCAAACTCTGCAAATCTTAAAAACTAAGTGATAGTTCTAAAGATAAAGCATCAGGCACATTCACATTGTAGTCAGTTTCACCATACAGAAAAATTAGGGCTAGCAATGTTCCTCAAAATAAGAACAGGGGAAACAATAAAAGTTACCCTAATCTCAAGAAATTCAAAAGAGGGCCTATGTACAAGTATAGGAGAGTAAAATAGTAATGGAATACCTGAGAAGGGACAAAAGGAAAGGCGGTAGTCAGAGTAATCGCTGGGAGCGGCAAACGATTCACAATATCGCTCTTTTCTTTCTGAAGCACAATGTTGAGAGAAGATGAGGAAGTTGGGGAAAAAGAGTGGAGTGGTTTCCTACTTATCACCTCACGACGTCTTAGAAAAAAGGGGGATTGCCCTTTCGCCTGCAGATAAAACAAAATAATAATAATGCCTATTTTAAATATATTTTAAATAGCTCTGTATTCTTTCACCCTAAGGGAAAAAGCAATGATGAGTAAAGAAAACAGGTCCAACTCTAGCCTCAGGGGGATAACCGGCGTTTCGATTTCCCACGCCATCAGACATCTTCAAAAAAAAAAAGAAGAAGAAGAAGAAGAAGCAATAGCCGAAGCAAAATTCACTTTCCTGCCAAAATACCCGTCAGAAGCCCTCATACTGGTGCTTCTGGACCTGGGGGGGAGTAGCTGATAGGGATTAGTATCAGCCATACTCCCTAAGAAACCCAAGTGAATAGGGAATATACTTTCCTTAACCGTAGACTACAGTTCCTAGGGAAATTGATGCGTCAGATGTCACCATAAAAGCGAGAACCTTACCTCTATGAAAGGAATAATAGATCCTAGGCGGAGCTAGCATCAACAACACCATTAGTGGAAATAAGTATTACTTTTATATGGAATGATCGATAGAGACTATTCCGTGTGACAGCATAATATCAAAGAAATTATGTTAGGCACCAGACGCTCAATACAACTAAGAATCGTATGCCATGCATGAAAGCAACGAGGTTCTAACTTCCCCCATAAGTCGTGAGGGATCTGTAGGCATCTGCAAAGATAGAAGGATCTGACCAGATCCCGTAAGTGTTTAGTAGAAGCTTGAGGTTCTGCGTAGCATACGGTCCGCGTGACTCTACGTACTATGGAGTGAGGACCACTGCATTCATGACAGAGGATACTTTGCTTCCGTTGGAATTCCTTTTCTGTCCCTCCTTCACAAGAATGATCACTTTTCACCCTCCCCACGCCTATAAATACTAAGTGAACGCACATTTCACATCATCATTCTCTACAAACAACACACACCTTTGTGTACTGTTTCATTCAATACTCTCTCACGAGCTCCTCCGAGCTCAAGCAAGTCAAGGCGGGCAAAACCTTCTTCCGGGAAGCCGTAGTTCGCTTTCACATCCATCTATTCTTCTCGACGCCGGGAAGAATCTCTTTCTTACACACACTACCTCGAACTTAAGGTAAAACCCTCATCACTAAAAGGGGAATGAGGCTCAACGGAGCCCCGCGCTCCTCGTTTCTCTCTTTCTCCTACCTCGTTTCTTCGTTATCTGCTTGTATGAGTGCAAAACTCCATGAATCTCTCGCTCTTTACTGCCTTAACGCTTTATCCATAAATGCTCTTTGTAAAACATGATGAACAATACCCTAAATTGTTGTGGATCTCTAACCCGGATCTATCAAGGTGGATGGTGGAGTTCTTTAGGAGGAAGAGAAGAAGAATGCAGCCCCTAAGGTGGAGTTGAAGCCACTACCCGAGCACCTCGAGTACAAGTTTCTAGGAGAAGAAGAGTCGTATCCGGTGATCGTGTCTTCTCAACTCACGGAGGCAAACACCGACAAGTTGTTGAGGGTCCTAAGGAAGCACAAATCTGCAATTGGATGGACGATTGCCGACATCAAAGGTATTAGTCCTTCGATTTGCATGCATAGGATATTGCTCAAAGATAGTCATCGCCCAAGAGTCCAACCTCAAAGGCGATTGAACCCAGCCATGCAAGAAGTTGTGAGGAAGGAGGTAACCGATATTTTATATGCATTTCAAGATGTTTTTAGTAGGTTTTGGCTTTGATATTTGTGCTTAAATGAATAAGAAATGATAGGTTTTCATACTTATGCGTTTTCTATATGTCTTGTGTTTTCTCTTGATTTCCGTGCCTATTTCAGGTGCTGTGGAAATTTTCTGGGAATGTTTGATTTATCCTATGTCGAAGAGAATCAAAAGAGGAAGCCTTAGCACTTCGCGGATTAATTTTCCGATGCCGGACGAGAGAGAGCGAGCCGAAACCGTGAGAGCGCGCAAACTGTGAAATGTGGGCGGAAATGCACAAGTCAACCGAAAATGCACAAGTCAAACCTTGAGTCAACTTTCCAGAAATTACAAATTTTACCCCACCTTCTCACTCAAGTTTCTCTTTATTGCAATTTGACCCCAACTTATGGGAAGTCTATAAATACCTTGTTATTTGCCTCATTTGGCATATGTTTTTGACTTGTAATTCATTTTATGCACAACAACTTTTAGAACCCTAGTTTCCCTCTTTCCCTTTTGGTATTTTCAAATATTGTTGGATGATCAAGCTTGAAGATTGAGGATTATTGAAGCATTTTCTCTTCCTTTTACTTTCCTTGTTATTTCTATTATGAATTTCCTTCTTTTTGTTGGTTTGATTGTTAGATCTATGATGAGTGGCTAGTTTTCTTAGAGGTTTCAAATGATGGATGGTGTGGATTAGGCTAGGATTTGGTGGCTATTGATGTGGATCTACCTTTCCTTTGAGTTGCCCTTGGATTTGATTGAATTTAATTGCATGAATGATTGACATCCATGAGTGCATACAAGGTGTTTGATGGAATGCCTAGGAAGCTTCCATTCATAGCACTTGGCATGAATCCTTGCTCATATTATCTAGTATTGATTTGCATTGCTCCTAGAAAGAATTATGTGAATTGATGTTAGATTAGTAGGCATTGTGCTTTGAGGAGTTGGTAATATGTTTAGAATGGTAAGCATGTTATTCAATCCACTAGTTATCAAGTCTTAGGAGGATGAGATAGCTTGTTTTATGTAATAATGTCACTCAAAGGAATTAAAATGGTTTCATACATCATTTGCCTAGTCCTTAGCCTAATCACACCGGAAATCATTTGAATCCTTGCTTGTTTTTATCGATTTTCTACTACTTGTTTTTACTTACTTGCTTTCTATTGCATTGTTTACTTGTTTAATTGAAAAACTACAAACCATTACATATGAGTGCTTAGATAGCATGATGGACCTAGGATAGCTACTTGACACCTCTTTCGACACACTCACTCCTTGTGGTTCGACCTGGACTACTAGCTAGTTCGGTTATTTGTATTATTGACGCTCTAGAAATAGGGTCGAGTCAATTTTTGGCGTCGTTGCCGGGGAGTGAGTAGATAGAGAGTCATTAGTTGTTCAAGTTCTTGTTGCTAGTTTAAGCTTAGTTAGTATATAGTTAGGATGATATTTTGCTTGTTAAGTCAAGTGTTTCATTGGTTTATTTTTGATTTCTTCTTTGGGTTGTTTGATAGGTACACAAGGTCCAAAGCTAAACATGTGGAGCCTTTTATCTTGGACCTCGACAAGAGAGAGAAGACCCCTATGGAAAAAGAAATGGAAGCTCTTAAAAAGCTCTTGGAGGCTATGGAAACAAGATCAAGATCAAGGAAGAAGAGCTCAAGAGGTTAAACTACCTCCTCTTATTGAGATATTCCAACCTCCGAGGGAGAGCTATCAAGGGATAGAATGGGGCACGATTGATGCACCTAGCTTTGAGCTTAAGCCGGGTTTGATCCGTTTGGTGCAAGCAAACCAATTTGGAGGAGAGGTCACCGAGGATCCTCATGATCATTTACACTCCTTCCTCGACATTTGTGGTACTATTAAGCTAGAAGGAGTGCCAAATGATACTATAAGGATGAGGCTCTTCGGATTTTCACTTCGACATCGGGCTAGAGATTGGTACCAAAGTCTTAACAAAGCTTGAATCAAATCATGGGAGGATCTATGTAGAGCTTTCTTCTCGAGATACTTTTCACCTTCCAAGGTACAACGCCTAATCTCGGAGATTTATCAATTTGCCCAACATGAAGAAGAGACGATATTTGAGGCTTGGGATAGATTTCGTGAGCTCTTAAGGAAATGCCCTCCACATGGCCTAGATGAGAGTCGACAAATCTTCATCTTTTATGGTGGTTTGAGTTCACAAACAAGAACTATCGTAGATGCTACCTCCGGAGGTTGTTTGCTTAATCGTAATGTGAAAGAAGCTATGAGGATTCTTGAAGAAATGGTTTCCAATTCTTTTCAACGGCCTATATGAGGATCTTGCTCTCAAATATGCCAATCTCATGAAGGAGTATGAAGAGACTAGAATGGCATTGAGGGAAGCACAAGATTGGCAAGATTGGCAAAGGTTTAAGAATAGAGAGATTCTTGGCCAAGAAGAGGCGGTTCACATCAATCAACAACTTGTGGATGAGAGTCGACTCCATCTTTGAGTTATGAAGCTCCATCGATACTTCCATCTTCCATGCCTATTCATGATCTTCAAGAGGAGTTAGACCCTATTTTGCCATACTCAATGGAGGATAAAGGTATCTCTCTTACTTTTCCTTCCCAAACTTTTATAGAGAATGGTGATTTGAGTGAGCGGAATGATGATATCATGGATAATACATCACTTCCTCTTGAGTTAAGATGTGAGGAACATGATGAGTTTGGGGGAGAGAAGAGAGATGATCTTGTAGAGAGTACTCCTCATGAAGAAGTTGTAGAGATGAGCATTGGTAGGTTGGAAGAGTTAAAGAAGTTGGATGTCAATTCTTCTTTGGTCGAGTTGTTGAGAACTATGCCAAATCATGAGAAGTTCTTGGAGGATGTGGACAAGAGAAAGATGAGGATGGATGACGACATGACCATTGAGCCATCGAAGGGATGTAGTGCTAAACTACAAGGAGAGTTCCCCAAAAAGGAAAGCAATCATAGAGATTTCACAATTCCTTGTGAAATTGGTGATCAAGTGCTAGAGAAAGTCTTGTGTGACATGGGTTCAAGAGTGAACGTGATGCCTCTTCCTATCTTTGAACGTTTGAAGATTGGAACCCTTATGCCCACAACGACTATACTTCGAATGGCGGATCGCTCTATCATAATTCCATGGGGAAAGATCGACAATGTGCTTATCAAGGTTGGAAAGTTCATCTTTCCGGTAGACTTCTTCGTTCTTG
Source organism: Thymus mandschuricus (assembly GCA_029379335.1). Lineage (NCBI taxonomy): Eukaryota > Viridiplantae > Streptophyta > Magnoliopsida > Lamiales > Lamiaceae > Thymus > Thymus mandschuricus. The sequence goes on from CM057081.1 coordinate 20,760,765, forward strand.
ACATTGATGAGGAGCATAACTTTCCTTTGATACTTGGTATGCCTTTCTTGTCCACAAGCCGAGCTATTTTGGATGTTTGTGATGGAAGTCTCACTTTCCGAGTTGATGAAGAAGAGATGACATTCTATGAACCGAAAGTTGAGAATGGATTGAAAATTCCAACCAAGGATGAGGGCTTTGAGCTTGAAGACTTACCTCATTCAATGTTTGTTGATGCATTCCCATATCGGGAAGGAGGTTTCAAAAACATAGGAGGCGTGAAATTCCAAGAAAAGATTGTCGATCCTTCACGTGAGAGGTTTACAAGTTTTGGAGGTCAAGAGAGGACCTCGTTTGATGTCCCATGAGTCGAAATTTGAGGTATCGTCGAGCTAGCGACGTTAAAAAAGCGCTCGTTGGGAGGCACCCCAACACGTATCCTTTGTTTACTCGTTTTTCTTTAAGTTTAGTTTGAGTCATTTTATTCGAATAAGAGTTGAGAAGTGGGTTAATATGTTATGGAAAGGAATTTCTAAGTCTTGGATGTTTTTCTATGCCTTGGAAAAATTTTGAGAATTTTCAAGTTTTTAAGCTCCAACACTTAGAAAAATTTTCGGAGGTGAAATTTCAGCTTTGCGCAGTCCGGCGGTAAAATCAAAAAGAAATAGTAAAACTCGTCGGAATTCGATTCCGCCAATTGGAATCAGTTCGTAAGACCCGAGAGTAGGGGGGAGTGTTATCGCTGGACGAAAATTCCGCCGGAATCCGGCGGCCGGCCGGCTGAACAGACTCGTCTGCGACCTAGCCCTTGGTCGCAATCCACGATGCTTCCGAAGGCATCTCATCTGCGGTCAACACCCGTTGACCGCTGGTTCCCCTTCCCCCCCCCCCCCCCCCCCCCCCCCCCCCCATTTTTCAATTTGTTTTTCTATTTTCTTTTTGATGTTATCTCTTATCTCCTACACCTCTCTTACCTCATTTCTCTTACTTATTCATTTCTTTTTCTTGAGATGATGAACATGTTCTTGATATCGAAAAGTCGAGAGGCGAAAAGCATGACGAAGAAAGGAATCAACTTAATCGAGCATGTACCGGAATGAGCAACATTGAACGTGATTTACATCGCAAGCTCGGACCTTTGTGAGTGTAGTTTAAATTCCTTATTATTCTTCCCTCCAAACTCATTTTAGATTTTATTTCTAAAATAAGTTTGGGGGAGGGGGTAGGATAAGGTCTTTAAACTACTTTTCTCTCTTCGGTTTTTCATTAAAGTTGCGATTTTTAAGCTTGTATTTGCTTGATGAAGTTGATTGTGCTTAATTGGATGCTTGAAAGGGAAGAATTTGTTTGAGTGTGTTTGGTATATGATGAGAGTGTATAAGTTGGAATGCGATTCAAGTGGTTCATATGTGTGTAAATGTATGCTTACTTGCAAATTTTGCAAAATTTTTAAAATTTCTTTCGAATGGATCACTTGAAGTCTTGATTTTCATATCGTGTTTATCACTCCTTTGCTTTCAAGAGAGATGTCGATGATGAAGTTGAGCGAAAAAATGATATCATATTTTTGGAATCTTTCATGTGTGTATTGAGCATGAAATGGTTGCATGACACTATTAACGAGGAATGATCGGCCTTAGGCACATGAATTCTAAACTAAAGCTTGTGAGATTTGGGCCAAAACGTTGAATTGATAACGTTCTTTTTCTTTCTTGAGAGTTTGCCATGTATTGCATTGTTATCTTCTAGAACTTGCCTTTAATCTCGATCGAGGTTGCTATATGTGCTATGAGAACTTATAAATGATTTTAGGCCCTCACTTGTTAGCCTCATTATTCCCTAAACACTAACCAAATGAAACGTTAACGTTGCGGTCCCCCTTGAGCCTTTGAAGCCTTTGTTGCTAAACCGGATGAAAGGGGGTGAAGGTTGGTTAAGGGAATCCATTGAGAGGTTGTGAAGTAAGTGAGATAACGAGGTTTGAGTAGTTTGATTGAAGAGGTCGTTTTGAGATGAGAATAATCCTATGAGCTCTATTGTAAAAAAAAAAAAAAAAAAAAAAAAAAAAAAAAAAAAAAAAAAAAAAAAGGAAAAAAAAGGAAAAAAAAAAAAGAAGGAAAAATGAAAAGAGATGAGAATGGAATTCTCATAGAAAAAGAAAGAAAGAAAAAAAATGATGAGAAAAGAAAAGAAAGAGTTTGAATAAAGATAGTTGTGAATGTGAGCATAAAGGAGTTATTCATGAATACTTGAGAAGCTTCAATCAAGCTTGTGTATTAAAGAATGTAAAGAGGTGAAATGGTGAAGGTAGAAGGTGGAGAAATTCACACTTAGAGTGGAAAAGAGAGGGTGAAAGAACTTAAGAGATCTCTTAGTCACTTAGCCTAAAAATCCCTACCTAAACCAATGTCCCCACATTACAAGCCTAAATAAAAGACCTAATTGATCTTAGTTCGAGTGCACAACCAAGCGATGTAGATCTTGAGATTTAGGGCAAGCTTATTGTAAGAGCAATGCATGCATGAGTTCGATGAGTGTAAACATTTCTACCATACACTTGAGAGAAAGAGCGATACACTTATACCTAGTGAGGTTTGGAGTTTCATTATGGTTGAGTGATTGATTTCTTAGTTGAAAGTGTTTTGTGATTATGGATTGTTTGATGCACCTTGGGAGTTCCATGATTGAAAATGCTTTGTTGAGTGAGTACTTTGAGACATCAATGATCTTGAATTGCATACCCATTCGGTTTGAGTTTTTTGATTGTTTTGTTCCATTTTCGGGACGAATAATGGCTTATGTTTGGGGGATTTGACAAACCGATATTTTATATGCATTTCAAGATGTTTTTAGTAGGTTTTGGCTTTGATATTTGTGCTTAAATGAATAGGAAATGATAGGTTTTCATACTTGTGCGTTTTCTATATGTCTTGTGTTTTCTCTTGATTTCCGTGCCTATTTCAGGTGCTGTGGAAATTTTCTGGGAATGTTTGATTTATCCTATGTCGAAGAGAATCAAAAGAGGAAGCCTTAGCACTTCGCGGATTAATTTTCCGATGCCGGACGAGAGAGAGCGAGCCGAAATCGTGAGAGCGCGCAAACTGTGAAATGTGGGCGGAAATGCACAAGTCAACCGAAAATGCACAAGTCAAACCCTGAGTCAACTTTCCAGAAATTACAAATTTTACCCCACCTTCTCACTCAAGTTTCTCTTTATTGCAATTTGACCCCAACTTATGGGAAGTCTATAAATACCTTGTTATTTGCCTCATTTGGCATATGTTTTTGACTTGTAATTCATTTTATGCACAACAACTTTTAGAACCCTAGTTTCCCTCTTTCCTTTTTGGTATTTTCAAATATTGTTGGATGATCAAGCTTGAATATTGAGGATTATTGAAGCATTTTCTCTTCCTTTTACTTTCCTTGTTATTTCTATTATGAATTTCCTTCTTTTTGTTGGTTTGATTGTTAGATCTATGATGAGTGGCTAGTTTTCTTAGAGGTTTCAAATGATGGATGGTGTGGATTAGGCTAGGATTTGGTGGCTATTGATGTGGATCTACCTTTCCGTTGAGTTGCCCTTGGATTTGATTGAATTTAATTGCATGAATGATTGACATCCATGAGTGCATACAAGGTGTTTGATGGAATGCCTAAGAAGCTTCCATTCATAGCACTTTGCATGAATCCTTGCTCATATTATCTAGTATTGATTTGCATTGCTCCTAGAAAGAATTATGTGAATTGATGTTAGATTAATAGGCATTGTGCTTTTAGGAGTTGGTAATATGTTTAGAATGGTAAGCATGTTATTCAATCCACTAGATATCAAGTCTTAGGAGGATGAGATAGCTTGTTTTATGTAATAATGTCACTCAAAGGAATTAAAATGGTTTGATACATCATTTGCCTAGTCCTTAGCCTAATCACACCGGAAATCATTTGAATCCTTGCTTGTTTTTATCGATTTTCTACTACTTGTTTTTACTTACTTGCTTTCTATTGCATTGTTTACTTGTTTAGTTGAAAAACCACAAACCATGACATATGAGTGCTTAGATAGCATGATGGACCTAGGATAGCTACTTGACACCTCTTTTGACACACTCACTCCTTGTGGTTCGACCCGGACTACTAGCTAGTTTGGTTATTTGTATTATTGACGCTCTAGAAATAGGGTCGAGTCAAGGTGTTGAAGTTGCTTGATGCCGGCATAATCTATGCTATTTCGGATAGTGAGTGGGTGAGCCCTACTCAAGTGGTGTCAAAGAAAGGAGGCATGACGGTCATCAACGATGAGAAAGGGGAGCTTATAGCGACGAGGCTTGTCACAGGATGGCGAGTGTGCATTGATTATCGCCTTCTCAACACAGCAACTAGGAAGGATCACTTCCCCCTCCCGTTCGTAGATCAAATGCTCGATCGATTGGCCGGACATGAGTATTATTGCTTCCTTGATGGATATTCCGACTACAACCAAATCGCCATCGCTCCGGAGGACCAACACAAGACGGCGTTCACTTGCCCATATGGAGTTTTCGCTTATCGGAGGATGTCATTCGGGTTATGCAACGCACCGGCTACTTTCCAACGGTGCATGATGGCCATCTTCCATGGATTGATCGAAAACATTACGGAGGTATTCATGGATGATTTTTCAGTTTTCGGTTCTTCTTTTGATCAATGCTTGGAGAATCTTGCCACGGTGCTTCAAAGGTGCGAAGAGACGAACCTCGTTCTCAATTGGGAGAAGTGCCACTTCATGGTGCAAGAAGGAGTTGTACTTGGCCACAAGGTGTCGTCACAAGGATTGTAGGTGGACCGAGCCAAAGTCGTAGCCATCGAGAAGTTGCCACCTCCAACCAACATCAAATCGGTGAGAAGTTTCTTAGGACATGCCGGCTTCCATAGGAGGTTCATCAAGGATTTTTCAAAGATCATGAAGCCATTGTGTGGATTGCTCGAGAAGGATGTCAAATTCGTTTTTGATGGAGATTGCTTGGAAGCCTTCGAGACATTGAAGAAGGCGCTTATCTCTACTCCTGTCTTGGTGTCACCGGATTGGAGTGCCCCGTTCGAGCTCATGTGCGATGCAAGCGATTGGGGGGTAGGAGCAGTTTTGGGGCAGAAAAGGGAGAAGCTTTTTCGAGTGATCTACTATGCTAGCAAGACATTGGACTCGGCTCAAAGGAACTACACCACCACGGCAAAGGAGTTACTTGCTGTAGTCTATGCTTTCGACAAGTTAAGACCTTATTTGGTGGGATCTCACACGATAGTGCACACCGACCATGCCTCCATCCGTTATCTATTCAACAAGAAGGACTCGAAGCCAAGGTTAGTTCGCTGGATTTTGCTTCTTCAAGAGTTCGATATGGAGATCAAAGATAGGAAAGGGTGTGAGAACGTGGTAGCCGATCATCTCTCAAGACTTGAGCAGCCCGTGGAAGGAGAAGATGCGAGGATAGAAATCAAGGAGAGCTTCCCCGATGAGCAGATTTTCAAGTTGGACGATTTGACTCCTTGGTTCGCCGACATCGTCAACTACTTGGTGATTCATCTGTGCCCAAGGATCTATCGTCTCATCAAAAGAAGAAGTTCCTCCACGATTGTAAGTTCTACTATTGGGATGATCCTTACTTGTACCGGAGGTGTGCCGATGGAATCATAAGGCGATGTGTTCGACAATCGGAGTGGAGGAAGATCATCGAGGATTGCCATAGCGCTCCGAATGGGGGACACTTCGCTGCAAATCGCACCGCCCTCAAGATATTTCATAGTGGAGTCTATTGGCCTTCGATCTACAAGGATTGCCACGAGTACATCAAGTCATGCTATCATTGCCAAAGGATGGGGAACATCACGATGAGGGACGAGATGCCGCAACGCACTATCATGGAGGTGGAGCTCTTCGACGTTTGGGGGATCGACTTTATGGGTCCCCTTCCCAAATCTCAAGGGTTCTCCTACATCTTACTTGTGGTGGAGTATGTTTCAAGATGGGTCGAGGCCATTCCCACAACAACCAACGATTCGAAGGTGGTGATCAAATTCCTCCAGCGGAATATTTTGACTCGGTATGGAACTCCGAGAGATTTTCTCAGCGATGGGGGGAGCCACTTCAACAATCGTTGGTTAGGATCGCTTCTTGCAAAATATGGAGTCAAGAACAAGGTTACGACGCCCTACCACCCTCAAGCAAACAGTCAAGCCGAGCTAGCTAATCGAGAGATCAAGCAAATTTTGGAGAAGACCGTCACCAACAAGAAGGAGTGGGCGAAGTACTTGGACGATGCACTTTGGGCCTATAGGACAACTTTCAAGACGCCAATTGGAAGGTCCCCATATCAATTGCTATTTGGCAAATCTTGCCATTTACCAATGGAGTTGGAGCACAAAGCTTATTGGGCGACGAGAAGGATCAATTTCAAGTTCAAGGAAGCCATGTGATAGGGATGAAATATCAGCCTTGCCACGTGGCATTCCCTCAATAGGGAGTAGAAGCATCTTTTGTGAAATCACAGGTGCCCGACCTCACACAGGGGTAAGCGGGATCTGACCAGGTCATAGCTGGTGCAGAAGTAGCGAGGTCATGTGTCCAAAAGCTAGGCGGGATCCGCTATGCGGGACGCCGCGGGATCTGACAACTACTGTAGCTTGGGATAAGGCTTATGCGCAAAAGCTAGTACTTACAGAAGTAGCCTTGGCCTTAGTAGGCTCCTGCTAATATCCAGGGATCTGCCAGGGCGTGTAATTGGCGTGACTCTAGTTCTTCTAGAGTGAGGACCACAGTATTAATGACAAAGATAATTTGTCCCTACAGAAATTCCTCTTTTATCCCTTCCATAAAAGGAACATCCACCTTTCCACCCTCCTCGCATCCTATAAATACTAAGTGAACGCACAATAACATCATCATTCTCTACACACAACACACACCTTTGTGTACTGTTTCATTCAATACTCTCTCTCACGAGCTCCTCCGAGCTCAAGCAAGTCAAGGCGGGCAAAACCTTCTTCCGGGAAGCCGTAGTTCGTTTTCACATCCATCTATTCTTCTCGACGCCGGGAAGAATCTCTTTCTTACACACACTACCTCGAACTTAAGGTAAAACCCTCATCACTTAAAGGGGAATGAGGCTAAACGAAGCCCCGCGCTCCTCGTTTCTCTCTTTCTCCTACCTCGTTTCTTCGTTATCTGCTTGTATGAGTGCAAAACTCCATGAATCTTGCTAGTTTATGGCTAAATACGCCCTCTATCCGTTGCCTATAGCTCGACTATTGTTCGCCGTTGCTACGCACATCCTGCCCTGTACAAAATGCTTGGTTATGACTTTTCCGTACGCATGAATCTCTCGCTCTTTACTGCTTTAACGCTTTATTGCAAAACATGATGAACAATACCCTAAATTGTTGTGGATCTCTAACCCGGATCTATCAACTGGCATCGTCTGTGGGAAATTTCTTGAGTTGAGATGTCAATTTCCCCTGTTTTTATGCAAGATTCCAGCTCGTTGTTGTAATGTTGTTTGCGATTTCCCTTTATTATGTCCTTATGTGGAGAATATGAGGAAATCTGATGTTACATTGATTGGGAATGCCCTGTTTGTGATCTAGCTAGCGGAAACTCAGTTGGGTATGCTGTTGTTTGACATTTACTAAGCTCTCCTCGGTTACGAGCTGTTGAGTGTGACATGATTTTAGGATTATGCTCCCTTTGAAATGGAAATTGTGATAAACACTTCGATTGAAAGTATACTTGTGTTTGAGAGGATGATTTTCTCTCCTTGAATGTGAATTAAGAATTGATATTTGTAAGTACTGTCAAAACCTATGGGTTCAAAGGGCTAATCCCCTGTTTATCTTCGAAGCTTTAATTGATTCTGATAATATGTGCACAAGCTTGTCCTGTCATTTACTCTGTCGCGATGATCACCTAGAATGATGGCTATCTAATAGAAGGAATGTGTCTTGAATGTGAGATTTATATTATTCCTGGAAAATTTTAGTATGTATACCATGAATTTGTTTTAGCTACATTGCTTGTAACAAATCAACCCAGTAACTGGAAACAATCTCAAGGCCATATCTCCTTTATGACATGAATTGTGATGGCTAATCTGTTGTTGTTGTGCCAAAATCTTAAGGTTGTGAAGGATCCGGAGGAAAGCCGGGTCACAAACTGCAGCAATCTCAAAACACCTTCGCTTCACCTTGTGGACTTGGTGAGCATACAATTCTGTCTATTATCTGCTCAATATGAAATCCATCTATGAGTTGCAAAGGATTGGTGATTACAGGATAAGCATCACTACTAAAGCTAGTTGAATGCCCCTGAATAGCCATGACCTCAAAACCCATGAATTAATAAAAACATTAAAAAATGGAGAGCCGAAAGATGCCGAGGTTATCCCATTCACTTTGATGAAGGGGGCCCGCGTCTGAAAGCAGAACCCTCTCTCAGAAGCCCTGTCTAACAGGCAATTCTCTCGTAAGCCCCGTATAACGGGCAGAACCTTATCAAAAAAGCCCTACACAGTAGGAAACATCATCGTAAGCCCAATACAATGGGCAGAACCCCTCATAAGCCCTATTTAATAGGCAACCTTATCAAAAAGACCTGTTTAACAGGCAACATCATCGTAAGCCCCATTCAATGGGCAGAACCTTCTACAAATCCCTATCTAATAGGCACCTCTTTCGTAAGCCCCATTCAATGGGCAAATGCATTCTACAAAGCCCTATCTAATAGGCACCTCTTTCGTAAGCCCCATTCAATGGGCAGAACCTTCTACAAAGCCCTATCTAATAGGCAACTCCTTCGTAAGCCCCATGCAATGGGCAGAACTCTTCCTAAGCCCTACTCGGTAGGCAGCATCCTCACAAGCTCCATATAATGGACAAAACTCTTTATAAGTCCCACTAAATGGGCACTGCACCCCCAAGTCTTGCTCTAATGGCGACATTTCCATGTATCATTCCCATAAGGTTTACCCATTGCATGCCGGTGGGTAAAATCTCACCTAAATCCCGCCTTGTAAGGGGTATTCTCGAAAAACTCTATTTAATAGACAATACCTTTATAGACCTCTAAGGAGGATATTACTTTCATAAGCCCAATCTGATAAGTAGCGCTTCTGTAAGCTTTAAAAAATAGACCAAGCTCTCGTAAGCTCGGATCGATAAGTAATGCTCTCATAAATCCCACGTAAAATGCATTACTCTCATAGTCCTTGGCTAACAGGGAATATCTTATAAGAAAGTCCTATAAAATAGGCACTAAATGTAAGAAGGGCCTATATGGCCGAGGCATCTCGTAGTAAGCTTAATAAAATAAGATGCCACACAAATAAGTAATGCTCTCATAAATCCCACGTAAAATGCATTACTCTTCACTGACTGGGAATCCCCAGAAGAAGAAGGTCCTGAAGAACTTGAAGGAAATCCCAACGAGAACACTGAAAATGCATGGGCCAAGAAATATGCCCAGCAGCAAGAGCAGATGAAGCTCTTGGCAAAAGAGGTCAAAAGACTGAAGGAACAAAAACAGGCCAAAGAAAGGGTTCCAAAAGAAACAGAGGCGAGTGACAAAGAAGTTCGTAATCCCAACGAAGAAGGAAACCCAAAACCTTCCTCAAACAACAGGAGTGGAAGAGGCAAATCAAAACTCTTTCCCTTATATATTGATGAGAGCAGTCCGTTCTCGGTAGACATCCAAATTGATCCTGTTCCAAGCAATTTCAAAACAATCTCTTGTGAATATCAGGGGAAAGGAGACCCCGAAGAGCACTTGATGAAGTTTGAAAGCCTATGTCTCCTTCATCAATATTCAGAAGGGGTTAAGTGTCGAGTGTTCCTCACAACCCTGTCAGGAACTGCTCAACATTGGTTCAAGCAGTTACCAAAAGCCTCCATACACTCCTTCATGGATCTGAAAGAGGTTTTCCTACAGCAATTCGCCAGCGCTAAAAGGACCACTCGGAACTCCTTGCATCTGACGACCATAAAACAGGGTGTCAACGAAAGTCTGAGAGACTACATGACACGGTTCAACGAGGCCGTCCTGGAAATCTCAGGAGTGGAGCCAAAGCTAAAGGTGCATGCTTGTGTGGATGGCTTGAAGCCAAGACAGTTCTTTGCTTCTCTTATCAAGAAAGAAGCTACCTCTTTTGAAGAGTTACTGACAAGTGTCCAAAAGTACATCCATATGGAAGAAGCTCTGAGCAACAAGGGGGCTGAGTTGGTCTCTCAAAAAGAAAAGAAGTCGGAGGAAAGGAAAAGGCTGGCTCCAGATGCTAAGAAGTCTGACAAAAATGAACTGTCTTGGGGATCTTTCACCCCTTTGATCAAACAACCCGATGACTTATTCGAAATAGTCATGAGAGGCCAGGAGTACAGATCCCTAGGGGGCACAGGCTTCCCCCAAGGAATCCACCCTCAGATAAATTCTGCAAGTTTCATAACGATTATGGACATGTGACTAATGAGTGTAGAAATCTGAAAATAGCCATTGATAGGCTAATACAGGAGGGGGAGCTCCTGGAGTATGTCAAAAAAGAAAGTAACCAAAACAAAAAGCAAAAAATAGCAGAGGACGAGGCGTTCGGGCCAAAAGAGGGACTGGAACGCAAAAGAGTTATCAATATGATACATGAGAGCTACCCTAAAGTAGGCAATTCCTCAAACGGGGGAGAATGAGTATCCTCCCTTGAGAAAGAACAAAACTTATTATACCTTTTTTGCAGTGTTTATTTCTTAAACTCATAAGTTATGAAAGAATCGAACTGAGTCCCTAATAGCGGAGGGGCATTCTGAGGAAAGCATCACCAAAATGAGGTTTAATTCCTCATACTCCTTATACCTCACTTGGGGGGGGGGGGGGGGGGGGGGGGGGGGGAGGAGGGAGTATCCCCTCATAAGAATATTTGTATCCCATTATCTTAAAATGCTTTTTCTGTCCTTTTCTATGTCAATGTTTATACTACATTGCATATGAAGACAACAAGTAAAGACAAGATGAGAGGTTATATACCCATAAAAATCGTATCAACAAAAGCAGAAAGCAGATCTTGAAGTCCATCTTAATCATCCAAAAACTCAGAATAAAAACTAGAAACGGAAAAAGGCCTGTTTCAAAGTATCGGTCGACATAAATGACAAAATGAATAAAGATTTTTAGTCTTGAGCAGAAGCCTCAGTAGCATCAGAATTGAACAGATTAGCCACAAAACGGTCCCCAGCTTCTTGATTGGGATCTGTAACCAAATCCTGAGTGGTATCGGAAGGAGCACCTTGAACAAGTTCCACAGGACCCTCGGAAGGGGGGACAGTAGCATCAAGGGAGGGAGAAACCACAGGAGAATCACGAACGGCAACCGACTCCTCGTTGGCCTGCCCAGCATCGGAGGCAAAGATATGAGCCTCGGCTGTTTCCTCCATTTGAGCTTCCACAAAAGAAACAGAAGAAGCTTTCCCAAGGCCCTTAAGGGAAGCAGCTTGATCAGCCAAGGTGTGCGTATCGACATCAGACTCCATGTCTGAAGAATTGGCGGAGAACGATTCGGAAGACGAAGCCTCAAAAGGAAGCTCGCATGCAGGCGGAAGTAAATCGGGAGTATCTTTCTCCTATAAAGAATAAAAAGGAATATAATACAAAGATAACTCATGAAAATAAACAATCTAGGAAATTACTATTTTCTAAACACGATCAGCAAAAAGGAAAAAGAAAAAGAGAGAAGAGGTTCCAAGACCACAAAGCTATACCTCTTCGAAAATTCTCTTCATTAACCTCTGGACTTCAGCATCTGGAAGGTAGGTTTGAATACGTGGAGAACTCCAAAGAGCCGAGGACTCCAAATGATCATGAGGTCGATGAAGAATGCGAGCTGCCTTCTGGAACACTCGAAGATACTAGGGATTCTAGTCATTGATCCGGCGATTAAGAGCAAGAGTCTCAGGGGCTCTGCTAAAAGCCTCTACGATGGGACCTAAGTTCACGGATGTAGCTCTTTCAGGAATGCCCAGCATCTTACAACATTCAAACACAGATTTCGCGGCCCATTCGGAAAGAGGCTCGGTCATCCTAACCCAGAAACCTGGGGAGTGGAGATAGGCCTCGGGCAAATGGTTAGCTAAGTAATCAAGAAAAGCCTGCCCATAGGGAGTAAGAAGAAGCTGGGATCGGCAACATCTCATGCCTCTGATAAGTCCCTGTTCCAACCCGCTTCTTAGGCCTTCAGTATGAGAAGAAGCCCTCACCCGGGCCAACTCTTGTTCATGCTGCCTCTTAAGCTGTTCTATTTCTGCGAAATGGGCATCATGCGCCCCTGGCAATTGCATGATCGAAGACCTTAAAGCTTCGCGAAAATCCTCCGCTTGTTGAGCATAAGAGGAAGAGCTAGCCCAGGGCTCAGAAATCTCCTTCTCTTGAGCCTGAAGATAACATTCCCTATCTTGATCCCTTTTCTTTAACTCAGATAGCTCCTCCTCCAGTTTCATTTTCTGAGTTTGAAGGGTTTTGAAAGTCTCATGCTGACGAGCTTCTTCTTGAAGGTGGCTCACTTCGGCCTGAAGTTTCTTCTTTTATTTCTTCATGTGAAAGTGACGAGCATGCAAATTGTCATAAGCTAAAGCATGAATGCCTAGCATAGATCTACAACTAGCAGCCTGAAAATAGTACGAACATGACTAGAGCTATTTCTAGCCTATCAATAATACAATAACCGAACTAGCTAGTAGTCCGGGTCGAACCACAAGGAGTGAATGTATCGATAGACAATCAAGTAGTTCACGTAGTCTCTATCATACTATTTAAGCACATAGTCATGAGTTTGGTGTTTTTTAACTAGGCAAGTAATGAGTGAATGAAATAACAAGCAAAATATGAAGGCAAGCAATGTAAAGAACAAATAAAAGAGCAAGTAATAGAAATTCGATAAAAGCAAGCAAGGATTCAAATGATTTTCGGTGTGATTAGGCTAAGGACTAGGCAAGTGATGTATCAAACCATTTTAATTCCTTTGAGTGACATTATTACAAAAATCAAGCTATCTCATCCTCCTAAGACTTGATAACTAGTGGATTGAATAACATGCTTACCACTCTAAACATATTACCAACTCCTAAAAGCACAATGCCTACTAATCTAACATCAATTCACATAATTCTTTCTAGGAGCAATGCAAATCAATACTAGATAGTATGAGCAAGGATTCATGCCAAGTGCTATGAATGGAAGCTTCCTAGGCATTCCATCAAACACCTTGTATGCACTCATGGTTGTCAATCATTCATGCAATTAAATCCAATCAAATCCAAGGGCAACTCAAAGGAAAGGTAGATCCACATCAAAAGCCATTAAATCCTAGCCTAATTCACACCATCCATCATTTGAAGCCTCAATGGATCTAGCCTAGCATGGATCTAAGCATCAAACCATCAACAACAAGTAAAAGCATAATGAAAATGACAAGAGAAGAAAATAGAGAAGAAATCTTCAACAATATCTTCAATCTCCAAGCATAATCTTCAACAATATTTGAAAATACCAAAAAGGAAAGAGGAAAATAGCTAGGGTTCTAAGAGAAAGTGATCAATTGAATTACAAGTGAAATTAGATGACAAATAAGGAAAATATCTAGCTATATATAGTTTTCCCACACATTGGGATTAAATTGCAAATACTAGAAACTTAAGTTGAGAAGGTGGGGTAAAATCTGTAATTTCTGGAAAGTTAAATGAAGGGTTGACTATTTCATTTTCGGTTGACTCGTGTATTTTCCGCCCACATTTGACAGTTCGCGCGCTCTCACGGTTTTGGCTCGTTCTCTCTCGTCCGGCATCGGAAAATTAATCCGCAAAGTGCTACGGCTTCCTCTTTCGATCCTCTTCGACATAGGATAAGTCAAACTTGCCCAGAAAATTTCCGTAACACCTGAAATCAGCACGGAAACCGAGAGAAAATGCAAAGCATATAGAAAATGCATAAATTGTAAAAACCTATCATTTCCTATTCGTTTAAGCACAAATCCGAACCAAAACATGCATCGAGACGCACTCTAAAGCATGCTAAATATGTGGTTATCAAACTCCCCCAAACTTAAGTCATTGCTCGTCCCGACAATGGAACGAACAATCAAAGAACATAAGCACATATGGGTATGCTAATCAAGATCATCGATGCCTCAAAATACTCACTCAATAAAGCATTTTCGAACATGGAACTCCCAAGGTGCATTTATCAATCCACAATCACACAACACTCTCAACCGAGAAATCAATCACTCAAGCATGATGAAACTCCAAACCTCTCTAGATGCAAGTGTATCACTCTTTCTCTCAAGTGTATGGTTGAAAATTTACACTCATCGAACTCATGCATGCATTGCTCTTACCATAAGCTTGCCCTAAATCTCAAGATCTCCATCGCTTGGTTGTGCACTCGAACTAGGATCATTTAGGTCTTTTATTTAGGCTTATAATGTGGGGACATTGGTTTAGGTAGGGATTTTTAGGCTAAGTGACTAAGATATCTTCTAATTACTTTCACCCTCTCATTTCCACTCTAAGTGTGAATTTCTCCACCTTCTACCTTCACCATTTCACCTCTTTACACTCTTTAATACACAAGCTTGATTGAAGCTTCTTAATATTCATGAATAACTCCTTTATGCTCTCATTCACAACTAGCTTTATTCAACTTCTTTCTCTCTTTCTTTCTTTTCAACTTCTTTCTCTCTTTCTCTCTTTTCAACTTCTTTCTCTCTTTCTTTTTTTTTCTTCTCATCACTTTTTTTTTCACTTCTTCTTTCTATGAGAATTCCATTCTCATTTCTTTCATTTTCTTTTTTTTCTTCTTCTTCTTTTTTTTTTTCACTAGAGCTCATAGGAGTATTCTTATCTTAAAACGACCTCTTCAATCGAACTACTCAAACCTCGTTTTCTCACTTACTTCACAACCTCTAAATGGATTCCCTTAACCAACCTTCACCCCCTTTCATCCGGTTTAGCAACAAAGGCTTCAAAGGCTCAAGGGGGACCACAAAGTTAACGTTTCATTTGGTTAGTGTTTAGGGAATAATGAGGCTAACAAGTGAGGGCCTAAAATCATTTTTAAGTTCTCGTAGCACATATAGCAACCTCGATCGAGATTGAAGGCAAATTCTAGAAGATAACAATGCAATACATGGCAAACTGACAAGAAAGAAAAAGTAACGTTATTAATGCAACGTTTTGGCCCAAATCTCACAAGCTTTTGTTTAGAGTTCATGTGCCTAAGATCAATCATTCCTAGTTAATCATGCTATGCAACCATTTCATGCTCAAAACACACATGAGAAATCCCAAAAATATGATGCATTTTCCGCTCACGTCATCATCGACATCTCTCTTGAAAGCAAAGGAGCGATAACCACAATATCATACCACGACTTCAAGTGATTCATTCGAAAGAAGTTTTAAAAATTTTGCAAAATTTGCAAGTAAGCATACATTTACACACATATGAATCACTTGAATCACATTCCAACTTATACACTCTCATCATATACCAAACTCACTCAAAAGAATTCATCCTTTTCAAGCATCCAATTAAGCACAATCAACTTCATCAAGCAAATACAAGCTTAAAAATCTCAACTTTAATGAAAAACCGAAGAGAGAATAGTAGTTTAAAGACCTTATCCTACCCCCCTCCCCCAAACTTATTTTAGAAATAAAGTCTAAAATGAGTTTGGAGGGAAGAATAATAAGGAATTTAAACTACACTCACAAAGGTCCAAGCTTGCGATTTATATCACGTTCGATGTTGCTCACTCCGGTACGTGCTCGATTAAGTTGAATGACCTCCCTTTCTTCATGCATTGCATCTCTTTGACACCCCCTTCCTCCTCATGTTCCAGCCCTAATTTGACCACTTATTTATACATAAAAAACAAACAACACAATTACGCAAAACGATTCTATGTTGTAGAGGGTTGAAAGAGGAATCCATAGCAAAAAACGGAATGCAATTCGGAGTTCGTATGAAGGAGAACGAGGCGAAACGGCGAGAGTGCGCATAGGGGAGGAGGAGCTGCGGTCAATGCAGCGTTGACCGCCGTTGAGAAGGCATCCGACGGCGAGTGGACTGCGACCCAAGCTGGACCGCCGGCGGGCTGGACTGCGACCCACAGCTGGGTCGCGCGCTGGGTCGCGTTTAAGTCTGGTCTCCGGGCTTGGCCCGGGCCTTTCCGGGCTGGGCCGGGACAGGAGTCGGTCCTCCCCCCTACTCTCGAGTCTTACAAACTCAATGCAATCGACGGAATCGAATTCCGACAAGTTTTGCTATTTTTTCTCGATTTTACCACCGGACTGCGCAAAAGAAGAACTTAGACCCTCAAAATTTTTCCAAGTGTTGGAATACAAAACTTGAAAATTCTCAAAAATTTTCTAAGGCATGAAATTGCCAACTTGAAAAATCTCAAAAATTTTCTAAGGCATAGGAAAACATCCAACACTTAGAAATTCCTTTCCATAACAAATTGACCCACTTCTCAACTCTTATTCGACTAAAACGACTAAACTTGAAGAAAACGAAAAAATAAAGGATACGTGTTGGGGTGCCTCCCGACAAGCGCTTGTTTAACGTCGTTAGCTCGACGATACCTCAATGAACGACTCATGGCACATCAAACGAGGTCTTCTTGCCTAGACGTTGAACTCTTCTACAATTCTCATGGAAGAGATCGACAATCTTTTCTTTGAACTTCACTTCATTCATCCTCAAGTCACCTCTCTTGGGACTTGGAACTTGAACCTCTTCTCTTGGAGTTGGCAATTCACTCCCAAGTTTCGGCTTATGGAATGTAACTTCCTCTTCATCAACTCGGAACGTGAGGCTCCCATCACATACATCCATTAAAGCTCGGCTTGTAGACAAGAAGGGCATACCAATGATCAAAGGAATGTTGTGCTCTTCTTCGATGTCAAGAACGAAAAAATCCACCGGAAAGATGAACTTTCCAACCTTGATGAGCACATTTTCGATCTTTCCCCAAGGAATTGTGATTGAGCGATCCGCCATTCGAAAGATAGTCATTGTGGGCATAAGGGTTCCAATCTTCAAACGTTCAAAGATAGGAAGAGGCATCACGTTCACTCTTAAACCCATGTCACACAAGACCTTCTCTAGCACTTGATCACCAATTTCACAAGGGATTGTGAAATCTCCAAGATCGCTTTCCTTCTTGGGGAATTCTCTTTGTAGTCTAGCACTACATCCCTCCGATAGCTCAATGGTCATATCATCATCCACTTTAACCTTTCTCTTGTCTATATCCCCCAAGAACTTCTCATGATTTGGCATACTACTCAACAAATCAACCAAATGAGCATTGATATCCAACTTCTTAAACACTTCCAACCTATCAATGCTTTTCTCTACAACTTCCTCATGAGGGATACTCTCTACAAGATCATCTCTCTTCTCTCTCTTCTCACCCCCAAACTTAGCATGATTTTCATATCCAAACTCAAGAGGAAATGACATATCGTTCATGATGTCATCATTCAACTCACTCACATCATCATTCTCTATAGAAGTTTGGGAAAGTTGAGTAAGAGAAATACCTTCATCCTTTTTTGCACATGGCTTTTCCTCTTCTTGAATCTCATGGAAAGGTATTGAACATAGAGGCATCGATGGAGCCCCATAGCTCCAAGGTTGGAGTGGTTCCTCTTCTACAAGTTGTTGTGAAATCAAAAGAGGTTGTTGGTTGATGTGAATCACCTCTTCTTGGACAAGAGTTCCTCCATTCTTAAGTCTTTTCCAAGCTCGTTCTTCCATCAACGCCTTTCTAAGCTCTTCATGCTCCTTCTTGAGGTTGGTAATTTGGGAAGCAAGCTCTTCATATTTATCATCCAACATGGAGGTAACTTTCTTTGAATTTACCCTTTCCATAGGCCATTGAAAAGAATTAGAAACGATATCTTCAATAATCCTCATGGCTTCCTTCACATCTCGATTTAGCAAGCAACCTCCGGAGGTAGCATCTACAATAGTTCTTGTTTGTGAACTCAAACCACCATAGAAGAAGAAGATTTGGCGACTCTCATCTAGGCCATGTGGAGGGCATTTTCTCAAGAGCTCACGGAATCTCTCCCAAGCATCGAATATCGTCTCATCCTCATGTTGAGCAAATTGATAAATCTCCGAGATTAGGCGTTGTACCTTGGAAGGTGGAAAGTATCTTGAGAGAAAAGCTTTGCATAGGTCTTCCCATGATTTGATTGACTTTCCATTGAGACCTTTGAACCACTCTCTAGCCCGGTCACGAAGTGAAAATCCAAAGAGTCTCATCCGGATTGTGTCATTTGGCACTCCTTCGATCTTGAGGGTATCACAAATTTCAAGGAATGAGTATAGATGATCATTTGGGTCCTCGTTGACTTCTCCTCCAAATTGATTTGCTTGAACCAAACGAAACTAACACGGTTTATGCTCAAAGCTAGGTGCATCAACCGTGCCCATTCTCTTCCTTGATAACTAGCCTTTGGAGGTTGGAATATCTCAATTATAGGAGTTAATTGAACCTCTTGAGTTCTCCTCCTTTGCTCATCCATTCTTGCTTCCATAACCTCCAATTGCTTCCTAAGAACTTCCACTTCCCGATTGATTTCCACATCTTGCTCTTTGGAAGTTCTTTCACTCTTCTCATAGTCCAAAACGAAAGATTCCACATGTTTAACCTTGGATCTATGAAGTGTGTACCTATCAAGCATACCAATAAAGAAATCAAAAATAGTCCAATAAAATGCTTGAATCAACAAGCACAATACCATCCTATCTATTAAAAAAAAAAAAAAACTCAAATTAGCAACAAGAAACTAAACAAACTATTGATCATCAATCTATTCACTCCCCGGCAACGGCGCCAAAAATTGACTAGAGCTATTTCTAGCCTATCAATAATACAATAACCGAACTAGCTAGTAGTCCGGGTCGAACCACAAGGAGTGAATGTATCGATAGACAATCAAGTAGTTCACGTAGTCTCTATCATACTATTTAAGCACATAGTCATGAGTTTGGTGTTTTAGAACTAGGCAAGTAATGAGTGAATGAAATAACAAGCAAAATATGAAGGCAAGCAATGTAAAGAACAAATAAAAGAGCAAGTAATAGAAATTCGATAAAAGCAAGCAAGGATTCAAATGATTTCCGGTGTGATTAGGCTAAGGACTAGGCAAGTGATGTATCAAACCATTTTAATTCCTTTGAGTGGCATTATTACAAAAATCAAGCTATCTCATCCTCCTAAGACTTGATAACTAGTGGATTGAATAACATGCTTACCACTCTAAACATATTACCAACTCCTAAAAGCACAATGCCTACTAATCTAACATCAATTCACATAATTCTTTCTAGGAGCAATGCAAATCAATACTAGATAGTATGAGCAAGGATTCATGCCAAGTGCTATGAATGGAAGCTTCCTAGGCATTCCATCAAACACCTTGTATGCACTCATGGTTGTCAATCATTCATGCAATTAAATCCAATCAAATCCAAGGGCAACTCAAAGGAAAGGTAGATCCACATCAAAAGCCATTAAATCCTAGCCTAATTCACACCATCCATCATTTGAAGCCTCAATGGATCTAGCCTAGTATGGATCTAAGCATCAAACCATCAACAACAAGTAAAAGCATAATGAAAATGACAAGAGAAGAAAATAGAGAAGAAATCTTCAACAATATCTTCAATCTCCAAGCATAATCTTCAACAATATTTGAAAATACCAAAAAGGAAAGAGGAAAATAGCTAGGGTTCTAAGAGAAAGTGATCAATTGAATTACAAGTGAAATTAGATGACAAATAAGGAAAATATCTAGCTATATATAGTTTTCCCACACATTGGGGTCAAATTGCAAATACTAGAAACTTAAGTTGAGAAGGTGGGGTAAAATCTGTAATTTCTGAAAAGTTAAATGAAGGGTTGACTATTTCATTTTCGGTTGACTCGTGTACTTTCCGCCCACATTTGACAATTCGCGCGCTCTCACGGTTTTGGCTCGTTCTCTCTCGTCCGGCATCGGAAAATTAATCCGCAAAGTGCTACGGCTTCCTCTTTCGATCCTCTTCGACATAGGATAAGTCAAACTTGCCCAGAAAATTTCCGTAACACCTAAAATCACCACGGAAACCGAGAGAAAATGTAAAGCATATAGAAAATGCATAAATTGTAAAAACCTATCATTTCCTATTCGTTTAAGCACAAATCCGAACCAAAACACGCAACGAGACGCACTCTAAAGCATGCTAAATATGTGGTTATCAGAACAGTTAATAAAAAATGCTGTTAATATTTCCCCCTATCCAAAAAAAAAAAAAAAAAAAAAAAAAAAAAGAGAGAGAGAGAGAAGAAATTAAGTAAACCCAATAATATACCTGTAGCTCGAAACTAGCAGCTCTCTTTAATAAGAAGTCAAAAGGTTGAGCTTCTGCCAATCGCCAATCTTCCTCACGGGGAATGCTATCCAGGATCATAGCAGCTAAACCCCCATCTATTGAACTGACCATCCCAGGGAAAGAAACGCTAGCACCCTTTCCCTGAACGGTAGAAGGGGGGACGTCCAAGCCTTTTCGACGAAGGGAGTGGATGAAGGCCAAAGAGCCAGTAGAGGATGGAGAAAGACAAGACTGAGAAGTTTGAGCCTCCTTCTGAGGAAGATAGGGGTTCACGCTAGCAAATGTAGCCAAAGGACTCAATGCCTGAACCTGAGAATCCCGCTCGCAAAGAGCGTGGGATCGGGAAGCAGAGGAACCAAAGGTTGAAAGGACCAGGGCTCCTGAGGTAGAGCTGGGCATTGACGAGTCAGATTCATGCCTGCCTTTCTTAGCAAAGGAAGCGAAAGCAGGCGGCCCTTTCCTCTTATCAGAAGAGAAAGGAGGATCTTTCGAGACAATCCCCAGATCCTGGTCGGGAGGAGGGGAAGTCTCCATGCCGGTCCGATCCTGACCCGATGGTGAAAAGGTAAAACCTTCCACAGAAGAAGAAATAACAGGGAAGGGAGAGGAGGAGTTAGGTTCTTTGCAGCCATCATTGACCCTGATTCAGTAGGAACTCTGTTTTTCCCCTGCCGAGGAGTTTTCGCTTTTGAACGAGAAGAAGAGGGAGAATCTGCCCCTTTTGAGGGCTTAGACAAGCCTTTGGAACCTTCTGTAGGAGAAGAAAAGGCTTCACGCTCAGCTTTGGAAGCCTCTACAACCAAGCCTGGAGCTCCATTGTTCTGACCTGCTGCCGCAACTATCCGTTGAAGTTTGACAAATGCCTTATTCTTCAAATTCTGTTTAGAAGCGTCCATCCCTACATGCATTGAGGAAATTAATATTGCTCATATGCCCATTGAAAAATATATAAAAGATTATAAAATAACAATTACATCAAAGAAATTTTTACCCATTGATGGAGACCAGGGAACGCTGGGTTTCAAACCAAAGAGGGAAAGAGTACTTTCATTCTCTACAAGAGGCCTAAGCATAGTATGATCTGGAGGGTACTCACTCAAAAGTGTAGCCATTATCTCTTCTTCCCAAGAAGATAACTTCTGAGGAAGGGATCGGGAGGTTTTCTCTTTACCAGGATTCCTATATAAATTAATATCAGGAATATTCCAGGAAACGCCTGGTGGAGAGCTAACTACTAAATAGCATTTATGCCAATCTTTATCTATGGATTCATACTTGCCATATATCTCAGCAAACTTAACATTGGGAGAAAAATAAAGATGAGAATCCCTGTGTTTTAATTCATGGGTACGAAAGAAGAGGAACGCCGTATCTTTTACCCCCTCTATGCTAGCAATTATATGAAAAAAGGCGGCCTTACGAATGGAGGCTGAGTTTAGTTGATTCAGAGGCGCATTGTACAGAAAAGCAATGCGAGAAAAGAAGTGGGTTACTAGAAAACGCAATCCAGCCCCCAATTGAAAGAACCAAAAGGCTTTAAAAGGAGGTGTCAGCGACGAAGGCCGCTCATCCTTCTCAGGGATTCTCAATGAATATCCCTCAAATTCCTTCGCCTTTCTCATAAACCCATCTAAAGATGTCCTATCTAGAGTAGAGGATTCATATTTTTCTAGGGGAAGAAGTTGTTTCTTGGGCCTATGCCCGACGTCCTCCTTTTGTACCTCAGATCCAGAAGCGGATCTAGTGGACCGGTTATGACCCTGGTGTCCAGAAGTACCTCGTCGAGAAGAGGAGGATTTCATGGCATTCATCTAAAGGGATGATAGCGGAAAGTCTAAGAGAAAGGCAAAATGCAGAAAAATACATGTGTAGTAGAGAGGAGAAGCTCCGAGGAATTGAAAGGAAAGGGGAAGGGTTTCTTCTCTTCCAGAAGTTTGACGAATATAAAGAAAAGTGAGTAGTTACTACTCATAAATCTTAGAAAAAGGGAAAGGAAAAGGCGTGGTTCTCTCAACACCCCGAGGCTTAATTAATTCCATAAAACGGGAATTATCCCCTGCACGCACGCAAAACAAAAAGAGAGAGAGAGAGAGAGAGAGAGAGAGAGAGAAGAAAGAAGCATCATCTTCTGTGAAACATAAAGAGAGTCAAAATCTTTGCATTTTTCTGTCCTCGGAAGGCTAAACGTCGCACTGTTTCCTGTACTATAAAACACTAAGGCATTTTCATATAACTTTTCCCCACTAACACCTTGCCAGAAGCTAATGTAGCATACTTCTGGACCTGGGGGGGGGGGGGGGGGGGGAGTAGCTGATAGGGATGAAATATCAGCCTCGCCACGT
This sequence comes from Thymus mandschuricus, assembly GCA_029379335.1. Taxonomy (NCBI): domain Eukaryota; kingdom Viridiplantae; phylum Streptophyta; class Magnoliopsida; order Lamiales; family Lamiaceae; genus Thymus; species Thymus mandschuricus. Next base: position 20,783,541 of record CM057081.1, read on the forward strand.
GGCATTCCCTCAATAGGGAGTAGAAGCATCTTTTGTGAAATCACATGTGCCCGACCTCACACAGGGGTAAGCGGGATCTGACCAGGTCCTAGCTGGTGCAGAAGTTGCGAGGTCATATGTCCAAAAGCTAGGCGGGATCCGCTATGCGGGACGCCGCGGGATCTGACAACTACTGTAGCTTGGGATAAGGCTTATGCACAAAAGCTAGTACTTACAGAAGCAGCCTCGGCCTTAGTAGGCTCCTGCTAATATCCAGGGATCTGCCAGGGCGTGTAATTGGCGTGACTCTTGTCCTTCTAGAGTGAGGACCACAGTATTAATGACAAAGATAATTTGTCCCTATAGAAATTCCTCTTTTATCCCTTCCATACAAGGAACATCCACCTTTCCACCCTCCTCGCATCCTATAAATACTAAGTGAACGCACAATAACATCATCATTCTCTACACACAACACACACCTTTGTGTACTGTTTCATTCAATACTCTCTCTCACGAGCTCCTCCGAGCTCAAGCAAGTCAAGGCGGGCAAAACCTTCTTTCGGGAAGCCGTAGTTCGTTTTCACATCCATCTATTCTTCTCGACGCCGGGAAGAATCTCTTTCTTACACACACTACCTTGAACTTAAGGTAAAACCCTCATCACTTAAAGGGGAATGAGGCTCAACGGAGCCCCGCGCTCCTCGTTTCTCTCTTTCTCCTACCTCGTTTCTTCGTTATCTGCTTGTATGAGTGCAAAACTCCATGAATCTTGCTAGTTTATGGCTAAATACGCCCTCTGTCCGTTGCCTATAGCTCGACTATTGTTCGTCGTTGCTACGCACATCCTGCCCTGTACAAAATGCTTGGTTATGACTTTTTCCGTACGCATGAATCTCTCGCTCTTTACTGCTTTAACGCTTTATCCACAAATGCTCTTTGCAAAACATGATGAACAATACCCTAAATTGTTGTGGATCTCTAACCCGGATCTATCACCATGGGCCAAAGGTGTGACGACTTATTGGACCTTGATGAATGGAGGAACGAGGCATTCGAGAATTCAAGGATTTACAAAGAACGAGCCGCAAGATTTCACGACTTGAGCATCAAAAAGCATAAGTTTGAAATTGGTGATGATGTTCTTGTTTTTAACTCTCGACTTCGTTTGTTTCCAGGAAAATTGCAAAGTAAGTGGTCGGGGCCGTTCGTTATTTACAAGGACTTGAAGAATGGTGCATTTGAAGTGTTGAAGAACGACGGTGAAAAATTCGTGGTGAATGGACATCGACTCAAGCACTACTTCAAGTCGTTGCCTCTATACCCCAAGAAAGCGGCCACTTATCTTGATGACCCGAGCTAGAAAGGAGGTATCGTCGGGCTAAAGATGTTAAACGTAGCACTTGCTGGGAGGTAACCCAATATTCGTATCCCGTTTTATTATTTTCGTCATTTTTATTTTTAGAGTCGTAGGTAAATTTTCGTATTTTAGAGTCGAGCCCCTTAATGTACTAACAAATTCTAAATGTTGTGTAGAAAACAAAATCTGGGCAGGACCTCTCGACACCTCTCTCGATCGAGAGGCCTGTCGAGAGGTGAAACTTTGTTGTCCAGTAGGGGTCTCTCGACACCTCTCTCGATCGAGAGGGGTATCGAGAGATTCTAAAATAATGTGCCCAGGTTTGTCACGTGATGCCTCTCGATCGAGACCCCCATGTTTTCGATCGAGAGGGGAGGACAGAATGTGCAGTGCAAAACCTCTCGACACCTCTCTCGATCGAGAGGCCTGTCGAGAGGTCAAAACACGGAGTCCAGTAGGCACCTCTCGACACCTCTCTCGATCGAGAGGTGTATCGAGAGGGTCGATGATGAGCCCTGAACCGACTTTGACCAGGTTTTATTTTCCCTGTTTATATACCATATACACACAATTCACATACCATTCACACACAAACACAAATTCTCTCAAGAACACAAGAGCACTTTTCAATTTTCTCTCTTCGATTCATACTAAGGTACTCGATTTCTCGCCCCTCTCTTATTAATTCATGATTCTCTACATGAATAAGCATGTTTTGACCGATTGAATTTTGTTTTTGTTGGTTAAATTCGTGGATTAATAGATTGGGTATTAGATTGAAAATTTTGGATTGAATCCATGAATTGCTTTGTATTAGTTGAATAAATTGGATTCATTGAGGATTGAAAAGATGATGGCATGTTGATTTTTGAATGGCTCTTTGAATTTGTCTATAAATTTGAGGGAATTCATTGATTTATATGCATTGAATTGATATGGTGCTATGAAGAAAATTATGTTGGGAGGATTGGTGTGTTGAATGTGTGGATTTGTAAGGCAAACATTGCATTGATAATGGGGGATGATTAAATTTGGTTGAAATTTGGGGGAAGATAAATCCATGTTGTTATATTCTTGTATCTCTACTATAAAATTTGTGAAATTTTTAGGTACTAGAATGGCAAGAGACAAAGGAAAGAGTGTTGCTTCGAATTCTTCAAGCAAGGGCAAAGGGAAGGAGAACGCCAAGGAGACATGGAAAAACGACAAGACTATCCCGGAGAACCGAATGCCGCCGGCAAGGTCGTTGCCTGCAAATTTGGAGCCAAAGGCATTCAAGCTAAAGCTCACTATGGCGGAGGCAAAGAGGAGATGGTCCCATCTTGTGCAACTCAAGCACAAGCATTGTCGTTTCCTCCATCAAGAGACGATAGTGGTGATGGGGATAGCCGATGAGATCACCCAAATGATGCAACGAGTAGGCTTCACCAACATATTCCAAGGCAATTACTTGACTTATCACATCTTGACGGTGGAGTTTCTCTCAACATTGGTGGTGGAGCGAGTCAATCAAGTGCCTCATATTATTCACTTCCAATTGGGTGGTCAACAAAGGGAGCTCACCATGGATCAACTTGATGACATTATTGGAGGAGATAAGAATGGGGAGTACTGACTAAGCTATTTCTAGCCTATCAATAATACAATAACCGAACTAGCTAGTAGTCCAGGTCGAACCACAAGATGTGAATGTGTCGAGAGATAATCAAGTAGTTCGTCTTGTCTCTATTATCCTATTTGAGCACATATTCATGGTTTTGGTTTTTAACTAGGCAATGAGTAAAGTATATGAAATAACAAGCAAAAATAAAGGCAAGTAATATAAAGACAAGTAAAGGAACAAGTAAAGAAGATAAGGTTTCAAACGATTTCCGATGTGATTAGGCTAAGGATTAGGCATGTGATGTATCAAACCATTTTAATTCCTTTGAGTGGCATTATTACATTAATCAAGCTATCTCATCCTCCCAAGACTCGATAACTAGTGGATTGAATAACATGCTTACCATTCTAAACATATTACCAACTCCTAAAAGCACAATGCCTATTAATCTAACATCAATTCACATAATTCTTTCTAGGAGCAATGCAAATCAATACTAGATAATATGAGCAAGGAGTCATGCCAAGTGCTATGAATGGAAGCTTCCTAGGCATTCCATCAAACACCTTGTATGCACTCATGGTTGTCAATCATTCATGCAATTAAATCCAATCAAATCCAAGGGCAACTCAAAGGAAAGGTAGATCCACATCAATAGCCCTCACATCCTAGCCTAATTCACATCATCCATCATTTGAAACCTCAATGGATCTAGCCTAGCATGGATCTAAGCATCAATCCATAAACAATAAGCAAAAACATAATGTAAAATAACAAGGAAAGAAAAGTAGAGAAGAAATCTTCAACAATCTCTTCAAACTCCAAGCATAATCTTCAATAATATTTGAAAATACTAAAAAGGAAAGAGGGAAAACTAGGGTTCTAAAGTTGTTGTGCACAAATGAATTACAAGTGTTGAATCATCTGCCAAATGATGCAAATAACAAGGTATTTATAGACTTCCCATAAGTTGGGGTCAAATTGCAATAAAGAGAAATTTGAGTGAGAAGGTGGGGTAAACTTTGTAATTTCTGTAAAGTTGACTCAAGGTTTGACTTGTGCATTTTCGGTTGACTTGTGCATTTCCGCCCACATTTCACAGTTTGCGCGCTCTCACGGGTTTGGCTCGTTCTCTCTCGTCCGGCATCGGAAAATTAATCCGCAAAGTGCTACAGCTTCCTCTTTCCCAGAAAATTCCTAGAAAATTGCCACCGCACCTGAAATAGGCACGGAAATCAAGAGAAAACGCAAAGCATATAGAAAACGCATAAGTGTAAAAACCTATCATTTCCTCTTCATTTAAGCACACATATCAAAGCCAAAACCTACCAAAAACATCTTGAAATGCATATAAAATATCGGTTTGTCAACCCCCCAAACATAAGCCATTGCTCGTCCCGACAATGGAACAAAACAATCAAAACACTCAAACCGAATGGGTATGCAATTCAAGATCATCGATGTCTCAAAATATTCTCTCAACAAAACATTTTCAATCATGGAACTCCCAAGGTGCATCGAACAATCCATAATCACACAACACTTTCAACTAAGAAATCAATCACTCAAGCATAGTGAAACTCCAAACCTCACTAGGTATAAGTGTATCGCTCTTTCTCTCAAGTGTATGGTAGAAATGTTTACACTCATCGAACTCATACATGCATTGCTCTTACCATAAGCTTGCCCTAAATCTCAGGATCTCCATCGCTTGATTGTGCACTCGAACTAAGATCAATTAGGTCTTTTATTTAGGCTTGTAATGTGGGGACATTGGTTTAGGTAGGGATTTTTAGGCTAAGTGACTAAGAAATCTCCTAAGTACTTTCACCTTCTCTTTTCCACTCTAAGTGTGAATTTCTTCACCTTCTACCTTCACCATATCACCTCTTTACACTCTTAAGTACATAAGCTTGATTGAAACTTCTCAAATATTCATGAATAACTCCTTTATGCTCTCATTCACAACTAACTTTATTCAAACTCTTTTTTTTTTTTTTCAACTTCTTTTTTTTTTTTTGTGAGAATTCCATTCTCATTTCTTTCATTTTTTTTTTCTTTTTTCTTTTTTGTAGAGCTCATAGGAGTATTCTCATCTCGAAATGACCTCTCCAATCAAACTTCCTGAACCTCGATATCTCACAACTTCACAACCTCTCAATGGATTCCCTTAACCAACCTCCACCCCCTTTCATCCGGTTTAGCAACAAGGGCTTCAAAGTCTCAAGGGGGACCACAAAGTTAACGTTTCATTTGGTTAGTGTTTAGGGAATAATGAGGCTAACAAGTGATGGCCTAAAATCCTTTCTAAGTTCTCGTGGCACATATAGCAACCTCAATCGAGATTAGAGGCAAGTTCTAGAAGATAACAATGCAATACATGGCAAACTCTCAAGAAAGAAAAGAACGTTATCAATTCAACGTTTTGGCTCAAACCTCACAAGCTTTTGTTTAGAGTTCATGTGCCTAAGATCGATCATTCCTAGTTAATCATGTCACGCAACCATTTCTTGCTCAATACACACATGAAAGACTCCAAAAATATGATACCATTTTTCGCTCAACTTCATCATCGACATCTCTCTTGAAATCAAAGGAGTGAAAAACATGATATGAAAACCAATAATTCAAGTGATTCATTCGAAAGAAATTTTAAAAATTTTGCAAAATTTGCAAGTAAGCATACATTTACACACATATGAACCACTTGATTCGCATTCCAACTTATACACTCTCATCACATACCAAACACACTCAAACAAATTCATCCTTTTCAAGCATCAAATTAAGCACAATCAACTTCATCAAGCAAATACAAGCTTAAAAATCGCTACTTTAATGAAAAACCGAAGAGAGAAAAGTAGTTTAAAAACCTTATCCTACCCCCTCCCCCAAACTTATTTTAGAAACAAAGTCTAAAATTAGTTTGGAGGGAAGAATAATAAGGAATTTAAACTACACTCACAAAGGTCCAAGCTTGCGATGCATATCACGTTCAATGTTGCTCACTCCGGTACATGCTCGATTAAGTTGAATCCTTTTCTTCGTCATGCTTTGCTCCTCTCGACTTTTCGATTTCAAGAACATGTACATCATCTCAAGAAAAAGAAATGAATAAGTAAGAGAAATAAGGTAAGAGAGGTGTAGGAGACAAGAGATAACACCAAAAAGAAAATGGAAAAACAAATTGAAAAATAGGGGGGGAAGGGGGAGCTGCGGTCAACGCCCGTTGACCGCAGTTGAATGGCCTTCGGGAGCATCGTGGATTACGACCCAAGGCTAGGTCGCATTCTACCTAGCAGTTTGCGACCAAAACTGCGACCTAGGGCTCGGTCCGGCATTTGGTCGCAGTCCAGTCTGTCCAGCCGGCCGGCCGCCGGATTCCGGCGGAATTTTCAGCCGGCAATGACACTTTCCCCTACTCTCGGGTCTTACGAACTCATTCCAATTGGCAGAATCGAATTCCGACATCTTTAGCTATTTCTTTTTGATTTTACTGCCGAACTGCGCAAAACTGGAATTTCACCTCCGAAAATTTTTCTAAGTGTTGGAGCTTAAAAACTTGAAAAATCTCAAATTTTTTTTCTAAGGCATAGAAAAACATCCTACACTTAGAAATTCCTTTCCATAACATATTAACCCACTTCTCAACTCTTATTCGAATAAAATGACTCAATCTAAACTTTAAGAAAAACGAGAAAATGAAGGATACGTGTTGGGGTGCCTCCCAACGAGCGCTTGTTTAACGTCGCTAGCTTGGCGATACCTCAACGGGCGACTCATGGCACATCAAACGAGGTCCTCTCTTGACCTCCAAAACTTGTAAACTTCTCACGTAGAGGATCGGCAACCTTTTCTTGGAACTTCACGCCTCCTAGATTTTTGAAACCTCCTCCTCGATATGGGAATGCATCAACAAACATTGAATGAGGTAAGTCTTCAAGCTCAAGTCCCTCATCCTTGGTTGGAATTTTCATTCCATCCTCAACTTTCGGTTCATAAAATGTCATCTCTTCTTCATCAACTCGGAAAGTGAGACTTCCATCACAAACATCCAATATAGCTCGGCCTGTGGACAAGAAAGGCATACTAAGTATCAAAGGAAAGTTATGCTCCTCATCAATGTCAAGAACGAAGAAGTCCACCGGAAAGATGAACTTTCCAACCTTGATAAGCACATTGTCGATCTTTCCCCAAGGAATTGTGATTGAACGATCCGCCATTCGAAATATAGTCATGGTGGGCATAAGGGTTCCAATCTTCAAACGTTCAAAGATAGGAAGAGGCATGACGTTCACTCTTGAACCCATGTCACACAAGACCTTCTCTAGCACTTGATCACCAATTTCACAAGGAATTGTGAAATTTTCAAGATCGCTTTCCTTGTTGGGGAATTTTCTTTGTATTCTAGCACTAAATCCCTCCGATAACTCAATGGTCATATCATCATCCATTTTAACCTTTTTCTTGTCTACATCCCCCAAGAACTTCTCATGATTTGGCATACTACTCAACAAACCAACCAAATGAGCATTGATATCCAACTTCTTCAACACTTCCAACCTATCAATGCTTTTATCTACAACTTCCTCATGAGGGGTACTCTCTACAAGATCATCTCTCTTCTCACCCCCAAACTTAGCATGATTCTCATATCCAAACTCAAGAGGAAATGATATATCGTTCATGATGCCATCATTCTACTTACTCACATCATCATTCTCTATAGAAGTTTGGGGAAAATGAGTAAGAGAAATACCTTCATCTTTTTTTGCACATGGCTTTTCCTCTTCTTGAATCTCATGAAAAGGCATTGAAAGTAGAGGCATTGATGGAGCTTCATGGCTCCAAGGTTGGAGTGGTTCCTCTTCTACAAGTTGTTGTGAAATCAAAAGGGGTTGTTGGTTGATGTGAATAACCTCTTCTTGGACAAGAGTTCCTCCATTCTTAAGTCTCTTCCAAGCTCGTTCTTCCATCAACGCCTTTCTAATCTCTTCATGCTCCTTCTTAAGGTTGGTAATTTGGGAAGCAAGCTCTTCATATTTATCATCCAACATGGAGGTAGCTTTCTTTGAATTTACCCTTTCCATAGGCCATTGAAAAGAATTAGAAACCATATCTTTAATAATCCTCATGGCTTCCTTCACATCTCGATTTAGCAAGCAACTTCCGGAGGTAGCATCTACAATAGTTCTTGTTTGTGAACTCAAACCACCATAGAAGAAGAAGATTTGTCGACTCTCATCTAGGCTATGTGGAGGGCATTTCCTCAAGAGCTCACGGAATCTCTCGCAAGCATCGAATATCATCTCATCCTCATGTTGGGCAAATTGATAAATCTCCGAGATTAGGCGTTGTACCTTGGAAGGTGGAAAGTATCTCGAGAGAAAAGCTTTGCATAAATCATCCCAAGATTTTATTGACTTCCCATTGAGACCTTTGAACCACTCTTTAGCCCGGTCACGAAGTGAAAATCCGAAGAGTCTCATCCGGATTGTGTCATTTGGCACTCCTTCGAGCTTGAGGGTATCACAAATTTCGAGGAATGAGTATAGATGATCATTTGGGTCCTCGGTGACTTCTCCTCCAAATTGATTTGCTAGAACCAAACGAATCAAACCCGGCTTGAGCTCAAAGTTGGGTACGTCTATCGTGCCCCATTCTCTTCCTTGATAACTGGCCTTTGGAGTTTGGAATATCTCAATTATAGGAGGTAATTGAATCTCTTGAGTTCTTCTCCTTAGCTCGTCAAATTTTGCTTCCATAACCTCCAATTGCTTCATAAGAACTTCCACTTCCCGATTTATTTCCACATCTTGCTCTTTGGAAGTTCTTTCTCTCTTCTCATAATCCAAATCGAAAGATTCCACATGTTTAACCTTGGATCTATGAAGTGTGTACCTATCAAGCACACCAATAAAGAAATCAAAAATAGTCCAATAAAATACTTGAATCAACAAGCACAATACCATCCTATCTATAAAAATAAAACAAGCTCAAATTAGCAACAAGAAACTAAACAAACTATTGATCATCAATCTATTCACTCCCCGGCAACGGCGCCAAAAATTGACTAAGCTATTTCTAGCCTATCAATAATACAATAACCGAACTAGCTTGTAGTCCGGGTCGAACCACAAGGAGTGAATGTGTCGAGAGATAATCAAGTAGTTCGGCTTGTCTCTATTATCCTATTTGAGCACATATTCATGGTTTTGGTTTTTAACTAGGCAATGAGTAAAGTATATGAAATAACAAGCAAAAATAAAGGCAAGTAATGTAAAGACAAGTAAAGGAACAAGTAAAGAAGATAAGGTTTCAAACGATTTCCGATGTGATTAGGCTAAGGATTAGGCATGTGATGTATCAAACCATTTTAATTCCTTTGAGTGGCATTATTACATTAATCAAGCTATCTCATCCTCCCAAGACTCGATAACTAGTGGATTGAATAACATGCTTACCATTCTAAACATATTACCAACTCCTAAAAGCACAATGCCTATTAATCTAACATCAATTCACATAATTCTTTCTAGGAGCAATGCAAATCAATACTAGATAATATGAGCAAGGAGTCATGCCAAGTGCTATGAATGAATGCTTCCTAGGCATTCCATCAAACACCTTGTATGCACTCATGGTTGTCAATCATTCATGCAATTAAATCCAATCAAATCCAAGGGCAACTCAAAGGAAAGGTAGATCCACATCAATAGCCCTCACATCCTAGCCTAATTCACATCATCCATCATTTGAAACCTCAATGGATCTAGCCTAGCATGGATCTAAGCATCAATCCATAAACAATAAGCAAAAACATAATGTAAAATAACAAGGAAAGAAAAGTAGAGAAGAAATCTTCAACAATCTCTTCAAACTCCAAGCATAATCTTCAATAATATTTGAAAAAGAGGGAAAGCTAGGGTTCTAAAGTTGTTGTGCACAAATGAATTACAAGTGTTGAATCATCTGCCAAATGAGGCAAATAACAAGGTATTTATAGACTTCCCATAAGTTGGGGTCAAATTGCAATAAAGAGAAACTTGAGTGAGAAGGTGGGGTAAACTTTGTAATTTCTGGAAAGTTGACTCACGGTTTGACTTGTGCATTTTCGGTTGACTTGTGCATTTCCGCCCACATTTCATAGTTTGCGCGCTCTCACGGTTTTGGCTCGTTCTCTCTCGTCCGGCATCGGAAAATTAATCCGCAAAGTGCTACGGCTTCCTCTTTTGATCCTCTTCGACATAGGATAAGTCAAACATTCCCAGAAAATTGCCACAGCACCTTAAATAGGCGCGGAAATCAAGAGAAAATGCAAAGCATATAGAAAACGCATAAGTGTAAAAACCTATCATTTCCTCTTCATTTAAGCACACATATCATATCAAAGCCAAAACCTACCAAAAAAATCTTGAAATGCATATAAAATATCGGTTTGTCAAGTACTTGGGCAACAACCACCCTAATCTTCAACATTTGTGGAGCCATTTTGTGGATTACGAGGAAGAAAGGAAGAAGTCCTACAACCCGGCGATTGCAAAGGCCACCTCGATTCGGAATCCCACGATTCGCTACTTCCATCGGTTGATCTCTTGCTCCATTCATTCTCGCCATGACTCCGGCACCTTCCTTGCCACCGATGCACATCTCATTTGGACATCTTATCGAGGACAATCCCAAGATGCAGCCCTCTACCTTGTAGATCATATGAAGAATCAAGCGTACTTGTTTGGATGACAAAAGATAGGGATTGGAGCATTCGTTACTCTATTGCTAGACACTTCAACGTACAAATTCGGGAGCAGCCGGTGTCTACATCCATCTTTGTAGATAGGAGGACTTTGGAGTTTGTGAGGATGATCTCTTTCGACACTTCCGGGTGGTTCTTCAAGTTACATGGGTTGAGTGGAGTTTTTTTTTTTCTCGTTGCCGAACAACTACTTAACCTCGGTGAATGGGAACGAGAATCTACAACGAGGCAATGGAAGGATGAATTCTCCACAACACAAGCAACTCATGTGGCCCGAAGGAGGTCCAAGGCCACAAGAAGGAGAAAATGATGATGAGGAAGGAGATGATGAAGAAGAAGCCGAGCAATACGAGCAAGGATTCGATCAAGAGGAGCAACATGACGGAGGCAATGATGAAGAAGGCGATGGAGTTGGAGGTCCACAGCCCGCGTTCCAAATGGCCGCCCCGGGTTTTCATGAGGCGATGCGAGGTTACCAAGAGGAGAACTTGCAACTTTTCGACAACTACCACTTGCTATACCGGGAGTTTGTTCATGAGCAAGTGGGGGAGGTTCGTCAAGAGTTGGGATCGTTGAGGGATGAGGTTGGAGGCCTTCGGAATTCATTCACCACTTTCTTTGAAGAAGAGAGCGCAGCACGTGAAGCGGAGAGAAAGCGTAGAGAAGATGAACGGGCATACCAAGAGCAATATAGGAGGATGATGTATGACATGCATCAATTCTACCCCTTCTACCCGGATGGGTATCAAAGGTAAGATCCCAATGACCCACCCCCTCCTCCCTTTCCTTGAGTGGTTATTGAGTTAACTTAGCCTACTTCTTTTCTTTAAACTTATTTCTTTGCTATGCTTTGAAATAAGTTTGGGGGAGGGAAAAAGAGTGTCTAAGTTAACCCAATTTTAATTGTTTTCTTGTTTTTAAGTGTCTTTTATTTGTTTAGTACTATTTTGGGGTATTGATAGGGTGTATTTTTACCCTATTATCTAGGTGTTATATTATCGTTTTTTTATCTTATTTTGATAGTTTAGCTCATGTTTTATATTGTTTATGTTATTTCAAGCTACATTACGCTTTTGGGTTGTTTTGAGTGTTTTTAGGGCTTTTTAGTCGAGAAAATCCAAGGCAAGACAAGAGACGACGAAATCAAGGAAGATGATGAAGTATTGGTCCCAAGTTCTAACTTCTCACGATGTTATTGAAGAGTTATTCTGGAATTATGGAAGCATAGAATTGAAGAGGGGTTCAACAGGAGCGTGTAGGCGAAAACGGAGGTCAATTCGGAGTTCGGACGAGAAAGATACGATCGAATCAAGAAAGGTGCGCAAACCGGCAAACCGACTCGGACACCCACTCGGCCGAGTCGCCGGCCGAGTGAATTCACGAACCCAAACCAGTAGCTCCACTCGTCCACTCACTCGGCCGAGTCGTTGGCCGAGTCAAAAACACGGAAATCCTAAATTTGGGATATTTTTATTTCCTTAACCTAATCCTTGCCCACTTAGATAACAATTACGAACCCCTACCTTATAAATATCTCAAAACTCATCATTGTACCCAAGTTTTCATAGTTTAGAGCTCTCTACTTTTTACCATACTCTAGATTAGTTCTTATTCTTTTCTCTACATTTTTTACATTGATGTATGAAAACAATTGAAGATTGAATATTTATTCAAGATTCAAGAGTTTTTCTATCCCTTTCTCTTTTACTTATGCTTTTTAATTATGTTTATTCTTCCTTCTACCTTTCTTTTAATTATGTCTAGCTAAATTCCTTAGTTGATTTTAGGGATTGAATGCCTAATTGAATTTATGTAAGTGTTCTTGTTTACAATTAGCCTTCCAATCTAGGTACATGTTTCATGGTGCTTATTCTCATGCATGATTACTTGATCACTAATTATGTGTGCATAGTTATGTTTTTATGCCTTAATAGGATAACTGCATAATAGATCTCATGAATACATGGTATGGTAGTTTGATTATCTTAGTTGAGATTGAATTATCATATATTTGCATATAGTCGATTTAGGTGTCATAATTGAATCTAGTTAATTGTATGATTGATACTTGTTCTATTTTGCACTTGATTTGATTTCTATGAATCCGAAAGGAGATTATGATTTTGTTAGGTGACGACTTGCATTGCCTTAATTGGAGTGTTAGGTCATTTTTGTTGTATCACATCTAGATTGGATTAAATTGGTTAATTGTACTCATTAATTGCTTGCATATATTTGATTACACTACTAGAAAAACGCTCATAGATAACTCCAATTTTGAGTTATCTATGTACCAGAAAAAGCGTTATAGAACTGGGTGTAATCTATTGTCACGCTCATACATTACGGTTTTGTAGCGTAATCTATGTGAGTTATACATAACAGTCCGAAAAATTATACATCACACTAATAAACCGTAATATATTATACTTTTACATTACAGTTTGAAACCGTTATCTATAAGTTTTTATGCGTTAAGATTTGGTAATCAAAGATTTCAGTTATTCTAACATACATTACGGTTTGTGACCATTACAAATAACATATTATAATGTTATTTTTTTACGCAATAGATTACGCTTCTATAGCTTAAATAATTGTATTGTACACTGTAATGTATATTAAAAATACACAAATCTATGCATTTTATTTCTCTAAATATAAAAAAAGATATCCCAACATTGTCTACAACATCCAAAAATTTAAAGAAATAAAATTACAGGATCAATATCCATACTTGTGAAATTACGTACACTTCCGAAAACTTTCTTTGATTTCTATCTTTCAACCATAGGCAACTTCATCAAGCAACGACTCTCATGCCTCTCCAACTTCAACTTTTTCTTCATCTTGTAAACTTCATTTTTTTTTCCTGCATCTTTACGAGGCATATTCCTAATTATTTAGGCAAAAAATAAATGACAGCATTAGCCAAAGTGTTCAAGTAATAAACTTTAAGTAGAGTCAAAAGGAAATGCAGATCAACTGGAGTTATCAACTGTTAATACAGATCATAGAATTAATGACTATAATACAGGAAAGACTATCAACTGTTACGATGAGAAAATAAGGAATTTCGAATAAAATGCGAATCATAGAACTAATGACTAAATCAAACAAGATCAATAAGGAATTATCCCCGTAGGATGACTGCATCACAGAGCATAACAAGACATGCATAATTCAAATCAATCATGTCAATTTAATTGAGATGGGGTAATTTAAAAAATTGTTCCACACACAAGCAAAGAGATATTAGAGAGGGAATGCTGAAAGTTGCACCTTTTATTTCTGTATGAGCTTGCAGCCTTCCAGAGGGCCTGTACCCGAGAAAACCTCCTGAAGAATAGGTTCAGTAACCTGAGGGTGTATATTTCCTACATACCTACATCAAATCACAATATATAGAAATAGACATTAGGAATGAAAATATAATGTTACTCATAAAACAGTATCCATTATAACAACATCTACATTCTTGTTTCTGGCCTTCGTCTATCCCTGCCTTTCTATTTCTGCAGGTTTAACATCAGTCCCAGCTGTATAAACAGGAACTCCAACCTACACAAAGCTTATATGTCAATAATGGATGAAATAAGGAGCATAACTATAAAGATAAGAGACAACAAATCGTACACAAAAGACATTATTAAAGGTAGCTCAAAAAAAGTTGTCGAGTGTATTTTCATTCTCATAATATATAGGACAAGAAAGACAAGAAATGTGATGATAACATTTAAGGATGTCCTATTTTAGCATGAAAGATGATTATAACATTGATTATTAACAACAAAAGTAAACACTCTAATGCTGGAATCTTAAACTGAGAAAGAAGCTACTTCCCGAAAACTACATGTTTGCCCAAAATAACCAGCTGGTCAATAGCAGCAGAAGGTGAAGATATCTGCTACAAGAAATACGGGTTCAAGAAAAGCACCAGCTTTTTCAGATATAAAGCTAGCTTTGCGTTGACTGTTGTCTTTCCAACTCCTTGCAACCCAGCCAATAAAATGACAGTTGGTTTAGTTTTTGAAAAATCCAGCTCAGAAACTTCTCCTCCCATTAGTTTAACTAGCTCGTCACTCACTATCTGTATAGGTTAAAGAAAGCTAGTAAGCATTCCAGATGTAGGTCAACGATGGGAAGCAACTTTTACCAGCATCTATATGATGATTCCTCATTGGGAAACATCAATGATCTAATAATTGACTAGCAATACTAGATATCACAATTCATTGACACTCGTAAGGTTAACAAAAAAAGAAAAGAAAAAAGGAAGCAGAAAACTTATAAGCAAACAACCTCCCATAAACAAAAAATCAAATCAAACCGAAAGCAAAAGCAAAAGCAAAATCAACATACGTACACTATCATCACCAACAAGTACAAGTTAACAACATAAATAAATCACAATATCAATATTATGAAGGAGTGATAATAATGCTGTAGTAAACTGAATCACAAAATCAATGCAACTTAACCACAGTCACCATCCTATTAATCGAGCAACATAGTGTGTTAGTCTGGAATTGACAACATGAGCTGCTGGCAAAAGCTTTATGTTGAAAAAAATTGAACTGACTTCAACCAAAGAAGGCAAACTTTGTAGGATAATTGAGCAGAGGTAAACCAATACTATCATAATGATTATTGTTCGACTTTACAATGTTCACATGGAAAGCTCTGAGTACAAAAGTCAGATATGGTAGAAAAGATAAATATAAAGCTCAAGCAAAAACCAAAACCAAAATGAAAAGACAGATTAGCATAACTGTAAGGGATCTAGCAGTCAAATTATTCTTGGCAAGACTCAAGATCTTAAGCTCTTGGCAACTAGACAAAGATTCTAGCAAAGGACCAGAAAAATCATTCACAATCTCCAAAACACTCAAGAAAATCTAATCTCCATTGTCAGACCCAGTGATATAACAATTCAAAAATGAAAAAACATGAAGATCAACACACAACTCTTAGATCAAGGTCAGTTTCAACTCCACCACATTCTCTTCACACACAAACATGATAAATTCAAAAACACAGGTACAAAGATCTTTCTTAAAAAAGGAAAATAATTAGGGGAAACCTCCAATGCCGAAATTGAGGGAAAACATAAGCGACGAGAACCCCTTATATTTCTTTCAGCTACTCAATTACAGTTCTGGAATTTCCACAACTCCATAAATTCGCAATTCAGGGCAAGAATTCATCGGAATCGGATGGTAGAAGAATAATGAACTGACCTTTCAGAGAGTTGGAGACCGACCTGAAAGCCGACGGCCTCGATCCGGCGCGCGGCGAGTTCGGGCTTGTTTGCGTAGAAGCCGGAGCAATACGACAACACTATCTCCGCCAGCAAACTCTCCACGCAGCTTTCCGACACCTCTTTCACCATTTCCGCTTCTTCTTCTCTCCTTTACGCCTCTCGATCGAAGAACAAACTCCACTGAAGATTTCGATTTCGAAACGTGATCCGAGTTTCAGATTCTGGAACCCTAACAACAGTTGAAGATTGAAATCCTCTGTGTTTTGTTGTTAATTTGGGGTATAAAAATTAGAGATACCTGAGAGAGAGGAGGAGGGTACCATAAGAGCTAGGGCACGAAAATTCCCCAAAATCGATTAGAAATTGAGGGGTAATCATTGAGGAAGAGAGGGAGAGAGAGGAGGAGAGTACGGGCGATGAAAATACCGGCGACGGCAAGCTCCTCACGGTGGCGATTCGCAGAGAGAAGTAGAAGCCCGCAGCAGCACTCGCGATTCTGGAAAATTTCCAAGTGTTTTCTAAGCGTCGAATTTTCGAATTTTCTAAGTGTTCAAACGTAGAAATTTTGTAATTGTAATTTAGTGTTATTTTTTTTTTAATAGAATAGATAACACTTATTTAGGGGGGTGTATTCAATTCAGATTTTGCAGGATTTTTATAGACTTTGAAAAGTAGGTGGAATTTTATAGACTTTTAAAATTCATAGACTCTGCGCAGAGTTTGACTAGACTCTATACAGAGTTTGACTAATTCTATTTATTGATTTTGATGGATTTTCATGGACTTGCAGTATTATGGAATATGTTTTTTTTTTTAATTAGTTTTTATGGATTTCCATAGACTCCAACGCTGAACTATTGTAACTATTTATTTATATAAATAAATGCATATGAGTCACACTTGTAAATAAATAAATAAAATTATCTATATTATTTGAAAAAAAAAAAAACCAATAATTTTATTCAAATTGTTTGAATATGTTTGTAGGAAGTATCAAAATTCATCAAATTATGTCATCTTTCAAAACAAGAATCGTATTTTAAAGAAAGTACAATTAATGTATTTTTAATAATAAAAAAAAAATACTCTTATTTTTTTTTCGTTAAAATGTTATATTTCAGTTTAGTAATTATTCAATTCCTTGAACCTTAAAAAACGTAGCAATAATTTAACCATAAAAAATCAAAATGAAAGTTGAGATTTTGAAGTTACATGTTCAAATTTTATAAGAATGAGGGATTTTATGAAAATATTGATTTTCAAACAAACTCTAGTAAACAAATTTTTGGTACTAGATAGCCATAATTTGGATGTCTTTTAAAATAAACTACTCCCTCTGTCCCTTTGGAGTTGTTACATTTCTTTTCAGCATTTGTCTCAAGCATTTTCGAGCGTCTTGATAATAAGTTTCATAATATCTTTTTGTGAAATTTTTAAATTTACGAGATACTACAAGTATTTTAGTATCTCATAGAAGGAAACAATATTTAAAAAGCTATTTTTAAACTCATCAATAAAATTCTCGAAAACGCTTAGGACAAATGTTAAAAAGAAGTGTAACAACTCCAAAGGGACGGAGGGAGTATAATTATTTGAATAAAAGATAAAAAGTACAGAAGAGGGTGGCGAAGATGGTGACTTTGAGTTTTTTTCAGAGAATCCGTAGAAATCTCTGCGTTCTATAAAAAATTTTGAAAAGTGAAGTCTCTTTATATTTAAAAAAAAGAATCCAGCAAAATCCATGGACTGTTGAATACCTATAGATTTTTTAAGACTTTAAAAAGTCTGCATTGAATACCTCAGGATTTTTAAAGACTTTATAAAATCTGAATTGAATACCTACAGATTTCTAAAATCCATAAAAATCCTGCAGAATCTGAATTGAATACACCCCCCTTAATTACGGTTTATTCTTATCGTAATTAAAAGTTAAAGTGTTGCTTCATATATTACGGTTCTTTAAAAACCTTTAACATTAACACTAGGTATACATTACAGTTTTTAAAAAAACTGTAGTAATTGTTAAAAGTACACGCACATAGATTACGGTTTCGAAAAAAAACGATCATACATTACGGTTTTGGCGAAAAACCGTAATGTATGAAGCGTTTCCTATGAGGAAATTTCTTGTAGTGTTAGGTAGGCTTCCCTAGTGATAGGGACTAATATCAGCCATATTCCACAAATAAACCAAATTAATTAATGGAGAAGCGCACCTTCTTCAACCTTAGGATATAGTTTCTAGAAGTTATACAGTATACCAGGCGTCATGATAAATACAAAAATCTTGCTGAAAAGGAATGGAATGATAGGCTCTGGGCGACATAAGCCTTTTCATTGTTATTAAGAGAAATTAATATTCATGCCTTTAGAGATCAATAGAAGCTAGCCCACACCACAGTGTATTATCAAAGAGACTCCATGAGCACCAGATGCTCAATACAATCAAGAATCGTATGCCATGCAAGAAGCTGTGAGGTTCTAGCTTCTCCCATGAGCCATGCGGGATCTGCAGGCATCTGCAAAGGCAGGAGGATCTGACCAGATCCTATAAGCGCTTAGTAGAAGCTCGAGGTTTTGCGTAACATACGGTCAGCGTGACTCTATGTACTATAGAGTGAGGACCACTGCATTCATGACGGAGGGTATTTTACCTCCGTTGGAATTCCTTTTCTGTACTTCCTTCACATGAATGCCCACTTTTCACCCTCCTCATACCTATAAATACTAAGTGAACGCACATTTCGACGACATCACATTATCACTCTCTACGAACAACACGCTCCTTGGCGTACTGTTCCATTCTATCTCACATTCTCTCTCCCGAGCTCCTCCGAGCTCAAGCAGTTGAGGCGTTCAAAGCCTTCTCCCGGGACGCTCTATTCTTCCCTTC
Source organism: Thymus mandschuricus (assembly GCA_029379335.1). Taxonomy (NCBI): domain Eukaryota; kingdom Viridiplantae; phylum Streptophyta; class Magnoliopsida; order Lamiales; family Lamiaceae; genus Thymus; species Thymus mandschuricus. The sequence continues at coordinate 20,802,392 of CM057081.1, forward strand.
ACCTCCATCCATTCCTCTCGACGCCGGAAAGAATCTCTCTCTCATACCTCGTCCCAGGCCTAAGGTAAAACCCTTGTTGCTTGTAACAAATCAACCCAGTAACTAGAAACAATCTCAAGGCCATATCTCCTTTATGACATGAATTGTGATGGCTAATCTGTTGTTGTTGTGCCAAAATCTTAAGGTTGTGAAGGATCCGGAGGAAAGCCGGGTCACAAACTGCAGCAATCTCAAAACACCTTCGCTTCACCTTGTGGACTTGGTGAGCATACAATTCTGTCTATTATCTGCTCAATATGAAATCCATCTATGAGTTGCAAAGGATTGGTGATTACAGGATAAGCATCACTACTAAAGCTAGTTGAATGCCCCTGAATAGCCATGACCTTAAAACCCATGAAATAATAAAAACATTAAAAAATGGAGACCCGAAAGATGCCGAGGTTATCCCATTCACTTTGATGAAGGGGGCCCGCGTCTGAAAGCAGAACCCTCTCTCAGAAGCCCTGTCTAACAGGCAACTCTCTCGTAAGCCCCGTATAACGGGCAGAACCTTATCAAAAAATCCCTACACAGTAGGCAACATCATCGTAAGCCCCATACAATGGGCAGAACCCTCATAAGCCCTATTTAATAGGCAACCTTATCAAAAAGCCCTGTTTAACAGGCAACATCATCGTAAGCCCCATTCAATGGGCAGAACCTTCTACAAAGCCCTATCTAATAGGCAACTCCTTCGTAAGCTCCATGCAATGGGCAGAACTCTTCCTAAGCCCTACTCGGTAGGCAGCATCCTCACAAGCTCCATATAATGGACAAAACTCTTTATAAGTCCCACTAAATGGGCACTGCACCCCCAAGTATTGCTCTAAAGGCGACATTTCCATGTATCATTCCCATAAGGTTTACCCATTGCATTCCGGTGGGTAAAATCTCACCTAAATCCCGCCTTGTAAGGGGTATTCTCGAAAAACTCTATTTAATAGACAATACCTTTATAGACCTCTAAGGAGGATATTACTTTCATAAGCCCAATCTGATAAGTAGCGCTTCTGTAAGCTTTAAAAAATAGACCAAGCTCTCGTAAGCTCGGATCGATAAGTAATGCTCTCATAAATCCCACGTAAAATGCATTACTCTCATAGTCCTTGGCTAACAGGGAATATCTTATAAGAAAGTCATATAAAATAGGCACTAAATGTAAGAAGGGCCTATATGGCCGAGGCATCTCGTAGTAAGCTTAATAAAATAAGATGCCACACAAACTCTTAATAACCTCTCCTCCGGATCAGATCCCTTTCAGAGGCTTCACAAAGAAAGCCTTAGGAAAACACACAATCTAATAAAAGTAGGTTTCGTAAAGACAGATGTCGTAGACCTCAGCTTCATTGCGGCAAAAGCCACCCCTTCTAAGAGTCTTGTAACGAACATGTTATACTCGTTAAAGTCACAATAAATAATGCTCAAACGCAGAAAATTCGTTAATAGCATAATAAATATATATAAAGCCACTTTCAAAGAGCATCTGAAATTAATCCTCTAAACGTCCTCAAATCTTCGCAGATTCCTATAAGGATGAATGCTGCATCAGATGCTGCTTCCAAGGAGGCTGGTCAAGCCACTGGAAATCCAGAAGATTCTGTAATCGGAAACAAAGGAATAGGCACTATGCTAACAGAGACTAGTGTCAACATGGAGGCTCAGTTCTCTCCAGTTATGCTCCTCCAAATGAAAGGACTCGTAGAGGGTGTAGTAGAGGGAGCTGTTGAGAAGATACTTCATACCTTGGGGACAAATCCCCAAAACGCAGATCCCGTGGGCGAAACCCAGGAAGGAGGAGGAAGTAAAAGTACTCCTGCAATGCACAAGCAGAAGCCTATGCATCAAGGCATAACTCAAGAGCTAGTCTCAAGGCTGCCCCCGATAGCGGCCGAAGAGGAAGAAGGATTTTTCACTGACTGGGAATCCCCAGAAGAAGAAGGTCCTGAAGAACTTGAAGGAAATCCCAATGAGAACACTGAAAATGCATGGGCCAAGAAATATGCCCAGCAGCAAGAGCAGATGAAGCTCTTGGCAAAAGAGGTCAAAAGACTGAAGGAACAAAAACAGGCCAAAGAAAGGGTTCCAAAAGAAACGGAGGCGAGTGAGAAAGAAGTTCGCAACCCCAACGAAGAAGGAAACCCAAAACCTTCCTCAAACAATAGGAGTGGAAGAGGCAAATCAGAACTCTTTCCCTTATATATTGATGAGAGCAGTCCGTTCTCGGTAGACATCCAAACTGATCCTGTTCCAAGCAATTTCAAAACAATCTCTTGCGAATATCAGGGGAAAGGAGACCCCGAAGAGCACTTGATGAAGTTTGAAAGCCTATGTCTCCTTCATCAATATTCTGAAGGGGTTAAGTGTCGTGTGTTCCTCACAACCCTGTCAGGAACTGCTCAACATTGGTTCAAGCAGTTACCAAAAGCCTCCATACACTCCTTCATGGATCTGAAAGAGGTTTTCCTACAGCAATTCGTCAGCGCTAAAAGGACCACTCGGAACTCCTTGCATCTGACGACCATAAAACAGGGTGTCAACTAAAGTCTGAGAGACTACATGACACGGTTCAACGAGGCCGTCCTGGAAATCTCAGGAGTGGAGCCAAAGCTAAAGGTGCATGCTTGTGTGGATGGCTTGAAGCCAGGACAGTTCTTTGCTTCTCTTATCAAGAAAGAAGCTACCTCTTTTGAAGAGTTACTGACAAGAGTCCAAAAGTACATCCATATGGAAGAAGCTCTGAGCAACAAGGGGGCTGAGTTGGTCTCTCAAAAAGAAAAGAAGTCGGAGGAAAGGAAAAGGCTGGCTCCAGATGCTAAGAAGTCTGACCAAAATGAACTGTCTTGGGGATATTTCACCCCTTTGATCAAACAACCCGATGACTTATTCGAAATAGTCATGAGGAGGCTAGGAGTACAGATCCCTAGGGGGCACAGGCATCCCCCAAGGAATCCACCCTCAGATAAATTCTGCAAGTTTCATAACGATTATGGACATGTGACTAATGAGTGTAGAAATCTGAAAATAGCCATTGAGAGGCAAATACAGGAGGGGGAGCTCCTGGAGTATGTCAAAAAAGAAAGTAACCAAAACAAAAAGCAAAAAATAGCAGAGGACGAGGCGTTCGGGCCAAAAGAGGGACTGGAACGCAAAAGAGTTATCAATATGATACATGAGAGCTACCCTAAAGTAGGCAATTCCTCAAACGGGGGAGAATGAGTATCCTCCCTTGAGAAAGAACAAAACTTATTATACCTTTTTTGCAGTGTTTATTTCTTAAACTCATAATATATGAAAGAATCGAACTGAGTCCCTAATAGCGGAGGGGCATACTGAGGAAAGCATCACCAAAATGAGGTATAATTCCTCATACTCCTTATACCTCACTTGGGGGGGGGGGGGGGGGGGGGGGGGGAGAGTAGGGAGTATCCCCTCATAAGAATATTTGTATCCCATTATCTTAAAATGTTTTTTCTGTCCTTTTCTATGTCAATGTTTATACTACATTGCATATGAAGACAACAAGTAAAGACAAGATGAGAGGTTATATACCCATAAAAATCGTATCAACAAAAGCAGAAAGCAGATCTTGAAGTCCATCTTAATCATCCAAAAACTCAGAATAAAAACTAGAAACGGAAAAAGGCCTGTTTCAAAGTATCGGTCGACATAAATGACAAAATGAATAAAGATTTTTAGTCTTGAGCAGAAGCCTCAGTAGCATCAGAATTGAACAGATTAGGCACAAAACGGTCCCCAGCTTCTTGATTGGGAACTGTAACCACATCCCGAGTGGTATCGGAAGGAGCACCTTGAACAAGTTTCAAAGGACCCTCGGAAGGGGGGACAATAGCATCAAGGGAGGGAGAAACCACAGGAGAATCACGAACGGCAATCGACTCCTCATTGGCCTGCCCAGCATCGGAGGCAAAGATATGAGCCTCGGCTGTTTCCTCCATTTGAGCTTCCACAAAAGAAACAGAAGAAGCTTTCCTAGGGCCCTTAAGGGAAGTAGCTTGATCAGCCAAGGTGTGCTTATCGACATCAGACTCCATGTCTGAAGAATTGGCGGAGAACGATTCGGAAGACGAAGCCTCAAAAGGAAGCTCGCATGCAGGCGGAAGTAAATCGGGAGTATCTTTCTCCTATAAAGAATAAAAAAGAATATAATACAAAGATAACTCATGAAAATAAACAATCTAGGAAATTACTATTTTCTAAACACGATCAGCAAAAAGGAAAAAGAAAAAGAGAGAAGAGGTTCCAAGACCACAAAGCTATACCTCTTCGAAAATTCTCTTCATTAACCTCTGGACTTCAGCATATGGAAGGTAGGTTTGAATACGTGGAGAACTCCAAAGAGCCGAGGACTCCAAATGATCATGAGGTCGATGAAGAATGCGAGCTGCCTATTGGAACACTCGAAGATACCAGGGATTCTGGTCATTGATCAGGCGATTAAGAGCAAGAGTCTCAGGGGCTCTGCTAAAAGCCTCTACGATGGGACCTAAGTTCACGGATGTAGCTCTTTCATGAATGCCCAGCATCTTACAACATTCAAACACAGATTTCGCGGCCCATTCGGAAAGAGGCTCGGTCATCCTAACCCAGAAACCTGGGGAGTGGAGATAGGCCTCGGGAAAATGGTTAGCTAAGTAATCAAAAAAAGCCTGCCCATAGGGAGTAAGAAGAAGCTGGGATCGGCAACATCTCATGCCCCTGATAAGTCCCTGTTCCAACCCGCTTCTTAGGCCTTCAGCGTGAGAAGAAGCCCTCACCCGGGCCAACTCTTGTTCATGCTGCCTCTTAAGCTGTTCTATTTCTGCGAAATGGGCATCATGCGCCCCTGGCAATTGCATGATCGAAGACCTTAAAGCTTCGCGAAAATCCTCCGCTTGTTGAGCATAAGAGGAAGAGCTAGCCCGGAGCTCAGAAATCTCCTTCTCTTGAGCCTGAAGATAACATTCCCTATCTTGATCCCTTTTCTTTAACTCAGATAGCTCCTCCTCCAGTTTCATTTTCTGAGTTTGAAGGGTTTTGAAAGTCTCATGCTGACGAGCTTCTTCTTGAAGGTGGCTCACTTCGGCCTGAAGTTTCTTCTTTTCTTTCTCCATGTGAAAGTGACGAGCATGCAAATTGTCATAAGCTAAAGCACGAATGCCTAGCATAGATCTACAACTAGCAGCCTGAAAATAGTACGAACAGTTCATAAAAAATGCTGTTAATATTTCCCCCTATCCAAAAAAAAAAAAAAAAAAGAGAGAGAGAGAAGAAATTAAGTAAACCCAATAATATACCTGTTGCTCGAAACTAGCAGCTCTCTTTAATAAGAAGTCAGAAGGTTGAGCTTCTGCCAATCGCCAATCTTCCTCACGGGGAATGCTATCCAGGATCATAGCAGCTAAACCCCCATCTATTGAACTGACCATCCCAGGGAAAGAAACGCTAGCACCCTTTCCCTGAACGGTAGAAGGGGGGACGTCCAAGCCTTTTCGATGAAGGGATTGGATGAAGGCCAAAGAGCCAGCAGAGGATGGAGAAAGACAAGACTGAGAAGTCTGAGCCTCCTTCTGAGGAAGATAGGGGTTCACGCTAGCAAATGTAGCCAAAGGACTCAAAGCCTGAACCTGAGAATCCCGCTCGCAAAGAGCGTGGGATCGGGAAGCAGAGGAACCAAAGGTTGAAAGGACCAGGGCTCCTGAGGTAGAGCTGGGCATTGACGAGTCAGATTCATGCCTGCCTTTCTTAGCAAAGGGAGCGAAAGCAGGCGGCCCTTTCCTCTTATCAGAAGAGAAAGGAGGATCTTTCGAGACAATCCCCAGATCCTGGTCGGGAGGAGGGGAAGTCTCCATGCCGGTCAGATCCTGACTCGATGGTGAAAAGGTAAAACCTTCCACAGAAGAAGAAATAACAGGGAAGGGAGAGGAGGATTCAGGTTCTTTGCAGCCATCATTGACCCTGATTCAGTAGGAACTCTGTTTTTCCCCTACCGAGGAGTTTTCGCTTTTGAACGAGAAGAAGAGGGAGAATCTGCCCCTTTTGAGGGCTTAGACAATCCTTTGGAACCTTCTGTAGGAGAAGAAAAGGCTTCACGCTCAGCTTTGGAAGCCTCTACAACCAAGCCTGGAGCTCCATTGTTCTGACCTGCTGCCGCAACTATCCGTTGAAGTTTGACAAATGCCTTATTCTTCAAATTCTGTTTAGAAGCGTCCATCCCTACATGCATTGAGGAAATTAATATTGCTCATATGCCCAACGAAAAATATATAAAAGATTATAAAATAACAATTACATCAAAGAAATTTTTACCCATTGATGGAGACCAGGGAACGCTGGGTTTCAAACCAAAGAGGGAAAGAGTACTTTCATTCTCTACAAGAGGCCTAAGCATAGTATGATCTGGAGGGTACTCACTCAAAAGTGTAGCCATTATCTCTTCTTCCCAAGAAGATAACTTCTGAGGAAGGGATCGGGAGGTTTTCTCTTTACCAGGATTCCTATATAAATTAATATCAGGAATATTCCAGGAAACGCCAGGAGGAGGACTAACTACTAAATAACATTTATGCCAATCTTTATCTATGGATTCATACTTGCCATATATCTCAGCAAACTTAACATTGGGAGAAAAATAAAGATGAGAATCCCTGTGTTTTAAATCATGGGTACGAAAGAAGAAGAACGCCGTATCTTTTACCCCCTCTATGCTAGCAATTATATGAAAAAAGGCGGCCTTACGAATGGAGGCTGGGTTTAGTTGATTCTGAGGCGCATTGTACAGAAAAGCAATGCGAGAAAAGAAGTGGGTTACTAGAAAACGCAATCCAGCCCCCAATTGAAAGAACCAAAAGGCTTTAAAAGGAGGTGTCAGCGACGAAGGCCGCTCATCCTTCTCAGGGATTCTCAATGAATATCCCCCAAATTCATTTGCCTTTCTCATAAACCCGTCTAAAGATGTCCTATCTTGAGTAGAGGATTCATATTTTTCTAGGGGAAGAAGTTGTTTCTTGGGCCTATGCCCGACGTCCCCCTTTTGTACCTCAAATCCAGAAGCGGATCTAGTGGACCGGTTATGACCCTGGTGTCCAGAAGTACCTCGTCGAGAAGAGGAGGATTTCATGGCATTCATCTAAAGGGATGATAGCGGAAAGTCTAAGAGAAAGGCAAAATGCAGAAAAATACCTGTGTAGTAGAGAGAAGAAGCTCCGAGGAATTGAAAGGAAAGGGGAAGGGTTTCTTCTCTTCCAGAAGTTTGACGAATATAAAGAAAAGTGAGTAGTTACTACTCATAAATCTTAGAAAAAGGGAAAGGAAAAGGTGTGCTTCTCTCAACACCCCGAGGCTTAATTAATTCCATAAAACAGGAATTATCCCCTGCACGCGCGCAAAACAAAAAAAAATAAAAAGAGAGAGAGAGAGAGAGAGAGAGAGAGAGAGAAGAAAGAAGAATGAAGCATCATCTTCTGTGAAACATAAAGAGAGTCAAAATCTTTGCATTTTTCTGTCCTCGGAAGGCTAAACGTCGCACTTTTCCTGTACTATAAAACACTAAGGCATTTTCATATAACTTTTCCCCACTAACACCTTGCCAGAAGCTAATGTAGCATACTTCTGGACCTGGGGGGGAGTAGCTGATAGGGATGAAATATCAGCCTCGCCACGTGGCATTCCCTCAATAGGGAGTAGAAGCATCTTTTGTGAAATCACATGTGCCCGACCTCACACAGGGGTAAGCGGGATCTGACCAGGTCCTAGCTGGTGCAGAAGTTGCGAGGTCATATGTCCAAAAGCTAGGCGGGATCCGCTATGCGGGACGCCGCGGGATCTGACAACTACTGTAGCTTGGGATAAGGCTTACACACACTACCTTGAACTTAAGGTAAAACCCTCATCACTTAAAGGAGAATGAGGCTCAACGAAGCCCCGTGCTCCTCGTTTCTCTCTTTCTCCTACCTCGTTTCTTCGTTACCTGCTTTTATGAGTGCAAAACTCCATGAATCTTGCTAGTTTATGGCTAAATACGCCCTCTGTCCGTTGCATATAGCTCGACTATTGTTCGTCGTTGCTACGCACATCCTGCCCTGTACAAAATGCTTGGTTATGACTTTTCCGTACGCATGAATCTCTCGCTCTTTACTGCTTTAACGCTTTACCCATAAATGCTCTTTGCAAAACATGATGAACAATACCCTAAATTGGTGTGGATCTCTAACCCGGATCTATCACCATGGGCCAAAGGTGTGACGACTTATTGGACCTTGATGAATGGAGGAATGAGGCATTCGAGAATTCAAGGATTTACAAAGAACGAGCCGCAAGATTTCACGACTTGAGCATCAAAAAGCGTAAGTTTGAAATTGGTGATGATGTTCTTGTTTTTAGCTCTCGACTTCGTTTGTTTCCAGGAAAATTGCAAAGTAAGTGGTCGGGGCCGTTCGTTATTTACAAGGACTTGAAGAATGGTGCATTTGAAGTGTTGAAGAACGACGGTGAAAAATTCGTGGTGAATGAACATCGACTCAAGCACTACTTCAAGTCGTTGCCTCTATACCCCAAGAAAGCGGCCACTTATCTTGATGACCCGAGCTAGAAAGGAGGTATCGTCGGGCTAAAGACGTTAAACGTAGCACTTGCTGGGAGGTAACCCAATATTCGTATCCCGTTTTATTATTTTCGACATTTTTATTTTTAGAGTCGTAGGTAAATTTTCGTATTTTAGAGTCGAGCCCCTTAATGTACTAACAAATTCTAAATGTTGTGTAGAAAACAAAATCCGGGCAGGACCTCTCGACACCTCTCTCGATCGAGAGGCCTGTCGAGAGGTGAAACTTTGTTGTCCAGTAGGGGTCTCTCGACACCTCTCTCGATCGAGAGGGGTATCGAGAGATTCTTAAATAATGTGCCCAGGTTTGTCACGTGATGCATCTCGATCGAGACCCCCATGTTTTCGATCGAGAGGGGAGGACAGAATGTGCAGTGCAAAACCTCTCGACACCTCTCTCGATCGAGAGGCCTGTCGAGAGGTCAAAACACGGAGTCCAGTAGGCACCTCTCGACACCTCTCTCGATCGAGAGGTGTATCGAGAGGGTCGTTGACGAGCCCTGAACCGACTTTGACCAGGTTTTATTTTCCCTGTTTATATACCATATACACACAATTCACATACCATTCACACACAAACACAAATTCTCTCAAGAACACAAGAGCACTTTTCAATTTTCTCTCTTCGATTCATACTAAGGTACTCGATTTCTCGCCCCTCTCTTATTAATTCTTGATTCTCGACATGGATAAGCATGTTTTGACCGATTGAATTTTGTTTTTGTTGGTTAAATTCGTGGATTAATAGATTGGGTATTAGATTGAAAATTTTGGATTGAATCTATGAATTGCTTTGTATTAGTTGAATAAATTGGATTCATTGAGGATTGAAAAGATGAAGGCATGTTGATTTTTGAATGGGTCTTTGAATTTGTCTATAAATTTGAGGGAATTCATTGATTTATATGCATTGAATTGATATGGTGCTATGAAGAAAATTATGTTGGGAGGATTGGTGTGTTGAATGTGTGGATTTGTAAGGCAAACATTGCATTGATAATGGGGGATGATTAAATTTGGTTGAAGTTTGGGGGAAGATAAATTCATGTTGTTATATTCTTGTATCTCTACTATTAATTTGTGAAATTTTTAGGTACTAGAATGGCAAAAGACAAAGGAAAGAGTGTTGCATTGATAATGGGGGATGATGTTGTTATATTCTTGTATCACATCTTGACGGTGGAGTTTCTCTCAACATTGGTGGTGGAGCGAGTCAATCAAGTGCCTCATATTATTCACTTCCAATTGGGTGGTCAACAAAGGGAGCTCACCATGGATCAACTTGATGACATTATTGGAGGAGATAAGAATGGGGAGTACTGACTAATCTATTTCTAGCCTATCAATAATACAATAACCGAACTAGCTAGTAGTCCGGGTCGAACCACAAGGAGTGAATGTGTCGAGAGATAATCAAGTAGTTCGTCTTGTCTCTATTATCCTATTTGAGCACATATTCATGGTTTTGGTTTTTAACTAGGCAATGAGTAAAGTATATGAAATAACAAGCAAAAATAAAGGCAAGTAATGTAAAGACAAGTAAAGGAACAAGTAAAGAAGATAAGGTTTCAAACGATTTCCGATGTGATTAGGCTAAGGATTAGGCATGTGATGTATCAAACCATTTTAATTCCTTTGAGTGGCATTATTACATTAATCAAGCTATCTCATCCTCCCAAGACTCGATAACTAGTGGATTGAATAACATGCTTACCATTCTAAACATATTACCAACTCCTAAAAGCACAATGCCTATTAATCTAACATCAATTCACATAATTCTTTCTAGGAGCAATGCAAATCAATACTAGATAATATGAGCAAGGATTCATGCCAAGTGCTATGAATGGAAGCTTCCTAGGCATTCCATCAAACACCTTGTATGCACTCATGGTTGTCAATCATTCATGCAATTAAATCCAATCAAATCCAAGGGCAACTCAAAGGAAAGGTAGATCCACATCAATAGCCCTCACATCCTAGCCTAATTCACATCATCCATCATTTGAAACCTCAATGGATCTAGCCTAGCATGGATCTAAGCATCAATCCATAAACAATAAGCAAAAACATAATGTAAAATAACAAGGAAAGAAAAGTAGAGAAGAAATCTTCAACAATCTCTTCAAACTCCAAGCATAATCTTCAATAATATTTGAAAATACTATAAAGGAAAGAGGGAAAGCTAGGGTTCTAAAGTTGTTGTGCACAAATGAATTACAAGTGTTGAATCATCTGCCAAATGAGGCAAATAACAAGGTATTTATAGACTTCCCATATGTTGGGGTCAAATTGCAATAAAGAGAAACTTGAGTGAGAAGGTTTGACTTGTGCATTTTCGGTTGACTTGTGCATTTCCGCCCACATTTCACAGTTTGCGCGCTCTCACGGGTTTGGCTCGTTCTCTCTCGTCCGGCATCGGAAAATTAATCCGCAAAGTTCTACAGCTTCCTCTTTCGATCCTCTTTGACATAGGATAAGTAAAAAATTCCCAGAAAATTGCCACAGCACCTGAAATAGGCACGGAAATCAAGAGAAAATGCAAAGCATATAGAAAACGCATAAGTGTAAAAACCTATCATTTCCTCTTCATTTAAGAACACATATCAAATTCAAAACCTACCAAAAACATCTTGAAATGCATATAAAATATCGGTTTGTCAACTCCCCCAAACTTAAGCCATTGCTCGTCCCGACAATGGAACAAAACAATCAAAACACTCAAACCGAATGGGTATGCAATTCAAGATCATCGATGTCTCAAAATATTCTCTCAACAAAACATTTTCAATCATGGAACTCCCAAGGTGCATCGAACAATCCATAATCACATAACACTTTCAACTAAGAAATCAATCACTCAAGCATAGTGAAACTCCAAACCTCACTAGGTATAAGTGTATCGCTCTTTCTCTCAAGTGTATGGTAGAAATGTTTACACTCATCGAACTCATACATGCATTGCTCTTACCATAAGCTTGCCCTAAATCTCAAGATCTCCATCGTTTGATTGTGCACTCGAACTAAGATCAATTAGGTCTTTTATTTAGGCTTGTAATGTGGGGACATTGGTTTAGGTAGGGATTTTTAGGCTAAGTGACTAAGAAATCTCCTAAGTACTTTCACCTTCTCTTTTCCACTCTAAGTGTGAATTTCTTCACCTTCTACCTTCACCATATCACCTCTTTACACTCTTAAGTACATAAGCTTGATTGAAACTTCTCAAATATTCATGAATAACTCCTTTATGCTCCCATTCACAACTAACTTTATTCAAACTCTTTTTTTTTTTTTCAACTTCTTTTTTTTTGTGAGAATTCCATTCTCATTTCTTTCATTTTTTTTTCTTTTTACTTTTTTTTAGAGCTCATAGAGTATTCTCATCTCGAAACGACCTCTCCAATCAAACTTCCCGAACCTCGATATCTCACAACTTCACAACCTCTCAATGGATTCCCTTAACCGACCTCCACCCCCTTTCATCCGGTTTAGCAACAAGGGCTTCAAAGGCTCAAGGGGGACCACAAAGTTAACGTTTCATTTGGTTAGTGTTTAGGGAATAATGAGGCTAACAAGTGATGGCCTAAAATCCTTTCTAAGTTCTCGTGGCACATATAGCAACCTCAATCAAGATTAGAGGCAAGTTCTAGAAGATAACAATGCAATACATGGCAAACTCTCAAGAAAGAAAAGAACGTTATCAATTCAACGTTTTGGCTCAAACCTCACAAGCTTTTGTTTAGAGTTCATGTGCCTAAGATCGATCATTCCTAGTTAATCGTGTCACGCAACCATTTCATGCTCAATACACACATGAAAGACTCCAAAAATATGATACGTATCAAAGGAGTGAAAAACACGATATGAAAACCAATACTTCAAGTGATTCATTCGAAAGAAATTTTAAAAATTTTGCAAAATTTGCAAGTAAGCATACATTTACACACATATGAACCACTTGATTCGCATTCCAACTTATACACTCTCATCACATACCAAACACACTCAAACAAATTCATCCTTTTCATGCATCCAATTAAGCACAATCAACTTCATCAAGCAAATACAAGCTTAAAAATCGCAACTTTAATGAAAAACCGAAGAGAGAAAAGTAGTTTAAAAACCTTATCCTACCCCCTCCCCCAAACTTATTTTAGAAACAAAGTCTAAAATGAGTTTGGAGGGAAGAATAATAAGGAATTTAAACTACACTCACAAAGGTCCAAGCTTGCGATGCATATCACGTTCAATGTTGCTCACTCCGGTACATGCTCGATTATGTTGAATCCTTTTCTTCGTCATGCTTTGCTCCTCTCGACTTTTCAATTTCAAGAACATGATCATCTCAAGAAAAAGAAATGAATAAGTAAGAGAAATGAGGTAAGAGAGGTGTAGGAGACAAGAGATAACACCAAAAAGAAAATGGAAAAACAAATTGAAAAATAGGGGGGGGAGGGGGAGCTGCGGTCAACGCCCGTTGACCGCAGTTGAGTGGCCTTCGGGAGCTTCGTGGATTGCGACCCAAGGCTAGGTCGCATTCTACCTAGCAGTTTGCGACCAAAACTGCGACCTAGGGCTCGGTCCGACATTTGGTCGCAGTCCAGTCTGTCCAGCCGGCCGGCCGCCGGATTCCGGTGGAATTTTCAGCCGGCAATGACACTTCCCCCTACTCTCGGGTCTTACGAACTCATTCCAATTGGCAGAATCGAGTTCCGACATCTTTAGCTATTTCTTTTTTATTTTACCGCCGAACTGCGCAAAACTGGAATTTCACCTCCGAAAATTTTTCTAAGGGTTGGAGCTTAAAAACTTGAAAAATCTCAAATTTTTTTTATAAGGCATAGAAAAACATCCAACACTTAGAAATTCCTTTCCATAACATATTAACCCACTTCTCAACTCTTATTCGAATAAAACGACTCAATCTAAACTTTAAGAAAAACGAGAAAATGAAGGATACGTGTTGGGGTGCCTCCCAACGAGCGCTTGTTTAACGTCGCTAGCTTAACGATACCTCAACGGGCGACTCATGGCACATCAAACGAGGTCCTCTCTTGACCTCCAAAACTTGTAAACTTCTCACGTAGAGGATCGGCAACCTTTTCTTGGAACTTCACGCCTCCTAGATTTTTGAAACCTCCTCCTCGATATGGGAATGCATCAACAAACATTGAATGAGGTAAGTCTTCAAGCTCAAGTCCCTCATCCTTGGTTGGAATTTTCATTCCATCCTCAACTTTCGGTTCATAAAATGTCATCTCTTCTTCATCAACTCGGAAAGTGAGACTTCCATCACAAACATCCAATATAGCTCGGCCTGTGGACAAGAAAGGCATACTAAGTATCAAAGGAAAGTTATGCTCCTCATCAATGTCAAGAATGAAGAAGTCCACCGGAAAGATGAACTTTCCAACCTTGATAAGAACATTGTCGATCTTTCCCCAAGGAATTGTGATTGAACGATCCGCCATTCGAAATATAGTCATTGTGGGCATAAGGGTTCCAATCTTCAAACGTTCAAAGATAGGAAGAGGCATGACGTTCACTCTTGAACCCATGTCACACAAGACCTTCTCTAGCACTTGATCACCAATTTCACAAGGAATTTTGAAATCTTCAAGATCGCTTTCCTTGTTGGGGAATTTTCTTTGTAGTCTAGCACAAAATCCCTCCGATAACTCAATGGTCATATCATCATCCATTTTAACCTTTCTCTTGTCTACATCCCCCAAGAACTTCTCATGATTTGGCATACTACTCAACAAACCAACCAAATGAGCATTGATATCCAACTTCTTCAACACTTCCAACCTTTCAATGCTTTTATCTACAACTTCCTCATGAGGGGTACTCTCTACAAGATCATCTCTCTTCTCACCCCCAAACTTAGCATGATTCTCATATCCAAACTCAAGAGGAAATGATATATCGTTCATGATGCCATCATTCAACTTACTCACGTCATCATTCTCTATAGAAGTTTGGGGAAAATGAGTAAGAGAAATACCTTCATCCTTTTTTGCACATGGCTTTTCCTCTTCTTGAATCTCATGGAAAGGCATTGAAGGTAGAGGCATTGATGGAGCTTCACGGCTCCAAGGTTGGAGTGGATCCTCTTCTACAAGTTGTTGTGAAATCAAAAGGGGTTGTTGGTTGATGTGAATAACCTCTTCTTGGACAAGAGTTCCTCCATTCTTAAGTCTCTTCCAAGCTCGTTCTTCCATCAACGCCTTTCTAATCTCTTCATGCTCCTTCTTAAGGTTGGTAATTTGGGAAGCAAGCTCTTCATATTTATCATCCAACATGGAGGTAGCTTTCTTTGAATTTACCCTTTCCATAGGCCATTGAAAAGAATTAGAAACCATATCTTTAATAATCCTCATGGCTTCCTTCACATCTCGATTTAGCAAGCAACCTCCGGAGGTAGCATCTACAATAGTTCTTGTTTGTGAACTCAAACCACCATAGAAGAAGAAGATTTGTCGACTCTCATCTAGGCTATGTGGAGGGCATTTCCTCAAGAGCTCACGG
This sequence comes from Thymus mandschuricus, assembly GCA_029379335.1. Classification (NCBI taxonomy): domain Eukaryota; kingdom Viridiplantae; phylum Streptophyta; class Magnoliopsida; order Lamiales; family Lamiaceae; genus Thymus; species Thymus mandschuricus. Next base: position 20,817,564 of record CM057081.1, read on the forward strand.
AATCTCTCGCAAGCATCGAATATCATCTCATCCTCATGTTTGGCAAATTGATAAATCTCCGAGATTAGGCGTTGTACCTTGGAAGGTGGAAAGTATCTCGAGAGAAAAGCTTTGCATAAATCATCCCAAGATTTGATTGACTTCCCATTGAGACCTTTGAACCACTCTTTAGCCCGGTCACTAAGTGAAAATCCGAAGAGTCTCATCCGGATTGTGTCATTTGGCACTCCTTCGAGCTTGAGGGTATCACAAATTTTGAGGAATGAGTATAGATGATCATTTGGGTCCTCGGTGACTTCTCCTCCAAATTGATTTGCTTGAACCAAACGAATCAAACCTGGCTTGAGCTCAAAGTTGGGTACGTCTATCGTGCCCCATTCTCTTCCTTGATAACTAGCCTTTGGAGTTTGGAATATCTCAATTATAGGAGGTAATTGAATCTCTTGAGTTCTTCTCCTTTGCTCTTCAAATTTTGCTTCCATAACCTCCAATTGCTTCATAAGAACTTCCACTTCCCGATTGATTTCCACATCTTGCTCTTTGGAAGTTCTTTCTCTCTTCTCATAATCCAAATCGAAAGATTCCACATGTTTAACCTTGGATCTATGAAGTGTGTACCTATCAAGCACACCAATAAAGAAATCAAAAATAGTCCAATAAAATGCTTGAATCAACAAGCACAATACCATCCTATCTATAAAAATAAAACAAGCTCAAATTAGCAACAAGAAACTAAACAAACTATTGATCATCAATCTATTCACTCCCCGGCAATGGCGCCAAAAATTGACTAAGCTATTTCTAGCCTATCAATAATACAATAACCGAACTAGCTAGTAGTCCGGGTCGAACCACAAGGAGTGAATGTGTTGAGAGATAATCAAGTAGTTCGTCTTGTCTCTATTATCCTATTTGAGCACATATTCATGGTTTTGGTTTTTAACTAGGCAATGAGTAAAGTATATGAAATAACAAGCAAAAATAGAGGCAAGTAATGTAAAGACAAGTAAAGGAACAAGTAAAGAAGATAAGGTTTTAAACGATTTCCGATGTGATTAGGCTAAGGATTAGGCATGTGATGTATCAAACCATTTTAATTCCTTTGAGTGGCATTATTACATTAATCAAGCTGTCTCATCCTCCCAAGACTCGATAACTGGTGGATTGAATAACATGCTTACCATTCTAAACATATTACCAACTCCTAAAAGCACAATGCCTATTAATCTAACATCAATTCACATAATTCTTTCTAGGAGCAATGCAAATCAATACTAGACAATATGAGCAAGGATTCATGCCAAGTGCTATGAATGGAAGCTTCCTAGGCATTCCATCAAACACCTTGTATGCACTCATGGTTGTCAATCATTCATGCAATTAAATCCAATCAAATCCAAGGGCAACTCAAAGGAAAGGTAGATCCACATCAATAGCCCTCACATCCTAGCCTAATTCACATCATCCATCATTTGAAACCTCAATGGATCTAGCCTAGCATGGATCTAAGCATCAATCCATAAACAATAAGCAAAAACATAATGTAAAATAACAAGGAAAGAAAAGTAGATAAGAAATCTTCAACAATCTCTTCAAACTCCAAGCATAATCTTCAATAATATTTGAAAATACTAAAAAGGAAAGAGGGAAAGCTAGGTTCTAAAGTTGTTGTGCACAAATGAATTACAAGTGTTGAATCATCTGCCAAATGAGGCAAATAACAAGGTGTTTATAGACTTCCCATAAGTTGGGGTCAAATTGCAATAAAGAGAACTTGAGTGAGAAGGTGGGGTAAACTTTGTAATTTCTGGAAAGTTGACTCACGGTTTGACTTGTGCATTTTCGGTTGACTTGTGCATTTCCGCCCACATTTCACAGTTTGCGCGCTCTCACGGTTTTGGCTCGTTCTCTCTCGTCCGGCATCGGAAAATTAATCCGCAAAGTGCTACGGAAAATTGCCACAGCACCTTAAATAGGCGCGGAAATCAAGAGAAAATGCAAAGCATATAGAAAACGCATAAGTGTAAAAACCTATCATTTCCTCTTCATTTAAGCACACATATCATATCAAAGCCAAAACCTACCAAAAAAATCTTGAAATGCATATAAAATATCGGTTTGTCAAGTACTTGGGCAACAACCACCCTAATCTTCAACATTTGTGGAGCCATTTTGTGGATTACGAGGAAGAAAGGAAGAAGTCCTACAACCCGGCGATTGCAAAGGCCACCTCGATTCGGAATCCCACGATTCGCTACTTCCATCGGTTGATCTCTTGCTCCATTCATTCTCGCCATGACTCCGGCACCTTCCTTGCCACCGATGCACATCTCATTTGGACATCTTATCGAGGACAATCCCAAGATGCAGCCCTCTACCTTGTAGATCATATGAAGAATCAAGCCTACTTGTTTGGATGACAAAAGATAGGGATTGGAGCATTCGTTACTCTATTGCTAGACACTTCAACGTACAAATTCGGGAGCAGCCGGTGTCTACATCCATCTTTGTGGATAGGAGGACTTTGGAGTTTGTGAGGATGATCTCTTTCGACACTTCCGGGTGGTTCTTCAAGTTACATGGGTTGAGTGGAGTTTTTTTTTTCTCGTTGCCGAACAACTACTTAACCTCGGTGATTGGGAACGAGAATCTACAACGAGGCAATGGAAGGATGAATTCTCCACAACACAAGCAACTCATGTGGCCCGAAGGAGGTCCAAGGCCACAACAAGGAGGAGATGATGATGAGGAAGGAGATGATGAAGAAGAAGCCGAGCAATACGAGCAAGGATTCGATCAAGAGGAGCAACATGACGGAGGCAATGATGAAGAAGGCGATGGAGTTGGAGGTCCACAGCCCGCGTTCCAAATGGCCGCCTCGGATTTTCATGAGGCGATGCGAGGTTACCAAGAGGAGAACTTGCAACTTTTCGACAACTACCACTTGCTATACCGGGAGTTTGTTCATGAGCAAGTGGGGGAGGTTCGTCAAGAGTTGGGATCGTTGAGGGATGAGGTTGGAGGCCTTCGGAATTCATTCACCACTTTCTTTGAAGAAGAGAGCGCAGCACGTGAAGCGGAGAGAAAGCGTAGAGAAGATGAACGGGCATACCAAGAGCAATATAGGAGGATGATGTATGACATGCATCAATTCTACCCCTTCTACCCGGATGGGTATCAAAGGTAAGATCCCAATGACCCACCCCCTCCTCCCTTTCCTTGAGTGGTTATTGAGTTAACTTAGCCTACTTCTTTTCTTTAAACTTATTTCTTTGCTATGCTTTGAAATAAGTTTGGGGGAGGGAAAAAGAGTGTCTAAGTTAACCCAATTTTAATTGTTTTCTTGTTTTTAAGTGTCTTTTATTTGTTTAGTACTATTTTGGGGTATTGATAGGGTGTATTTTTACCCTATTATCTAGGTGTTATATTATCGTTTTTTTATCTTATTTTGATAGTTTAGCTCATGTTTTATATTGTTTATGTTATGTCAAGCTAGATTACGCTTTTGGGTTGTTTTGAGTGTTTTTAGGGCTTTTTAGTCGAGAAAATCCAAGGCAAGACAAGAGACGACGAAATCAAGGAAGATGATGAAGTATTGGTCCCAAGTTCTGACTTCTCACGATGTTATTGAAGAGTTATTCTGGAATTATGGAAGGATAGAATTGAAGAGGGGTTCAATAGGAGTGTGTAGGCGAAAACGGAGGTCAATTCGGAGTTCGGACGAGAAAGATACGATCGAAACAAGAAAGGTGCGCAAACCGGCAAACCGACTCGGACACCCACTCGGCCGAGTCGCCGGCTGAGTGAATTCACGAACCCGAACCAGTAGCTCCACTCGTCCACTCACTCGGCCGAGTCGTTGGCCGAGTCAAAAACACGGAAATCCTAAATTTGGGATATTTTTATTTCCTTAACCTAATCCTTGCCCACTTAGATAACAATTACGAACCCCTACCTTATAAATACCCCAAAACTCATCATTGTACCCAAGTTTTCATAGTTTAGAGCTCTCTACTTTTTACCATACTCTAGATTAGTTCTTATTCTTTTCTCTACACTTTTTACATTGATGTATGAAAACAATTGAAGATTGAATATTTATTCAAGATTCAAGAGTTTTTCTATCCCTTTCTCTTTTACTTATGCTTTTAATTATGTTTATTCTTCCTTCTACCTTTCTTTTAATTATGTCTAGCTAAATTCCTTAGTTGATTTTAGGGATTGAATGCCTAATTGAATTTATGTAAGTGTTCTTGTTTACAATTAGCCTTCCAATCTAGGTACATGTTTCATGGTGCTTATTCTCATGCATGATTACTTGATCACTAATTATGTGTGCATAGTTATGTTTTTATGCCTTAATAGGATAACTGCATAATAGATATCATGAATACATGGTATGGTAGTTTGATTATCTTAGTTGAGATTGAATTATCATATATTTGCATATAGTCGATTTAGGTGTCATAATTGAATCTAGTTGATTGTATGATTGATACTTGTTCTATTTTGCACTTGATTTGATTTCTATGAATCCGAAAGGAGATTACAATTCTGTCTATTATCTGCTCAACATGAAATCCATCTATGAGTTGCAAAGGATTGGTGATTTCAGAGGAAGCATCACTACTAAAGCTAGTCGAATGCCCCTGAATCGCCATGACTTAAAAACCCACAAAATAATAAAAACATTAAAAAATGGAGAGCCGAAAGATGATGAGGTTACCCCATTCACTTTGATGAAGGGAGCCCGCATCTGAAAGCAGAACCTCCTCCCAGGCAATTCCCTCGTAAGCCCCGTATAACGGGCAGAACCTCCTCCCAGAAGCCCTGTCTAACAGGCAATTCTCTCATAAGCCCCGTATAACGGGCATAACCCCCAGAAGCCCTACACAGTAGGCAACACTCTCGTAAGCCCTGTATAACGGGCAGAACTTCCTCTCAAAAAGCCCTGTTTAACAAGCAACATCATCGTAAGCCCCATACAATGGGCAGAACCCTTCATAAGCCCTATTTAATAGGCAACCCTCTCAAAAAGCCCTATTTAACAGGCAACATCATCGTAAGCCCCATACAATGGGCAGAACTCTTCATAAGCCCTATTTAATAGGCAACCCTCTCAAAAAGCCCTGTTTAACAGGCAACATCATCGTAAGCCCCATATAATGGGCAAAACATCTCATAAGCCCTATCTAATAGGCACCTCTTTCGTAAGCCCCATTCAATGGGCAGAACCTTCTACAAAGCCCTATCTAATAGGCAACTTCTTCGTAAGCCCCATGCAATGGGCGGAACTTTTCCTAAGCCCTACTCAGTAGGCAGCATCTTCACAAGCTCCATATAGTGGACGAAGCTCCTTATAAGTCCCATTAGACTATCTTTATCCACAACCTTTAACAACCCAACCCATAATTAAAATACTAATTTCTCTCTCTTCCACCTACACAATCTACAATCCAACCCAATTCAATAACTTATTACACTTTATCAATGACCCAACTTACATATTAAAATATAATTTATTTTATATATTATTTTTATATTATGATTTGTTATAATTTCAAATTTATTACATTTTAAAAATTATAAATTATTTACATATATTGATAAATAAATAAAAAGTCATACTTTCAAAGTTACAAACTAAATAAAACGAGTAAAGTTAAAAAAGTACTATTTGAAATAAAGTAGTAAAATCATTTTAATTTATATGGTTTTATCATTTTAGGAGTTTGAATAACAATAAGGATTGTTAGGATTCATGCTTGACGAAGAGACAAGATACAGAATTATACTTTAAAACCACAAAGGAAGCAAAAATTGATTTTTAATGAAGTATATATGCATCAAATAATTGCATAACATACTAAATTATATAGATAAATTATGTAACATATGTGGATTCATATTTACAAGAATACTATAATTATATGAAAAAAATAGGAAATTTTTTTAAAAAAATTCAAAGCATATCAATATTGGTGTCTATTTATAGAGAATTTAAAAACTTAAATTGTGATATAATTTTTATTTTTTTAAAATAAATATTTATTAACATTATTATGTTTAGAAGAATAATATTTTCAAAATTATATTGACTAATCATATTCTGACAAGTGGCTTATTGTTATTGGACAGCCCAGGTTGTGAAATGAGTTTGCCAAACAACCGGGTTGTGGCTTTTAATTTCTTTTTGATTTATTTTTCTTAATTTTTTTTTTTTGTCTTCTTCCTACGACCCAAACTGGGAGTCATGGATAAACATAGCCTTAAAGGGGCAGTGCACCCCTAAGTCTTGCTCTAAAGGCGACATTTTTATGTATCACTCCCATAAACCTTACCCATTGCATTTCGGTGAGTAAAATCTCACCTAAATCCCGCCTCATAAATGATATTCTCGAAAAACTCTAGTTAATAGACAATACCTTCATAAACCTCTAAGGAGGATATTACTTTCATAAGCCCAATCTGATAAGTAGCGCTTCTGTAAGCTTTAAAAAGTAGACCAAGCTCTCGTAAGCTCGGTTCAATAAGTGATGCTCTCATAAATCCCGCATAAAATATATTACTCTCATAGTCCTTGGCTAACAGGGAATATCTTATAAGAAAGTCCAATAAAATAGGCACTAAATATAAGAAGGGCCTATATGGCCGAGGCATCTCGTATTAAGCTTAATAAAATAAGATGTCGCACAAATTCTTAATAACCTCTCCTCCTGATCAGATCCCTACCAGAGGCTTCACAAAGAAAGCCTTAGAAAAACACACAATCTAATAAAGTAGGTTTTGTAAAGACAGAGGTCGCCGACCTCAGCTTCATTCCGGCAAAAGCCGCCCCTTTTAAGAGTCTTATAACGAACAGGCTATACTCGTTAAAGTTACAATAAATAATGCTCAAACGAAGAAAATTTTCTAATAACAAATTACATATATGTCAAGTCTCTTTCAAAGAGCATCTGGAATTAATCCTCTAAACGTCCTCAAATCTTTGCAGATTCCTATAAGGATGAATGATGCATCAGATGTTGCTTCCAAGGAGGCTGGTCAAGCCACTGGAAATCCAGAAGATTCTGTAATTGGAAACAAAGGAAAAGGCACTATGCTGACAGAGACTAGTGTCAACATGGAGGCTCAGTTTTCTCCAGCTATGCTCCTCCAAATGAAAGCACTCGCAGAGGGTGTAGTAGAGGGAGCTGTTGAGAAGAGACTTCATACCTTGGGGACAAACCCCCAAAACACAGATCCCGTGGGCGAGACCCAGGAGGGAGGAGGAAGTAAGAGTACTCCTGCCATGCACAAGCAGAGGCCTATGCATAAAGGCATAACTCAAGAGCTAGTCTCAAGGCTGCCCCCGATAGCAGCTGAAGAGGAAGAGGGATTTTTCACTGACTGGGAATTCCCAGAAGAAGAAGGTCCTGAGGAACTCGAAGGAAATCTCAATGAGAACACTGAAAATGCATGGGCCAAGAAATATGCCCAGCAGCAAGAGCAGATGAAGCTCTTGGCAAAAGATGTCAAAAGACTGAAGGAACGAAAACAGGCCAAAGAAAGGGTTCCAAAAGAAACAGAGGCGAGTGACAAAGAAGTTCGCAACCCAAACGAAGAAGGAAACCCAAAACCTTCCCCAAACAATAGGAGTGGAAGAGGCAAATCAGAACTCTTTCCCTTATATATTGATGAGAACAGTCCGTTCTCAGTAGACATTCAAACTGACCCTGTTCCAAGCAATTTCAAAACAATCTCTTGCGAATATCAGGGGAGAGGAGACCCCGCAGAGCACTTGATGAAGTTCGAAAGCCTATGTCTCCTTCATCAATATTCAGAGGGGGTTAAGTGTCGAGTGTTCCTCACAACCCTATCAGGAACTGCCCAACATTGGTTCAAGCAGTTACCAAAAGCCTCCATACACTCCTTCATGGATCTGAAAGAAGTTTTTCTACAGCAATTCGTCAGTGCTAAAAGGACCACTCGGAACTCCTTGCATCTGACGACCATAAAACAAGGTGCCAACGAAAGTCTGAGAGACTACATGACACGTTTCAACGAGGCCGTCCTGAAAATCCCAGGAGTGGAGCCAAAGCTAAAGGTGCATGCCTGTGTGGATGGCATGAAACCGGGACAGTTCTTTGCTTCTCTGATTAAGAAGGAAGCTACCTCTTTTGAAGAGCTACTGACAAGAGTCCAAAAATATATCCATATGGAAGAGGCTCTGAGCAGCAAGAGGGCCGAGTTGGCCTCTCAAAAGGAAAAGAAGCCGGAAGAAAAGTAAAGGCCGACCCCAGATGCCAAAAAGACTGATAAGAATGAAAGATTCTTAAGATCTTTCACTCCTCTAATCAAGCAACCAGTTGACCTGCTTGAGGTGGTCTTGAGAAAACCCGGGGTTCAGATCCCTGCTGGACATAGACAACCACCAAGAAATCCGCCTTCTGAAAGGTTCTGTAATTTCCACAATGACTTTGGTCACATGACCAACGACTGTAGAAACTTAAGAATTGCCATCGAAAAGCTAATCCAGGAAGGAGAACTCTTGGAGTATGTCAAAAGAGAGACAGAGCAAAACAAGAAGCGTAAAGAAGCCCCTGAAAAAGCGTCTGATGCTAGCCAAGGGTCAGAACCCAAAGGCATTATTAAAATGATATATGGAGGACCAACCATGGGAGACTCCAATAGAAGCAGAAAAGCATCTGCTAGAGAATTACATATGCATGAAAGTCATGGGGTCTGAAAGGTCGAAGCAGGCCTACCCCCACCAGAAATCTCATTCGGGCCAGAAGATAACCAGAAAGTGATTCACCTGCATGATGATGCGTTGGTCATCACAGTGGAAATAGAAAGATATCAGGTCCAAAGAGTCTTTGTGGACACAAGAGTCGCGGTAAATGTCATATTTGAAAGCTGTTTCAACCAAATGAGCCTCCAGAAACCTTTAAATGGGGTCACTATGGCACTACACGGTTTCTCAGGAGACCCTGTGATGTTGCTAGGATCAATTGATTTAATGCTCACTCTGGGCGAAGGGCCTACACGAGTATCAAAGCCAGTCACCTTCTTGGTGGTGCGACAACCATCTTCCTATAACATCATTCTAGGAAGAACTGCATTATATCCGTTCCAAGCAGTAGTTTCCACTTACTATCTGATGATGAAATTCCCCGTGGGAAATCGGGTGGGGCAAATATCGGGAGATCAAGAGGTCTCGCGAAAATGCTATGTCCAATCGGTGCAAGCGGGAGAGGCCAGGAAAAGGCCGATGGCAGAACCCACCACCGAAAGGGATGAGATGAAACTCGAGGGGAAAAGGCTTAAAACCCGAACTCCAGCGGAAGAAGGCCAGAACCTTTCCGTTTCAATGGAACACTTGCTGATCACCAGCAACAACCCTCCTGGAGAGCTAATGGTATCCCAGGACCCAGCCAAACAACTGTTCGAACAGACAAACAAAAGCAAAGGACCTGAAGCTGAAGCAACAGGCATATGCCATGCCCCAATTGTGAAAAGGCAATGGGAAGCTTTGATAGCCCAGGCAAGGGCGAAAGTCAAAAGTGCAATGGAAGTACTGGACCAAGAAAATGTTGAGGAGACAACAAGCAAAGAAAAGGTATCACCCTAGAAATATGCAGGGAAAACTGAGAATCACTCTCAAGAAGAAGGTAAGATGGGCTATGACCCCTTATTCATTTTGAAAAACTCTTATTCCATGATTAGCTGATGTATGAAACATTGGATCATACCTCTTTATCTTTAAAGTAGTTATATTTCGTATGTGTTTTCCCCTCAAATGAGGTGTAATTCCTTCAGTCCCTTACACCTCACTTGGATGGGGGGGGGGGGGGGGGGGGGGGGGGGGGGGGGGGAGTAGGGGATACCCATATCCCATTATCTTAAAATGCTTTCATTCTCCTAAAACGCTATTTTACACCAAGATACTACTCCACTATTCTATCCCATCATCCTAAAAATATTGGAAATATCTCTATCTCACCATCTTAGAATGCTTCAGCAGGTAGAAACAGGGTAAAAAGTAAAGCCCCTATAAATACAAGAATAGGAGAGATAATGTTCTAAGTTGATTAAGAAATAACAGAAACATGTTATAAACAGGGCCTCGAAGAAGCATCTGGCCTAAATCAAAAGTAACGATTGTTTGTGCCCCAATAGCATGATTTCAGGGTCATGAATAAGCACCCCACCACAAAATACTCAAAATATAAATTGTTCAACAAACATCTTATCCAAAGCAACAAAATTAAGGAGATGGACTTGGAATAAAAGCTAAATCCTCAGAGCTAGACGAATGAGAGATTGAAGCTTCGCCCTTGGGAACAGGGGAAATATCAGTTGAAGGCAAGATCCAATTATCTCTGGGATGGCCTAGTGGAACGTTAAAGATATCATTCGCCCCTGAGCCATCCTCCTCACTCGATTGGATACGTGCGGAGGGAGTGGTTCCTTGAGAAAAGGAGGGACCCGCAATTTCCTTCCTCGCTAGTTCCTGGAAAAAAAAAATAATAAATAGAATCACTAAATTGATAGCAACAAACCCGTGATGGGCAGACAAAGCTCTAGCAAAGAAAAAAGGAGGCACCTCGTCAAAGGCTTTTTTCATAAGTTGCATGGCAGTAGCATCAACAGAAAAGAGAGGGAAAGGGGGAGCATCCCAAGTAGGAAAGCCCTCAAGGGCTTCAATGGGCTGGCGAAGCGTTTCAGCAGCTTTTCTCAATACCGGCATGAACCAAGGTTCCCCAGTAGGAATGAAGCAGTTCCTCTTGAGGGCCTCAGGCTTTGTTTCGAACAAATGTATTATGGGCATCAGATTGATGGAGTTAGCATGCTCCGGGACGCCCAGCTGGTTACAGCATTCGAAAACAACATCGCCAGCCCAGCTGGTGAGAGGGTCTATCATTCTGGCCCAGAAATAAGGAGAATTGATAAACGCTTCAGGCAATTGCTTCACCAAAGAGTCTATGAAAGCTTGACCACAGGGGGACATCAAGAAATTAGATCGACAAACTTGTATCCCCCTGGAAATGCCTTCATCGGAGCCTTGCTTCATCCCTTCCATGAGAGAAGAAGTCCGGGAACGTTCCAACTCTTGTTCATGAGTAAGAGTTAGTTGTTCCGCTTGCATAGCAAAGTCTACCTTCATTTCCAACTCTCGTTCTATTGAAGCCTCTAGGGCCTTATCTAATTCCCTTATTCGCGCCGATAATGAAGCAAGGCGTAGCTCAAGAGTAGAATTATACTTCTCCTTAGCACGGAGACGGTCTTGAAGATCGCGAGCCTCGACTTGAGCACGGTCCCTACTCTGTTCAACCTCTGATAGAACCTCCAAGAATTGATCAAAAGCCAAAGCCTGAGCGCCAAAGGAGGGGGTCGAAAACTGATTCACTTCTGTAAATACAGAGGAATGAAAATCACCCGCTTTTCAGAAAAAGAGGTATCAATGCTTATCCCAATCAAAGGGGAGAAAGGAAATAGGATTTTACCATGGCCAACTAAGGGCGGTTCATGAAAGCAGAGTTCTGAACGAGGTTTCATTATTATGGTCTCCTGTAGGTTTTCGTGGTCAGATTCCGAAACCCTAGTGCCCGTAGAGGGTAATGCAGGGGCGTCGTCTAAAGAGGAAATAGGCTCAGGGTTGAGGATTCTGGCCTCAACCATTCTCTGCTCTAACTTCATCTAAATCTTTCGTAGCAATTCCCCCGTATCAGCATTCATGGCTAAAAGCAAATGCAAACAAAACTCAATCTTCTAAGAAATCTTAAGATTTTCATGTAAAAATGCTCGTTATACTCACCCTTAAAACTAGGTTTGCAAAAACAAAATAGGTAATAACGATTCCTTCAAAAAAAAAAAAAAAAAAAAAAAACAAGGGGGGGGGGGGGGGGGGGGGAAGAAAGATAGGGGAGGAAAAGCCCCTCATAGGCCAAACCTGCACAAACGCAGGAGAGAGACATACAAAGATAATGAACACTAAATAAACTACCTGTGAGCAAGGAAGACGGAGCAATCACTAGAAACGTTGAGTAGAAAAAGTGAATGTTCCCACTTTTCTCAGATGTATGATATAAAAGTGGAGAAGAAGAGAATGAAGAAAGTTAAAAAGGCCAAAGGGGAGTAGAGCGATGCCCCACTTGTTACTCCACGTCGGCCTATAAGAGAATAGGAAGCGCCTCTTTACTCCCCAAAAAGTAACGCGCCTTTTTCCCTACAAAATATATCAATTATAATATTCCTCTATTCGAAAGAGAGCCTCGACGAGGCAAAGTGAAAATAATTTCCCTACTAAGACACCTGCCAGAAGCCAACATATAAACGCTTCTGGACCTGGGGGGGGGGGGGGGGGGGGGGGAGTAGCTGATAGGGACTAATATCAGTCATATTCCACAAATAAACCAAATTAATTAATGGAGAAGCGCACCTTCTTCAACCTTAGGATACAGTTTCTAGAAGCTATACAGTATACCAGCGTCATGATAAATACAAAAATCTTGCTGAAAAGGAATGGAATGATAGGCTCTGGGCGACATAAGCCTTATCATTGTTATTAAGAGAAATTAATATTCATTCCTTTAGAGATCAATAGAAGCTAGCCCAAACCACAGTGTATTATCTAAGAGACTCCATGGGCACCAAACGCTCAATACAATCAAGAATCGTATGCCATGCAAGAAGCTATGAGGTTCTAGCTTCTCCCATGAGCCATGCGGGATCTGCAGGCATCTGCAAAGGCAGGAGGATCTGACCAGATCCTATAAGTGCTTAGTAGAAGCTCGAGGTTCTGCGTAACATACGGTCCGCGTGACTCTATGTACTATAGAGTGAGGACCACTGCATTCATGACGGAGGGTATTTTGCCTCCGTTGGAATTCCTTTTCTGTCCTTCCTTCACACGAATGCCCACTTTTCACCCTCCTCAAACCTATAAATATTAAGTGAACGCACATTTCGACGACAACATCACATTATCACTCTCTACGAACAACACGCTCCTTGGCGGACTGTTCCATTCTATCTCACATTCTCTCTCCCGAGCTCCTCCGAGCTCAAGCAGTTGAGGTGTTCAAAGCCTTCTCTCGGGACGCTCTATTCTTCCCTTCACCTCCATCCATTCCTCTCGACGCTGGGAAGAATCTCTCTCTCATACCTCGTCCCAGGCCTAAGGTAAAACCCTTGTTGCCAAAAGGGAATGAGGCTCGACGGAGCTCCGTTCTCCTTGTTTCTCTCCTTGTTCCTGTTCCATTTCTTCGTTATCTGATAATATGAGTGCAAAACTCCGTGAATCTTGCTAGTTTATGGCTAAACACGCCTTGTACACTCTACTCATAGCTCGATTATTATTTGTCATCACTACGCAAATCATGCTCTGTATAAAATATTCATCTATGGCTCTATATGCGTATGAAACTCTTGCTCCTTACTGCTTTAACGCTTTACCTATACATGCTCTTTGCAAAACATGATGAAAAATACCTTAAATCGTTGTGGATCTCCAACCCGAGTCTATCAACTAGAATCAACACTTTTCCTTATTTGATTTATTTGTTTTCTTATTTGCTTATTTGCCTTATTTGTTTAATTGCTTATTTATTTGTTTCCTTATTTGTGTTCTCTTTTATTTATTTTATTTATTTGCCTAGGATTAAAAAACCACATCTTAATTTCTTATTGCCTAGACATCAGTTTAATTCTAGAGTAAGAGTACTTTGTGTGATTTGGACTTGTCAATCCCTGTGGATACGATACTCGTACTTGCTTTATACTATACCTATTTTGTGTGGTTAAAAATAGTGCGATCAAATTTTGGCGCCGTTGCCGGGGATTGATTAGATTTCACATAGATATTTTGAAATAGGATTAATAGGTGATTTAGGCGTTTATTTTTCTGTTTTTGTGTATTAATCTAACCGTTTCCTTTCTTTGTCGAGGACTAAATTCTTATGGCGGATTCGGTAGCGAAAAAGACTCTCAATGATCGGTTCAAGCCGGTTGTTGATCAATTCCAGAATGGAGGATGGGGGACTGTTGAGGCTACCAAGTACGAGATCAAGACTTCCCTCATCAACATGGTGCAAGCAAATCAATATGGACACACCGATGGAGGATCCTAATGCTCACCTGAAACAATTTCTCAACATCTGTGCCACCTACAAGGCAAATGGAGTGTCTGGAGACTACATCAAGCTCAGTCTCTTCGCGTGGTCTCTCAAGGATGATGCTAGAGAGTGGCTTGAGGATATCGAGAATCGAGCTGAGATAAAGACATGGAGCAAGCTGTGCAAACTGTTCTTAAATAAGTTCTTCCCACCTTCAAGGGCTCAGAGGCTTCTAAACGAGATCAACAAATTCCAACAATTTGAAGATGAGTACCTATACGAAGCATGGGGGAGATTCAGAAAGATGCTTCGTGTATGCCCCAATCATGGTATGGACATGGGGGAACAAATCTTCTGCTTCCATCGAGGATTGAACAAGCAATGCAAGAAGGAACTCGATTATGCATCCAAAGGAGGATTCTTAAATAACGATGCAGAGACGGCTTTGGAGATCATCGAGCTCAACGTCAACACAAGTTATGAGGAGGCTACCGATAGAGTTGGGAGAAGGAAGGTTGCCGCCATTGGATCCGAAGCTTATGACGATTTGATGGAGAAATACACCAAGACGGCAACGGAGTTGGATGCTTTCAAGAAGACTTATGATCCCAACAATCGACGCCATCCAAACATATCCCCTGGCTTCCATGTGGAGAATGGAGTTATCCAAGAGCCGAAGAAGGAACCTTCATTGGAGGAGTTGATAAAGAATCTCATATCAACGACGACAAATAAAATCGGAGCCTTGGAGTCTAGTGTTTCTAATATCGAGAATGCAGTCACAAATTTGACCAAGCACATGAATATGTTGGATGCTCGAGTTGGTCAAGTAGCCAATGCTCAAGGAGGAGTACATAAGCCCGACCATCAAGTTCATGCTATTTAGCTTAGGAGTGGCACTCATTATACAAATCCATCTTTGGAGGACGAAGTTGAAGGTAAAGTCGAAGATTTGGGAGATGGAAGCAATTCGGAGGCGGAAAAGGACGAGACGAAGGACGAAGGCCCGGAAGGAGAGGCACTCGGCCGAGTCAGTGGCGAAAAAGCTGCCCAGGGTTAACTCGGCCAGGCACTCGGCCAAGTCAATCACACAGTAGGTCCACTCAGACAACCACCCAGCCGAGCCGATCCACTCGGCCACTCACTCAGCCGAGCCGCCAGCCGAGCCGAATCCCGCTCCGACCCCGTTCCTACCCCGATGCAAGAATCAACTCCCAAAGCTCCGTTTCCGCAATGATTGGCCAAAACGAAGCAAGACGAGAAGTATCAACGGTTCTTGGAGATGCTTCAAAAGGTCAACATCAACATCCCACTTCTCGATGAGCTACGAGACTTGCCCAATCACATGAAGTTCATCAAGGATGCGGTATCGGGAAAGAAGAAGTGGGGGAAGTTCGAGACGATCAACTTGACGGAGGAATGTAGCGCGGTGATTCAAAAGAAGCTCCCATTGATGCAAAAGGATCCCGGGAGGTTCACATTAGCATGCAAGATTGGAGATCACGTCTTTCAAAATGTCCTTTGTGATCTTGGTGCTAACATCAATTTGATGCCCCTCTCTATTTTCAACCGGCTCAAGATTGGAAAGATGAAGCCGACAACTATCTCCCTACTTATGGCGGATTGATTAGTTTCTTATCCAAGGGGGATAGTTGAGGATGTGCTCGTGCAAGTTCAGAATCTTGTGTTCCCGGCGGATTTCGTAGTCTTGGATATGCCCGAGGATGATAATCAACCATTGATCTTAGGACGACCATTCCTAGCTACGGGGAGAGCGTTGATCGATATTCAAGAGGGAGACCTGACATTTAGAGTCAATGGATAAGAATTGAAGATTTCCATCTATGAAGCAATGAAGAGGCCCGATGATCATCGAGAGGATGTTTTTGCTGTTCAAGTTTTGAAACCACCTATACCGCCGGCACTGGATGAAGTCTTCAACAATACCATCGCCAAGTTTTTATACCATTACTTGGAGATTGCCGGAGTTTGCGAGGAGATTCTCGAGTTCTTAAATCAGTTGGAAGCCATTCCACCATTGAAGTTAGCCGAATTCAAGAGATCAATTGATGGAGCCATGAGGAAACTCGAGGATGGGGGAGAGAGAAACTTTTATTTTGATCCACCTTGATAAGAGGTATCGTCGGGCTAGAGACGTAAAACGTAGCACTTGTTGGGAGGTAACCCAACTCTATCTTTAATTTTCAGTTTTCGATTTATTTATTTTCGTTTTTTGTTTTTTCTTTGAGTCTTATCTTTTATTAAGCTCTTTATCCAAGAATTTGCGAAGCTTTTGATTTGTAGGTTTTCTCGACGAGGTTTCGACTAAGAGGAGAAGATCGATAGTAAGCTAGCTTCGGTGAGAGGTACGCTCGTTAACTTAACCACTTCTTCCTATTGAAACTTATTCCTTCATCATGATTCGAAATAAGTTTGGGGGAGGGGGAAGTGTGGCTTTGTTAACTCGTTTACATGAGTTCTTGGATTGTAGCTTAATTTTTGGATATTTCATTAGTAGTTTATATTTTTGTTGAGTCTTAGAGTAAATTGAGTCAAGTAAGCATGTGATGATAATGTTGTGAATTTGGCCGATGATAGAAAAATTTTGTTGATTTTGGAGAAAAATTCATGATCTTTATCATGGAACCTTGGCGAAGCGACGCATTTTATTTGATGAATTTGAATTGTGTTATGATATCGGGAACTAGTTAGTTTTAACCCGTGAGATTTGAGCTTTTTGTGCATATTTATGCCTATTCTTTGATCGAGTGATCATGCATTCTTCATTGTTTGTAGAACTTGTCTAGTTTCTCCATCAAGACATTAGTATATTTACGAACTAGGAGATGATCTTAGGCCATCTTTCTTTAGCCACATGATTCCTATACGCTAACCTTGTTCATAAACCTTTGTTTACCCCCTTTTGAGCCTTTATTAGCCGTTCTTTGTAAAACCGGATGATAGGATGTTTGGATGGTTATGGGTATCCTTAGTATTTGTGGTTGGTGATATGGAAGGAGTTGAATAGAAAAATTTGATGTGGTGTGAAAAGAGAAGAAAATAATATTAGATGCTTGATTTACGTAGTTAGCTATCCCTATAAGCTTAGAAAAAAAATATAGTTGTGAAAAGAAAAAAATAAATAATAGAGCTTTTGATTATCATTAGAGACAATATCTTTAGATGAGCTCTATAAAAGAAAAAAGAAAAAAAAAAAAGAAAAAAAAAGAGAGAAATATATAAGCATAAGGGGATAGTTAGCTTTGATTTGTATAGTCAATATTTTTGCATCTTTTGGCTATGTAATTGGTGTGTTGGATGGTAGAAGATGGAGTTGAAAATCCATACTTTGGTTGGAGTTGAAAAGAGGTTGATGATTTGGAGTATTTTGAGTCACTTAGTCTATACATTCCCTACCTTAACCAATGTCCCTACATTACAATCTTATTTAAAGACCTTTTTTATCTTAGTTTGTAAATATTACATTAGGTGGAGATGTTGAGAAAAAGGGCAAGCCTATGGTAAACATGTTGCATTGCATTGATGTTGAGTGAATCCTTATGATGTGCATTATTATATACATCTTTTCTTTGAGAGAGTTGAGTGTTCACTTTCATATACACAATTTCACATGTTGGAGAGAGTTCTTTGATGGATTACCATGTTTTGAGTTTGTTGAATGGATTGTGTTATAGATGCTAAGGTTGTGTGCATAGTTTTGATCATGATCATGAGAGATTGTTTTTGAAAAGTTTTGAGGCCTATATAGTTCACAATGATTGAGTCTATTGTTTATTTCGTTTTTCTTTATTGTTCGGGACGAACAATGTTTAAGTTTGGGGGATTTTGATAGGATGTATTTTTACCCTATTATCTAAGTGTTATATTATCGTTTTCTTATCTTATTTTGATAGTTTAGATCATGTTTTACATTGTTTAT
Organism: Thymus mandschuricus; assembly: GCA_029379335.1. Lineage (NCBI taxonomy): Eukaryota > Viridiplantae > Streptophyta > Magnoliopsida > Lamiales > Lamiaceae > Thymus > Thymus mandschuricus. The sequence goes on from CM057081.1 coordinate 20,835,603, forward strand.
GTTATGTCAAGCTAGATTACTCTTTTGGGTTGTTTTGAGTGTTTTTAGGGCTTTTTAGTCGAGAAAATCCAAGGCAAGACAAGAGACGACGAAATCAAGGAAGATGATGAAGTATTGGTCCCAAGTTCTGACTTCTCACGATGTTATTAAGAATTATTCTGGAATTATGGAGGCATAGCATTGAAGAGGGGTTCGATAGGAGCGTGTAGGCGAAAACGGAGGTCAATTCGGAGTTCGGACGAGAAAGATACGATCGAAACAAGAAAGGTGCGCAAACCGGCAAACCGACTCGGACACCCACTCGGCCGAGTCGCCGGCCGAGTGAATTCACGAACCCGAACCAGTAGCTCCACTCGGCCACTCACTCGGCCGAGTCGTTGGCCGAGTCAAAAACACGGAAATCCTAATTTGGGATATTTTTATTTCCTTAACCTAATCCTTGCCCACTTAGGTAACAATTACGAACCCCTACCTTATAAATACCCCAAAACTCATCATTGTACCCAAGTTTTCATAGTTAGAGCTCTCTACTGTTTACCATACTCTAGATTAGTTCTTATTCTTTTCTCTACACTTTTTACATTGATGTATGAAGACAATTGAAGATTGAAGATTTATTCAAGATTCAAGAGTTTTTCTATCCCTTTCTCTTTTACTTATGCTTTTAATTATGTTTATTCTTCCTTCTACCTTTCTTTTAATTATGTCTAGCTAAATTCCTTAGTTGATTTTAGGGATTGAATGCCTAATTGAATTTATGTAAGTGTTCTTGTTTACAATTAGCCTTCCAATCTAGGTACATGTTTTATGGTGCTTATTATCATGATGATTACTTGATCACTAATTATGTGTGCATAGTTATGTTTTTATACCTTAATAGGATAATTGCATAATAGATCTCATGAATACATGGTATGATAGTTTGATTATCTTAGTTGAGATTGAATTATCATATATTTGCATATAGTCGATTTAGGTGTCATAACTGAATCTAGTTGATTGTATGATTGATACTTGTTCTATTTTGCACTTGATTTAATTTCTATGAATCCGAAAGGAGATTAGGATTTTGTTAGGTGACGACTTGCATTGCCTTAATTGGAGTGTTAGGTCATTTTTGTTGTATCACATCTAGATTGGATTAAATTGGTTAATTGTACTCATTAATTGCTTGCATATATTTGATTAGGTGGGCTTCCCTAGAATCAACACTTTTCCTTATTTGATTTATTTGTTTCCTTATTTGCTTATTTGCTTTGTTTAATTGCTTATTTATTTGTTTCCTTATTTGTGTTCTCTTTTATTTATTTTATTTATTTGCCTAGGATTAGAAAACCACATCTTAATTTCTTATTGCCTGGACATCAGTTTAATTTTAGAGTAAGAGTACTTTGTGTGATTTCGACTTGTCAATTCCTGTGGATAAGATACGCGTACTTGCTTTATACTATACCTATTTTGTGTGGTTAAAAATAGTGCGATCAGGTATGTTTAGTAGTCTTTTATTTTTAGAGTCTTAGGTTTAAGCATGTGATGATAGTATTGTGAATTTGGCCGATGATAGAAAATTTTTGATTTATTTTTGGAGAAAAATTCATGATCTTTATTATGCATGGAACCTTGGCGAAGCGATGCGATTTATTTGATGAGTTTGAAGCATGTGATGATGTCGGGAACTAGTTAGTTTGAACCCGTGTGAATTGAGTTTTTTGTGCATGATATGCCTATTTCTTTGATTGAGTGATCATGTATGCTTCATTGTTTCTAGAACTTGCCCTATTTCTCTGTCAAGACCTTAGTATATTTATGAACTAGGAGATGATCTTAGGCCATTTTTCTTTAGCCACATGATTCCTATACACTAACCTTGATCATAATCTTTGTTTACCCCCTTTGAGCCTTTTTATGAGCCTTTCTTTCTTAAGCTTGGATGATAGGAGGTTTGGATGGATCAGGGTATCTTTAGAGGACTTAATTGGTGATGTGGGAGGAGTTGAATAGAAATAATTGTTGTGGTGTAGAAGGAGAAAAAGAAAAGGATTTTTAGATGCTTGATTTAATATAGTTAGCTATCCCTATAAGCTTAAAAAGAAAAAAAGAAAAAAAAAAAGAAATTTAGAGCCTTTGTTCGAACATTAGAACATTCATTAGTTGAGCTCTAGAAAAAAGAAAAGAAAAAAAAGAGAGAAAAAGAATAAGAATAAAAGCATAAGGGGGTAGTTAGCTTGAGTTATATACTTTGCATCTATGATGTTTTGAGTTTTGTAGAGGTGTTGGATGGTAGAAGATGGAGATAAAAAATCTATACTTTGTTTGGAGTTGAAAAAGAGGTTGATGATTTGGAGTATTTGAGTCACTTAGCCTATATATTCCCTACCTTAACCAATGTCCAACATTACAAGCTTTATAAAGACCTTTTTTATCTTAGTTTGTGAATATTACATTAGGTGGAGATGTTGAGATTAGGGGCAAGCCTATGGTAAACATGTTGCATTACATTGATGTTGAGTGAACCATATGATGTGCATTATTTCACACGTCTTTTCTTTGAGAGAGTTGAGTATTCACTTATATACATAATCTCACATGTTGGAGAGAATTCTTTGATGGAGTGGCATGATTTGAATTTGTTGGGTAGATTGTGTTATTGATGCTAAGGTTGTGTGCATAGTTTTGATCATGATCATGAGCTTGTTTTTGAAAAGCTTTAAGGCCTATATAGTTCACAATGCTAGAGTCTATTGTTTATGCTTTGGTATTGTTCGAGACGAACAATGCTTAAGTTTGGGGGATTTGATATAGGTGAAATTTACCTTATTTTTATAACCAAAAAAGTTGTTTTTGAGTCTCGATTGTGTAGTATTGTCTATAGTTTATATGGTTTTTATTATGTTGGATAATATTATGCTTGTGAGTGTTTTTCTGTGTTTTTAGGCATATTTTGATGATAAAACCCCGAGACGAGACAAGGCGTGAAGATCGGAGTTCGACGTGCATGTTTTGAAGTCGAATGAAGACCTCTCGATACCTCTCTCGATCGAGAGGTATATCGAGAGGATACCTTCTGGAGCAGTTCTCGATCGATAGGAATTGTGGCACCTCTCGATACCTCTCTCGATCGAGAGGTCTATCGAGAGGTGATGTGTCGAGAGGGGGGTGCCAGCCAAGAATTTCCACCTTATTTAATTAGATTCCTTTTTGGTTTATAATTCCTTATGTAAATTTCCCCTATATATATTCCTAGCCTAGCATTGTAAACTCTAACACCTTTCATACTTCTTAGCACTTTTATATTTGTACTTTAGAGTTTTTATTTTTGTATTCAACATTGGAGATTATTCAAGTTTATGCAAGATTCAAGATTCGAAGTTCTTCGTTTGTGTTCAAGTTTTTCTTACGCTTACTTTTTAATTATGTTCTTTCAATTCTTTGTGTTCATGTTTGCTTTAATTATGTCTAGCTAAATTCCTTAGTTGATTTTAGGGATTGAATGCCTAATTGAATTTATGTAAGTGTTTTTGTTTACAATTAGCCTTCCAATCTAGATGCATGTTTCATGGTGCTTATTTTCATGCATGATTACTTGATCACTAATTGTGTATGCATAGTTATGTGTTTATGCCTTGATAGGATAATTGCATAATAGATCTCATGAATACATGGTATGATGATTTATTGTCTTAGTTGAGATTGAATTATCATATGTTTATATATAGTTGATTTGGGTGTCATAGTTGAACCTAGTTGATTATATCATTAATACTTGTTCTATTTTGCACTTGATTTGATATCTATGCGTCCGAGAGGATATCAGGATCTTATTAGGTGACGACTTGCATTGCTTTAATTGGGGTGTAGGTTATTATTCATGTATCACATTTATATTAGATTAAATTGGTTAATTGTATGCATTAATTACTTGCATAGATTTGATTAGGTAGGCTTCCCTAGAATCAACACTTTTCCTTAATTGAATTTTATTCCTTATTTGTTATTTGCCTTATTCTTTTATTCTTTGTTTGACTTATTTGAGTTCTTTATTTATTTGCTTAGCATATAAATACCACATTCCTAAATTCCTAATTGCTTAGACATGAGTTTAGTTCTAGAGTAAAGGTATTGTGTGTGGTTTCGACTTGTCAATCCCTGTGGATACGATACTCGTACTTTCTTATACTATACCTATTTTGTGTGGTAGAAAATATTGCGATTAAAAGAAATTGATTCAACAAAGAGCAGATCCTGGGTGCCGCAGGATATGACAACTACTATAGTTTGGGTTAAGACCCATGTGCAGAAGCTAGCGCTTACAGAAGCAGCCTCGGCCTTAATATGCTCCTGTTAATACCCAGGGATCTGCAGGGGCGTGTAATTGGCGTGACTCTAGTCTTCCTAGAGTGAGGACCACAGTATTAATGACAAAGGGAATTTGTCCTTACAGAAATTCCTCTTCTATCCCTTCCATACAAGAAACATCCACCTTTCCACCCTCCTCGCTTCCTATAAATACTAAGTGAACGCACAACAACACATCATCATCATTCTCTACAAACAACACACACCTTTGTGTACTGTTTCATTCAATACTCTCTCTCACGAGCTCCTCCGAGCTCAGGCAAGTCAAGGCGGGCAAAACCTTCTTCCGGGAAGCCGTAGTTCGCTTTCACATCCATTTATTCTTCTCGACGCCGGGAAGGATCTCTTTCTTACACGCACTACCTTGAACTTAAGGTAAAACCCTCATCACTTAAAGGGAAATGAGGATCAACGGAGCCCCGCGCTCCTCGTTTCTCTTTTTCTCCTACCTCGTTTCTTCGTTATCTGCTTGTATGAGTGCAAAACTCCATGAATCTTGCTAGTTTATGGCTAAATACGCCCTCTATCCGTTGCCTATAGCTCAACTATTACTTGTCATTACCACGCAAATCATGCTCTGTACATAATACTCGTTTGTAGCTCTATACGCGCATGAATCTCTTGCTTTTTACTGCTCTAATGCGTCATCCATAAATGCTCTTTGCGAAACATGATGAACAATACCCTAAATTGTTGTGGATCTCTAACCTGGATCTATCAACTGGCGCCGTCTGTGGGAAATCTTGAGTTGAGATGTTGATTTCCCCTGTTTTATGCAAAATTTCGGCTCGTTGTTATAATGTTTGTTGGGAACCCCTTGCAGTTTGATTTTGATGATGTTTATCGAAACCACACTTAGGCATATTTTACTTGTTTAGGGTCAAGGCCGATAGATCGACCTGCTACCTGTTAGTGCAGGTCGATGCCCTCTAATGTTTAGAATCAAGTTCGATCCACCCTGTAAGAGTAAGGTCGATGTATCGACCTGCCTCAATTGGATCGAGCTGGATCATCAGCCTGTCTATCGTCCTTCCTTATCAAGCTTCCAGCCCGCTATGACTTAGAAGATTTCAAGAGCTGGATTATCAATCAAGGTCGATGCTCCGCCTTCATGGAGCGTCACGACCTGCATATCTGCATCAACCTGCATATCTGCATCAACCTGCTACTGTTCTATCAGCCTTAAGATTTTTCAAAGAGTAAATCAACCTCCACCAACTTCCGCATTAACAACAGTTTGATAAATCAAGCTTGATACCATACAAGCTTGATAGATCAAACTGCCTCTGATAGGGTCGACCTTGACAATCGACCTGCAGATCGACCTGATTTTACAAAAGTCAAAACGGTTGGTTATTGGTGTATTCCCGCCCCCCCCCCCCCCCCCCCCCCCCATACACCAATTACTCTTTCCCGGGATCAACAAGTGGTATCAGAGCAGTGGTTCTTTTGACCGCTGCTTTGCATACTAAAAGTTCTTTATCAAACTTTTGGTCATTTTGAACCGATCCTTTAGAAAAATCTTTTTCATTCATTCATATCATATTATTTGCTATGGAGGCTTCTCTTCTCAGGGTGTGTGAAGACTTCTCCATTCAAGGCTATGAAGATTGGAGCTTCCGAATCAAGATGTGTCTCAAGGCACATCACGTCCTCATGTGGGATATTATCGAGAATGGCCCCTCCCCCATTTATGCAGCGAAGATTATTGTGGATGGAACATCCCCCGGGGAGGCTACATACGAGAAAGTCCTCAAAAACCCTCGCGACTACTCAACCGAGGAAAGGAAGGAGGCCGGCCTCGATGATTACGCAAAAGGACTCATCTCCAGCACCGTGAAGGGCGTCTACCTGGCCAAGATCCGAAATCTTGAAACGGCCAAAGAAATGTGGGACACCCTCCGGTCCATCAGCCTTGGCTCAGAGGAAATGAAGGAGAACAAGCTGTCTATGGCGTGCAGCAAGTTCGATGACTTCAAGATGGTTTCGGGTGAAACCATAGAAGCGATGAAAATTCGCTTCACCGAAATTATTCTCGAGGTCGCTGCAATCAACCCCTACAAATATACGCAGCGCGAGAAGAATCTCAAAGTGATACCCTTCCTGCAAATTGGCATGTATACGCCGCCATGCATCCAGCCCGATCGGATTTCAACCCCCTCACGACTGAAGACCTTTTCGACATTCTTGTCGGAAATGAGTATGAGATGATCCGCATCCATGGATCAACCCAGCCTTCCACCAGCAAGAAGGCTGATGAAAAGAACAAGGAGGTAGCTTTCAAGGCCGACTCAGCCTCTGCTGCTACCCCAAGCCCGATTGATGAATCCATCGTCAAGAAGTTCGAGAAGATGACTCTCGACTATGCTCTAGCCGCTAGGAGAAATGAGAAGCTCCTAGGGAAGGTTGTCAAATATAAGAAATTCTACCGTGACAACAAACGAAACTTCTCAAACCGCAACCACGATCGCCCTGACAAAAAGGGAGAAGGTAAACCCTCAACCTTCAATTCTTCTAACACACCCGAGGGTGGTTGTTTCAATTGTGGCAGGCCAGGTCACTACAAGACCGACTGCCCGGATCTTACCAAGGCCGAGAGAGACGAGCTCCGTGCAAAGCGCGATAAGAAGCTCAAAGATCAACGAGCTGCAATGATTGCCGAAGAAACAAAGGAAGCTCACCTCTCGGATAGCTCGTCAAGTGATGACGAAGGTTACATCGCTTTCGACGAAAGTGATGATGAAGAATGTTTCGTTGGAGAGCACCAACAAAACGAGGGATCCTCAAAGGTAGATCTTCAACCCATTTCACTTTCTTTTTCTGACGATGATTGTGCATAAGAAGGTGATGAAGACCTATCCGAGGCTGTGTCTTGGGAAGAAATCAAGAAACAGCTCGACGACTATGCCGATCTCGTGGATACACTTAAAGAGGTCGTTGAAGATAATGCTGAGCTTATGAACAAAAATGAAAAATACAAGCTAGCATTAGAAGAAAGATTCTCTCCCTACGATGAAGAAAAGGAAAGGGAGATCGAAGCCCTAAAGTCAAAGGTTGACGAATTGACTTTACGGGTCAAGGAGTTCGATACCAGGGAGCTCGAGAAGGACGAGTCCCTCAAGACCAAAGATGCCGAAATACACAGCCTTACATCAAAGTTGGCTGACTTGGTAATTCGACACGAACTCCTCGTGAAAAAGGAAGAAAAACTTCAACTCACCTTGAGTCAGTTGAAGAAAAGCGGAAAGAAATTAAAGAGGTCCAATCCATGCAACGCAATCCGCGCGATCACTCTGGTATTGGATTTAAGGGAAAATCCAAGGAAAGCAAGGACAAAAACTGCGAGATCACGTTCGTGAAAGCGCAGCCTAAATCGAAGAGTGTTCGGAAAGCTCATCAAGCTCTCCCTGATAAGATGGTCAAGCTGAAGAATCCTGTTCGACAGCCCCAGGCCATCCTCATAAAGCAACAAAAGAAGGAACAGCCTGTTCCTCAAAAGAAAGAGAGTCGACCTGTCCAGCAATGTCGACCTGCCCCCTATTATCAAAGTCAGGCTGTTCATCAAGGGCAATACCAAGGCCAGTACTATCAAAGGCCATATCACCCTCAGTTCTTCTACCCTACTCATCAAGGTTGTAACTGCCATTATCCTCAACGGTCTAATTATCAAGACTGGCAGTATCAATCTGGATTTCATGATGAGCAGTTCCACCAGCCTCGCCGTTCTCGCTCAAAGAAATCCAAGGCTCCCAAGCCCAAAACCGCCACTGCCTCGTCCTCAGCCTCGGATAGAAGCAGACCGGCAAAACAAATCTGGGTCCCAAAGGCCGTTCCCGCAACCGATGTAGCACCCAATCTCAAATGGGTTGCTAAGTTTAACTAATTGCAGGTCGGGAAGGCTCAAAGAAGGAGCCAAGCAGCTCGTGGAGCTGTATGGATCATTGATAGTGGATGCTCAAAGCACATGACGTGTGACAAAACGCTACTATCAAACTTTCAAGAACGAGACGGGCCACTTGTAACTTTTGGAGGAAATTCTAAGGGATTTACGAGAGGCCAGGGCGATCTAAAAGTTGGTAAAACAACTATTTCTAACGTTTCTTATGTTGAAGGTCTTAATCATAACCTATTCTCTGTGTCTCAATTCTGCTCGAGTGGTAAACGAGTAGAATTCACAGCTAACAAATGTCTCGTGAAAAATGAGGAAGGAGAAACGCTTCTTACCGGAGTTTTGCAGGATAGACTCTATATTGTTCAATGGACAGATTGGATAGAGACCTGCCTGGTCACAAAGGCTGATTCCGAGACAAGCTGGCTATGGCACAAAAGGTTGAGTCACTTGAACTTCAAGGCCATCAACAAGCTCGCACGCAACAAACTGGTGAACGACCTGCCAGATCAAGTCTTCGATCGTGATCACATCTGCAGAGCCTGTCAAGCTGGAAAGCAAACAAGATCATCCTTTCCAAGCGTGACGGCACAAACATCAAATCGAATTCTTGAGCTTCTCCATCTCGACCTCTTCGGTCCAGTCACTCCCTTGAGTATAAACGGTAGAAAATACGCTCTCGTTATTATAGATGATTATTCTAAATTTACGTGGGTTATTTTCATGTACAAAAAGAAGGAGACATTGGAGAAGCTACCTGCGTTGCTGAGCAAATTGTGCAATCAAAAGGAGAAATCCATCATCTCCATTCGATCAGATCGAGGCACCGAATTTATCAATGCGATGATCGAAGAATATTGCACAAAGAGTGGGATTCATCATCAAACTTCAGCTGCACGCACACCTCAACAAAACGGCGTGGTGGAACGTCGTAACAGATCGCTGAAGGAAGCAGCTCGTACCATGTTGGATGAAACCAATCTTCCAAAGAAGTTTTGGGCAGAGGCCGTCAACACAGCCTGCTACACCCAAAACAGGTCGATCATCACGACCCGACATGGAAAGACTCCATACGAGCTGTGGAACATCAAGCTCCCCAGGTTAAAGTATTTTAAAGCTTTTGGGTGTTTGTGTTACATTCATAACAATGGGAAATCTCAATTAAAGACTTTTGATAGCAAGGCCGATCCAGGAGTATTTTTAGGATACTCAGAGGTTAGCAAAGCTTATAGAGTCTTTAATAAGAAAACCCTAGATGTGGAGGTAACACCTCATGTTGTGTTTGATGAATCTACTTGTCTGTACAGAGAATCAAGTACAGGATCAGAACAGCCCGCTGATAACAGGCCGTCTAACTCCCCCATTGACGACCTGCTAGTATGGACTCCAAATGATTTGGAGGAAGAGGATCAATCTGATCCTAGGGTCACACAGCAAGGGGGAAGTGATGCAAATGATACTTCGAGCTGTAACACATCAGCCGGACTTAACCAAGCTGATCCCCCTCCCTCAGTCCCCAAGACTGATGCCGTTCACGACCTTACATCCCAAATCGAGCAGCTCGGTAACACTATGGAGCAGCTCAACATCCAGGCCGAACAGCAGCCCGATCAACATCCCGAGCAACAGCATGTGCCCACTGATCAACCTTCAACTCATGGAGTTTGACGAACCCATTAATGAGCCCGAGCCAATCATTTCAAATGAAGAAAGAGCTCGACGCAGACGTTGGATCAACGCTCATCCAAAAGAACTCATTGTTGGGAACCCAACCCAAGGAGTGCGAACTAGAAGGACGATTGGTGAAAGTGCGCTATTAAGTTGCTATCTCTCTCGCATAGAACCCAAAGATGCCATTGAAGCTCTTCAAGATGCTGATTGGATTGAAGCCATGCAAGAAGAACTCAATGAATTCAAAAGAAATGAAGTATGGTCTCTAGTTGATCGTCCTTATCATCAGGGCGTCATTGGAGTCAAATGGGTTTACAAGAACAAAAGAGATGAATCTGGAGAAGTTGTCAGAAATAAAGCCCGATTGGTTGCAAAGGGTTACTGTCAACAAGAAGGAATCGACTATGATGAGACGTTTGCCCCTGTTGCAAGATTAGAAGCTATAAGGCTGTTTCTAGCATATGCCGCTCATCAACGATTCAAAGTCTACCAGATGGATGTTAAAAGTGCGTTCCTCAATGGCGTTCTCGAAGAGGAAGTCTATGTGGAACAGCCTCCTGGATTCGAAGAGGGTGATTCAAGCAAAGTCTACAAACTGCACAAGGCCGTCTACGGTCTTAAGCAAGCTCCTCGAGCTTGGTATGAGACGCTGTCATCCTTCCTCATCGAATCAGGATTCAAGCGTGGTTCAGTCGACAAGACACTATTCACTATCAAAGTGAATGAACATATCCTTTTAGTACTAATTTATGTTGATGATATTATTTTTGGATCTAAATCTCCCATTTTGTGCGAGAAATTTGGTAACCTCGTGACCGAAAAATATAAAATGTCTATGATGGGGGAAATGAATTTCTTTCTAGGGTTGCAGGTCAAGCAGTCTGATGAAGGAATCTTCATTAGCCAAACAAAGTACGCACACGAGCTGGTTGACAAGTTTGGTGTCAAAGACAGCAAGCCTGTCAAAATACCGATGCTCTCTGGTGGGAAGATCGACCCGGATCCCGAAGGAAAACCAGCCAACATAACACAGTACAGGGGTATAATTGGTTCATTACTTTATCTAACTACCAGTCGACCTGACATCACTTTTGCAGTTGGAGTGTGTGCTCAATTTCAAGCTAATCCGAAGGAATCACACTTGGAAGCAGCAAATAAAATTCTTCGATACATCAAAGGAACCACAAATCTAGGTCTTTGGTATCCTTGTGATGATAATTTGCAGCTTACAGGTTATTCAGATTCTGATCATGCAGGGTGCAAGCTCGATAGGAAATCTACCTCGGGTACTTGCCATTTTCTCGGAAACAAGCTGATTTCGTGGTTTTCAAAGAAGCAAACTTCAGTAGCCACCTCCACCACAGAGGCCGAGTACATGGCCGCAGGAAGTTGTTGTGCACAAATCTTGTGGATCAAACACCAACTTAAGGATTATGAAGTTGAAGTCAGTGAAGTGCCAATATTCTGCGACAGCTCGAGTGCCATCGCCATTACTCAAAACCCAGTTCTTCATTCAAGATGCAAGCACGTGGATATTCGACATCACTTTATTCGTGATCACGTGGAAAAGAATAACGTGGTTATTGAGAAGATACACACTGACATTCAACGAGCTGATATTCTAACCAAACCCCTAGCCGAAGAAAGATTCAAAATGCTATGTGGAAAGCTAGGGTTATTAAATGTTGAGTCTTCAGGCCGATCGTAAGCCTACAGGCCGTTATCTCTTCATCAGTCTGCCACCTCTTTCAAAAGCTTGTGCGGGACCAACAATCGGGACCAACAAGCAGGCCGTCTCTTTACAAACAGGCAGACATTTAGGGGGAACAGGCCGTCAACTGTTCAACAGGCCGTCACCATTTGAACAGGGAGTTGCTATTTGGACAGGCCGTTTCTATCGACAGGCCGTTTCTATCGACAGGCCGTGTCTATCAACAGGCCGTGTCTATCAACAGGCCGTGTCCATCAACAGGTCGTCGACTATTCAACACATCGACCTGTATTCCTCAAATTGAGGGGGAACACTTTTTTAAGCGATCCATCATTTGAGGGGGAACAAAGGCCGATGAACACCAGGCTGATATCGTAAGTCCAGGCCGTTTATCTCGCCAGGCCGATATCTCATGTCCAGGGCGTTTATTTCGCCAGACCGATGTCTTCCCCAGGTCGTCACCTTCGACAGGCCGATATATCTCCAGGCAGTTTCAACTTCGACAGGCCGTTCTATGCCACAAGGCCGATATCAACAGGCTGATATCAACCTGAATGCAACTGCATTTATGAAGGAAGAATCAAAGGGGCAGTATCACCCTTTTGTCTTATAACTTCTTTAATACGCATTGATTTCTTCATTTAATAATGTTATTTATTTCTCAATGTGTTTCATTACTTAAGGGTCTGATAATTTACAGAAAATGAGGAAAAAAGGGAGTAATGATTACCATTTTTGTAAAACATCCAGTCAAGTGTCAAATATTGACACATTGACCGAGGCTGCATTTAATTCCCTGCCTTCTCTCTGCAAAAAGTGCAAGTTATCGCACGTTCTCAATATCTCATGCGCGAATGTGTAACGTTTCACATTTCACGCGCACACATCGTGTGGATGAGAATTAAAGAGAGATTTTCACCTTTTCAAATTCGAACGATCTCAACCGTTCGAAAATTCTATATATATGGCATGCAGTTTTCTCTAAATCTTTACTTACTCTCATCATCTTCTTCGAAAAACATAATTTTTCTCTCCAACTAAAACTGCCGCCGTCGTGTCTTCGCTTTTCTACATTCTCACTATCTGCATCAAATCACTCTCCGTGGTTTGTACTCTTTTCACCGATTATGTTTTATGTTTCTGTCAATTTCTTCACTGTCTTTAATTTCTAATCTTTCTCGAAAAACTTGCAGAAAAATACAACCATGGCAAAAAAGGTTTCTACCTCCGGCCGAAAGGAAATGCAGTGGTCGGAAATCGAGGACTATTTGACCGCTCGTATCAAGTACGAGCCATACATGGTGCGCGAAAACTACGGTTTTCGCGATCTAGACTCCATGTTCGCCCTGGTGGAGAAGTGCTTCCCATTCCATCAAATTATCTCCCACCGGCTGGCGAAGAGTCTGCCAAAGCTGGTATGTGCCTTCTTCTACAACTGGAACGAGGGCGAGTCCGTGTCTTCCCACACAGTCTCCCTCGGAACCCAGAAATCCATGGTCACCATCAACATTCTTGATGCGGTTTCGGTATTGGTGAAGGAGGGTCGATGCAAATCTCGAAAATTTCTCAAGACCAACTGCAGCAGGTTGCAGATCGAGTCTTGATTGAGCAGAGGCAGTTCGTGCCAGTAGCCTTCAAAAGGAACGAGCTGCGCCCCAAATACCGCCTCCTAATGGACTTCGTCCAAAAGTGCTTTCTAGGGCACGTCGGGAATTACGACCAGGTCACCCCGTTCAAGTTTCAGATTTTGACGGCCGTAATCCTCGACCTGCCCATTAGTTGGGCCAAATTGATGGTCTCGCTGCTCTGGGAGGAGGCCAGACAGATCGTCTGCAAGACGGAGGGAGAGGCCGTTGTGAAAGTGTATCTCCACAACGAGAAAAGGCCGATGCGCCTTGGGTCGAAGGCCACCTGTATTATCATTTCCTACTTCAAGAATAAGAAATGGTCCAATGATCCGGCCTTCCCCCCCCTGTTTATTCCAAAAGATCTCCACCAGCTGGAAATGGCGATTGGGGTGGCGCCGCAGATCTATTTCAACTCCCCAGACTCTGTCAGGGATCATCTCGCCAGAACCGGCCAATCCAAGGTCGGTTGGAGGATCCCAGATTGACCCGTCCAAAAGAAAAGGAAGGCCGATGTCGACCTGGTTCCCTCTCGCCCTGCCAAGAAGGCTCTTCCTGTAAAGAAGACCCCTCCACGGAGGACGCAGTTGGCCTCTGGTGATCCACCCAGGCCGTTTCACAAGATCCTCCCCCTGGATTTCGAGGTCTCTGCACCTCCTCACAGGGAGCCATCACCCTCTTCATCGCCCTCTCTCTCAGCCGAACGGACTCCATCTCCAGTTCGTTCCGCCGCCGAGCCGTCCACCTCGCAGCAACGCCCTGCATCCTCTCAGCAGGTCGTTGCTCCCTCTCCAGTGAGGTCCCCCCCAGTCCAGCGAGCTGGATCTGTTGAGATCCAGGATCTCACTGCTGAAGACTCTCTGTCTTCCCCCATTCGGGACGTGCCCGTGGAGAGGACGTCGTGCTGCCGATCTAGCCATTTTCTGAGCAGCCGATGTCTGCTGCTCACTCCCAGGTCGCTGCCTTGAAGGCCGAGGCCAAGCTGAAGGTCATCGACCTGATGCCAGGGATAGCCCAACTCCCCAAGTCCCTCGACCTCGCCACTCGCCTCCAGTTCTATCTGGATTGTAAGTCGAGTTATTATTACGTCTTCGAGGCCCTGCTGCAGGTCGTTTCCCTCAACGACCTGAAGGTCGAGGAGCTGGCACTAGAAGCGGAGTTTGGATTCTTCAATGTGGGGGATGCGGCCTCAAACTTTCGATCTCTTGTGCTACGCCGCATGAAGGTCGAGGCCAAAATTCTGGCCATCGACCTTCGCCCCCTCTACATCAACTGTCGTGCTCTCTACAATTCCGCCGCAGAAGCTGGAGACGAGTTTGAGTTGATTCAAACTCCGGAGCAATCACCATCCAGGAATGAGGGTGGTGATCAGCTTCTTGAAGCTGCTGCTCCATCTTCCCAAGTCTCAAAGGCTGATGTGGAGGTCGTGCTTTATGCAATTTCTGCCAAGCTCGAATCCATCATCACCAGCCTTCCCGAGCAGATCAAGCAGGCCGTAGCAGAGGCCCGGGCCGATATCGTTAAAGATGCCAAGGCCCAGGCCGATGAAGCTGCCAGGGAGCGTGTCACTGACTTTGCAGTGAGGCTTTTGAAGGAATATACTGACAAGCTCCTGCCTGGCCAGCTCGAGGAACTCAATATGGCGACCCGCGACCAGATCGGGGAAGTATTGGAAGATTTGACCAAGGTTGATGAGCGAGTATCCAATCTGACTTCTTCAGTCTCCAACTCGGCATCGACCTCCAACGATCAAATCAACACCATTCACGGCACCATCTCCTCCCTTCTCAATGGTCAGCAGGAGTTGAAGGATGCCGTGACCAAGCTGCAGGAGGAGGATGCGACTCTTCTTTCCCTCATCAAAGCCCTTACTGATGATGTCGAAAAGGGGGAAGAAGAAAGAGCCGCCGCCGCCGCCAAGAAGAAGAAGCCCTCAAAATCCAAAATCCCTTCGACTTCTGTGGCTCCTCCTCCTCAAAAGAAGCCTGCCCAGGCTGTCTCCTCCAAGGCCGTTGCCTCCAAGGCCGTTGCCTCCCAGGCCGATCCAATTTCTCGGTGCTGCCGAGGCTGCCGCCGCCAAAGCTCGATTGGCTGTCGAGGCCGAGCTAATTACTGCCATGACTCTGGCTGGTGCAACGCCGGAGCAGGCTGCAAATCCAGAAGAGCAGCGGCGTTTCAAGGCCGAACGCCGGGCTGCTGAAGCAAGGAGGAAGAGGGAGTTGGACTGGATCAGCCAGTCCGCCCTTGTTTTGAATGCTGGAGTTCAGCAGCAGGTCGTTGAATGGCTCGACGAATCTCAGAACAACCTGCTGCGGGAGCTTAACAGTTGTTTCATCCTCCTGCATTACTGGATCCAGGACCCCTCACTTCCTGCCGACGCCGATCAAGCCTATGCAGCTTACATGCTCAAATTCCCTTACCAAGACTTCATTAGTGAGCTAAGGAAGAAAGCTGCAGAGGCTGGTGTGATGATAAGGGCACCAGCAAAGCAATACTTTACGCCCTTATTCCTTGGTGATTCGGGGTATTTAGATTACTCCCGGGTCGACCAATACATCGCACAGACCGCCATCGGCCTGAACGTCAACGTGTCAAATTCCGATCCCGACTTCCGCCGAATTAGGGATGGAATTTATGCAAGTATGCAGTCGAAGTCGAGGGAGCAGGTCCAGGAGGAGAGAATAGCAGCCCGTGCCAAGATCCAGGTGATGTAGTTAGATGATTTTGTAACTCTTTTTGTTATTCATTTATGCTCTCAGCCTGTTGTAAATTCTCTATGTACTTTGCTATCGAGCTTAATGAAGCAAAAATCATCTTTCGTCCTGACGACAATATCTCTTTGTCCAGACATCTACCTTTACTGCTTTATTTACTTTACGTTATTATCTGCCTTTCTTATAATTCCTTATCAATCTTCATGATTAAAAAATGATCAAGTTCTGATACCATCTTTCAGTGTTTTATATCTTAGGAATTATTTGTAAAGTGTTTGGTTTCGACATCATCAAAAAGGGGGAAATTGTTGGGAACCCCTTGCAGTTTGATTTTGATGATGTTTATCGAAACCACACTTAGGCATATTTTACTTGTTTAGGGTCAAGGCCGATAGATCGACCTGCTACCTGTTAGTGCAGGTCGATGCCCTCTAATGTTTAGAATCAAGTTCGATCCACCCTGTAAGAGTAAGGTCGATGTATCGACCTGCCTCAATTGGATCGAGCTGGATCATCAGCCTGTCTATCGTCCTTCCTTATCAAGCTTCCAGCCCGCTATGACTTAGAAGATTTCAAGAGCTGGATTATCAATCAAGGTCGATGCTCCGCCTTCATGGAGCGTCACGACCTGATCCTTCCCACGTCGAGTGCCAGCAAGGACGAATATTCCCAACGGCTAGAAGTGAGTCAGCTTCCAACGGCTAGTGCCACGTCAGCCTGACTCCAACGGCTAGTTTTTCAAAACTGCCTATAAATACTTCAGCCATTTTCGGATTCAAGCACGGGAAACACAAGCTATCAACACCATATCTCTGCCCAAATCTCTCTCAAAGTTCATATCTATTCAAGTGTTCGAAATCCGATTAGTTTCCCAAACACTTGACGAAGAGAGGTTTCCGATTCCGATAAACACCACAACGACGAAGCGTTCACTGCTGCTTGTCGATTGTTCAACAACTTCTTCTCCGACTTGTTCGAAGTTAGAAAGATTGTTCTTATTTTCGCCATTATAGAGTTAGTCAAGCTCTGTAAAAGCGTAAGGTTGTTTGTACGTTTCAGTACGAAAGGTTGTAAGGGTCACGACCCAAAACTCGTGTCCAGATATTTTCAGGTTAGATTGTATCTAGAACTGATACTCAGTCAGTATAAATAAGAGAGAGGTTGAATCCAAAGGTAAAGGGATTCTCAGGTCGAGTCGACCTGACGTGGACGTAGGAGGGTTTCTCCGAACCACGCTAAATCGCAGTGTCTCTCTCTCTCTCTCTCTCTCTCTCTCTCTCTCTCTCTCTCTCTCTCTCTCTCTCTCTCTCTCTCTCTCTCTCTCTCTCTCTCTCTCTCTCTTTATTTATCGCCCTTATATTTTATCATCAAACTGACTAGCATCAACCTGCATATCTGCATCAACCTGCTACTGTTCTATCAGCCTTAAGATTTTTCAAAGAGTAAATCAACCTCCACCAACTTCCGCATTAACAACAGTTTGATAAATCAAGCTTGATACCATACAAGCTTGATAGATCAAACTGCCTCTGATAGGGTCGACCTTGACAATCGACCTGCAGATCGACCTGATTTTACAAAAGTCAAAAACGGTTGGTTATTGGTGTATTCCCCCCCCCCCCCCCCCATACACCAATTACTCTTTCCCGGGACCAACAATGTTGTTTGCGATTTCCCTTTATTATGTCCTTATGGGGAAAATATGAGGAAATCTGATGTTACATTGATTGGGAACGCCCTGTTTGTGATGTAGCTAGCGGAAACTCAAATGGGTATGCTGTTGTTTGACATTTGCTAAGCTCTCCTCGGTTACGAGCTGTTGAGTGTGATATGATTTTAGGATTATGCTCCCTTTGAAATGGAAATTGTGATAAACACTTCGATTGAAAGGAAACTTGTGTTTGAGAGGATGATTTTCTCTCCTTGAATGTGAATTAAGAATTGATATCTGTAAGTACTGTCAAAACCTATGGGTTCAAAGGGCTAATCCCCTGTTTATCTTCGAAGCTTTAATTGATTCTGATAATATGTGCATGAACTTGTCCTGTCATTTACTCTGTAGCGATGATCACCTAGGATGGTGGCTATTTAATAGAAGGAATGTGTATTGAATGCGAGTTTATATTATTCCTGGAAAATTTTAGTATGTATACCATGAATTTGTTCTAGCTACATTGCTTGTAACAAATCAACCCAGTAACTAGAAACAATCTCAAGGCCATATCTCCTTTATGACATGAATTGTGATGGCTAATCTGTTGTTGTTGTGCCAAAATCTTAAGGTTGTGAAGGATCCGGAGGAAAGCCGGGTCACAAACTGCAGCAATCTCAAAACACATTCGCTTCACCTTGTGTACTTGGTGAGCATACAATTCTGTCTATTATCTGCTCAATATGAAATCCATCTATGAGTTGCAAAGGATTGATGATTACAGAATAAGCATCACTACTAAAGCTAGTCGAATGCCCCTGAATCGCCATGACTTCAAAACCCATGAAATAATAAAAACATTAAAAAATGGAGAGCCGAAAGATGCCGAGGTTACCCCATTGATGAAAGGAGCCCGCATCTGAAAGCAGAACCTCCTCCCAGAAGCCCTGTCTAACAGGCAACTCCCTCGTAAGCCCCGAATAACGGGCAGAACCATCTCTCAGAAGCCCTGTCTAACAGGCAACTCTCTCGTAAGCCCCGTATAACGGGCAGAACCTTATCAAAAAGCCCTACATAGTAGGCAACATCATCGTAAGCCCCATACAATGGGCAGAACACTTCATAAGCCATATATAATAGGCAACCCTCTCAAAAAGCCCTGTTTAACAGGCAACATCATCGTAAGCCCCATTAAATGGGCAGAACACTTCATAAGCCCTATTTAATAGGCATCCCTTTCGTAAGCCCCATTCAATGGGCAGAACCCTCTACAAAGCCCTATCTAATAGGCAACTCCTTTGTAAGCCCTATGCAATGGGCAGAACTTTTCCTAAGCCCTACTCAGTAGGCAACATCTTCATAAGCTCCATGTAATGGACAAAACTCCTTATAAGTCCTATTAAAGGGGCAGTGCACCCCTAGGTCTTGCTCTAAAGGCGACATTTCCATGTATCACTCCCATAATTTTTACCCATTGCATTCCGGTGGGTAAAATCTCACATAAATCCTGCCTTGTAAGGGGTATTCTCGAAAAGCTCTATTTAATAGACAATACCTTTATAAACCTCTAAGGAGGATGTTACTTTCATAAGCCCAATCTGATAATTAGCGCTTCAGTAAGCTTTATAAAATAAACCAAGCTCTCGTAAGCTCGGTTCAATAAGTAATGCTCTCATAAATCCCGTATAAAAGATATCACTCTCATAGTCCTTGGCTAACAGGGAATATCTTATAAAAAAGCCCTATAAAGTAGGCGCTAAATATAAGAAGAACCTATATGGCCGGGGCATCTTGTATTAAGCTTAATAAAATAAGATGCCACACAAACTCTTAATAACCTCTCCTCCTGATCAGATCCCTTCCAGAAACTTCATAACGAAAGCCTTAGGAAAACAAACACTCTAATAAAGTGGGTTTCGTAAAAGGCATATGTCACCGACCTCACCTCCATTCCGGCAAAAGCCACACTTGAAAAGCCTTATATTAATTAAACAACGCTTGATAAAGCCACCCTAAATGGTTGGCGGTTATAAAAGGATCTGCTAAATCAGCAGTATATCACAACTAAATCGCACGTGATCAGATGCCTCACGTCAAGAGGAGGGAACTGTGTCAAAACCCTTTATAATAATCAGCTTGCCATCTTTAAGTTGTTACTTACCTTCATCATATATTGGCCGAAGCCACCACTTCTAAGAATCTTATAATGAATAAGCTATACTTGTTAAAGCCATCATAAATAATGCTCAAACGCAGGAAATTTGCCAATAGCAAATTGCATACATCTCAAGTCTCTTTCCAAGAGCCTACGGAATTAATTCTCTAAAACGTCCTCAACTCTTTGCAGAATCTTGTAAGGATGACGGTTAATTCAAAAGCCCATATTGAAAGGACAGGTGACAAGGTCTCCAATCCTCCCAAGAGACCAGAACCTGGCAATACTGCGCCGAGAATATCCTTCGGACTTGGGGATAACAAGGCCATCATACATCAACACAATGATGCTCTTGTAGTAACAGCTGAAATAGAGGGGTACCAAGTGCGGAGAATTTTCATAGACACCGGGACCCCTATCAATGTGATCCTCATGAGTTGTCTTAATCAAATGCCCCAGAAGAAGCTTCTGAAACCCGCCAGGGTATCCCTACAAGGTTTCTCGCAGAAGCCTGTCATGACAGTGGGGTCAGTGGATCTTGCACTCACTCTGGGAGGACATGTTAAAACATCAAAAGTGACTACCTTCTGGGTGGTTTATCAGGAGTCATCTTATAACGCTATTCTAGGAAGAGCTGCTCTGAACTCTTTCCAAATAATCGTATCCACCTATCACTTGATGATGAAATTCCCTGTGGGGAATCAAATAGGATGGATATCAGGGAATCAAATGACTTCAAGAAACTGCTATGTTCAATCTGTTAAAATGGGAGAGGCTAAGAAATGGGCTGTCCCAGAACCTGTAGCCCCTCGACACAAGCCAGAAAGGGAAGAGGGCAAGATCAAAGAGGCCGATACTGTCAAAGAAGGGCAGAGCCTAATGGTCCCCGCAGAGGAACTGATAGAAATAGAGTTGATCCCAGATCGGAAAGGATTCACCACAAGAATTGGCACTCAGATGCCTCAGGACATATCAGAGCAACTAATAAGGTGTCTGCGAAAGAACGCAAATATCTTTGCTTTCGGGTCATCTGACTTGGTGGGGGTACTCGCAACCGTGGCATTACACTGTCTGAATGTAGACCCCTCAGTAAAGCCGGTAAAGCAAAAGTTATGGCAATTTGGCCCTGAGAAAGATAAAATCATCAGGGAAGGGGTTGCCATATTATTGGAGGCTAAGCACATTAGGGAAATACAATTCCCAGAATGGCTATCCAACGCAGTGATGGTGGCTAAGGGAAATACGGGCACCTGGAGGATGTGTATTGACTTCAGAGACTTAAATAAAGCCTTCCCAAAAGATCACTACCCTCTGCCTAGGATCGATCAATTAGTAGATTCCACGTCAGGTTGCGAACTGCTATCCATGATGGACGCATATCAAGGTTACCATCAAGTAAAAATGAATCCATCAGATGTCCCAAAAGTTGCATTTGGAGTTTGTGCTGGGACATTTGGTCTTCAAAGCATGCCCTTTGGCTTGAAAAACGCGGGGGCTACATATCAAAGAATGATGGATAAAATCTTCAAAAGCCAAATAGGCAGAAATATGGAAGTATATGTTGATGATATACTAGCCAAAAGCGTGTACACTCAAAATCACATACAAGATCTGGAAGAAGTGTTTGTTGTAGCCAGATTATACCATCTTAAGCTGAACCCAGCCAAGTGCTCATTTGGTGTGCAAGCTGGAAAGTTCCTAGGATACATGGTTACTCCCAGAGGGATTGAAGTAAACCAAGCCAAAGTGCAGGCAGTATTAGATATGACACCTCCTCGAAATATTCGAGAAATCCAAAGGCTCAATCGGCGAATTACAGCGCTTAGTCATTTCATTTCCCGATCAGCAGATAAAAGTCTCCCCTTTTTCAAAATATTTAGGAAGGGTAGTAGATTTGAATGGACTAATGAGTGTCAAAAGGCCTTCGAAGAATTAAAAGAGCATCTGGCAGAACTACCTTTGCTCACTAAGCCGTTACCACCAGAAGTTCTATATCTGTATATAGCTGTGGGAGAAGTATCTATCAGTTCGGTACTCCTGAGAGAGGAGGGGTTGGTACAAAAGCCTATCTACTATACAAGCAAGATGATACAGGGAGCAGAGATACGGTATCCTAGTATCGAAAAGGCTGCCTTAGCAGTAATGGTCACGGCTAGAAAATTGAGACCCTATTTTCTATCACACAAAGTGATAGTCAGGACGAATGAGCCATTGAAGCAAGTACTGGGTAAGCCCGATTTGTCGGGAAGATTAGTTAAATGGGCCATAGAGCTGAGTGAGTATGACGTAGATTTCGAGCCAAGAGTCGCTATTAAGGCCCAAGCTCTGGCCGACTTCCTGCAAGAAACCACCAGAGGAGAAGAAGAGGAATTCCAGTGGTGGAAAGCTTATGTGGATAGCTCCGTAACTAAAGATGGTGCAGGGGTAGGGATCTTTATCCAGGACCCCAAAAGTCACATCTATAAATTTGCTATCAAGTTAAACTATCATGTCTCCAATAATGAGGCATAATATGAGGTTCTGGTCAGATGCCTATACTTGCTGCGAACCATGGGCGCTGCCCATGTAATGGTTCATTCAGATTCCCAATTAGTGACGCATCAGGTCCTAGGGACTTGCGAAAAGCGAGAAGAGAGAATGGTGGCATATGCAAAAATCGTGGATGAATTAATGGGGCGTTTTGCCAAAGCTGAGGTGGTCCAGATCCCTCGGGAAGAAAATATTAAAGCCGACAAACTGGCTCGAATAGCCAGCGCGGCAGAAGGAACCTGGACGGATGAAATTGTGCTATGCAACGCAGATGCCAAGGTAGTTAAAGCCGAAATGCAGGCTATTGAAATAATGGAGGATTGGAGAACTCCAATCATCAGAGCCTTAAAGGAGCTTCCTGGAGAACCAGAAGCTGTAGCTCCAGCCAGCGGAGGAAGATTGCCCCGCGCATTCAAAGCTAAATTCTGCCTAATAGGAGATAAACTATACAAAAGGGCGTTCACACATCCTTACCTCAAGTGCCTATCAGAGCCTGAGGGAGAATATGCGCTGCGAGAAATACATGAAGGTGCTGCAGGGGCACACACTGGATTTAAAGATCTGACCAGGAAGCTACTCAGGGTTGGGTTCTTCTGGCCTACAATGGAAAAAGACGCTAAAAAACTAGTTAAAAGGTGTGATAGCTGTCAAAGAAATGGGAGGCTCATTCACAAACTCGCTGAAGAATTAGGGGCCATGATGGCACCTTATCCCTTCGATAAATGGGGAATCGATATAGTGGGAAAATTCCCCACAGCTACGGGAGGAAGAGTATTCTTAATCGTAGCTGTAGACTATTTTACCAAATGGGTCGAGGCCGAGGCCGTAGTAAAAATCACGGAGCAGGTGATAAAGAAGTTCATATGGAGAAATATATGTTGCCGATATGGAATCCCACGGGTACTGGTCGCTGACAATGGTGCCCAGTTCACGGGATCCATGGTACGAGCTTGGTGCAAAGAAATTGGCATCGAATAGAGGTTTGTAGCTGTGGCTCATCCCCAGGCTAATGGGCAGGTCGAAGTCACAAACAGGACCATCGTAAGCGGCATCAAGGCCGGGCTAGAAAAAGCCAAAGGAAACTGGGCTGATGAATTAGATTCGGTGTTGTGGGCATATCGCACCAGTCCTATAACAGCCACAGGAGAAGCTCCATTTAACTTAGTTTATGGGGCAACAGCGGTAACGCCAGTAGAGGCAGAGCTCAAGTCATTAAGGATAATGGCTTATGATGAAAATCAAAATTCCTCTCGGATGCGGGAGAATCTAGATATGGTCGAATAGCTTAGGATCAAAGCTCTTCAGAAGGCAGAAAGATACAAACAGCAGGTGCGGGACGCATATAACAAAAAAGTGCAGATCCGAAGATTCTGCAAAGGAGACCTAGTCTTAAAAAGGGCAGATGCTCTCAAGCCCATGGGAAAGCTAGATGCAAATTGGGAAGGACCTTACCTGGTAAGGGAGGTATTAAAAGGGGGAGCCTATGAACTTCAAGATGAAGAGGGAAGGGTGCTACCCCGGCCCTGGAATGTTAACAACCTAAAGAAATACTATGCTTAGTATGAAATCATTCACTAAATGAGTTATGATTCACTCGATCTCTCATAACCCACTTGGGGGGGGGGGGAGTAGGGGGATACCCTCCATATCCCATTATCTTAAAATGCTTTCAGGAGGATACCCTCCATATCCCATTATCTTAAAATGCTTTCAGGGGGATACCCTCCATATCCCATTATCTTAAAATGCTTTCCATGTTTTACTATCTTAAAATGTTTGATCATATGCGTTAAGCAATTATTAAAGAAAGTATAATTTATTACAGTTAGCTTAAAAGCATAAAGGTAAACTCAAGCCCCTAGGTAAAAGAAAACTAGAGAAAGTTCAAAGATTGGAAGTATAGGGATAATACCTCAGCAGAGCTTAAGAGAAACTATTCTTAATCAGGGAACAACATCTGAAGAGGCTCATATCCTACTATTCCAAAATATTACATGCATGGAAAGGAGAACATCCAATAAGTAACAAGGCATACAGTCTACTCTGGTTACGATAGAAAAGGCACAAAGTGAGCCTCCAAGTCTTGAAATGTTCATCCCAGCAAAAAACATCAAAAAGAGAAAGTCATTACACAAGCACCAAAATACAATGTAATTAAGCTAAGGCAGAAGAGCATGAGCTAGATGACGGGGTTGCAGAACCTCGGGGGAAGGAATAGGAATCGCTGTAATCGATGTCCTCTCCTGTAGTTGAAAAAAAAAAAAAAAAAAAAAAAAAAAAAAAAAAAAAAAACAAGCACATACATGTCAATCAGCTCAAATTTGCACCATGGAAGATAGAATAAGACCGATATAGTCGAAGGATTATATGGCTTACCCTCATCTGTCCTCTGTCTTTTGTTCCCCCCTCGAGGGATCTGACTAGCTGAGGGCTCAACTACCTCCCTAGCCTCATCTGCCATCTCCGTCTTCTTAACTTTCTCAATCCGAAGCAGTTCGGCCATTAGAGTAGGGAGGTGGGTATAAACTCCCAAATTGGCGGCTCCAGCCTCCAGTGATAAATACCCCCCAGGCAAGGATAGCAGGATAAGCTCGCACTTCTCTTTCTTTGATAAGCGACCATCATACATTTCGTATTGTGTGAAAAGATTCTTAAATTGCCTGAGATACGCCTTCATGTCTGGAAAGTCGTATAGATCCACAAAGTCCATTTCTTGCCGAGTTAAAAAACCGAGCAGGCGGCCCCGAAGCAAAGCAGGGGTATCCTCAGCATGAGCCAACTTGCAAATCTTCCGGCGAACAAAATCGATGGACATGACTGAATTAATAAAACAAAGCAAAAGGGTTTCTAAGAGCCAATCCCCTTATACACGATTCGTAGGAAAATATGAAAGCAATAGTTACAAAAAAGAAGATACCTGTTCGTCTGAGAGGGACGGATTCTACTATGCAAAAGGGGAAGCGGAAAGAGCAAAATAGGGCTTCTTTCTTTTCTTTTTCTAACTAAGCGAAAGAGAAAAGTAAAAAGAAGAATGAGAGGAGCATAACGTTGTTTCTTAAGAAATAGATCATTTTTCCCCTTCTTGTAAACGCCAAAAGGCAATGAAAAGACAGGGAGCCGTCACACCCATCGTGTCTTGGAAAATTAACCGGCGCATTACCTTTTTTATGACAGGCCTTTTGTGATGTCATTTAAAATCATTATTACTGATGCTAATATTGGACAGAAGCTTATGCTGAACGCTTCTGGTCTTTAGGGGGGGGAGTAGCTGATAGGGATAAATATTAGCCTCATTCGTAATGTATTTTCCTACCTTTATCTGGATTATTCCTCCGATAACAATTAAGAGAAATTGATTCAACAAAGAGCAGATCCTGGGTGCCGCGGGATCTGACAACTACTATAGTTTGGGTTAAGACCCATGTGCAGAAGCTAGCGCTTACAGAAGCAGCCTCGGCCTTAATATGCTCCTGTTAATACCCAGGGATCTGCAGGGGCGTGTAATTGGCGTGACTCTAGTCTTCCTAGAGTGAGGACCACAATATTAATGACAAAGGGAATTTGTCCTTACAGAAATTCCTCTTCTATCCCTTCCATACAAGAAACATCCACCTTTCCACCCTCCTCGCTTCCTATAAATACTAAGTGAACGCACAACAACACATCATCATCATTCTCTACAAACAACACACACCTTTGTGTACTGTTTCATTCAATACTCTCTCTCACGAGCTCCTCCGAGCTCAGGCAAGTCAAGGAGGGCAAAACCTTCTTCTGGGAAGCCGTAGTTCGCTTTCACATCCATTTATTCTTCTCGACGCCGGGAAGGATCTCTTTCTTACACGCACTACCTTGAACTTAAGGTAAAACCCTCATCACTTAAAGGGAAATGAGGCTCAACGGAGCCCCGCGCTCCTCGTTTCTCTTTTTCTCCTACCTCGTTTCTTCGTTATCTGCTTGTATGAGTGCAAAACTCCATGAATCTTGCTAGTTTATGGCTAAATACGCCCTCTATCAGTTGCCTATAGCTCAACTATTACTTGTCATTACCACGCAAATCATGCTCTGTACATAATACTCGTTTGTAGCTCTATACGCGCATGAATCTCTTGCTTTTTACTGCTCTAATGCTTCATCCATAAATGCTCTTTGCGAAACATGATGAACAATACCGTAAATTGTTGTGGATCTCTAATCCGGATCTATCAGTAAAGACGACGTAATTTAAAGAACTTGCAAACAATAATGAAAGGAAAACCCAGCCAAAGCAAGTACCATGAATTACAATATAACTCTACTAGTTCATTGATCTTAGTATGCACATGTCATCGGTTATAGGCAAGTCACTAGGCAGGACCCCTTACTGTCACGTGTCACGTGCCCCGCCAATGTGTGCCCAATCCACCCTTACAATTTAGAAAATATAAATCTCCCTAACTTGAATATTTACATGCAAGGACTAGTTGTTAAATATCTTGCCCAAGAAGTATTACCGATCTGTGGTGGACCCGTATAGCCACGGAAGAGGGCCTAACGTCGACCTACGACTACACTCCATTGCTAGTTAATACTCTATGGTGTGAGGACCTATCCTACACGTTTTACCCATGTACTATTTGTAATCATGCTTGACTCGATATGATACTGGCCACATACCCTACCAAGACTAACATGAATTGTAGAACCGAACCTAGCAAACTCGGGAACACACGTAATAAATCATTAAGTCAAATTATTCCGATCTCACGAGTACTGAGTTACATTATAATCACGGCATCTTGCCCAGGTTGGGTTTAGGCGACTACTCTAGCATGCTTGAAATGTAAACAACATAAAAATAAAAAGAAGACATAATTAAACTAAGTACTGGAAATATTATAAACTGAATCAAAAAGGGTTGATACCAATGTCGGCCATGCAAAGTACTAAAAACATATAAATATTTGCCCGTAGGACTTGTTCATTCCTCCCCACTCTCAAGCATAGAAAGTAAAAGCATGAAATGGAAAAGTATCAAGCAGCTCCGGTGTATGCTCGTATGTCCTCAGAACTGAAATGAAGGCTGCTTTTATACTTGTGGATGAATCGTGGACCAGGCCCATCAATCGTCTGCTAGGGTTTGAGCTCAGGAGGACTTGCCTTCTCTACGTAGATTTGTTGCCTTGTTGATCATCACGGTAATTAGGAAAGAATCTAGGTTGGATTCTTTCCTTCTTCGCGTCTCCTCCTCTGCTGAAAAGCCTTCGCCCTAGCTCGATTTGGTCGTCGTACGGCCCACGATCACTCTTTAAACTCGGTCCACCATGCTCTAACTCCATCTTGCCCAACCAGCTCCCCCAGACCGTCCTACCTGCTCCAGATCCTGCCCAAGCTTTCCTGAAATCAAAATGTGCCCTCCCAAGCACAAGACTCATGTAAAGACTCGACTAACACACCTATATGCAGACTCAATATGAACAAAATACGAGCAAAATATGGGCTCGTCAGATAGGCAGACCAAAGACCAAAAGAATATACAGTAAAAACCTCCCTACAGTAATACTCTATATAAGAATAACTTCCCTATAGTAATAAAAAGTCATGGTCCCGACTCAGGACCAGTTATATTTAAGAATAACCTCCACATTGTAATAAAACATATTTTTTTTCCAGTCCCGTCTTAAGGATTTATACCACCATATAAGAATAAATTGCAATATACATAAAAATTAAGATGGCCTAAAATACTTATCTATGGATGGTTGTGACAACATTTTAATTTTTTGGGTTGTCACTACATCCTTCAGTTTGCGCGTACGAAATAACTCATCTACATGTACACCTTCTTGCTGAAGCTAAAAAGATTCTAACTTATCAAGCATGCTTAAAGCTTCTTGACATGAAACCATTTGTATTTCTACACTATCATCTTCAGGATCATCTCCCTCCACCCCTTTTTGCCTAATTGTTGCAATAATTTCTTCATCAGTCAAAATATGAGTGATATGTTGCTCACTTGGATGATTGAGGAAGACATCCATATCCATCTGATTACTGTAGTGAAACTCCTTAACTACTCAAATATATATTAATTGAGTGCATGTACATCACTTCCCTACATGTACATGTGATTGTAGTATTTAATTGATTTTTTTTAAAAAAATATTTTTATATGTAAAACTCTATATAGGAATAACCTTCCTATAGTAATAATTTCTTCCAGTCCCGACAATATTACTGTATAGATGTTTTACTGTATCATTGGATGTTTATGGACTGACCCTTGTGCTTCAAGTGTGAGCATACGAGGTTTTTACAGACATCGGAAATATGCGCAACCACAACAAGTGTATGTGGCTACGCAGTGAACCTCGCATACTTAGTTGGTCGTGTCCTCACCGAGCGCACTATCAGCGCTTCGAAGATTCAGTCAATGCCCTTTCGCCACTAATGAAGGTACATAAATAATAACTTACTTGTATTAATGGTTCATAAATTATCCTTGAGGGTTATTAACTTAAAGATTTGTTGGTTTTGCACTCATTTGGTGTTGATTGCAATAACTGTAGGTTAAATTAAAATTCACAGAGGAAGAACTGTCAAAGATTGCATTAAACTTCCCTCATAGGCGGTGCACCAACTCATCCCCCGAGCTATTTGATCGTGCTGTTGGAGACGTGGAAAGCTTAGTGATCCGGGCAAAGCGAAAGCTACAGTTTGGAGTTTCTGATACTGATGGAGCTGAACCCCCCATGGACATGGCTAAAAAAATGTAAGGGGGTAGCCAATGCATGTGGGTTCGAGAATGTGGTTATCCCTAGCAGCTCCACAGAGTTATCCCCTGTGTCCCTGTCATCACATGAGGGTGGCAACACTGACTCGGAGTCTGGCACTGAGAGTCTCCTGTGCGACTGCAACGTCACAGATAAATCCCCAGCCTTGTTGTATGGATGAAAACATCATGAAGAAGAGTTATACATCTCCCTCAGGCTGATCATTTAATCTATTGTTTTCCTTAAAAGTTACGTCCAATGTGGGAAAAAAAAATGATTTGTTGGTTTGCGAAGATGCATCCATTCACTTTGTAAAATTGCTCTATATGACAAACCTCAGGCTGCAGCTTCCGGAGAGCCGAAATTGGTGCTCTTGAGTCCAAGATCATTCTTCAATGCCACAACACGACAAGTTGAATTCCCTTCTCTTGTTTTTAGCCCAAGAGTAGGCAGTTTTTCGGACCTTGATTTATGTCACATCCAGGAACCCTTTTCATACTTCCGAGAAGAGCCAACGTTCGACAGCTCTTGGATAGACGACTTCTTCAGACATCAGAAGAAGCCAAAAGAGCAGATTTTGGAAGCTGAGATTTCAGATGAAACCGCATCCGAAAGCCTTACAAGTAGCATGTCACGTGATCCCGATGATATGGCTACGTACATCCATTCTGCTTTGGAGGGTTGCTCTTCACCGAAGGAGGTGAATTCTGTGTGCAGTAACGTCTCATCAGTAGAAGGGCAAGGATTGAAAAACGTTTCTGGTCCCCACCCCACCCTGGCCAAAAAACCACTCATCAAGCACAGTCCTATGAAGAGATACCCGAGTCCATTGAGGAACCATTTCCTTGAATGGTATTATGAAGCCAAAAGGGCCGCAAGAGATGGAATGGATCCGAGGTAAAAAAATTTGTTGACTAGCAAATGAAATGATACATTACAGTTTCATTTAAGCTTTGGTGTGTAATTCATGTATAATCCAATCGTATTCAAAAATAATACTTGTTATGTGCAGTACACTTAGCTTTCCCATACGGCTGCAAATGACTGACATTATGAGCCTCCCAGCATTCGAATCATATACAAACCTCATGTCATGCTGACAGACGAGGTAAATCTAGTTACACTTTTCGATATCTAGTGTTTATACAAATTATTGAACAGGCAGTTTATTTAGAGCATAACAAGTGATTAATTTTGCTATAGCATTGCGATGCTCTTCTAAATCAGTTGATACTCAAGGCTAAAACGAAGCTGGAGAAGTTTAGTACTCACTGGACCTGTGTAGAGAACCTGTTCTGGGTTAGTATGCGGCCTTATTGAAACATTATACAATCATAATATGGCCTTTGCTTATTATGTATGTTTGAGACAAGTTAATTAAATGAAACATTACTTTTGGGTAGGAGAGGTGTGCTAAGTATTCTTTCGAGGATGCGTCACCTGTGGCATTGAATTACATCCGGGGCAGACATCCAATCGAGGGTGGGACGGCTTGGAGCGACGCTCTCGGTGTGTATGGCATAGCCCATGTTCTTGGTAACTATTGGGTTGCCTACCACATTGACATGCTAGTCGAGGAAATCATTGTATACGATTCTCTTAAAGATTTCAACCCCTGGGATAGTTTCAAAGCTTGCTTTCTGCGTATGAGCAGTTTCATTTCCCAATGGCTCGACGTAGCCAGTTGCATCGATGATAGGTTCCTGAAGAGAAGCAAGACGGAGCCATGGTCAGTAGTAAAATGCTCGGAAAAAATTGTTCCGCAGAGTGGATTGAACGACTGTGGCATAAATGACTGTGGCATACTAAGTAAGAAGTACATCGAGTCAATGGCATCGAACACACCTCTTTCTTGGGTTGATCCACATAAATGTTGGAAGCTAAGACACGATTATAGTGCTCAGTTGTTCAACTCTAGAAGCTCGAAGATGCATATGGTGTAAGCCCTTGATCTTTAAAGGGAATGCCTATTCCGTCAACATCTCTATATTTTGTGAAAAAATGGAATCCATAAACTCCGGAAAACAACGCTCTTAAGTGCCCACCTAATTCTCTGGACAAAGGTTTGAGATAATTTGAATTGTTTCGATTACACCTATTGATTGGTGTCTAGATGTTAGGTTTTTAGTTGTCTTTTCGTGTCCGTTTTCCCTTAGTTTTCGTGTGTTTTCGTTGTTTGTGGCTATGATTTGGTTGTTTTGGAGTCTTTGGTATTGTAGGATGAAAAGGGTGAAAACAATAAGAAAACAAGAAGAAAGAAGCATTATATCGAAGAGGGGTTCGATAGGAGCACGTAGGCAAAAACGGAGGTCAATTCGGAGTTCGGACGAGGAAGATACGGCCGAAAGAAGAAAGGCACGCGTAGTCGTCCAGAATGAAGAGTTGGACGTACGTCCAACTCGTTTTGGACGCCCGTCCAACTCCGGCGGCCAGCTTTCCTTTCCTTCTATAACTAGGTTTTCATACCTATTATAAATACTACCCCTTGTACACGAATTCTACAACCTTTTACCTTAGTTTTAGCTCTAGTTTTCAGCACATTACATTCTAGTTTAGTTTTCCTTTGTTCGATCCGGATCGTTACTTCGTTCTTCAATTAATTCAAGTTTTTACTTAGTTCTTCGTTTAAATTCGTAAGTTCTTTATTGCTTTCTTTAATTTGATTTACTTGCTTTCCTTAGTTTTAGATTTACTTTCGTAATTGCTTCGTTTAGTTTCATTCGTTTAATTTAGTTTGTTTAATTTCGTTAGTTCTTAGTTTAGATTCGTTTTCCCTAGTTTTCGATTACTTTGTTTTCCAAGTTCTTAGAGTTAGATTTATGTATTTAATTTCCAGATTTTCAGATTTAGTTTAATTCATGTCTAGATTCGTTTTTGTTTCTTTCGTTGCTTTCTTATTTGCTTTCTTTTCAATTCTTGCCTAGGTAGTTTAATCGTTTTATTTTAGTTTAATTCTTAGATTTATTTTTTGCTTTCAAGATTAGTTATTTACTTACTTTTATTTATTGCTTTGATTTACTTTATTGCCTAGGATTTAAAATAAAAACCAAACCAAATTCTCTTTACTTGCTTTCTTAGTTAGTCTAGATTAGGATTTTTGCTATACGATTATTTGCCCTGCAAAGTTTTCCTTGAGATTCGACATTGGGTTTTTACTTACTAAGTGCTATGATAGATTTCGTTCTATTGCGAACACTTTTTAGTGAAACACCTATGATTCTTGTGATTAAAGGCATAGTGTTAATTATGTTGTGAGATATATATTTTGTGAACATATCAATCTTTGCTTGTTTAAATAAAAGGTTACAAAAGAATGTAAATGATTATATTTATTTCAACTAAGCTTCAATGCAAACGAGATATTTGGAATACCGAATTGTACAAGTACCCTAGTTAACTTGATATTGACAATGCAACGATAATAAAATTTTGTGTTATTTAACCCATGTAGTAGTCACACATCTTCGATAATAATTTTTTGTGATATTTGTCGGACTAGACTAATTTATGTGCACTGGGATAATGTACAATATTTAGAAATTAATGATTTTCCACATCAATTAATAAGAATTTCAAAGCATTGCATAGTTGGTATATAGTGTAAAATTTGACTTTATCGTATTTAATCAGATAACACCATATATTTTTTATTTTGTAATAAAAATTATTTATATTCTGTTATTGGGACTAGACCAAATTGGTGAAGCTTACTCACTACACTCATCCCCCCTCATCCCCATTCCTCCATTTCTCTCTGTAATTTGTTATATTCGTTAACAAGCTTTGGTCCGGCAACCGGAGCAAAAATGAATACCAATGCAGAGGTCGACGCAAACACTAATCGTCATCACTGGTTCCTCTTGAGGTAACCTGGTCTTCGCCCAAATCCTATAAATTCAATTTCGATTGTCACTGTGTGGGTAGTCTTCATCTGAGATGATTAGAATTGATAGTAACAATTTGTAAAATATTTCAGATATAATTTCGAAAATGGGTAATTATGATTCCGGTCTTTGATTTGAATCAACAAAATTAGATATGTTGCGCCTAATGTGTTTGATAAAAGTTCCACACCAATTATGTTGTTAAGGGATTGTTTATAGAATAGTGGCGAGTGTAGGTAGAATCTAGCAGTGCAGTATTACATATGAATAATAATCTGACTAGAAGTACGTAACTCATTCCGTAGCACAGATGCCATTCAAATATACGGTAAAACTATTAGATATGTATCGTATAGCCGTTATTTGTAGCGTATTTTCCAGCTCATAATTTACCTGCTTAAGTTTCTCTTCTTGGACAGCCGAATTATTCATGGGTCAGGCCAGAACTAATAGGCTCTGTATTTGAAATTAAACATTACGTTCGGACTTCCATTATCTTAGAAGTGTATGAAACGCTCATCGGGTACGGTGGCGATCACACCCTGCGGCGGTTCATGGAAGGTCCATTTGGCCACTTGCTTTTTCTTTAGAGGCATGCACCACCTAACAACGCAATCCATGAGTTATTGTCCCGTGAGATTACACACCCAACTAATAACAATTACGAGAAACTTTTTCATATTGGGGGGGGGGCAATACCATTCGCTTAGTAGCTGAAGATTATGCACTTGTGAGTGGTTTGATGTTTGGTGATGCTGACTTCAACCCCAACCGGAAACAGTCGGTGCCCGATACCAGCCTATTGCGTACAAAATACAATGGGGTTCGAATAAAAGTTAGCACTTTACGGTGTGATTTCAAAATGGCCATTTCAGCACGGCCGATGAATACTTCAAGGCAACAAACTTGCTTGTTTATTATCTGCTTCTAGTTTGTAGGGACAACCCTTGGATTGAAGACTGGGTATGGGCCCTAGTAGAAGATGAAGTTGCATGGTCCCGCTTCCCTTGGGGGTCTTATTCCTTCCAAATATTGTGTCACCAGATAGCGGCTTTACCTAAGGAAGCTAAACACTTAATTAACGGGCAAAGTGTTATACCTTGTTCGACCCTGTTTGGGCCTTTAGCATATGGGCGTTTGAGGCCGTACCAGAACTTGGTCGGCTCTGCGGTAAGCGAACTTCGAATACCTTAATGTCGCGCTTAAGAAGGTGGATAACTCTGAAGACATCAAGCGATTATCGAGATCTATTTGAGGCCTTTCAGGTAAGAAGATGACATAAATTCTGCTTCTTAAACCGTTATTATTGTCTACTTAATTCAGCCTAAACGTAGGTAATTTTTTTTGTTTGAATTCAAGATTTTACACAGAATTTTTAATTTATTTTAATCCATTGTTCATCTATTGCTATGCTAAACTATGCACAAAGTGCAATTACTCTCTGACTTCGGAAGCCGATGAATTGACAGCACCTTATTACCAGTCCGCTATCGCGTCAAACTCTCTCTCTGTTCATTACATTGCATCTACACGCCACGCGCATAAGTATAAACATATCCCTCGAAATAATGGGCCTGGTTGCACCGACAATGGACCCCATCTTGTAAAAGACGTTGTAATTACTGACCATGATTCATCGGGTGTAAAACGTGCTAGAAAAATGTCATCGCTTCCAAATTCCGCTATTAGGCAACACTGCCAGCACGGAGATCAGTGCTTCATTTGCATACAAGGCCCCAGCTGGGTAGCTAGCTACGGAGAGTTGGTTTGCTACAATATGGACAGAGAGTCAGGCAACGACAATATTTTCAATGCAATTGCCAAGGATGTAGCTGACCGAGTTAAGGGTTGGTTACGATCGAACAACTTCAGTATCTAGTTTAATTACTTTTATTATGCATTTGCTTTCTGTCATAGTCAATATGTATGTCCTGTATAGCTGATATTATTAAACTACATATTACAAACATTCATTCACCTAATTCCAACAAATGTGTGACTTTGGAAGTGGTACTTTGGTGTGTCCTAAAACTTTTTTATTACAAAGTCTTTGATGGATTGCTGTGGTTTAGCAAATGTTTTGATGCATTCTCAACAACACTAGATAGCCCTTCTAGTTTAGGTTCAAAGGATTAAGCTATCGCGATCAGGATTTGTTCGAATCATCCACGTTAGTTAAAGACCTTATTCTAATACATCAGTCGGGCCAATATATCCCGGGAGAAGCCCTTACACAATTACAATCTCCCCCCATACAAAAAAGATAGATTATATTGTTTATCACAGAAAACAGAATTCCCAAAATAACATAACTTAATTCCCAGTTTTCTAGCATACTACAGATCAGAATGGTCGGTGGTTGCTGTGCCTCTTCATAATGTACATAACCTCGACAAACTTCATGTCACTATAGCCAAGTTCCACTTGCAGTTTGAAGCGTATGATGTCTCCGCTGACCAATTTTTTCTTTCTACAAAAAAATGTCCAGTCAACGCCCGTCCAATAGGAACGCCCCGCGGTGTGGAACAACTTAACTTCATCAGCAGGTTTGGCCTTGGAGGGCTGAGGATTAGCATGTTATGGTTGTCGAGGCCTGCTTCCTCCACGAATATCACGACCGGACTTCACTAAGGATAGTTAAGCCGGGAACCATGACTAGGGATGGGAATTAAGAGTAGGGGAAAGAAAGGGGGTATAAGATTGGGTGTGGAATATGACTCGTATAGCTATTTGAACAACACTTTATATCATTGAGTGTCTCAACTCGGGATCTCAAATGAGAATACAAGGATACTTGTCATAATCTATTACATGACTTGAAACAATTCTCGAAAACTCAAGAGTTTGCACAGCGGAAGAATACTTGAATACATGTATGAAGACACGTATTACCGAGAGTCCTAATCTATAACGACAAAAGCTCCACTCGCCACTTCACATCATCTTGCTCAACCTGCACATTTAGAAATACATGCAGGGCTGAGTACGAAAGTACTCAGTGGGCACATGCCGAAAACTATACATAATAATTATCAAGCCATTCAACTGTAAGACATAGGGGTTTTATTGAAAAGAGCCCATGCTTACTAAAACTGTTCTTGTGATCTAAAAGTGCATGCATGCTAAGTTCTTTCGTAATCTACCATATCTGAAACTGTGGTGTCGAGGAGGTGGCCACCTCACACGACACCTGACCGGCCAACCCTGAAGATGACTCACGGTCCTGTGTACACTAGTCCAAGCAAGATAGCAAGTCTTAACAAGGACCCGAAATCGATTAACTTTATTGGCGAAGCCAATTCAGATAGGTGTCATACATAAATTGAAACATTTATGGCATGACAATACTTGAAAATAAACATTTTCATCTAAACATTCTATAACTTTTCTTGTATAAGAAAGCCCACCTTAAGTAGCGTGAAAAGTGTCAATCCTGATAGAATCGCAACGTCAACCTTCCGGTCGATTTTCACCTATTTAGAAACGACAATATAAGAATTTCCATTCTTATAAAATCTAATAATTCCTTATAAAGAATATTCTTATTCTTTATTTCTATCTTCTCGTTTCGACTATCGTTTCGTTAGTATATCGTGAGATTATTAATCGGAGTTAATGATCCTCCTTGGCTAGTGATAGCCGTTAATTATCCTCATAAGCTTCGAATAATAATTTATTTGAAGTTATATATATTATTGGATTGTTAAATCCAACATTATAATATAATTCATTTCCATGAATTAAATAGGCTATTTTAGGCTCGAAAATTTATCGAGCTTTGTTAATAGGCTCGAATTAGTCGAGTTATTTTATTTAAATAAATAAAATATTTCTCGGTAATTCATAACGTTCCTCGTCTATTATTTTTGTGGTAATAACATACGAAATATTTAAATAAATTAAACAGTTGGGCTATAATTTAATTTGGCCCAATCCTGAGCCCAATTCTCGGCCCAACTGATCCCATCCCATAAGCCCAACCCGAAACCCAACCCCATGACCCAGGACCCGACCCGGAACCCGACCCGGAACCCGACCCGTTTTAAACCCTAGGTATAAAAACCCAAATTTCACCATAACTCTCATTTCCCCCAATTTCACCCAAGACCTAGCCATCCTCCTCCATCTCTCTCTTCTCCCTCTCGGATTCGTCCAGCCGGCCACCGCCGCCGGCGCCGACCACCTCGCCTTCTCTCTTCCTCCCTCGATCTCTCTCTATCTTCTCTCCCCTTTCTCCCTTTCTCTCTCTATCTGCTCTACCCTCTCCTTTCCGTCTCTCTCTCTCTCTCTATCGGCTGTACTGTCGGCGCCACCCTCGCCGACGGCGAGGGTCGAGCTCCGGCAGTAGCCCCCTTTCTTTCCCCACCATCTGACTCTCTCTCTCTTATACTTGCAGGGATCGGAGCACTACCGGGAGACACCGGCGTTGGAACGCCCGTCGGAAAACGCCGTCGCCGGAGGCCGACTCGGGAAGGCCGGTACACTCTCTCCCTCTAACTCTCCTCTCAGCCCACATAATATATATATGTATCTAACGTCTTGATATTATGCAGGGGGGTTTGGGGAACAGCAGCTATTCCCGGAGAAAAATGCAGTCGAAGCTCGACTCGGGGCCGCCTTTGCTGCCCCGACAGACTGCCCTTCTCCCGTCGAGGCTTTGGCCTCGACGGAGGTTCGACTCTTCCCTCCCTTTAATTTACTTAATATTTGATTCGTAAATATATGTGCATATATGTCTTCGTCTTTCGTTTTATGCATAGATAAGTCTGATTTCATAGTTTCTAAATTTAAATTCCATGATTTATATCAATTGAAGTTAGAGGTAATTAATAGAGATAGATGCAGTAGGACTTGTAGGTTTTATTTCCTTAACATGAAAGGTATACAAAAGCATGCTTAGCTTGTATTCATGAATTGTAAACGGTGTGTTATTACATACTTAGTACTTCATTAGCTTAGGCTTGGTTGATTGTTAAATCAAGAGTTAATATTGAGCATGCTTGAGTGTATGAAATCTGAAAATTAGCATGCTTCTATTGAAATTGATATATCATTTGATAATATGCTTACTAGTTGTTAGAAGGGCTGTGGTTGTTAGCTTTGCTCTTCCTCTTCCTTAGTTCCTCTTCTTCTTCTCTTAATTCCTATCTTCTTTGAGTGATAATTGGTTGTGAAGTAGAAAACTGATCTATGGTTTATGTTTGGGCATTTATACTACTCTTTTGATGAGGATTTGCATGTAATTAGTAGGTGTGAAACCTGTGAATTTACCTCCATTTTCTTCATGATATGATGCCATCTTTCCCTTGCTTTAGGGGATAGTTTTGCAGGACATAATTGGGAGGTTTGGGGCTGATTTTGTCAATGAAGCTAGGGAGAAAATGATGGTGGCTAGAAGGGGAAAGCTGCTGCAGAAATGGGCAGCCAAGTAGCAGCCACTCTTTGCTTTGTCTTACTCTAGTTTTGCATTAATTTGTACTTTAACAATACATTGAATGTGTATTAATAGTTTCCTATGTAATAGTTAGATAATTACTTGATTACTTGTTCATTTATGGTACATGTATTTTGGTATACATACTTTACGTATTTTTTTTTTCCGTTCCGCAATTCCTTCGGTTTTCCGTTTCATAAATCGACATACTACTACTAATTGGGCTCGGCCCAATTCATCAATTTATGGGCTTGGGCCCAATTTATAAGTTTAAATTTTATGGGATTGGCCCAACTAGTAATTAATTAAGATTGCCTTCGTTTAATAACGAGCTATCTTACTCGATAATCAATCCTACTATCTTCCTTTCATCATAACATATTAAATCAAGCTTAGATATCTTGATATATATATATTTATAAATATATCTATAAATACGAGTATTACTCGTAACATATTACCTTAATTTAGATTTATAGATATCGAATTTGCGGGCCATTACATCCTACCTTCCTTAAAAAAAATTTCGTCCCGAAATTTGCATACCTCTAATTGAAAAGCTCTGGGTATTTTTCTTTCATCTTATCCTCAAGTTCCCATGTCGCTTCTTCCTGTCCGTGGTGTTTCCACCAAACCTCGAATGAAGTAGCATACTTCTTTCTAAGATGTTGCACCTTTCGGTCCAAAACTTCTTTTACTTTATTCTTGCAACTAAGCTACAAATTTAAGACAAATTCATCTTGATGAATTTCGCGCATGCTATCAATCACATATCCTCTTACTTGCATACGTAAAATACCACATTATGTATACGTTCTAATTTTTGGAGGTGCTTCTAACTTGTATGCTACTTTAGCATATCACGTTCTTTTTGGATATCATAAGGTCTTAGTAAAACGAGTTCTTAGCTTTACTTTATATGTGAACATCATTATTCACTCGGAAGGTGTTACCTCCAAGAAGACACCATCCACTATTTCAAGTTTATCGTTATTTGTCATTTGTCGGCTTAGGACTTCTGTCCGTTCTAGCTTCTCTCACTCTCTTACAAACATTTCCTATCTCGAACCCTTCATTTATCGTATTAGGACCTTAAATCTTTCTTTCACCTATCTTGTCCTTATAGAGGGTAATCTACATTGTTACCCTTATAATACGTCATATGACGTCATACCTATTGTTGGCTAATAATTATAATTAGCAAGTCTATTTCTTTCTTTAACGAGTACGACTATTCTCGACATGCTTGATAGGCTTTGAATCTTCCATTCTTATTGCCTATTGGCTTGGTGATGGCAAGTTGTGCTAATGATTAGCTTAGTGCCTAAATCTTTCTGTAACTATTCCAGAACTTGGACGTAACTTAATGTCTTGATCTTTAGTGATTAAAGATAATCACACTGTATAACGCACGATCTCTTAAATACATAATCGACTAACTTTTATCCATGATTGATCGAAATGGGAATCAAATAGGACCCCTTTGTAAGTCGGTCAATAACTTCTAATATACAACTTTGTTGTCTTTCTTAGTTTGGTAGTCTTGTCACAATTTCACTGTAACATGCTCGTAGTTTCACTACAAGATCTCTGAGGGTTGTAGATTCCATTAATGTTTTGGTTATGATCCAATTTATCATAATCAATTAGTTAACATGGTGGTCAACCATATCCTGAAACAATTTTAATTGTTTGACATACTAAAGCACCTTCAGGTAGTTGAGGTTATATATTTCTTCGTGTCTCCTACCACAACTTCCTTTCTTGGTCTTGATACATCTTGTGTTCCCATGTGAGAGGTTTATAGTGTATCTTTAGTCTTACTTAAGATTTCATTCTTGAGCTCATCATCGTGTGTTATGCACAACCTCCCTAACAATATTCTTCGGTATTATTATCCTTAACATCTGTATCTTCTTTAACTTCGTTTCTTTGCTTTATGCCTCTCGTTGACATTATAGTCAATGTAGTAATAATCTTTTCTACCGCCTTGGGCGAGGCACTACCTTTACATTTATATTCTTAAA
Organism: Thymus mandschuricus; assembly: GCA_029379335.1. Lineage (NCBI taxonomy): Eukaryota > Viridiplantae > Streptophyta > Magnoliopsida > Lamiales > Lamiaceae > Thymus > Thymus mandschuricus. The sequence goes on from CM057081.1 coordinate 20,876,001, forward strand.
ATCACTGACAATTGTCTTCTCACTCGTGAGAAGAAGTATCCACATAAAGCGTGGTTTACGACTTAAAGCATTGGCTATTATATTGACCTTTGCATTGGTAGTTGATACTACGATCATAATTCCCTACTAGTTCTACCCACCTTATTCGACACATATAAAAGCTCACTGTTCGAATTTGTTCTTGTAATCCGTGAGATTTTGCATTAACTCCATAAGGTTGATGCTTCTAAATTTTCAGGGCGTGCACAACTGAAATTTTAAGTTGTGGTTAGGGTTGTGGTATAACCAACGTGGTGTATAAATTGTTACATTTCTTTCCTTTCATTGGTACTGGGATGATCCCCTTCTCTGAGGCATCTATGTGTTTTGCTTATTTCTTTTGTAGTTCTAGAACTATCAGAATTAGCGCAACTATCGACTTCCATGTCAACTATTGAAAGCATGAGTGACACTTAAAGGTCCACATACACTGGATCACTCGCTTTACAATCATGTTGTTGGCCTTACTATCTTGGAGAATTCTTGACGGATCTCTGGTAATAACGAGTCACTCCTAAGAGGCTACGTATTTTATTTGGTGTAGATGATTCTCACCCTTGTAAAGCTTCCACTTTTGCTGGGTCTACTTAATTCCGTCTGACGACACAATATGTCCAAGTAATGTCACTTTGTTAAGCTAGAACACATATTCTCTTATTTTCATACGTATAAGCATTTCCCTTGTACTATTCTTTTTAACCTTAATTGCCCGTGTATAGGTGACATTGGATACACTATAGAGTAGAGATTTATAAATAATTGGGCAGGTCATTTCGATTGCTCAATTTATACGTTTCAATGAGGGGTAAAAATAATTACCTCTGGTAGCAATGCTACATCTTCCAACTCTTTACTTGCTCAATTCATATGAGTTTTACATGGATGGTCCTTTGATATGCTAATTGCATATACTTTATCTCTACCAATTCTTCCTTCTCTATATCGCCTTCGTTCGACTTTTAATATTTAAGGGACCTTGGCAAGACTTTCTGTCTCCTTGGAATAGGGCTAATTACTTAAAATAGGTTTGAACCTGTATCAATTTACTAATCCATAAAACTATTGGTTATTCGATAGAGTCATAACCCTCCTATTTTATTTACGTACCGTTGTTTCCGTTATGGAGGTTTAAATTGTACATAGTCCTCTTACTTTATACTCTTGTAGATAATCTTGTCTATCGCCTTTTCGAATCAATCTTCTAGATTGAGGATTTACTGAAACTCTTGGTCCATATCTCAAATGCTCCTTATTTCATATAATTTCTTAACTGGAGGAGTTCCTTGAGGATTAGGTTCCTTGGAATGGATTATCTTTCCGTTTGTCTTACTCTGTTACATTCCGTTGCTAACTTTCATTCATACGTCTTTCGTGGCAGACCAACTTAAATCTTGTTATTCGAAACTTTATTTCTAGCGAAAGAAAAGAAAAAAAAAAAAAAAAAAAAAAATTCGTCTGATCCATGCGATTGTTCTAAGGGTGTATCACCCGTGATGTATGGAAATCTTAATCTAGATTTTGTCATTAACCTATACCACTAACTACTACATTTGTTAATGTGGTGTCAACTCTTGATCATTTGCTATATTCTGTGGGAACTGATTTATCCCGTACTTTAATGCATGCATCCACTTAAATATATATTCTGCTTATGTACTCATTTCTCCTCTTTACTTATTCTCTTAATATGCCTTACCATTCTCGTAGTTTCGAACATGCTTCTTACTTTACTATCTAGTATCTCTTTCCTTGAATACAAAAAAAAATTTTCTGGGAATTCCTAAAAGGTCTTTATTAACTATCTCTCCTCACACCATTATCCACTTGAGTCTTGTATCAATATTTTACTCAATTATCAACCCCTGAACCATTTGTAACATACTAAGATCATCTCATTGTCCTTAAACATTTTTCATCTTAAATTTTCCTTCCACTAATTGTAAGTCTCTTTATTTCTATCTTGTTCTATTTCATTTCCATGTTTTGGGTAATCCCTGACGGTATCATACTTTAAGTCATACTCGTGACTTGCAATTGGGCTTAGTAAACTCCATTGCTTGGATAGCTAATTGTATCAAAGTGGAATGAAAATATCTGGAAGGTATAATGACCTTGGTTCAATTTTGGTACAACAAGTAACCAAAATATGTTATCAATAAATCATCTGACAAGCTAGGAAAGAATAATCAGAGGGTAGAAATGAAATGACAAAGGTCAGGGGGAGGAGACCCATTTTGTCGATACCCGTCCAATTTCTTGTCTGATGGTAACGCTACCGAGATTGATATTATGTGGGGTGATCAGTCCCGCATAGACACAATCTCAGTCACACGAAGTTCTAGTACTTTGGTGACTCTTCAACTTTTTGGGCGGTGAAAAGAAGCTTTAGCAAAGTTTGGCGAGCTCTTCTAACTCATGATTTTTCTGGACTCTGTATTTTATAATACATTTTTCTGGGCTTCAAGGGCTCACGTAGGACATCACAACACGAGGTATTACCACGATAAGTTTTCCTTTATATCATTAGCCACGCAATTCTTCTTACTATAAGTACTTATGTACAACTTCACTGAAGTAGTCTTCAATGTTCTTTTATCCCCTATAAGCTTTCACCACTAACTGAATGTGCTATCATTGTTATTCATAACCTTACAAGGGCATATAACCTTGCATTTTTATTCTGATTGTACGTTGTAGAGTACGGGGTTCTCTTTGGTACTGCCTCGCATATCAATCGAGGTGGCCTTATCAATATAAGGTTTATTTTTAAAAAAAAAACACTAATATTTCCATATGGTAGACTTCTTACGAGTCTACGCTTTAGGATGTCAGCCTATCGGTTAATCTCAACCGGCCATAATAACTAATTTATTTTAGAATTTTTATCCCATGAAATAATTACACCTTAGGTTGCAAAATATAATTTGCTCCATATAGCATTATGTCTTGGTCTTTAGTAATAACTATTAGTGGTCGGGTGTTCCCTTACCTTATCCTCCAAACTGAACTTGCAACCCTACTTTAGCTGTTACTGGTTATTCAGTTGACAACCTTGATGCTTTCATGTTCTTATATTTATTGCAAATAATTCTCTACTTTTGAGAATGTAATAACATTGCTTTTCTTTATGACTTCATTAACCTATGAGAGGTTCTCATGGTTATCTTAACTATCATCGATGGGCTAGTGCTTTGCTTACTTGTATACTTAATTTGGGGCCTATTATAACCTCATATTTACTTGTCATGTTTATTCGTGACGCGCCAAGAATGTAGAAACATTCGAGGAGTTCTAGTGGGTATAATCCCATCGTGAAACGATATCAGCATTTACCCATAATCTTTCATATAAATATTTCATAGGTATCCACCGTCAAGGTATGTGTGAAGTTGTCTTTTCTGAGGACAAATTAATATAGAGGTCTTTAAACGACATTATACCTCGTCTCTAAAAACATGGTCTTGTTTAACAACTATCATAGTCTTGTCGACTCGAAGAGATTTTCTAAGAGTGTAATGTATATGCTGGAATTAAAAGTAACAATAACATGGGCTAATCATGTATTGAAAATAGCTTTATTGGTTTAAGGTCTTTGGCTTGAATATAAACCTCATCGATGTTAACCATACACATTAAAAAAAATGCCTACATTCTTGGGAATGTCGTTTATCAAGTCATGGTAAGGTTATCCTGAAAGATTGATCTCGTATAATGTCCCCTATCATCCTTACTAGTTTGTTGGCGGTAGATTTTCAATCTCGTAATAACGTTACGTCTTACACCCTGGAATATTCTAAAGTGACCAAAATGGGATATCAACTTATCTAAATCTTTCTTGAAAAAGAATTGATAAATTCGTTATGATCGAACTATCTCTGGTGTCGAAGCACCGAGTTGCTTCTTCCTTTTGGTGAACTTTGTTCAGGCCTAACCTTAATTAGGTTCTGATTGACATGTTCTAATATTCGAACTCTAAGAATTAGAGATCAATTAATGCTTATATGCTCGTGGATATGTTTCCAAATAGGTAAACTATTGTTACCGTCATTCTTTTCTAACTTCATTTTAATCATTCGTTTGACTGCTGTTATATTCTTTTGTCTAACCATGATGTGGTACATCTATGGTTTTGTGGTGGTCTTATCTTTATTGTGCCACAGTATCTTTGTTAACTTATAGACACTTCATTATGTAAAAACGTTAGTGGACTAACGTTGTTCGTATGTCTTGAAAAGCCGTTAAAAGGCTAAGCCCATGTCATCGAACGACATCTTATCTTCATTGTTTCTCTTGCCTCGATTCCTTTGCACTTGTGCATCTTCATCGCCTTTTCTTCTTCTTCTCTTCTTACGAAGAGGAAGGAAATTTCATTCCCTCAATGTCTATTTCTAAGTTCTCCGAGGAAAACAACTAGTTCGAGTGAGCTATGTTCTCTAGCAAGCCTTGTTCTTTTCTATATGTGATCTTAAATCCACTATGTCCTTTCTATTCTTCAACTTCCAATCTCGTGAAAGTCTTACCTTTCCTCGTTGAGCGCGATGTAGTGAAGTGCAGAGCTTTGTCGACTGACTCAATTAGTCAAGTGAATCAATACTCGACTAAACTCTGAAGAAGACTCTCGGGTTTCAGAGCAACCGTTGCTCTGATACCACTCTGTCACGACCGGACTTCACTAAGGATAGTTAAGCCGGGAACCATGACTAGGGATGGGAATTAAGAGTAGGGGAAAGAAAGGGGGTATAAGATTGGGTGTGGAATATGACTCGTATAGCTATTTGAACAACACTTTATATCATTGAGTGTCTCAACTCGGGATCTCAAATGAGAATACAAGGATACTTGTCATAATCTATTACATGACTTGAAACAATTCTCGAAAACTCAAGAGTTTGCACAGCGGAAGAATACTTGAATACATGTATGAAGACACGTATTACCGAGAGTCCTAATCTATAACGACAAAAGCTCCACTCGCCACTTCACATCATCTTGCTCAACCTGCACATTTAGAAATACATGCAGGGCTGAGTACGAAAGTACTCAGTGGGCACATGCCGAAAACTATACATAATAATTATCAAGCCATTCAACTGTAAGACATAGGGGTTTTATTGAAAAGAGCCCATGCTTACTAAAACTGTTCTTGTGATCTAAAAGTGCATGCATGCTAAGTTCTTTCGTAATCTACCATATCTGAAACTGTGGTGTCGAGGAGGTGGCCACCTCACACGACACCTGACCGGCCAACCCTGAAGATGACTCACGGTCCTGTGTACACTAGTCCAAGCAAGATAGCAAGTCTTAACAAGGACCCGAAATCGATTAACTTTATTGGCGAAGCCAATTCAGATAGGTGTCATACATAAATTGAAACATTTATGGCATGACAATACTTGAAAATAAACATTTTCATCTAAACATTCTATAACTTTTCTTGTATAAGAAAGCCCACCTTAAGTAGCGTGAAAAGTGTCAATCCTGATAGAATCGCAATGTCAACCTTCCGGTCGATTTTCACCTATTTAGAAACGACAATATAAGAATTTCCATTCTTATAAAATCTAATAATTCCTTATAAAGAATATTCTTATTCTTTATTTCTATCTTCTCGTTTCGACTATCGTTTCGTTAGTATATCGTGAGATTATTAATCGGAGTTAATGATCCTCCTTGGCTAGTGATAGCCGTTAATTATCCTCATAAGCTTCGAATAATAATTTATTTGAAGTTATATATATTATTGGATTGTTAAATCCAACATTATAATATAATTCATTTCCATGAATTAAATAGGCTATTTTAGGCTCGAAAATTTATCGAGCTTTGTTAATAGGCTCGAATTAGTCGAGTTATTTTATTTAAATAAATAAAATATTTCTCGGTAATTCATAACGTTCCTCGTCTATTATTTTTGTGGTAATAACATACGAAATATTTAAATAAATTAAACAGTTGGGCTATAATTTAATTTGGCCCAATCCTGAGCCCAATTCTCGGCCCAACTGATCCCATCCCATAAGCCCAACCCGAAACCCAACCCCATGACCCAGGACCCGACCCGGAACCCGACCCGGAACCCGACCCGTTTTAAACCCTAGGTATAAAAACCCAAATTTCACCATAACTCTCATTTTCCCCAATTTCACCCAAGACCTAGCCATCCTCCTCCATCTCTCTCTTCTCCCTCTCGGATTCGTCCAGCCGGCCACCGCCGCCGGCGCCGACCACCTCGCCTTCTCTCTTCCTCCCTCGATCTCTCTCTATCTTCTCTCCCCTTTCTCCCTTTCTCTCTCTATCTGCTCTACCCTCTCCTTTCCGTCTCTCTCTCTCTCTCTATCGGCTGTACTGTCGGCGCCACCCTCGCCGACGGCGAGGGTCGAGCTCCGGCAGTAGCCCCCTTTCTTTCCCCACCATCTGACTCTCTCTCTCTTATACTTGCAGGGATCGGAGCACTACCGGGAGACACCGGCGTTGGAACGCCCGTCGGAAAACGCCGTCGCCGGAGGCCGACTCGGGAAGGCCGGTACACTCTCTCCCTCTAACTCTCCTCTCAGCCCACATAATATATATATGTATCTAACGTCTTGATATTATGCAGGGGGGTTTGGGGAACAGCAGCTATTCCCGGAGAAAAATGCAGTCGAAGCTCGACTCGGGGCCGCCTTTGCTGCCCCGACAGACTGCCCTTCTCCCGTCGAGGCTTTGGCCTCGACGGAGGTTCGACTCTTCCCTCCCTTTAATTTACTTAATATTTGATTCGTAAATATATGTGCATATATGTCTTCGTCTTTCGTTTTATGCATAGATAAGTCTGATTTCATAGTTTCTAAATTTAAATTCCATGATTTATATCAATTGAAGTTAGAGGTAATTAATAGAGATAGATGCAGTAGGACTTGTAGGTTTTATTTCCTTAACATGAAAGGTATACAAAAGCATGCTTAGCTTGTATTCATGAATTGTAAACGGTGTGTTATTACATACTTAGTACTTCATTAGCTTAGGCTTGGTTGATTGTTAAATCAAGAGTTAATATTGAGCATGCTTGAGTGTATGAAATCTGAAAATTAGCATGCTTCTATTGAAATTGATATATCATTTGATAATATGCTTACTAGTTGTTAGAAGGGCTGTGGTTGTTAGCTTTGCTCTTCCTCTTCCTTAGTTCCTCTTCTTCTTCTCTTAATTCCTATCTTCTTTGAGTGATAATTGGTTGTGAAGTAGAAAACTGATCTATGGTTTATGTTTGGGCATTTATACTACTCTTTTGATGAGGATTTGCATGTAATTAGTAGGTGTGAAACCTGTGAATTTACCTCCATTTTCTTCATGATATGATGCCATCTTTCCCTTGCTTTAGGGGATAGTTTTGCAGGACATAATTGGGAGGTTTGGGGCTGATTTTGTCAATGAAGCTAGGGAGAAAATGATGGTGGCTAGAAGGGGAAAGCTGCTGCAGAAATGGGCAGCCAAGTAGCAGCCACTCTTTGCTTTGTCTTACTCTAGTTTTGCATTAATTTGTACTTTAACAATACATTGAATGTGTATTAATAGTTTCCTATGTAATAGTTAGATAATTACTTGATTACTTGTTCATTTATGGTACATGTATTTTGGTATACATACTTTACGTATTTTTTTTTTTCCGTTCCGCAATTCCTTCGGTTTTCCGTTTCATAAATCGACATACTACTACTAATTGGGCTCGGCCCAATTCATCAATTTATGGGCTTGGGCCCAATTTATAAGTTTAAATTTTATGGGATTGGCCCAACTAGTAATTAATTAAGATTGCCTTCGTTTAATAACGAGCTATCTTACTCGATAATCAATCCTACTATCTTCCTTTCATCATAACATATTAAATCAAGCTTAGATATCTTGATATATATATATTTATAAATATATCTATAAATACGAGTATTACTCGTAACATATTACCTTAATTTAGATTTATAGATATCGAATTTGCGGGCCATTACAACGAACGATGATGGTATATCCTACACATATTTTATTGTGAGATCCCCACTAGTCGAATGAACATCAAACAACTACATTGATATATTAAGGAACAACACTTACAACATGGTCATAGTGGTTGTGATTCATTATGACTGTAAAAGAGATTGTATCAATGGGTTCCTTTGGTTCATCATCATCAGCTCGGTCTCCATCTTGTTATGATCCATGCACACAACGTAATAGCAATCAACACCTCATAGTCATCATATGTGTCAATGATTATTGTGAATGCATACCTCAAACTACCAAATGTATGTAGGCAAAACTGCCATCACATTTAAAGTTTTACAGAGCCTTACCATTTACAGAAGTGGATTCATTTCTATTATCATCTTCTTTAAGCTCTGCATCAGAATCAGGTGTCATGATTCACTCATTAAACCGGTATTACAAATTTTTCTTGCACTTAATCATGGGATAGACGATGCAATGCAAAATTAAATGCAACACAAAACTGTACCATCGCTTGATAGGTCAATAACCCTTCTGGAATGACCACCGTACGACAACACCTGGCGTTTGACACCACGGGCCGGAGAAAATACAGTACAATTCGATGCACTCATTCCGTGTCCTTTTCCAACTTAATGACCTTGAAACTAAGTCCCCCTAGGTGGGAAAAAATTAACATCGTGTTCTGATGAGCCCCACATACGACCGAAGCGAACAAGTCCCAGCCAGCATTAAGGACATACTTCTCCTCCACAATTCGTTCAGCCAGAACAGGGCAAACCCACCCTTTGAATTGGAAACGGAATACGTATGGACCACACCCTTTGAACAAGTCCAAAAAGGGCGATCGTAGCTCCTGCGTTTAACAATACACGAACACCGGTAAACATCCAAGAAACAGGGGAAACTTATACAATACATAGATTAATTTGATTCGTGGAATGCGCTGGATAGGAAAAAAACACATGAATTACATACTATATTTTTCGAGACGGCGATCTTGAGATGCAGAACAAACATCACAGTCTTAGTCAATTCTCCGTCGCCGCTATTCATAATGTCTACCGGACAACGAAACCTTAAAATGAATAGTACGTATTCAACAATTGCAAGTACCAAGTCAGAATATTATTTTCTGAAATTAATTCAGATATATAAATAATGTTAAATACATAAATCATATTTCATTCCTAAATAATACACTTAAACATTAAGCACTCTCGTCTAAAATTGTTGTGTCCACTGGCGGATGCTGTTAAGTGCATGGGGGTGCAACTGCACCCCCAAAAAAAAATAAAAATTACTATATATATATATATATATATATATGTACATTATTGCACCCATAATTAAAAAAAAAAAAAAATTATATATGTATATATTGTAATGTTGCAGCCGGCAGCCCAACTTAAATTTTAGGCCCAAGGCCCACTTGAAAATTAAAAAAAAAAACAATAAAACAAAAGACATTAGTCAACAGCCGCAAATCAAATTTCAACAGAAAGAACAGAAAGAATTAAACAGAGTCGCGTGCTCTGCTCGACTCGCTGCTGCTGCCCCGCTCTCAGCCTCCAACGTCCGGCATTTCCACCGGCGTCGCCACGCCGCCTTGCACCTATCCGTTCCTGTAGGCTGTCTGTTAATTGCTCTCAATCTAACTCTTCAATCTTCATTTCAAGTCTTCAAGTAAACTGGTGTTTTTGCTTATCAAGCTGGTGTTGATTCTTCCGGTTGCTACTGCAAGTGTGGAAAGAGTATTTTCCGGAATGACTTATATCAAGAATAAGTTGAGAAATAGCTTGGGAGATCAGTTTTTGAATGATTGTTTGGTCACTTACCTTGAAAAGGACGTATTTCTTCAAGTTTCCGAAGACGAGATTATCAGTCGCTTTCAAGAAATAAAGCCTCGTCGAAAGTTAGATTAGTAACTATGTATTTTTTTTTAGTGCATTTTAATGTATTTGGCATTATGGTAATTTAATTTAAATGTCTTTCTTCTTATATTCGTAATTTATTTTTTTGCACCCCCGAATCGAATGTTCAAGCTCCGCCACTGGTTGTGTCGAAAAGAAAGGGCTTAGAAATCTTGAGCCAGATGAAGTATTTAAAATGGAGCTAAATACTAAGTTTTTCTAAACAATTAAAAACTCATTTCCTGCACGCACCAGTAGTACCACCTTATGCCAAATTACCTTTCCCCAAACTATGTACTGTACAGTCCAAGACACACCAACCATCTCTCCCTCTCTCTAAAACCCAAACACACCTTTTAAACAAACAGAATAAAAACAAAGTTAAGGCAAATATAATTACTTCCTCCCACGCCCCATCACCAACCCACCCACACTCTGCTTTGGGGACTGCAAGTGCAAGCTTGCTTTGCAACTCTCAAAGCTGCATTCTCAACCTGTTAAAACATTATACTACTACTATTCTCTCTCGCTCCGAGCCAATTAACCAAATCACAACACATGCTCCTCTCCTTGACATCCTTCATTTTCGCTCAATACAAATCACCACCTCTCGGTCTCTTCTAACCTTTGGATAACCAAAAAAAAAGTATTAAAAAAATGATCACCGGAGCTGATTTCTACCACGTGATGACGGCGGTGGTGCCACTGTACGTGGCGATGATCCTCGCTTACGGCTCCGTGAAATGGTGGAAGATCTTCACCCCGGACCAGTGCTCCGGCATCAACCGCTTCGTCGCCCTCTTCGCCGTCCCACTCCTCTCCTTCCACTTCATCGCCAGCAACGACCCCTACAACATGAACATCCGCTTCATCGCCGCCGACACGCTGCAGAAGCTCATCGTCCTCGCTGTCCTCGCTGTGTGGGCCAACGTGAGCAAGCGGGGCTGCCTCGAGTGGACCATCACCCTCTTCTCCCTCTCTACCCTCCCCAACACCCTCGTGATGGGCATCCCCCTCCTCAAGGGTATGTACGGCGACTTCTCAGGCTCCCTCATGGTGCAGATCGTCGTGCTCCAGTGCATCATCTGGTACACCCTCATGCTCTTCATGTTCGAGTACAGGGGGGCCAAGATGCTCATCTCCGAGCAGTTCCCCGGCACTGCGGGCTCGATCGTCTCCATCCACGTGAACTCCGACGTCATGTCGCTCGACGGCAGGCAGCCGCTCGAGACGGAGGCGGAGGTGAAGGAGGACGGGAAGCTGCACGTGACGGTGAGGAAGTCGAGCGCGTCGAGGTCGGACGTCTACTCACGGCGGTCGGTGGGGTTCTCTTCCAACACGCCGCGGCCGTCGAACCTGACCAACGCCGAGATCTACTCGCTGCAGTCGTCGCGGAACCCGACGCCGAGAGGGTCGAGCTTCAACCACACGGACTTCTACTCGATGATGGGCGGTGGCCCCAGGAGCTCAAACGTCGGCGCCAACGACGTCTCGAGGGGACCCACGCCCCGCCCTTCCAACTTCGACGAGGAGGGGGGGAACAAGTCGAGGTTCTACAATGGCGGCGGAGGCGGCGGCGGAAACGCGCATTATCCGGCGCCGAATCCCGGCATGTTTTCTCCCAACGCAGCAGCGGCGTCGGCGGCGAAGAAAGGAGGCGGGCAGCGGAAGAACGAAGAAGGTGGGAAGGATCTCCACATGTTCGTTTGGAGCTCGAGCGCTTCTCCCGTTTCCGACGTGTTCGGCGGCCATGATTATGGCTCGGCAGAACAGCAGGGGAAGGAAGTTAGGGTTCCGGTTTCTCCGACCAAAGGTAATTAATATTTAGTATAAGTATTATTAACTTGTTCGTTATTTTTTGTTGATGTTGTTATTAATAATGGATTTAGTGGACACTAATCAAGAAGAATATCTAGAGAGAGATGAATTCAGCTTTGGAAACAGAGTTGTGGAGAGAGAGGGAGGGGATAAGGATGGAGAGAACAATATGAAAGTGATGCCCCCTGCAAGTGTAATGACAAGGCTTATTTTGATCATGGTTTGGAGAAAACTCATCAGAAACCCAAACACTTACTCTAGCTTGATAGGCTTAACATGGTCTCTAGTCTCCTTCAGGTACCCATCAATTCCATTTTATTATATTTTTAAACAAAATTATTAAAATTTTTAATTAAAATTTCAATCAAATTCATATTAATCTCTCCATTTATAGGTGGCATATTGAAATGCCTGCAATTATAGCAAAGTCAATATCTATACTGTCAGATGCAGGCCTTGGCATGGCCATGTTTAGTCTAGGTGAGTAATCATCTCAGAATCTCTCTCTGTACATTTCATTCTATGTAAGTAATTTAATTATTTAAATGATTATTACTGTATTTAAAAATCCGGGAAGAGAAAGCAAAGGCATGCTAAAAAGGCAAAGGTAGACAACAGTGAGGCCATGATGACATGTCCGCCTCTTTATTGTCGCATGCACGAGTTCGAAAATTTCACACAGTAAACGTAAAACATCAGTGGAGTGGTGAGCACATACACTTAGTAGTGAGATTTGATAAAGTTACGGGGCTGTGATATTGGTGCAGGACTGTTCATGGCATTGCAGCCGAGGATCATCGCATGTGGGAATTCGGTGGCAACTTTTGCAATGGCTGTGAGATTCCTTACAGGACCAGCTGTCATGGCTGCAGCTTCCATTGCTGTTGGCCTTCGTGGTGTTCTTTTGCGGGTCGCCATTATCCAGGTCATTACTCTTTCCTTTTAAATATCCTTTTATTTCAATTCCACCTTATTATTTATATATAATATATATGTATATTTTTTATTTTAACAAAAATGAACCTGTTAAAAGGGAAAGACTAAATTCTTGTACTGTGCTTCATTATCTTATTTTTTTTTTTTTTTATATATATATATTCTCTCCATCCAATAGTCTCATATTTTTATTACTGGATTGTCCCATATTAGTTATCCACTTTTTCAAAATTGAATAAAATTTATTCATAGTTTTATGATGGATTCACCCTTAATTCATGTGTCTAAAAACCTCTGATAAAAAGAAATAGGACTACTAATTTATAACGTAAAAAGTCTTTAATTTGTTGATAGCTGATAAATAAGGCGATGACAATGATAGAAGTGAGAGTGATTAATGTAAGGATATTTTCTTAAGGTTGCGTTCTCTTTGATGCGAAAGAAAAGGAGAGAAAAGAGAAAATTACACTATAAATTCCATCCTTTTTCTCTCCTTTTCTCACCTTTTATCAATGAGGGAGGATTTTACTCCTTAAATTGGAGAAAATATTTACAACACCAAATTGGAGTGATAATATTTTCTCTCCATTGTAGTGGAAATGAAGGGGAAAAATAGAAAAAGTGAGAAAATGTGAGAAAAGGGGTGGAGTTTATAGGGTGATTTTCTCTTTTCTCTCATTTTCTTTCGCATTAAAGAGAACGCAACCTTAGTGTATTAAGTAATTAAGAATAATATTTCTTGTAATTTTGTCACAGTCCGTGTTTATTCTTAGGTTTATGGTCCCCCATATGCTAAGAATTAAGTGAGTGAAGTGAACTGCTTTGTGAAGAATCTAACTAAAATACTCCAACCCATGACAGTCAACACGTGAATCTATGTCTTTTGAATTTAAAAAGATGAAGAAAGGGCATAAGTCGGATTTTATTAATTTCCTATTAATTCCGAAAAGGAATGTGGGATGTGCAATAAGTTCAAATGCTATACAACAATGTCGCAGTCGATGAATATATGTTATATTAATTTATATTGTCGATGAATATATATTATATTAATTTGTATTATATGCTCTCGTTGCATATTCAGAGTATCAATACTAATATAATTAATTGTTTTCTTGTTTTTTCGTATCGGCAAACAATTATGCAGGCTGCTCTTCCCCAAGGAATTGTCCCCTTTGTTTTTGCTAAGGAGTATAATGTACACCCTGACATTCTCAGCACGGGGTAAGCATATCTCCTTGTTGAATACATGTTTTCACACACACAAACACACACTAATTTAGAGGAGAGATAAAATAACGAAATCCCTTTAACATGGAAATTTGAACAAATTAGTGTAGGATACAAACATATTTTTGACCGTTAATCTTTATATGATCTATGCTACAGATTATTGCGCTCGCTGTAGTTATAAATAATATGCATTCAAGATGATGTATGACTCAACATGAAAATCGATCTTTGAATGTTTTAGTAAAAATCTGAGGACCAGATTTATTTGATTGCATCTGTGTTAATATTTTACCAAGTTTGCACGTATTTATATGAATATATTTCTTTATTTGTAATTTTTTTCATTTTTGTGATGCTCATAGGGTCATATTTGGGATGCTAATCGCGTTGCCAATAACACTCGTCTACTACATTTTGTTGGGGCTATAAAAAGACACTTGATGATCGAAGATGGAGAAAAGCAAGTCGGAGAAAGAGTAGTGTATTTAACATCATGCATTTGGACATGGAGACATGCATCTTTAGTAGCTAGCCACAAAAAGAGAAGGCAAAATTAGTCCATGAATCCCATTAGATTGATTTGTGTTTTTGTAGTGAAGAAAAAGCTGTAAAATCATGTCTGTAGCTGATCTTTCAAAGAAAAAAAGAAAGGGAATTAACATTATGGTTTAGTTTTTATTTTTCTATGATAGTACCTTCAAGCTTTCGGTTTGTTTAATGACTGCCTAAACTGAGATATGAGAAAAAAGATTAGAAATAAAAGACAAAAGTTTGGTACTTGCGGTGCAAACAGTTGGAATCTAAGGTTTAAAGAAATGAGTTTTTTTTTTTTTTTTTTGTTTGTCTATAGCAAACGTGACGTTACATTGCACGTATAATCTATTTTAAAATTTAAATTACAATAATAATCAAGTGCAACATTTTACATGATATATAGTGCAAAAATTGACCTAAATTTCTCATTATTAACTTAACGGTTTTGTAAAAATAATCATATTTCATAAAAATAAAATATACATTCTCCACTTTTTAAGCACCCTTTACTTATTTTGTCTAAAAAAATACACATGGAGAATCAAGCCCTTCTCCACAGAAATCAAAGAATTGGTATTGGGGCATTCATAACCCCGATAGCCAATCACTTCAATGTCCCTATTACGGAAGAGCAGGTGTCGACTTCCATCTACCTTTATAGGTGGTCTTTGCAACAAGAGATATTGTCCTTCAACCGATCGAGAATGATACTTTTGGAAGCTCCATGGGATGCAAGGTTTCCGACTCTTCCCACTCCCTATGCCTAACATACAAAGGTTTTGGGAGAAGGAGATATGGCTAGAGGAATTGGAAGATGGACTCGAGGGCACATTTGGATCTTACTTGGTTCCCCGGTCTATCCCTCAAGGGGGGAATAAAGGCCACAATAAAGAGGAGGCCCAAGATGAAGAGGAAGAGGAAGGTGGAGGGCCCGAACCGACATTTAGGATGACAACCCTGGATTCGAGGCTCGCTCATTTGAGTACCATAAGGAGAATATGCAAGCTCACAACAACAATTACATGCAAACTCGGCAATTTGTAGAGGAGCAAGTTGGAAGGGTTTTGATACGATCCTAGTCGACCAAAGATGTCGACGAAGATGCGTAGCCCAGAATCGGAAGCCATAGAATAAAAATAAACAAACAAAGTAAAACGATAGGATGGAATATCCCAATATACCTACGCTCTAACCCTCTAAATGATATAAGTCAGATTAGATCCGCCTATACCCCAAACAGACAGTCGTCGCAGTCACACGGGGACGATGAATGACACACAAACGAAGGTGATGAACTCGATTGATTCGCCGATAAAAAATACCTCTATGAACTAAGAAATCCATAGGATACACAAAGGAGATAAAATCTCACATTTTAATTGATAATCAAATATTTTGAGGCTTATTTTCTGTCACGACCGGACTTTACTATGGATAGTGAAGCCGGGAACCCGTGACTAGGGATAGGATTAAAGAAGCGGGAATAGAAAAGGGGATTGTAATTATAAAGCAAGAATACACCCGAACAAACGTTGGAAGTAATTATTATATCAATTGGCGTCGAGCCTTTAAGGAAAAGAAAGACATGTGTTCGATATGTTTACAGGACTCGAATACTCAACTAAAATCTATTAATATTTCACAGCGGAAGTCTTACAGAATGCATGTATGAAGATTACCGAAAATCTTAATTCAAGAAGCTAATATGATTCATGATGACAAAAGCTTGGACCGGCTCTCCATTCCATCTCGTTCAACCTGCACATTTAGAAATATATGCAGGGCTGAGTACAAAGGTACTCAGTGGGCACATTGCCGAAAACATACATATATAATTGTCAAGCCATTAATAGTAAGTCATAGGGATTTTTGTTGAAAAGATCCTATGCTTACAAAAGTTCTTGTGATTCTAAAAGCGTCTGCAGACTAAGTTCTTTAGTAATCCACCGTATCTGTTCCTATGGTATCGAGAGAGTGGCCACTCTCACGATACCTTGACCGGCCAACCCGAAGATGACACACGGTCACATTGTGTACACTAGTCCAAGTAAGATAGCTATCTTACTAGGACCCGAATTCGATTATATAAATTGGCAAAGCCAACACAGATAGGTATCATACAAAATCAAAACATTTATGGCATGACAATATTTGAAAAAAATAATATTTTCAATCTGAACATGCTATAACTTTATTTGTATAAGAAAGCCCACCTCTTGAAGCGTAGAATATGCCCGGTCTTGATAGACGAACAACGTCAAAAACCTTGTTGAGTCGCGCCTATTCATAAAGGAATAATAAGAATCTACATTCTTATAATAAAACTTCCTCTGGGAAAATAATCGTCTAGTATATTTTCCTATCTTATAAATCTGTTAGGGTTAACAGATTGATTTGAATCCTTTAAATCTTTTCATAATAGAATAATCTTTTATTATTCATAATCGTTTCTTCCATTATTCGAGACCATTTATTTGTCGAATTAATTCCCGAAAATTATGCAAATCTTCAGGACATATTTTAAAGCTAAGTATAGCTTAATGATTAATTAATCTTAATTAATTAAATTCATAAGTTGAATAATCTTAATCGTTTTTATTAATCTCAAGCGAATCCGATTTTAATAGTCGGGTCGTCCTTATAATTAATTAACTAATTAATCTCGTGAGTATTTTACGAGAATATAATCCCTCGAAAATTAATCGATCATTCGATTAATAGAATTAAATCCGGACAAGTAAAGTCCGTAGATTAATCCATTAGAAACGGCCCGAATGAATTAATGTCTCGGCCCAAAACACTGGACTCAGCCCAGACCACTAACCCGGTTCAGACCCACAGGTTTAGCCTGAGACCCGACCCGGTTCGTATACATATATATATATATCGAAAACCCAACCCTCTCTTCATTTCCGCCTCTATTCTCAACCGAACCCTAATCTCCCCCTCCCCTCTCGATCTCACTGTCGTCGCCGGTTCTCCTTTCACCGGCGGCGACCGCTTCCGCTTCTCTCTTCTCCGGCCTCCTCCGACAGGACTCTCCCCTTCGCCGCGCCTGGAAAGCTCCGTCGTCGCCGTTGATGCCGAAGGGAGTTCCGCTAGCAGCTGCTGCTGTTCAGCAGCTTCGCCTCCGCCGCTGGAATCACCGTCGCCGGCCGAAGGTAAGGGGTCCGATTCCCCTTTATCTGCATTCCCCTTCCTCCTCTCTTTTCTCATATCTCCTCTGCCCTTTTCTTTAATTTTACTGAATCATTTATTTAATTTATTTTTGTTTGATTATCAGCATAGCTTCGACCAGCAGCTCCGTCATCGAAGCTGAAGGATTCCGACCAGAGATGGCCGCCATTTACTAAGCTAAGCCTCTCTGCCCGTTTTGTATTTCTTTGCTTTTAGATTATCTTGCTTATTAGGGTTATTTTAGAGTTGCAGCAGAGGGTTCATTTGATTTATGTGAATGAGTATTCCCTGTTTTTCTTGAGAGTAACATATACATATAGCTTAATTTACAGATTTTCGTTTGTTGTGCTTTTGATTCTCTTGCTATAGCTTTCGGTTTATTCACTTTGGTTGAAGGAAAACACACATATTGTATGTTGTAGTGACTCGGTGTTTAATTCATATTATGAGTTATAGTCTAAAGATTATGTCATTATAGTTGAATTCGTTTCATGCTTTGTATTATGCTTGAACTCATGCTTTGGTTTTCAGATTCATTCTCATAAGTAATTACTTAGTTTTGGCATGCTTGTTCTTGTTTGAGTGTTTAGATAGATTATAGACTTATGAATGTTTTGTCATATTGGATTGGTGATTCAATGTTCGTTGAAAGTTTCCTGTCTTCAAATAATGTCTTATGAAAGCATGAGTTTGCATACTTTCAATATATGAGTACATTTTCAGTTTAATTAGCATCTAAGGTTTCATTCTTAGGTTCAAGATAAGGGAGGATTCTTCCATTCTATTGAAGTAAAAATCTATGTTCTTGTTCATATCATATGATTTTATTTCTATTAGCAAATAGGTTTAGATCTTCGTAAAGGATCTTAAAAGAAAAGTAAGGAACTTACTGTTATTGTTGGGATATTGAAGATTGATTGAGGGATTGAGATGGAGCTGCAGCTTCTCCTCTGCACTCTTCCCTACTGCTCCCTCCCTTTCTTTTTCTTATGTTGCTTCTTGTGATTTGTTGAATATGAGAGTGAAAACTATATTCGTTGTAAGAGTGGGGGTTTTTATAGTTGTGAGATGATTTCCTATTGATGATTGTAAGTGTTGTGGTCCTTTAGATTTGTTAGGATTCTTCAATCTAATCCCTTCTTTCTTTTTGTTACAGCCGACCATAGCAGGAGCTGCTGCTATCTTCTGTCATTTCTTTTTTTTTTCTGCAGGTTGCAAGTTGAGCAAGTTGAGGGAAAGGTTGAGGAAGGTGCTGTTTTTCTTGGGGCTCAAGAATGGTGTAAGGGGGGATGAAGGAGGCTGGAAATTTGGAAGGAACATTCTCTGCAGTAGCTGCCACTTCTCTGCCACTTTTCTATCACTTTTCTGTTCTTCTTGTGGCTCAAGAAAGTGTAGGGGTGAAGAATGAAGCTGGAAGAAGAAATATGCAAGTGGAAGGGATTTGCCCTACTGCTGCTGTCCTTTCTCTGCTTTTCTCTGTTTTTCTCCTTCCTCTTTTTTTTTCTTTGGGCTCAAGCAACCACCACTGCTGCTGCAGCATGTTTTGTTCCCATTTTTTTTTTTTTTTTTTTTATTGTTGTAATCCTTTACTTATTTGTAATTTATTCATTCTAATTTAATAAAAGTTTAATCGTATATTTTGTTCGATCTTTATTTAACGGTTCGATTATGAACCGATGGGCTTGGCCCATATTATAAACTAGCTAGTTTGGACCACAACTTTTGCTCTTGATCGATTTTGAATCATACAAATCAATATGAAATGTAAAATCAATACCATCATAAATCAAACGATATAATTACTTAATAAATGATTAATCAAATTGCTATTTGATTTCTCTTTGAAATTCTAATTACTTAAAGTAAGAAATCACATTCTTTAATCAACAAATTTTAGGGGTCATTCTTCTAACTAAACCGACTAATAAGATAAGTCTTTCATACGAAAATTTTATCTTCGTCGAGAATAGAATTTTATCTACAAAGTAATTTATTCCCTCTATTTCACTAATTTGACTACTAATGTAGAGTTAGGAAAATGCGGGGCGTTACATCATATCCTCCTTAAATTAAATTTCGTCCCGAAATTTGCTTATCTTGTGTAAATAACTCGGGCGCTTTTCTTTCACTTTACTTAACGTGTTTCCTCGTCATTATTTCTTGCTCGTGTTGTCCCTAAAAGACCTTTACCGATGGGATTAACTTATGTACATATTTATCTGGATATAGTTTCATAGTTTAACGTTCGAACGTTCATTTCTTCAGATATCGTTTTTGTCTCTGGGTCGGAGTAGGTTTCGGATATCCTAACCGCGGTTATCTTGTATTTTCGCTGAAGGATCTAGATCCGTTGTATATCTATGCTGAGCACTGACTATTCGGCATCTCGTTCATTTCAAGTTTCACGTCTGAAATTTATTCTATCGTCCCAACGTATACGATATACATCTACAACATTTAGAAATTAACTTTTCTAACTCATAATTTCTTTGGGTCATGACTTATACTAACACTTGAAGCAATAGCTAAATCTTTGAGAACATAAATCTTTTCTCTCTACTATCATGCATAAGAGATCCTTGTCTCCACCCCTTGGAGAATTCTTGCATTCGTTGTCCCTTTTGACTTTCTTCCAAGTCCCACATATTTCCTCATCTCTTTTCTAATTCCGAATGATTAGAATTACACAACTAACCAGTGTGAACTGGTGTGCTAAGTATCCATCACAATTTCTCATATGTTTTCCTGACGTAACATATATAATGTCATATTATTTGTTTAGTCGTACTTTCGCGACAATCTTCTTTCTCTATCTATGGGACTTATCTTAGTTTGGCGTTAATAGCATATAACTCTTGTTTATCTTAAGATTCTTTTATTATCTCCCCGCGATTTCTCATGATTTTAATCCTTTAGGTATTTCTATACTTTCTATTAGGTTTGGGTATTAATCCTTTTCTTTTAAGCCTAGACTTTCTTGACACCCATTTCATGACACTCATTTCATGTCATGGTATGTTTGTACCGATTCCTATCTTATGTAGATTCTTGACACCTCTATGGTTTCACAAGTTACGACTCACATTTTGTAGCGTTATCATTTCTATTTATCTTTCAACCAAATTTAATTATTAGTTGGAACGCTAGTCCGTGAGTATTCAGACCTACTTTTCTTGGTCTTAGGTAATCTCTACCTTTGAGCTTACTCCTATAATTTGCTCAACTCTTGTACCATTATTTCTATCATCATTTTAACTCGTTAGACGAGGTAGTCGTCTTGGGACCATTTAGGTACAAACATTTTTATTCCTATTTTCTTTATGTACGGTAAGGGTCTATACCTTACCTATATGTGTCATAACGTCACATTAACTATTTTGGTATTTGTCGTAGAATTATTTCTATGGTCCTCCTTTTCTATTTTTAAAATTTTAATTTCCTTCATGAGTCGATTTCTATCCTCCTAAAGTTCAAGGTAAGTCTTTTATGCTACCCATTCTTACTAATTCTTAATTTTGTGAACCATAATATAAATGTCTTATCTTTAACCCCCTTATACTCATTTTTAAATATAGAGTTTCTAACTGAAATATCCCATAGGTTTGCTATGACCGTTCTCAAATAGTTAACCGTCCGTTGGCGAGGTGGTGACAACATCTCACCATCGATATCCAAGGTATAACTATAAAACTTTTCAGTGCCAGACATTTTCCGAGGGGTTATCTCTCGAGTAGAGATCCACTAGTGGCTCAAAATTTTCTTTCATTCTAAACTTAAAGCATTATACATATAATGTAAAGTGTTGTTCCTGAACAATTATATGTTTCTTTCTCTCAAATCATTCGAGGATTTATTTAGGCCTTTTTAGCTCAATTGTCTTATTTCATATCGCTTCGGTCACTACATTAGTCGATCACATGATTTATATAGAACTTCTACTCATTATTACAACTAGAGTACATGATTCCACTAGCTTGTGCAAAGCACTTTAGTCGGGACTTAATCATGACTTATCTTAGATATCATGTACATAAGTTGACTTTAGTTTATTTACGTTATGACAACTAATTTCTATATGCTATTAGCTTTTTGTCTAAAGAATAACCTTTTGTTTTAAAGTGATTTAGAAACTTTTGGGCATGTCGTTTTACACGCTTAATCTATGTCTTAATGACGGGGTAAGATAAATTACCTCTTATAGCAATGCTACATCCTTTAACTCCTTTTTTTTTTTTTACGCATAATTGTAACCTTCTCCTTGACTTAGGAATAATTATGTCACTTAACATTCTATTCTTGATAGCCAATTCATGGTCGTTCTTTCTGTCTCTTCTTGTTATCTCATGTATTTACACTCATGGCATTTTCTACTTGAATACTTCTTTTTATAAACTCCTTTAATTTCTAAGGTAGTCGGAATCTAATTTCTTAATATCCAGAAGGGCTTTTAAGGATCTATAATGTTCCTTACACCGAAATTTTTTTTGAGTTTATCTATTTATCTTTCTTTGCTCAAACTTTTATCAGTTTTGATTAGAACGTCTCTTGATATGTTAATTGTATATTTTTCATTTCTACTAAAGCTTCCTTTAGTATAACTTTCGTATGACTTTTAACATTTAGGGACCTTAGCAAAATTTTCCATTTTACTGACATCCTCTCTTTTGATAAGGCTAACATCTCGAAATATGTTTGTACTCCTATTAATTTATTGCTTATTTTAAAGCTTTTGGTTGTTCACCAAAGCCGTAACTCGGCCTATATTACTATATTCTTGGTTATGTATCGTTGCCTTCACTATGTGAATTTAAGTTGTACATATCCTCTTATTTTATATTCTTCTAGATAGCCTTGTCTATCCCGTATCTTTCATCAATCATTTAGCTTAGAGTATTATTATAACCCTTGGTCAATATCTCAAATGCTACTTATCTCGTATAGTCTCTTGACTGGAGAAGCTTCTTATAGATTACCTTCCTTAGCATAAGGTAACCACTCCCATTTCTTAATTGCATCAGTTCATTTCTATGTCTTGATAATTAACAAGATTTCTTACTCTTACCTCATGTCTGTAATTGCTGGCATGAATTCTTATTTCTATGTAACGTGTAGTTACTCCCTTGTGGACAACTAACATAAATTTTGTTATTCAAAGCTTACTATATTTCTAGTGGAAGAATATTTCTGCATGATCCACACTAATATCCTACGAGGTGTCTAACACGTGATGTAGGAGAAATTTTAATCAGGATAGGTCATCAACCTATACCACTAGTTACTATATAGACTCATATTGTATTAGATGCTATATTTTATGGATATTGATTTATCCCCATGCTTTAAGGTTTATATCCACTTCAAAATTCATTCTGCTTATAGTACACTCTTCCTCTAATTTACTTCTTTTCTTGTTCTATCATAATATGTCACCATTTTCCTATTTCGAGACAACATTGCAAATGGCTCAAAATACTTTTAATTCAATTTTAATCACACATTCGGTGTTCATAATTGGAGTCACATTCCAATGCTACTGATTTTGTATATGGTTAATATTTAACTCATGAACTATCAATTATTGCTTTTATTTTCTTTTTCAAAGATCGAAATTACTATAGCCAATACTCCTTTCCTTGTGAACCCTCCATCTCTTTTCTCTAAACCTTATCGAACAAGGTATTCTTTCATAAATGCATATATTCCTTGTTTCCTCTCCCATCTATCTTTATTACATTATCACCTAAGGATCTTATTGTAATAATAATAATAATTATTATGTGTGTTGTTAAACAACCTTAACCTTACTATCTAATCTGATATTATTTCTTGAGGATAGTAGCTTTGTTTGAGTTTGATTCGACTGAACCCTTTTTAGACTCATATCCTCCTTAAATTAGGGACGATGTCGATTAAGATTGGGTCATTCTATCTATTCAAACTTCATTTGCTCATGTCCTTATGGCTTGTGGTCTAAGTCATTTTTCAATACTTATTGGACTTACAATATTTATCCCGTGGGCTATCCTTGAACTTCACTTAATGGAATCCTTAGTTTATTAAACTCAAGGATCTATATTTTATTCTTTATTATTATCACTATTATATTATCCCTTTCAGGCTTGGTCGCAGAAATTTTACTAACTTTATCATTGCATTTGTTGAGGACACTTGCCGTGCCTACATTTCTAATTTTTAACTTTACTTTAGTACTTCACTTGACTTACTATCTAGCATCTTCTTTAAAATTATGAAATCTTTCCTGGTCTCCGTAAGGTCTCTATCAACCATCTATTATCATACCATTACCTACTTGGGTCTTGTATCGATATCTTTACTTGTTTATCAACCCTTGGTCTACTTTATAACATACTAAGGGTCATATTATCTCTCAATGTTTCAAATCTTTAATCTCGTTCCACCTATTCGAAGTCTCAATCTTTTTTCCTCAAGTCTCCTTTTTATACCTTTGGGTACCCTTAATGGTATCATACATGTCATTCTTATGACTTGCAATTGGACTAGTTAATCCTATTGCTTTCGAAAATAATTGGATCAAAGTGGAATGAGAAGATATGTAAATGAAAGGTATGAGGGCGATGGTTCGTTTTGGAATATTACAAGTAACCAAAACGTGTTATCAATAAAACATCTGACAAGCTTGGAAGGAATAATCAGAGGGTAGAAATGAAATGACAAGGGTTAGGGGGAGGCACCCATTTTGTCGATACCCATCCGATTTCTTGTCTGATGGAGACGCTACCGAGATTGACATCATGTGGGGTGATCAGTCCCGCATAAGCACAATCTTAGTCACAAGAAATTTCCTTACTTTAGTGACTCAGAAAATCCCCGGGAATTGAAAGGAAGTTTTACAAAGTTGGGCGAACTCTTAACCCGACTCAATTTCTTTTGAACTCCGAATTCACGGAATTTACTTTTCTTGGCTTCAAGGGGCTCACATATGACATCAGAATACTACACATTCTTAGCATGATAGGTTTTCCTTTATATCATTAGGTTTATAATTCTTCTTAGTATAAGTACTCATGTACAACTTTTATAAACTAATCTTCGAAGCCCCTTTGTTTTCTTAGAAATTTTCATCTACGAATAAGTACATTTCCACTGCTATTTATACTCCGACAAGGGGATAAATTCTTGTAATTTTATTCCGACGGTAAGTTACAGAATTCAGGGTTTCCCCTTTGGGTAATGTGCCGACAATTAATCGAGTGGGTCTTATCATAACAAGGTTTCTCCTAAGCGGCACTAATATTTTATTGAGTCTACGCACTAGGACGTTAGGCTACGGTTTAATCTTGACCGACCCTAAATTCTAAATTATTTTAGATGTTGATCCCTTATAATAGTTGTACCATAGGCTGAAAATATAATTTGTATTATGTGGCACTATGGTTTGGTCTTTAGTAATAACTGTTGGTGGTCGGACATTTCCTTACGTTATCCTTTAAACTGATCCTGCAAATGTACTTCAATCATTATTGGCTAGTCAACTGACATTGTTGATGCTCTCACTTTCTATATTCATTAGGAATATTTCTCTATTTAATGTAACATTATTATTATTTATGACTTTATTAACTCATGAGAGGTTCTCATGGTTATATTAACTACTATCGATGGGCTAGTGCTCTGCTTACTTGAATCTCTTTATTCATGATTTCTCCAAGATATTAATGTCAAAACTTCCGAGAAGTTCTAATGGGTATAATCTCATTATGAGACGATGCTAAAATTTTAATCTTCGATGTATGGTTTATTACATCGTATACTGTGTACAATAGTAAACTTATGTCGTTTACTTTTCTTAAACAATTCAATACAGGCTAAGTCCATGTCATGACTCGAATGACATTTCTTTAAATCTCTATGCACATATCTCTTGGAGTCATCCTTCTCTTGAGCAACGCCGTCGTCTTCTTATCTTTATTTGCCGAAAGAAACTTTCGTTTTTTGAAAATCATTAATTCTAAGTTAACTCAAGAAGTAGGCTATTTCATGTGAGCTATGTTCTCAAGAAAAGCCTTGTGATCTAGATTCTGACCTTAACTATGTTCTCTTCTATCTTAAAGCTTCAAGTTTTATTAAATAAGATAACTTACCATTTTTCCCGTTGAACGCGATGTGATGGAGTGCCGAGCTTTTGTCAACTGATTTGACTCGACTAGTCTAGTGAATCAATACTAGACTAGGACTGAAGAAGACTCTCGGATTTCGGAGCAACCAAGTGCTCTGATACCACTCTGTCACGACCGGACTTTACTATGGATAGTGAAGCCGGGAACCCGTGACTAGGGATAGGATTAAAGAAGCGGGAATAGAAAAGGGGAATGTAATTATAAAGCAAGAATACACCCGAACAAACGTTGGAAGTAATTATTATATCAATTGGCGTCGAGCCTTTAAGGAAAAGAAAGACATGTGTTCGATATGTTTACAGGACTCGAATACTTAACTAAAATCTATTAATATTTCACAGCGGAAGTCTTACAGAATGCATGTATGAAGACACACATTACCGAGAATCTTAATTCAAGAAGCTAATATGATTCATGATGACAAAAGCTTGGACCGGCTCTCCATTCCATCTCGTTCAACCTGCACATTTAGAAATATATGCAGGGCTGAGTACAAAGGTACTCAGTGGGCACATTGCCGAAAACATACATATATAATTGTCAAGCCATTAATAGTAAGTCATAGGGATTTTTGTTGAAAAGATCCTATGCTTACAAAAGTTCTTGTGATTCTAAAAGCGTCTGCAGACTAAGTTCTTTAGTAATCCACCGTATCTGTTCCTATGGTATCGAGAGAGTGGCCACTCTCACGATACCTTGACCGGCCAACCCGAAGATGACACACGGTCACATTGTGTACACTAGTCCAAGTAAGATAGCTATCTTACTAGGACCCGAATTCGATTATATAAATTGGCAAAGCCAACACAGATAGGTATCATACAAAATCAAAACATTTATGGCATGACAATATTTGAAAAAAATAATATTTTCAATCTGAACATGCTATAACTTTATTTGTATAAGAAAGCCCACCTCTTGAAGCGTAGAATATGCCCGGTCTTGATAGACGAACAACGTCAAAAACCTTGTTGAGTCGCGCCTATTCATAAAGGAATAATAAGAATCTACATTCTTATAATAAAACTTCCTATGGGAAAATAATCGTCTAGTATATTTTCCTATCTTATAAATCTGTTAGGGTTAACAGATTGATTTGAATCCTTTAAATCTTTTCATAATAGAATAATCTTTTATTATTCATAATCGTTTCTTCCATTATTCGAGACCATTTATTTGTCGAATTAATTCCCGAAAATTATGCAAATCTTCAGGACATATTTTAAAGCTAAGTATAGCTTAATGATTAATTAATCTTAATTAATTAAATTCATAAGTTGAATAATCTTAATCGTTTTTATTAATCTCAAGCGAATCCGATTTTAATAGTCGGGTCGTCCTTATAATTAATTAACTAATTAATCTCGTGAGTATTTTACGAGAATATAATCCCTCGAAAATTAATCGATCATTCGATTAATAGAATTAAATCCGGACAAGTAAAGTCCGTAGATTAATCCATTAGAAACGGCCCGAATGAATTAATGTCTCGGCCCAAAACACTGGACTCAGCCCAGACCACTAACCCGGTTCAGACCCACAGGTTTAGCCTGAGACCCGACCCGGTTCGTATACATATATATATATATCGAAAACCCAACCCTCTCTTCATTTCCGCCTCTATTCTCAACCGAACCCTAATCTCCCCCTCCCCTCTCGATCTCACTGTCGTCGCCGGTTCTCCTTTCACCGGCGGCGACCGCTTCCGCTTCTCTCTTCTCCGGCCTCCTCCGACAGGACTCTCCCCTTCGCCGCGCCTGGAAAGCTCCGTCGTCGCCGTTGATGCCGAAGGGAGTTCCGCTAGCAGCTGCTGCTGTTCAGCAGCTTCGCCTCCGCCGCTGGAATCACCGTCGCCGGCCGAAGGTAAGGGGTCCGATTCCCCTTTATCTGCATTCCCCTTCCTCCTCTCTTTTCTCATATCTCCTCTGCCCTTTTCTTTAATTTTACTGAATCATTTATTTAATTTATTTTTGTTTGATTATCAGCATAGCTTCGACCAGCAGCTCCGTCATCGAAGCTGAAGGATTCCGACCAGAGATGGCCGCCATTTACTAAGCTAAGCCTCTCTGCCCGTTTTGTATTTCTTTGCTTTTAGATTATCTTGCTTATTAGGGTTATTTTAGAGTTGCAGCAGAGGGTTCATTTGATTTATGTGAATGAGTATTCCCTGTTTTTCTTGAGAGTAACATATACATATAGCTTAATTTACAGATTTTCGTTTGTTGTGCTTTTGATTCTCTTGCTATAGCTTTCGGTTTATTCACTTTGGTTGAAGGAAAACACACATATTGTATGTTGTAGTGACTCGGTGTTTAATTCATATTATGAGTTATAGTCTAAAGATTATGTCATTATAGTTGAATTCGTTTCATGCTTTGTATTATGCTTGAACTCATGCTTTGGTTTTCAGATTCATTCTCATAAGTAATTACTTAGTTTTGGCATGCTTGTTCTTGTTTGAGTGTTTAGATAGATTATAGACTTATGAATGTTTTGTCATATTGGATTGGTGATTCAATGTTCGTTGAAAGTTTCCTGTCTTCAAATAATGTCTTATGAAAGCATGAGTTTGCATACTTTCAATATATGAGTACATTTTCAGTTTAATTAGCATCTAAGGTTTCATTCTTAGGTTCAAGATAAGGGAGGATTCTTCCATTCTATTGAAGTAAAAATCTATGTTCTTGTTCATATCATATGATTTTATTTCTATTAGCAAATAGGTTTAGATCTTCGTAAAGGATCTTAAAAGAAAAGTAAGGAACTTACTGTTATTGTTGGGATATTGAAGATTGATTGAGGGATTGAGATGGAGCTGCAGCTTCTCCTCTGCACTCTTCCCTACTGCTCCCTCCCTTTCTTTTTCTTATGTTGCTTCTTGTGATTTGTTGAATATGAGAGTGAAAACTATATTCGTTGTAAGAGTGGGGGTTTTTATAGTTGTGAGATGATTTCCTATTGATGATTGTAAGTGTTGTGGTCCTTTAGATTTGTTAGGATTCTTCAATCTAATCCCTTCTTTCTTTTTGTTACAGCCGACCATAGCAGGAGCTGCTGCTATCTTCTGTCATTTCTTTTTTTTTTCTGCAGGTTGCAAGTTGAGCAAGTTGAGGGAAAGGTTGAGGAAGGTGCTGTTTTTCTTGGGGCTCAAGAATGGTGTAAGGGGGGATGAAGGAGGCTGGAAATTTGGAAGGAACATTCTCTGCAGTAGCTGCCACTTCTCTGCCACTTTTCTATCACTTTTCTGTTCTTCTTGTGGCTCAAGAAAGTGTAGGGGTGAAGAATGAAGCTGGAAGAAGAAATATGCAAGTGGAAGGGATTTGCCCTACTGCTGCTGTCCTTTCTCTGCTTTTCTCTGTTTTTCTCCTTCCTCTTTTTTTTTTCTTTGGGCTCAAGCAACCACCACTGCTGCTGCAGCATGTTTTGTTCCCCTTTTTTTTTTTTTTTTTTTTTTTTTTTTTTTTTTTTTATTGTTGTAATCCTTTACTTATTTGTAATTTATTCATTCTAATTTAATAAAAGTTTAATCGTATATTTTGTTCGATCTTTATTTAACGGTTCGATTATGAACCGATGGGCTTGGCCCATATTATAAACTAGCTAGTTTGGACCACAACTTTTGCTCTTGATCGATTTTGAATCATACAAATCAATATGAAATGTAAAATCAATACCATCGTAAATCAAACGATATAATTACTTAATAAATGATTAATCAAATTGCTATTTGATTTCTCTTTGAAATTCTAATTACTTAAAGTAAGAAATCACATTCTTTAATCAACAAATTTTAGGGGTCATTCTTCTAACTAAACCGACTAATAAGATAAGTCTTTCATACGAAAATTTTATCTTCGTCGAGAATAGAATTTTATCTACAAAGTAATTTATTCCCTCTATTTCACTAATTTGACTACTAATGTAGAGTTAGGAAAATGCGGGGCGTTACATTTTCATCACCCCTATTTAGGCCCTATTTATAAGCTTCAAAAAGTCCCAATTACACAAGGGAACTAGTTAAAAATATATCCTAAGATATATCAAATCAAATCCTAATTTAAAAAGGAATAAAATCTTCAAAATAATGCTTAAAATAACCCTATCAACTAGGGAACTAAATAAAAACGAAAATTACATAAAATAAAATATATAAAATAATATCTTCAAGCTTTATCCCATAAAATCTTCAAATCTCGATCAAGCTTATTATCTCGAACCATGGGCTACATCATTCCCCTCCTCTTGAAGACGATTTGTCCTCAAATCGTAGGAGTTGAGTAATTAAATCTTCAAATCTCCTCCATGAGCAACCTGTTTAAATAAAAATACGTATTTTTTTCTTTTTTCTTTTCCTTTTTTCCTATTTTTTTTCACTAAAGAAAGAAAAAAAAAATCCTAGGCTCTGATACCAAATGATACGATCCTAGTCGACCAAAGATGTCGACGAAGATGCGTAGCCCAGAATCGGAAGCCATAGAATAAAAATAAACAAACAAAGTAAAACGATAGGATGGAATATCCCAATATACCTACGCTCTAACCCTCTAAATGATATAAGTCAGATTAGATCCGCCTATACCCCAAAGAGACAGTCGTCGCAGTCTCACGGGGACGATGAATGACACACAAACGAGGGTGATGAACTCGATTGATTCGCCGATAAAAAATACCTCTATGAACTAAGAAATCCATAGGATACACAAAGGAGATAAAATCTCACATTTTAATTGATAATTAAATATTTTGAGGCTTATTTTCATCACCCCTATTTAGGCCCTATTTATAATTAAGCTTCAAAAAGTCCCAGTTACACAAGGAAACTAGTTAAAAATATATCCTAAGATATACCAAATCAAATCCTAATCTAAAAAGGAATAAAATCTCCAAAATAATGCTTAAAATAACCCTATCAACTAGGGAACTAAACAAAAACGAAAATTACATAAAATAAAATATATAAAATAATATCTTCAAGCTTTATCCCATAAAATCTTCAAATCTCGATCAAGCTTGTTATCTCGAACCATGGGCTGCATGATACGATCCTAGTCGAGCAAGAGATGTCGACGAAGATACGTAGCCCAGAATCGGAAGCCATAGAATAAAAATAAACGAACAAAATAAAAGAATAGGATGGAATATCCCAATATACCTACGCTCTAACCCTCTAAATGATATAAGTCAGATTAGATCCGCCTATACCCCAAAGAGACAGTCATCGCAGTCACACAGGGAAGATGAATGACACACAAACGATGGTGATGAACTCGATTGATTCGCCGATAAAAAATACCTCTATGAACTAAAAAATCCATATGATACACAAAGGAGATAAAATCTCACATTTTAATTGATAATCAAATATTTTGAGGCTTAATTTCGTCACCCCTATTTAGGCCCTACTTATAAGCTTCAAAAAGTCCCAATTACACAAGGAAACTAGTTAAAAATATATCCTAAGATATACCAAATCAAATCCTAATCTAAAAATGAATAAAATGCTTAAAATAACCCTATCAACTAGGGAACTAAATAAAAACGAAAATTACATAAAATAAAATATATAAAATAATATCTTCAAGCTTTATCCCATAAAATCTTCAAATCTCGATCAAGCTTATTATCTCGAACCATGGGCTACATCATTCCCCTCCTCTTGAAGACGATTTATCCTCAAATCGTAGGAGTTGAGTAATTAAATCTTCAAATCTCCTCCATGAGCAACCTGTTTAAATAAAAATACGTATTTTTTCCTTTTTTCTTTTCCTTTTTTCCTTTTTTTTTTTCACTAAAGAAAGAAAAAAAAAATCCTAGGCTCTGATAGCAAATGATACGATACCAGTCGACCAAAGATGTCGACGAAGATGCGTAGCCCATAATCGGAAGCCATAGAATAAAAATAAACAAACAAAGTAAAACGATAGGATGGAATATCCCAATATACCTACGCTCTAACCCTCTAAATGATATAAGTCAGATTAGATCCGCCTATACCCCAAAGAGACAGTCGTCGCAGTCTCACGGGGACGATGAATGACACACAAACGAGGGTGATGGACTCGATTGATTCGCCGATAAAAAATACCTCTATGAACTAAGAAATCCATAGGATACACAAAGGAGATAAAATCTCACATTTTAATTGATAATCAAATATTTTGAAGCTTATTTTCATCACCCCTAGTTAGGCCCTATTTATAATTAAGCTTCAAAAAGTCCCAGTTACACAAGGAAACTAGTTAAAAATATATCCTAAGATATACCAAATCAAATCCTAATCTAAAAAGGAATAAAATCTCCAAAATAATGCTTAAAATAACCCTATCAACTAGGGAACTAAATAAAAACGAAAATTACATAAAATAAAATATATAAAATAATATCTTCAAGCTTTATCCCATAAAATCTTCAAATCTTGATCAAGCTTGTTATCTCGAACCATGGGCTGCATGATACGATCCTAGTCGAGCAAGAGATGTCGACGAAGATACGTAGCCCAGAATCGGAAGCCATAGAATAAAAATAAACGAACAAAATAAAAGAATAGGATGGAATATCCCAATATACCTACGCTCTAACCCTTTAAATGATATAAGTCAGATTAGATCCGCCTATACCCCAAAGAGACAGTCATCGCAGTCACACAGGGAAGATGAATGACACACAAACGATGGTGATGAACTCGATTGATTCGCCGATAAAAAATACCTCTATGAACTAAAAAATCCATATGATACAGAAAGGAGATAAAATCTCACATTTTAATTGATAATCAAATATTTTGAGGCTTAATTTCGTCACCCCTATTTAGGCCCTACTTATAAGCTTCAAAAAGTCCCAATTACACAAGGAAACTAGTTAAAAATATATCCTAAGATATACCAAATCA
This sequence comes from Thymus mandschuricus, assembly GCA_029379335.1. Classification (NCBI taxonomy): domain Eukaryota; kingdom Viridiplantae; phylum Streptophyta; class Magnoliopsida; order Lamiales; family Lamiaceae; genus Thymus; species Thymus mandschuricus. The sequence continues at coordinate 20,908,676 of CM057081.1, forward strand.
AATCCTAATCTAAAAATGAATAAAATGCTTAAAATAACCCTATCAACTAGGGAACTAAATAAAAACGAAAATTACATAAAATAAAATATATAAAATAATATCTTCAAGCTTTATCCTATAAAATCTTCAAATCTCGATCAAGCTTGTTATCTCGAACAATGGGCTGCATCAGGTTTGGCACAAAATTGAGGGTTTGAAGATGGAGATAGGAGGTTGATATGGTGTATTTTAACCTTGTCTTCTAAGTGTAAGAATGTCATTTTCTTGTCATATTTCGATAGTTTAGCTCATGTATTGTATTGTTTATATTTTTCGATCTGGATTACGCTTTTGGGTTATTTTGAGTGTTTTTTAGGGCTTTTTGAGTCGAGGAAACCCAAGATGAGATGAGAGATGATGAAACCTAGGAAGATGATGAATCATTGATCTCGAGTTCTGACCTCTTAATATTGTATTCCATGGTAATTTTGGAAATAATGAAAGCATAATATCGCAGAGGGGTTCGATAGGAGCACGTAGGCGACAAGAAGGACGCGCAGGACCTATCGACCCAGCCTATCGGTCGACAAGTAGGTCGATATGAGCTCCTGGAAATCCTCAAAATTTATATATTTTATTCCTTTATCCGAGTCCTTGTACACTTAGGTTATTATTCCGAATTTCTACTTTATATATACCCCAAAACTTATCATTGTATCCTAGATCCTAATATCTTAGTCCATATTATTCGATTTCATTCTATATCTTAGATTCGTTTTTACATTATGTATGAAGATTGAAGACGATAGATGATTATTCAAGATTCAAGAGTTTTACAATCTCTTTCTCTTTTATTTATGTCTTTAATTATATGTTTAATCTTCCTTCTACATTTCTTTTAATTATGTCTAGTTAATTTTCCTAGTTGATTTTACGGTTTGTATGTTTAACTGAATCTACATGAATACATTTTAGATCTAGTATATCCTTACACTTAGATTTATGTTTCATGGTGCTTATTCTCATGCATGCATGATTAATTGACCACTAATTATGTATGCATAGTTGTGTGATTTTTACCTTAGCAAGATTAATGCATGATTGAATGCTTGAAGCATAATACGATTTAATTTATTTATCCTAACGGAATTCAGATTAATCGTAGGCTTTGCATGTAATTGATTTAGGTGTCAGTAGTTGAACATTTATTAATTATATTTTAATACTTGAGCTTTTGGTAACTAGTTTAAATCTTATAAGACCTGGTGATGATTAAGTTAGATTAGCCTACTATCTTAGATTATCCTAGCGGAAATATTAGGTTGCATATATGTGTATTCTATCTAGGTAGGATTAAATTGGTTAAATAGATTGATTGGTTATTTATGTATGTTTGATTAGATTTTACTATCCTAGGATCAATGTTTTCCTTTATCTGTTAGTTTTGTTAATTTTCGTCTATTATTTGCTATAGTATTTGTGTACTTTTATTTGATTTATTTTTGCTTTAAATAGGAAAAACCAAAACCATAAAGTTTTGCATGCCTAAACATCGTGGAGAATATCTAGTAGAGGTAACTCCTGTATTTTCAGATATCGGTCTCTGTGGATATGACTCGTGCTTTCCTTTACTATACTATTTTTGGGTAGTGAAAATAACAGCGATCAAATTGGCGCCGTTGCCGGGGACTGATAAGATCATATAGGAATATTTCAGACGAGATTCAATTGGTGCTCTAGGAGTTTTATTTTTCTATTTTTATTTGATTGATCTAACATTTTTGTTGGTCTTATCTGTTGCTTGTAAGTAGTGAAGAAGGATCGAGAAAAAGTTGAAGTCAATCAAACACCATGACGAGCCCAATATGTGATCGTATTTTGCATCATTTTGTGTCTGCATGTAGGTATTTAGTTGAGTCTTTTGCATGAGTCTTGTGCTTGGGAGGGCACATTTTAGTTTTAGGGGAGCTTGGGCAAGACAGGATTGGGGAGCTGACTGGGCAAAACGGAGTAGAAGCATAATGGGCCGAGCTTAAGGCGTGATTGCGGGCTGTACGACGACCAATTCGGGCTAGGATATGGACTACAAACAGATGAGGAGAAGCAGAGAAGGAAAGAATCACAACCTAGATATTTTCCAAATTCCAGCATTGATCAAGAAGGAAGGAAATCTGCGCAAATAAGGCAAGTCCTCCCGCAGTCAAAACCCTAGCAGCCCTGGTCCACGCTCCATCTACAAGTATAAATAGCAGCATCTTACACACGAGAGCATCTTCAACCCTTGTATTCACGGAGCTGCTACTTTATATTTTACCATATGCTTTGAGTGAAGGGGTGAATGAACAAGCCCTACGGGCAATTTAATTATGTTTTATTGTTTTGACGACCGACGTTGGTTTCTGCCATTGCTTGAATATTGATCTATAATATTTCAAGTATTTTATTTATATAATGTCTTCTTTTATTATTCTTGTTCAATTCCAAGTATGCTAGAGTAGTCGTTTAAACCCGTCTTGGGCAACATGCCAAATTTTTAATGTAACTTAATACTCGTGAGGTCAGAATGTTGGGCTTAATGATGCATGCATGTGTTCCCGAGTTTGCTAGGTTCTGTTCTACAATTCATGTTAGTCTTGGTTGGGTATGCGGCCGGTATCAAATCAAGTCAAGCATGATTACAAGTAATATATGGGCAAAACGTGTAGGTAGCTCTCACGCCATATAGTATGAACTAGAAACAGAGTGTAGTCGTAGGATGACGTTAGGCCTACCGCTGAGGCTATTCGGGTTCACCATAAATCGGTAATGCTGCTTGGGCAGGATGCATGACAACTAACCTTGCACGTAGATTGCCCAGGTTAGGGAGATTTATATTTCTAATCTGTAAGGGTGAATTGGGCACACATTGGTAGGGCACGTGATGCGTGACAGTAAGGGGTCTTGCCGAGTGACTTGCCTATAATCGATGACATATGCATGTGTGAAAATGTTAAGACCGATGGCTGAGTAAAGTTATGATATAATTTAGGGTACTTGCCCAGGATGGGCCTCTCTCTGAATATTGTTTACAAGTCTTTTTAATTACGCTGTCTTTACTTTCCCTTGTTATTTTATGTTCTGTCTTGGGCAGCGCCCACCCCCAAAACGTGACAATTTGGTTTTGAAGAGGTTGCTACTCCAACTCCTCGTGGGATCAACCTTGTGCTTACCTTTTCTATACTTAGTGTAGTAGTCAAGGCATAGGCATTATAAATTTTGACTGCGGCTAAACGACGGTCGCGTCAATGGGCGCCGTTGCTGGGGAGTTGCGCAAAGGTAATCTTTTCAATTTCCGTTTTCAGGTGCTGGACTAGTACATGAGCTTGAGGAACGTGCACAAAGGAGAAGGCCTGAACAACGACCTCGCGGGCTTGACGAAGGAAGGCGACGTGCAGTGGGAGATTGAAATGGAGACTAAGGTGGCCAGGGAGGTCAAGGAGGTTAAGGACATACTGGAAATGGACATGCGCCGCCCAATCCGCCACTGCCAGCTGAGCGAACAATGAGGGAAATGATTTTCCCTAACAATTCTAAACTTCGACCATTGGGCGTCACCTTGCCCAATCCATCTGTCGCAAACTGGGAACTTAGGCATGGTTTCTTACAGATCTTGCCCAAGTTCAGTGACATGCCTGGAGAGGACCCACAACGTCCTCTCCAGGATTTCGAAATGGCATGTTGCACTGTCAGGACACAAGGCAACATGGGAGAGTACATAAGGCTGCTAGCCTTCCCTTTTTCGCTGCAAGATGGGGCGAGGGAATGGCTCTACACACTAGCAGAAGGCACGGTGACCACCTGGACACAGCTACAACAAAAGTTCTTGGAGAGATACTACCCCGCTTCCCGAATTAGAACATGCGGAAAAGGATCAGCTCGATAAAGATGGGCGCGAGAGAGAACTTTTATGAATATGGGGAGAGATTCAAGCAGCTCTTGGCCAAGGCGCCGCAACACAACATCGATGGACATGACTTGGTTCAGTATTTTATGGCGGGTGTTAGATCCGGGTAAAAGATTAACAACAATTATATATTTATCCATTTTATCTATAGATTTAATATGTTTATTCGGGTATGAACGAATGAGAATAGAGCTATGTCGAATACAACGCAAGGCGCTGATCCGCATAACCCATCTTTCATGAAACACCTTTCCTACATGAAAACAGGTAGGATAGATATAGAACGCAAGGCGCTCACACTATCAATCCAACCATCTCCACGAAGAATAGCCGTGACCAAGAAGAAATGGGTTAAAATGGCAGACGCAAGGCGTCAATCCACTCATCCTCATAGATTGTAGTGGAATACCTCCCAACTCGCCGCGAGCCTGCAAAACAGAGCTGGAGGAACAAAGGGGGAGATTCCTCCGAGAAGAACCTCCGACGCTCAAGTCAGTATGAGTAGGAAAATTCCAGAGAGAATATTAATGGAATAGTGTAGAAAAGTATAGAAACTCGTACCGTAAAATGACTGGATCACTTCCTATTTGTAGATGTAAAAAAAGGGTGAAAAGGTGAATGTACTTGTAAAGGGAGGACAAAGAAGGAATTTTTGGGGGGACAAGATTCCCTTTGTCATAATTTAGTGGTCCTCACCCTAAAGTACGTAGAGTGATGCGGAATGCATGTTTGGCAGATCCCTGTGCCTTTAGCAGATGCTGTGGGATCTGGGGTAATGTGAGCTTCTGCACGTGTATGGATCTGCGATGGACCTTTGACTTCTGCCAAGTACGTGGCATCTGTATTGGCGGCGGCATCTGAAGGCTCTGAGGTGCAGATCCAGGCGGCATTAGCAGGGGCCGCATGGCAAGGTTGATATTGATCCCTATCAACTACTCTCCCCCCCCCCCCCCCCCCCCCCCCCCCGAAGGTCCAGAAGCGTGAGCTATTAGATTTTGGATGACGCTTTGGCGGGGAAAGTGTCTCTTCACTGACGTCGTAAATGTCACGTCGCGTGGAAAAATGGTGTGACAATTGGTTTTTCGAGATCGAGAAGCAGCAGAGACTCCTTCTCTCATCATCAATTCTTTTCCTTTTTTGTCTAATCGAGGCACGAATGAAGCGCCACCCCCCCCCCCCCCCCCCTCTATTTATAAGGGATTTTATTGTCACCCGGCATTCAATGTTGTCGGAGCTGGTGATGAAACCTAGCAGTCAATAAACTTGAGCTTTTCAAGCTGTGATAGTTCTATCTCCGTGTTATATAAGGTTCTGACAACTCCCTTGTGATGATTTCGAAGCTTTTGCATCCATTATTTAGGAAAAATAGCTTCTCTTCTGAAGGGAGAATGTGCTAATTCGCTTATTTTCCTTCATTTTACTCTTGTCACATGCACGATTTTTCTTTCCCCATAACTCTGCTTAGGTGATTCCGACAAGCAATGGGGGTTTATTTTCTTACTTTTGGAAAATTTTGATCATTGCTTTCTTCCAAGCATATTATTTTTCCTAGCGCGTGTAAGCACGCTAGAATGGGCGAAGGCTCATTAATGGCAATAGTACAACGTGATGTGGTGGGTGTGACACGTTCTACCACTTTCCACGTCTCTGCCTTTTTCTCTCCCATTTTTCGTGTTTATAGGCTGTACGAATTCATTACTCCCTCTTACTTTCTTCATATTTCTTAAAAGGAAAAACTCTCTCGCCCTTTTCGGTTTTCTGACATTCATAAAAGTTTTCATCTTCCTTGTCCCCCCGGTAACAAAACGAGCAGGAACTCTCATTTTCTACTACTTTCTTGGGTTTTTCACTGTCAAATTGAGAATCATCATGAAACCCTTTTCTTCTCGCCGCCCTTCTTCCGACTATCGGGGTAACAGTAGATCTACTAGGTCTAGCCAAGGGTCAGATTCTCAAGGGGACAACACCAGAAGTAGGTTAAAGAAACAGATTCCTTCTTTAGAAAGGTATGAGGCCTCTACTTTAGACAAAAATGCCTTCGATACTCTTAAACGAAAAATGCGTAATTGCGGAGGGTATACGCTGGAGATTCCCAGGAGGGACGAGCGGCCTTTGTTGCCTGCATCCCCTCAAAAAACCTTCTAGTTTTCTCAATTAACTGCTGGTTTGCGCTTTCCAATCCCTCCTTTCTTTATTCGTATAGCCCAATTGTATAATATGCCTCTAAATCAATTGAACCCAGCATCCATCCGCAAAGCTGTTTTCTTTCATATGATTGCTAGCTTGGAAGGGGTACGGGATATTGCATTTCTTTTCTTCAGGACCCACGAATTCAAGCATAGGGACTATCATGTATATTTTTCTCCCCTTACTCGCTTTGCGAGTATGTATGGCAAATATGAGTATAAAGATAAGGATTGGCATGAGTGTTATCTAGTAAGTAGCCCCCTTTCCAATTCCTCTTGGAATATCCATGATATCCGCCTTTGCAGAAATACCAGTAGGGAAAAACCTTCGCACTCTCTCCCTTCCCTATCTTCGTGGGAAGAAGAAATTATGTCTAATCTTCTAGCTCAATATCCTTCTGACCATACTATGCTTAGGCCTCTTGTAGAGAGTGAAGAGGCTTTGTCTTTCTTTGGCTTAAAGCCCAGCATCCTCTGGCCTCCATCAATGGGTAATTTAATTTTCCTTTTATTTAGTTTTCGATGTATCTTTCCTGAGTGGGTATAGTATTCTTACTTTACAATTCGTGCAGGAATGGACAACACTAAGCATAATTTAAAGAAAAAAGTTTATGACAAGCTTTTGCGGCTTATCCAAGAAGCTAGCGCCAATGATTCTGCTCCTGGCGTGGTTAAGGAGGCTTCAGCAGCGGAGATCGAAGCATTTTCATCTCAACCCGCGGGTTTTGCGGGAGCTTCGGAGACGGCACGGAGAACGGGAACCTCTTCCACCGGTCCTGGAACCTCTGCTCAGCAGAAAGGAAAAAATAAAGCCTCTCTCTTTTCGGCTTCACCGGCTATCAGTGGTCCTGCTTCGCAGAACCCTCGAGATGCTTTGCCTCTGCCTCTTCAGGCTTTAGCACAGACTTCTTTTATGCCAAGCATTGTGATTAACGCAGATGCTCACGTTACTTCCTCAGTGTTAGATCCGGGTCAAAGATCCACAACAATTATATGATTATTCACTATATTTATAGATTAGCAATGAGTATCCATGTGCAAATGACTGTAAACAGAGATACAAAAGAGATTCATGCGATATATCGGTCTTAATAGCCCAACTTCAGTGCAACACCTCTTCTCCATGTAAAAGAGGGGATCAAGGTAAAGGTCGAACGCAAAGCGTCTACACTACTGATCCGACCGAATCCATGGAGAACAGGGCTCATTCTGGAAGGAGAAAGGGGGAGAGGAGGACGAAGTATGGAACGTAAGGCGTTCTCGTACTCCTCCTCGCTTGGTGACGAGAATTATAACTTTAGATTAAGTTGTTGGGAGTGTTTTTTGTCCACAAAGTGAAGATGGGAGAAATAATGGAGGACGCTCCTTGAAGAAGGATCTCGGCTGCTCTAGTTCGAGAGAAAATTCTAAGTAGAGTGTGAGTGGAATAGTATATAAAGTATTGAAAAAGTGATGGAATCGTGGTTGGAATGGTGAGATCACCCTTTATTTATAGGTGTAGGAAAGGACGAAAAGGTGAATGTGTATATGTGGGGAGGACAGGAAAGGAATTTCTAGGGGACAGGACAAGATTCCCTTCGTCATTAATCTTGTGGTCCTTACTCTAGGGTATGTAGAGTCGTGCGGGTTGCATGTTTAGCAGGTCCTTAGGTATGGGCAGATGCCAACAAGTCAGGATAGCTTCTGCTTGGTGAAGGATCGACAGAGAACCTTGTAGCTTCTGCGTTGGGTACGCCTTCTGCACCGAGGAGGCATATGAGGCTCCTGGAACGCAGGTCCAGTCAACGTTAAAACTTACCACATGGCAAGGCTGATATTAATCCCTATCAGCTACTCCCCCCCCAGGTCCAAAAGCATGCTTAATTAGCTTCTGTTAGGCGTTCTGGCGGGAAATGGCCTTCTTGTAGACCTCACAAATGTCCCGTCGCGTGAAAAATGGTGTAGTAATTTGGCTTCTCGAGGACGAAAAGGCGTCTCTATTTTTTTATCTCATCATTACCTTTTTCTCGTAAAACGGGACCATGGGAAAGGTAACCCTCCTCTGCCGGAGCAAATATTTCGAAAGAATCTTGATTAATTTGTCTTGCTTCGCTTTTCCTCTTTCTTTCTTCTCTCTCTCTCTCTCTCTCTCTCTCTCTCTCTCTCTTTTTTTTTTTTTTTTTTTTTTGGTACAGGCGCGTGGAGCCACGCGATGACCTTTTTGCAGGTTCATTTATGATGACAGGCCAACGTGGAGTAGTGGGTGGGACTCACCCCGTTCTTTTTCTTCCAGAATCTTCTCCTTCCATCCCCCTTTTCTAGGAGAGATTCACAACTTCCTTACTTTCTTCCTTTCTTTTTCTCATCTCTCACATTGCTCTCAAGTGAAAAGAACAGTGTCTTTGCCTCTCATATTTTCTTCAGACAGTCGTTTTGGTTCTCCTCCTTCCAGGTATTCTTCTTATTGTTCTACCATCCCTCCCTATCTTCTCCCGAATCGTATTTCGAGAGGTTTTAGAGTTAGAAAGTTTCCCACTTTCCGACTATTTTCCTTTACCTTTCTCAGGGATAGTTATTTTCAACTGCGGGGTTAGTTTTTAAGGGAGTAAAATAGGGATTTCAATACAAGACAAATGGCTTATTGTTAGTTTTTAAGGGAGTAAAATAAGGAAATAAAAAATATGAATTTTAAGGATTCCCGTGTATTGGCTCGACCGGGTGCCCGGTCGCGCGCCCGGTCGCGCATGTCCATGCAGTTTGCGCGTCTTTCTTGTTTCGTCTGTAGCTTTCTCGTACGAACTCCGAATTGACCTCCGTTTTCGCCTACACGCTCCTATCGAACTCCTCATCGATATTCTGAATTCATTACTCCAAAATAACTATGCACTAAAATCTTGAAAAGTCAGAACTCGGGATCATCTTCATTGGTTTCGTCGTCTCTCATCTCATCTTGGGTTTTCTCGACTCAAAAGCCCTAAAAACACTCAAAACAACCCAAAAGCGTAATCTAGCTCGAAATAATGTAAACAATTCATAACATAAGCTAAACTATCAAAATAAGACAAGAAAACGATGTATAACACTTAGATAATAAGGTAAAAATACACCCTATCAAAATCCCCCAACTTAAACATTGTTCGTCCCGAACAATAAACTAAACATAAACTAAAGAATAGACAAATCAAGCAAACAAAAAATACAAGTATAATGAACTCTAAGGGCGCCTCATAGATCTTCAAAGAAGTATCAATCAATATAATGTAAGCAACCTCAAAGTTTCGACTCTACGTAAGTACAATAAAATCAAATCATGCTTCAAAAGGGAAACTCACTCAAGACATGTGAAGATATAAGTGTATAAGTGAAGTCTCAACTCACAATGAAAGAATTTAAGTGTATAGGCTATCTCAAAATCAATACAATGCAAAGACTTACCATAAGCTTGCCCTTTATCTCAACATCTCCACCACTTAATTGTATGTAAGAACTAAGATCAATTAGGTCTTTTTCAAGGTTGTAATGTAGGCACATTGGTTTAGGGTAGGGAAAATATAGGCTAAGTGACTTGGACGTCTCCAAGTACCAACCTTTTAGCAACTCCAAACTAGTATGAATTTAACTCCATCTTCTACTCATCAACTTATTCTCAAATATCAACTTTATCTCTTCTTAACCTTCTTCTATTCAACTCCCAAAATACTAAAAACTCTATTCATCCTTTTATGCTCTTATTTTTCTTTTCTTTTCTTTTTTTCGAACTAGGACTCAATATATATTTTTTCTTTTCAAAACTGATTTTCTAGGTCCTTTATTCCCCCTTTTTTTTTTTTTTTTTTTTCTTTTTTTCTTAGAGCTTATAGGGATCTAAAATTCCTTTCTTTCAAAGGAGCTTACTAAAAAGACAACTTCTCCAAACATAATCCCTAACAAAACAACTCCCAAGATACCCATAATTCCTCCTTTACCTCCTTTCATCCGGTTAAGAAACAAACGGCTATAAAGGCTCAAAAGTGGCTAACAAAGGAAATATATGTAAAGGATAGTGTTTAGGCTAGATGTGGCTAACAAAAGATGGCCTAAAATCACTTCAAAACTCTTACACACATACGTAGTCTCGATGGAGAACAAAGGCAAGTTCTAGAAGTACAAATACATGTATGATACTCTCACGAAAGGAAATAGGCATAAATATGCACCAAAGGCTCAAATCCTCACGGGTAATAACAAAACGTTTCCCAAAATCAAAGCATAATCCAATTTCATCACACACATGCATAGTCTCCACCAAGGTTCCAAACATAATATCAACCAATTATTCAAAGAAAATCATGCTATCATTGGCAAAATTCAATTATACTCATAAATCATGCTTGACTCAATCGTCTAAACTCCTAAAGACTCTACTAATTTCAAAAATTAAACTACTATCCAAGATATAAACACAAAGAAGCACATACGAACGAGTTACCGAAACCACGCTTCCCTCTCCCCCAAACTTATTTCGAATCATGATGAAGGAATAAGTTTCAAGAAGAAGAAGTGGTTAAGTTAACGAGCGTACCTTTCACCGAGGCTAGCTTACTATGGATCTTCTCCTCTTAGTCGAAACCTTGTTGAGAAAACCTACAACTTACAAGCTTCGAGAATTCTTGGATAAAAAGCTTAATAAAAGATAAGAATCGAAGAAAAACAAAAACCAAAACTGAAAAAACTAAAATTGAAAATAAAGATAGAGTTGGGTTACCTCCCAACAAGTGCTACGTTTTACGTCTTTAGCCCGACGTTACCTCCTTTCAAGGTGGATAAAAATGAAAGCTCTTTTTCTCCCCCATCTTCGAGTTTCCTTCTTCTTACTCCTAAAACCGAAATCTTGAGCTCTTCTTTGTGCACTCGAAATGTGAGATCACCACTTTCCACGTCGAAACAATCTCCACTCATAGCTAAGAATGAACATCCCAAAATCAAAGGTTGGTTGACATCCTCTTCCATCTCCACGATCACGAAGTCAGCCAAAAAGTCAAACCGCGCCCGGTCGCTCGAATTTGGGCGAACATCTCGTACATTGGCGCGACCAGCGGCGCGGTCGCGTGCCTGGTCGCGCGCACCTTCTGAGTTGGTGGCGCGGTCACGCGCCTGGTCATGCGCGTCCTGGGCAGCTTTTTCATCTTCGACTCGACCGGATGCGCGGTCGAGCCCTTCTCCTTCCGTGCCTTCGTCCTTCGTTTCGTCCGTTTACGACTCCGAAGTGTTTCCATCTCCCAAATCTTCGACTTCACCCTCCAAGGATAGATTTGTGTAACGAGTGCCGCTCCTAAGCTCAATTGTATGAACTTGATGGTTCTTCGGGTTTTGCTCGGTATTGCTTGGGAATTGGCCGGGCTTATGGACTCCTCCTTGAGCGTTGGCTAGTTGACTAATTTGCATCTCTAACATTTGCATCTGCTTGGTCAAGGCATTGAAACTACTCCCCAAGTTGTTGCTCAATGTAGTTTGAGTAATTTCCAACGTTCTCAACTTTGCATCTTGTTGCGCCATCCTTGCCTCCGATTGAGCCATATATTGACGAATCAAATCGTTAGTTGACATGTTCTTCTTTTCTTCCAAGGGGCGTTCTTCAGGGTAGAGTTGATAGTACCGATCTTTGAGGGGCCTCTTTGGTTTTGCCTTGGGTATAAATCCATCCATCTCTTCTTCCAAGGGACGTTCTTCAGGGTAGCGTTCGTAGTACCAATATTTGAGAGTTCGCTTCGGTTGTGGATCTCCCATGGTGGTGATTGATCAATCTCAACTTCGTCTCGATCCTTCTTTATTACCTTAAAAACAAAAGATAAGACCAAGAAAACGTTAGATCAATCAAATAAAAACAGAAAAATAAAAGCGCCTAAATCACCTATTAATTCTATTTCAAAATATGCGTATGAAATCTAATCAATCCCCGGCAACGGCGCCAAAATTTGATCGCACTATTTTCTACCACACAAAATAGGTATAGTGTAAAGAAGTACGAGTATTGTATCCACAGGGATTGATATACCGAAACCACAAACAATACCTCTACTCTAGAACTAAACCGATGTCTAAGCAATTAAGAATTTGAATTGTGGTATTTATAAACTAGACAATTAAATAAAAAGACTCAATTAAACAAATAATAAAGCAAATAGCAAATAAGGCAAATAAACAAATAAGGACAATGTGCTGATTCTAGGGAAGCCTACCTAATCAAACCTATGCAAGTAATCAATGCCTACAATTAACCAATTTAATCCAATCTAGATGTGATACACGAAAATAACCTAACACTCCAGCTAAGGCAGTATAGATCTTCACCTAATAAGATTCTAATCTCCTCTCGGTCTCATAGAAATCAAATTAAGTGCAAAATAGAACAAGTATCAATTATATAATCAACTAGGTTCAGCTACGACACCTATATCGACTATATGCGAACATATGATAATCTAACTTCGGCTAAGACAATTAAATCATCATACCATGTATTCATGAGATCTATTATGCAATTATCCGGCTAAGGCATAAAAACATAACTATGCACACATAATTAGTCATCAAGTAATCATGCATGAGAATAAGCACCATGAAACATGCACCTAGATTGACAGGCTAATCGTAATCAAAAGTACTCACATAAATTCAATTAGGCATTCAAACCCTAAAATCAACTAATAAAAATTAGCTAGACATAATTAAAAGAAAGGTAGAAAGAAGAATAAACATAATTAAAAGCATAAGTAAAAGAGAAAGGGATAGAAAAACTCTTGAATCTTTAATAAGTCTTCAATCTTCAATGGTCTTCATACATAAAATAAATCTAGATCTAAAGTATAAAAGTAGAGAAAAAAAACTAATCTAAAGTATGGTGAAGAGTAGAGAGCTCTAAACTATGAAAACTTCTGTACAATGATGAGTTTTGGGGTATTTATAAGGTAGGGGTTCGTAATTGCCTAAGTGTATAAGGATTAGGTTAAGGAAATAAAAAATATGAATTTCAAGGAATCCCGTGTTTTGGCTCGACCGGGTGCTCGGCCGCGCGCCCAGTCGCGCATGTCCATGCAGTTTGTGCGTCTTTCTTGTTTCGTCCGTATCTTTCTCGTTCGAACTCCGAATTGACCTCCATTTTCGCCTACACGCTCCTATCGAACTCCTATTCGATATTCTTCATTCATTACTCCAAAATAACTATGCACTAAAATCATGAAAAGTCAGAACTCGGAATCATCTTCCTTGGTTTCGTCGTCTCTCATCTCATCTAGGGTTTTCTCGACTCAAAAGCCCTAAAAACACTCAAAAGAACCCAAAAGCGTAATCTAGCTCGAAATAACGTAAACAATTCATAACATAAGCTAAACTATCAAAATAAAACAAGAAAACGATATATAACACTTAGATAATAAGGTAAAAATACACCATATCACAGATCCATGTGCCTTTAGCAGATGCTGTGGGATCTGGGGTAATGTGAGCTTCTTCACGGGTATGGATCTGCATGGGACCTATGACTTCTGCCAAATACATGGCATCTGTATTGGCGGCAGCATCTGAAGGCTCTAAGGTGCAGATCCAGACGGCATTAGCAGGGGCCACATGGCAAGGTTGATATTGATCCCTATCAGCGGGACTAAGACCAAGAGGGTGCTTGGGTCAATGTTGCTTGCGATGGATCCATACTGGACAAATTTCCCAGCCAAGCAATGAAGCTGTTCTCTGACATGGCGGAGGAGTCCAGAGGTGAGCCGATCGACTTGCCCATGGAAAGTGCTATTGCACCATCGGCCTCGGATATTAAGCTGGACAAGATGTGCTCAATACTGGAGCAAATGATAAGCATGAATGGACCTTAGAAGAAGAGCGTGCGGGCATGTCAGCTCTATTTTGCCACCACACACACAACTGATGAATGCCCAAAGATGATGCCAAGGGAGGAAATGAATATCCTTGGGCATACATAGCCCAGGGAATGGAGGAAATGGCTACCCAAAGTATGATCCCAACACCCAATACTACAATCCAGGATGGAGAGATCATGAGAACTTCAAGTGGGGGCCAAAGCCACAACATCAACCACAAAACCAGCCTGGGCAACATCAACAGCAAAGCAGGCCATCCTTGGCCGAGTGGGTCAACACCATGGCAAGAGATAATGACAAGGCACAAGCTAAGAATAAGAAGTTCAAGGTGGAAACGGAAGAAGCCTTGCAGAACATCTTTGCCAAATAGAGCATATAAGTCAGGCTTCGGCCAAGCTGGAAGAGAATCGGAAAGTTATACTGCCTCAAGTGGACATGAACAAGGCATGAGCCAGTGCTATGACTATGAGAACTGAACCTATGTTTCCCAAGAGGCATGTACCATTGGATAAGTTCGTAGTGACTTTGGAGCAACTCGAGGCACTGACTATGGACAAGATAGGATATAGCAGCTATCAAACATCGAGTTGGTGGACTTCGAGGACGATCCAAAGCAGATGGTAAAGGAGAGCTTGTTCCAAGGCGAGATCCAAGACGAAGAAGATGGGGCAGAACACATGACCATGAGCAAGAAAGTACCCAAGACACTAGAGGCTGAAGTAGAGATACCACAGAGGAACTTGCCCATGCAAGCATCCACTATGAGCATGGAAGACGAGACATTGCCCGTGATGATGAGTGCAAAGCCTACCATTGAAGAAGAGGGAAAGATCCAGGATCCGGTTGGGAAAGACAAGGACGCTACTGACTGGGCCTTGGTCAACACCAAAAGCATGAGCCAACCTCTATGCCTACAATATGTCTCATTTGAAAAGCCATGCTTAGTGAGAGATCCACCAAAGAAGCTTGAGTTCAAGAAGAAGCTGCTCGCCTTGGCCATGATGTGTCTGATTTTTAGCTGTCAATGGGAGAGTCCACTGAACACCTTGCCCAAGACACTTCGACAGAATAGGGGTATACACATGGACCAACAAAACTTTGTGTGGGAACCTGGTGGGCAAGGTGTGGATAAAGATGACCAAGTCAAGGAAAGGATAAAGAGAGGACATGACTACTTGATGAAGGTCGAGATACTCAGATTGAAGAGAGCTCATGATCAAGCAATAAGGCTGAAAAAGTTCGAGCATGATCTCAAGGGGCTACTTCTTGACTTGGAAGATCAAGACTAATGAAAGCAATACGTCGTTCCCACGACGATAACCAAGGCGCTGGCCAGGAGGCAACCTGGTATGCTTTTAAATTAATTTAATTCCGTACGTGTCGGGAAAGTACCTACACACTTTTCTCTAGGAAAAGAGTGTGTGTGTGTGTGCGAACCCCTTTGCTTTAGTTGACAAACTTCCTACACACTTTGCCTAAGGCAAAGTGTGTGTTGGGGGGCGGTCTTTGTTATTAGAGTCAACCAATTTCCTACACACTTTGTCCAAGGCAAAGTGTGTGTATGAGGGAGGTTAGTATTTCCTTTAAGTCGTATTAATAAGCTGAAAAGGGTTGTCATTCCTCGAAGGAAGTTTTCTGTCTTCCTGCTTTACAGGTTTAGGCAATGCGGTAGCGAATGATGTCTTGGACAAAGAGTGGAGAGGCTGCTCAGGTCAACAAGTGCTGCACAAGTCCACGCAGCAACTGTCCCTTGCCCATATGGTCACGAGGTATGCCCAGAGAACCTATTGCTGGACAGAGGAGCACGAGAAGAACGTATCGACGGAGGAGGTGCTCGACCTCGCCTGCTGACAAACCGATATTTTATATGCATTTCAAGATGTTTTTAGTAGGTTTTGGCTTTGATATGTGTGCTTAAATGAAGAGGAAATGATAGGTTTTTACACTTATGCGTTTTCTATATGCTTTGCATTTTCTCTTGATTTCCGTGCCTATTTCAGGTGCTGTGGCAATTTTATGGGAATGTTTTACTTATCCTATGTCGAAGATGATCGAGAGAGGAAGCCGTAGCACTTTTTGGATTAATTTTCCGATGCCGGACGAGAGAGAACGAGCTAAAACCGTGAGAGCGCGCAAACTGTGAGATGTGGGCGGAAATGCCACAAGTCAACCTTTGGTCAACTTTCCAGAGATTACAAATTTTACCCCACCTTCATCTTTCCGGTGGATTTCTACATTCTTGACATTGATGAGGAGCATAACTTTCCTTTGATACTTGGTATGCCTTTCTTGTCCACAAGCCGAGCTATATTGGATGTTTGTGATGGAAGTCTCACTTTCCGAGTTGATAAAGAAGAGATGACATTTTATGAACCGAAAGTTGAGAATGGATTGAAAACTCCAATCAAGGATGAGGGCCTTGAGCTTGAAGACTTACCTCATTCAATGTTTGTTGATGCATTCCCATATCGTGGAGGAGGTTTCAAAAACCTAGGAGACGTGAAGTTCCAAGAAAAGATTGCCGATCCTTCACGTGAGAGGTTTACAAGTTTTGGAGGTCAAGAGAGGACCTCGTTTGATGTCCCATGAGCTACATTGAGATATCGTCGAGCTAACGACGTTAAACAAGCGCTCGTTGGAAGGCACCCCAACACGTATCCTTTGTTTTCTCGTTTTCGTTAAGTTTTGGTTGAGTCGTTTTATTCAAATAAGAGTTGAGAAGTGGGTTAATATGTTATGGAAAGGAAGTTCTAAGTGTTGGATGTTTTTCTATGCCTTAGAAAATTTTTGAGATTTTTCAAGTTGGCAACTTCATGCTTTAGAAATTTTTTGAGAATTTTCTAGTTTTTGAGGTCTAACACTTAGAAAAATTTTGAGGGTGTAAATTTCAGTTTTGCGCAGTCCGGCAGTAAAATCAAAAAGAAATAGTAAAACTTGTCAGAATTCAATTCTGTCAATTGCGTTGCGTTCCTAAGACTCGAGAGAAGGGGGGAGGACCGACTCCCGTCCGGGACCGGCACGGGAAGGCCCGGTCCAAGCCCTGGAACAGTGCAAACGGTGACCATTGGAGGAAATTGGACGTTGGTCGCTGCGGCAACGGCGACCGAAAATTGGTCGCTGCCAGCGACTGGTTTTATGCCTTCTAGACAGCGGTCAACCCTCTCTTCCATGGTGTTGACCGCTGTTGCTCCTTCCCCCCTATTTTCATTTTGTTTTTCCATTTTCTTTTTGCTATTATCTCTTATCTCCTACACCTCTTAACTCATTTCTCTTACTTTTTCATTTCTTTTTCTTGAGATGATGAACATGTTCTTGAAATCGAAAAGTCAAGAGGAGCTAAGCATGACGAAGGAAGGGATTCAACTTAATCGAGCACGTACCGGAGTGAGCAACATTGAACGTGATTTACATCGCAAGCTTGGACCTTTGTGAGTGTAGTTTAAATTCCTTATTATTCTTCCCTCTAAACTCATTTTAGATTTTGTTTCTAAAATAATTTTGGGGGAGGGGGGTAAGATAAGGTCTTTAAACTACTATTCTCTCTTCGGTTTTTCATTAAAGTTGCAATTTTTAAGCTTGTATTTGCTTGATGAAGTTGATTGTGCTTAATTGGATGCTTGAAAAGGATGAATTTGTTTGAGTGTGTTTGGTATATGATGAGAGTGTATATGTTGGAATGTGATTCAAGTGGTTCATATGTGTGTAAATGTATGCTTACTTGCAAATTTGGCAAATTTTTTAAAATTTCTTTCGAATGAATCACTTGAAGTCTTGATTTTCATATCGTGTTTTTCACTCCTTTGCTTTCAAGAGAGATGTCGATGATGAAGTTGAGCGAAAAATGATATCATATTTTTGGAATCTTTCATGTGTGTATTGAGCATGAAATGGTTGCATGACACGATTAACGAGGAATGATTGACCTTAGGCACATGAACTCTTAACAAAAACTTGTGAGGTTTGAGCCAAAACGTTGAATTGATAACGTTATTTTTCTTTCTTGAGAGTTTGCCATGTATTGCATTGTTATCTTTTAGAACTTGCCTTTAATCTCGATCGAGGTTGCTATACGTGCCACGAGAACTTAGAAAGGATTTTAGGCCATCACTTGTTAGCCTCATTATTCCCTAAACACTAACCAAATGAAATGTTAACTTTGTGGTCCCCCTTGAGCCTTTGAAGCCTTTGTTGCTAAACCGGATGAAAGGGGGTGAAGGTTGGTTAAGGGAATCTATTGAGAGGTTGTGAAGTAGTGAGGAAACGAGGTTCGAGAAG